>OU342746.1:351237107-353637107 GCA_910589775.1 Avena eriantha
ATGTGTGTTCTTTTTCACAAACAACTTATGGATCAACCAGTGGTCATTGCATGGGTGTTCTTTCCACAAACCACACATGTGGACCCATTAGGGTCATTGCATGTGTGTTATTTCCACAAACCACACATGGATCAACCACTAGAGTCATTGCATATGTGTTATTTCCACAAACCCCACATGGATCAACCACTAGAGTCATTGCATGTGTGTTCTTATACTAAAACCAACACTAGAGTCATTGCATGTGTGTTCTTTTCACAAACCACACATGGATGAACCACTAGAGTCATCGCATGTGTGTTATTTCCACAAACAAACATGGGTCAACCACTAGAGTCATTGCATGTGTGTTGTTTTCCACGAACCACACATGGATGAACCACTAGAGTCATTGCATGTATGCGTTTTCCACAAACCACACATGTGGACCCACTAGAGTCATTGCATGTGTGTTATTTCCACAAACCACACATGGATCAACCACTAGAGTCATTGCATATGTGTTATTACCACAAACCACACATGGATCAACCACTAGAGTTATTGCATGTGTGTTCTTATACTAAAACTAACACTAGAGTCATTGCATGTGTGTTCTTTTCACAAACCACACATGGATCAACCACTAGAGTCATTGCATGTGTGTTATTTCCACAAACAAACATGGATCAACCACTAGAGTCATTGCATGTGTGTTCTTATACTAAAACCAACATGGATCCACCAGTGGTCATTGCATGTGTGTTCTTTCCACAAACCACACATGGATCAACCACTAGAGTCATTGCATGTGTGTTATTTCCACAAACCACACATGGATAAAGCACTAGAGTCATTGCATATGTGTTATTTCCGCAAACCACACATGGATCAACCACTAGAGTCATTGCATGTGTGTTCTTATACTAAAACCAACACTAGAGTTATTGCATGTGTGTTATTTCCACAAACCACACATGGATCAACCACTAGAATCATTGCATGTGTGTTCTTTTCCGCAAACCACACATGGATCCACCAGTGGTCATTGCATGTGTGTTCTTTTCCACAAACCACACATGGATCAACCACTAGAGTCATTGTATGTATGTTCTTTCCACAAACCACACATGTGGACCCACCAGAGTCATTGCATGTGTGTTGTTTCCACAAACCACACATGGATAAACCACTAGAGTCATTGCATATGTGTTATTTCCACAAACCACACATGGATCAACCACTAGAGTCATTGTATGTGTGTTCTTATACTAAAACCAACACTAGAGTCATTGCATGTGTGTTCTTTTCACAAACCACACATGGATCAACCACTAGAGTCATTGCATGTGTGTTATTTCCACAAACAAACATGGATCGACCACTAGAGTCATTGCATGTGTGTTCTTTTCCACAAACCAACATGGATCCACCAGTGGTCATTGCATGTGTGCTCTTACCACAAACCACACATGGATCGACCACTAGAGTCATTGCATGTGTGTTATTTCCACAAACCACACATGTATAAACCACTAGAGTCATTGCATATGTGTTATTTCCACAAACCACACATGGATCAACCACTAGAGTCATTGCATGTGTGTTCATATACTAAAACCAACACTAGAGTCATTGCGTGTCTGTTGTTTCCACAAACCACACATGGATCAACCACTAGAGTCATTGCATGTGTTTTATTTCCACAAACAAACATGGATCAACCACTGAGTCATTGCATGTGTGTTCTTTTCTACAAACCACACATGGATCCACAAGTGGTCATTGCTGTTGGAGATATGCCCAAGAGGCAATAATAAAAGTGGTTATTATTATATCTTTGTGTTTATGATGAATGTTTACATCCCATGCTATAAGTGTATTATAAGGAAACACTAATACATGTGTGTTTTGTAAACGTAAAAGAGTCCCTAGTAAGCCTCTTGTTGAACTAGTTTGTTGATTAATGGATGATCATGGTTTCCTAATCATGGACCTTGGATGTCATTAATAACAAGGTTATATCATTAGGAGAATGATGTAATGGACACACACCCATAGTAAGCATAGCATAAGATCAAGTCATTAAGTTTGTTTGCTATAAGCTTTCAAATGCATAGTAACCTAATCCTTTGACCATGAGGTTATGTTAATCACCATCACTGGATGGGTACTTTGATGGCATCAAACACCGCTTCGTAACTGGGTGGTCATAAAGGTGTCATTGGGTATTCTGGAAGTATGTGTTGAAGCGCATGGACCAAGATTGGGATTTGTCCATCCATATGACGGATAGATATGCTCTGGGCCCTCTCGGTGGAATGTCATCTAGTTAGCTTGCAAGCATGTGACTGGGTCACAAGGGATGACATATCACGGAACGAGTAAAGAGTACTTGTCAATAACGAGGTAGAACTAGGTATGGAGATACCGATGATCAAACCTCGGATAAGTATAGTATCGCGTGACAAAGGGAATTGGTTTCGTATGTTAATGGTTCTATCGATCACGAAGTCATCGTTGAGTATGTGGGAGCCATTATGGATCTCCAGGTCCCGCTGATGGTTATTGATAGGAGATCTGTCTCCATCATGTCTGCATATTCACGAACCGTAGGGTGACACACTTAAGGTTCGAAGTTGTTTTAAGTAGATATGGAATGTGCGTTGGAGACCGAATGTTGTTCGGAGTCTCGGATTGGATTCGGGACATCACGAGGAGCTCCGGAATTGTCCGGGGAGTAAGATTCATATAATGGGGATCATTTTCTATGGTGGGAAATGTTCCGGAGTATTTGTATGGGGATTCTAGAAGGTTTCGGAATGTTCCAGAAGGTTCTAGATGATTTCTTGGAGTTTGCTTGAAAACCAAGAAAGGATCAAGGAATCCTTGTGGGGCAAGACAAGGAGTCGTGGGGGAGGAGGACTCCTCCCCCCTCCCAATCCTCCGGCCAAGGGAGAGGGGAGTCCTACAAGGACTCCACCTCCCCATGGCGCCTCCCTCCTTTAAATAGAGGGGTGGGGGCGCCAACCCCTGGCCCCTCCACTCCAAACCTCAGCCGCCTCTCTCCTCCTCCTTTCTTCTGCTCAGGCTTAGGCGAAGCCCTGCAGAATTCTCTACTCCACCAACACCACCACGCCGTCGTGCTGCTGGGATTCCGTGGAGAAGATCTACTACCTCCGCTGCTCGCTGGAACGAGGAGAGGAAGGTCTGCTTCGACTCCGCACGTGTGACCGATTGCGGAAGCGCTGCCGGAACGCGGCGCCGGAAGGATCGTCCACTCGATCTTGAGATCGGCAAGTGATCGACTACATCAACCACGAGATCCAATCTCGTAACGCTTTCGGATCTACAAGGGTTAGTATAGATCTATCTCGTTGCACATGTCTAATATATTAGAAATTGGCTTTTATCTAGATTAGATCTGGGTTTTGTTCGTTCTTGCGGTAGAATTTTTTTGTTTTCCATGCTACGAACCCATCAATTGCATGTGTGTTCTTTCCACAAACCACACATGGATCAACCACTAGAGTCATTGCATGTGTGTTCTTTCCACAAACAACACATGGATCAACCACTAGAGTCATTGCATGTTTGTTCTTATACTAAAACCACAAACCAGCACTAGAGTCATTGCATGTGTGTTCTTTTCCACAAACCACACATGGATCCACTAGACTCATTGCATGTGTGTTCTTTTCCACAAACAACTTATGGATGAACCAGTGATCATTGCATGGGTGTTGTTTCCACAAACCACACATGTGGACCCATTAGAGTCATTGCATGTGTGTTATTTCCACAAACCACACATGGATCAACCAGTAGAGTCATTGCATATGTGTTATTTCCACAAACCACACATGGATCAACCACTAGAGTCATTGCATGTGTGTTCTTATACTAAAACCAACACTAGAGTCATTGCATGTGTGTTGTTTTCACAAACCACACATGGATCAACCACTGGAGTCATTGCATGTGTGTTCTTTTCACAAACCACACATGGATCAACCACTGGAGTCATTGCATGTGTGTTATTTCCACAAACCACAGATGGATCAACCACTAGAGTCATTACATGTGTGTTCTTTTCCACAAACCACACATGGATCCACCAGTGGTCATTGCATGTGTGTTCTTTCCACAAACCACACATGGATCAACCACTAGAGTCATTGCATGTGTGTTCTTTCCACAAACCACACATGGATCAACCACTAGAGTCATTGCATGTGTGTTATTTCCACAAACAAACATGGATCAACCACTAGAGTCATTGCATGTGTGTTCTTTTCCACAAACCACACATGGATCCACCAGTGGTCATTGCATGTGTGTTCTTTCCACAAACCACACATGGATCAACCACTAGAGTCATTGCATGTGTGTTCTTTCCACAAACCACACATGGATCAAGCACTAGAGTCATTGCATGTTTGTTCTTATACTAAAACCACAAAGCAGCACTAGAGTCAGTGCATGTGTGTTCTTTCCACAAACCACACATGGATCAACCACTAGAGTCATTGCATGTGTGTTATTTCCACAAACAAACATGGATCAACCACTAGAGTCATTGCATGTGTGTTCTTTTTCACAAACCACACATGGATCCACTAGTGGTCATTGCATGTGTGTTCTTTCCACAAACCACACATGGATCAACCACTAGAGTCATTGCATGTGTGTTATTTCCACAAACAAACATGGATCAACCACTAGAGTCATTGCATGTGTGTTCTTTCCAACAAACCACACATGGATCCACCGGTGGTCATTGCATGTGTGTTCTTTCCACAAACCACATATGGATCAACCACTAGTCATTGCATGTGTGTTCTTTCCATAAACCACACATGGATCAACCACTAGAGTCATTGCATGTTTGTTCTTATACTAAAACCACAAACCAGCACTAGAGTCATTGCATGTGTGTTCTTTTCACAAACCACACATGGATCCATTTGAGTCATTTCATGCTTGTTATTATACTAAAACTAGCACTGCCCCCCAATGGATCCACCGTTAGACCGAGTCTTCTAGAAGGCACGCCATAACACAGTTGTTCTGCTTGACGATTGTTACATACCGTTCGATTGGGGCTCTTGGACGATTGGGATGGTCTTCGTGAGAGCGATGCTCGAGTAGGCTGTTCTGCGGCATGATTGGCCACGCTTGCTCTGGACAAACTGGCATGTTGCGAGTGTTACGACTCACGAGTTCAGTGGGCCATATCCCAGTGTCACGCCCCCGTTACTTCTCTTCCTCCCCATACTTCTCTTCCTTCCCCTCGAAGCCACTTTCGCCACTTCACTTCCATCCCGCCGTAGCCACAAGCCGACGACATCCGCCAATTCTCCGGTCGCTACCTTCATGGTACGAAATCATTTTACAAGCTTTTGAACTTATACTACACATTCCTACTATTTGCCAATCTAACTGCTGATCTTTTTTCCGATTTCTCAACGAACTTCAGTTGTGGCAGATGTGGGAGCCCAAGAATCTGGAGATCCTCGCGTGCAACTTCGCAGCGGCGTTCCCGCTCGTGTGCTCCCACCCAGGATGCTTTCGCCGTTACTCCTACCGCGAGCTCCCGCTCCACGAGCTCGCGTGCTCGCACGACGCGTGCGCCTGCATGGAGCCGGGTAGCAACTACACCGACCCGCCGGCAGAGCTCGTCGTCCACCTTGCAGATGAGCACTTGATCGAAGTGATTAGGATCTCGTACGGGCAAGCCCAACTTCTCCAAGAGCAGGTGCCGTTCACTGACTCGGCATGCCGCCTGCTAATTTTCTAGGGGGGGATGGCTCTGTTTTCGTCCTGACCATCACCGTCGGTGTTCCGGGAACCAGAGCCGGGCCCACCGTCGTGGGTGCCGTATGCGTCAGGTCGGTCTCGTGCGCCTGGCCCGTATACATGGTGCGCATGTGGGCGAACGCCCCGCCGCCATCGTCAGATAGCACTCTTGTGCTAGCCGAGGCGCCGAGCTGCCCGACGCCGCGGGAGGTGGAGTATGTGGACCTAAGGTCGATCCTATGCGTGCCATCTCAGTACCTTGTCGGTGCTGGACCGAACAGGCAAATGCATTTCTACATTTGTATCGAGAAGACCGACAGACAAATGTAGTACTTGTGTTGTCGTTACTGTTAGACTTAAGCGATGCTTCTCACGTGCTTAGAGCATACATGTTGTGCGAATGTACCCCAGTTGTAGTTTTCAGTACTCCTTAATACTTCGACGAGTTATTATATTGGTCCAATCAGCTTGCTGTTGTCACGTTGCAAAGTCCGCTTGCTCTGGACAAACCGGCAATACCGTGTGTTCCCGCTCCCGCATGTCAGTGTCACGTGTTCCGAGGGCCCACCTGCCAGTGTCCTTCCCCTCGAAGCCACTGTCCCAACTTCTCTTCCATCCTGCCACTCCCGTCCGATGGTTGTAATCTGATGATTTTCGTTGGATTGTTTACAAGTAATCTACGTTGATAATGCAACATGCAAATGGCACAGACACAATTTCTAAAGTGGAAGCACTCACCGGCTGCTATTGCACACATTTCTTAATACAGCTCGACAAACACATTACGATAATTGTACTCGCATTAAACACAACCAAAATTGCAAGCATCCTTAACAACATCTAAACCCACATCACACAGCTGTCGTCGGAGTCCACCCCGATTGGTGACACCGCCGTGCCCTTCCCGGCGACATCCACTCCCGCCCGTGGCTTGCCCTTCGCCAAGGAGGCAACAATGGCGTTCTGCATAGCTTCGTCCCCGTCGCCCTCCACATCGGAATCGACAATGATGAAGGTGACGGGGTTGGCGTGGACCGAGCGCCGTCGCGCCTGGCGGCTCCTACTCGAGCTCGACGCCACATCAGTCCTTCTACAGGTAGGAGGGGCCGAGCTCGCATACGTAGCGTCGTCGCTCCTCTCAAGAAACCATGGCCATTTGATACTGCGACGGTAGGATCTTGGGGTGGATCCGTCGCGGCGAGCCCTACCGGAAGCGGTGGAGCGGATGGGTCTGCCGGCGCGAGCCATGTAAAATTCCTAGGAGGGAGTAAGATTGTGGGCCAGGCGTGTCTGGTTCCTAAGCAAGACCTCCCAGTGATATGTACGTGGGCAAGGTACCAAAAAATTTCGTCCAATGCGTGCGATAGGGATTTTGAACCGCGAAGGCGCGAGTTTCTTTTGACAAGTCCACACGCTAGGTCCCCCACCTGTCAGCCGAATGTGGACGGTAGGATTTGATACATTTCAAATGTATCTATAATTTTTGATGTTCCATGCTTAGTTTTATCCACTTTCTTGTGTTTTGTTCCAACTTTAGAGTACCTTTATTATGATTTCTTGAACTAACCTATTAACAAGAGCCACAGTGCCAAATGCCCGTTTTCTGCTGTTTTTGGTTCCAGGAAAGTCAGAAAATGAATATTCTCGGAATTGGACGGGACAAAAGCCAAAGTGCCTATTTTTCCGGAAGGGATCAAGTGTCAGAATACGAGACGGAGAGAGGCCAGGGGCCGGCCACACCACCTGGCCGCGCGGCCAGGCTTGGCCCGCGCCTGGGGGTGGTCTGGCCGACCCCAACACCCCCTCGGCCTCTCCTTCCGCCTATAAGTTACCTTCGGGATGAAAACCCTAAGTACCCAATCAAAAATATACGAAAGAGTCTATAGCCGTCGTCATCTCTGTCCCTAGATCGGGGGGGATCTGAAGCTCTTCCCAGCACCGTGCCGGAGAGGGGAATTCACCCTAGAGGCCTTCTTCATCACCATGGAAGCCTCCGGTGTGATGCGTGAGTAGTTCATCCTTGGACTACGGATCCATGTAGTAGCTAGATGGCTGGTCTCTCCTCCTTTGTGCTTTCATGTTTAGATCTTGTGAGCTCCGTTCATGATCAAGATCATCTATTTGTAATTCATACATGTTCTGTTTGCGGGGATCCGATGGATATTGAGATGCTATTTCAGATTGATTATTGATTATATCATGTCTTTGTTATTTGAGATCTTGCATGCTTTCCGTTGTTAGTAGCTATCTTGGCCAAGTAGATGCTAGCAACTCCAAGAGTTAGTATTTATGCTCGATAGTGGGTTCATGCCTCTGGTAATCTGGGGAAGTGACAGAAATCTCTAAGGTACTAGATGTGCTATTGCTACTAGGGAGAAAACAACGATCCTTTGTTCATAGAACAATTGTATTGTTTACTTTACACGCAGTTCATAAAGCAATAATTTGTTGCTTGCAACTTAATACTGGAGGGGGTTCGGATGATAACCTGAAGGTGGATTATTAGTCATAGATGCAGTTGGATGGCGGTCTATGTATTATGTTGTAATGCCCAATCAAGTCTCAAAGGAGTCAAGATGATTAGTATATGCATGTATTGCTTTCTCGGTGTTTGTTAATTGCCTCGCTGTAATTTGTTCACCCAACATGTTATCTATCTAAGGAGAGCCACCTCTAGTGAACTATGGATCCCGGTCCTTTTAGTTTACATACAATCTACAACTGTTTACTGCTTTGTGTTTACTTTCTTCAAACTTTTCCTTCTTTCCATTCGATACGTTTAATCCTTTGTTTTCCGCAAAACACGGTGAGATTGACAACCTCATCGCAAGTTAGGGACAAAGTTCTGTGGTTGTGTTGTGCAGGTCTCCACATTGCTACTAGCACCGGTAGTGCGCCCTGCCAAAGCTCAGCTAGTAACACCTTTGGGGTGTTTCCTTGCTCCTACTGGTTCGATTAAACCTTGGTTTCATAACTGAGGGAAACTTGTTGCTGTGCTCATCATACCTTCCTCTTGGGGTTCCCAACGAGCTCTACATCAACACCGCCATCAAGCATTTTTCTAGGCGCCATGCATTGAGCCATCAGGATTCTGCCCGAGTTATTAAGTAGGGATAAATCACGCTTCACCACTACCCTGACATCCAAATGCTCCTCTTTCTTCTGCCCTCGCTCCCCTCGCTCATGGCTCACAACTCGTGCAGTTCGTCTCGGGCGGAATCAGGGTCGGCTCAACGCCGTCAGGCGGGTGCCCCCATCAAGTACCAGAGGGCGGCCTACGATTACTACCCCGATATGTTGTGTTTGTGTGGTGAGAAGATGCCGAGATGGATTTCGTGGAGCGACCAAAATACTGCAGGAAAATTCAGCAACTACAGCATCAGAGCAGTAAGTTCCTACTGTAGGTACAATGGTAACTCGGACCCGGAAAGCGTAATGTAATTCTTTTTTTGCTGTTTCCTTCGATCTACTACGCAGGAAGGGAGGGGGACTGACTGTGACAAGTTTGTGTGGATCGAAAAGCCACTGACACGTTTTCACAAAGAGCTTGTTCAAAATCTGCGTGATGCTGTGTGGGACAAGAAAGAGGAGATTCATGAGATGGAGCAAGAGATCCAGGAGCTTCACCAGGTGCAGGGGAGGCAGGGGCAGGGAGGTGGTGAGACAGACGGGCTCAAGATTAGGCTAGATAGTGGACACAATTTCCTCATTATCTGGGCATTATCTGTTGCATTTGCAGTTTATGTTGCCATGTCGTTGTCCAGCAGCTGAAATAAGTTGCTGCTTCGTGGAGTGTAGCGGCCAGCTTGTTTTCTAGCCCAGAAACTTATCATAAGTGTAATGCCAACAACAAGGATTTATTAAGTGCCTATAAATAAATCACGTCTGTGCCACTAACACCCATCGATTTTAGAGAGGATTTAACCGCTCAGCTATCGCGATTTTTCATATAGTAGTGGCACAATCACAGTTTTGGTTCAACTAGTGGCCTCGGCCGTATCAAATCCTAAAGTCGCGATACATTTTACTGCTAGTACGAGAGGCAGATTGTTTCGCCCGACAAGTTCCACGCACACAGCTCCAGAGTTTAACCGAACTACATATATAGGTTCAAGTTCAATACATCATTAGGCTGCTACACTGCTAGCCCTCTTTCTCTGCTTGGGTGCCAACTTTCTTCCTCTTTCCTTCATGTCCACTGGCTTCTTCATCTCCTGCCTTCTTCCTCTTCCTGGGTGCCAATTTTCTTACCTTCACGTACCCTGCATCTCCGGTCCGAGGGAAGTCAGGCCAATCAGCACCAGAATCTTGTCCGACATCATCACTCCACTCATTTTGGTTTTCTTCCCGTAGCAAAATCACTGAGTCAGCTGTCTTGTTTCTTACCTTGCGCTTCCTGTAAAAAAACAGTACATGGATTACTACCTTATATCTACAGACTATAAACAATTTTTTTGTGTGAATGTACCATCTCATACCTAGGTTTGGGAGCATTAAGGGGACATCCAGCTGCTCTATGGCCTATAAGATGGCAGGTCTTGCATCTGTTTTTGCCCTTCTTTGTAGCACAGAAAGCCGAACCCTTCTTCTCGAGAAAATTCTTAAACCTATTCACCTGGGGTCTTCCTCTGCCCCTTTTTGTAACTGGGTGGCAAAGCTCGAAAGATAGCTGGAGTTGAGGCCACTGAGATGGGTCTATACATGGCTCGACGGATCCAGCGTACGCAGCTCTGAAATTTTCCATAGAGTAGTAGTCTGACAAATATTGATCCAAATGTGGTAGAGTTCTTTTCTTCACCAAGAAGGCCAAGGCATGGTCGCAAGGTTTCCCGGTATGCTGCCACTCTAAGCAGGTGCATTCTCGCAGCTGGATGTTCACAACATCCCTTTTGCCACTCTTGGACATATCGACCACCTCACAGCTTCTGTTGGTTGACGGGAGAACCCTAAGATGAGCAAGTCATCGGCTTCTCTTGTGCAGTTGCTATATAACTGGCGGTAGCATATGTACTCTAAGTCTCCTACCGATCTCTCTCCTTATATTTAACAGCTTCATGATCATACCACGTATGCTGTCCATCAAGATATGAACATGACGCACTTTTATGTCCTTCACCCAGTTATTCAGGCATTCTGCAAGGTTGTTGTTTATGTAATCAACTTTGATGTCAGGGTTGAATTGACTCCTCTTCCATAGCTGCGAATGATGGATGGCTAAGTACTCTGGAAGTTCAAGGGCTTCGGCAAAAATCTTGCTCATGAAATAATCGCTGCTACTAGGTTTGTAAACTCTACCAACAGGAAACATGTAACGAAATACGCTGCCTGCGTAGTGTGAGTACACGTTGAGCATCATATGGGCATGACATTCTCTACCTTCAGCTCGCGGGAACACCTCCTTCACTGCATTCGTCAGCCCTTTGCATGCATCCGTGGATATAGCCAATGGGTCCATGTGGCCTATTGATCTCCTGAGCTGCCTCATAAACCAGACCCAGTTTTCCTCCGATTCTGTTTCAAACAACCAGAATGCCACTGGGAACATCCAGTTGTGACCATCAAGTGCTGTGGCAGATGGCAGGCAGCCTTTCCATTTGCCAGTTAGGACAATGCTGTCTACACTCAGAAACGGCCTCAAACCGCCCTTGAATCCATCGATGCAAGGTTTAAGCGCCATGAAAAATCTTTTGAAATATATTTTACCACCTTCTGATTCGGTGTCAATCTCCACAACACTCCCAGACACCTAGCTTGTACCTCAGCCTTGATGTTGTACAGCATCCTGAAGCTATTGGTCCAATCCCCGTGCAAGACCCAGAGCTTTCTCTTTACCTTTCCAAACCGTGTAATACGGAAGGACAATGTTGTATTTAGAACCGAGGCTAGTCTGGATATTCTTCGCGGTCTCCTTAGGGTTATCCTTTAGTATGGACATAGATTGCATAGCCACCTACTCCGTATCAGCCATTGAGGATTTCAGTTTGCTTCCTGTCGGACACATTGTGCAGGGCCCATTCTGTTCACCTGCAACACAGATTCATTTAAAAGATAAGCAGAGTCGACTAGTTGCTAGAAAGATATCACACATCAATAGTAGTTATAGAGTGAAAAGAGAGAGAGAGAGAGTTCTAATGGTTTGGTGCATTCATTGCCCCAATACCCTAATTGTAGTCGACGCAGGTAAGGATCTTGCTGTGATCCTCCATGGACAATGTACCTCGGCCCGTCCATTCATCCACGTTAATTTGCAAACGGCCTCATACCTCTCGGCAGAGTTCTTCAGTCGATAAATGTCGAACTCCCCCTTGATACAAAAATGCCGGAACGACATCCTGAACTCATGCATGCTCCTGAACTCAGTGCCGACCGAAATTATAGGATACTCGTGGTCATGTTTCATTTCTTCTACTTTAACACCCAAATCATCGACTAGAATACCAGCCTCATCGTAGTTTGTCGTCTATTTCATCATCACCAGATTCTTGATCCTCTACAGTGCCTGCTTCTTCATCTGATTCAGAATCTTCGCCATCATCTCTAATGCCTACTACTGCACACATCATATTGACTCCCATGGGTGGGGCTGCACCATCGTCTCCACCCGGATGGACAGGAACATTGCCCCAGTCCACCTCACCAGCAATTCTGTTTTCTCCAAGACACTCGGTTGGTTCTGCTACAACCACATGGGGTGGTATTACGTTTGAACGCATCCCAGGTACTTCAGTGGACAAACAGTAGTCAGAATCAATTTCATCTTGAGTGTACAGAACCCTCTTGCTCTTCCTGTGTACATCCTCCTTCCTGATGTAATCTTTCCTGATGGTATCAGTAGGGCTTGACATCCGCGTTCCATTCCCCATTGAACTAGGCCTTTTGCTGCCGCTCTTGGGTGTGATCTCCTTACTGCTCCCCTCACGGGTGTTGGCTCCAAGGTGATGGCATTATTTCTTGACCTCTGCGGCGTGTTCTTCTTTGAATTAGCCCTTTTGCTGCTACTATTGGGCGTGTTCTCCTTCGTGCTGGTATTATTGCCTGACCCCAGCGGGGTGTTCCGCTCCAAATTAGACCTTTTGCTGCTACTATTGGGCGTCTTCTCCTTCGTGCTGGCATTATTGCCTGACCTCAGCGGCGTGTTCCGCTCCAAATTAGCCCTTTTGCTGCTACTATTGGGCATGTTCTCCTTCGTGTTTGCATAATTCCCTGACAGTGGCGTGTTCCACTCCAAATTAGTGTTTTTTCTGCTGCCACTGGGTGTGGTAGCCTCCGTGCTGGCCATCTTCGCCTCTTTGCTACCACTCCTGGGAGTGTTCACCACCGTGCTAGCCCTCTTAGCGTTTTTGCTACTACCGTTCGGTGTGGCATTTTGACTGGATCTCAGGGGTGTACTCTGCGGCATGGTGCCTTTTGTCGTGCGACTCTTGGGCGTCCTCTTTTCTGGCGTGGTCTGCTTGGTGACGTTCTTCTTCAGGGTGCCCTTTCTGGGGATGCTCTTCCTGCTCCTCTTTATGACGCTCCTCTGTAAGACTCTCCTCTGTTTGAAGCCACCCTCAGTCGCACCAGCCCCAATGATGCCATGGATCAGGTCATGCATGCCTTCTAAAAGTCCATCTCTATTGTCGAGTTCCAATTCCTCTCCAACCGTGAGCACTACCAAGTGGAAGTAAACTTCACCTCTATAATGTTTCCTTGTAAATGGTACGACTAAATCCCTGGTATCTTTCACTTCGATAGCCTTTTTGCTCCTGTAACCATAATATAACAAACGTGCTTCCTGGGAGGACCCCCACAGCACCTCCACACGTAACGATGCCATCAGGTCAGATAACTCTACCACTTCAGGGTCGTATCTGCCAAGGATTACATCAAACTCGTCATAGAATTTTCCTGTGCCATCATCTAGTTTTGCAGTATAATCCGCGACACCGATACGAACAATTACTTTGCCATCATCAGGTTCTTTAGGATAGAAACCCCTGAGAGGTTCGAGAGATGGAGCGGCACCATCCGACCCAGCCCCAATGCCACCGCCGCCATCACCAGCGTCATCGTTAGCTGGATCAACCTCGGTGGAAGTACCATGACCAGGAGCAAGGCGAGGGCCCTTAGCAGCGGGAGCTACATTACATGGTGGATAGACAGGGCCCCTTCTAACGACAGCCACAATAGAATCAGCTGATGCCATGCCACCTCGACGATCAGGAGCAGTTCCCACAATAGAAGTGTTTCGAGTGCTAGCAGAGTCCAGACCATGAGCTGGCTCCAGACCAGCAGCTCGCTAAACCCGAGCACGGGTTCGAGGAGGAGAGAATGGTTCAGTCTTTGCAACAACAATGGGGCAGCCTCCGGAAGCCTTAGTTTGCTCAACAGCGGCAGGGATTAGGTCAACAGCGTCTAGATCAACAACAACATGAGGACGACCAGTACCAGCAGATTCCAGAGCACGGGTTCGCACAACTTGATGACGGTTTCGAGGAGGAGCAACACACATGGCGGCGGTCTTGGCAACAATAGCGGGGCAGCCTCCGGACGCCTTAGTTTGCTCAACAGCGGCATGGATTGGGTGAGCAGCAGCCGCAACAACACGGGCACGAGGAAGGGGACGACCAGTACCAGCAGATTCTAGAGCAGAGTTTTCCACAATGGCAATACGGGGACTCCTACGAGGAGGTTGCCTGACAGAAGCATATCGCGGACGAGGAACCACATTTTGCTCAACAATAGCAGGGGTTCGAGTTAGACCTCCATGTCCAATAATAGCTGGGCGACTCCCAGTAGCAGGAGCTTCCTCATCCACTATGTTACACACCAGCATAAGCACGCGAAGCCTAACATGTTGTTTCATCAACCCAATTAGCTGACTGTCACACGCTATAGGAACCTTGAAGCCTCGTTCATCAAGGAGGCTGAACCGTGCAGTCCGCTCCGGCCTCATTTCAGCAAGTTCACGCACAGCAGCAACCAAACTAGGGATAGTGCATAACTGCACAGGCGCTACTTCCATCTTCAGATTCTGAGCCTCTTTCCACGTGCTCTTTCCATGTGCTAATTTAATGAGGTAGCCGCAGATGGTGACCAGAACCGTGTAGTTGGGTTCAGCGGAGATCCTAGTTGACAGAAAATTGGAGACAAAAGATAAGAATTGTTTGTCAGCGTCGTGCTAGCAAACAATTCTATGTTCGATATATCTCTGTAATGCCAATAGCCAGCTAGCAGTTATAGGTAGTGCGAATAGCAAAGAGAAGAGTAGCTCACCCAAAATTAGCCAGAAGTACTTCTTCATCGGCAAATGGATCTGCCATCCTCCGCGCTGCTCAGCTCGTCGGCGGTAGAGGCGGGCTAGATCACCGCAATGGCTGGCACGACATTAGGCATTAGAGCTCGGTAGCAGCGAGTAGGCGCAGCAACTTGGCGCCGTAAGTCAAATGCCCGAAGAGATCATTCTGGTTGGAGAGGGGATTTCGACGCCACCGGTGCTAGGGTTCATGCGAAAGGCGGGAGGGGGTGGATTTGTGAATTTGGTCAACGCACAATGCTCCTTTAGTATCTTGTTTCGCCTACGTTGTTCCCACGTTGGCGCTCGCATCACGGAAATATTACTGACATGAGGGTCCCGACCATCTACTTCACGGGGCAGTTTCACGGCATGTTTGGATTTGGTAGGGGTGAGACGAGTTTGCATCGAAATGTCCCCTCTCGGTAGTTGGCGGCCCAACTTTTTGAAACACGGTAATTTCAGGCAACTTAGGTACCGCCATGCGCTGGCCTGCCAACTTTGGTACCGCAGACGAACAACCTCAGGTGGGCTGGGCCGGCTATTGCGCGGCCGGGTTAGGTTTAGGTTTTTTTCTTCTTTATTCTTTTCTCTGGCTGTTAACTGAAACTGTTATGTGTTTTTCTGAAACTGAATTTTAGCAAAAACAAAAACCGGCCTAACTTTTGATCTGCAGCTCCGATTCGAGCAAAACAAATTTCTACGGGTTCGTTGTTGAAAACTCTATACAACTAAGCCTCTGGAATGACTATATAGTGTCAAACAAGCAGATGCTAGGTAAAAACCCTAGTAGGCTTGCAAATAGGAGGAACTAGCAAAGAGGAGGGGTTTTGGCAAAATCTTTAAAACTGAAACCTTTTGCAAAGATGCTCATGATGCAATGACATGTATGTATGCAGTACCAAATCTAGAATTTGGGATGTGACAACTTATGTCTTCATCGCCGTGCCGAGCTAGACTCTGGCCGTCCCTAGGCGGTAAAGCACGCAGTGCCGCCGTCACAGACCCCTGGTATTGCAGCGCACTCCTTTTGTAGCTCGCGGGACGATGTGGTGAAGGTGGCCTCTATCGGTGTGTGGCACAGGGGTCAGGGGCACATCAATGTGGTCGGCACGGTCGTTTATCGTGTGCACTGAGGTGGGGGAGGGGGAGATCTATGTGTTGAAGGCGGCAGAGGCGTACGACCGAGTCCGTTGGTTGGGACCCGCGACGAGTGCGATGGTGGCATGGCCACCGTCGCAGGCGACAAGTTCCTAGCATGAGCAGGTACATCATGGAGTGTTGCACCCTTACTTCAGGCCTTGCACATAGCAAGCTAGTGGTGTGGTTCGAAGGAGAATGCTGCACGCCCGCGAGAAAGACCCACTACTTCACAGCTGGGGATGATGATGATAGGGAAATGGGAGAGGGATTCTTCTTTTCAGTTAATTCGATCTTGACACCTGCAAGAAAACAACTACTGACAGGCTGCGAACCAGAGATGTGCAGTTCCTGGTGCTAGCCTATGTGCGCGGCGGGGAGGGGGTCGCTCAGCCATGCCGACGCCCTCCACGAGCTTAGCCTGTAGAATGTCTACGACGTGCGTTGTTCGCAACCACCTCTATGCGAACGCGCACGAGCCCGCCTTGACGGTTACCGATGTCGGCCTTGTTGATCCATCCCTCCTACAGCAAGCTCTCCTGGTGACACTCGTTCTACTCAGCTACTACCTCCGTTTCGAAATATATGCCTTTTTAGATAACTAGTTTAGCTATCTAAAAGGCTTACATTTTGGAACGGAGGTAGTACTTCGGTTGTCGTGCTACCGCCGTGGCCGCGGTCGGTGAGACGCACACCGCCACTTCTTCATTTTTATTTTTGCATACAACAGCTAGCAGATGATTCCTTTTTTTACAATCAATATCATGATATATTATAATAGAGAATAGTACATGATAGAGATACACAAGCAGTATCCAGCGATTACAAAATAAAGCCTAAAAGAAAACAAGCAAATCTTTAAGATCTTCAAACTCTTCTTCACTGACACAATCTTATATTTTCATGAAGGCAACCGAATAAACGTGACATATATGTCAATCTATAGACTAGTAAATATCAAGGAGAGTTCTCCCATACTTTTAGTTTGAGCCGTAGTGCAAAGGCTGCATGCACGCACGTAGCCACTAGAGTAGTTAACCAACATAAGAAAGAGTACCACCAATAGTATTCTAGGGAAATGAGGCCAAACAGCCTGGTCGACATCTTTGGAGAGCTCAAAATACAAATCTCCATTGTCGAGGACGTAGCGGCCAGGATACATATTGCAAGGATAATTCTCCTCGCGGCAACCATGAGAAAAAAATTCCAAAACTGATCAACCAAAGCAAGATCAGAAAGACCATATGATGAGTCCAAATATTATGCATATTTAAGCATCCAAAACAATCTATTTGTTACTCATCTCATGCCCCATCTAGCTATAACTATGCCTATCATGTATGATTACAAGTTCTTATTCATTTTTATATGAGCTTTGCACAATTAGTAGTTTTAGTAGGATTTTATTACTATTCCTTGTCTTTGACATGTGTGTAGGTGCTATGGACAATTATGATAAAGAAAGGCAAAAGGGACCAAGAGGATACAATATGGGAGAGTTACAAGCACCAGCCTTAGCCATATGAGGTGTGGAAAAAGTGGTATTTTCCAACATATTATATTTAAGATCTAATACCATGGTGTTGTAGCCGTCTTCCATACGAGTCCAAAGAGCCGAAGAACACCTCAATCAGAGTTTGTATGAAAACATGGCGACCAAAATACGAAAAGATCACAGAAAATAGCGACCAGCGGTACGGGCCCGGCCGGCCATACCACAGGTTCTGGGCGACGGGAAAACACTTTCTGGACACATTTCTTCACCGAATTCGTCCCTGTTTGTTCTCAGACCTTTCATAGGTCATAGGAAACGTGTTAGGGACTATTGGGGACCCTCCAAGGCCTATATAAAGTGGGGAGGAGCTAAGGGAGAGACCTCTCTCCACACACGCCCTTGGGACGGAGCCCAGCTGCTCCGCTGCCTCTCCATAGCCGCCACACACCTCTAAGATCAAGATCTCCTCCAACACCTCCACAAGATCTAAGCAAGAGAAGGAGAAGGAGACGCCCCCATCTTCACCGTGCACCATCGTCATCATCCCCAACGGCGTCTCCACCTCTCTCTCCCTTGTTTTAGAATTTGTATTTGTAAGATTGAACATGCTAATCCACATGAATTACTATTTTTATTTCTATTCATCTATGTTTGATTAATTGATTTGGTTCTAGGTTGGGGTATGATCTAGTATGCAACCCTAGACTTTTTGATTCATCTATTATGTATTACTCTCTCTTCACGTGACAAAGAAGAGGTAGATGAGTTCATGTGATCCTTTGGGACGGATTGTATTATTGACTTGCATAGTAACAACGCGAGGTTGAAAGTAGTACACACCTTGTGACAACCCGTAACCATCAAGATGAGATCTTTTATTTATCTAGAGTATTATCTTGTCTAATTCCAATAGATGGCTGCATAGTTGCCTATCTAGTACTAGTGAGACCGAAAGTCTAGACACCATCTTTTATTTCAATCCTACAAGAACAACCACTTTCGTTTACTTTCAGTTTTACTGTACTTTGTTCTTCTTTAGCTCCTTTTTCTTAGTTACTTCAAACACCTCTCAAATCATTGTCATTCTAGTAACCTATAGAGTAGACTATTTCCAAACACTATTTTGGGTGCGAACGTGTCCGCATTGACAACGTGGATACGTGGTTGTGTGATTGAAATTTGCTAAGCTTCCATGGGACAAACTTTCTAATAAATAGTTGTTGCTACATGTACTGCAATAACCCTGTTGTTGATCGCAGGAACCCAGACATCAACTTGGCGCTATTGCCGGGGAGCATAACACTTTGTTATTACCTACCCACTTTCACATAGTTTATTTCCGTTTGTTGCTAATTTACTGCTTTTACTTATTTGAAAAGAACAAAAATTTATAAAATGTAAACCCCATAAAAATTTGTAAAACAAAAAATACAAAAATATTTGTTACTAATCATGTCTTCCAAGATTGTTGTTTTGAACAGATGAAGCTCGCAATGGAGGAGACAAAAGTTGGAACTATGGGATACTTTATTACGATGGAAAGGTATTAAAAGAATGAGTGAATTGGTTGAAAGGATATTCATCCATATTATGTACCTCATAAAATTTTACTTGTGAAGATTGTGAATCCAAAGATCCTTTTAATTATCAATGTGAGGACACCCTTGATCTCATATTAGTACTTTATAATGGGAGTTACGAATGCTATGATGGTATGGATGTTTTTGAGCGAGTTCTTTTTGCCGGATGTTGTGAGTTGCTAGCTTGCATGAGTGATATAAATAAAAAAGATGAAGTACTCGATAAGATTTATGGAATAGTATATATTATTTACTCTTATTGTATTGATAATTTTTGTGATAATGCATTAGTAATTTATCATAGGCGGATAGTTGCAGAAGAGACTAACCTTTTGCTGGACTCATGGAAGAAATAAGAAGAGGATGTACACCGTGGCGATATTTGTTTAACTTGTACTATCTACTAGATGGTTGTGAAAAATCTATTTGTAATTCATATCATGAGACTTGTGATAAATGCATGGCAGTTGGGCACTTTAGTTTCAATGTTCCATTACTATTGAAGAGTCCCTAGTGTCCCATACTAGAGATGAGGTCATAGAGTATTTGGTTTATAAAGGTGTCTATGATATATTCTCAAAATAATTAATCATGAGTATGAGTAGTGATAGTATGCTTCATATGAAACTTACCAACTTGTTACCAATGTTACAATCTTATTGCGAAGAACGTCTTAGTGGTAATCGACTTGTGGTAGAGAGTAAGGCATAGTGTAAAACCGTAGTACCCAAAGATAACCATTTTCACGAACCACAAGATAAATAGGAAGAGCACCAAAAAGGTGAGGTTGACAAAGAGCAGTGCATTACAAATACTTGTTCGATAATGATGCCTCTCTCGTTAGTGATGGTTCCTATAATGCTAAAACTGATTATAATTTATCTACGGAGGCCTTGTGCCTATATACTCTTGAGGAGAGCATTAATAATGATAAACTAGAGATATGCCCTTGCTATGAATCTTTTGATGCTAATATGCAGGAACCATTTTCTATTGAAAGGAAGAGTACTAAGAAGTGTTCCCCTACAATGGTAACTAAGTTAAAGGTTTGAAGATTGTATTTCAACCTTTAATCCTCTCGTTGCATACAAATAAGAAGGCATGCTCACCATACTTGGTTCATCCACACTCGCTTGAAAGGGAGAACCTATTCATCTACATGAAGCCGATGCACCGCAAATGGGTATGACTCTGATCGTGCTCTACTATGAGATTCTCTAACCGTTTTCTAGAGGTAAGTACCATTACACCTCGGGTTGATATTCCCTAGGATCCAGGCACAAAATTTAATGGAGCATCTATTCCTAGCTATATGGCTTAAAAGAAAGCGCTTCCCGGAGGCAAGCCAGAAGTTTATAGGTGTATTTTTTAATTTTATCTCTTGAGACTAGTTGCATTCATGTTGCATTGGCACTTGTATATATGCATTATTTCCTATTAGAGTTGGCTTGGGATTATTTTTAAAAGGTAGAATTGATCGTTATTGTAATCATATATTGCATATCTTGATTAAAATTTCTCTACAAAAATATATGTATGTGTTGTTTGGATGCTGGACTAACATATCAGGTACTTAGTGAATTTTCGGAGAAACAATAAGTGGATTCTAAGGCTATAGGGATTTTAGCGACTGATAGTACGGCGGGACGCGCCCGTACTGTGCGCCTATACCAACAATTGGAGAGAAGAAGCAAAAATCATCGAGAATATAGAGCAAATGTCAACCATCGGTACGACCGAGTGCGCCCGTACCACACACCCGTACTGAGTTCTCGACGGAATTGCACTTTCTCACGAATAATACTATACATATGAAGAGCACCGGTATGGCCGGATGCGCCCGTACCGCATACTCGTATCAGATCCAGATTCGAAATCTAAACCCTAACCAACGTATCTAACGGCGGCGACCGTCAGTACGGGCGGATTGGCCCTATACCAACTTCAATGGAGCACACACACACATATTTCTAAAAAAGAGAGAAGTAAGAGAAGACGAAGCGTAGTATGGGCACACACCCGCACCACGCGCCCGTACCAAGGAGCAGCTCTGTGCAGTGCTTATAGAGACATGTACAAAAGAGGCAATAACCCCTCAATTTTTAATCGCGACGAACTAAGGTCACTGGGTTACCTTGTATATGTTCTATTATACTTTATTTTTATTTATCTTCCTTCGAAACTTCCTAGCCTATAATTCTCTACATTGTTTCATGTCTCTTTTCTTTTGTTTTCACGGTTGGGTGAACGAACCCGTTCGTACACCGAATTATTTGTGTTTACTTCATTTGTTATTTTAGCAGAGGCTTGAACCTTGTGTGGAGGCGTTTACGGTATGTGCCAACCATTCAAACACCCACATTAGCAACTTGGTTGTTTCACCTTGACACACTTCAACAATAAGAGTATGGTAAAACCTTCCAACTTGAACCTCTCTCAGTAAGTAGTGGAGTTTCTCACCTTAATTGGGGTCTCTTTCTATTTTAACTAGGCACATAGGACTGCACACTTGTGTCTCATATCTTGTCTCACTTGGACTTTAGCAAAATCAAGGAAATGATCAACACTTAGAATAAGTCCGATGACTTAGACGTGGTGCTTAGGTTGATGAACCGATCTTGTGGGACTTATTCTTTAATCACTTCTGAGCTAACCCCATGCTTCCGAAAGTACAAAAATATTTTGTTTTCTTTTTAGTTCTACAACAGGTTCTCTACGAAGGCAACCACCATGCCACATCAAGAATACTCTTTGAAGCAAAGGTTCTTGTCCATCGAAAGAGAGGTTATTCGCACCTCAACAGTAAAGTATGTCACCCTTTCTTTAATCTAGCTTAGGGAGTAACCAGTTCTCACACTCTCTTTTGATAACTGAATTTTCTTTTTTATTTTGATGACATATTCAATCTTGGTTCTTACAAAAGCCTAGCTTGGGGAAGTTACTTTAGCATATGTAGAATCTTGTGCAATATTCTCATTCAATAATATTTTGTGCAAACATATATTCCACTATTTTTGAATGCTTGCTTAGGTAAGCTATGTTTTGTACTTATATAAGGGATGCACTTGCCTTTTTGTTAATCGCATACAAAAAATTATATTTGTTACTTATCTCATGATCCATCTAGCTATAATTATGCCTATTATGCATGATTACAAGTTCTTATTCATTTTCATATGAGCTTTGCACAATTAGTAGTTTTATTATTTTTCCTTGTCTTTGATATGTGTAGGTGCTATGGACAATTTTGATAAACAAAGGAAAAACGGACCAAGAGAATACAATAGGAGAGAGTTACAAGCACCAGACTTAGTCATATGAGGTGTGAGAAAAGTGATATTTTTCCAACATCTTATATTTAAGATCTAAGGCCTTGGTGTTGTATCCCTCGTCCATATGAGTCAAAAGAGCCGAAGAATACCTAAATCGGAGTTTGTATGAGGAAATTACGGTGAACGTACGAAAATATCAGAGCAAATAGCAACCAGCGGTACGGGCACAGCCGGCCGTACCACGGGTTCTGGGAGACGTGAAAGCCATTTCCTAACACGTTTCTTCACTGAATTCATCCCCATTTGTTTCCAGACCTTTCTTAGGTCATAGGAAACGTATTGGAGACTATTGGAGACCCTCCAAGGCCTATATAAAGAGGGGAGGAGCCAAGGGAGAGACCTCTCGCCACACACGCCCTTGGGGTGGAGCCCTACCGCTCTACTGCCTCTACATAGCCGCCTCCTTTCCATAGCCTCCGCACACCTCTAAGATCAAGATCTCCTCCAACATCTTCAAGGTCAAGATCTCCTCCAACACCTCCACAAGATCCAAGCAAGAGAAGGAGAAGGAGACGCCCCCATCTTCACCGCGCGCACCACTCATCGTTATCATCCCCCACAACGTCTCCACCTCTCTCTCCCTTGTTTTAGATTTTGCATTTGTAAGATTGAACATGATGATCTCCATGAATTACTATTGTTATTTCTATTCATCTATGTTTGAATAATAAATCCAGTTCTAGGTTGAGGTATGATCTAGTACGCAACCCTAGAATTTATGTTTTATATATTATGTATTACTCTCTCTTCACGTGACAAAGAGGAGGTAGATGAGTTCATGTGATCCTTTGGGTCGGAGTGTGTTATTGCCTTGCATAGTGACAATGCGAGGTTGAAAGTAGTACACGCCTTGTGACAAGCGGTAACCATCAAGAGGAGATCGTTTAACTATTATCTTGTATAATTCTAATATATGACTACATAGTTTCCCATCTAGTACTAGTGAGACCGAAGTCTAGACACAGTATTTTATTTTATTTAAGCCTACAAGTATAACCCCTTTCGTTTACTTTCAGTTTTAGTTTACTTTGTTCTTATTTAGCTCCTTGTTATTAGTTACTTCAAACTTCTCTTAAATCATTGTCATTATAATCACCTATAGAGTCGCCTATTTCCAAACACCGTTTTGGGCGTGAAGGTGGATGCACTGACAACATGGCTACAATGTTGTGTGATTTCCATTTGCAAAGCTTCCATGGGACAAACTTTCTAATAAATAGTTGCTTCTACAATTACTGCAATAACCCTGTTGTTGATTACATGAACCCATACACCACCATACCTATAAAACATTAATCTCAGAACATAATCATTGATGTCGGGAAAAAGATCTTCTCATCGATTGATGGGTCAAAGATCACTTATGGTGAATGATCCAATCTCCATTGAAGAAGCGCCAGAAAAGTTGGATACCAAAACCCTAATCTAATATGTCAAAATCACTACTTTTATTGAAAAGCTTCACCCATAGATCATGTTCCCCACGCCTCCTGATGCCGAGCCGGCCGGAGGAGGGGGAAACGATCTATGGAGGAGGCGTATGTGGAGGCGGCGGCTAGGTTTGAGATACTAGCGTGAGAAAGAGGAAAAGATGTGCGGCCGTCCAGAGATGCGTCGACACGAGTTTGTTTCACCCGCTCTTCGTGCGCGGCATGGTGAACTTTACTACTCGCGCATTTTCTCGAGAAAATGGCGGCTAGTGGCTCAACTCAACGATCGACCGACGATCGTCAAGTCCTATCACTCTCCCAGTAAGATGGGACCAGCTTGTCGTTGACGCTAGGCCAGTGTTGAGTACTGGAGAGAGAAAGAGACTAAATAAATAGGAAAACAAATAATACAAGAGAGAGAACAAGAGGTTGGGCCATGTCCCTCCACGGAGGTGTGTTGGCAGCCCAATATATCTCAGCCCGTGAAATCCAACATATTCCAACCGTTGATCGAGGTTCCCATCCAACGACTGAGGTGCTCCTTGTGAGAGGAGTAGAAGAAAAAAGTAGCCACCTATGGTGGCTGTGACTTTGTGAGAGTGGGGGTGAGCAAGAGCTGAACAAGAAATCCATCATGGATGTTGTTTAAGAGGGTGAGAGCACACACAAGAACAACACAACCTAGTGAGAACAGAGAATGAAGAAGGAGATGTGATTCTGTCTAGAATTCTGAGAACTGTCCGGTTTGTATTCAAGCTAATGTTTGGAGGATCCACGGTGATTGGATTGGCTCCAAAATTGGTTAGCTTGTTTCTTATTTTGAGTATTTCGATCTGGTTAGCTGGTTTGAGGTTTGGGTTAGTGTAGCATCAGATTTGAAAGCGGTTTAGTCAGTTCAGACTGATGCAATTTCAGCATAGAGCGGGTTTGGTAGACGCATATATTGGGAAGGCAAATTGTATCCGATTGAGATTAAATTGGCGTGTATGTTTGGAACTCGTATGCCTAATTGTCTACCAAGTTTGGTGCTGATTGGATATGTGGTTTAAAAGCAATTTGCTGATTACCAAAGGGGATAGAAACTGAAATACTTTGTTTTGCTATAATTTTTCATTCAAGTGGTTGTTGTTGTTGTCAGTAGACAATGTACTGACTGTGTTGTACATATCTATATGTTCTAGAGAAGACTATGTACATAGGTTGCTCATAGTGAAGCTCGCATGGACCGGTTGGTTCACAGCCATGGTTTTTCCACCTCACTTTGAGAAGGTTTTTCCACGTAAGTGTCACTTGTGCATATTCCTATTGTTTTATTTCCGTTGCATATCTGTTGATAACTATCCTTGAAGTTCACTACATCCCCCCCCCCCCCCCCCTTACAAAGAATGTCACATCGGAAAATTAAGAGACACCCTCATGGAGTGACCAAACCGCTCATGCGCGGCAAGTACCTAGCTTACTTTTGCGTTTTCGCGAGCTGGTGACCAGTATGCTCACGTGGGGCAAGTGAATAGACCATTTTGGCGTTTTCTCTTAATTGTAAAGCATTATTACAACTCATCGTTCTTGTTTCATCGACTAAACACAACTTACGCTTGATTCGTGGTTAATTAATCACACACAGCTAAGTTGACCGGTAGAAACAGTAAACCTTTTTGTTTATTACAAACAAGCAGTAAACCAACACAACTGAAAAAAGCAGCTTGATCGGTTGTCGTCACCATACTCCGGTGCTGCGATCGCACCACCATTCCAAGCATATAGATACATAATCCGTACTATGAAGCAGTCTTCCATAAAGTTGCCGACCTATAAGAAAATTTAGACAATAAGTGCGAGCATTTATAGTTACATAAATACTGGAACAACGATGTAAATGTTTGTAATCCACATAGTGAGTTTATCTAAAACAAGTGTTAGTCGAGTAAGAATACCTCTTTGTAATCAGTTCCTATTTATTCTTAGGGAGCGGTAAATGCTCGACTTCGAACTTGTGAAAGAATAAGAAAACGAGACCAGTTAGGTGAATGGAGAAATAAAACATAATATCTCTTTGCACCATTCCAAAAACTGTAATTCATATATGTTGCATGGTGTGCGAATGATGAGCAGGGGTATGTATTATACCTTAATAAGTGTAGGATTGTTGGGATGGATCTTCAGTGCATGGGCCAACGCTGCTTTCAGCTCCTCCTGGTCCGTAGCGTTGGCACATAACATATAATGGACTTGGAGTTTCTCAAGGCAAAGGAGGTTCTTGATGCTATCAAATTCATGGTCCCATCTTTCCACTACATAATACACAAGATACTCAAGGCAGGGCATAGCTCCTAGCAGAAACCTTGGCTTTGCAGTACAAGTGAAGTGTCTGAGCTTGGGGAATGAGCCACCGCCCACCACCTCGAGAAGAGTGGAGTAGTCTTCACTAAACAGAATGAGACTAATGAGGTTCTGGAACCTCCCAAGGATCTCCATGTCCTGCACCTCCACTGTCTTTACTGTCATGACCAGATGAGCAAGGCGTGGAAAGTGTGAGGAATCAATCCACTGCGGCAGTGCAGGAAACGTGACCGGCAGATTCAGAACATGGAGGTCCCGAGAGAGCACATAGCTTTTGAAATCCCAGCCTTTGCAACCACCAAGATTAGAACAAGGAACACAGTTTATCGCTTGGAGCTTCTGCAGATTGCTGAGAGAAACCATGAGATCATCGAACAGCTTGGCATCCAATGTTAAACACTTAATCTTCAGCTCCCTCAGTTCTGTCAGCTTGCCAATCTCTTTTACAATGTACGGGGAGATATTTTCCAAGACTAGATCTTCCAAGGAAGTTAAATTCCCGATCCAATCCTTCATGCCTTCAAAATTGTAGTCAAGCCTCAGAGACTTCAGTTCTTTTAGCAGACCAACACAACGTGGTAACACCCTTATCTTGGTCTTCCTTAGGTCCAGTATCTGCAAAAACCTTAGATTCCCCATATCTTTCGGAAGCTCAGTAATAGGCGTGTCCATCACCCCGAGGTACCTCAGCTGAAGTAACCTCCCAAGATGCTCAAGGTGAAAAGAATAATCATTCAAGAAGGTACATCCATCTATATCTAGAACTCGTAATACTTGAAAACTTGAGAGCAATGGCATTGTGCTGATATGGCAGAAGATTGCACTAAAAGACCTTGCTTGAAGCATTGGTGTGGTAACAAGTGGGTCGTTGTGCTCTAAGTCTCTCCCTTGGATGGCTAGCCTACGAGCATTGATTGGTGGGGGTATGTGTGGCCCGTTACTGCGATATACTGTAACAAAACTCTCTTCCTTTGACAAGGAGGATATCATATCAAGGACCAAGTCATGGACACGGCATGCAACCACAATGCCTATATGCTCAGACTCTATAGGCTGTATCATGTTTCTGTTCACAAGTTCATTAAAGTATCTCCTCCCCACCTCATATGAACGCACATCTTGCATATCATGGACAAATCCTTCAGCAACCCACTTCCATATCAAACTGGGTTTCGAGATTATACAATCTTCGGGGAATATTCTTAGGTGCAATAAACAAGTTCTCAAGTGACAAGGTAGATCATAATAGCTATATAACAATATCTTTCGCATGTTATCTACATGTCTGGTATCTCTATCTCCAAAACCAATCGAGTTGTACACCTCGGACCAATCTTCCCTTGGTTTATCAGCTAGCAAACTTGCTAATGTGATGATAGCTAATGGTATACCACCACATCTGTGCAAAATCTTTCCAGAGAATTCAGTTGATTGATCATAAGTGTTTTTTCCTTCAGCAATTGATAGTCGTTTATCGAATAATTCCTTGGATCTATCAAAAGAAAGCGGTTGTAGCTTGTAAACATCACCGATTGTGCTGGCAACTTTAGAGATACGAGTGGTTGAGATTATTATACTTCCACAACTATTATTAATCAAAGAACAACTGATTATTTCCCATGATCTTATATCCCATATATCATCAATAACAATGAAGTACCTATGGACAGGATATCACAACACACATGAATTATATATATGTAAGAGGCATGCCTAAGAGGAACAAGAAGCATGGTAGCACCACGATCATGAATAAAATAAATAAGTCATCCAATCTAGAAACAGGCCCTCCACAAAACAATTAAGATATAAATAAATGAACTCTGGAACAAATATTTGTTCGATTATTTCCATGGTGCAATTTTATGCCTTTTAGGTTACTTTGTTTCCAAATTAAAATACTATTATGTGCTTTTGAGTTCTGAGTTCGAAGTAAGTTTTTTCTAATGTACTTGAACGTGTGATCATGCTTAAAAATCGCCTCTCTCACAAATCATAGGAAGATAATCAGTGCAAAAAAAATAGGATTATTATAATGGGCCAGACGAAATGAAACACTTGTGTTCCCTCTAGTATCTAGCTGGCTAGCTAGTTGATGAACAACAAAAATATTATCTACTTGTGAATGTGCCCAATATGAATTACTCCATGATGTTGATAACTTACTTTAGGAAGTCTACGTGAACTTCAGATTTATATTGGTAAGGTGATTTGTAGATATTTTTCTGAAGCAATCTGCTAATTTATTTGCTGAGTTATGTTTATATGTTGTGTTGTTTTTCCGATAAAGTGCGATATATAAATATCAAGAAGCTCTAGCTAGTTGATGACAGAAAGCAAAAAGATGATAGATACTAGATACTATATGGATTTACAATCTATTCCGATTTTTAGTATATATATGATCCAAATATGAATTAGGATGTTGATGAAAAAGATGAACTATCTTAGGGATATATATACATGAACATAAGTATGTATATGGGCACACCCATTTATATGGTCAGTTGATGTATACCTCTTGTCCTGAATCAATCTGCCGATCTGCTTGATCAGCTGTACTTCATCCAATGTTGCTGCGTGAATAGCCGCATACTCTTCTCTGTCGATTTCAAAGAGAATTTCCTTCAATATCTTCTTCATGTTAGGATTGCGACCAACTGAGACAAAAGCCCCCGAATCAAACTTAGGCCGAAGCACATCATAGACGGCTTTGACCAGAGTGGTCTTGCCAAGTCCTCCGATTCCACATACGGAGAGTAACTTGGGTGGCTGCTTGGATACGGCATCATCTCCATCCGTGAGCGTCTTGATGAGCTTGTCCCTTGCCCCCCCGATGCCAACAAGCTCTCTCTGATCTTTGAATAGAGCTAGCATACGAGGGTCAAGGTCAACGGTGGATGTAGATGCAAGATTAGCACCAACGTCGTCTACCTTGTACCTGTCTCGTCGGGCAGCCACCTCCTGGAGCTGATCTTTGATGTTCTTGACGGCATCGGCGATCTGGCGGCGAGTCCTTCCTTTTCTCAGCAAGTTACCCATCTTCTTCATTAGCCCCTTGAAGATATCTTGATCTGCGGCCGGCGCTGAATCCTCCACACGCACCAGGAAGCTGTCGACGAGATCTTCCATCTCGTATGACAGCTCCCTGACATCGTTTGCCCAGATCTTGACCTGCTCGTCGAGCTGGTTACGGGGCACCATCCCCACTTTGCGGAGGGCGGCATCCATGCTCTTCATCTCCCTGTGCAGAAACTCCACGTCTTTCTTCACGTGCGTTTGAATCCTGTACTCCTCCTTGAGGAGCTCCAGTAGCTTCGGAATGAGGGTGCCCATGGCCCCCGTCACGGCGTCCATGGCCGGGGATCGACCTTCCTCTCGAGCTAAAGTTGTTGTGTTGGTAGTTTGGTTTGACAAGTTCCAGCTAGTGCGTAGTGTGGTCCAGAAGGGAGACGTTTCTTTATAGAACTGGAGCAGATAGGGTGGTGTGCTTGTATTAAATTATCGGTAGTTGCTAAGCATCTTCTGAATGGATCCTCGGACCTGCTGGTCTTACACGGAAACTTCCAGTACAAGCAAGTGGTGTCGCCTCTGATCTGATGTGCGTGTAACCATTAATTAGAAATCTGACACGCTTTGCATAATTATTGGCAACAAAATTCAACTGACTTACCATAGATTATAGTACTATCAAGATTAGCTGGCGATGTGATCATCCTACTTATTGGTGGTTCCAAGAGGACAAGCATTGTCTCTTAGGAATGTCTCATTTCATAGCTATAGTGATCCTAATTACATATCAATATTGTAGCCTCTGGGAATGTCTAGCTAATTTGAGGAAAACAATCATCTCCAAGACAGCCTTCTTGTCCTCATGGTCCTAGAAACAAGATGGGTTGTACAAGTTCAGAAATTATACAATTACTCATGGTGGCAAATTACGCGTGCAACATATTTTTAGGTTCTGAATAAATTAGTTTGCTGGCAGCCTCCGCCTGGAAGGCCAAACTGATGAAGAAAGCCGGACTTCTGGCCTTCGTCCTTGGAGCCATTCCCCTGCACCAGCTCTTGGTACATGTCCCCCAAAAAGATGCTCAAGCAGATTGAAAAGATTCAGTGGAGCTTCCTCTGGGCTGGGCGTGTGGAGGCTAACAGCGGCCATTGCAGGTCAATTGGCAACGCGTCTGCAGGCCAATTTCACTTGGCGGACTTGGCGTCTACGATCTGGAATGTACTGGCCTTGCCCTGTGACTGAGATGGCTCTGGTTTTCCCATACCGGCAGCAACAGAGCATGGAGCCGCCTCTATCTACAATCCTCTGTGGTTGAGTATGATCTTTCTTTCCCACCACCATGATGTTGTTTGGCAACGTCACGGCTGCCCTTTTTTGGGAGGATCACTGGATATGGGGTCACGCTTTTAAGGAGATCACACCTCTCATTTACAATTGCATCCCCAATTGATGAAGAAAAGCAAGGACGGTTGCAGAGGGTCTCCATGAGAACTGCAGTGCCAGAGATATACATGCCACCCTAGACATCCATGAGACCGGCCAGTTCCATTGTCTTCAGCGCACTATTGAGCACACCACACTCACTAAAGAACCTGAGAAACTGCCATGGAAGTGGACAGTGAGCGGTAACTACACGGCTAAATCCTGCTAACTCGCCACCTTCCGTGGCTCCGCGCACCCGCAATCTTGGAAGCTCATGTGAAAGAGTTGGGCACCTCTGCATGTCAAACTCTTTCACTGCCTCGCCGGGGCCTGCAGGACCACGCCCCGTGCAACCTGCGTGATCAGGCGGCCCCTGAGACCATGCACTGCCTGCTCATCGAGTGCCCCTTCACCCGGCAGGTTTGGCATGAGATGCTCGCCTAGCTTCGCCTACCCTGCTCAGTGCCAGATAGAGACGCCACCTCCCTGGTGGATTGGTGGCACATAGCCAAACAGAGCACCCCCAAGCCAATGCAGAAAGGCCTTGCCTCCGCAGCACTGCTTGTGCCGTGGATGATTTGGAAGTAATGAAACGACTGCATCTTTGAAGGAGTTCAACCCTTCGTATGATCCAGAGCGAACATGATCAAGGAGGAAGCCACGCTCTGGGCCAAAGCTGGCGCACACGGGCTTAGGGTGATCCTCCCGACGACATGGGATGTCCATTAATTGCTTATTAAATGTTGTATCCCATCTCCTAGGAGGGCCTTAAAAAATCATATATCTTTTCGAATAAAATGAAACACAAAGGCCCATTGTATTTTCTCGAAAAACGAATAAATTAGTCTACTCACTTTAACTGGATAAGTAAAGTTGCTGGAGGAGCACATTAAAAAACAAGCAGCTTCTTCAGCATAAAAAGAAGAGCAGAATCAAGAATTGAAGGTGCTTGATTCAGATGAATTATTGATGAAAATGAGATAGAGAAAATTAGTGGTGAGAACGCCATTACTGATCTTAACCTGCAACTCTCCAATAAGAATGACAAGCTTATGCAGCCGGAATCCTAGTTCAGCCAAGCTGGGATTTAGCGTAAAAAAGATCACTTCTCGAGCATGTGTTACACATTTCTGAATCTAAGTTCTTTGCATCAACATAACAGAAAGAGAGTAGCCTTAAAGTAATAGCACCTCTCCTACTCTATGCCAAGTGGTTTAGAACAAAAATATGCAGATTATCAAAGAAAAAAAAAGAGTTCTGCATATTTTGACGGTCCGTTAGATTATTATTCAAATATATGAAAACCGTTATAATTAAGCCTAAATAGTATGAGCACCAAACGATATGGCATGTAAAGGTCTGATCATTACCATGCAGATTTTAGTGCATACCTGAGAAGGTACTGGTCTATATATATTTGTTCAACCCTACTGAATTTTTCACACGAACTAAACCGAGGCAAAATTACTAATTCGAAGAACAGCCATCCTCTCATCCATCCTAATCAGACTATAGATGCAAACCTGTCATTGGACTACAAGTAGCAATCCTCTGATCTCAGGTGTGCACTAACTAATCACTGAATTTAGTGCAAACGTTCAGTACCTTCTAGTTCTGCATAAGACCAATAAAAACATGAGACATTAGGTTGCTCCATCATGTGTATAACACCAAATTTACTGCAAACGACTGAAGATGACCAACCAAAATTAACCAAATGAATTAGATTATTACCACTAATTTCGTGGTCTGCATGTCGAGGAGGCGGCGGCAGCAAAAATGGTGCCCCTGGATCTTCTCCCTGTTTCTGTCCATGGGGGCATGAGCAGTTTCTCGTAGGCGGCCGTTGGGCGGGGCAGAAAAGGTCAGAGGATGGATGGGTGGCAGAGGGAGGGCCCCGGTGGTGGAGGGGAAGGGACCGCAGGGGTGGATGCGGCTAGACGACCGGCGGATGGGAGCCGGCAGAAGAGAGGCACAGGGGGCCGGCGGCGGAGGGGAGTTCATCGCAGTGAGGTTCCGGTGGTTCATCGTTTGCATCTGCTTGTGCTGCCTTTAGTGATTCGGAATTTATTACACCAACTAAACAACTTTTATTTTTTGAGATGCAACTAAACAACCTCTGAAACATCTGAAACAGGTACTACCAGTAAGTCCCTGCAAAATGCAAACGGAGAAGGACAGGACACGGACTGAAATTTGAGAAAAACAGTCTATATAAAATAAATAAAGCTACTAATATAATATAGCACCGACAAAAAAAAAAAACTCCTGGTGACTCTTAGATCCCCGCAAAGGAAAAAAAAATTCCGCAGAGCGAGCGGAAGCCCATCCCGGACCACCGCCGCCGCTGCCTCCCCTCCCCCTCTCTGCTCCCTCTTCTGCAGTCGTCGACGCCAGCAGCATGAAAAAATGTATCATAGAGGGAAGTGGACAAATGCTGGGGCAGCAATGGCATCTCTTTCCTTCGTGAAGGTGTTGATTGGTACTTGATGCTCCGGTGCTAGGAGTATGGCCGAAAATTTTCGGAGGCCGCAGCGGTTGTGGGTCACTTTCACTAAGTCAATCATCTTTGTCTCCATTAGTTTCTTTTTCTTTTTTTTTGGACTTGTGTTGTTGCTGTCCCGACATTTATCCGTTTCGAAACTCGTTGTATCATGTGGTTGCTATATTAATATAGCAGGCACAAAAACCTGTTCCAAGGAAAAATGCCCCTGGTTACATAAGAGCAAAGTTTAATAGTTTAGCAAGCTATTGGATATAAGGTATTGCCACCAGCCATTTAGTATAATAGTTAACAAAAAATATGTATTACTTTATTGATATGTGACCTACCTTTTACTTTCACAAAGCACGTAGAAGCATGTGCTAAAGCTGACTCTTAACTTATAGTCGGCTTATCTTCTCTCTCTTTCTCATTTCCTCTCTCTTCCAATTTAGCATAAATATTATTTAAAAAAAAACTCAACACAAATATAATATTTTCCTTCTTATAGCAGCTACGATAGTTGTATTGTACTTGCTCTAACACAAAGGAAGGACCGTAGAGCGGAGCACCAACAAGAACATGCTAGAGGATTTTTTTATAAAAAAGTTCAATTTTAAAGATTCTAAAAAATACAAGGATGTAGCTTATAATACACGCGTGCAAAAAATCACGTCAAACTACCTTGTATTCTAACCTCAGTGAAAAAGAGAAAAGTGCAGATCTGGACGTGAACAATGTAAATTTGAATGGGTATTTGCATTTCCCAAATTTATCATATTTGTTTTTTTGCTGCATCCGAAATGCAAAGTATTTTTCATTGAAAATTTATAAACTTGTATTTCATGAAGTTTTCTACACGTAGATATTTTTTCAAAAATATTTAATGTTTTTTGAAAAAAATCAAAAAGAAGCTCCATGGAGAACGGGATCCGCATCCATTTTCCGGGGTTGTATACTTGTATGAGATAGATAAACAAGGACAAGGCAGATAAAAAAGCCCGGCTCTGTACTAGTTTCAATGAATCAATCATCAAGTAGAAACAAATTGTCAGCAAGCACATGGTAGAGATGTAGATCAAACTTCCATCAACCGCTCCTTAACACCCATTGCAATATTCAGGCTAGTAACAAACAGTGCCCTGCCACCACAAATATACAAGTGTCGGCATACACGAGTAAAAACACAGACGGATAAACAAATAAAGATTTTCACCAATCGAGGTTCTTCCCGTTACGTAAAAATCTCTAAAGAGCTCTAAGCTAAATTGGAGCGTGGCCGCTCGGTCTGGACCTAGCTGTCGGCGTCTTGCTATGCTCCCGCTCCAGTTGAGTTGCAACGCGTGGATCCAAACCATATGGTAGGTTTCAAAAGGTAGATAGGAGTTGATAGCACGGCACCACATTTCCAAAGACAGCGTACCACACGGGCACGGCAGTACCATGCTCCAGGAGACCAGGATCCAACCTAGGAGGATCGGATCAAATGAAATTCGCCATTCTTCCATAAAAAGGAATCACATAGATAAGAGAAACACATAGCATCTTACCCCAAGCCATTAAGATAATATCTCCCTTGCCATTAATGTTACAAGGCTTCTGAGAAAGGCATGTTACGAACCTAAGAACGCCTACCCCGTTCTTCTAGCTACCAAAAGGTGTCTTGGAGAAAGTGGATAGTGAAAAGAAGAAATATCAACTGACTAGATGGAATGTGGTTTGCCGACCCAAGGAATACGATGGACTGGGCATACATGATATGCAAGTCAAAAACACTGCACTCCTGGGTAAATGGATTTTCAAACTACTTACTAAAGATAATGTCTGGCAAACCATTCTATGGGGGAAGTATGTTGGTTCCAAAGCTGTGTCTCAAGTGGTTTGAAAACCCGGCGATTCACATTTTGGGTTGGACTAATGGCATCCAAAAAACATTTCTTTCGCTTTGGTGTTTTTGATATTAAGGACGGATCGCAGATTAGGTTATGGGAAGATAAATGGCTTGGCAAAATTCTCTTCGTTAACAATATCCAACTCTATATTCGATTGTTAGACACAAAGGAGATACACTTTTCACAGTAATGGAAATTAATCCTCCTAATGTGGCTTTCAGAAGTAGTCTCATAGGTTCTAGACTGGTATCTTGGAATAATCTATTATCACGATTGTCCAATATACAGTTGTCGGAGGGTATGGATGAGTTCAAATGGAAATTATTTGAGAATAATAAATTTTCTGTTGACTCTATGTATAGAGCTCTGATCCAACTTGATATCCCAGTCGATAATAATAAGAAAATTTGGAAAATGAAAATACCTCTTAAAACGAAGATATTCGTACGGTATCTTCGTAAAGGGACAATTCTTACAAAAGATAATTTTATTAAGAAGAATTGGCATGGAAGTACACAATGTGTTTTCTGTCATCATAATAAGACGATTTGGCATTTATTCTTTCAGTGTAAATTCGCTCTTGCTATATGGCCAATCATCCAAATTGCCTCTGGTTTATCTCCTCCATGCTCGGTTGTCGATGTATTTGGTAACTGGTTGCATGGGATACTAGATAAATATAGGACTTTATTTAGGGTGGGAGTGCTTGCCATTATTTGGTCGCTTTGGCTATGTAGAAATGACAAGATCTTTAATAACATTGTGTCTTCTTCTATGCAGGTTATATATCGAGCCACGGCTATCTTTCGATCCTGGACTACTCTATAACGTATGGAGTTTCACGACTTGTTTGTGGAGGGGTGTACGCGATTGGAGGACACGGCGAGGGATATTTCTCCCGACATGGATGGCAGCGTGATCTGCGGATAGAGTTGCCATAGTCCGAGGCTTTCTTTATCTTCCTAGAATATTTTGTAATAACGGTACTTTTTGTCACTTATTCTGTGGTTGGCCGGCTGTGTGCATCCTAGTTATGCAGAGGCCGGGTGTAAACATTATTATTAAGTAATAAAGCGCTCATTTCCAAAAAAAAACACCTACCAACCTATTCACTTTATGAATTCTGAGTTTTGGACTTGAAGGAGTGAGTGGAATGAATATACGAGTACTCTCTCTAATCGGTGCAGCCTACTGAGTGTCCCAACACATTGGCACCGCACACCGCCCAACTCCCACTGCCTTACACGGACCACTGCCACGGATCCCCACCTCCTCTCTCACAACGAGGAGCAGGAAGGCGACGGCGACGCGTTGGAGCCTGGTGGAGCAGACGATGCCGGAGCTGCGATGGCATGCAGTGGAGCTGGATAGGGACATTCACCATCTCCCATGCTCACTTGACTCCCTCAATCATGCCGCTCTCGACCTCCATTCTCTATTCCTAGATCGTCTTGATTCATCGTGATCCCGCTCACTTGGCCGATGAAGCTACAAGCTGCAAGGCAGGCCGTGGCCACTCCTCTCCTCTCACTCCTCGCCCTAGCACCGATGGTTCGATTTCCTAACTTCATGGGCAAGGTATTGTTGCTAGATTTAAAGCACCTCAATGTTGTAGTATGTTCTTTTTCCCCTATTACCTTATGTGATGTTGTGATCTCTTTTTATGGTTTTCTGTTGCTCTACATTGCGATTAATTGGTGTCGGTGCTCTAGCACTGGGACATGGAACTGCCTGCAATAGGTTTAACCCATTGACCTCTCTCTGATTTTGTTCATGTAAGCCATGTACTATGCCCAACCTACATGTAGTGCTAGACATCAGTTTTAATTCATATATCCCATTTTGGCACAACGCACATTTAGATTACTCAGCTATACGTCACCCTTTATGTAATTTGTAAGTAGTTTACATATAAGAAGTCACTGAAGGATCCATGGAATTCGTATGTGTCTCTTCTCTGGTGCGGCGGAACTAGGTTCCTAGGTATAGTCTACGAGGTGGCACCACGACAACACTGCCCCAATGCTACTGTGAAGTCAGAGTTAAGCTGTACAGTGGTTGTTGATACATCCATTTTGCACCACTATTATATATCATAATTTACTGTTATTCATTGATATATTTCATATTAAGAGATGATACTTATGTAATTTCATCTATTTTTGCATGGTTGATGACTTTTGGAGCATGGACCGCTTCAGTCAGGATTCTGATGGAAAAGGAGCTGTTTGGAGGCGAAATTCGCGAAGATCAGAAAATCCGGAAAAATACACGGAAAATCCAGAAGACGAAGAAAGCCAGAAGGGGGAGTGGAGATGGGCCACAGGGGGCCCACACCACCCCCTGGCGCGGGCCACCCTGGGCCGCGCAACCAGGTGGTGTGGCCGCCCTGGTCCACCCCTGGCTCTCCCCTCTAGCGTATATTATCCTCTCGAAACCCTAAGACTCGGGGAGCGACCACAGAAAGATTCCGCTGCCTCTGCAGGGCGGAAAATATCGAGAGAGAAAGATCTCTCCGGTAGACAGAATTCTGCCGGGGGAATTCCTTCCTAGAGAGGGGAGATCGTCGCCATCAACACCACCATCAAGCTGGACTTCATCGGGATCATCATCATCATCATCATCATCATCATCATCACCACCATCATCTCCACCATCACCATCATCACCACTTCATACCGCTATAACAATTGGGTTGAATCTTGCATAGTTCTTAGGGGAAACTTTCCCGGTGTTGATTACTCTTTGTAGTTGATGCTATTGAATGAACTATTGAATTATTGTGTATGTTCAGATTGTTATACATCATTATTCCATCTCTGATCATGATCCATATGATGTCTTGTGAGTAGTTTGTTTTGTTCTTGGGGACATGGGAGAAGTCATGTTGTTAGTAGTGGAATTGTGTTGAGAAAGATTTAGTAGTTTATTAATTAAGTTGTGGTGTACTTCTTCTACTGGTGTCATGTGAACATCGACTACATGACACTTCACCTATATGGGCATAGGGGAATGCATTGTGTATTTGGATACTAATCATAGGGGTTGCCGGAGTGACATAAACCTGAACCCCCGTTAGGAAACCATTGAACAAGGGACGTAAGGGTCTTAGAGTTTAAAGTTGTGGTTAGGTTTCTACCTTAATTACTTTCTTGTACTTACGGATGTTTGCAAGGGGTATAATCACAAGTATGTATTAGTCCTAGGAAGGACGGTACATTAGCACAAGTTCACCCACACAACACTTAGCAAGCTAGCGAAGATTAATCAACTATATGAAGCGAAAGCACTTGACAGAATTCCCATGTGTCCTCGAGAACGTTTGGTCATTTTAAGTAATACAACCAGCTTGTCTTTTGATGCATAAAGGATTGGGACACTTGCTGCATTTATTTCTATTGTCTTTTATTTACTCGTACTTTATTTACTTGCATTATCAAAACCCCCTAAAAATCTGTTTGTTAAGTATTTGCAGAGAATTCCTGATCCATACCACTAGCCAGCACCTTCTGCTCCTCGTTGGGTTCGACACTCTTACTTATCGAAAATACTGCGATACACCCCCTATACTTGTGGGTCATCAAGAATATTTTCTGGCACCGTTGCCGGGGAGTGAAACGCTATTGGAGAGTGGAACTGGTAAAGGAAACTTCTACTGTGAGTATTGTTTATTTCTGTTAGCTACTTTATTTTCATTATGGAAAATTCGCTGAGATTTTTGTTTCGTAATGCTACTACCACTGCTAAGGTAGTAGATGAACCACCACCTGCTGAGAGTGATGCTTTTAAAATACCTACAAGAATTATTGATCGTGTTATGGATAACTACTATGTTGGGGATGGAACTGTCCATCCCGGTGATCATTTACTCTTTATACACGAATTATGCGGGTTGTTCAAGTGTGCAGGTATTACTACAGATCAAGTCAAGAAGAAGTTATTCTCATTATCACTGAAATGAAGAGCTGAAGAATGGTATGAGCTGCTGAAGAATGGTCAAGCTCTTGAATAGGAGGAAATAGTACCTCTCTTTTATTCAAAGTTTTATCCTCCTAGTGAGATTCATAAAGATCGGAATCAAATTTACAACTTTTGGCCTCTTGATGGAGAGAGTACAGATCAAGCTTGGGGGAGAACTAATGCTCAAATGCCCCATTCATGAGCTCCCCAACAATATTATTATCAATAACTTTTATGCAAGGCTTTCTCTTCATGATAAGGAATTATTAGATGCTTCTTGTGCTAGATCATTCACTCGCATGGAAGAAGAAGCTAAATGGGATCTTCTAGACCGTATTCAAGATAATGCTGAAGCATGGGAGAATGACAAAGGAAGAAAGTCAGGTATAAAATATGATTATGAGTGCATTGAATCTTTTATGGGAATTGATGACTTTCAAAATATTAAAAATGCTTATGGTCTAGACTCTCAAGCTATTGCAACTTATTTTAAGGCTTTTGCTTCCTACATTGAAGTGCCTAAAAAGAAGTGGAATAAGTATCATGAACTATATAAAGATGTTGCTAAGAGTGTTCCTGCAAGAAATACTGAAGTTTATACTGCTAATCATGTTTTACCTGAGCCTTACATTGAGAAAATGCCTTTCGCGGTTAAGATAAAGGAACATTCTATGATAGCTAGTATGGTTAATAAAAGTACAAATAAAGTTGTTGAACTTGATAAACAAATGGATGATGAACCTATAATTGCAAATGTGAAATACTTTGTCACTAATTATGTAGAAGAGGGACACACTATCCTTTGTAAGGATACCTCTAATATTGTTTCACAAAGTGGTGTTATGAGAGCTAGTATTCCTGTGTTTTCTGTTAGAATAAGTGATCATTGCTACGATGGTTCTTGTGATAGCTATATTGTTGAGTTTATGCATGATACTGAAAGTTACTATGAGAGAGGGAAAAGTGTTCTTACGCATCTTAGTAATATCAAGTTTCCGCGTTATATGCTTAAAGTCTTTATGTTGCACTTGTTTTGCCTTCTTATGCTTATAGTTTCTGGTTTCAACAAATTGTTTGTTTACAAAATTCCCTTGCATAGGAAGTGGGTTAGACTTAAACATGTGTATTTTTGCTTCTTCATGCCCTCATTTACTTCAATTTGTATTCTTATGAGATCTTCATTAAAATTATCATGCCCATCTTAATGGCTATAAAGAAAGAGCTTTTTGGGAGACAACCCAATTTATTTTTGCTTTCAGTTTGTTTTTGTTTCTTTGAGTCTTGTAAGTTATTACCTCGGTAATAACCTCTCCTTATCCTTTTTGTTTGGTTTTAATGTCAAGATCAACCTCTAATGAGAGAGAAGTAATATTTGGGGAAGTTGCTGTCCCAAAACAGAATTTTGTGCTTCACCGTAAAAATTCGTGAGAGATCTCTGTATGTCGGATTGAGCTATAATTGTTTTTGCTTCTGCCCCAGGTTGTTATTTAACTTTCGTTAGTTTTTCACTTTTTGATTTGAGCAAAAAAAGATTTTTGAAAAAAATGATCTTTACCTGCTGGTCTATTTTGACAGATTTTGCCACTCTTGCATTTGCTTCTTTATTCGATTTCCTTTTTGAATTCTTGTTGGGTTTTTGGAAGGAGTTGTTTCAGTAGCTTATGTTCTGATGGTTTTCAGTTGAAATTGAACTCAAAAGGTTTATTACCTCGTATACACTAATGTTGCTAATGAGAACTGTGTGAAGTTTTGTGTGAAAGAAATTTCCAGGTTAGTGGAGAAAATGGTGTCATAAGAAAGAGAAAGGTTTCATGACTCAAGTAATATGTGTATGAAGATGAAGATAATGATATTACTCAAGTGGTGACTCTAGAAGAATCTACTAAATACCAAATTCAGATACCTGTAGAGTCCGTTTTTGAATAGGTAACAATTCTGGTAAGAAAAGTTTCGCGAAAGATCTGTCCAGTTATATTTTTGCAGTTGTTATCCAACAAGGAAAGTTATGAAGCGGAAAAGGGATGAAAACGGAGCCTGGGTGGCTCACACCACCATGTGGCATGGGCCCTCCCCTAGCCGCGCCACCAGGTGTTGAGGCCGCCCTGGACTCCATCTCCGACCCGTTTTCTCCCAGTACCTTCCTTTTGTTGTAAAACTTCGTAATATTTAATCCCCCGGATCCCCCGAGGTTCGTATATCGTGTTCTCGTCGTGTTTTCATTTCGATCTGTTTCTGCCAGGAACTATTCTTGAAAGCTTAGAAGCACAATGGTGTCCGCCAAGGATAAGGGAAAGGATCCTATGGAGGAAGATCTCCAAGACCCCGGGCAGGAGAAGGAGATCAAGAGTGAAGTTGAAGAGGAGGCAAAACACACCAGCACTACCATTGCAAGCATTGGAGTGGTGGAAAACCCTGCCAAGATTATGTCAACTGGAAGGAAGCCTCCCCATCACTGTTTGGATCCATGGTCACTTCCTCCACGCACCAAGAATCCTTTCCATACCCTTATCCATGAGCATTAATACCAGAATATACCCAAGGAGAAACTACCCTCCAATTGGGATTTGCCTCGTTCTAGCTATGTAGCGAAAGAAGACTTCAAGGAGGTAGAGTGGGGGAAATCGCAAGAGCTGGGATCCGCAGCCCGACATGATCATGAGCCGCATCGAAGAAAATTCAAAGTTGATTCGTACTCTCACCTTCGAGATTGAGGACTTGGGGAACTGATCAAATATCTCATTGAGAGGAGAACACCACCACCGAAGGAGTAATTCGTCATCAGGTTTTTCATCCCCTTGGTTTGTTCCAAGCTTGGGGGAGTGCCGCGGTATCACATCACTATCTTCTATCTTTTTACCTTTTTAGTAGAGTCATATCATGAATAGAGAAGTTATCGTGTAGGATGGCTTGCATTATGGAAGTGTCCCCTCTCTTGTTAGATATGTATCCCTTGGTGTGATTTGCCGTTATGGATTATTAATGAGAAGTTCTATCATTTACTCTCTTGCATATCTTATATTAGTTTTCAATTCATGGTTATATGATTGATCTTGTTGTTAGTATTGGTATCACTTTGGGATCATTGAGTTAATTTAGTTTGTTTTGGCAAACCTGGCTTGGTCATTATAAACACTATTTTTGAGAGTTGAATAAAAAGATAAAAAGTACTCTTTAAAGAAATATAATTTCATCATCTTTCTTTCTTGATTTGCTCATAAGTCTAGTATTCTCTAGTTAAGATCTTTTTTGCTTCCAAGGAAGATTGCATGTTTTTTTGTTGCTTGTATGTTTGTTTGTTTCCTTCAACTCTTATACTTGCTACCCAGCCTTGCTAGCCAAAAACCTGTACTGAGAGGGAATTCTTCTCGTGCATCCAATCCTTAAACCAAAACCTATGCCATTTGTGTCCACCATACCTACCTACTAGCATTATTGCTATTCCAAGTAAATTCATGTTTTTATCTACCTTCCAAATTAAACTTGTTATGTGAAAATTAGTGATTAAAGCTCTCACAAACTTGATGGCACACTTTACTTTCTTGCATCTAATAAACTTGAACCATTGTGCTCATCTATGTTGCGTATATGCTTGCGCTTTGTAAGTTGTGGATTAGCAGAACCATGTTGTCATGGGGAATGCTTTCAACATTGCACTGGTACCTTGTACCTAGTTGATACCATGTTCTTTTTCTATGGATGTCGTCGGTGTGAAATGAAAGGGGAGCTTGTAAGTCCATGGAGTTATGTATATGTGTTAGAGAAACGCCTGGGCTGCTGGTCTAATCCATGCTGACATGGTGGAAACCTGCAGCGTAACCATAATGAGCATCTATGAAGCATTCTTCTTATAAAAAAAGAGATAGAGATTGAGAAAAGGAGAAAAATAAAAAAAGAGATATATGAAAAGAGGAAAGAGAGAAAAAAGCACCATATTCCCATGGTAAATAAGAAGATTGCTGAGATGCTTGTTGTCTGTTTGCCTTGTCATTTTGATATGGGGATTCTTCCGTATCATCGGGCAAGGGGTACCCCGTTGGCGGTTCTCTATGATGCACATGTACTTACTATGACAAGAACTTACCGGTGACTAAACTTGAGTAGCATGAGGAGCGGCCCTCGTATTCAAGGGACATGAGATTTTCAATTTACAACTTGTCAAGCATATCCTCATATTTGATCACTTTAACCTTAATCACCTAAAGATGCTTATGATAGGGGCAATGAGAGCTGAAAGCAAATAAGTATCATAATTTTTGGAAGCTCTTTATGAAACTTGAAATCCCTGCTTCCCTCTACGAAGGGCCTTTCTTTTACTTTCCAGTTGAGTCAGTAAACTTACTCCCTTCTATCTCAGCAAGTATTTTGAGTTGTTGTGTTTCATTCATTCATATGATGATTTATTCAATCATGTTTCTTATGTTCCTTGTCTTGCACTTTGCTGTTATCTTGGTGTTTACTTCTTTGAAAGCTATCATTGAAAACCAGTTATTTGTGAACTCCAGCAAATTGTCAACTATTCTTCGACCAAGAGCTAAGTTTGCCATTACCAATTATGATTTACTTTATGTATATTTATTGTGTTTCCTTTACCTATTGCAAGTTAAGTTATATAATGGTGAGTTGTCTACTATTATGATCTATGTATTGATGAATGTGATGCTTCTTGTCCGTATTCTTTTATCGACTCTTCACTCCATAAACCTAAGGTCATGTTTATTGAGCTCAGTTTCGCTTGAGGACAAGCGAAGTCTAAGCTTGGGGGGAGTTGATACGTCCATTTTGCATCACTGATGTCTACGCACTTCTATTCTTGTAGACAGTTATTGGGCCTCCAAGTGCAGAGGTTTGTAGAACAGCAACAAGTTTTCCCTTAAGTGGATCACCCAAGGTTTATCGAACTCAGGGAGGAAGTGGTCAAAGGTATCCCCTCTCAAGCAACCCTGCAATCAAGATACAAGAAGTCTCTTGTGTCCCCAACACACCCAATACACTTGTCAGGTGTATAGGTGCACTAGTTCGGCGAAGAGATAGTGAAATACAAGTGGTATGGATAATTATAAGTGGTAACGGTGCTAGAAAATAGCTTGCTGGAGTGTGGTTGATGTGGGAAAAGACTAAAGGAAAACTGAAATAAAGATGGAAGCAAGAAAACATGTAACAGATCTAATTGCAAACGGTGTATCAATGCTAAGAAACAAGGCCTAGGGATTATACTTTCGCTAGTGAACACTCTCATATAAATATATTCTCTTCATGATACTACTCTTAACTACTCTCCGGTTGGACACTCTAATCCATGGTAGGGCTATAACAGCACACCTCAAAGTAAGCCTTTCCCATCTAGATAACCCCACACTGTCACCTTGAGCACTAGATGGTTCCAACAAACACCACAATTTAATAAAGACATCCAACTCCAAATATAACTCATAACAAGTAATTGTAATCTCTACCCTAAGTGCCACCATGGTGTGCACGCTGTCACTTTCACACACATGGGGAGAGCAGAGATCTATTAAAGCATTTGAGTAGCAAGGTAGATCTACTTGATTACAAAGCTCATGATCACAATATGATCATGAATAGAAAGAGACATGAACACATAGCTACCGGTAGATCCCTTAGCCTCGAGAGAGAACTACTCCCTCTTCATCATGGGAATCAGCAATGGTGATGGAGATGGTGGTGGAGATCGATGGAGATGGCTCCAAGGGCACTTTCCTCTCCCGGCAGGGTACCGAAACAGAGACTTTCTGTCCCCCGAATCTCCCCTTCGGTGGCGGTGGCACTGCGAAACTTTTCATGGATTTCTGATTGGGTCTTTAGGGTTTTCGCATCGGGAGGCTCTTATAGGCGAGAGGGGAGACCGAGGGGGTGCCGGAGGGGCCCACACCACCCCCTGGTGCATCCTAGCCTGGCCCGTGCCACCAGGTGGTGTGGCTAGCCCCTGGCCCCTCTCCGTCTCGTCTTCTGGCTCCGTGAGTCTTCCGGTAAAATATCGACTTTGGCTTTTGTCCAGTCCAATTCCGAGAATATTGATTTTCTGACTTTCCTGGAACCAAAAACAGTAGAAAACAGGCAACTGGCACTGTGGCATCTTGTTAATAGGTTAGTCCAAGAAAGCCTATGAAAAGTACTCCAAAGTTGGAACAAAACATAAGAAAGTAGATAAAACCAAGCATGGAACATCAAAAATTATAGATACATTTGCAATGTATCAACATCCCCAAGCTTAACCCCTGCTCGTCCTCGAGTAGGTAAGTGCTAAAAAGAAAGAATAATTTTTTAGGTGACATGCACCATCATAAACTTGATCAAAGTATTTGTAAAACATTGATAGCTGGGATCATAGTACTTCAATCATAACATGAAAGACAAAGTTCTAATAATAAGGCAAAGCAACTATGTTGCAACATGAAAAGACACAAGCAAAAGATTCATGAATAACAATGCTTTGCAAGATGTTTGTTTGCTTCACATAAAGAAAACATAACATAATAGCATTCAGCTTGTCCCTCATAGAGTAGCAAATATAAATGCATAGGACACCTTCGAAGTTCATAAGAGTGACTAGATACAGATAGTTTAAAACAAGCAATATCAAGTTATGCATCAATCAACTAGTCTTGGGACAATGCACATAGAACTAAGAATGGCCACTATGCTCTCAAAGTAGGTGCATAAAGGTAGAAGGTGGAGACTCAATATAATGGTCGAAGAAAAGCCTTCATAAAAGGAAGTAAGATTCAAGTTTCATAAAGAGCTTCCAAAAATTATGGTACTTATAGCTTTCAGCTCTCATTGCCCCTATCATAAGCATCTTGAAGTGATTAAGGTTAAAGTGAACAAACTATGGTGTACATGCTTGACGAAGTATAAGTTAGAAATCTCATGTCCCTTGAATACGAGGGCCGCTCCTCATGCTACTCAAGTTTAGTCACCGGTAAGTTCTTGTCATCGTAAGTACATGTGTATCATAGAGAATCGCCAACGGGGTACCGCTTGCCCGATGATACGGAAGAATCCCCATATCAAAATGACAAGGCAAGCAGACAACGAGCATCTCAGCAATCTTCTTGTTTACCATGGGAATATGGTGCTTTTTTCTCTCTTTCCTCTTTTCATAATCTCATTTTTTTCTCTTTTTCTCAATATAGGACTCTTTTTTTAATAAGAAGAATGCTTCATAGACAGCTCATTATGGTTACGCTGCAGGTTTCCACCATGTCAGCATGGATTAGACCAGCGGCCCAGGCGTTTCACTAACACATATACATAACTCCATGGACTTACAAGCTCCCCTTTCATTTCACACCGACGACATCCATAAACAAAAGAGCATGATATCAACTAGGTACAAAGTACCCGTGCAATGTTGAAAGCGTTCCCCATGACAACATGGTTCTGCTAATCCCCAACAAATAAGTGCAAGCATATACAACATAGATGACACAATGGTTCAAGTTTATTAAGGGCAAGAAAAGTAAAGTGTGCCATCAAGTTCGTGAGAGCTTTAATCACTAGTTTTCGCATAACAAGTTTGATTTGGAAGGTAAACAAAAACATGAATATATTTGGAATAGCATATGCTAGTAGGTAGGTATGGTGAAATCTTTGGAATAACTTGGTTTAGGGAGTTGGATGCATGAGTGGAACTCATACTTGGTGGTGGAGGCTAGCAAAAGACTGGGAGCGACAAACTAAGAGAGCAATAATGACCATAATCATGCTAACATGGGTATGCCCAATAGGCACTCGACTACAGCCTACGTGGTGCGGCTCGACGGAAGGCCCACTCGACGAATTGCCAAGGTCCATGACGCCTATGATGGTTCAAGTGGTATGAAGCCCATATGGACACGGACTCCCAACGTACAAGACAAGGAAACCTCAAGACTAGACTTTGAATACAACTTGTAACCAACTCGTATTGGTACCTAGACCTAGCCTACCCATATATAAAGGCTAGGAGGGTCCAACGAGGAGGACACGCTCAACCACAATAGATCTAGACATCGCGACTCCCCCAATAGATAGATCTACGATCTCTCATACGCCAGATCCAATCTGCGCATACACCGTCATCGGCGACCTTGTAATCCTTCGGATCCTTTATCAATCAAGAGCAGACAAGCAGGAGTAGGGTCCTCTACGAGGCCTGAACCTGGGTAAACCTTGCGTCCCTGTGTTCTTGTCTGCTAGCCGTACCGAGATCTCCAGCGCTCCTCTCTTCTCCAAAACCCAAGTCCATAACAATGGGCATTGATGAGTTAAACCCTCGTCAATTGGCGCCGTCTGTGGGAACTAGGAGTGTTGATGTTGCGATCTTGACGGCTCCATCACTCGCGATCTACGACTTGCCAACATGAAGAAACAGATCTACTTTGGCTCCCTCGGCCAGCTCATCCGGCTCATCCGTGTCGGTGTCTTCAATTTCGTAATCACGCTGGTCCTATGCTGACTCGCCTGCCTGGTTGCAACATCCAATCCATGAAGATCGGAAATCCTTGTGGTGTTTGGTCCACTTCCACGTAATCTGGCTGTGTTTAATTAGCGGAAGTAGCTGCCAAGCACAAAAGAACCAATTGAAAAAACCGATCCGCGCAGCAGATGGCTCGACCCAATACAGAGCTCGCATATTAATGGATCATCTCATGGTCTATCGTCTATTGGGGCGACGTATTCGCAACTGCATGCAGAAAAATCAAATCATATAGTATCGTTGGATCAAGCCTGAGGCAGGATTATTATTTTGAAAGCTAAGAGACGTGAACGAGCCAACACAGGCATACATCAGATCAAAAGCAGTAAGAGCCACGTGACCTTGTCGCATCTGACAAGAAAAAGAATCCTTCACGGTTTCAAATCCTAGCAAGAAAAGAAAACTAGAGTGGAATCGTGCTATTTTTGTTCACTATTTGGGAAAGAGGACAAGAAAAAGGGGAAGATACTAAGGTGAATCGGCGACATCAGCAAGCGGGCCAACACAGCCCGGCAATCGGTTTGGCGCACGTGATGACAGTGCAGTCGATAAAAAATCTATGGCGTACCGTGCTAGCCGTTGTTGAGAATATTGAGTCATCGATTGTGGTCAAGAGAAACCCGCGACAACTCCGTCCAACCGCGTTGACTCTACGTCCGGGGATACGCTGATTCCGCCATACGACCCTCTGTGGCCTTTGATTTGGCAACTCGGGGGCTCCTTCGGCTCTAGTGACCTGATGTAGTCTTTAGATCGAGTGACCCATTGCGGTCTTTGGATCAAATGACTCGGGGGCTCCCTCGGCTCTGGTGACCCGCTTCAATCTTCGACTCCACCGACCTACTGAGTCTTCAACTCCATCACGTGACTTGTTGCGGTCTTCGGCTGCGGCGACGCGCTGCGGTCTTCGATTCGCTGACCTATTGTATCTTCGACTCTGTCGTGCGACCCGCTTCGGTCCTCAACTCCAGCGACTCGGGGGATCCCTCGGCATTAGCGACCCAACGACTCGTTGTGGCCTTCAACTCTGGCGAGATGCTACCTCCTTCGACTCCGTCGTGCAACCCACTTCAGTTCTCGACTCCAGCGACTCGGGGGCTCCCTCGGCATTGGCGACCCAGCGACTCGCTGCGCCATTCGACTCAATCATGCAACCCGCTTTCGGTCCTCGACTCCAGCGACTCGGGGGCTTTCTCAGCATTGGCGACCCAGTGACTCGCTGCGTCCTTCGACTCCGGCGAGATGTTGCCTCCTTCGGTAATGGCAACCTGTGCCGCCATCGGGTGTAGCGGCCTGCTACAACCTTCGACTCCCGCAATCTGCTACCGCATCGACTACGTCCGCGTCCACATCGATTTCGTCCACGACAACTACCCATAAAGCTAAGTTCTCTACTTAGAGACGATTTCGTTCTTACTTTAATCACACTCGAAACACTCGGGGGCTGCACCCTCTTCGAGTAACCTAATGTGTCGTCGATTCCACGCACTCGAGCACCTCATACGCGACAGCCCGAGTAGCCGATTCTGCCTGATCGTCGAATCCTTGAACTCCGAGTACCTCGGCAAGGTACTGAGACTAAGGGTAATCAGGCTAACGAAAAGGCCTAGCAAACAGTGCAAAAGTGTCGACTCGATTGGCACCAGAATTTTACTTTGCAAACCAACATGCAAATATCCTTTACAAGATACAAGTACTTCACAATTCTTCATGTTTTATGTAGCTTACAAGGATGTCGATTGCATCGAGCTATTCCATCGGATCCTCCAACAGGAGTCGACAAAACAATTGGCTACGCCATACATTCAAGACCCGAGTCGAGTTCTTCCTCGGATGGTTGCATCGCTTGATGCTACAAAGACGCGGTGCTAGCGACGCACCCGACAGAAGTGACTGTGTCAACTCCAACTACATCGTCAATTCAAGCTCCTTATGCGTGACACGCTGACTCGATGCACTTTCGAGTCAGTGGTTTCTCCTCCCGTGATTGTCGACTGCATCTACAAGATACAAGACTCGAGTCTCTGCCTGAGTCTACGACTCCGCTAGACACTCGGGGGCTACTCCAAACTAGAGCGCTGGTGGCGCATATACAAGATCCTCGAGTGACATGCTCTGAATCCTCACTCGAATCCACGATTCGACTAAGGACTCGGGGGCTACTCCCATAGGGAGCGCTGGCCGCGCACTCGAAGAAATTTGTGAAAATATCCAAGCATCATGAAAACCCTTCACTCGAATCTACGATTCGATTGTGGGGTTCGGGTTACTCCCATAGGGAGCACTGAAAGCAAATTCGACTGAAACCAGCAAACAAAAAGACGACAGCAGTCGCAAAAGTTCTTTAGTCCCTGCCTGAGTCTTCGACTCAACCAGGCACTCGGGGGCTACTCCCTTAGGGAGCGCTAGCCGCACACCCTATGATTATTTTTGCTTGTACATCGTACTGTGTGTTGATAACATCCACACTCGAATGCTATGGCGACTCCGCCTCATATTTTCCCTACAAAGAGATTACGTCTCCTGGGTCACCCGAATCATCTCCGCGATGACAAAAATTCGGATGTCGCGCTTACAACGTGAAGATAAGACTTGAATAAGGCCTGGAAACGCATCTGCTGCGCACTACCAGAAACATATCCGTGCCTGCAGGTACGATGAATAAGCCTTGATGGACGCGTCGAGTGCTCACACTTATACACTGGGATTCGACTCTATAAGACCTCCGCGGCCTGAGTCGAATTACGCCAGCAATTTCCGGATTCGAGTCCGGGGACTCGAGTTTGAGTAGGTGGCATTGTTTTTGCCCTAGAGCAATTAACTGGTCTCGATCCATCGAGCGCACCAGGCACGTTTACCATCATCCCTATGAAACTACTACAAATTCGACTGACCCGATGAACTTACGGGTGAGTGCTTCGCACTCGACACAATTGTTGACTCCAACATCCTAATGCAAAGATCAAGACTTTTGAGTCTCCATCCGAATCTATGATTCACATGGACACTCGGGGGCTACCGACATGGGTATGCCCAATAGGCACTCGACTACAGCCTACCTGGTGCGGCTCGACGGAAGGCCCACTCGACGAATTGCCAAGGTCCATGACGCCTATGACGGTTCAAGTGGTATGAAGCCCATATGGACACGGACTCCCAACGTACAAGACAAGGAAACCTCAAGACTAGACTTTGAATACAACTTGTAACCAACTCGTATTGGTACCTGAGACCTAGCCTCCCCATATATAAAGGCTAGGAGGGTCCAACGAGGAGGACACACTCAACCACAATAGATCTAGACATCGCGACTCCCTCAATAGATAGATCTACGATCTCTCATACGCCAGATCCAATCTGCGCATACACCGCCATCGGCGACCTTGTAATCCTTCGGATCCTTTATCAATCAAGAGCAGACAAGCAGGAGTAGGGTCCTCTACGAGGCCTGAACCTGGGTAAACCTTGCGTCCCTGTGTTCTTGTCTGCTAGCCGTACCGAGATCTCCAGCGCTCCTCTCTTCTCCAAAACCCAAGTCCATAACAATGGGCATTGATGAGTTAAACCCTCGTCACATGCATAGCGACAAAACATCATTGATCAAAGCATAAAGTGATACTACAAGTTGAAAACTAAAGGATCATAAAGGCTATGGTGACTTGAGATAGTCATAACATGGTGTGAGCATGCGCCAAGTCAACCCAAATTAAGCATCAAAGGAGAATAGTACTATACTATGCTTTTAATATGCTAAAACAACGTATGATTCATCCAAGGCATATTAAGCAATCTCAATTGATTATAACATGTCATGCTACAACAAAGAATACTAAGCATAAAGCCAAAACAATATCAAGCATGGCATGACAAAGCATAGGCCACAGTCGAAAACAAGCTCTCCTTACCACTTAACCATGAGCTTTCCTACTCTTTTCCAAACCAAACCAAACTATTTGAAAACCAATGTATGAAAGAGGGGGTCCAACTAATTTTATTCAGCAAACAAAGCAAACGAAAAACCAAAACAAAAACAAAAAAGAAGACGCTCCAAAAACAACACAACTGTGAATGAAACAATAAAAATGAAGCGTTTGGAAGAAACCTGAGATTTTTATTGATGAAGAGGGGGATGCCTTGGGCATCCCCAAGCTTTGACGCTTGTACTTCTTCGATATTTCTTGGGGTGACACGCGTGGCATCCCCAAGCTTGAGCTTTAGTCCATCCTTCATCTCATTACTCGTTCCTTCCATACACCTGAAATTTTTCCTTCATACAAAACGTCATACAATCTTTATTAGCAACATTGTTGCACTCAAGATAATAAGTCTTTAGGTTCAGTTCTAACACCAATAAACTTCCATTAGAACACTATCTACTGTAGCAATTCCCTCAAAAAGCTCAATTCCCCAAAATAACTCAAAAAGGAACCAACAAGAAGCAAATGCAAATAATGGCAGAAATCTGTCAAAACAGACCAGCAGGTAAAGACGAATTTTTTCGAAGACTTTCTATTGATCAAATCAAAAAGTGTTGAACTAACGAAAGTTAGATAACAACCTGGGGCAGAAGCAAAAAATTCACGCCTGAAAAGGACGTACAGAGATTGTACACGAATTTTACAGTGAAGTACAAAAATCTGTTTCGGGACAGCAACTTTCCCAATCATTACTTCTCTCTCATTAGAGGTTACTCTTGGCACAAAAAGCAAATAAAAAGGATAAGGAGCGATTATTACAGAGGTAATAACTTCCAAGACTCATCTAAAACTTTTGGGTTATCTCCCAATAAGTACTTTTATTTAACGCCTTTTAGTTAGGCATGATAGTTTGAGAAGATGCTCACATAAGACATATGAATTGAAGTAAAAGAGAGCATCAAGAAGCAAATTCAAAGCACATTTAAGTCTAATCCACTTCCTATGCATAAGAATCTTGTAAAGAAACAAGTCATGAAAGCATAAAGCAACAAGCATAGGAAAGCAAAACAAGTGCAATTTCAAAATTTTCAACATAAAGAGGGGAAACTTAATATTATTGAGATGCATAAAACCATGTTTCCCTCTCTCATAATAACTTTCAGTAGCATCATGAATAAAATTAACAATATTACTATCACATGAAATATTCTCATCATGAGCCACATGAATAAAAGAATTAATACTCCCCACATAAACATAGTCATTCTTATTAATTGTAGTGGGAGCAAATTCAACAAAATAGCTATCATTATTATTCTCATCACCATAATTATCAAATATAGGAGGCATATTGTAATCATAATTAATTTTCTCCTCAATAGTAGGTGGACTGAAAATATCGTACTTATCATTGTAATCATCATATATTGGAGGCATAGTATCATCATAAGCAATAGAATAGCTATCTTCCAAAGCTGGGGAACTAAAAAGATCATTTTCATAAAAACTAGCTTCCCCAAGCTTAGAATTTTCCATAGCATTAGCAATAATGGTGTCCAAAGAATTCATACTAAAAACATTGCTATTAGCATGCAAATAAAGTTCCATAGGTTTTTTAATTTTCTCTTCAAACACTTCATCTCGTAACTCAAGATAAATGCTATAAAGCTCTCTAATTTTTTTATTGTTTTCCTTTAAGCCTAACTAGTGAAAACAAGAAACAAAAAGACAAAATTGCAGAATCTAAAGGAAATAACTTCGAGCACTCACACCGGAGGATGTGAGTACCTTTTACCTTACATCCCCGGCAACGGCGCCAGAAAATAGCTTGATGTCTACGCACTTCTATTCTTGTAGACAGTTGTTGGGCCTCCAAGTGCAGAGGTTTGTAGAATAGCAGCAAGTTTTCCCTTAAGTGGATCACCCCAGATTTATCAAACTTAGGGAGGAAGTGGTCAAAGGTATCCCCTCTCAAGCAACCCTGCAATCAAGATACAAGAAGTCTCTTGTGTCCCCAACACACCCAATACACTTGTCAGGTGTATAGGTGCACTAGTTCGCCCAAGAGATAGTGAAATACAAGTGGTATGGATAATTATAAGTGGTAACGGTGCTAGAAAATAGCTTGTTGGCATGTGGTTGACGTGGGAAAAGACTAAAGGAAAACTGAAATAAAGATGGAAGCAAGCAAACATGTAACAGATCTAATTGCAAACGGTGTATCAATGCTAAGAAACAAGGCCTAGGGATCATACTTTTGCTAGTGAACACTCTCATATAAACATATTCTCTTCATGATACTACTCTTAACTACTCTCCGGTTGGACACTCTAATCCATGGTAGGGCTATAACAGCACACCTCAAAGTAAGCCTTTCCCATCTAGATAACCCCACACTGTCACCTTGAGCACTAGATGGTTCCAACAAACACCACAATTTCATAAAGACATCCAACTCCAAATATAACTCATAACAAGTAATTGTAATCTCTACCCTAAGTGCTACCATGGTGTGCACGTTGTCACTTTAACACACATGGGGAGAGCAGAGATCTATTAAAGCACTTGAGTAGCAAGGTAGATCTACTTTATTACAAAGCTCATGATCACAATATGATCATGCATAGAGAGAGACATGAACACATAGCTATCGGTAGAACCCTTAGCCTCGAGAGAGAACTACTCCCTCTTCATCATGGGAATCAGCAATGGTGATGGAGATGGCTCCGGGGGCACTTCCCTGTCCCGGTAGGGTGCCGGAATGGAGACTTTCTGTTCCCCGAATCTCCCCTTCGGTGGCGGCGGCGCTGCGGAACTTTTCGTGGATTTCTGATTGGGTCTTTAGGGTTTTCGCATTGGGAGGCTCTTATAGGCGAGAGGGGAGACCGAGGGGGTGCCGGAGGGGCCCACACCACCCCCTGGCGCGACTTGACCTGGTCCACACCACCAGGTGGTGTGGCCAGCCCCTGGCCCCTCTCCATCTCGTCTTCTGGCTCCGTGAGTCTTTCGGTAAATATCGACTTTGGCTTTTGTCCGGTCCAATTCCAAGAATATTGATTTTCTGACTTTCCTGGAACCAAAAACAGCAGAAAATAGGCAATTGGCACTGCGCGATCTTGTTAATAGGTTAGTCCAAGAAAGTCTATAAAAAGTACTCCAAAGTTGGAACAAAACATAAGAAAGTAGATAAAACCAAGCATGGAATATTTGCAATGTATCAATCACTATTCTATATCATAATTTACTTTTATTCATTGATATATTTCATATTAAGAGATGATACTTATGTAATTTTATATGTTTTGGTATGGTTGATGACTTTTGGAGCATGGACCATTGCAGTCAGGATTCTGATGGAAAATGAGCTGTTTGGAGGCGAAATTCGTGAAGATCAGAAAATCCGGGAAAATACACGAAAAATCCTATTTTTCTAGAAGTTGTAGAAAGCCAGAAGGGGGAGTTGAGATTGGCCACATGGGGCCCACACCACCCCCTGGCGCGGGCCACCCAAGGCCGCGCCACCAGGTGGTGTGGCCGCCCTGGTCCACCCCTAGCTCTCCCCTCTTGCGTATAATATCCTCCCGAAACCCTAAGACTCAGGGAGCGACCATAGAAAGATTCCGCCGCCTCTGTGGGGCAGAAAACACCGAGAGAGAAAGATCTCTCCGATAGACAGAGTTCTGCCGGGGGAATTCCTTCCCGGGGAGGGGAGATCGTCGCCATCAACGGCACCATCAAGCTGGACTTCATCGGGATCATCATCATCACCACCATCATCTCCACCAGCACCATCACCACCACTTCATACTGCTATAACAATTGGGTTGAATATTGCATAGTTCTTAGGGGAAACTTTTCCGGTGTTGATTACTCTTTGTAGTTGATGCTATTGAGTGAACCATTGAATTATTGTTTATGTTCAGATTGTTATACATCATTATTCCATCTATGATCATGATCCATATGATGTCTTGTGAGTAGTTCGTTTTGTTCTTGAGGACATGGGAGAACTCATGTTGTTAGTAGTGGAATTGTGTTGAGAAAGATTCAATAGTTTGTTAATTAAGTTGTGGTGTAATTCTTCTAGTGGTGTCATGTGAACGTCGACTACATGAAACTTCACCTATATGGGCCTATGGGAATGCATTGTGTATTTGGCTACTAATCGTAGGGGTTGCCGGAGTGACAGAAACCTGAACCCCTGTTAGGAAACCATTGCACAAGGGACGTAGGGGTCTTAGAGTTTAAAGATGTGGTTAGGTTTCTATCTTAATTACTTTCTTGTACTTACGGATGTTTGCAAGGGGTATAATCACAAGTATGTATTAGTCCTAGGAAGTTTGGTACATTAGCACAGGTTCACCCACACAACATTTAGCAAGCTAGCGAAGATTAATCAACTATATGGAGCGAAAGCACTTGACAGAATTCCCATGTGTCCTCGAGAACGTTTGGTCATTTTAAGTAATACAACCGGCTTGTCCTTTGCTGCATAAAGGATTGGGCCACTAGCTGCATTTATTTCTATTGTCTTTTATTTACTCGTACTTTATTTACTTACATTGTCAAAAAACCCTACACCTTCTGCTCCTTGTTGGGTTCGACACTCTTACTTATCGAAAATACTGCGATACACCTCCTATACTTGTGGGTCATCAGTTGTCCAGCACCAGGTGCCTTGCTTTGAGGCTACAATGTTGGTGGTCCAAAGAGGATGAATGGTCTTCTAGATGGCTTACGTTTGAGCCTTCGAGGTTTCCACGTGGTGCTTCTCTCTAGTGACGTCAGGCGCCTTCGTGTACTCTCCCCTGATAGATGGTCATCCCAAGCATGTTGCGAGGATAGTCCCGTCGACATCACTAGCAAACCGAGAGTACGAATCACCATTATCGGAACATAGCAGCTGGGATAAATATTGCGAGCATAATCCTCTTGGCGGCCACAATGAAAAAAGCTACAAAATTGACTTGGAGAAGTAAGATATGAAAGACCATACGTTATAGAACTGTAATCTTACAACACTACCATTGACGTCTTGAAAAATATCTCGTCGTCGAAAGAAATACCGATGATCACTTATTGTAGACGATACCATCTCCATTGATGTAGTGACCAAAAAGATGATACTATTAACGTCGAATGCATCTAGTATAAATACTTGCCGTCAAGATGGTTATGAATGGATTCTTGTACCTCTTTATGGGGCAGCTTAAGAGAACTTCAAACATGAGTTTCTTGCAGAGTTGGTGCGAGTTTGTGAAAATGAGACACTTCCTCTGCTCGTGGGTGGTGATTTTAATATTTTGAGGAAAATAGAAGATAAGAACAATGATAATTTTAAGATGCGTTGGCCTTTTGTTTTTAATGTGATCATTGAAAGTCTAAAGCTACGAGAGATTGTTCTTTTGGGTAGACAATATACTTGGGCGAATCATAGAGAGATGCCTACCTATGAAAAACTGGACCAAATTATATCTAGTGTTGAGTGGGAACAAAAATTCCCTCTTGTGACTGTGAGAGCTCTTACGAGGCCGGGCTCAGATCACACACCTCTCTTGATTTGACTCAGGGAATAAAGCTCATTTGGGAAACATTCCATGATTCTCATTCGAACTCTCATGTTTAAGACAAGAAGGGTTTTCTAAACTGGTGGCCACTGAATGGGCCTCCGTGACTCAGTGGCAACATAAAATAAGACATTTGCGGTGATTCCTTGGGGGATGGGACAAAAATTAAAGTGGGAATTATAAGAAAGAAAAGGAAAGACTTTTATCAATCAATGATGATTTAGATATAAAAGCTGAGATCACACCACTTTCTGATGCAGATAGAGAAGTGTTGAGAAGTGCAAATGATCAGGTGACAAAACTTTGGTGTGATGAGGAGTCCAAGTGGGCTCAACATGCCAAAGTGAAACACCTACAGGAGGGTGGGAACAATACTAAGTATTTTCACCTTACACCTAATGGAAAACATAGGAAGAAGAAGATTTTCCAGTTAGAACAAGACGAAGGGATCATTGTGGGTGAAGAGAATCTGAAAACATATATATCTGAATACTATAAGAAATTATTTGGGGAGCCGACGCCTAGTAGTTTAACACTTATGGAGGAAATGAATTTTGATCTACCGCAGCTTTCAGATGTGGAAATCGATATTCTTACATGTGAATTTTTTGAACAAGAAGTGTTTGATGCCATATCCTCGATGGAGCATAACAAGGCATCAGGTCTTGATGGATTCCCTACGGAATTCTGTCAAACTTTTTGGGATGTTATTAAACAGGATTTGATGACATTATTTGCACGGTTGCATGTTGTAGAATTACCTTGTTTAAACTAGACTTTGGGGTTGTTACCCTGCTGCCCAACAAAGACAATATGGTACAAATACAATAATATAGATCGATTTATCTTCTCAATGTTAGTTTCAAAATTTTCACAAAGGTGGCAAGCAATCGTATTTCTATGATTGCTCACAAAATTATCAGACCCACACAAACAGCTTTCATGCCTAAAAGGTGTGGTAGTCCTTCATTAGACAATTCATGAAATCCATAGGAAGAAAATGGATGGGGTGTTATTTAAAATTGATTTTGAGAAGGCATATGATAAAGTTAAATGACAATTCTTGCAAAAAGTTCTTCGTATGAAGGGTTTTAATCCGTTGTGGTGCAGGTGGATTGATAATTTCGTATGAAATTGTAGTGTAGGCATTCGTGTGAATGATGTCATAGGCCATTATTTTAAGATGTGGAAAGGACTTAGACAAGGAGACCCTTTATCTCCTATGTTGTTTAACATTGTTGCAGATATGTTGGCCATTCTGATTGGTAGAGAAAAAGAAAATGGCCAGGTTGGTGGTTTAATACCACATTTAGTTGAGGGGGGAGTGGTTTAATACCACAGTATGCTGATGATACAATCTTGTTCATGGAGCATGATCTTTAGAAAGCTGTCAATATGAAACTGATTTTATGAATTTTCGAATAGCTATCCGGACTAAAAATTAATTTTCACAAAAGCGAGATCTACTTCTTTGGACAAGCGGCGGATCAAGAACAAATGTATAAGGAAATTTTTGGATGTTAGTCAGGATATTTACCGTTCAGGTACCTTGGGGTGCTTATACATCACAGGAAACTTAAGAACTATGAGTGGAATTCAGTTAAAAACCATTTGAAGGGAAGTTGGGTTGTTGGCAAGACAAGCTCGTATCCTATGGGGATAGAGTTGTATTAATAAATTCAGTTCTATCAAGCATGCCTATGTTCATGTTTTCCTTTCTGGAACCAAAGGGTGTGAGGAAAAGGTTGAATTTCTATCGTTCGTGCTTTTTCTGGAAAAGTGATGAACATAAGAGGAAATATATATTTACAAGGTGGAATATTATTTGCCGACCCAAACATCAGGGGGGTTTGTGGGTAGAGGTGCTAGAACTTAAAAACAAATGTTTTAAGCAAGTGGTTGTATAAACTATTGACATAATAAGGAGTGTGGCAAGAGTTGCTCCACAACAAATATCTAGCAAACAAAACTCTGGCCCAAGTCAAAGCGAAACCCACTAATTTGCCAGTTTGGAAAGGACTAATGAAAGTAAAGGATAGTTTCTTTGCTAGGGGGTCTTTCAAAATTGGTAACGGGAGAGGCACTTGTTTTTGGGAAGATGTTTGTCTAGGAGAGCAGTCTCTCGCTCAACAATATCACTCGCTATACAATATCGTTCATAGAAAGATTTTACTATTCATTCAGTTCTTTCTCAAACCCCTCTAAACAATGGGTTTAGAAGGAGTTTAACCGGATCTAAATGGGATGCATGGCTGCAGTTATGTTAGAGGCTAATGGAAATATCTTCGACAGATGACCATGATAAGTTTGTGTCGAAATTAACACAGAATGGATTTTTTCTGTTAAGTCAATGTATGAGAATCTTATGAATGAACATCCTTGTTTCCCCACACGCTATCTATGGAAACTGAAAGTACCTCTGAAAATTAAGATTTTTATGTGGTTTATTAACAGTAGAGTATTGTTAACCAAGGATAATCTAGCAAAGAAATATTGGAATGGATGTAAAAATGTTGCTTTTGTGATAAAAAACAATTGAACTTTTTTTTCATGTCCTTTTCCTAAGATTTTATGACGTATTCGAAGGAGATATTCCCTAGAGGCAAATAAGAAATAGGTTTTTATTATCATATCTCAATTAGTTTATAATAGTTTCATATTGTGCTAGAACTGTGCCAAGTAGAAACATTGGTACAGGTGTGGTATGAAACAACAAAAGTCCCTAGTAGCCTCTATTCATGCTAGTTCGTTGGTCATGAAGATGATCTGGGTTTCAAGATCATGGGCATTTATGCCGACTGACAACGAGATCGTATCATTGGAGAATGATGTGATTGGACATTCCTCGAAGGATTGCAACACGATCAAGTCATATAGTTCATTGTTGCAATAGCTATACCTAGATTCCTTCTCCTTATACCGTGAGCTCATATTACTCACTGTTTCCCTAGGCTGCTTTGACTGCATCAAACGTCATCTGGTTATATGGTGGCTATAAAGGTGTACGTTGGGTATTCCGAAGGAACAGTAGATGACATGTGACTGCAAGACCGGGATTTGTTCACCCACATGAAGGATTAAAGATACATATGGCCGGCTTCGTGAGATTACATCCATATATGTTGCAACATGTGACTAGGTCACGGGGATATAATATCACGGTAACAAGAAAACATAACTTGTTGTGAACGAGATTGAACAAGGTATAAGATACCATTGATCGGATCTCGGACAAGTTGTATCGAGAAACAAAAGGAAGATGATGCTACATTTAGATGGTTCAAACGACATTGTCATCAGGAATGCATAGGGGTCACATGGATATCCCTGGTCCCTCTGTTGATCATTTATACAGATCATGTCTAGAGCATTCCCGAGCCGTGAGAGGATACACTTAAGGGTACGATGAGAGCGATCATTCGTAAGATGGAATCACAGTAGAGAAAGAGAGAAAGCCGGAATCGTTCCGCGGAGAGATCCGAAGTTGTTCGGAGAAAAAATAAAGGAAAAGACCGGAAAAGTGTTTTCGGATAAATAGGAATTTAAATATATATTTATTATATGTTAATTATGAATTAATATATTATAAATAATATATAGATTAAGATTTATAAAGGCAACTTTTATATTAGGCTAAATCCCGGAGAGAAATAGCCTAGAAATAAAAGTGCAAAAAATGAATTGGAAAAAGGAAAAATCAGCCAGCCCCGTGGGCAGCAGATAACTGTCGCCACACAGGGCGGCGTGTAACTAGGACACGCCTAGCACTAGCTCGCGCCGAGATGGGCTGTCGCCGCAGCAACCGGCCCACCCGGGCTCTGCCTCCGCTGGCCGCCGTTCGCGGGCCGCCGCGCCGGGCAGGCCCACCGGAGGGGGTCGCCTCATCGGGCTACCGGGCGGATGCATGTGGGCTGCGGGGGTGGGCAGCCGGCCCACCCGGGCCGCTGGCTTTGAGGCTGCCGTAGCTGGGGCGCAAGCTAGGCCGCGTGGTGCCCCAGGCCCACCCGGCTATTGTGCCGCCTGCTGCTTTTCTTTTTCTTTTTATTTAGTATTTTCTGTTTGCTATTTGGGCTGAGTGCTTTTGGCCCATTTGGCAAGTCCGAAAATCTGCTGCCTTTTCTTTTATAAATAGTCCCACATGGCTAACCCAATGGGGAGGGCACACCCCCCTCCGCCTATATAAAGGGGTGCCCATGGGTGGGATTAAACACACCAAACACACAAATATTTGGAGAAGTCTTTTGGTTGACTTTCTCCTTCTCTCTCTATACCTCGTGACCATGGCCCCAAGTCTGGGTTGTGTGATCGAGGCACACCTGCAGTACGCCGTTGCGCTGCAGGGATTCCTAGCCGGATATCACTTCCGCACTCCCGACGGGATCGGGGAGCCGGAGGTCTCATCGTGCACCAGATGTGTACGGAGACACGAGGCGCAACACTTGGGGCGCTTAAATGTCGTGAGCCGGAGCTATTGCACGATGAAGATGATGAAGATCAAGAAGGAGCAAGGGGTGACCTGCGAGGAGCTTCGCGACCTTGAGGTCGGCTTCGAGTACGACTACATCAACCACGTTCCCTGCGGGACGTTAACCGCTTACGGTCTACAAGGGTATGTATTCTCTACGCATCGGCCGTTACCGCATTGCTACATAGATAGATCCTAGGCTAAGTTTCCGGGGATCCTTCGTAGGAATTTTTGTTTTCTGCACCGATCCCCAACAGTGGTATCAGAGCCAATCTATGCGTAGGAGTGCTGTACGGCCAGTACGCACAAGTATTGTGCGGGCATTGATCCCTTAGTTGTTACCCTCTAACGTGTACTTGTTTATATCGCGGTATTGTTTGATGAAGCGGCCCGGACCGACCTTACGCGCATTCGTACGCGAGACTGGTTCCACGCTCAACATATGGCTTGTACCGTATAAGTGGCTAGCGGGTGTCTGTCTCTCATTCAATAGTTGATATAGCATTTACAACGGAGGGCCCCGAAAGGGGTGTAGTAGAGACAACTGTCGGATCCATGTTGTGGTTGGAAAGTTCGTAGTTTAGAAACGGTTCTAGTGCGAAAGCCCTAACAACCACGTAAAACTTGCAATAGATAAAGTAGAGGCGTCTAACTTTATTTTGCAGGAGGGCATGTGATTATGATATGGCATTGGTTGATACGAAGGTAAAGTAGTTGACTTTTATGTTACTAAGTAGTATAGTAATAGTCATCATTCCGATGGGCGACCTGGTGGCGGCGTCGTGGACTTGGCGTCAAACCAAGGGCACGATAGAGATCATGCCGGAGCGCTCGATGGAGATCAAGGCGCAAGAAAGACCATATCATATCACATTATACATATGATGTTGATACCAGTTTTTACATCTTATTGTGTGCTAGTATTTAGATACTCAACGGTAGCAAATAAGATAATCCTTATTTAATTCCAATGTTCCGTGTTCCCCTTGTGTGTGCACCACCAAGAAAGTTCTTCGGTATGAGGCGATCCATGGTTACAGGCCTGGGTGTCAGACATATCTACGTTCGCATACAGTGGGTGTAAGCCATGTTGCACAGCGAATACACACAAGTTAGATTTGGCGAGCCTAGCACGCTAGAGAAGCGTGGCATCAGAACACAAGAGATCGAAAGATCGAGCATGAGTCACATGGATGATGTGATTGACATTATTGAATGTCTACCTTTCATAATGCACTGATGGCCATGACGATCGGGGGAGGTGCAGAGGATAGGGATCATGCAATCACTAAAATCGTCCAGGGGATGACCGTTTTAGTGGAGATCAATTATAAATTGATCTCTTATTATAAACTTAGTCTAGATGTCTATTTGCAAATATCTTAGTAGGCCTTGGCCTATCCCATTGAGGTCCTTTGCGACCATGGGAATATATTGCTTAATTTGAAACTTAGCAAAAGGGTCCAACTTCATAGATTAATACCCACACCTAAGGGATATCCTCATAAAAGGTGATCTTCTCTTCTTGATACAATAACCATTAGGAGATAATTCGATGACTCCGGATTGTTTGCAAAAACACTTAGTGATCTTGCATTAGAGTTGAGAACTCTTAGAAGGGCTTGATCGCAAATGGAGGCCATGGATGAAAAAGGTATATGTTAGATATACAAAATTATAAATGTGGTTCTTGCAAGACTCGTTGCAGATTGCAAAGTATTTGATACTTGTCTCGTTTTGTGAAAACAGGATGATCTGCTTGAGAGTTGCTGGATTTGAGGCAACGTGACTTGATGACGGCAAGAAAAACAGTTGATGGCCGACATCACCTCTTCCCTCAAAGTTTATCATTTGGATTAGTGGACTTGAATATAAATTTGTAATCTATGTACGTGTGTCTTGCTTTTTGCAAGACGATTATTCATATGAACAAGTTACAAACCAGTTTGTACTATCCGTATGAACAATACCTTATGGTCACATTATGATTACAAATAAGTTATTCTCATCACTATGTTAATGATAATAGTTTAAACATTTATAAAGATTAGAATGCTAAAAGATATCCAAAGCTTAATAATGAAAAGACACTACTGTTTAAGTCATTTTGGTTATTGTAGGTTCTTTATGAAAGATCGGGGTCCTAGATGCATAATCTAGAGACTTTGCAAAACCATGCCTCTCAGGCAGAATGACTAAAACTCCGCATTCTGGTAAAACGGTGATATGCGAAGAAATGTTGAATCTTATACATAGGATGTATCATATTTTCAACAAGTAGTGGAAATCATTTATTGTGGACTTAAGTGAATAAGTGTATTTACTTAATGAAACATGAAGTTTGAAATGATTTGAATTGTTCAAATGAGTTCATGGGATATTGAAGTTAACAAGAATATGAAGTCTCTTCGATTTGATCGACATGACTAAAGTATTCAAGTTAAGTTTAGCATAAAAGGAACTTGTGAAAGATGTTTCACAAATTATGATAATTGGATGAATTCAAACTATGTTGAAATATCCAAACATCATAATCATTATTTATTAGATACATATGGTACAATATTATCTCTTATAGGGGTTATAGTTATCGTTTAGAGTTAGAAATCAAAATAAGCAAACACTCATTTGAAATACAAAGGAACACCAAAAGATTCGTGGAAACAACACCATAAGAGTTATGACACGTTCAAGTTTCTGGAGATTTCGACAAGTTGAAGTTGTGGCGAATAAACAAGTCTTTGTAGAGCATTCTTAAGAAGCTATGAATGCATCTTCCACAAGGGGAAAACTTGTTGTTGTCCTAAGTTGATGTGTCTTGATGAAGATACAGGTGGAAGAAAGTAAAAGATCAAAACAAGGTATTTGACCTTACCTCCAATTTGTTGAGTGGCGCAGCGGAATTTGTTTCGTGAACCAAACTCTACAAATAGAGGAGAAACTGATGATATGATCATAAAGTTTCAGTGAATACTTTTACTTAAAGAAAGTAGGATTCAACTATATATTCTACAAGCTTGTGGAATTATATTATTGATTAACTTGTCATGTTTTGAACAAGACATACCTACGGAATACAAAGAAGCGTGATGGACCTAATTACGAGAAATGAATGGTCATTGAAATCTCGTTAGTGGAATTCTCGATTTGATGATGATCAAAGAATTTGGAATGTCCAAGATTATCGAGAGGACCTAGATTTGAGTGGGAGCAAATCAGCTTGGCTAATTCACAATATGTGGCTGACATATTCTGAGTGGGATCTAAGTAAAAATCCCTGGATCTCAAACATGAATGTCATATTTGAGTGGGAGCGTGAAATCATTCTGGAATATGTAGACGACATATGTGAATGATGTGATTGGTGTTAATGACGTTTAAGTTAGATAAATAAGGATGATGTTGAAGTTAATAAACAATTATATCTATCAGGATAGATTGATGAGTTTAATAAGCACTGAATGTTGAATGCTTCCTGGACTTGATTCTGAAAGATGTTCAGAATGTCCTAAGACAAGATTCTGAAGTAGCTCAGAATGAAACAAGGTAAGAAAGAAGTTCTTACTATATGAAGCATTGAGTTAGTTTTGCAACTATGGTTAAAAGAAAGAGATGCATTGCATCTCCTATGCCTCAATCATAGGTTCTTCCATATAACCATGTTGTATACTTGACATAATGTGACCCGAAGTTCTGGTTGGTAGGACAAAGTCTTAACTGTAAGAGCATCTCTTTAAGTGATTCCTGAATTGATCACTGAACCAGAATTAAGTTTGTACTTAAGTAGCAAGAAGCAATGTAAGTGGCATAGATGCATTTCATGCACTAGGATCTACATAGATATAGAAGTATAAAGGCTACATCTGATGTGATGTATAATGTTATGGCGGGGCTAATTCGCTTTTAACGTAGAATGATGTGTCCCAGGGCATAGTGCCCATGAGAAAGCCCTCGAGGTTGATCTAAAGTCACTATAAGCTCCTGGAATCAGGCCTCGTTCTGCTGCCATGACTATAGTATTGATGGGTTCGTAGCATGGAAAACAAAAAATTTCTACCGCAAGAACGAAAAAAACCCAGATCTAATCTAGATAAAAGCCAAGATCTAATCTATTAGACATGAGCAACGAGATAGATAGGAACTAACCCTCGTAGATCCGAAAGCGTTAACGAGATTAGATCTCGTGGTTGATGTAGTCGATCACTTGCCGATCTCAAGATCGTGTGGACGATCCTTCCGGCGTCGCGTTCCAGCAGCGCTTCCGCAGTCGGTCAAGTTGACGATCCTTCCGGCGCCGCGATTCGGCAGCGCTTCCGCAGTCGGTCACACGTGCGGAGTCGAAGCAGACCTTCCTCTCCCCGTTCCAGCGAGCAGCGGAGGTAGTAGATCTTCTCCACGGAATCCCAGCAGCACGACGGCGTGGTGGTGGTGGTGGAGTAGAGAATTCTGCAGGGCTTCGCCTATGCCTGTGCAGAAGAAAGGTTGAGGAGAGAGGCGGCAGAGATTGGAGTTATGAGAGCTAGGGAGGAGGGGGCGCCCCTGCCCCTCTATTTAAAGAAGGGAGGGCGCCTGGGGAGGGGGATCCTTGTAGGACTCCCCTCCCTTCTAGGCCGGCGGATTGGGGAGTGGGGGGAGGAGTCCTCCTCCCCCACGACTCCTAGTCTTGACCCACCAGGACTCCTTGATCCCTATCTTGATTTTCAAGCAAACTCCAAGATATCTTCTAGAACCTTCCGGAACATTCCGAAACCTTCTAGAATCCTCATACAAACACTCCGGAACATTTCCTAACTCAGAAAATGATCCCCTATAGATGAATCTTATTCTCCGGACCATTCCGGATCTCCTTGTGATGTCCCAAATCCAATCCGAGACTCCGAACAACATTCGGTCTCCAACGCATATTCCATATCTACTTAAAACAACTTCGAACCTTAAGTGTGTCACCCTACGGTTCGTGAATATGTAGACATGATAGAGACACATCTCCTATAAATAACCATCAGCGGGACCTGGAGATCCATAATGGCTCCCACATACTCAACGATGACTTCGTGATCGATTGAACCATTTACATACGAAACCAATTCCCTTTGTCACGCGATACTATACTTATCCGAGGTTTGATCGTCGGCATCTCCATACCTAGTTCTACCTCGTTACCGATAAGCACTCTTTACTCGTTCCATTATATGTCATCCCTTGTGACCCAGTCACATGCTTGCAAGCTAACTAGATGACATTCCACCGAGAGGGCCCAGAGTATATCTATCCGTCATATGGATGGACAAATCCCAATCTTGGTTCATGCGCTTCAACACATACTTTCAGAATACCCAATGACACTTTTATAACCACCCAGTTACGAAGCGGCGTTTGATGTCATCAAAGTATCCATCCGGTGATGGTGATTAACATAACCTCATGGTCGAAGGATTAGGTTACTATGTATTTGAAAGCTTACAGCAATACGAACTTTAATGACTTGATCTTATGCTACGCTTACTATGGGTGTGTGTCCATCACATCATTTTCCTAATGATATAACCTTGTTATTAATCACATCCTAATGTCCATGATCAGGAAACCATGATCATCAATTAATCAACAAGCTAGTTCAACAAGAGGCTTACTAGGGACTCTCTTATGTTTACAAAACACACATGTATTAGTGTTTCCTAATAATACAACTATAGCATGGGATGTAAACATTCATCATAAACACAAAGATATAATAATAATCACTTTTATTATTGCCTCTTGGGCATATCTCCAACAAGTATATACACAAAGGATAGCAAAGTGTATTTCGAAGTTCAGATGACAACAGTGAATAACGACCGTCATCATAAACACTAGAAACAAAAGTCTGAATTTGTTGCCAAACAAATCTTCGACCCATTATAAGATAAATGGAGTAAATGTCAAAATTAGGAAGACATTAATGATTTGCAAAAGACATAATGATCTGGTAAAACAGAACATGGACATGACGTTTCTCATGAGCATGCATGATCTGTAAACACATATGGTATATGGTTTATATGAGTAAAATGCAAGCTAGGTTATTTGTACTCTAGTGCAACTGGGAGACTGAAGGAGATATGCCCTAGAGGCAAATAAGAAATAGGTTTTTATTATCATATCTCAATTAGTTTATAATAGTTTCATATTGTGCTAGAACTGTGCCAAATAGAAACATTGGTACAGGTGTGGTATGAAACAACAAAAGTCCCTAGTAGCCTCTATTCATACTAGTTCGTTGGTCACGAAGATGATCTGAGTTTCAAGATCATGGGCATTTATGCCGACTGACAACGAGATCGTATCATTGGAGAATGATGTGATTGGACATTCCTCGAAGGATTGCAACATGATCAAGTCATATAGTTCATTGTTGCAACAGCTATACCTAGACTCCTTCTCCTTAGACCGTGAGCTCATATTACTCACTGTTTCCGTAGGCTGCTTTGACTGCATCAAACGTCATATGGTAATACGGTGGCTATAAAGGTGTACGTTGGGTATTCCGAAGGAACAGTAGATGACATGTGACTGCAAGACCGGGATTTGTTCACCCACATGACGGGTTAAAGATACATACGGCCGGCTTGGTGAGATTACATCCATATATGTTGCAACATGTATCTAGGTCACGGGGATGTAATATCACGGTAACAAGAAAACATAACTTGTTGTGAACGAGATTGAACAAGGTATACGATACCATTGATCGGATCTCGGACAAGTTGTATCGAGAAACAAAAGGAAGAGGATGCTACATTTAGACGGTTCAAACGATATTGTCATCAGGAATGCATAGGGGTCACATGGATATCCCTGGTCCCTCTGTTGATCATTGATACAGATCATGTCTAGAGCATTCCTGAGCCGTGAGAGGATACACTTAAGGGTACGATGAGAGTGATCATTCGTAAGACGGAATCATAGTAGAGAAAGAGAGAAAGCCGGAATCGTTCCGCAGAGAGATCCGAAGTTGTTCGGAGAAAGAATAAAGGAAAAGACCGGAAAAGTGTTTTCGGATAAATGGGAATTTAAATATATATTTATTATATGTTAATTATGAATTAATATATTATAAAAAATATTTAGATTAAGATTTATAAAGGCAACTTTTATATTAGGCTAAATCCCGGAGAGAAAAGGCCAAGAAATAAAAGTGCAAAAAATGAATTGGAAAAAGGAAAAATCAGCCAGCCCCGTGGGCGGCAGATAACTGCCGCCGCACAGGGTGGCGTGTAACTGGGCCGCGCCTAGCACCAGCTCGCGCGCTGGCCGCCGCCGCAGCAACCGGCCCACCCAGGCTCTGCCTCCGCTGGCCGCCGTTCGCGGGCCGCCACGCCGGGCAGGCCCACCGGAGGGGGTCGCCTCGTCGGGCCACCGGGCGGACGCACGTGGGCTGCGAGGGTGGGCAGCCGGCCCACCCGGGCCGCTGGCTTCGAGGCCACCGCAGCTGGGGCGCAAGATGGGCCGCGTGGTGCCCCAGGCCCACCCGGCTACTGTGCTGGTTGCTGCTTTTCTTTTTCTTTTTATTTAGTATTTTCTGTTTGCTATTTGGGCTGAGTGCTTTTGGCCCATTTGGCAAGTCCGAAAATCTGCTGCCTTTTCTTTTATGAATAGTCCCACATGATTAACCCAATGGGGAGGGCACACCCCCCTCCGCCTATATAAAGGGGTGCCCATGGGTGGGATTAAACACACCAAACACACCAATATTTGGAGAAGTCCTTTGGTTGACTTTCTCCTTCTCTCTCTCTCTATACCTCGTGACCATGGCCCCAAGTCTGGGCTGTGCGATCGAGGCACACCTGCAGTACGCCATTGCGATGCAGGGATTCCTAGCCAGATATCACTTCTGCACTCCCGGTGGGATCAGGGAGCCGGAGGTCTCATCGTGCACCGGATGTGTACGAAGACACGAGGCGCAACACTTGGGGTGCTTAAATATCGTGAGCCGGAGCTGTTGCGTGATGAAGATGATGAAGATCAAGAAGGAGCAAGGGGTGACCTGCGAGGAGCTTCACGACCTTGAGGTCTGCTTCGAGTACGACTACATCAACCACGTTCCCCGCTGAACGTTAATCGCATACGGTCTACAACGGTATGTATTCTCTACGCATCGGTCGTTACCTCATTGCTACATAGATAGATCCTAGGCTAAGTTTCCGGGGATCCTTTGTAGAAAATTTTTGTTTTCTGCACCGATCCCTAACAGTATTGTCTTTTTCACCTATAATCTCCCACCTCCATCCAATATCACTAATATGTTTGGGAATTGGCTTAACGGAGTGGATAAAGCGAGTAAACATAGAATACGTATTGGCATTTCGGTCTCCGTTTGTCCATTTGAAAATACCGAAATAATATTATTTTTAACAAGGCAGGAGTTCCATCTTTTTTGCAGGTTATCCATATTGCGTCGCACTGGATCCAGTTATGTGCGTTCCTCCTCCCAAAGCATCAACGGCAACCCGTGGTTTCTGGGTGCAGCCGCCTCATGACGGTTGCTTCGGATATTTCCAGCATGGTTTCGTGGCGGTCTTGTAGTTGATTGATAGATTTCTAGTTTCGCTTTGCGCTCTCTTGTGAGGCTCTTAGCTATTTTCAGATGGTTGGTGTTTATATCAACTATGTCTGATCCTTGAGCTGTAATTTTACTTTTTGCACTATTTGAGACTTTTTTACTACTTTTTATTTAATAAATAGTTGTGCGCATCGGAGGATGCAGAGGACGGGGTCCCCCATTTCGAAAAAGACACGAATCTAGATAAAGTTGAGGCATTAATATGGACTAGAGGGAGTACTAATTATACCGGTTCTGATCGATCACAGGGTGAAGCAGATCATATCAGACTTCTACACGCTCCCAAGGTGACATCTTGCTCTCCGTCTATATTCTCTTCCAGATATGTTTCCCGTTCTCGGTTCTCGTTTGTTCCTTGCGGTCGCCAAAACTGAAGATTCGTGTGTCCGCCGATGGTTAGGTGTTCGGTGAATCCGAGATCATGTAGTACATGGTGTAGGAGAACACCACCGGACCTGGGAAATCTGAGGTAACTTACTACTAATAACTCATCATCCATGTACACATTGTCGCAAAATCTAATGCAATGCATCGGTCTGATTCACTAGAACCATGTCTGAATCGATTCTCCACACGTTGCAGACACTGATCGACAACAAGCAGCACTACAAGGTGTTCGGCAAGGGTGTCGACATAGCGTCCCTCATCACGCTCGAGGTTGAGGACGACAAGGTCGTTAGACACCAGGACTGGTAAGGAGCATGACCACCAGTTTAACTGTAACCGATCGTAGTCAAGCAACCTCCAGTGATCATCACCGGGTTTGGCCATCCCAAGCCAGTTGAAGTGGTGGAAGCATAGCACCACCTTTGAATCATCATCATCGGCAATGCCAGAGCCCCACGCTCTGAAGTGTGTATCTAAAGAAAGGGAGATGGATCGTGAGGGCACGAATGCGCTGAGTGGCGGGAGACAGATGAGGTGGCGGGTGAGCGGGTTGAGTAGGCAGAGGGTGGTGGCGCATGGCGGCTTGCGGGCAAGAACGAGGAGGCCCTCCGGGGTAAGGGCGAGGATCTCGTGGTCGTGGAGCTCTGGGATGTTGACTTGTATGCACTGGCCGGTGGATGTGTTGAGGAAGGAGCGGTGGTTCGGCATGGAGAGTTCATCCCGGAGCATGGTCCACCGTGAGGGATAGAACCTTCGATCTAGGCCGTTGTGTGCATGCGGGTCGATAGAGCACCGCCTCCACGAGTGGCACACTGCATGGAAGCGGATGTAGTCGACGATGTCGCGGGCGAGGACGCACTCGGCGATGAGCCCCGCCGGCCCATCGGTGAGATCAGCCCAGTCCCTGGAGCGGGGAATCAGATCGGCATCATAATCATCATGATGTCTGGTTGGGGTCCAAAGAATGCAGGCGGAGGAAAGTGGCCTACTGCTAGTGGATGTCGGCCCCGTGCGAGCGCGCTTTGACCCCCAGCAACTGGGAATTTTGCTGGAGTGAAGGCGTTGTTGGGTCCGCAACATAGAAAACAATTTTTTTCCTGTGATGAGAACTACACGCCAAGATCTATCTACTAGGTACAGAGCAACGGGTGGACATACATCCATCGAGAACTTACCCTCGAAGACAACGAGTTTTGTTAACGAGTAGAAACTCGTGGTTGATGTAGTCGTACACTTGCCGATCTCAAGATCGTGTGGAAGTCCGAGCGCCGCAAATCAACAGCGCATCCGTCCTCGCACACATGTTCAAGCCACCGGACAACCTCCACCTCCTTGCTCTAGCGATCCAGCGGAAGCAACAACTCCTTCTAGATGAAATGCCATCGGGAACATGTATCTCGCTAATCCGAGACCATGGGGAAATAATTCTAGAGGGGAGAGAGATCCTTCACGAGGAGGTGTGAGGAAGAAGGAGGAAGATGGTGGCCTTTTATAGGAGGAGGGGGTGCCCCTCCCCATGGCCGGCGTCTCATGGGGGGTGACCCCTCACCTCCCCCATTCATGTGGTGGTAACCCCTCCACATTAAAATGCCTCTTCACATTCCCTTTTAAAGTCCCCACTTTAAATGCATTAAAATTCTCTAAGTTTAATGCTCTCTCATTTAATAAAACTCTTTTATTAAATTTATTCAGAATTTTGTTAATTACTTTAATTAACAAACATTCACATATAACCCCTTGCAATATTTCAATATCACATGCAGAACCACTTTCTGCAATTTCACCCGAAACAATTCCGGTTTCTATCGAAACAATTCCTACGCTTTGCAATTCTTTCGTCTGAAACATATGTGCTCCAAAATGGTCTCCGGTAACTCTTAAGTGTGTCACCCTACGGTTCGCGAATAATGCAGACATGATTGAGACTCCTCTCAGATCAATAATCAGAAGCGGGACCTGGAGATCCATACTGACTCCTGCATATTCAGCGATGACTTTTGTGATCGTGAGAACCTTTAACGCTTGTAATTTAATCCCTTTGTCTCATGATATAATACATGTCCGAGATTCGGTCATCCGTATCCAAATACCTAGTTTGATCTTGTTACCGACATGCACTCTTTTCTCGTTCCCGTGATATAACATTCTAGTGATCACATCACTTGCTTGCAAGCTATCTCAATGTGATATCACCGAGAGGGCCCAGAGTATATCTATCCGTCATCGGGATTGACAAATTCCACTCTTGATCCATGAGCCTCAACATAACACCTTCGTAGTACTGAACCCATCTTTATAGTCACCCTATTACGGTGTGACGTTTGATGTTATCAAGATACTCTTCCGGTGTTTGCAATTAACATGATCTCATGGTCTAAGAATAGAGATTACTTCATATGATGTTATAGCAATGTAAACATAATGACTTGATCGTAATGCTATACTTCGGATGAATGTTCATCACATCATTTCACAAATGTTGTGACCTTGTTATTAACAACATCCAATGTCCATGATCAGGAAACCTTGATCATCTTGTTAATCAACAAGCTAGTCTATAAGAGAGGCATAACTAGGAACCCTTTTTGTTTATTAAACACACATGTATTGATGTTACCGATCAATACAATTATAGCATGCAAAATAAACATCTATCATATATAAGGAATACATAATAACTACTTTATTATTGCCTCTCAGGGCATATTTCCTTCAGTCTCCCACTTGCACTAGAGACAATAATCTAGTTTACATAGTGATAAGTCTAACACCCATGTAGTTCTAGTGTTGATCATGTTTTGCCCTAGGGAGAGCTTTAGTCAACGGATCTACTACATTTAGGTCCGTGTGTACGTTACAAATCTTTAGGTCTCCATCCTTGACATGTTTGCGGATGGAGTGAAACCGGCGCTTAATATGCTTGGAATTCTTGTGAGACCTCGGTTCCTTGGCGTTGGCTATGGCTCCATTGTTGTCACAATAGATCACCATTGGGTCCAATGCACTAGGAACCACACCTAGTTCTGTAATGAACTCTTTCATCCAAACTGCTTCCTGCGCTGCTTCTGAAGCAGCAACATATTCCGCCTCCGTCGTTGATCCAGCCACCACAGGTTGTTTGGAACTCCTCCAACTAACTGCTGCTCCGTTCAAGAGAAATACGTATCCAGATTGAGACTTAGGGTCATCCAGATCAGTGTCAAAGCTAGCATCGACATAACACTTAGCGACTAGCTCTTCTTCACCTCCGTATATAAGAAACATATCCCTAGTTCTTCTCAAGTACTTGAGGATGTTCTTGACCTCTATCTAGTGTTTCGAACCTGGATCAGATTGGTACCTACTAGTCAAACTAATAGCATGTGCCACATACGGTCTTGTACATAGCATGGCATACATTATAGAGCCTATGGCCGAGGCATAGGGGATCTTATCCCTTATCCCTCTTTCTTCCGCCGTAGCCGGACTTTGAGTCTTACTCAATGTCTTGCCTTGCAAAATAGGTAAGAACCCCTTCTTACTTACGTCCATATTAAACTTCTTTAATATCTTATTAAGGTATGTACTCTATGATAGCCTAATTAGGCGCCTTGATCTATCTCTATAGATTTTAATGCCTAATATATATGACGCTTCACCAAGGTCTTTCATCGAAAATTTGCTGTTTAGATAACTTTTAACATTGTTTAAAAGATCTATACTATTGCCAATCAATAATATGTCATCCACATATAATATTAGAAATGCCACATTGCTCCCACTCACTTTCTTGTAAATACAAGCCTCTCCGTAAGTTTGGACAAATCCAAACTCTTTGATCACGTCATCAAAGCGGAGATTCCAACTCCGGGATGCTTGCTTCAGTCCATAGATGGATCGCTGAAGTTTGCATACCTTATTAGCATTCTTAGGATCGACAAAACCCTTAGGTTGTATCATATACAACTCCTCTTCAATATTACCATTGAGGAACGCAGTTTTGACATCCATCTACCATATTTCATAATCGAAATATGCAACAATTGCTAACATAATCCTAACCGACATAAGCATCGCTACGGGAGAGAATGTCTCATCATAGTCAACTCCTTGAATTTTTCGAAACCCCTTTGCGACAAGTCGATCCTTATAGATGGTCACATTACCATCAGCATCAGTTTTTTCTTTTGAAAATCCATTTATTCTCAACGGCCTTTCGATCGTGAGGTAAGTCCACCAAGGTCCAAACCTGGTTCTCGTACATGGATTCCATCTCGGATTTCATGGCTTCTAGCCATTTGTTGGAATCCGGGCCCATCATCGCTTCGTCATACGTTGTAGGGTCATCTATTTCATCAACCATGAAATTCATAACAGGATTGACGTACAGTTCAGGAGCTACACGTGTCCTACTTGACCTGCGAGGTTCGGTTGTGTCCTATTTCGGAGTTTCATGATAAATATCATTAGCTCTCTCTTCATTAGGTGAAGTCAACTGCGAAACAATTTCCGGTGCTGCGCTACTCGCCATTTCATGAAGAGAAGGTTCAATAACCTCTTCGAGTTCTACCTTCCGACTACTCACACCTTTCGTGAGAAACTCCTTCTCAACAAAGGATCCATTCTTGGCAACAAAAACCTTGCCCTCGGATATGTGATAGAAGGTATACCCAATCGTTTCCTTAGGGTATCCTATGAAGACGCATTTTTCTGCTTTGGGTTCGAGTTTATCCGGCTAAAGTTTCTTCACATAAACATCGCATCCCCAAACTTTAAGAAATGACAACTTAGGTTTGTTTCCAAACCATAATTCATGCAGTGTCGTTTCAACGGATTTAGATGGTGCCCGGTTTAAAGTGAATGCAGTTGTTTCCAGTGCATAACCCCAAAATGACAGTGGCAAGTCAGTCAGAGACATCATAGATCGAACCATATATAATAAAGTATGATTACGACATTCCGACACACCATTACGTTGTGGTGTTCTAGCAGGCGTGCGTTGTGAAACTATTCCACACTCTTTCATGTGTGTGCTAAACTCGTAACTTAGATAATCACCTCTGCGGCCAGAGCGAAGAAATTTGATCTTTCTGTTACGATGATTTTCCACTTTATTCTGAAATTCCTTGAACTTTTCAAAGGTTTCAGACTTGTGTTTCATCAAATAGATATACCCGTATCTACTTAGATCATCCGTGAAAGTAACAAAATAACGATATCCACCTCGCGCCGACACACTCATTGGTCCACACACATCAGTATGTATAATTTCCAATAAATCTGTCGCCCGTTCCATTGAACCAGAAAACGGCGTTCTAGTCATCTTGCCCATAAGGCATGGCTCACATGTATCAAATGATTTAAAATCAAGTGATTACAAAATTCCATCAGAATGGAGTTTCTTCATGCGTTTAACGCCAATATGACCTAGACGGCAGTGCCACATATATGCAGATATATCATTATCAAGTTTAATCCTTTTAGCATCAACATTATGAATATGCGTAATACTACTATCGAGATCCAATAAAAATAAATCATTCAACACAGGTGCATGACCATAAAAGATATCATTCTTATAAATCGAACAACCATTGTTTTCAGATTTAAAGGAATAACCACTTTGCATCAAACACGATCCAGATATAGTGTTCATGCTCAGTGTAGGCACCAAATAACAATTATTTAGGTTTATAACTAATCTCGATGGCATATGGAGAGGTAGCATCCCGACAGCGATCACATCAACTCTTGATCCATTGCTGACCTGCATCCTGACCTCATCCCTTGCTAGTTGTCGCTTGTTCCGCATCCCCTTAACCGAGTTACATATATTAGCAACCGATCCCGTATCAAATACCCAGGTGCTATTGCGAGTACTAGTCAAGTACACATCAATAACATGTATATCACATATACCTTTGTTTGCCTTGCCGGCCTTCTTGTCCGCCAAATACTTGGGGCAATTGCGCTTCCAATGGCCAGTCCCCTTACAATAGTAACACTCGGTGTCAGACTTAGGGCCAGCTCGGGTTTCTTTTCAGGTGCAGCAACAGATTTGCCACCCTTCTTTCCCTTGTGCTTGCCTTTCTTGTCCTTCTTGAAACCGGTGGTCCTATTGATCACCAACACTTGATGTGCTTTCCTAATCTCCACTTCTGCAGTCTTAAGCATTGACAGAAGCTCGGGAAGAGACTTCTTCATGCCCTGCATATTATAGTTCATCACGAAGCTCTTGTAGCTAGGTGGCAGAGATTGGAGAACACGATGTATGCCTAAGTCAATGGGAATCGTTATTCCCAAGGACACAAGCTTATCGGCGTACCCAGACATTTTGAGTACGTGCTCACTAACGGAGCTATTCTCCTCCATCATGCAGCTAAAGAACTTTTTAGAAGCATTATAACTCTCTACGATAGCATGGGTATCAAAAATCATTTTCAATTCTCCCATGGTATCAAAGGCATTGCCATTTTCGAAACGCTTTCGAAGTTCTAGCTCTAGCCCATACAGTATGCCGCAATGAACTAAGTTGTGGTCCTCCTGACGAGTCATATAGACATTCTTTTCCTCGTCAGGGGCATCGGGAGCTGGTGGGGGGCCTAGCGGCGCCTCTAACACATATTGCTTTTGTGCAGCAGTGAGGAGAATCCTCAAATTCATAGCCTAGTTGGTGAAGTTGCTACCATTCACAGCAAGTTTCTCTTCCTCCATGAACACATTAAAATTAAAAGCAGGTGGTGCCATCTACAACAGAATTTGTAAAGTTTATTTAGACTAAGTTTATGATAGAGTGATTTCAACTAATCCAAATTACTAATGAACTCCCACTCAAAAACGACATCCCTCGTGTCCTTTTGGTGATTACATGAATCAAATCCACTACACCAAGTCCGATCATCACGTGAGTTGATGTAGCTTCAAAGGCGAGCATCTATATGGGCATCATATCAACTATATGACTCATGCTTAACCTTTCGGTCCGTGTTCCGAGGCCATGCCTGTACATGCTAGGCTTGCCAAGTAAGAACCTTAGTATTCACGTGTGTAAAACTGTCTTACACCCGTTCCTATGAAAGCGTAGATTCGAGTACACCCGATCATCACGTGATGTCTCGAAACACGATCCACAGAACGGTGCATACTTAAGGAAGAACACATTTTTATCTTGATATCTAAATGAGGGATCATCTTACAATGCTACAAAAGGCGCCAAACTAGCAGTATATGATGCGAACATCTAATGTGTAAAGTGAGATGATATGGTCCATGCATTTGATCTCTATCATTTGCATCGTGGTATGATCTCTATCATTCCTTTGTGTGTAAGGCCAAGGTCTATGGAACTTACATGTTGAATGTGTTGTAAGATTATCTATCATACATCTACTTACAACAATACCATATCAAGATACTAGCCTAGCAACGATCTAAACTAGACGCCTCTAATTTATCAATTGCAAGTTTTACGTGGCTTAGGGATTTCGGAGATAGAACCGTTCTTACCTACGAACATGAACCACAACGAGGATAACCAAGTTATTAGCAACTCATTGTAAATAAGATATTGACTATAGTAGAAGAGACAGACACCCGCCAGCCACTTATGCAAAACAAGTTGCATGTCAGTCGTGGAACCGGTCTCATGTACGATGACATGTAAGGTTGGTCCAGGCCGCTTCATCCCACTATGCCACCAATATCCAAAATACATAGAAGATGCAATAACATGATCATCATTGCCCACATATAAACATATGTGTACTATCCGTGCAAAACACCTACGCATAGACCTGGCTCTGATACCACTGTTGGTTCTGCAGCATAGAAAACAAAAAAATTCGTACGATGAGAACTACACGCCAAGATCTATCTACTAGCTACAAAGCAACGGGTGGACATACATCATCGAGAACTTACCTCGAAGACAATGATTTTTGTTAACGAGTAGGAACTCGTGGTTGATGTAGTCGTACACTTGCCGATCTCAAGATCGCGTGGAAGTCTGAGCGCTACAAATCAGCAGCGCATCCGTCCTCGCACACACGTTCAAGCCACCGGACAACCTCCACCTCCTCGCTCCAGCTATCCAGCGGAAGAAGCAACTCTTTCCAGACGAAATGCCACCGGGAACATGTATCTCGCTAATCCGAGACCATGGGGAAATAATTCTAGACGGGGAGAGAGATCCTTCACGAAGAGGTGTGAGGAAGAAGGAGGAAGAGGGTGGCCTTTTATAGGAGGAGGGGGTGCCCCTCCCCATGGCCGGCGCCTCATGGGGGGTGACCCCTCACCTCCCCCATTCATGTGGTGGTAACCCCTCCACATTAAAATGCCTCTTCACATTCCCTTTTAAAGTCCCCAGTTTAAATGCATTAAAATTCTCTAAGTTTAATGCTCTCTCATTTAATAAAACTCTTTTATTAAATTTATTCATAATTTTTTTAATTACTTTAATTAACAAACATTCACATATAACCCCTTGCAATATTTCAATATCACATGCAGAACCACTTTCTGCAATTTCACCCAAAACAATTCCGGTTTCTATCGAAACAACTCCTGTGCTTTGTAATTCTTTCGTCTGAAACATATGTGCTCCAAAATGGTGTCTGGTAACTCTTAAGCGTGTCACACTACAGTTCGCGAATAATGCAGACATGATTGAGACTCCTCTCAGATCAATAATCAGAAGCGGGACATGGAGATCCATAGTGACTTATGCATATTCAACGATGACTTCTGTGATCGTGAGAACCTTTAACGCTTGTAATTTAATCCCTTTGTCTCATGATATAATACATGTCCGAGATTCGATCATCGGTATCCAAATACCTAGTTTGATCTCGTTACCGACATGCACTCTTTTCTCGTTCCTGTGATATAACATTTTAGTAATCACATCACTTGCTTGCAAGCTATCTCAATGTGATATCACCGAGAGGGCCCAGAGTATATCTATCTGTCATCGGGATTGACAAATTCCACTCTTGATCCATGAGCCTCAACATAACACCTTCGTAGTACTGAACCCATCTTTATAGTCATCTTGTTACGGTGTGACGTTTGATGTTATCAAGATACTCTTCCGGTGTTAACAATTAACATGATCTCATGGTCTAAGGATAAAGATTACTTCGGATGAATGTTCATCACATCATTTCACAAATGCTGTGACCTTGTTATTAACAACATTCAATGTCCATGATCAGGAAATCTTGATCATCTTGTTAATCAACAAGCTAGTCTATAAGAGAGGCATAACTAGGAACTTTTTTGTTTATTAAACACGCATGTATTGATGTTTCCGATCAATACAATTATAGCATGCAAAATAAACATCTATCATATATAAGGAATACATAATAACAACTTTAGTATTGCCTCTTAGGACATATTTCCTTCAGGCGCCGGGGGAGATGATGATCAAGTCTCCTTGGCCGCTTCGCCTGATGAGCAGCACGGGATCAGGCGGCGGAGGCTTCCATTCCGACGACTCAGGTTCCACAAGGTGTGCGGCCGTAAAGGGTTTTGGTGGGTGGGACGGGCCTTTTCGTGGGTTACGGACTCACGGTACAGCCCTGGTATATAGCGATTGGTATATAGAGGTCGGTGTGGGACGAATACGTGTTCGAGTAGGATGTTGTACTGTATGTTGTTTACTTTCATACGATACGATCGAGAAAGGCGGGCTGTGCCTAGTGGAGATTTTTTTTTAGGGATGCCTAGCGGAGTTTGTTGCTCTAGTGGAGTTTGCACGTATACGTTGATCTTTCGTGTACACTTTTTATTCGCCTTCGAATATATGGGACGAGCATGGATCTGAGATTGACCGGTTGACGTTGCAAGCAAAATCCCCTACTTGTTTAAATATACTCCAGCTGATGCGCTGACATATACTTTTTTTTTGGGCGAGCGTCCTGCTTCCACGCTGCCACGTGTCCCTCTTTTTCCCTAAATTTCCGGTTGTGCTACAAACGTCTCGATTTTGTTACAAATATCCCACTTTTGCTACATGTATCAAAAAATGGTTCGCTAAAAAAAATAGAAAACAAAGGTGTCTCGTCGGATACTTTGTAGCAAAAAAAATGCTATTGTAGCAAAAGCTTTGTGCTACTGTAGCAAATCACTTATAAGGTTGTAGCAAATAAAATCTTCTATAGTGGCAAATCCGACTTTGCCAGAAATACCGCTGGAGACATCGTCGGAGAACTTGTAGCAGAAGCCGTCGCTGCCGGTAGCATACACCGCCGCCACTGGTAGCAGAAGAAGCCATCGCTCGCAGCAAACTCCGTCGCGCCATGTAGCAGAAGTCACCACCGCGCGTAGCAGACGCCGCAGTCACTTGCAGCAGCCCCTTCATCAGCTCCCCTTTAGTGCCTACCTCCGGCAGCGCCACCACTCGCACGGGAAGGACTAGCTCAGGGCGGTGTGGCTCTCCCCAGAGGTGCAGGCCAGTGGTAGGGCGAGCTGACGGAGGTAGGCACTAAAGGGGAGAGGTCCCCAAGGGCGGCGGATCTGCTCACAGAGGAGCAGGCCGGCGACAGAGCGAGCATATGGAGGTAGGCGCTGAAGGGGAGAGGTCCCCATGGGCATCCTCATGGAGATGTTGGCCAGCGGTGGGGCGATCTGACGGAGGTGGAGACCGAAGAGGAGAGGTCGAGTGAGCGGTCTGCAGAGAGCTCATGAAGGTGGAGGTAGACAGCAGGCGTGTTCACGATCTAGATGTGACGAGGAAAGGGGATCAGCGGACTGGACAAAGAGGATAAGTACGGGAGCGTGGTGTGTGGGTCCACGTTGGAAACGTGCAGCGCTCTCGATAAGGACGATGCCAAGTGTGCCATCGTCCGGGTTAACGAAATCATTTTCCCTATTTTTTGCCGTCGGCGTAGCCCAGCTGGGCCGAGGGCGCCCGCCGGTCCACAGAATGTCCTCGGCGTAGTTAGGCCCACGTTACGACGCGTGAGACGGCGTTAGGCAGGCTAGGCTATGCTGGCCACATTTATTTTCAATTTAAATAAGTCATATATTTATACTCAAGGCTATGACGATGACATTGCCCGTCAACACAGTTTTTTATTTTCAATTTAATTTAGCCATGTATTTATACTCATTTATTTATTAATCTCAATAACTTTAATGTGGTTATATTTTTTCACCAACTGTAGGGATTCGTACCCTCTGAATAGCGGTCTCCACCCACACAAAATAATATCGCGATTCTCGTCACTGGAAAATGACCACCAGAGCGCCGGGATCCCACGGAAACTTGCATGTAGAACTAGGATATGTGTGCAATTGTGGTGGAAGGCCCATAAATGGATGACATGGCTCCCCGGTGTGACCTTCTTCACATCCATACTATAACACTTAGTAGAGTCCTGAACGTGTAGGTGGAAAAATGTCCTGCTGCGGGTAATACCGGGGGTAGGATGTGGCAAAGGGTCCCAAACTTGGATTTCCATGTATCCATGGCCTAAAAAACCTAAACCAATAAAAAAGTACATTGTTGCAACCTCGTGCGGAGAAAGTTAGGGGGTAGACATCCTGGACCCACAGACAAGTATTTCTGCTAGAGAAAGACTCTCGGAGATATACCGGTGTTTTCGCTGGACAAAAACCTACATGTGGACCTAGGATATGTGTGCAAGTGTGATGGAAGACCCATAGATGGATGACATGGCTCCCTGGTGTGACCTTCTTCACATCCATGCTGTAACACTTAGTAGAGTTCTAGACATGTAGGTGGAAAAATATTCCACTGCGGGTATACATAGAATGTGGCAAAGGGTCCCAAACTTGGTTTTCCATGTATTTATGGCCTAAACAAACCTAAACCAATAAAAAGTACATTGGTGGAACCTCGAGCGGATAAAGCTAGGGGGTAGAAATCCCAGGCCCACAGACAAGTGTTTCCACTGGAGAAAGACCCCCGACGCCATAGACTGGTGTTTTCGCTGGACAAAATGAAGGGGTTCCATGGCAGAAAACAAAAAATTTCCTACTAAGAGAATGCACCAACCCAAGATCTATCTACGAAGAAGTATAGTAACGAGCGGGATGCGGTGTTCATACCTTTGAAAACTATATGCGGGATTACGTGCCCATACAAATGTTGCTGATGAAGCCGAGCAAGCAGACCTCGGGGTCTAGACGGCTTCAAGCGTCCAACACCACTAATGTTAGTGCCTCGTCAAGTTTTACACACATACGGTGTAAACGATATCTCCCGGGCTCCAGTCCAGCAAGACAGTGAAAGGAAAAGACCCGGACCGATTCCAGCAGCACGACGGCGTGCGTTGGGTCAAGAAGTCTCTACCTCGTGGAGCACGTTTCCTAACTTAGGAACACACTGAGAGGGAGAGATAGATGAAGAGAGAATGGATAATACCAACTGTGGGATGAGAAATTTGGGTGAATGGTATTCCTATACGTAGGAAAAACTGAGACACTCCCACCCTCCAAGTCCCGGGGTGGGACTAAGCTAATCGTAGCTCGCAATATGTTGCCAAGCCCCAACTTGGAGTTGCCGAAATGTTGGCATCGAAATGATCACTCCCTGGATATGTAACTTTGTTAGATCCTCACCGCGAACCTTGTCTCACCTTTTATATCAGGGCGCAATCTTCTTGTTGAGGGGAGCCTGAAGTGGGAAGCCATGAAGAAGAGGTTTGATGAGTGGATGGCCAAGTATCATCGCACATACGAGGAGGCAGACATGAAGAAGAGGTTCGAGGAGTGGATGGTGGAGTACCAGCGCACCTACAAGGACGAAGAGGAGAAGGCGCGGCGGTACGAGCTATTCAAGGACTGCTCCAAGACAGTTGATAAGCTTAACCTGTTTCAGGGTGGAGCGGCCATAGACGACTTCTGTGACCAATCTTGAGGACGAGTTGCAGCTCAGCACAGGGGGCCTGATACTGTGATGGCCATCTATCTGATCTAATTAGTATACATTAGCTTTGCTTAGAGTTACCGAGTTAGCTATAACGACAGAACCTTATATGGATGTGTGCTACATTAATCTGTATATATATGAACTTTGCTTGTGTGTACCGGTATAGTATGAATTCCAGCATATCCTCGAGACCTCCAACTCTTAGAGTTACATCAAACATTTGCAATTGTTTGTTAATCCGGTAACAGAGGGTCAATTTAGATTGCGAAAACTAACATCATGCTTGACAATCTTGACGGAGATTACGTTTAGTTCATGTCGCTAATGGAAACTGAAAGCTAGTTGTGTGAGAAAAATGAGTGATTTCTAAGAGAGAGTGGGCATCAACTGTAATGAGGGTGGAGCGGTTGCAGTGAGGTCTAATAGTGGACTGTCGAAAATGCTCAATCATTATAACAGAGTATTATATGCACGTACATTCAGTTTCCTGCAAAGTTTTGCATTTTTGTGGGATGTACATAGAAAAATAAAGTTAATCGTATCCAGACTACAATTTCACATATTTTCTCCTGAAAGATTGAAGATACATAGGTCATTCTAGACTCTAGTATGTACATGCGTACCTTTGAATTTCCTAAATCCTGTGTTAGAATACAGATACATATGCGTATATAAGATAGACTAGGACTCTAAGATTATCTTGTATTCCAAGTCTACCTACCCCTTGTAACTCTATATATACCCCCCACGAGAGTCAAATCAATACACGAAAATATTAGGGATTCAATATTTTCTATATGGTATCAGGGCGGTTAGCCTCACGGCGCCGATCCTAGGTTTTTCCACCACTTCCGCATCATGTCCCCTCCGGGGAGATTAATCTTCTCCTCAGGGACGCAGCACCCGGTCTCGATCAATGATCGGTTCTTTAGATTAGATTAGATCCTATTCGAAATTTCTAGTCCTATAGATTAGATCCGTTTAGCTAAATAAATCCCTAGATCATGTCCCACGAATCTCCGGTGAAATCTGTGCAAATCGGTGCTGCTATGACTCAAACGCCTGCACCACTCCGGACGCGACTTCCACACCTGCCGCCAGGTAGCACATCTGTGCTGACCGCCTGGACCGGCCGCACGACAGAAGCGAAGCGCTCCAAGGCGGACTCAGCACAGGAACATCGCAAGCACATGATGCTACGGACAGTAGAGCAGCAGACGCAGGACACAGGAGCCCACACGCATGCAGATCAACTCCCAACGCAAGGAGCTCATGTTCGCATGCATGATTTTCCTACAGATGCACAGGAGACTCCAAGATCCATGTCTACATCTCTCTGCTCGTATGGACTAGACGATCTACTCCGACTCTCGCACGCCAGCTACTTCGATACCGACACCAAGATCTACACTGCTTCGACACACGACTACACCAACATCAAGATCTGCACTGTACCGACCCAAACATCTATGTCAAGTTGTACGACTACACCAAGATCTTCGTCGAGTTCTACATCGCCAACGACCCAAACATCTACGTCAAGATGTACGACTACACCAAGATCTTCGTCGAGTTCTACATCGCCAATGAAAATTATCGCCAAGGTCTACATCACGTGGTCTAAAACCGCCATCGCCGCTACATCCCGGCGCTCTGCTAGGGCGATCACAAAATCGCCTCGCCCGCCTGGTCAAAAAGCCGCCGCCGCCGCTGATCCTATGCGATCCGCCGCCGCCGCCATAAAAACCTTGCCGCTTGCCTTGTGCCCCGGTCGCCGCCTCAAAACCCCTACAACCAAAAACCAGGCGCCGCCGCAGATTACTGCCGCCGCCGCACTATGACCAAGAAACCCGCCGCCGCCGCAGATTACTGCCGCCGCCGCAATATGACCAAGGAACCCGCCGCCGCCGCAGATTCCTGCCGCCGCCGCACAAAACCCTAAAACCCTACAACACAAATCGCGCATTTTTTTGCGCCTCCGGCGCTATCGGCTACACCGACCACGACAACCTCGACCACGACTACCTCGACATCGACATCAAGAACAACGTCTACAACAACTCAAGAACTCCAGTCAACAGTGTCCGCGTCGTCACTTGCGTCCACGCCACTCCCGCTGTGACTGCGGGAGGGAAGAGAGGCACCAGAAGGGGACGCAGTCACCGTCCCTAGGTATGTGTGCTTCAATCTATTAGTGGGCGGCAGGTTATTACCCTTTCCTAAAAAATAATGCTCCTAGTAGACATCAAAATTAGCTAGGATGGAGATCGGGCGTGGAATTAATTAAGAACAACAAGTGAAATACCAAACTACTCCCTCCAACGGAATGTCGTTTTGGACATTGACTACACGGTCTTAGAGGTTCACCTCAGACCACCAATTTTATTATAGTAAAATATATTTACAAAACACAAGAAAAACATTAGTATATTACGAATCTTCTTTTCGAGGCAGATCTACCTTCTGATTTGCATTCTCTCAATCTAAGTATTCGAACAATATTTTTAGCCAAAGGTCTAATGTTTGACTTAATGCACGTTTAAAGTGACATCTAGTACCTGTGAGATGTATGGATGCTTGACAGTAACGAAAGGGTTGGACGACATATCAATATAAAATACTGCTATCTTTATTTATTTCTTGATATATGTAGCAAGGTGTCTGCAATTGAATTTAAGATGTGATCCAAGATTTGCTGAACAGACTGCTATGAAATCTGAGATGTAAATTGAGTTCACTCCACTGTAAATAGTACATTTCAGCATAATTTAGTCACCTCTCGCTTTGTTCCGACACACCAATGGATGATTATTGTTGTGCTAAACCTTAACAGTAGGGTTGCAAGTGTGGGTCCCGCTTAGACCTGCAAAACTGGATTGCTAGTAAAAATTGTACTACAGGAACTGATTAGAACAAGTCTACAAATTGCACTACGTGTACCTGCTGAGTTGAGATAAATCACTTGTGACTTGCCTGCAAGCCCGCTGGCTTGCAACCCTACTTAACAGGATGGCTCTTATTGTATGCCAATGTGATGAGGACATCTAAGCACATCTTTTTGAATGCTGGACTTCTTTTTGTCATTCTTTGTGATACTGGATTTGTGTCGACACTGGTTTGCGTCACCGCCTGATGTACCAACTTCATATAGTAGTCAAGAGTCAAGACTGAATGTGCACATTTGAGGCCTTTGCTTGCTGATGTTTGTCAATTGGGGTTAGTTACATTAGTTCGTTAGTGCCATAAACCACCAGCAAGGCAGTGCTAATATTGGATCATAACTCCAATTATATGCACATATATACTCCCTCCGTTTCAAAATATAAGATGTTTTAGCTTTGAAACGGAGGGAGTAGTATTTTCTGGAGATCATCTTACATGAATCCTAGCTGGGTGAGGTCATCATCCGGGATCTCCAAGTATTCTGAGAAACCAAAGTCGTGCAGCGAATCATCAAGGCCCTCTGTAAACCAGGCACGGATGCCGTTGCCTTCTGGCACGTCCAGGATTCCATAGCCGACAGGTTTGTCAGTGGATGAGTAGGATGGATAGATTTTAAATTTAAAGGGTTCGTCCACTCAAGGGATTCTCGCGGAGAGGACGACGGGGAAACTCGATGCCTCGGTAACTTTGTCGAGGCTAATGTCAATAGCTTGCTAGCTTTTGCTTGGGCTTCATCTTGCTTTTGTGCTAGTTTCTTCCACTGCCTGACGAGTTGCGGCCTGATTTTGCACTAGAATTCTTGCCGGACTCATCTCTGTCCCTTTCTCTTCCGCTCTTTTTTCATTTTGTACTACCTGGAAACGAATCAACAACAATTGGAATAACTCCCGAGAAAAGAGTTCTAACGAAGCCATCATGCATGTACTAATTCTGCTGAATTAATGTAGATACCTAGGTTGATCAAGAGTGCCAAAAATACCCTCGCTCTGGGATTCAGTCAAAGCTTTACATGCTTTGGCCTATCTGCTGATCCTGTAAGGCCACCTCTAGCATAAGAAGGAAGATCATGTAAGGCCACCTCTAGCATAAGAAGGAAGATCATGTAAGGCCACCTCTAGCATATAACGCCTCAAATAAACAGGTGAGTTTGTGTGGCTTGTTTCAATTGATCGACATATGCATCTTGCATGTGCATTATTGCATTACCATCAGCTGCGCCGCTCATGGGTAATGGTGCGAACAGCACAATCCAAAGCAAAGGCTCTCTCAACTCTGAAGCAGCTATGCTCTGTTTCCTTGACTGGCACTGGGCGACTGTTTGCTTCGCAAAAGCCAATGCAAGCTGTTTTGCAGTTGTGTTGCCTACTGTACCGAGGCCACCCTCATGACTAGAACCACCCGTGCCACCCTGCAAAAAAAGAACAAGGTTCAGAAGCCTACTACTTGAATTGGTTATTGAAGAGGTAAAATCAAAAACCCATTCAGTAACACTGGAAACTAAACAATAATATTTTTCCTTATTATAAAATGGACTAACAAGCATCAAATTAATGTGCACAAATAAAGTGCGATATTTTAGAAGAGTCAAAAGGGAAAAAAATGCTGGTATCAACTAAAACTATAGCAAGAATCTTCCGAGCCAGTTGTCAAATCACATCACACAATCAGTCCAGTTGGATAAACCTACAAGAACTATGCAGAAGAAAAGATAAACCTATGACACGTAGGAACACAAAAAACATAAGAATCAAAAAAATGCATGACTTGTGAAGTCCCGGTATCACGTATCCCTAAAGGAACCCGACCCACAAAAAAACTTCAAAAGTATTGCTTGGATATATCATGTGGGGAAAACATATGAACTGTCGACACAAAGGTTTGAAAACATGAGGTGACATGTCATGTTTGTTTCCTCCAAAGTTCCCATGTAATACCCTATATCATGAGAATTTCAAAAGAATATACTCTCTCCTTCCCATACTAGGATGCCTAATAGTTTTGGTGAAAGTCCAAATTTATAAAAAAATTTACCAAATGTATACAAAAACATATCAACTCAAAGTTATTAGAACTACCATGACACATATTTTTATATTAGATGCATTTGATATTGTGAATTCTGCTATATTTTTTATATATAGTTGGTTAAACTTCATAAAAATTTACTTTGACTAAAACTAATAGACATCCTAATATGGGAAGGATGTAAGAGTATGCATCTACCAATTTGCGCATTGCGTGTTTCTCTAGGCTCCTACAAACCAAGTTTCTGGTTAGACATTGTAACAACTTCTACTCCGTTACTTTGAAAAACTAGAATATATGTTGAATCTTTAATACCCTTCCTCTAGGTTTTCAGTATCTTGACTTGTTTTTTCTAACTTATGTAATTATAATTCCTTTTGATTCACCTGAAAAAAGAAGAGGAATGACTAGAAAATCATATCCATTTCTTTGGAAGATGCCATGATTAATGCTCAGTCCCTTTATAGGCGTAAGTATCCCTTTAGGAAAAAACATACAAAATGGCTATAATACCCAGGAAATTCTTTTTATTGGATCTTAACCAAAACTTCTGCTCCCTACCACAAGTATTTTGTACCATAAAAAAAACCTAGAATGAATACGATGGCATGAAATGGATGGATAACCTAGAAAATAGAGTTAGTATTAAACCATTTATTTAGTTGTAAAGGATAAGATTACAATACCTTTTTAATACCCAAATAATGAATGACATTCCGTGTGGTAGAGGAAATTCAACTCCAAAAGGATCCTATGCCCCGATCGTGGCCATTTGTTCTTGACATTCATAAGTGAAAATACCTAGTGTGGCGCCCCGCTAAAACCACTACTAGAAAATCGCGGTGTTTCTGTGTATTGCATCATCATGACCACATGCTCATGTCATCATGCCACATTGCATTTGAGCATCGTCATCATTATGCATGTGTTTGTACAAAACTATTTTTGAAAAGTCTATTTTTATTTTCTAAATACCCCGTCTTCAATTTCAAATTAAAAACCCGGATCTCCGGATTATTTTGTTTCGTCTACCAATGGATTTCAAAATCCCCGTTTTAAATAAATAAAATATTTTTAAAATTGTTTTTAGGAGGCAGCCCGCCAGGCCCGAAGGCCCGGTCAGCCACCTCCACGCCCTAAACTAAAATCCTATCCTATCCTATCCAAACCCTAAGTCTAAACCAACTCTAATTCCTACCTACCCCCTACCCTAACCCTAATCCCCACAGCCACATAACCCACACACCCACAACTCCCTCCCCCGCCGCCAAAACAGCCGCGCACGCAGCTCCCTCCCGCTCCCATCCCAGCCTGCCAGCCACACACGCAAGCACACACACGGCACACACGCGCGGCAGCAACAGCGCAGCCCGCCCGCTAGCTGGCCCCACCTCGCGCGCCCCCACGCTGCCTGCACGCGAGAACCGCCCCCTCGCGGTCAACCACCAAACCCCCACCCCACGTACTCCCCTGGTCCACAACGCCCACCAACCCCGCCCGACCAAATCCCCCTGGGGCCCGATCCCTAGGCCCCATGCCGCCTATCCCCCTAGGCCCACGCACCTGCATGTCCCCGACCCCACACGCGTTCGCCTCCTCCTTCTTTCCCCACCTCGCGTCTTCCCAAACCCCCCGCCGCCGCCCTCTGCTCGCTGTCGGCCCCGCCCTCCATCTGCAGGCCGCCGCCGCCCAGCTCTCCTCCCAGGCCCCGCCGCCGGCCTCCCGTGTCGCCGGCCTCCCTCCACCTCGCAGAGCGCCGCCGGCCCCAGCCTTGTCGCCTCTGCCCGCGTCCCAGAGGAGCTCGTTGGCTCGCCCTCGTCCTCCCGTCGCTCGCCCCCCGCCTCCGGCCACGCGCGGCCGAGCCCCTGCAGCGCCGCCTGGGCTTCGTCCCCGCCTTCTCCGGTCGCAGCTCCGCCCCCCTCGGTTCCCAGCGCCGCGTCGTCCGCGCCCCTGACCCCGTGCTCGACCCCGCCGCTGGCCCTCGTCCCTAGGCCCTCCTCGTCAGCACCACCTGCCGCTGGCGAGCTATGCCGACCGACCCTGCTCGCCATGCCCTCCTCCTCGCTGGGCCCGACGTCGCCACCTAGAGCTCGCACCGTCGCCATCTGCTTCCGTCCCCGCGTGCTCGCTGCCTGCAGGCTCCGCCCCAAGTCGCCCTTCAGCGGACACCGCCGGCTCCCTGTTGACCTGGCACCGTCTGGTGCCTCGCCTTGTTTGGGTAGTTGCCCTGGTTACCATCCACCTCTGGGGACTGTAGTTTTCTCGTGCGCGTCCGTGTTGTTTTTCTGAAGTGTTGTTACATGTTGTTCCCTGCAGTGTAGCGTTGACACTCCTGGGATGCTACCAAGAAGCGCGTAGCCACCCTTGATTCGCTGCTGCACGGCTCTCCTGCTCCCTCCGTTAGATCCTGCTGTGGTGATGTTGTTGCTGCGAGTAGAAGTGGTGATGTTGGCTCTATTGCTCCCATCCTCGCCTGCCAGCCACACACGCAAGCACACACACGACACACGCAAGCGGCAGCAACAGCGCAGCCCGCCCGCTAGCTGGCCCCACCTCGCGCGCCCCCACACTGCCTGCACGCGGGAACCGCCCCCTCGCGGTCAACCACCAAACCCCCACCCCGCGTACTTCCCTGGTCCACCACGCCCACCAACCCCGCCCGACCAAATCCCCCTGGGGCTCGATCCATAGGCCCCATGCCACCTATCCCCCCAGGCCCACGCACCTGCATGTCCCCGACCCCACACGCGTCCGCCTCCTTCTTTCCCCACCTCGCGTCTTCCCGAACCCTTGCCGCCGCCCTCCGCTCCCCGTCGGCCCCACCGTCCATCTGCAGGCCGCCGCCGCCCAGCTCTCCTCCCAGGCCCCGCCGCCGGCCTCCCGCGTCGCCGGCCTCCCTCCACCTCGCAGAGTGCTGCCGGCCCCAGCCTTGCCGCCTCTGCCCGCGTGCCAGAGGAGCTCGTTGGCTCACCCTCATCCTCTCGTCGCTCGCCCTCCCCTCCGGCCAAGCGCGGCCGAGCCCCTGCAGCGCCGCCTGGGCTTCGTCCCCGCCTTCTCCAGCCGCAGCTCCGCCCTCTCTATTCCCAGCACCGCGTCGTCCGCGCCCCCGAGCCCGTGCTTGACCCCGCCGCCGGCTCTCCTCCCCAGGCCCTCCTCGTCAGCACCACCTGCCGCCGGCGAGCTGTGCCGACCGACCCTGCTCGCCATGCCCTCCTCCTCGCTGGGCCTGGTGTCACCACCTAGAGCTCGCACTATCGCCATCTGCTTCCGTCCCCGCGCGCTCGCCGCTTGCAGGCTCTACCCCAAGTCGCCCTTCAGCGGACACCGCCGGCTCCCCGTTGACCTGGCACCATCTGGTGCCTCGCCTTGTTCGGGTAGTTTCCCTGGTTACCATCCACCTCTAGGGACTGTAGTTTGCTCGTGCGTGTCCGTGTTGTTTTTCTGAAGTGTTGTTACGTGTTGTTCCCTGCAGTGTAGCGTTGACACTCCTTTGATGCTATCGAGAAGCGCGTAGCCACCCTTGATTCGCTGCTGCGCGGCTCTCCTGCTCCCTCCGTTAGATCCTGCTGTGGTGATGTTGTTGCTGCGAGTAGAAGTGGTGATGTTGGCTCTGTTGCTCCAGACCCATCTCGACGTGACCACCGACACCGATCCAAGTTCGCCACCCGTAGCTCGAGAGGCTCAATCAAGCGAGTTGTCGATGCTCGAGAAGAAGGAAGTCCCAGGAACTCCGTCACGGAAACCCCGAGGCCTTCTACATGGGAAGACACGGTACCCCAAGATCGCCTTCCCGGACCCGATGGCCAAGACCCTGAAGCTCGATCCCAAGGATCCGAACCGCAAAGACCGATCCCGCCAAGACCTGAACCCCGTCGGACCCTCAGAACCCAAGATCGCTGGACCCCAATGTGTGATCCCCTTTTCTGAGCCCTAATTTTATAAAATGTTATATAAAATTGTGCATATTGACTTGCTCATACTTGCATGCATATTATGGGTGTTTGGGGCTATTTCGATGATTCACCGAAATTAAATATGGAGACTACATTCGGGCTATTCTAGTCTTATATTGTCTTCATTTAAATTGGTTTAGCGAACCGATGCCATGTGTTGCCTTGTTAAAAAAACATTTAAATTACGGGATTTTAAATAACTTGAACCGTCTAATTAAATGTCAGGACCCCGGTTCCGCTTAATACTGCATAATTGCACCGCATCTGCATCATATCATAATCATGCCGGATCTTCTTCCGTAGTATTAAATATTGCATCCGGTGTTTCTTCTAGTGTTTGCTTCTTCGCGGATTAGGTCGATGAGTGGATGCGAGTATCGACAAGTTCTTCGGATATGTTCCGTCGGCAGTGTTTTCCCAGGCGAGCATCTCTCCCCCTTCTGCCTATTTTGCATTTATAGTCTTTATTTCCTCCTGTTGATCTATTGCTATCCGTGTCGTGATGCTTTAGTTTCCATGCACCAGTTATATCCTGTGCAGCCTCTATATTGCCTTGGACACCCCTATTACCTGTGTTGGTAGATAGCTGGCCTTGCGAGTGTTAGTTGCTTGCTTAGGTGCGATCTCGTGTTGTCAAGTGCCATAGTTGTTGGAATGCTGGTAGATGTTTATGGTGGAGAGGATCATTACTTTAATTACAACTATTAAATTGTTGGGATAACTAATGAAAGAGGCACCGGTGGACAATATATGCTATTTGGTTTTTATGTCCACTTGTGTCCCGTAGGCCCCGAGTACTTGACACCTGTTCATTGACTATTCGTACTATCCACATCCGGGAGACCTTATGGATCCCCCTGAGCCAGAGCTTGATTCATTTCTTTTTCTTATGGCCACAAGTAGTTTGGGGCTTTATTACCATCCTATACTTATGCCATGCTTACTGCTTTATTTACGATTGTGCGTGGAGCACCCGTACTGTTTAGGATCGCGGAGTGTTTTCGCGGTATCGACAAGCCCAGTCACACTTTCGGGTTCCCAGTCGTTTATAGCCATTGACGCAAACCCTGGGTCCATTCCGGAGCCGGCCAACTTCGTTGCGGGTAGCTTAGTGGGGTGGCCCCCTAAAATATTTTATGAATCCTGTGATTGCTTTGTCGTGAAAGCCTCGTTGGGTTTTGAGTTGGTTTTTCCGAGGTTGATCGAGTGTGTGTTGCTATTTGTGCACCCCTGCAGGGTAAAACTTTCTGAAAGCCGTCTCCGCGGTTATGGATGACTTGGAGCACAGTATCTCGATCATAGACAAGCATAACTAAAGTAGTGCTATAAATTTGACTTAATATGTGACTAGTAATCAGCTTCACTACAATGGAATGGATAATAAAAATGCCAACAACTGGTGGATCTGGGGTTGTTTTGTGACATGTTGCACCTGCCTAGTAAGTATTGCAACTCCAATGGAATGTGATAAAAGTGCCAACAATTGCTGGGTTTTGGGATTCCTCGGGACAATTATACCTGACTAGTAAATGATCCAACTACAACGGAATGGTGATTAAAACTGCCCACTAATTATGCTTCAGGATGACTCATGCTATATATCTGACTAGTAAATGTTGCAACTATAATGGAAGGAGTAAAACTGCCAACTGTGTGAGTTCCTTGGTCCGACTTCCTCGTTTGGTCTCAAGGGGGAAATACCAGGATGGGTATGTTTGGTGTTAGTATCAGGTAGGATCCGAATAGGTCTTTCTTACCCCTCTCTAATAGGCGACAGATGTATCGAGTCTCTATAGGTTGTTTAGTGCATGTTGCACTGCCGCTTCAGTCCACCATACCTATGTAGGCGAGAGCCGCCGAATTCTAGCCTCGCCGTGTACTGGCCTCAGTACTGACGCTCCTCTTTTTCCTTTGCCCTTTGTCGGCACCCCCTTTTGTTTTAGCAGGCTTGAGATCGACGTCATTAGCAGGGTTACCCTTCCGGCTTGGCCTGGGCAGGGTTATGGACGCCATTGGGTATTCTTTAGGGCTCTTAGCCCCATTTGCATCTTGTCCGTACTCGGACGATGTAGCGATTTCAAGGTGATTTGGATCTTTGTACTGTATATCGGTATCCTTGACTCATGGAGTCGTGTTGTATATAAGTCTGTTCTGTGGGTCCCATCGAGGACTGTTGTGTAATGGTATTACTTCGTTTTCCACCCGCACGAAAGTGCCTGGTGGGCGTCCTTGAATCGTTTCTATGTGGGTTTGGCGGAAAGGGCTAAAACTTGCATAGGGTCGATTCGAGGGTGCATCTGTGGTACCATTCTTTGTTCCTTGTTTGTGCCTTCCGGTGTTTTCAACGCGACGACATTATCTACGCCAGATCCGATGCAGAGCCTGCCTCACTCCTTTGTTCCGAACCTCGATTGTCGAGATCTTCAGTCTGATTTCGAGAATGGTTGCACGCTTTTCTACCGAATGTGCGGAGTAATAGTTTGGGTGCGTGATGGATTGGCCCCCATGCCGACTACTCATTCTATTTGCTCTCGTACATTGAAGTGGATGAGAATGCATCGGTTCTCTCTTTCTATCGAAGCTAGAGGTGGCTTTATTTGTTGACACCTTTACCTTCGCCTTTGTTCCCGGAGTGTTCTCTCGACGATCACGGACAACGACCTCTTGTTAGTGGTGTCGTGACGATCTACATGAAGCGAGAAGATTCAGATCGCCGACCTTCTTCCCGGTACCATGAGGCGGATCTCGAGGGCGAGATCCCTTGTTTATGGTGTCGAATTGTGGCGCTCCGCTAAAACCACTACTAGAAATTGCGGTGTTTCTGTGTATTGCATCATCATGACCGCATGCTCATGTCATCATGCCACATTGCATTTGAGCATCGTCATCATTATGCATGTGTTTGTACAAAACTATTTTCGAAAAGTCTATTTTTGTTTTCTAAATACCCCGTCTTCAATTTCAAATTAAAAAACCCGGATCTCCGGATTATTTTATTTCGTGTAGCAATGGATTTCAAAAGCCCCGTTTTAAATAAATAAAATATTTTTAAAATTGTTTTTAGGAGGCAGCCCGCCAGGCCCGAAGGCCCGGTCGGCCACCTCCACGCCCTAAACTAAAATCCTATCCTATCCAAACCCTAAGTCTAAACCAACCCTAATTCCTACCTACCCCTACCCTAACCCTAATCCCCTCAGCCACCTAACCCACACACCCACAACTCCCTCCCCCGCTGCCAAAACAGCCGTGCGCGCAGCTCCCTCCCGCTCCCATCCCCGCCTGCCAGCCACACACGCAAGAACACACACGACACACGCACGCGGCAGCAACAGCGCAGCCCGCCCGCTAGCTGGCCCCACCTCGCGCGCCCCCACGCTGCCTGCACGCGAGAACCGCCCCCTCGCGGTCAACCACCAGACCCCCACCCCGCGTACTCCCCTGGTCCACCACGCCCACCAACCCCGCCCGACCAAATCCCCCTAGGGCCCGAGTCGCTCTTGTATAAATATATGTTCTGTGGGTCCCATCGAGGACTGTTGTGTAATGGTATTACTTTGTTTTTCCACCCGCACGAAAGTGCCTGGTAGGCGTCCTTGAATCGTTTCTATGCGTGTTTGGCGGGAAGCGCTAAAACTTGCATAGGGCCGATTTGAGGGTGTTACAACACTCCTGGGATGCTACCGAGAAGCGCGTAGCCACCCTCGATTCCCTGCTGCACGGCTCTCCTGCTCCCTTCGTTAGATCCTGCTGTGGTGATGTTGTTGCTGCGAGTAGAAGTGGTGATGTTGGCTCTGTTGTTCAAGACCCATCTCGACGTGACCACCGACTCCGATCCAAGTTCGCCACCCGTAGCTCGAGAGGCTCCATCAAGCGAGTTGTCGATGCTCGAGAAGAAGGAAGTCCCAGGAACTCCGTCACGGAAACCCCGAGGCCTTCTACATGGAACCGAAGACACGATACCCCAAGATCGCCTTCCCGGACCCGATGGCCAAGACCCTGAAGCTCGATCCCGAGGATCCGAACCCCGAAGACCGATCCCGCCAAGACTTGAACCCCGTCGGACCCTCAGAACCCAAGATCGCCGAACCCCAATGTGTGATCCCCTTTTCCGAGCCCTAATTTTATAAAATGTTATATAAAATTGTGCATATTGACTTGCTCATACTTGCATGCATATTATGGGTGTTTGGGGCTATTTCGATGATTCATCAAAATTAAATATGGAGACTACATCCGGGCTATTCTAGTCTTATACTGTCTTCATTTAAATTGGTTTAGCGAACCGATGCCATGTTTTGCCTTGTTAACACAACATTTAAATTGCGGGGTTTTAACTTGAACCGTCTAATTAAATGTCGGGACCCCGGTTCCGCTTAATACTGCCTAATTGCACCGCATCTGTATCATATCATAATCATGCCGGATCTTCTGCCGTAGTATTAAATATTGCATCCGGTGTTTCTTCTAGTGTTTGCTTCTTCGCGGATTAGGCCGATGAGTGGATGCGAGTATCGACAAGTTTTCCGGATATGTTCTGTCGGCAGTGTTTTCCCAGGCGAGCATCTCTCCCCCTTCTACCTATTTTGCATTTATAGTCTTTATTTCCTCTTGTTGATCTATTGCTATCCGTGTCGCGATGCTTTAGTTTCCGTGCACCAGTTATATCCCGTGCAGCCTCTATATTGCCTTGGACACCCCCTATTACATGTGTTGGTAGATAGCTGGCCTTGCGAGTCGTAGTTGCATGCTCATGTGCGATCTCGTGTTGTCAAGTGCCACAGTTCTTGGAATGCTAGCAGATGTTTATGGTGGAGAGGATCATTACTTTAATTACAACTATGAAATTGTTGGGATAACTAATGAAAGAGGCACCGATGGACAATATATGCTATTTGGTTTTTATGTCCACTTGTGTCCCGTAGGCCCCGAGTACTTGATACCTGTTCCTTGACTATTCGCACTATCCACATCCGGGAGACCCTATGGATCCCCCTGAGCCAGAGCTTGATTCATTTCTATTTCTTGGGGCCATAAGTAGTTTGGGGCTTTATTACCATCATGTACTTATGCCACGCTTACTGCTTTATTTATGATTGTGCGTGGAGCACCTGTACTGTTTTGGATGCGGAGAGTTTTCGCGGTATCGACAAGCCCAGTCACATTTTTGGGTTCCCAGTCGTTTACAGCCATTGACACAAACCTTGGGTCCGTCTCGGAGTGGGCCAACTTTGTTGCGGGTAGCTTAATGGGGTGGCCCCCTAAAATATTTATGAATCCTGTGATTGCTTTGTCGTGAAAGCCTCGTTGGGTTTTGAGTTGGTTTTTCCGAGGTTGATCGAGTGTGTGTTGCTATTTGTGCACCCCTGCAGCGTAAAACTTTCTGAAAGCCGTGTCCGCGGTTATGGACGACTTGGAGCACAGTATCTCGACCATAGACAAGCATAACTAAAGTAGTACTATGAGTTTGACTTAATATGTGACTAGTAATCAGCTTCACTACAATGGAATGGATAATAAAAATGCCAACAACTGGTGGATCTGGGGTTGTTTTGTGACATGCTGTACCTGCCTAGTAAGTATTGCAACTCCAATGGAATGGGAAATACCAGGATGGGTTTGTTTGGTGTTACTATCAGGTAGGATCCGAATAGGTCTTTCTTACCCCTCTCTAATAGCCGATAGATGTATCGAGTCTCTATAGGTTGTTTAGTGCATGTTGCGCTGCCGCTTCAGTCCACCATACCTATGTAGGCGAGAGCCGCCGAATTCTAGCCTCGCCGTGTACTGGCCTCAGTACTGACGCTCCTCTTTTTCCTTTGCCCTTTGTCGGCACCCCCTTTTGTTTTAGCAGGCTTGAGATCGACGCCGTTAGCAGGGTTACCCTTCTGGCTTGGCCTGGGCAGGGTTATGGACGCCATTGGTTATTCTTCAGGGTTCTTAGCCCCATTTGCATCTTGTCCGTACTCGGACGCTGTAGCGATTTCAAGGTGATTTGGATCTTTGTACTGTATATCGGTATCCTTGACTCATGGAATCGTGTTGTATATAAGTCTGTTCTGTGGGTCCCATCAAGGACTGTTGTGTAATGGTATTACTTTGTTTTCCACCCGCACGAAAGTGCCTGGTGGGCGTCCTTGAATCGTTTCTATGCGGGTTTGGCGGAAAGGGCTAAAACTTGCATAGGGTCGATTCGAGGGTGTTACACCTAGTAAGTATGGACTCTCTTTCCACCCATGTAAATGTATTTCTGGGAAGCAACACGAGAGAAGAATATTAGCATATCCTTTATCATTAAATATATATAGGTACCAACTACACTATTTACACTTAAAATAGCACAAAAATGGTATTGTTAGTCTCATTTAATTTTTATAGGTGGTCCCTCTTCCTTTTTCCGGAGTTGGGACCGGCAATGCCAACATGCATAGGCGGAGTTCCCCCTCCCATATCCTCCTGTCACCCCTCCCCACCTCCCTAACTCACACAAACTATCAGAGAGAAAGTACAGATGACTAAAAAGGGGGAAATTCATTATTGAATAATAAGTGGTACAAAGAGACGGTTTTTATTAATTTTCTTGCTTGAGAAAATAATGAAGAAACAAGGCTAGTAGATTTTGTTCGAAACAAATAAAATATGGATATTTTAGATATTTTATCTGGTTTTTAGCAATATAAGGACCTCGAACCAAAGAAATACATATACTTTTTTCTTTTCCCGTTGAGCATTAGTTAGGCAAAAACTAAACAAACCATAATTTTTTTTCTTAATTTTTTTCCTAGAGCCATGTACCAACTTCAATGGATGTTGAGATGGTCACGGCCGCTGACATAGTATGCACCGGTCTTTAGTAACTATAAGAAAATTTAGACAGAAAGTACGTGGAAGTGTTTATAGTACAAAGATAAGAGATCAAGCTATGCATATGCACGTAATGTACACAAACAGTTTCTCTAAATAGAAAGTCGAGTAAGTAAACCTCTTAGTTTGTCTAATTGGTTTCTGTTTCTTCCTCGGGAAATAATTGCCAGACAGTGACCTGCAAAAGAAAAGAAAAAGTCCAGAGTAGGGGGTGAATGATGAAATTCGAACATAACTTATTTCAGTATGTATTTCCATGCTATATTATATATAGTTGGTCAAACTTTATAAATTTTTAATTTGAGTAAAACTAATGGGTCTCCTAACATGGGAGGAAGATTCTTATTTCTCTTTCACAAATGAAACTATAGGAAATTTTTCCTATTAGGAAACATATCCTCTAGAACTTATTTGTTTTGTTTGTTTGTTTCAAATGGGGACTTATAACGAAAAAAGTAAGAGTGTTAATCTACCAATTTGTACATTGCATGTTTCTCTAGGCTCCTACAAAATAAGTTTCTGGTTAGACATTGTAACAACTTCTAATCAGTTACATTGAACAACTAGAACACATGTGAACCATTAATACCCTTCCTCTAGGTTTTCAGTATCTTGAATATCTTTTTCTAACTTATGTAATTGTTATTTATTTTGATTCACCACAAACAAGAATTGGAATGACTCGAAATTCATATCCATTTCCTTGGAAGATGGACGTTGTCGGGATACTCTTCCGTGATTAATGTTCTATCTTTTTATATGCGCAAATATCCCTTGAGGAAAAGACCATATAAAATGTCTATAATACTTGGGAAATTCCTTTTAGTGGATCTTAACCAAAACTAGACCTTCATACCACAAGTAATTTTTACCATTAAAACCCTAGAATGAATATGATGACATGAAATGGATGCGTAGTCTAGAAAATAGAATTAGTAAAAACCATGTATTTAATTGAATCGGATAAAATTAGAGCACCTTTTTAATACCCAATAATAAATCTCCAGTAAATTCCATATGGTATGAAGAAATTCCACTCCAAAAGGACCAGATCGTGGTAATTTGTTCTTGACAGTCACAAGTAAAAATACCTAGTGAGTATAAACAATTTTTCAACCCATATAAACGTATTTCTTGGAAGCAATACATTTACAGATAGCACTAAAATGGTATTGTTAGTTCTCCCTTAAATTTTATAGGTGGTCCCTCCTCCTTTTTCCGGGCTTGGGACCGGCTATGGCAGTGTGCATAGGCGGAGTTCCCCCTCCCCTCCCCTACTATCACCCCCACTTCACTCACACAAACTATCAAAGAGAAAGAAGTATACCTGACTATACAAAAAGGAAAAAAAGGAATCCACTATTGGATAGTAAGTGGTACAAAGAGCCATATTTTTGATAATTTTCTTGTTTGAGAAAATAATGAAGAAACAAGGCAAGTAGATTTTGCTCCAACCAAATAAAATATGGATTTTTTTGGATTTTTGTTTTTGTTTTTTAGCAATATAAGGACCTGGAACCAAAGAAATGCATCTATTTTTTTCTTTTTCTGTTGAACGATAATTATGCAGAAACTAAAACAAACCAGAAATTCTTTTTTAAATTTTTTTGTCCTGGATCCATGTACCAACTTCAACGGATGGTGAGCTGGTCACAGCCGGTGACATAGTATGCACCAGTCTTCAGTAACTATAAGAAAATTTAGACAGAAAGTACGTGCAAGTGTTTATAGTAGATAGATAAGTGATCAAACTATGCATATGTGCGAAATGTACACACATAGTTTCTCTAAATAGAAAATTAGTCGAGCAAGTATACCTCTTAGTTTGTCCAATTGGTTTATGTTTCTTCCTCGGGCAATAATTTCCAGACCTTGACCTACAGAAGAAAAAAAGAAGACGAGAGTAGGGGGGAATGGTGAAATTCGAACATAACTTATTTCAATATATATTTCCATGTTGTGTGAATGATGAGCATGAGTAATTTACCTCAACAATTGTAGGCTTGCCAGGATGGACCTTCACTGCACGGGTCAACGCTGCTTCCGCCTCCTCCTTGTCCTTAGTGCTGGCGCTGATCATGAGGACTTTGATTTTCTCAAGGCAAGGGAGGTTCTGTAAGCTACCATAGTCACGGTCCCATCTTTCCATGACGTAACAGTGAAGATACTCTAGGCAGGGCATAGCTCCCACCAAAAACCTGGGCTTGCAAGTACAACTGAAGTATCTCAGTTTGGGGAATGCGCCACTTCCCACCAAGTCGGGAAGGGACGAGCCAGCAGTATCGATTTGGAGAGTAATGAGTTCCTGGAACCTCCCAAGGATCTCCATGTCCTCGCCATGCACGGTCTCGACTGTCACGAACAAATTAGCAAGGTGTGGGAGGTGTGAGGAATCAATCCACACTGGCAGTCTAGGAAAATTGACCTGCAGCTTCAGACGAAGGAGGTGTCGAGAGAGCACATAGCTTTTGGACATCCAGATATGACTAGTGTCCAAAGGAAAAGTGGCACTCACTGTCACTTGTATGATTTGGAGCTTCTGGAGGTCGCCGAGAGAAACCATCAGATCAGCGCACAACTTAGCATCCAGTGTTATGCACCCAATCTTGAGCTCCCTCAACTCTGCCAGCTTACCTATCTCTTCCACAAAGCACGGGGAGACATTTTCCAAAGATAGCACTTCTAATGAAGTTAGGTTCCCGATCCAATCCTTCATTCCTTCAAAATCGAAGTCAAGGTACAGACACATCAGTTTTCTTAGCAGACCAAAACCCCGTGGCAACTCCCTTATCTTGGTCTCCCTCAGGTCCAATGTCTGCAAAAACCTTAGATTCCCTATATCTTTTGGAAGCTCAGTAATAGGCGTGCCCCTCACTCCGAGGTACCTCAGTTGAAGTAACGACCCAAGATGCTCAAGATGACAATAAGAATCCTTTGTGAAGGTACATCCTTCTATAGCTAGTACTCGTAATACTTGAAATTTTGATAGCGATGGCATTGCGATGATGCGGCAGAATATTGCAACAAAAGACCTTGCTTGAAGCATCGGTGTGCTAACCAGTGGGTCGTCATGCTCTAACTCTGTCTCTTGGATGGAAAGCCTACGAGCATTGATTTGTGGAGTTATGTGTGGCCCGTTACGTCCCAATACTGTAACAAAATTCTCTTCCTTTGACAAGAAATAGATCATATCAAGGACCAAGTCATGGACACGACAATGAATCACAATGCCTCGTCTATTAGTCTCTATAGGTTGTATCATGTTTTTGTTTATAAGTTGGTTAAAGTATATCTCTCCCATCTCAAATAATCCCGTACCTTGCTTATCATGGACAAAGCCTTCGGCAATCCACCTCCATATCAAACTGTGTTTCCAGATTTGAGAGTCTTCAGGGAATATGCTTAGGTACAACAAACAAGTTCTCAGGTGACAAGGTAGATCATAATAGCTATATAGCAATATTTTTCTTGTGTTCTCTACCTGAATGTTATGTCCATCCCCAAAACCAATCGAGTTGTACACCTCAGACCAATCCTCACTTGGTTTATCGGCCAACAAGCTTGCTACTGTGATGATAGCTAATGGTACACCACCACATCTATGCAAAATCTTTTCAGATAGCTCAAATGATTGATCAAAAGTGGTTTTGCCTTTACTGATTGATAATCGTTTATAGAATAATTCCTTGGATCTATCAAAACAAAGTGGTTGTAGCTTGTAAACATCACATGTTGTGCTAGCGACTTCAGAGATACGAGTAGTTGAGATTATTATACTTCCACAACTATTATTCACCAAAGCAGAACTGATTATTTCCCACGATCTTATATCCCATATATCATCAATAACAATGAAGTACCTATATATTGATAGGATATCACAACACGCATGAATTAGATATATCTAATAAGATGTCTGCCTAAGAGGAACAAGTAGCATGTGTGCACCAAGATTAGGAACCCACAAAAAAGATCATCCAATCTAGAACAATATGCTCGACAAAACAACAACTAGATAAATAAATAAATAAATAAATAAATAAATAAAAGGAAATAAAGAAGATTACTAAGATACACGTGCAACTATTTGTTTGATTTTATTTGTGATGCAAATTCTCTTATTTCGGGTAGATTTGTTTCCATTTAAAATAGTGTTACAAGTTTTTGAGTCCTTAGTGAACTAAGTTGTTCCTAATGTACTTGAACGTGTGAGCATGCTTACAAATGGCTCGTCTCACCAATCATATAGCAAAGAGATTAATGCGAAAAAAACATAGAATTATTTTAATAGGCTAGCTAGTTGATGATAAACAAAAATAGTATATATGTGTATATGCCCAATATGAACTACTCCATGACGTTGATGAAACAGATAAATTATTTTTAGGAAATCTATGTGAACTTATGTATGAACAAAAAGAACGATTTATAATCGGTACGGTTATGTCTGTGAAAAAACCTGATAGCGTTACATTTATTCCGTTATCCTTGTGCGGAATCGTATGGAAAAAAATAAAAATAAAATCGGTACGGTTATGTGTACCTATTCTTCTGAAGCAATCTGCTGATTTCTTTTATAAGTTGCGTTTCATCCATTGTTGCCGCCTGACTAGCCTCTTTTCTGTCTATTTCAAAGAGAATTTCTTTGAATATTTTCTTCATGTTAGGATTACGACCAACTGAGACAAAAGCCCCGGAATCAAACTGCGGCCGAAGAACATCATAGACGGCTTTCACCACAGTCGTCTTGCCGAGTCCTCCGAATCCACACACGGAGAGTATCTTGGGCGGCTGCTTGGATTCAACATCATGTTCAGCCATGAGCCTCTTGATGAGCTCGTCCCTCGGCCCCTCGATTCCAACGAGATCTCTCTGATCCCTGAACAGGGCTAGCATACGAGGGTCAACCGTGGATGAAGTTGCAAGATTGGCAGCAACATCATCTAGCTTGTACCTGTCACGCCGGGCAGACACCTCCTGGACCTGATCTTTGATATCCTTGATGGCATCGGCGATCTGGTGGCGGGTCTTACCTTTTCTCAGCAAGTTACCCATCTTCTTCATGAGGCCCTTGAAGGTATCTGCTTGATGTGCGGCGGGAGCCGAATCCTCCACACGCACCAGGAAGCTATCGACGAGATCTTCCATCTGGTATGACAGCTCCCTAACATCGTTGGCCCAGATCTTGACCTGCTCATCGAGCTGGTCACGGGGCACTATCGCCACTTTGTGGAGGGCGGCCTCCATGCTCTTCATCTCCAGCTGGAGGAACTCCACGTCCTTCTTCACGCGCATCTGAATCATGTACTCTTCCTTGAGGAGCTCCAGTAGCTTCGGGATGAGGGCGCCCATGGCCCCCGTCGCGGCGTCCATGGCCGGGGATCGACCTCCCTCTTGCACTTGCACTCTTGCTTTAGTTATCGTGGTGGTAGTCTGGTCTTGGTAGTGCTTAGTGGTTGCGTTAGGCCATTTCTTTATAGAACTTGAGCCGATGGGATGTCATGGATGTATTTAATTAGACCTGCAGACGTCAATCCACGTTAAACCAACCATATCTCCTAAGCGCCTTTCGAGATCCATATATAATCTAAACAAATCTTGCACTATCTCTTAAAGGGGAAAAAATCATTACACATGATGACACCCAGAAGTTTACCTTTGGTAAAAAGGTGTTCCACAAATAAGTGGATTTAGCTATGATCTGATCTGCCTATAGCCATTAATTAGGAATTATACAAACCGCATAATTATTGGCACCAGCCTAAAAGTTATAGTAGATTATATCGCGATTTTTTTTGAAACAAGAAAATGAAACAATGTCTAGGAGGAACTAGACACTTTTTGATATAGTAGAAGCGGGACTGGCGTGAGAATTCCAAAAATTCATCCTTGAGAATGATCGAACTTTGGTTGTTGGGATGCGCCACTGCGACCCAACCATTAGGATACTGCCATATTCTCATATCATGATTATTTGGAGATGTGACTGGTTCCTAATCTCTCCTCCGTCCACGATAAGTGAACTTCATTGTTTGAAGTCAAAAAACCTAGGGTTTTATCAACTTTATCGAAATACTTAGCAATATTTCTAGCATTAAATTACTAGTATTAGATTAATATGTTGATTTGATTAACGTAGTATGCCCCAAACTAGGTAAGACAACCTAGATTGATAAAAGAGACTATCATAAGAGTAACAACACAAGTAAAAAAAATTGTCCTTTCCCGGGGGAATGTAGGTTATGTTGGAGAGATGTGAGATCCCATGAAAGATTAATTTCCTAACGCCACGAAGCTCACCTTATTCTCCGAGACTATACCGTGAAGGAATAGTCATTTAATCGTGGTAGACTTTAAGGTAGTTCCCAAATCCTCACAAACTTTTCACGGAAAAAATCACAAGCCAAATGACTTCGGAGGATCAAAGCTGCCTAAGGTTTCCCAGTAGTTCAAAAGTAACAAGCAAACTCGATGAAGTCAAGGCGGGTGAAATATGGCTTGGTGAAAACGTAAGTAGATCGGGGCCTCTTGCTTTCTACCAAAGGGGATTTGATTTTGATTGGGTAGAAATAGAGATCCTCAAGATTTGATGTTCTAACAATTGAGTGGGATAGAGCTCAAGAGTAAATAAAAATTAATGGTTCACCTAACTCCACAAAGAGGGAAAAAGCGGTATTTATAGTATGAAGGAGAACACTAGTAGTTTAGAGGATTCTGTGACGAAACCGACAGTAAATTCAGTAGCACCGAACTATGCTCCGGATGAACCGGCGAGCCAGTTTTCCAGCCGAACTAACCTACGTCGCGCCGATTGAATCGGCGCCTCGTCAAACGAGAGCTCGATATAGCTGCTCGGCAAGAACCAGTGTAAACTGGCATCCCACGGTTTGGTTCAGTGGCAGACCGGGTGGCGCTAGTTTTCTCGCCAGTTTCGTCGAAACCTTCAAAACATGCAATTTTCACGTACGTTCTATGCATTTCTCACTTTTCCGTGATGGCTCTATGTGGTAAGATGTGTATAGGAAAAGGAACATCCTGAAAGAGCTCATCGAGACCACCCTCTTAATATAGTGCGGTGTTTCCTAAAGACTCAAAGGGAACCAGTGTACATGCTAGGAGCAGGGGCGGCAGCAAAAGAAAGGCAAAGGGAACTAGATTAGGTGACATGCTGCAACTCACGGAAGACACGTATTGGAATAAATCCTCGTGATTCTATCATCATCTCTAGTAATACATATGAGCACACACGAGGCGGTGTCGTTCGTGGGGTGTGCATGCAGCACCACTAGATCCGACAGACCCGTTCCTACGTGAGACTAGGAGTTACAGTTACACACATATAGCTATACATGACAAGTACAGTATAGGTACAACTATGTTATCTACATTTACCCCTTCCATCCACCTTTCACCCGATATCCAACGACCCAGTGCAACCTGACAAGAACTGCACCAAACAATCAAATAGTTTGCACTGAATCTAACTTTAGCAGTTTCTATCTTAATTTATTTTACTTTTTTGCAGTTTTCAAAAATTCTAGGCAACAGACTTTCACAAGAAGTGCTAGAAAATGGCAAAACAAAATCGTCTAAATGGAGTAAAAAATGAACAAGGGCATGTACACCGGTAGTACATGCGCTTATAAGTGCATAAAAGCCTATCCATGAGCAGATGGCTAGTATCTTGGGCTGCTGCTTGGATGCCTACTCTTGATGAGCTCATCTCTTGGGCCCTCGATGCCAACGATCTCCCTCTGTTCTTTGAACAGAGCTAGCATACGAGGGTCAAATGTGGATGTACATGCTAGATTAGTACCAATATCATCTATCTTGTACTCCCTCCATTCTAAAATAAAACATATTTTATCTTTTGTGAAAAGAATTACGATCTTTGTAGGTTTGGAGTGTATATTCTACACACTAAAAATTATTTAGATATATTAGCTTCATAAAAGTTAAGACATCTTATATTTTAAAAAAGACGAAGCAGCTGTGACGCCAGGCAGCAACCTCGTGGAACTTGTCTTTGGTATTCTTAAAGGCATCAGCGAGTGCCGAATCCTCTCCACACGCACGAGGAAGATATGGATGAGATATTCCATCTTGTACGAAAGCTCCCTGGCATCGTTGGCCCAGATCTTGACCCGCTCGTCGAGCTGGCCATGGACACCATCGCCACTCTGCGGAGGGCGACCTCCATGCTCTTCATCTCACTCTAGAGAAACTCCATAACGAGCACTAGGTCGTGCGGTAGTGGTTGCCTTACCTTATGTGGCGCACGCCGTTTCTTTTAGAACTTGAGCCGATGGGATATAGCGTGGGTGTATCTAATTAGACTGGAAGATCTCAATCAACGTTAGCCCAACCATAGCTGATGCTATAAGCGTCATTCGAAATCCATATACAATAATCCAAACAAATATTGCACTATCTCTTAAAGGGAAAAGAAAATCCTTGCATATATATATGATACGCACAACTTTACCTTTCGTAAAAGATGTTCCACAAATAAGTGGATCAGCTCTGATATTCCTGTAGCCATTAATTAGGAATCTGAAAGACTGCATAATTATCGGCACCAGCCTAAAAGTAGTATACAGTACGGTATATCAAGATTAGCTGGCTACGTGATAGTTTTACCTAACTTGACTTCCAAGTACGGTATATCAAGCGCTGGCGTGCTAGAGTAAGCATGGGACGAATCTCACATCTATTAGGAGGGTTCAGCTGACACCAATGAATTTTAGGTTGCACCGAAGAGACCATGTACTCTCTCCGTCCCAAAATAAGTGACTTGGGCTTGCTTAGATTCGCATTTACCTATATACTAAAACGTGTCTAGATACATCCGAATCTAAACAAACTCACGTCACTTATTTTGGGACGGAGGGAGTATAAAATTCGAATCTGGCCCATCCACAAAATCTGTCGGACCTCATCAAGGATCAAGGCCCGGCTGAACATAGGAATATTTTTTATATGGGCTTTGCAAAAGACAAATCGGTGGATTGGCCTGTTAATCCTCGCCGCTAAACTATCGCTCGACAGGTCGGTCTCACGTACCTGACCCGAGGCCACGAGGGCACTACCTCTTCCATCTCTCGTGATATTGAAAGCCAGCAAGTTGGACGCCTGCCAAAATGAACGGCAAAACCGATCTGACGCCATGCGCCCGTGCTGACGGAAGACGCTGCGTCACTGCCGGAGAAGAGCGGATCCCAGGAACCAGATCAGTCTACGGTTATCGGTTGAGGTAATGGATTTTCTAAATCCTAATATAAACTCACGCATAGCTAATTCATTCTCTAGAGTCTAGACCCCAATCCCCATCTAGTAATTATACAATCGATAAGCACCAAACCCTAATTTGTATCGTATTTTCTTGATTATATTCTAGGTTATGGATCGATTTGCGGTGAAAACAAAAAGAACAAATAATGCTAATGTAGGTTCCTCTAGGCAATCTCTGGGCCATCAACGGGGCAAGATCGTGGATCAAATTCTGCTACTCTTTCTATAGAAATTAACTTGGATGAGCTGCGCTATGATCCAACAAATCGAAAAAGAATCACACAATACACCAAGAATCCTAGAAAAAAAGATGAGATTAGGCGGACATATTTAACTAGAGGACCTTATAGGCCACAACCTGGATTTAAATATCCACAAAAGCTCATCGCAGATGCACCGCGGAAATTTAATCCGGAATGATTTAATGAGTATGGTGGTTGGTTAGAATACAGTGAGAAGGTTGATAAGGCCTTTTGTTTGTGTTGCTACTTATTTAGAGATTGCATTGTCGGCTAAGATGGGAATGAGGCCTTTGTAGTTGAAGATTAGTCCGGTTGGAACAAGAAAATCAGATTTGACTCGTTCATGTGGGTCTTGTTAATAGTTTTCACAATGTGACAGTTAAGGGATGTGATGCTCTAATGAATCAAGATCAATCAATTCAGGTTGCTCCCAATAGGCAAAGTGATCTTACAAAAAAGGAAAATCGAGTTTGACTGAGTACGTCAATTGACTCGGTAAGGTACTTGCTAAAACAAAGATTAGCATTCCGTGGTCACGATGAATCAAAGAAATCAATAAACAGGGGAAACTTTCGAGTGTTGGTCGATACATTAGCGGATCAGAACGATGTTACAAATATGGCAATTAAGAATGCTCCAGAAAATTGTCAATGGGTCTATCTAGACATCCAAAAAGAACTTGCTAACATCTATGTAAAGGTAATAAAAGGTGTAATTCTTATTGTTTTATCTTCTTGTGACCGATCTCTTGCTAGACTAAAAATAATGTTTACTGCTGCTTTGCACAGATAACACTAATTCGATTCCTGAAGACATTTGGTGGTGATGTGTTCAGTTTGTTGATTGATGAGGCTTCTGATGTGTCTGACAAAGAACAAATGGATGTCCTCTTGAGGTATGTTGACAAGCATGGACTAATTCTAGAATGATTAGTTGGAAGTGTGCATGTAAAGGAAACATCAGCAATATGCCTCAAGACCGCTCTTTAGAAATTGTTTGTTGATATTGGGTTGAGCTTAAAGCAGGTTAGAGGCTAGTGCTATGATGGAGCAAGCAACATGATGGGCGTGTTCAATGGTTTGAAAGCTAAAATTCTAGAAGAGAATAGCTCAGCCTATTATGTGCATTGTTTTGCTCACCAACTACAGCTAGTTATTGTGGCTGTGGCAACAAAGAACGATGATATCTCTGATTTCTTTTGCATAATATCAACATTGACCAATGTGGTTGGAGGATCTTGTAAACAAAAGGACATGATTAGAGAGAAACATAAAGAGATTATACTAGCAGCCATAGGCAGTGGGAAAATTGGTTAGGGGAAAATTTGGAAAAATTTGGCGATGGGGTCGGCTACTATAAAGTTATGAAAGTCGAACTAGTCAAACTAATATAATGAAGTATTATACCAGAATATAGCACCAAGAAAGAACACAAGTGACAAAATTTTGCACTAATAGAACAATATTACCTTAGTAAAGGCAAGGCAAGGCATACCATTTCTGGAGGACATAAATCCAGTTCTTTGTTCTTTATTTTTTTTTAATAAAATACTAAATTGCAACTTCCAGAAACTTGGAGCCTAAATTGTAGCAACCTGTAGTACGTAGACACTAAGAAAAATATGTCATACTCAAAAAATATACATGTAAGTAATTAAATGCGGGTAAAATATTGTTGATAGAAACATGTGACTTGATCACTTACATTTTATAATTTCCCTTCTCGATTTTCACCCTTTTAAAGCGATCAATCAGTGTATCTCTAGTAATAGTACACAACATTTCTTTCTCCACAAAGCAAATGAGACAATCACTCATGAATTGCTCCCTCATTTTATTCTGTAACATATTCTTGACAATATTCATTGCTGAGAAGCATCTCTCCACTGATGCCATGGCAACTGGCAACATTAGCACTCGCTTCAGTAGTTGATAGACCAAAGGAAAATATACACGCTTATTTATGTCGAGAAGTGACTTAGCAAGATCACCAATATCATTCAAATCACTAAATCTTTCACCCGTCCTCACATTGTCAATGTATATGTTAAGCTGGTGGCAAAGAGCAACCAATTGCATTGGATCAAAATCATCAGGATAAAACTCAGCTAGCTTCACTAAGCTCCAAGTTAAAAGCGGCAAATGATTCTTTTGGGTCAAAATACGCCATGTGAATAAGCAATGCAGAACTTACCTCATTGAAACGGTCATCAAACTCTTGAAGTTGCCAGTCAATAACAAAGTTAAGACAATCTGTCCGGTAATGCTGAAGGTTTGTGATGTTGGTTTCATAACATGGTATATGTCTATCGACATATTCCTCTACATTTTAAGGCTAGGAATATCATGTTCTTCACAAAATAAATGTACCTTTTCAAGAAGTGATTCCCACCCATTATCTCTTAGTCGTTGTTGTCCATTCCTTGTTGACCTGACATTTGACATGGCATTAAAGATGTGTAGATTCTTCTGCTGCAAGCAACGTGACAATGTATCTGCACTTCCTAATATATGTAACATCATGTGCAAATAAAACACAAAATCAAAGGTGCCAAAATATGATAAGAGTCCACACGCTTGACTTTTCTTCCCATCCTTTTTGCTTTCTTTTGCAACATATTTAAGAACATCGATAAGTGTTGGGAATAAATTAATAACTAGGATCTTTGTGTTCACTATGATTGATGTAGATGTTGACTCCTTTAGTTCTGCTGGATAGCTTTAGCTCTTTCTAGTATTCCTTTGGATATTTACTGGGTCAAGATGACGTCCTCAATTGCTCCATGTATCAAAAGAGGGTTCAAAGGGAATAGTTGAGTAACCACGTTACTCATCAAATTCAATAAATAAGGTGGGTGTGTAATGTACTATCTATAGCCACAACCCATACGTCGGAGGCTGATGCAAGTGTTGTAAACATTTCTTCAAAAAGTTGTTTTTATTCTGGAAAACTATGTTTGCCAGGTTTCACAAGTTTACTAGAACTTCATGAAGCTTCATTCCTGCTGTCCTCGCAGTTCCTTCCCGGAGCAAGGAGTGACAAGCCACAATTCAATACTCTCTGCAGAGGTGCGTTGCTTTTTCGGTAAGAGATCCTTATCACTATTGCACAACCGAGTAGCTAACCCATTCACACTTCCTTGGTAGAGACCAATATAAAGCTCAAAGTCAATCACTGGTCTTGTCCATAACCCCGCTTTCCCACACGTTTGTTACGCCATACCCAAGATAAAACCAGTTAACTCCATGGTTGTTGGAAAATATTGATGATATTGTGGTATTGTGATTTTCTATAAACTTTTTTGTTTTTTGTTTTGTATCCATTTGTAAATATGTTTAACCCCCTAATTAAACTATATGTTTTGGGGAACTTACTTTACCCACGTCATTACTGCCTAACCTTACTAAAATCGGATAATTATTTCAGTCAACTAAAAGGGATAATTATCTCCAATGATCTTAATTTTGCCAGCCGGTTTCAACTTATGTGACATTGGTTCAGGCTCGTGGTTCTCCTCTCCCTTTCTTTAGGGATCACCATGGTCGTTTCCATGCAGGAGGTAGGCATTTTTTGCTCCATTTCAAGCCCGGAGAGAACTGAGATTCTTGCTTGCAGGCAAAGCCCTGGAGCAGGCCAATGAGCTCTACATATAGAGAGTGTGCTTAGAGTCAGATTACCTGAATGGTTGAGTGCCATTACAAAGATAGAAAGCATGGAGAAGGACCGTCCTTGTATGGAACCCTCGTAAAAAAGAGAGGATGCTAAAGGCGCGTAGATTATATAATGGTGTGGCCCATGCTTTAGCTAAAGTTGGCTGCAGAAATAAAGTGTGTAAATAAACTGTGCAGATCGTCATGCATGGATGGGTTCAAATAGCCTGCCTAGGGATTTTATGAACATAGTGTTATGGTCGAAGCTTATAAAGAAATGCGATAGAGGCTCACTCGTGCCTCGTATCTAGGGTTAACAACAATAACGTCCAAGACAGAAGCACATCACACAACATAATTTACAAGTCATTACATTAAAAAGGGCATAAGTTATAGCGGTCCATACAGTTAGACAATTTAAAGAGCTAACTCATTCTGAAATACAATCAAACTCCAATACACCACATTGTCCGTAATTGTTACATGTGCCTACACCTAAGGCCCTAACCCAATTTCTGTATTGTCCATGGGAACAAGTGACCAAGCAACAGTAATAGTTACCTAAGCACTACCAATCGCACATTTCTCCTCGCTTATGCCGCAAAATTTGGGTATTAACTGGACACGAGCTCGCTTAGCGACAATACCAGATTTCGAGTAGGCTCGTATGACAATGTCCAACGCTCCCTCGATTTCTACGGAGACCACTTCCCTCACCAGATGCAGGTAAGCATCACCGCTTTTCCGGATTGCTCTATCTTTTGATTCGACCAACACAATCATGCTAGATGAGTGTTCAATGTTGCGGCTGACTCCATGATCAGTGACCATAAGATCCCCTGATTGTGTGTAGCAAGCGACCATGCCGCCGTGTTCAAAAGGGCATGGCCCGTCTCTTTTGACAACCTGGAAACCTAAGATGGTGGCCTGGACTGTTCTTCTAACTGGTTGTGAGATAGCTCCAGCGTGCATAAGACGTTCTTGAAGGAAGTAGTAGATACACCAGGAGGGTAACTACGGCGCGCACAACTGATCAACTCTTTGTCTGGTGTACCCTTTACTCTCAGCTTGAGCTCAAAGTCAACCGCATACATGAACAAAACCGCACGAGACGGACCTATCAGGCGCAGAAAAGGATCCTGCAAGCGACCGAGCAGCATCTGTAAGGAAAATGAATCTTCTAATCATCTGTTTTTTATTGTACTGTTGCCAGAGAAGTTTGGAAATTTACATCCAATTTTTTTGGCAGTCCTTTAGGCACTTGTTTGAATCCATAGCCAAGTATTGGGTTGCAAATAAGAAGCATCATGTACTGAACTCTGTCTGCTCTTTGATTTGACAACCAAAACTGGTTATATATCAAACAGGTTTGGTGGCTTATCTTGAAGACAATCAAGAAATGGAGACTGAAGACAATCAAGAAATGGAGACTGCTATACAAGAAGCACATACTGGAGATGATAGATCAGTTCTCCAACCAAATCATCATTCTTTGCCGAGATCTAAGACCCATCGAATGGAAATGATAGCTGGAGACATCTCCATGGCGTACCTACTGGAGTCCTTATGCACAACAACCACCCTAGGACCCCTAACACCTCCAAGCATCGACAAAGCACCTGCTTCCTCACCGCTCACACCTTTCTGGTGCAGCACATGGTCGAAGCCACAAGGTCTACTACCGGCAGGGGAGACTAATAAGAAGCTCAAGGAAATCTGCGGGAAATACATGGCCTGAAAAAAAGGTCTCCACCCCTCAGTCGATGTCATTTCCTATTGTTTTTTCTTAGTAGTTCCCCTTTATGTTTGGTCTTCGGCGGATACATCTTTAGGCGTGGCCTTGTGCGAGGTTATAGACTTTTTCTGTTTACTTGCTTTCAATTTAGTTTGTAATCTGGCACAAAACTTCTGGTTTCGTTTTCTATGAAAATGGGATCGGGGTTCCCTTCGGGACCCTTTTGCTCTAAAAAAGAATACATGGGTTTTAGAAAAAGGTTAAAACATTTTATATTTTAGAACGTAGGGAATACAAAATAAAATGCATCCACACGACCTTGAGATGAAACATACAACAAACATAATGTAATCCCATCAGACTTGTAAATGCGGAACACTACAACAACTATTGTACTCCCTCCTTTAACAAATAAATAAACATCTAAGAAATTTTAAGACAAATTATGAAGTGGAGTAAAAAAATACATACTGAATGTGCAGAAAAAAGCACGGCATGCACGTACTTCAAGGGGCAACAATGACACGGCGAGGGCAAAAAAATGTTCAAATCCTGCTTGCTAAAAACATGTACATTACTTGCTCTCAAAACAGGAAACTAAACAATTTCATAACAATGAAACTAATTTTACCATGGCTCTGACTCTGAACATTTTATTATGTTGAAATACACCAAGATGCAAACAGAACTAGGCTCTGGTGGTTATTAGGTTCTTTGTGGTGGAACTAGCCCACCCAGGTAGGATTTAACCGGTATTGTTCTTTTAGTGGTACACAATTTGTCTAAGGTTCTTATAGGGGTAGAATATGTATGTGTGCGTTCATAGGGGTGGGTGTACTTATATGTGTCCATCTTCATGTTTCTATAGAAAAATACCCCAAGATGGGGTGCTCCTACATGTATTTCACAAATAAGTTTGGTCATCCTTATTGCATAACCAAACCACGTATATATGTCAGATCACTAGGAAGCACAACAATTGCTTAGATAAGTTAACTATCATGGAAGAGGTCTGGAGTATCCTGTGCTTGGCTCTGTTCTTAATACTGGGAGTGACTGGTTATTAAATCTACTTAGCAATTTATCAGAAAATAGCAGGAGCATGACCCTCATGGTTCTATGGAGAATTTGGCATGTTAGGAACGAGGTAGACACGATAAACCTCCTCCTCATGTGGAGGTATCTTATGAGCTATTGGGACTCCCTGATGCAAGTTAAATACTATTATCATCAAGATATTGCCAAGGGTAAGTTCATTATGGATAAAACTATTGCAGAGTTCCATTCGATGCCGTAAAAAATAATTGCATCCCCTATCGACCGGTGTAACCTGAATAATGATGGATCCTTTGAAAATGGTAGTGCTGGAGCTGGTTGATTGCCCGTGATAATAATGGGGCAATTATTTTCTCTTCATGTTGGTAGATGTCTAAATATTGGAGCCCTTTGGAGGCAGAACGATTAGCACTTCCGAAAGGTTTGGCTCTTGCTCTACATTGGTCTACCATGCATGTGATGATGGAGGTCGATTATGCTGAAATTGTGGCGATGCTCGGCATAGTTCAAGTGGATAGGTCGGTCAACAATTCGATTGTTGAAGAGATTAAAGCCCTGATGAAGGCTCGTCAATCTTGTATTACTCATATAAATAAGTGTCGGAATAATTGCAGCCATTTCTTGCCGAACTATACTACAACCTATAGTCGAATGGCAGAATGGCTCCCCTCTGGTCCAGAGGGTTTATTGAGGAAGTGCTAATCGGATTGTGATATCTGATATTTTTGAGTAATACAAGTTCATTCCCAAAAAAAAGTTAACCATCATCAGGAACTGAATTACCTATATATATGTGGTTCCTGACCGGGGTTCCTCACGGTCATTAGGGGTCGCTGGACTGAGCAACTTCGAGCACTGGTCAACTTGCTCTGTCTGTTCCTAGCATCCACAGCAGGTAAAAGGAAAACACGACCGAGAAGAATAGAGGATGATTTCAGTGCATGGTTCAAAGCCATAGACTGAAAACAGATCATAAATTGCTTTGACTTTAACCAAGCATCAGATTTGGATTATACAAATGTTCAGCATTTGCAACATCCAGACACAAACGAAAAAGATAAGCACTATATATCATGTTCAACAAGACAGAGAGTGACTTTCCAGCGCTAAGATTTTCATGCACACAATATTGGTATATATGCTTAAAATAAAAATATGTGCATGCCTCCATGTTTTCAAATTAAAATCACCAAACCACGATAAAAATAAATAAACTAGCTACTACAGTTCAGTTTGCAGATGCTAAAGTTTTTCATATCCGACCGGTACCGCACGAGGAGAGGCAGTCGACGAGAGTATGCGGCTGCGCTACCAAGTGGGTGTCCTGATTGTAGCTGACAGGAGGCATGATGCTTCGGTCAACAAGATGGAAACACTCGGTTTCATCCCTCTCGTCGACGTCGAATCTCAGGTAGATGGTGTCGCCACTAATGGAGCCGGCGGGGAATACCTTAATAGGCACCGAGAGAGAGCAATGCATGCCAATGAACAAGGCGTGTCCTCGTAAGTTGTATACTTGGCACAACGTCCCGGTGTCCATATCAACTCGATACACGTCATATCTCCTCTTAGTACTATTAAACTTGTGTCGCGAGAACCTACGGTGCACCAGCATCAACTCCCCAGCATTCTCCACTAGGTGCACGCTATCATCCATCGGGGAAAACCACCTAGGCAGCCTGGCGGCCACCTCCAGCCGTAGTGGCTGATTCCTGAGCACCATGAGACCACGTCGGGTGACATAGTAGAAGCGGCCTGCGAACACTATGGATGTGGTTCGCAGAGTACTGGAGAATGTTAGCCTCGTCCAGCCCGCGTCGCCTGGCTTGATCACCCATAGCATGTCGAGCGAGTTGAAAGAGAGAACCACCGTGGAATCGTCGTCGTCGAGAACGCCGGAGCCCCAGGCTCCAAAGTATACGTCACAAGCAGGACTGTCAAGGAGGTGGTCTTGCTCCTTTGGCAACAGCATGGTGAGCGGCGGGAGCTCTGTCAGGTGGCGCGTCAGCGGGTTGAGCAATCGGACGTGGGTGCGATCGTGGTGGAGCAGGACGAGGAGGCCCTCGCAGGTCTTGGCGAGCACGACGTGGTCACGGAGCTCCGGGAGGCAGACCTTGATGCACTCGCCGGTGGACAGGTTCAGGAAGCGGCGACTGTGGGGAGCGACGTGCGTTTCGAGGAGCAGGGTCCACCGCAAGGGATGGAACCGGCGGCCCAGAACGCCATGTGCCTGCGGATCCTCGGAATAAAACCGCCACGAGACGCACACGGCGCGGAAGCGGAGGTAGTCGGCGACGTCGTGGGCGAGGAGGCGCTCGGCGATCAGCCCCGTCGGTCCGTCCCCAAGATTAGCCACGTGCCTCCTGCTTAGGGAAGGAGAGGAGGAGGCGGGAGCCATGGAGCGGCGGCGGGTCGTCGTGATGCGTGGGAGAATCGTAGATGGGACTGCAGCGACGCCGGTAAACGCTACGACTCCTCCGCTGATCTTGGAACCGTACGACCTCTTGTTGGGCTTCAGGTGTAAGTATGTTGCTGCACTAAAGCCCACAGCGGCTTTGTCGATTTGCAACTTCCTTTGCTCTTTTTTTATTTTTTTGCTTGCCTTTCTAAATATACCTTTTTTTGGGTGATCTAGGGTTGCTTAAGTTATCACGTGTACCACGCAATAAGTATACAACCGTAGCTTTAGCGGAACATGAATTTGAAGCTGAAATAATAATACTTGATAGTACAGTTAAACACCTGAGTGTAACAAAAAAAAATATTGCGGTGTTAACAATTCCATTGATCCGTTCCAAAATATAATATGTTTTAGGCTTTGTGAAGCGATTATAGAATGAATCTACACATACAAGATGTATAGATACATTTAACTGTTTTATGACACCACGTTACGAACAGATACGAGTAGGTTAAATATACTTTTGTTGCTCTTATTGTAGTCCGTTTGTCAACCGGAAAATTGTTTTGGCTCGTGTCCTCACTGGAGGACTTTTTTGAATTTTTTAAAAAGCATCAAACATTTTTAAAACAAATATCTTTGTGTAGCCAATGGTACAAAATACAAGGCTGCAAAATTTCAATGCAAAATACCTTGTATTTCGGGTGCAGCAAAAAGACAAATATGACAAATTTTGGAATAACGGAGACCCATTCAAAATTGCACCGTTCACGTCCAGATCTACAAATTTCTCATTTTTGCTGAGCCAAGAATATAAAATATTTTCAGATGATTTTCAGCATGCGTGTATTATAAATCATTGCCAACATCCCAGTATATTTTTGGAAATTTTTCAGTCTTTAAATTTGAAATTTTCAAAAAAAAAGTCCTTTAGTGAGGACTAGCTCTAAATCGACGCACTGGTTTGTCAACTCGATATAACAAATAAAATCAATATAAAATGGCAGTTTAGTCCACTAAATTTTTGGAAAAAGAAGTATCATACCCTTTAATCGGCAAGAACAAATCTCCAATCAAGATGAAAATATAATTATACATGTTCAAAACTACAATGTCGTGGAGTGTCGACACCTGTGACCACGTCTTCATTAATGTCAAAACTGAAGCCGATAAACATAGAGTCTCAAACCAATAATCATCATCGATAATTATACCCCTTTTCGCAAACCCTTTGGCTAAATCAAATAAAGTGTGGTTCTTATCTGTGAGAACAATTGGGCTAGACCCAGCACTACGGGTGCCAAAGTAGCTAACATCACTCTTGAATTTTTCATTTGGTGTCTTCATATCTCGAGGCGCTGGAAGGGTCCCAATGTTAGCCACAGAATCCAGACCCGACATCGTTCATGATCGATTCATTGCCAACAACATAACTGCCATGACCATGATCATGTTTGTTATTTGTATACATATTATTTGCACCATTGTCCATAAACATATGAACACTATGTTTAATCAATCTTGACAAAAGCAAATAGACCTGTCTAAATCACTGACTTGTGGAAGGAAGAAGTATAAGAGACACTGAAGGAGAAGAGTGGCAATTTTGCATTTCGTGCTACTATGAAGGCATTAGGATCGGCGGCCGCCTGAACCAACACACCCCTCCTCATGCGCCTAGAGGATCGGCGAGCAAATGGCATGACCGACCAAACTTGAGGACACTATCAACTAGGAATTGTTTGTCGTTGAAGCACATAGTGCTTTGGAGACCCACGTATTATGTAGTAACCATCACCAGCGACACATCACCACTATGCCACGCTAGTGGACCCGGCGATGACATCATCTCCAAATGCCACATTGGGGAACTCCCCCTCATGGCCAAGGCAGTGCCTCCAAGAAGAAACTGACATTGTGGCCCATATCAGGACACATTGGCCTAGATTGCGCCCTCTGGGCCAATCATTGCAGTTCAATGTGGCGTCTCGCATCCGAGTGTTGCCGCCTCTGGCCAGCTGCCTCGCCTGGACTCATAGCAACACCAAGCATCACCGCCTTGCTAGCTCGATGGCCTCGTCCTCCATGCACAAACAGCCCATCACCGCCTCTTTGTTTATAGGTGTGCCGCAGTGGTGTGCCTCCATTGCCCTCTTCCTTTGATGGACACTTGCGGTAACCACTGTCGGCCACAACGGCGCACATGTGTGGGGGTGGTTAGGCTAGGGTTTTGGGGACTACGGAGTCTCCCAAACGAGTGACCTGGGAGGCATGGTCTATTCAATGCAGATTAGTCATACTAAGTGATGTATTGGATTATACAAGAAAATGAAATCACCGGATTTTCAATTCAGATTTTAAATTGTTTCATGTCAACATGTTGTAAACAGATAAAGGCAATTGTACTTTTGTTTCCCTTACTTTATTTTGTTTTTCAAATGCCAAATCAACAAGAACAAGTCCATCTATATAAAAATTGATACCAATAGAATAGTAATTTATTCCAATAAATTTCAATGAAAAGGAAGAATTCTGTCTTTAATGGGCAAGAACAAATGCGACAACAACATGAAATTATACATGTTCAAAAAGTGTACTAAATTTCAATGAAAAGGAAGAATTGATCTAGTACACAATACTAGACTCTGTGGCATTATCTAATAATAGCAAAATGCATGTGCGTTGCTACGGGTCGTAAAGAAAATTATAGTGCATGTCGCATGTGTAACATACAACATACACAAATATTAATCCGAGCTTCCTATCAAAGTGCCGCTTTAGTTATTCTTCCATGTGTCGCCTCCTCCTCAACGGACAACTGGTCACACTTTCTCCAGCGTCCCAACTGAATATTGTAGGGGTTCCGCGCATAAAAACAATAAATTTTACTCTACGCCCCTGAACCCCTGAAGCTGCCAGGACCTATCTATTAGTAATACAGTAACGGGAGGGGCTTTTTGCGAACTTACCCTTGAAGACCGAAAAGCGTTGTCAACGTTCAAGAGAGCGTGATTGATGTAGACGAGCCGAAGCCAACCTCAAGGTCGTGATGAAGTCATTGCGCTCCTTCTGGCTCCAACGACTTGAGTGCCTCAAGTGTAACACCTCGTGGGAGTTACACACGTCCGGTGCCTGACGATGACTCCCGCTTCCCCGATCTAGCAGCAGTTGCGGAAGTAGAGCTCCTGGATCCGAATCCCGCAGCGCGACGGCGCTCCGCGGTGAAGATGTCTCTCGCTCGCGCAGTCCAGACTTGGGACCACGGTCAAGAGAGAGAGGGAGAGAGAAAATATCAATTGGAGGTCCTCCCAAAAGTGGGGAGACCTTTATTGATTATTGGTTGTATTTTCTAGGCCAATATACCCCACTATATATAGGGGAGGGGAGGTACTACCTCCCCTCAAGTCCCGGGGTGGGACTAAAGGAGAGGAGGAGGGGGGAGGTGCCGCCGGCCACCCCCTCATGGGCCCCACGTGGGGGGCTGGCCCAATAGGGACGCCGGCCCCCCTTGGCCCTTCTCCCCTCTTGCCTTTCCCTAATGGGCCCTCTTCCCTCGGGAATTGGCCCATTAAGCCTTTTGACATTTTTAATTGATTTTCTCTTTATTAAATAATTATGAATAAATGATTAAATCAATATTTAACATTCATTCACATATTATTCAATCTCCGTGGATATGGAACACTTTCCACCTCCACTCCGGACATCCTCCGGACTTACCGAAACCCTTCCGGTTTTCTCCCTTCTTTTCTTCGGTGATTCTACCGATCCCATAAACACTCTCTAAGCATCATCAAGCCCTTAAGCGTGATACCCTACGGTTCGGGAACACTCCAGACATGGTCGGGACACTCTCGTACCAATGATCAACAGAGGGACCTGGATGGCCATGTGACCCCTGTGCGTTCCACGAAGATCTTTCGTCGTTTGAACCGGTGACAGTCGTGTCTTATTCCCTTTGTCATTCGATACTTGCATTGCCCGAGATCTGATCAATGACATCTTCATGTAGAGTTCAATCTCGTTACTGAACAATGCTATTTGACTCGTTCCGACAAGTGATATCCCCGTGATCTAATCACACGTTGCGCAGCTATTGGATATAACTTCTCCGAGTGGGCCCTTGAGTATCTTCCCGTCACATGGACGGACAAATTCCGCTCTTGACATATATTGCCTCTACGGTTTCCTCCGAATACCTGAACACACCTTTATAACTACCGTTTTACCAGATGGCGTTTGATGCTATCTATGCACTCTCGGGAGACAGTGATTGATATAACCTCACGGTCTAAGGAATAGTCTACGAGGATCCTTTTCTAATCATCGTAACTTCAACTTCGTGACATGATCGAATCACGATGTTTAGGTTGGGTATTGGTTCATCATCTTATTCTCAGAATGAGATGACCTCATTTCCAACTGGCATAAATGCCACATGATCAGGAAACATGATCATCTGTTGACCAATGAACCAGTGACTAGAGTTTCACTAGGAACCCCTGGTTTGTTTATATATCACACGTGTATTGATGTTTTCACTCAACACAGTTATAGCATGATATAAAACTTAATCATAAACTGTGAGTGAGCCCGGTCAACCCGTGTACAACCCGGTCAACCGGAATCCAAACCGGGATGCTCACTGTGAGTGAGCCCGGATAGACTCGGTATATGAAACCGAGAATCTCGGTTTGGGTTCGGTTGACCGGGACTGATATCGGACCGTCCGGTCTAGGAACCGGCTCAACCGTCCTGAGAACCGAGTTTGGCAGAGATGTTATCAAACTTAGATTTCTTTCTTCTCTCGATAGAGATAAGCATTTGAGGAAGGCCACACCAAGAATTTCTTACTCAAGCAAAGACCAAAAAGACGACCAATAAAAGCTTCTAACAAGAAAATAGGACCTTGTTTGAGCTAACATGCCACATAGATACAAGATAATCAACAATATCAACTCTAAGTGGCACCACCTCATGTTAACATTTCCTAGGATTGTGATATGCAAAAGAAGCATATTACTCCCCCATAATGTGGTATCCAATTTTTCTTAATAAGAGGAAAAACAACCTCAACTAGAAATAATTAATGGACATTTAGAATTTGAATTTCTCATGAGTATGACACACCACATAGTGACTAGATAATCTTGCAATATCAATACTAAGTGGTAGTACTCATGTACACACATTTTAAGGTATGAGAGATGCGCGAGGCATATCACACCCCCAAAATGGGATGTTCCATTAACCACTCAAAAAGAGCCAAAAAAGATATCATCAAGATGCATTAGAGGCTCAAAGCAAAACACACAAGTAAATGATGTGCCAAACACATATACATACTTGAATACACAAAATAAGCAAGCATGAGGCACAGCAAATACAAACACATACTTGGTACGAAACCAAAACATGTAAAGGGGCAAGTAACTTTCAATATAAAAGAGTTGAGTTCGAGTTACCGCAAAGAGGCACATTGGGTATATGGTAGGGAGATGATAATCCTTATAACTTGGCTTTATAAAATATAATATATGGAGATCCCTTAATTCTTCATGAGTTAGCCAAGTCTCCGAATGCCCTCCAAAAACACCTATTGATCAAGTTTGAGCTTGTTGGTCCCCAACCAAGTTGGGTCCTAAGAGGTTAGTCACAATAGGCTTGGCAACCCAAATGGTTCGTTTCTTGACACCACTTTGAGTTCCAACAAACTTGGCAAACACATTGACATCCTTATCCTTCCCAAGAGAATAATAATCATCAACAATGATAGGGTTAGATAAGGTACCATTTGAACATGAAGAGGCCAAGTTCCCCTTCTCTCGACATATGTAGCAACAAGTGCTCCCCTTTCTCTTCTTCATTAATTTCTTGGCTTGGTGAGCCTTATCTTGATTCTTCTTGGGAAGTGGCCTAGATTCAACTTGAGGTTGAGATTGGGCTTGACCTTGAACTTGTGGCCGCTTCCCTTGTTTCTTCTCACTCAAGTGCTTTTTCTTCAATGGAAAAGATATTACATGATGTCCTTTAACCTTGCACTTGAAGCAAATAATCTTGGCCAAATCCTTGACTTGGTCTTGGATCTTCTTCTTGTTGCTCTTGGACTTGTTCTTATTATTGGAGTTGAATCCAAGTCCTCTTTTATCATTGGGGTATTTTTGCACACTCAAAATATTATCGAGTGTGGATTTGACTTCATGACTCTTTTCCAAGTCTTTCTTCAAAGAAGTGACTTGGGCCTTGAGCTCTTTGATTTCCTCTACATGGTTAGTAGAAATAGAGGTACTAGAGGAAGTAGAAGCTTCATTGTTAGAGCAACAAGGCAAAGCAAGTAATCCAACACAAGGTTTATCACTAGTATGACTAGAAGGATCACTAGGACTAGCACATGGCAAAATAGCATTTTGAGTAGAAGTTGTGCTAATGTCCAAAAGAGGCTCACAAGATGTTACCTTAGTGATACTTGCCTCATGAGCTAATTTTAGCCCATCATAGGAGATTAGAAGATCATTATGAGAGGCCAAGAGTTTTTCATGACTTTCTTCCAATTTCCCATAATTGCTAGTTAGCAACTCAAGTTGAGCCCTTAGCTCAACATTCTCCTTTAGGGTAGATGCTTCACAAGAAGTAGAGTTAGTAGAACTAGCATCATTAATATATTTTTCCTTTTCAAGCTCATAAGATTCAATTTTTTGTATGAGGAGACAATTAGTGTGCTTCTCCTCGGCAATCTCTTGCTTAAGGAGATTGAATCTCCGACTCCCATCATCAAGTTGGAAATCCAACTCCTCTATGGTTTCCGTTTGTTTAGTTATGGTGTCCATAACGTGTTTGATACAAGCAACGGCCTTACTATTACCACGAAGAGAGGTACACAAAAAGGTCAGCTCAAGCACAAGAGCTCTAGTATCCTCATCAAGGTCATCATCACTATCATCATTATCATTGCTATTATCTAGAGAAGAGATGTTGGGATCCAAAGTAGGAGATACCTTTGATCCTCTTGCCATAAGGCACATGTGAGCACGGGAGGATGAAGATGAGGATATTCTTGAATCTTCATTCATGATCGTGTCTTGCTCCATAGGGTGTTTGATTTCCTCTACATTGTTAGATACACAACTAGAGGAAATAGAAGCATTTTGTTTATTGGAACAAGACAAATCAAGCATATCATCTACACTAGTACTCAAATAATTTCTAGACAATATGCAAGGACTAGCAACACAAGGGGATATAAAATTATCGTTGCAAGAAGTTCTTAAGTCCAAACTCTCTACACCATTAGCATTTATAGAACATGAATCATTGGTGTGAAGAGAACCACTATCATCATTACATATGATTTCCCCACTCACCATGCCATTACCTTGTGACTTGTCACATGTAGGTGAAGTGGAGGGAATTGAAATCCCATCACGGCCGGAGGTGGAAGCCACTTGGAGCTCTTCATGATGTGAAGGAGAAGAGAGCTCCTCGGAGATACCACCGACCCTATGAGAAATGGACCCACCAAATATTTCTTTAAGCTTGGACCACATCTCATGAGATGACTTGCGCTTTACATTTGTCAAGAACAAATTAACTATGGGGCTCAAGGAGAAAATAAGCTCATTAGATACTTGAGCTTCGAGATGTAAATTTTTCTCATCCTCTAAAGATAGATTTTGAGGATCCATCGGAAGAGAAAAACCTACATCTAGAAATTGCTCAATATTTGGACACAAGGTCCGAAGATTACAAAGCAAGCAATTTCTCCACAAAATATAATTTGTGCCATCAAAGATAATTGTGTCATTGTGCACTATACTACTAGCCGACATCTTTACACTCTAGGCGGTGAAACCTAAACAAGGAGAAACTTTGCTCTGATACCAATTGAAAGGATAGAGATGTCGCCTAGAGGGGGGTGAATAGTCAATTTTAAAACTATTACAGTTTTGGCTTGATAGAATGCGGAATTAAACTAACGTTTATTTTACAAGCACAAAACCTAAATACACTAGGCTCAACTAAGTGCACCAACAACAAGATAAGCTAAGCAAGATAGCACAAGATAAATAAACCACAAGTGATAGGCAAGATATAAGTACTTCAAGCTCGATGGCTATCACAAGGAAAGTAAGCTCGAGTATAGAGATAACCGAGGCACGCGGAGACGAAGATGTATTCCCGTGTTCCCTTACAAGTAAGGTACGTCACGTTGGAGAGGTGTGGGATTCCACGAAGGATTTCCCAACGCCACGAAGGCTCACCTTCTTCTCCGAGTCTATCCCACGAAGGAATAGGCCCTTTCCTTATGGCTAGCTTTTCCTCCACTTCGGAGATGGCAAGCTCCACAACCACTTCACAAGCTCCACGAAGGAGAAGCCCGGGTCCCTTCACAATCTTCCACGAAGAGGACACCGCGGCACCAACCGCCAAGCCAACTAGGAGGTCACCCTCCAAGAGCAACAAGCTCACGGTCTCTCACTCGAACAAATCGTAGTGGAGAGCTCAACACTTATGCAAGAATGCAAAGCAAGAACACCAAGGGCATTCAAATCCCTCACTCTCAAATCCCACCAAAGCAACAAGTGCTAGGGAGGAACTAGAGAGGAAGAACAATGGTGGAAGTCAACCAATGACTCCAAGATCTAGATCCAATGGGCTCCCCTCACTTAGAGGAGGAATTGATTGGTGGGGATTGTAGATCTAGATCTCCTCTTCCAAAGCCCTCAAAAAGATGCAAGAATCATAGGAGGGAAGTGGGAGGAGGCAAGCTCAAGAGGGTCAACAATGGAGGTCAATTTTGTGCTCAAGAACTCTCAAAAACGTTGGGGGAAGAACCCCCTTTTATAGGGGAAGGCAAATATGGCCGTTGGGAGGAAACAACGCGAACCCGGTTTGAAGTCCGGTTGGACCGGCCCCAGAACCGGACAACTCGGTTCCCAGGCCGGTGGACCGGACTACAAACCGAAATACTTCTGTATGCCAACCCGGAATAGATTCGGTCGCGAAAACCGAAAAACCTTCAAACTCGAAAACGCCATATAAGATGCATACGAATTCCGTTTTCGATGAACTTGGGCTTGTTGAAGAGCTAGCAACAAGCTCAAGAACCTCACATAGAGAAAATACCAAGAAGCAACAAAATAGTAATATGCAAAGTATGCAAAGGATTGAGCTCCCTATGACGATGTGATCAAGTTACCCAACCGAAAGCCCCTCTTGATAGTGCGGCTATCTATCCTATCACCCGGTCTCCCAACAACCACCTTGAGACCGGTAAAAGGAAAACCTAGCAAGGACATACCTTTGCCTTGCGCATCCCGCTTGATCTTGATGACAACGCTTCAAGCTCCATCCAAGCCGGAATGCAACACTTGATCATTGTTGCTTCGTGAAGATTCATAATTTGCTCCCCCATACACCACTATGGGATAGCATCATTAGGACACATCTTCACATGTCCATTTTCACCAATATGGACAGCAAGCTTCAGGCAAAAGATCTTCTCGAGATGCTTATCTTGAACTTGCCCTTCTCAACCTTGATGGCGATCACCACTTGATGCCATCCTCTCATGGGCTATTGAGATCTTCACTTTTGAAGCAAGCCCATGGAAAGATACCTATCCCATATATAAACCACAAAGGAACATATATAATGGGTTAGTTCATGATGCATAAATGACAAGGCTTACCACACCACAAGATCCATGCGGTACATTATTTATGCTTCATGCGTTGACCAACTTGAAATCACTCTTCACTCTTTGCATTGGTCAACCAAGAGTCTTCTCATGCTCCATCTCAATATCTTGAGGTACATAAGGAATTCTTCATTTGATTACATGCTCCAAATCTTAGTCAACCATAGCTCAACTAATGAGGCTATCATGACACCGGCTTAGAGCCATATCTTGAATTCTTCTATTGAGATCACACTCTCAAGATCTTGAACATGTCATATTCTTCTCTTCAATTTGATGATCTTGAAGCCAAAACTCAAGGTATATCTTTATCTTCATGGCATCCATACTTGAATCCAACACATGAACTACAAGCATGACCTATGGAATATTCCTTCATATAAAACTCAATGAAAACATTAGTCCATAGGGATTGTCATTGATCACCAAAACCACACATAGGGGCAATTACCCTTTCGCTTTCTTTCAACCATTGATGTTAAACTTAATGCTATTCCTAAATTGAGTTATTAAGGATTGGTTCCTTAATCAACTTCTATCCCGAAACACTTTTTCAGAATCCCTTAAGGAATACTACATAATATCATAATACATCTATTATCAACTTCTACATCTTATAAATCATTATTTATAAGTATTTGCGCTTTCATCCTTAACTTGCTTTAATAATTACTCCTATAAGCTCCCACTCAAACTATGTTGCTAACATATTTGGGTATGGGTCAGTATTCTTACTCAAACTATGTTCCTACATATTTGAATTTGAGTCTTATATTGCTCCCACTTAAAAATATGTCAATCACATATTGTTTTAGGAAGACTTTCATAGCTCCCACTCAATTTTATGCAAATTGCATATCTCCTTAATATTTTGAATAACATCAAAATCCTTTGATCAAATATCAAACTTGGAGATCTATTATGAGATACTAGTACTTTACTAGTTTTAAATCCACTAGACATTCAGCACACATGAATCAAATTCATTTGAATTTGTCCAATACTTGACAAACTATGCTTTTGTCATTTTACCCCCTTTTTCCTATTATGACTTTACAGTCATTGGGAAACTTCAAGTAAACCCATTTACTTGTGAGATTCAGCAACAATTGCTTTCTAATCTCAAGGGAAGTTTGCTTCTAGGATTTCTCATAATTCTAGTTTACCATTATTTCCTTTGTAGTTCGTAGGTATGTCATGTTCCAAAAATCATGACAAGTGATTCACAAATGTTTCCATACAAGATATGGATTTATATTTTGAATCCTACTTCATATAGTGAAAAAAATTAGGCTAATGTGAGCTGTTGGATTGTGTTTAGTTGGTCTAATCGTGCAGTTTCAGTATGTCTTTGAATATTTTGTAGGATGTGTTTAGCGAAGTTTTTGTTTCCTCCTTTATAAGTAGTAGTAGAGATGATCAGCCACTGCTTACTATGTTGTTCAAAAGTTTGCATGCTAATGGTCAGAATAACTGAATCAGATTCAGATCCATTGACGCCTGACGGGTTTAGGAGCAGCAGATGGATTGATGGATTGGTGTCCCGTGTGCCCTTGCTGCTCTAAAATCAATTCACTCCGATGCTGAACGTCGGATGTCTGAAGCTGGCATTGTTCTTACTCCCGGACATTTTATATTTTCACACAAAGTTTGGTGGAAAAAAACAATTTATGTGGCCGGTGTAAAAAGACAAAAGATGTTTCATGGAAAGCCATGTTCGAGCATTAAAAATTATCTTTTTATATGGGACACAAGAAGTGTTCTTTTTTTCGAAAACTTGTGTGCGAAACTGAATGTGCATGACTATCTTTTTCTGAATTTTTTAACATTTTGTAATATGCTTTCAAACAATAGTTCCATATACTCCAGTGAGCCGAATTAGATTTCTGAATAGAGGAATGGCTTGTATACAGCAAAAAACTTAACATAATATTATGAACTTATATACTTAAGTGAACATACGAATACTAGTTATTGGGTTTGAACTAAAACGAGGACCCTATTTTGTAAGTCGCACCGGGGCCCCCAAATACTGGAGACAGGGCTGCCGATCATCATAATTGTATGGTTTGTTCAGTTAACCCTGAGCTTATTTCTTGCTAAATCCTAGTTTTTTACTTTTAATATTATGCCCTCTTTTTATTTCGAATTAAGCCCACTTTTGAAATTGTTATACAAAAGTCTTTGTAAGAAAAATGTTAATAAAATACACCCCAAAAGTGGCCCAGCCAGGCCACGCGCGCATGGGAGCACCTAGCCCTAACACACGCGACACACGGAAGACACGCGCACCCTACACGCACAACGCAAGCATGCCCAGCCTACGCCTAGCCGGTGATTTCTTTGTCGACCGAGCTATGCCGACAACATAGTGCCTTGTGCCGACGGCCATCTGTACTTTGCGTGGATATTAACATGAATATCCACATGAATCATATAGACCATAATGTACCAAGAAACCAGTACTTTGGACAAAATATGTTTAATCATCTCATTTTTATGAAAAATTCCGATAGCTTATCCATTGTTGCCAATTTCTTTTACCTAAAGTTTTAGTTTTAAGATTATTTTTATTATTAATGGGCGGTGGCAGTCCTTTATGATATTCAATTTTTAAGTCTAGTCTGTCCATCTGGATGACGATGTACAGAACTATGATTGCCATGATATAATACAATTGCACATAAATAAAGATTCTGATAGACTCAACCAGGACTTACCATAACAATAAAGTTGCAGTTGCAGCTTCAAAATATTTCAAAACGGGATATGTCGAGATCCATATCAATAGTGTTAGCTTTGCAACAAGTAAATAACGAAGAACGAAAATAAAATCGCAGCAAGGGGACACAGATTTAACGTGGAAAACCCTCTCCAACAAAGAGAGGGGAAAAATCACGGGCGCCAGCCAGCGAAAGTTCACTACAATGGGGAGTGTTTACCCAACGCCGGGGATTTCACAGATGCAACTTATCCCATCCGGCGACGGGCCTCGCTCCGCTCCGTCAGAAATTGGCTTCTACTTTGTAGAATTTTGGATCAACATATAACAAACTCCACCTTGAGACAAATTCCATCTTGTAGCATCAACAGTAATCATCTCCCTAGACAAACAAAGAAAATACTTTCGGCGCCAACAACCACTTGGGCTAAGCAATTATACCAACTAAGCTTGAGCATAGCTCAAACTTAGCAACAAGAACAAGCTTTGTCATCATATCAGCAGGATTATCATGAGTGCTTATCTTGCATACCTTCAGCGTACCTTGTGCAACAACATCACAGACATAATGGTACTTGATATCAATGTGCTTTGTTCTCCGCATCGGCCCAAGCCTCCGGCGACGGGCCTCGCTCCGCTCCGTCAGAAGTTGGCCTCTACTTTGTAGAATTTTGGATCAACATATAACAAAAAGAAACTCTAAAGCAAGCAATTCCAATTGTACCACGAAAACAGATGTCTTAATCTCGCACTATTGCGTGCATTAGAAAGCACAAAATCGATAATTTATTTATTCCTAAGCAGAGCTCCATAATCTGGCTAGTAGGAGAAGACCACGTCAGAGACGCCTTCCTTGTCCTTCTTCCACGAGACAGTGACCTCCAGTTTCCCGCCATCTCCATATTCAAACGCAGCCTCACACCCATCCATCGTGCTCTTCTTCGGCCTCGCCGACGAGTAGACCACCAGCCTCCCAGCACCCTTCACCTTCATCCTCACCTCACCATCGCCATCAACAACGGTGCCACCACAGTTGAGCATGATGATCACCCCAACAGGCGCGAACTTGACAACGCCCACCGTCATCACTGGAACAAACGTGAAGATCTCGTATGAGGATGGCTCCAGAGTGAACTTGATGGGATCAGACTGAGCCGTCATTAGGACCAGTTCCTCGGAATGGTGCTTGTACACGGTGTACTCCGCCGCGTTGGCCATGGAGGCGGTGTCCTCCATCTGTGCCCACTCGACGTCGGCGGGCTGGACGGCGCCAGAGATGGACTTGTAGCAGTGCGCGTAGCCGCGGATGCGGCGCTCCTCAGGGTCCCATCCTGCTCCCTGGCAGTTGAAGGCCCCAATCACACCTCCAAACTGCAACATTCACATAATTAGAATGTAATAGTTTCAGAGTTCAGTGAAATCCCATGTACACTGATTACTGAAGGCAAACGTGAAAATGTCATGGGTTAAGTAGTCAACATGTTACAGATTTAGAATTCAGAGAATGTCATGGTTAAATTATCATGGAAGTTTTCAATTTCAGAGAATACAGAGATGCAAAAATAAAACGAATTGCACAATGCCATGGCATAACTAACATGGAGCTCCGTTCACATGTTATCATAGTATCATCAGCATAATTGGCTAGGATTTTTTAAAATTTCAGAGAATTCAGAGATACAATAATATCAATTGTTCATCTACAAAGTCTACAACTAGAAAATGAGATGGCAGACTGAATTCGGAAACATGCTACAGCATAATCATCATGAACAAAATCAGCTTCAGAAAATTTAGAGATACAAAATAAAAGGAATTGCATAATGCCATGGCATAATTAACCTGAGGTTCCATTAACATGTTATTATGATATCTTGCATAATTGACATGGATTTTTAGATTTCAGAGAATACAGAGATATAAAATATCAATTGTTCATCTACAAGACTACAACTAGAAAATTAGATTACAGACTCAATGCGATCATGTCAAATTTTGACTATTAAAAATAAAATATAAAAATTTGAGTATATATATAGATGCAGAATGTGTCTTTGCATGTTTCATGAGAGAGATAATTGGAGATAGTAACCAATTCCTAGCATGAAAGTATTGAAAAACTTATATAAACAAAAAACTGTCAAAAATATCATGGATTTCTTTTAGATTGAGAGAATCCACGCATGCAAGAATAAAACAAATTGCACAATGCTATGTGGCATGATTAACACGGGGCTCCATTAGCATGTTTTAATTTGAAAATTCAGAGCAATATCATGGCATAATTGACATAGATTATTTCAGGTTCAGACAATTCGGAGATTCGGCAATACCAATTGTTCATCTACAAAAAAATGAGATTGAAGACTGAATGTGTCGTGGCAAAATTTGACAACTAAAATCTACAAATTTAGTATACAGAGATGCAAGGTTACAGTTTAGAAACAAGATTACAGAACCAAAATCAATTATATACCATAAAAGATGAAACTGAAAAGAAATTCTTGTACCTTGTTGAGGTTCCACATCTTGAGGACGGTCTCCTGATCAAAGAGAGGGTTCTTGAAGAGGCAGTCTCTGGTGGGTAGCGCGTAGTGGAGGCAGAGCGGCAGGGTGCCATCCGGGAAGACGAGTGTCCTGAGCAGATCGAAGTCATGGCCACCGAGGGAGTCGCTGACGTAGATGGGGCTGCCGGAGACGGCGCGGGAGGCGGCGTGGAAAGCGGCGCAGACGTGGTCGGACTGGAACATGTCCCAGTCGGGGCGCACGAACTGGCCCATCCACAAGCTATTGTAGGAGCAGTTCACCATGTGCACGCCTTGCAGCCAGTAGACGCCCATGGGGTCGCCGTTGGGGTCATCAAACCAAAAGTCGTCGCCGGCGCGTGCCATGGAGACCTGCCGCGTCCCGAGGAAGAAGAAGTCGTTGCACTGCTGCATGCTCGCGATGATGCCCGTGCCGCGGAAGTTGGCGACAATGGAGTCCGAGAGGCCGGAGTAGTATGCCTTGGCGAGCTCCACGCGGCCGCCGTAGTCGGCGCACAAGTACTCCAGCGTGTTGAAGACGTCCACCTTCACGCCCGTGATCCCGGCGCCCGCGAGGTAGGAGTGCATGGCGTCGTAGAGCTTGCCGGCGTGGTGCGGCTGCACGAGCCCGATGCCGCCCTCGACAATGCGGTCCACGGCGAGGTCGTCCATGGTGCCCGACAGGCCGGGGGAGAGACGCGCCGGCTCGATGACGGCGTCCAGGGTCGTCGCTCCGGGGCGCACGCCGCCCCATGCGCCGCACAGAGCCTGCCACACGTACACGTCCTCCAGCTCGGGGAACTTGTGCCTCAGGTCCTTGAGAAAAGCCTTCAGTCCCACCTCGCCGCCATTGTCGCCGCCACAGCCGGCTTCGCGGAGACTGTCGAGGGCGTGCGCAGTCTTGGCAGGCAGCTGATCCAGCTCTCCGCGGAGCCCTTCGAGTTTGGCGTCGAAGGCAGACATGTCAGTGGCACCGCCCTGCGCTGCCGCCTTCTTCCTGGCCTTGACGGCGGCCTCGAGCTCGCACCCCTTACGCACGATGGTCTTGGGCATGGTCCTGTCGTAGAACACCTCCGGCGGGGAGCGGAGGAGGTCGCCCTCCCTGTAGCGGCGGAAGCGCTCGCACTCGTCGAAGCGGTGGAGGCGCGCGGTCATCTGGTCGCCACCAAGGACGAGCCCCGTCGCGTCGGCGTGCGCGGGATCGTCGTCCCGGTTCACGCTTTGCCAGCCGTCGTCGATGACGATGAAGCGAGCCGGCACTCCGGCGTCCGCGAACTCGGACACGCCCTGCCAGACGCCGACGGGGTCGACGGTGAGGTAGAAGGCGTCCCAGGTGCACCACCCGAAGCGCTCCGCCATGGGAGGCAAGGCCTTCTCCTCGATGAGCTTGAAGGTGCCAAGGTGCACCCTGGCGGCAAGGTATGCCTCGCGCATGACGATGTAGGGGTTGGTGCCGGCGTGCACGTAGGCGATGCGGCGGAAGTCGGATCCCGTGACGGCCGGCGAGCCGCTCTCGGCGCAGAGCACGACGCCGTCGTCCTCGTCGCCGGCGCCGTAAGTGGGGAAGATGGCGGAGCGGAAGCTGCCCTGCACGAGGGGCAGAACGAAGACGCATCCGCCGGGGCCAAGCTCGGGAGCGTCCAGGAGCACCCACTGCGTCTCCGGCTGCAGGTCACGGCCGCGGTCGCCAGCGCGCATGGTGCTCCACCATGTCTTGAACCTGAACACACTCAAAAACTTACGGTCAAGGAGCTGGCCGAGGCGGCACTGTGCACGGTCGGTGGCCTCCGGAGCGGTGAAGCCGAGGAAGGCGCCCGGCCGGCCGCAGCGGTGGCCTGGTCGAGCAGGTGCGGCGGTGCGTCGGAGGCCGATCGGTCGAACTCGAACGGGGCGAGGGTGACGTTGGATGGGACGCCGGAGATGAGGACAGTGCCGCCGACGGCGAGGCTGCCATCGCGCAGGGAGATGGAGAGGTCGGAGGATGATGCCATTGGCGAAAGGTGTTTGTGCAAGATCAGATCGGAAGGATGGACGATGCTGGACAATGTACAACAACCTCGATCTCGTGGGGGTATATATATACATCGAAGTAAGATTATATGGAATGTGTCGCGTGGAAATCAAATCGAGCGTGCAATCGTCTCGACGTTTCATATTCGGCACAGAATCACGATTGCATGCCAATTTATCGCCTAAGTTCCATATGGGTACATGATATTCCAATTTAAAAAAAAAAGATATTTTACCTACGTTTGGGTATCCTTTAACTGGGCAGGTTAATTTGGTCTTTGGCTTCCGTGACCGACAATGCATGCCTGATCAATTATTCGGGCTATCTCATCAACTTTGTGATTAGCTCTCATTAATTATCTAATAGCAAGTTCAATAATATAGCCGGTTGTTGGCTACAAGGAAGTGACACGTTAGCTATAGTCAGCTCTATAGCCAATATATGTACAATAGTTGATTACAAAATTGTACTACTTAATTAATATGTGACCCACGTGTCACTCTTATAAAGTGTCTAGGAGCACGTATTAGAGCTGGCTCTTAACTTACAACCAGCTTATATTCTCTCCTCCTCTCTCTCCTCCACCTCACCCAAACTATACTATTTTATTTCTTATAGCCAGCTGACTGTACCTTATTGTACTTACTCTTATTAGGCATGATAAAGCACACAAAACTACTTAATTTTTGGAAATAATGGAAGGTTTTATGGTGACATGTTACAGGAGAAAATAAATACAGTACAAGAATCATATCATGTCGGGATTGCACAGATTGATCTCGTGGAAATTAAGTAAAGAAAGATTTCCTGATTACTATTTATTTTCTAACTTGTGAGGCAAGAATTATTGACGGCATATTTTATTTCCTTTCCGAATATTCCATGCAAATTGCTTTGTCGACAAGTTTTATTTCTTCCCCTAGATTTTTGTACTTTCCTTCTCACAATTGATTTCATTTATATTGGACTCGACGTCATGACACAGGTTTTCATGCGTGTGTGCACATCACCTCATGTCCTCATCTACATTATAGTTCTCTCCTTGCACAACTGTTTTTTTTGTTTTACTGCTACATGTATAACTCTTTATTTACAAGACTACATGTATAACTTTTGTTGCTATATGTATAACTACAAGACTACATGTAAAGCTTTTTAATGTGCTATAAACAACCCATTGTTTTGATTTGCACATTTTAAACTCACATGACTAAGGTGCAAGGCAAAGAAACTGAGACAAGATCAATGTTAGTTAGAAATTGGATAAGGGTGGTGATCGTCGTCAAAAGACACCCATACGACCATACACGCAAGTCTCCACCTAAGGGTGTTTGTAACCAACCTTCTAGAACACCTCTATTAGTTTCTTTAGCCATATATCTTACCAACATGAATACCTCCTCGGTCAGCCAATTGCCAGGGAATAATACAAAGAAATAAATAGACATCAAATTAAACAATTGTTTTGAACTTTAAAAACATGTCAAACTTGATGACATGTGGATTCTACTCATATGACAAAAACTCTCCAACTTCTTTCCTCCATTCAATCGATCGATTGTGAACCTTGGATGTTATTCACTTCGATGTAACAATTCCATCCGTGCAGAAACAAAATTGCAGAAAACAAGAGGGACAACACCCCCTCGTTCTAGTCCAGATGGACATAACCTACACAAGTAAAACTAGAACTACCAAAAGAAAGAACACAACAAAACACATAAAGAAAGAAATACAACTTCTAGGAAGGGTTAAGTTTTTATCAATGGAGTAGTGCAATCACACTAAATCTTTTCTTAGAACAAGGACAACAACTACAAAGCCAACCTCCCGTTCACAGGATCCTAGCCGCCAGCGTGAGCCCAAAGAATTATTGCACCACCTTAGCCCCCTGCTGAAGAAGATTTCGTAGCGCACGTGTCTGCAGTTTCTCCAATAACATTATTAGGACGAACACCTTGGAAATACAATTTATTTCTTGTTCTCCACAAAGTCCAACAAACTGCAACAACACCATTCATAACTATCTGTCAATCCAAGAAAAAGTAGTGAAACGAGTTGTTGATACAATTCATAAGATCAGTTAAGCATTGTCCTAATGTTCATGGGTATCCTAGCAACATTCCAGACATACCGGGCTAAGAGATAATAAAAGAAAAGGTGTTCCTGCGTTTCATGAGCATCACAGAACTCACAAAAGTCAGAACCTTTCCATACTTTCTTTATTAAATTGTGGTAAGAATGCTATATATTTAACAACTAACCAACATAAAACCTATGTAAGCAAAGGTATTCTCAGCTTCCAAATAAATTTATAAGGAAATTTAACTCTCCTAGCAGACAAGTACATATAATGACTCACCATATCTAATTAGCAACCATCTGACTTTGTCATGTGCATTGGATATACATAATTAAGTTAAATTACAGGTTCACACTTTTGAAATCAAGTTGAATTACTCTATCGGGTGGGCATTACAGCCTGGAATACAAGAACAAGGCAGTGCACAGCGAGAGCAAGAAACAATTCACTAATCAATAATGTAACCATAACTTCACGACCAAAATACGATGATAAATTGTATGAAACAGATCCTTGCTATATAAAAGATATCATAACGTCATCCCACTGCTATGATTATAACAAGATCATCCCAACACGACTCATCAACAAGTTCTACTTCCATACTGTCACTTTCATCGTCATTCTACAAGTAGCAAGGAGTCAAACCCCAAATGCAAATATTATCCAACAGAAGCAAGCATTTAACAGATGCACTTTCTCTACTGTAACCAATAGATTAATTATTCTCCCATACACCATTTCACAAATCCACCATATATACTGAGGCATCCACTTCCAGACCCCTGTCTGCAATGAAATTTGTCAGCCTTGAGAGAAGTTCAAGTAAAGAGAAGACCATGAGTCCACTAGCTCATTATAATGTAAAATGGATAGAGCACATATAGGGTGTTGCTATATAATGTATAAGTTACAATCTTGCTATTGAAGAAAGTTCTACATAATCTTCATTCACGTTCATTAGTTTTAAGTTACAATCTTGCTATTGAAGAAAGTTCTACATAATCATTAGTTTTTTAGGGTAAAAAATGCAAACACTATTCAAATGAGAAATCATGGGCTGTAAAGTTGCTTTATGAGATCAAGACCATGCTTAGAAGAGAAAATAATAAAAGTGACAGCGAACGGTCATTTTTCTCGGATAACACTATCAAACTTTATGACATTAATGAAGGAGTCAATGTTTCATACAAAAGAAGCATCCTGATAGTGTTAGTGAAACATGCCAAAAAAAGAATCAGGACCAGATATTAGCAGTATTAGCATGTAACTTGTTAAGACAAACAACTTCTTTAAGCCTTGCACAGTTATTGCCAAGATCAACCAGCAGTCTAGCACAAAGAAAAATACTTTCAAACTATCATGTTTTGATGCCTCTGGATAACCAAATAAGATATAAAAGTGCAGATAAGTAAAACAACATTAACAATAGGATTCGGGAGTATTCTAGGTGACAGTTGGATAAACCTAATAATGCATGAAGGCGTATTCGGCAGCTAGCAGAACAATCTACTTCCAGCTAGAAAAACATATATACCCCTTAACAATGAATGCTTGCAGATTGCATTGGTAAGATAGGACAACTAAGAAATACTCCATTTGTTCCTAAAACATAAGTCTTTTGGGGTGTGTGGACTGCAGAAAATAAAACGAGTCAAAGTTTGACACAAAATATTCACAATTGTACATATACATGTTTTTACCTGACTTATAAGTTACAACCATGATACTAGAACTAGCAAACTTTTTTTGAGAAAACGCAAAGAGATGTTTGCGTTTCATTTCATTGCAAAGATAGAGTTTGATACAGGCCTCCTAGGAGGGATTCACTGTTGTCTATCTTACAATTTGAATTTTAGTGTATGTCCCAGGTAGTTGGCACCACTACTCTAAGGCCTTTTGCTCCTGCTTGCATCCAAGCTGATGCTTCCTCCTTAACCTTCCTCATGACTTACCAAGACAAACGAAGCCAGCAGCCGAAGAGCCCAAACCAGCAGTGGTTGGGAAGTTGTACCACTCTATGTGAACATGCAGATTCTCCCAGTCCTCTTTCTTGATTCTGATTCCCTTTTTCCCGTCACGAGCCCGCTTCCAGATCTCCCTCAGCCAGCTCTGAAATCCCACCTAGCAATTCGACCACTTGCTCAATTCCATACCAAAAGGATGATTAAATCATTATTTCCATCCTAACAGAGAACAATTTCATTATTTTTGTAGTGGCGTTGCATTCAGATAAAACCTTGATATAGCCTTATCTTGTATTGGCTAGTTACTTAAGTCAATGTCATAATGGTATTACGAATATACTACTACTAGATGCTAGTGCAAATAATAACAACAGAAAAGATGTGTTTTGTTTTTTCAAGGCTCCGCCAACTGTCCCTATAAATGCAGAGAACTTTCAAAAAGGTCTCCATCTAGATCTAAGCATAAGTAGTCAATTTTATCAAACAGATACTTACACTACCCAAATCGGCGTGCTATATACCAAAACAAAGGACAAAACATAGCTCGCAATCTACCGGATCAATAAACAAACAGTCCGAGGAGAACTCGGTCACATCCATGCTTGAACAACCACCTAAGTAATAGTAGCCGTGACGGGGGCAATGGGGTTGTAGCAAGCGTGAGGCGAAAAAAAGAAGACCGGAAGCTGGACCATTGGATGAGCTGGAGCGTAATCTCTATCATTAGATTTCAGTGATTGTGATTGTGCTAAGTATTATAAACAACTTTGGCAGAGGAGTAGGAAAAATTCATTGTTTTATAAATAGTAGAGATAGAGATTCCGCAGGCTCACACCAAATTTGTGAATGTTCATGACGCCAACGTGCAGCAACGCTATTGGAGGTGCCAAGACAGCATCCCACGTCGGCGAAGTATCGGCCAACCCAAGAAGTGCCATTTTAATTGGCACCACCCCCCTTGAAAAAAGCCAGTGTAAATGACACCATTAACCTTAGCCAGGGTTAGAAATGCAATATTGTCTAGATAGGGCCACTTGTTTACTTAAGTACTACTCCACATGTTTACTTAAGTACTACTCCGTTTGTTCTATATTATAGTATGTACGTTCTGGCAAACTAAACTATCCCCTCTGTCTAGAAATAAGTGACTTGGATTTATCTATATTCGTATGTAACTATACACTAAAACGCGTCTAGATACATGCAAATCTAAATAAATCCAAGTCAGTTATTTCCGGACAGATGTAGTAGTTTGCCAAAAATATTATAATATGGAACATAGGTAATACTAAAGGTCATTTAGGACAAACTATGTGTAGCAACACTAGAGCAGTCTTTCTAGACCTACACTAGAGCAGTATTTCTAGACCTATGCTAAGGGCAGTCAGATGTGCTGATGGGCAGACTTTCCCTTGAATATGATTCAGTACCCCTGCAGCCTTATCAGTAGTGAAGATGATTACAGTTGAAGGGGTATTAGTTTACTATGTCCAAATAGTAAAACCGTAGCCTTAAAAATCTGGAGATATTCATGGTCTCCTGGATGAGGATAAACAATACCATACTACAAACAACAATTCAAAGGATGGAGTAACAAATATGCTTAGCCTAGTGTTTTTCCTTTTTCCCAGCACTTGGCTTTGCGTGGGAATCAAAAGGTTAGTACGTGAATTCAGGCATATTTTGCCTCTGAAATGGCACAAGAAAATTTTGATATCACGAACTATGCAGATTTGCTTCCCACCATCTATGAAGAGCCAATCTTTATTTCTAGTTTGGCCATATATTATTATACATGCAGTTGCATGGTTCTGTTTTTCTAGGGACAGTAGGTATCTAACAAGTGCCAAAATGTGATGATATGCTCCTCTTCCTACATGGATTCAAATGCAAGCAACTTGCCTCACATGTCTAGCTAACCGGCAACTATCTCCTGGTTATATATCCAAACAAGAACATGTGTTAGTGTGTTAGCATTAGCTGGTTCATAATACTTCAAACACCACCAGAAAAGCATTGCTTATCCCAAAATGATTGGATATCTCAAGGGAAATATATAAACAGTCTTTATGGCACAAGCAACTTGTTGCATAAGTAAATAACAAATAATAGCAGTATAGATTAATATCTTCTTCAATCTAAATTCAGTCTCAGGCAGATTTTCTAGCACAATATTCCAGATGCAAGAATGTGTTGATTCGGCATCACGTCCTCATAACACCAGTAGACTAAACTGCTCTTCGCACTAGGCTAGCCAGATGGATGCTTAGAAATCTATATGTAAGCCCAACAACTAGTCATCCATACATAACTCTAGTATCAAATGTTTCCAGTTTAGGAAAAATGCATACCATACAATGCACACAGACAAAGCTAGTATTGACAAGCTTGCAATAATTTTTATTCTCTTTGATGACAGCACTATACTAAGATATTTCTTGTCCATTCATTTCGCAATTCAAACTGAGATAAAAAATATGCTCCAGAACTAATACTAGACAAAATCTTCCATAAGATGAAGGGTTCAAAGCATAAGCATAAACTCCTATTTTAAGAAAGATGGCAATGATTTCATCTCCATGACTCCATCAAATGATGCTATGCACGTTTTGTCTAGTGCAGTAAAAATAGCTTATACTGCCATGTCATAGGAAAGTATAACCAACATAGCCACATAGCAGAAGCGCATTTCGATCCCTAGGAAGCACAGACCAATTCAGCAGAACTGGAAATGAGGTGTAGAACAGGAACATAACATACCTGTGGGGTTCCTTCCACATGGTTCCACAAGGCTAATTATCCTACAGTTGGTTGAGGAAAAGAATCCTTAACTCTGGTATTTCAATAGTAACAGAACCTTGAAATTAAGACTGCTAAGAAACTACTTGTGTGGTGTTTCATCCATATAGAAGATGGGCATGCTAGTGTCCGAACATACAACATAGAATTGGTTGCGATAGAATTGGTTGCTATGTGCGCAAGTTAACACCTGGGAAAGGATTCAAACTCACGATTCTTGATAGCCCCATTTTCAATATCCAACTTGGCACTACAGTCTAGAATATAAGAACAAGGTACTACACAGTGAGAGCAAGAAACAGTAAGCTACATGCCACTAGATATTACTCACCCGAACACCTTCATAATTTTTAAAAACAAAAAAAACTTGATAATTGCACACAAATAAGAGGGGCTTGTTTCGACAGTGTCTCACATCTCAATGGTGCTACTGGTTTCTTTATGCTTTCAACTAACCTAATTTCATGAAGCAACATAATAAGAAAGGAATATTGGGATAAAAGTGTTAAAGTGTTGTCATTAGCTAGGTGTCGAGCTGTAAATGATAGCATAACTCCACGAGCAAAATACGATGATAAATTTTATAGTACTATATAAAAGATATCATAATGACATTCCACTAGTATGATTGTAAAAGAATCATCCCAATGCGACTCAGCAAGAAGTTGTACGGCCATCCTGACACTTCCAACGTCATTCTACAAGCAGTGGCGGAGTCAGGATTTTTGTATTGGTATTCGGAGTCAGTTTTTTCCACTACACTAATATAATATATGTAGGTTCACAGTAACAAGAACAGTAACAAGAATGAAACTAAATAGTTCATAGTAGTGACACCGTCTTTAATAATTAATTACATTGGAATAATAGGGAGAAATATTATTGACTCTACGACCTCCCTTTTGAAAGCGATAAACGGTGTTATTATCCTTTACTTGCAAAAAGAATTGATGCCCAAGAAAAGTAACCAAGAAAAAATTTAAGAATTTCTCCCTTGTTTTGTGTTATAACTTAATCTTTACATAATATATAATTCATTGAAGAAAAGACCCTCTCGAGACTACTCCCACAAAGGGGGACTATAAAACGCCACCTTGAGTGATAGATTATTGGCCATAAGCCAGCCCTAGTTGCAGTAATTCATCTACTGGCTGTAGGCTAGTTTGAACTGTAGTAACTCATCTCTCGTTTTGCTAGCTACCTCTCTGGGATTCAACTTTTTATAATGGAAAATTCTTCTATTTCTTTCATTCCAAACGTTCCAAGTTATATACTCTGCAATAGACAGACTCTTTTTCCGTAGTGCCTCTGGAGCTGGACTATAATTTGCACCACCAATCCATGATTGATCTTGGATTGTCAGCAACTTGCAATAGAGTTGGTTCATGTGAAGAGAAATCAGGCCAAACCTCCTTTGCGAAAGGACACTCTAGAGCAAGATGGAAGGCCGTTTCAATAACTTGATCACATAGAGAGCATGAGTTGTCATGTGCCAGCCTCTTCTGAATAATATGTCAGCTGTCACATGAATAATTTAATTTTTCCTTAAGCTCTCAGCTTCCGAACCTTGCACAGATCATGTTTCTCCACCATGTATCTCTCTGCCAAACCTTGCAATTAGAATAATGAAGTAAGAAATCATTTAAATAACAAAGTGAAATGAAACCACGTGGAAGATGGTTTGGCCCACTACTGTAATGGAAAATAAGCTATACTATGCATGTGTGGAAATATCCATAATATAGAACACTCCTTACAAGATCATGTCTTGAATTAAAGAGGAACTGTAGGATCTTCGTTCCAATGGCACCATTAGGCGAAAGCTCAAATGCCTCGAAAGCGAGCGTTGACAAAAGAACCTTCAGAACATAGAAAGGCATAAGATTAGTCCCCATGGAACATTACAAAGCATATGTGGAAGTGAATGAACAGAACCAAATTAATAGAGTGGAGCTAAGGAGTTCAGTTCTAGTCAAGTAACACAATCAGAGATACTACGGTAAGATAAAATTATATCAAAATCGACACGATTTTCGCGCAGACGATTGTTAATTGTTTACCCCAACCAATGGATAAACTTCCGGTTTTAAATGAGCACATAGTCACAAGAATGAGCATAGTTTAATGACAACAATTCAGTGTGTGTAACTTCTTTAAACTATGCTGCCTATCCTTGAATGAGACATAGTCACAAGACACAGATGATTGGCGGCACAATTAGGATAACGCTAACATTTCAGCGAGCATGCAACGCAGACCTGAGGCAAATCCATCCCAAAGGCGAACTTGGCAAAGGCTTTGAGGCGAGACAGGGAGAGCTCCAGCCCCATCTCAAACAGCTGCAAGGGCAAAACAACAAATCAATCATAAATCCTCTGAATTCCACAACAGCAGTAGGAGTAGCAGGAAGAAGTGGCGCTTACTAGGAAGAGGTTCCCCCACTTGGATATGATCTTGATGAGTCCAAACTGGTTGAGGATGACGCTGGCACAGAAGAAGCCGACGATCTGGCAGCACCACCGGATCGAGGTAAGCCAAGGTGGAAGGGGGCAAGGCAGAAGGATTGGAGTGGGAGTGACTCACCGGGCTGGCCCTAACGCCTGATGCGCTCGACTTTCGACGTAGAGCTCGTTGGGAACCTCAAGAGGAAGGTACGATGAATATAGCAGCAAGTCTTCCCTCAGTTATGAAACCAAGGTTTAATCGAACCAGTAGGAGCAAGGAAACACCCCAAAGGTGTTACTAGCTGAGCTTTGGCAGGGCGCACTACCGGTGCTAGTAGCAACGTGGAGACCTGCACAACACAACCACAGAACTTTGTCCCCAACTTGCGATGAGGTTGTCAATCTCACCGTGTTTTGCAGAAAACAAAGGATTAAACATATCGAATGGAAAGAAGTAAAAGTTTGCAGAAAGTAAACACAAAGAAGTAAACAGTTTATAGATTGTGTAAAGAAAAAGGACCGGGATCCATAGTTCACTAGAGGTGGCTCTCCTTAAATAGATAACATGTTGGGTGAACAAATTACAGCGGGGCAATTGACAAACGCCGAGAAAGCAATACATGCATATACTAATCATCTTGACTCCTTTGAGACTTGATTGGGAATTACAACATTATACATAGACCGCCATCCAACTACGTCTATGACTAATAATCCACCTTCAGGTTATCATCCGAACCCCCTCCAGTATTAAGTTGCAAGCAATAGATTATTGTTTTACGAACTGTGTGTGAAGTAAACAATACGATTGTTCTATGAACAAAGGATTGTTGTTTTCTCCCTAGTAGAAACAGCACATCTAGTACCTTAGAGATTTCTGTCACTTCCCCAGATTACCAGAGGCATGAACCCACTATCAAGCATAAATACTAACTCTTGGAGTTGCTAGCATCTACTTGGCCAAGATAGCTACTAACAACGGAAAGCATGCACGATCACAAATAACAAAGACATGATAGAATCAATAATCAATCTGAAATAGCATCTCAATATCCATCGGATCCCCACAAACACAACATGTGGAATTACAAATAGATGATCTTGATCATGAACGGAGCTCACAAGATCTAAACATGAAAGCACAAAGGAGGAGAACCAGCCATCTAGCTACTACATGGATCCGTAGTCCAAGGATGAAATACTCACGCATCACACCGGAGGCTTGCATGGTGATGAAGAAGGCCCCCAGGGTGAATTCCCCTCTCCGACAGGGTGCCGGGAAGAGCTTCAGATCCCCCCGATCTAGGGACAGAGACGACGGCGGGTACAGACTCTTTCGTGGATTTTTGATCGGGTACTAGGGTTTTCGTCCCGAGGGCAACTTATAGGCGGAAGGAGAGGCCGAGGGGGTGCTGGGGTCGGCCAGAACACCCCCTGGCGCGGGCCAAGCCTGGCCGCGTGACCAGGTGGTGTGGCCGGCCCTGGCCCCTCTCCGTCTCGTATTCTGGCACTTGATCCCTTCCGGAAAAATAGGCACTTCGGCTTTTGTCCCGTCCAATTCCGAGAATATTCATTTTCTGACTTTCCTAGAACCAAAAACAGCAGAAAACAGGCAGCTGGCACTGTGGCTCTTGTTAATAGGTTAGTCCAAGAAATCATAATAAAAGTACTCCAAAGTTGGAACAAAACACAAGAAAGTGGATAAAACTAAGCATGGAACATCAAAAATTATAGATACATTGCAATGTATCAACATCCCCAAGCTTAACTCCTGCTCGTCCTCGAGTAGGTAAGTGATAAAAAAGAAAGAATTTTTGAGGTGACATGCACCATCAAAGACTTGATCAAAGTATTTGCAAAACACTCAAAGCTGGGATCATAGTACTTCAATCATAACATGAAAGACAAAGTTCTAGCAATAAACAAAGAAACTATGATGCAACATGAAAAGACACAAATAAAAGATTCATGAATAACAATGCTTTGCAAGACGGTTGTTTTTTTCACATAAAGAAAACATAGCATAAAAGTATTCAGCTTGTCCCTCAATAGAGTAGCAAATATAAATGCATAGGACACCTTCAAAGTTCATAAGAGTGACTAGATACAATAGTTTTAAACAAGCAATAACAAGTTATGCATCAATCAACTAGTCTTGGGACAATGCACATAGAACTAAGAATGGACACTATGCTCTCAAAGTAGGTGCATAAAGATAGAAGGTAGAGACTCAATATAATGGTGGAAGAAAAGCCTTTTGTAAAAGGAAGTAGGGATTCAAGTCTCATAAAGAGCTTCCAAAAATTATGGTACTTGTAGTTTTCAGCTCTCATTGCCCCTATCATAAGCATCTTGAAGGTGATTAAGGTTAAAGTGACACAACTAAGAGGATATGCTTGACAAGTTATAAACCAAAATATCATGCCCCTTACTTACGAAGACCGATCCTCATGCTACTCAACTTTAGTCACGAGTAAGCTCTTGTCATTGTAAGTATATGTGTATCATTAAGAACCGCCAACGGGGTACCCCTTGCACATGATACGGGAGCTTTCCCATAATCAAAATGACAAGGCAAGCAGACAATGAGCATCTCAGCGATCTTTTTATTTGCTATTTGCATAGGTTTTTATTGAGGATGCTTTATAGAGTGCTCATTATGGTGATGCTGCAAGTTTCCACCATGATTAGGCATGTCTTAGGCTAGCGGCCCAGGCGTTTCTCTAACACACATACAAACTCCATGATCTTACAAGTTCCACTTTTATTTCACACCGCCGGGATCCGTAAGCAAAAGAACATAATATCAACGGGGTACAAAGTACATGTGCAATGTTGAAAGCGTTCCCCATGAAACATGGTTCTGCTAATTTCAAATTATAAAGCGCAAGCATATACGCAACAAAGAAGGACCCAATGGTTCAAGTTTATTAGAGGCAATAAAGTAAAGTGTGCCATCAAGTTCGTGAGAGCTTTAATCACTAGTTTTCTCATAACAAGTGGAAGGTAAACAAAAGCATGAATATACTTGGAATAGCATAAGCTAATAGGTATGTATGGTGGACTCTTTGGAATAACTTGGTTTAGGGAGTTGGATGCATGAGTGGAACTCATGCTTTGTTGTGGAGGCTAGCAAAAGACTGGGAGCGACAAACTAAGAGAGCAATAATGGCCGTAATCATGCAGAGCGAGAAAACATCATTGATCAAAGCATAAAGTGATACTACAAGTTGAAAACTAAAGGATCATAAAGGATATGGAGACTTGAGATAGTCATAACATGGTGTGAGCATGTGCCAAGTCAACCCAAATAAAGCATCAAAGGAGAATACCACTATACTATGCTTTAATATGCTAAAATAACGCATGATTCATCCAAGGCACATTAAGCAATCTCAATTGTTTATAACAAGTCATGCTACAACAAAGAATACTAAGCATAAAGCCAAAACAATATCAAGCATGGCATGACAGAGCATAGGCCACAGTCAAAAACGAGCTCTTTTACCACATAAGCATGAACTTTCCTACTCTTGTCCAAACCAAACCAAACTATTTGCAAACCAAAGTGTGAAAGAGGGGGTCCAACCAACTTATTCAGAAAACTAAGCAAACCAAGCAAACTAAAAACCAAAACGAAAATGAAAAAGAAGACGCTCCAACAAAAACACAACTGTGCATGAAACAATAAAAATGAAGTGTTTGGAAGAAACCTGAGATTTTTATTGATGAAGAGGGGGAATGACTTGGGCATCCCCAAGCTTTGACGCTTGTACTTCTTGGATATTTCTTGGGGTGACACGCGTGGCATCCCCAAGCTTGAGCTTTAGTCCATCCTTCATCTCATTACTCATTCCTTCCATACACCTGAAATTTTTCCTTCATACAAAACTTCACACAATCTCATTAGCAACATTAGTGCACTTAAGATAAATAAGTCTCAAGGTTCAGTTCTAACACCAAATAAACTTCCATTAGAACACTAGCTACTGTAGCACTTCCCTCAAAAAGCTCAATTCCCCAAAGGAACTCAAGAAGGAACTAACAAGAAGCAAATGCAGAAAATGGCAGAAATCTGTCAAAACAGACCAGCAGGTAAAGAATAATTTTTTTGAAGACCTTCTGTTGCTCAAATCAAAAAGTTCTGAACTAACGAAAGTTAAATAACAACCTGGGGCAGAAGCACAAAACATTACAGCTCAATCCGATGTACAGAGCTCTCTCAGGAATTTTTAAGGTGAAGCACAGAAATCTGTTTCGGGACAGCAACTTTTCCAATCATTACTTCACTCTTATTAGAGGTTACTCTTGACACAAAAAGCAAATAAAAAGGATAAGGAGAGGTTATTACAGAGGTAATAACTTCCAAGACTCAACCAAAACTGTTGGGTTATCTCCCAACAAGTACTTTTCTTTAACGCCTTTAAGTTAGGCATAAGAACCAAAGAAAGAATCAAGTGTTCTCAAATGAAGAAGCATTAAGACCAACTTTCTTGCCCTTACCTCTCTTACTTTTATTCTTAACCTTTGGGAAAATATGATTGTTTGATGGAGAAGAAAGGTGCATGGTCCCCTTTCCCACATCTATTAGTGCTCCAAGGAGTTCTAATAGGGATCTTCCAAGTGTAATTTGTCCTTTTCCTGCACATTCAATAACAAGATAATCAGTAGAAATCATTTTCACAAGGATCTTTGTAAACACTCATTCAGCTATTCCAAGAGGTAATATGGTAGTATTATTAGTAAGAGATATTTCTTTTCCTCCCTCAATGAGCCCCTAAAGATTCAGAGATTCATAAATAGCTTTGGGCATAAGACAAAATTTAGACATGATATCGCAACGGGCTTGAAAAGTTTCAGTGTTTATCTCAATCTTTACTGTAGGAACCACTTTGATGGTTCAGAGTTTATTGGAACATAATCATGCTGCTCCCTAAACATATTATAGCACCCTTCTAATCTAGTAGTGCTAGCTTTAAGAGTATCCAACCTAGCAAATATTTTTGCGAAAGAAGTATCAGTTTGGCTAGGCGTGTTGTAAGTAAGGATCAATTTCTTTATAGCATTAATAGCATCATCCTCATTACATTGGAGGAAATCTCCCCCCGCAATAGCATATAAAGCATATCTATAGCTAAGAGCAATCTCAAGGTAAAAACTGCTAAGGAATAAGCCTTGAGTCATTTTAGGCTTAGTTTTTTTCATGAAGATCAGAGATTCTAGACCAAGCTTCCTTAAAACTTTCCTCAATTTCTTGTTTGAAAGTGAAAATCATTTACTCGGGTGACATAGTGATTGGAGCAAGGCTAGACATAATGGCAACTTAGGATAGGAACTAATTTTTTTGTGTTTTTGAAATAAGAAAACAAACTTGTAAAACTAAATTTTTTGTGTTTTTTTTAATAACAAAACAAGCAAACAAAGCAAAAAGAAACTAAGCAAAACAAAAACAACAAAGTAAAGAGATTGGTTATGAGGGACTCCCCTTGTGAAGATGTCCTTGACTCCCCGGCAACGGCGCCAGAAAATCTTGATGCGCTCAACTTTCGACGTAGAGCTCGTTGGGAACCCCCAGAGGAAGGTACGATGAATATAGCAGCAAGTCTTCCCTCAGTTATGAAACCAAGGTTTAATCGAACCAGTAGGAGCAAGGAAACACCCCAAAGGTGTTACTAGCTGAGCTTTGGCAGGGCACACTACCGGTGCTAGTAGCAACGTGGAGACCTGCGCAACACAACCACATAACTTTGTCCCCAACTTGCGATGAGGTTGTCAATCTCACCGTGTTTTGCGGAAAACAAAGGATTAAACGTATCGAATGGAAAGAAGTAAAAGTTTGCAGAAAGTAAACACAAAACAGTAAACAGTTTATAGATTGTATGTAAAGAAAAAGGACCAGGATCCATAGTTCACTAGAGGTGGCTCTCCTTAGATAAATAACATGTCGGGTGAACAAATTACAGCGGGGCAATTGACAAACACCGAGAAAGAAATGCATGCATATACTAATCATCTTGACTCCTTTGAGACTTGATTGGGCATTGCAACATAATACATAGACCGCCAGCCAACTGCATCTATGACTAATAATCCACCTTCAGGTTATCATCCGAGCCCCCTCCAGTATTAAGTTGCAAGCAACAGATTATTGCTTTACGAACTGCGTGTAAAGTAAACAATACAATTGTTCTATGAACAAAGGATCGTTGTTTTCTCCCTAGTAGCAACATCACATCTAGTACCTTAGAGATTTCTGTCACTTCCCCAGATTACCAGAGGCATGAACCAACTATCGAGCATAAATACTAACACTTGGAGTTGCTAGCATCTACTTGGCCAAGATAGCTACTAACAACGGAAAGCATGCAAGATCTCAAATAACAAAGACATGATAGAATCAATAATCAATCTGAAATAACATCTCAATATCCACCGGATCCCCGCAAACACAACATGTATGGATTACAAATAGATGATCTTGATCATGAATGGAGCTCACAAGATCTAAACATGAAAGCACAAAGGAGGAGAAACCGGCCATCTAGCTACTACATGGATCCGTAGTCCAAGGATGAACTACTCACGCATCACACCGGAGGCTTGCATGGTGATGAAGAAGGCCCCCAGGGTGAATTCCCCTCTCCGGCAGGGTGCCGGGAAGAGCTTCAGATCCCCCCGATCTAGGGACAGAGACGACGGCGGCTACAGACTGTTTCGTGGATTTTTGATCGGGTACTAGGGTTTTCGTCCCGAGGGCAACTTATAGGCGGAATGAGAGGCCGAGGGGGTGCTGGGGTCGGTCAGACCACTCCCTGGCATGGGCCAAGCCTGGCCGCGCGGCCAGGTGGCGTGGCCGGCCCCTGGCCCCTCTCCGCCTCGTATTCTGGCACTTGATCCCTTCCGGAAAAATAGGCACTTTGGCTTTTGTCCCGTTCAATTCCGAGAATATTCATTTTCTGACTTTCCTGGAACCAAAAACAGCAGAAAACAGGCAGCTGGCACTGTGGCTCTTGTTAATAGGTTAGTCCAAGAAATTATAATAAAAGTACTCCAAAGTTGGAACAAAACACAAGAAAGTGGATAAAACTAAGCATGGAACATCAAAAATTATAGATACATTTGCAATGTATCAACGACGCGAAAGGCGGGACGATGAGGACGGTGACGCCGAGGAAGGGAGCATCCCTTCTCCCCAAGTCGGAGAGAAGGTCTACCTTAAAGTGCATCTGGTACGTGGTGTTTCCCTCACAGTCTCCGACTTCTTCCTCCATGTGTGCATAGATGTGCAAATCCTTTCTTTGAACTTTTTCCTTGCATAACTGGGCACTTTTATGGAGAAATTAAGATCAATTAATGAAGAATCACGAGTTGCCAACAATTCCAAGTCAAAGATGCCACAAACAGAAGCTCTAGAAGGTTTAACGGGCAGTGGTACGAATAGGACCCACCCATACCGCGCGCCTGTACCAGGTGTGCTGCCTTCGCCTGGTCAACACAAGTAACTTTCATGAAGTCAGCATATATAAGATTCATCTTCGAGCCGATAGAAACCCAAAATGCTAGTGTGAAGAAACACATTTGAAACCATTTTTGCATCCGAGGAGAGGAGATCCACCACCACGATCATCATCGCCATAGCCATCCCTCCTCTGCATATCCATCTCCATCCCCACTCCATAACCATAGTACTCTACTTGTAATCTTGATATCATCATGATTAGCGGCATTGTAATACTATTTGGTATTTGTTTTAAAATTTTCTATACAATTCTTATGATTGTTGATCTAATCATGAGTGAGTAGTCCTCACGGGATGCGGGCTGAGGCATAGTCTTACAGCAATTATGTGCATCTTCTAACTCCATGGGATATTGAGTTGTGATTGAATGTTGAATTTATCCTTTGTATTCTTATCTTTTGCCTTGATTCACGGATTTGTCAGGTACCTCAAACCCCGAGGATCAATATAGTTAATAATGTGGGATGAGTGATGATCGGCTTCTACATGTGAAATCCAGTGACATCAGGGGAGTACGATAATTGTTTAGAGATCCACTTGGGAGCACTTAAAGTCATAGATCTTAATGCTTTGGTTTGTTTTACTTCATAACCACGTAACCCCGCGGGACGATGGTGTAGTGGTTGGACAAAAGTCTATAGTATATGTGGCTGGCAGATACGATAGTAGTTAGTTACAGACGCACAACCCACAACTTTCATCAGTATTATATCACAATTCATGAATGAGATTATTAATATTATCTTTATGCCTAACATTTCGTGCACAATTGTAGGCGAATCTTTAGCCCTGGCCTATCTCCATCCATCGATAGAAGTCTAAAAAGTAAACCGTGATAATCCCGATAAACAAAGATACTACGAGTTTCCAAGGTCTTGTTCAACATAATCTTACACGATTAATTTCTAACTATGTCTTTTAGGGACAAGCAAGCTATACTATAATCCGTAATCCGAATCGAAAATATCAACATCAAAAACATCTTAGCTGATTAATTTATATTTTTTCTTGATAGTGAACATGAAGGTTACAACCGCGGATCGAAATAGAGAAAGAACAATGCCTATATCTACGTTCTAAAGCGCCTCCTATGGAGGGCTATAAGCTACATTTGACGCGAGAAAACCTCACGTACAGAAGCCTATTGCCGACACCTACATTCTAAAGCATCTCCTACAGAGGGATATGAGCTACGCCTGACGCGAGAAAAACCTTCCCTACAGAAGCTTCATAGGTGAGCACAGTCGAGGAGACAAAAACTCGCGTAGAGAAAAGTCTGAGACGTCATGAACGATCCACCATCACCATATTCGCAGTCGCAAGAACACACTGAGAGTCAGGATAGATCAACCATGAACCCAAGGCGTCGAGTATCCTGTTGTCAGGAAGGAGCCGTGTACGCAGGACTACACAGTGAAAAAACAAAGACAACCCCCTCGCTACATGTTGCCTCCGCGCGAGAACGACGAACCGAGAGTGCTGGTGTTGGTTCTTCCAGGCGGCGAGAGAAAGAAAGGAGATAATCTATCGTCTAGTAGAGAAGCGAAGGCAACTGTTTTCTGAAAGAGATAAGATATCCGTGAGAGCGAGAGGCATTATTTATAGGCGAGCCACTCACGCCGCGTCTAGGAGCATTGGCTCGCGAGGCGCGGGGAAAAGCCACACGTCGTCTTCAAACGGGCGAAGCCTACAAGAATCATGGAGTGTAGCCAAATTTCCGCACGCGCATACGGAATGGGAGAACACATGTCCCGCGAGAACAGGTCCCATAGAACCATCGCAGATCGAGGATCCGTGGACGGGTGAGGTTTTCCGCTGTCAGCTCGTCTCTCGACCACGAGAACCCGCGGACAGCAAGGGTTTCCGCTACCACCCGGCTCTCGTCCACGAGAACCCGCAACCGGCGAGGGTTTACGCTGTCGTCTCGGCTCTGGGCCGCGAGAACCCGCGGAGGGCGAGGGTTTCCACTGCCATGTCGGCTGTCGACGGAACCCATGACCCTATAGGTGCGGAGCACTATATCACTTCATACACCTCTCACCAAGAGCAGTGTCGCCCGCAGCCGCTGATGCGTGGCCCAGGTGACGGCGTGCGGCCCACCTTCCGTCGACTCGGGGCAAGAAAGGGTGTGCGAGCTCTCTGCGATGGGGAATCCCGGGCTGTGGGCCCTGCCTTCCCGGGAGAGCCAGGCTCCGTCACGATGGCACCACGTGTCCTTTCTGGCGTACATTTCACGACTGAAAACAACTGAAATGACGTGGATAGCAGAATTGATCGAAACTTTTATGCGCATTTACTCTGATTTCTATTCCCATCGGAGAGGCCCTAAGGATTTTCTGGATTTCACGAGTAAACGTAGTTTTTTGTTAAATTTTAGTCGTATTTTTCTCTTAAAAAACTTTGTACAAATTAATAAATGATGATGATTGGCAAGAACAAGAGTGAAGAACATGACACGCCCCAGTTGACCCATGGGTCAAAGCGTCCGAATTTCCCCTCGTGCCTAAAAAACCTCCCCTCTCTCTACCCGCAACCCGACCGAAGCCTGCACCCGCTTCCCCGTTTCCGCCGACTTCTCCCCACCCGCGCTCCCCTCGCCGCCGGCGACCTCCACTTCTAGGGTTTCCTTCCCGCCCACCCGAAATTCCCCCAATCCCCACCCCCAATCCCCCCAATTGCGGGCGCTCCCCAGACGAATTGCCCCTCCCTCGGCCGGCCGGTCGCGGAATCCGTCCCCATACCTTGATGTAGTGTAGCTTGGATTGAAGGGGGTCGACGCCGAAGCGAAGCAGCGGGAAGAGCAGGGCATGTCGGGTGGGGGAGGAGGCGGTAGCTCGAGGTCCGACGCCGTCTCCGGGGGCAGCTTCCCCGCGGGCACGCCGAGGGGGGCGCCGGCCACGGACCCGCCGCCCCTTGCGCAGTACCTCTCGCTCGAGCCGCTCCCCGTCGGCGACTACAAGCACTCGCGCGCAGCGGAGCTGCGGCGCGCGCTCGCGGACTCCGCGGAGCCGCCCTTCGCGCTCAAGCCGCTCCCGCCCGCGGCCACCGACGAGCTCCGGCGGATCCGCGGGGGCGTCGCCGAGTCGTCCACCAGGGCCAAGTACACGCCGGTCCTCGAATCTGTTGTGTTGTTTTGCGTGCATTGCTCTGGTGACTCACGGGGTTGGAAATGAGGTGCAGGGAGAGGGCAAAGTCAATGCACGAGTCCATCCAGAAGCTGGAGAAGTACCAGAACGTCGTCGTGCGGCGGCGGCAGAGGAGCAGCCAGGGCAGCAGTGCCGAGAGGTCGTCGGGGAGCATGTCGGGCTCTCTCAGGATGGGGGCGCAGAACAGCGGGGATGCTCCTGTCCAGAGGCTCGAGGAGAGGGCTAAGAGCGCCACCATGAGCAAGCGTGTCCGCTCATCGCTGACTGCGGATGCACGGGTTTGTACCTCTGCTACTCCACTGACACTCAGTTAAATTCCATTTTCCCTATATGTCTTCCCTTCCATTGTTGTGGTTAGTTGAGTTGGTACTTGCTTTGGGTTTCGACATATTATTAGAGGTTCCATTTTCAGTACTATAAACCAATGAATTGGTGTGAACTGGTTGTTGGCATGACATATCAGTTTTCCTGTGCAAATCACATGGAACAACAGGTTGTGGAAGTATCTTATCTTAAATGACAAATCTTTGTAAACTTCTGTGGTGCTGATAAGTATGCACTTAGGGCCCAACTGTCGGTGTTGTCTACTGAGTTTCATGAATTAAAACATTGTGAAGACAGAACTGTCTGCTTGATTAGTCTTGGATGAACCTGTTCCCTAGCTACAGATGTGTCCAGTGTTCGCAAAGCTTTTATACCAAGTTCTTTCTGGACATCCTTTTTGTTGTTCAGTGGTTAACACCTTTTTTTTTTGCTTGTTCAATTGTTAGACAAGAGTGCATATTTAGTTTCTCTGTATTTTGATTGTTAGTATATATTTCATCCTTATTATGTCTTCCCTGTGCTAAGCATTTATGTTTTGTTTTGACTATTTGAAAACTGTATTTTTCAGTTGGAAGGGCGTGTTAATGTTTCCACAAGGCAAGGTCCTTTGGTAGATACTGAGAAAATTCCACCTTTGGAGAAGGAAAAAGGTTCTGTGAGAAATGTCAATGCTACATCCGGGTTTTCTGAAGACAAATTACGAGGCCTAGCTCCTGGTGGTGATGGATGGGAGAAGAAAATGAAACGTAAGCGTTCTGTTGGAACTATGCTCAATAGAGGCAGTGATGTTGACCGAGATGTTAAATCATCAGTTCAACATAGATCAAACAGTGAAGTACGAGGACGTTCTAGTGATGCTCTTCCATTTAGGTAATCTTCATGCATTGTCATCGGTTTTGTTGTCTGTTTATATTTTTTCCACATAATCTTCAAATGAATCACTATGTAGATACAGTGTGAGGTTTAGTACGCGATGGCGTCACAGGTCCAACCTCAAATCGTTGTCATAAGGTCTATGCCCATATGGCTGGCCATATAAGCATTCAGAGGCACTTATCTTATCCCTCCCTTTGTTGTATGACAGACATGGAACTTCTGCTGGAGCATCTGGAGGTAGCAAGATGGATATTAGTTCTCAGCAGAGTAGTTCTGGCTCACGGTATCTTCAGAAGACGGAGATGGATTCCCCATCTCTTCCAAATGAAAGACGAGAGCGCCATGCTGGGCTAGACAAAGAACGGGTTTTGGTGAAAGGAAACAAGTAAGTGTTGCTAGTTTGGTGTTAGTATTGTAGTGTTACATTTTATAACATGAGCTCTCTGATTTGACTGGTTAAAACCTCTTTGTGCTGCTGGAGTGCTAATTACTCTTGATAACATGCACGTGCACATGTAGTTTTGAACGTTCAGTAGTTCATGATATAGGTCTTTTTGGTTGTTTTTGCAGCATGAGAGTCGTTAATAGTTATGCGCTGCGCCATTCTTCTGATGTTTTGCCTCCATTGTGATTCCAGGGCACATACTTCTGAGGATATGCAACCTGGAACATTAAGTCCTATAACCAAGGGTAAAGCATGCAGAGCACCAAGAACCAGTTCTCTTGTAGGCATTCACTCATCATCTACTTTGCTACGCTCAGCTGGAGGAATGGATGAATGGGAAGAAGCACCATGCACAAATAAATCCTCACCCTTGGGAAGCACCACAAATCGCAAGCGTCCTATGGCTGCAAGTGCCTCTCCACCTCCTGTTGCTTGGGTGGGTCAACGTCCACAGAAAATGTCACGGTCAAGAAGAGCAAATGTTGTATCCCCAGTGTCAAATTTTGATGATCCCCTATCTGAAGGATCACCAATTGATGTTGCTGTTAGGCCTGCTTTAGAAATGCCTGGCCTTTTACTTCCAAGGGGTGCAGCTAGCAATAATTCACAAGCTGTATCTAGAATGGATAATGTTACATCTCCAGCCTGTCTGTCAGAAAGCGAAGGGTCTGTTGCTACTGAACACAGGAGTAAGGAAAAGGTCACGAATAGTGGTGACTTTGAGAATGAGGGGACAAATTCAGCTCATGTCGCAACAGAGTTAATTTTCTCATCCAAGAAAAGCAGGACTCCGTTGAAAGAAGAACTTGAAGATGGTAGCATTCGTCGGCAAGGGAGGAGCGGAAGAGGCACTATGCATGTTAAAGGGTCATCCATACCAAAAGAGAAGTTGGATAGCACAGAAACGAGAAAGTTGGTAAAGAGCGTAAGACCTGTAGCTGAAAAAACCGAAAGGTGCTTACTGATTTTTTTTTTTGAACGGGTTAATTTTATTTTGCATCTGAAACTAATGATCTTTAATTTGGTGCAGTAAGTTAGGCCGTCCTCCAACAAAGAAAGGTTCGGACCGCAAAGCATCATCTCGACAACCAGAAATTCTGAATTGTGGGTCAATGGATATTACAGGTCTGCTGATAGACATTTTAATTTACCATTCAATACTTTTGGTTTCTTTTTGTCAAAGATGATTTTGACGCTAAACCTTGTGTTGTAGGTGAATCAGAAGATGACCGCGAAGAACTTCTAGCTGCTGCAAATGCTGCCCGCGGTGCTATTGGTGAGCAATTCTGCATATTATAGTTATTATTTGGCTGCAAAGAGTGTGGTTCTATGTTCCATGGTTGATGGATTCCTTATTCTTTTCTGCAGTTGGTGCATATGCTGGCCCTTTTTGGAAGAAGATAGAACCAATGCTTACTTTCATCCGATCTGAAGATTTATCCTTCTTAAAAAACCAGGTTGGATTTTATTTGCCTTACAAGGGTTCATAGAAAAGACCTATTTTCTTGTTGCGATGAACCATCACTTATAGAAGTCTCTGGTCAGATTACATTTTTGGAAGAGCTTGAGATGGGCATGTCTAATATGCACGATGAAGATAAGTTAAGTGTATCAACTAACTTTAATGGTCTGCCGTCAATGGTACTCTCCCTTCTGCTGCTCCCCTACCCTTAGATGTTTTCAATAGATCCTTAACTTCTGTATTCCTTTCTATGCCAATTGTGTACTGCAAAGATCTGAGTTTGGTACCTGGTTTCACATATTATTTTCATCCGCAGGGAGAACATTTCCAGGCTCTGCCTGTGTCTAATTCTTCTGTGTTGGTGGATCAAAGCGAAGCAAATGGTATTGGACAAAAAGAATCTGTAGACATTTTGTCTTATAATGGCGAGAATCACAGCACCTCATTGCAAAAGGCACCGGGGCAAGGAATATTTGGAGAAATGGCTCCCCTGACAAGTAGACTGCTCTCGGCTCTAATTGTAGAAGACGTCGATGATTTTTCTGAGTCCAATGGTGTGCAAGGAGATATACTTCTTGAGTTCTCAAATGACTTCCTTCCTCCTGCCGCCACAGTTGAATTTGGAGCCATGGCGGTAGAATCCAGTTTTGGGATGTGCCCTGATTTCAAGCATTCAAGCAGTAACTCAGTATATAACAGCATGTCCAATGGTTTCACAACGTCCAGCATTTTGAGGGGCTCATATAGTCAAAATTCAGTCTGCAGTGAGAATATATCAGATGGGATAAATGTTATGGCTTACCCAGAAAATGGCTCTTCGCATGGGTCCATTCCACATATTTCACAGCAGTACCAAGCTCCTGGAAAAGATCCATCTTTACCATTATATGGATATCAGTATGCACAGATGTCTTTGCATGACAGGACTTTGGTTGAGTTGCACAGTATTGACATTTTCCCAGAGATGGTATGGTTCTTAATAAAAAAACTAAAAAACCCTCTATTCATGATACGTTTGTCAATTGAAGACTTGATTTGGGGCTGATTGCAAAAGATATCTGAATAGAAAGATAGATCTCTCCATCTATACAGATATGTAAAAAAGAATCGATTTCTATTTGATGAAAACTTTGATTCAAAGAACTGTGCTTAGCCCCCCCTCCTCCCGCGCGAGCTCATGAAATGGCGGCTCAGCGTAGTTTCTTTGTCGTATAGTTTGTTATAATTAATATGCCTTGATTTCTCATGTTCTGAAGTAGTGTGAAACATGATTATCCATATCACAGATATTCTTACTGTTCTGGTTCCGGTATTCAAAATCATATGTTTCTTATGTGGTTGCAGTAAACTGTGTTATTATTTACGTTAGAAACTGAAAAGAGATCATCAATACGTAATTTACATGACATAAGTGTATATACTAGTTACTTCAACTAGAAAACGGGTAAATTTTGGAAGTATGTCTGTGATCTGGGCTGAAAACAGGATATGGATTTGAGAGCTTGAATGGCTGTGGTTCGTTGGGTGTTGATCACTGATCAGTACTGAGTGTTGACCCTAGTTTTGTATTGTATGCTCCTGTAGGATAAACATAGTTTCATGATCCTCTAGAAACAAATGCATCATAGACCACCTCATTGTTTTCAATCATTGCCTGTGATTTAGTGTGTCTACCTGTTAACTCGAATATCATGACAATAATTGTTCTGAATGCAGCCCGAGCTGGATGAGGGAGAGGATGAGGATATCAATAAAGTTATTTTGGAGCTGCAGAAAAGACTCTTTGACCAGGTGGTTATTCACTTTTGGTTAAACTTAACAAATGATTGGATAATAATAGATCATCATTTCGATTTCTCTAGAGTTCACTTGAAGTTACTTTGGCAAGTAGGTCATACTAAACTGGCATATATATTAGTAGTTGTAGAACTTGTGGTCTAGGCTTCAAGCTTTAGTGAGGTTAATGAGATTATTATGGTGGAATTGCCTGATATCGCAATATCAATTGTGAAAGAAGTTGGTATTTCTCATGTGATAAATTGGCAGTAGTCAAAACTAGCAAAAAAGCAGATCTAGCCAACTTAGCAGAGTTCAACGGATAAGTTGGGTCCAGTGAGAAGTCACTATTTTTTGGTTTGTTTTGTGCCCATTCGTCAAATAAGCAATTTTGTAAGAATAATTTGAGTCAGTTTGAAACAGTCCCACCTAGTCTTCATTTGAATCATTATACCAACTGAGATTATGCACTGCACCTCAACTAATTCTGCTGTGTCTGTATCCTTATTTTTCATATGTCAATGATTTCCTTTTGGCTTCGGATTTACAGCAGGTTTGTTTGAAACACCTGCATGCATGCAGGATGTCCCATGTTTAATGTTTTAGAAACTAGGGAAAAAAGCATTGTTTAATGGAAAAAGGCATCCCTGCATGTGTCTTTTTGTTCAACATTCATGGCATATTATTTCCTATAAAGAGTACTTGTGTAGTTTGCACATATTTTCTAGGAAATAAATATGCTTTTCTAATGAAAATGCATGTTTCTCTATGTGTTTTAGGTGAATCAAAAGAAGTGCGAATTAAATAAGCTGGAAAAGGCAATTCGAAATACTAAAAACATGGAGGAGAGGTATTAATGGTTCTACCTATGTTCCAGTTTTTTAAAAAACTGTAAAGCTATGACAGCATCTAATTCTAAAAGTTTGTTTTGCAGGAGCCTGGAACAACACGCAATGAACAAATTAGTAGAGAGGGCATACAAAAAACTGCTGGTAGCTGAATATTCTCTTACTTACATTACCGCTTACTTTTTGTTAGTGCTAAAACTTTAAGGAATCGGAGGATTTGGGTGTCCTGCTTCCCATAGGTTTCGTGTCTTGACTGATTGATGGACAACAGAGGCACCTTGGTGTAGTTTTAGTTGATAGCAGCAACGCTTGGTCCTAAATATCTCATTTTCGGGATACATTTATCTGGCACTTGTTGCTCTATTATGTATCGGGAGAAATATTATTTGTTAGTTTCAAGTGTTGCTTGTTTCTTCGGGTTTATTTATTTATTTTCCCTTTTCAATAACTTAACCTTGATCTTTTTGACAGGGTGGCCGGGGTAGTTCTAGTCATAAGGGTGGCCTCAGTAAAGCGGCCAGTAAGGCTGCCAAACAGCTTGCATTGGCTTTTGCGAAGCGAACGCTTGCCCGGTGCCAGAAATTCGAGGAAACAGAGAAAAGCTGCTTCAGAGAGCCTTTCCTTTGGAGTGTGCTGTCTGCACCTTTGCCAAAGAGCGAGGCAGCTGATGGTAATGCACACACACACCTGTGGATAAGGCGAACCAAACCTTTATTTGGCACATTGTGTTGGTAAGAACTTCCAATAAAATCTGCTTTTGCTGTGCTGCAGGTGGTGCTCCAGGATCGGCAGATAGGCCGAAGAATGTAAAGCTCGACAGAAGCCCATTGAGCCAAGGTATTTCTAGCACTCTTGGACAAGTCTGGCATGCAAATTAATTCAGGAGAGCTAGGATCGCACTGTGATGATTTCTTCTGAACTCTTCTGTCAGTGGTTATTCCAACAAACTTGTGCTGATATTTTTCCAGGTAGTACGAAAATTAAAAAGAGCGAGAGAGAAAGGGACAGGGATGGATCCGCCAAGAGCTCCAAATCAGGAGGCCGCAACTCGTCAGGCAGCGGAAGGAACGACCGCAAAACCAAGATGAAACCGAAGCAGAAGCTCGCGCAGCTATCAACGTCAGGAAATGTCCTCGGCAGGGTCACGGAGCCGCCGCCGCCGCCGTCGAGCTTCCCCTCGCCGTCCCCACGAGAATCCAGCGAGTGGAAGAACCCTCTGAGCCTAAAACCCATCCACCCTACTCAACCAGTGAGGAACACCGCGCCTATCGTCCCCCAGGAACCTCTGGATGCTCCGCTGCCGGCGATGGACCCGATGGTGGACATCCTGGACGTGCCGGAGGGCAATGACATTGGCGCCTGGTTTACGGAAGATCTGGATGAGTCGCTTCAGGACTTTGACTTCTCCGGGGGCTTGGAGATCCCGGACGATGACCTCACCCAGCTAGGTTTCATGTGAGATGATGGGATATGGTAGTAAATATCATTATATATGTGCATATATGATTGGAGGTTTGATCCTATATTAGCATTATGTTGCTGGTTGACGGCACTGACCGACTAGTTGATGCCTGCCTCAAAGGTAGGCATTGGGACATCATGTGTAACTGAGTGTCGACATCTAATGTGCAAAATCAAGTTGAGTATTATGTAAGATAGATATACTGGGAGCCTGTCATTTTTGGTATATTCGTGGAGAGGAAGTCGGTGGTGCAGAGTGTAGGGGGCAGTCTTCAACAGCGTTGTGCACATTGAGTCTGGTGATGGCCACCCAGAGTGTTCTTTTCTGGAGAGATAGGTAGATGGTGTGCACATTGAGTCTGGTGATGGCCGCCTAGAGTGTTCTTTTCTGGAGAGAGAGATAGATAGATGGTGTGCACGTTCAGTCTGGTGATGGCCACCCAGATTTAGGTTTCACAGATGTGAGAATAAACAATGTCAGGCTTTCAATCATAAGAATTCAAAAATAATATACTCCCTCTGTCCCAAAATAATTAACTTCAATTTGTCTAGATTCACATGTATCACTCAAGGTGAGGTATTTTCCTACAGGCAACCTGACTTTTGTCGGCAATTCATCAGCTGTTTGGAAGGGATAGAATATGGTCTAGAACTTCTGGAGAAAAGTATCATCTGGATAGTGGCAATGGCAGTAATATTCGTGTCTGGAGCGATCCTTGGTCCCAAAAGGGCCAACGTTTCGTCCGATATCACAAAGGGAAGATTGCGGCTATAACAGGGTTTCTGATTTTTTGGATGAGTGCTTGGAATGTGCCGCAATTAAACAAATACTTTTGGCCTGTTGATGTCGAAGCGATTATTAAGATCAGAACTTCACCAAGGTTACAGAGTGATGTTGATGCTAATATGTCATCTACATGACAGGCTCTTGCTGCCACAAAAAATTGCATGCTGGATGGCTCCCATGGAAAACGTTATCAGGTGCTATTACCATGCCCAAATGCTGTGAAGATCTGGGAACGCATGGGCGAGGTTTGGCCAATTCCTGTCCAAACCCGACACGGTTATGCTGGACACGGTTTCAATGCAAATGATAGACATGGTCATCATGTTATCTGTGCAGCTACTTTGATACACCGATCCAAATCCGACAACGAGCGGTGGAGGAAATTTTTAGATTTTTAAAGGGTAAAATCGTCTTGTCCATTGATGCTTCTTTCGGTGCCCAAGGAAGCGCTGGAGCTGGTATGATCCTAAACCCTAAGGGATGACGGTGGCGTTGTAATCTTTGCTCTCATACCGCAATCTGTTTCATCGCAGTGATGCTTTGGAGTCCGTGAAATTTGTGTGCACTCTGCCTATCATTGTACAGACAAATTGTGCCTATCATTGTACAACAGCAGATTGTGCTTCAATTTTGTCTGTACTGAATTGTAATCCTACTGTTTGTTTGAGGAATAAAATCTCGATGGTTCTCGAGAAAAAGAAAAAAAGAGGCAGACGATTACAACACTCGTATAAGTGCCTGTCAACTGAAAAGAAGAATACTTGCTGCTCGTAGTACTCCCTCCCTCCCTCCCTCCCTCCTGGTCGATCCCGGACACCCAACCAGCCCAGGTTGAACGGCAACTCAATGCGTATGCGGAGAAGAGTTCCAGCACACGACATCCAGTGTAACCAACAGTGCTGGATCGTTATATAGTTGCATCCAGTTATCTCGTCGTCATGTGGAGTAGAGCTGCAGGCCTTGCTAGTTCAGGTGCTCGATGGAGGGTGAGTATGCCAGGAACCTCAAGTCTGAACCATGAATTCTGACCAACTCTGAATCCTCAACTTGCAGAGACAGGGGAGAACACGCCTTCCGGGTCTCCGGCCCATCAGTTTGCATCCTTATGCCTTGGCAACTGATCATGATCAACTGATCATAGAGTAACTAAGGACACACTTTTGCTTCTTTTAATCCGTCACGAATTCTGAAACGTACAGAAAATTTACTGTAATTCCATTTACTTCTGATTTCAAAATCTAAGATGCTACCAACAGGTATAGTATATCTACATTACTTGCTCCCAAAACAGAAAAAACCACCATTTTCATAACAATGACACTTATTTTACCAAAGCTCCAACGCTGAACATTTAATCATGTTAAACTACTCCATCAGGTGACTCTAACGTTAGCCACCCATGCCATGTAACAAAACCGTTTGCAGGTATGTCAGATCATTAGGAAGCACAGCTAGTGCTCAGATAAGATAATCATAACCAGGGACAGAATATACCTATGAGGTTCCTCGTGGTCATTCGGGATACTGTTGTCAGCAGGCTGCTGAACTTGAGAAACTTCCAGCACCCACAACAAGTCAAAGCAGGGCACCACCGAGATGACTTTCAGTGGTTCAGAGCAATAGACTATCAGATACTACCCCTGACAGGAACTGGATATGGGAAAGGATTCGAGGATAAGTCTATTAGGAAGCACAGCCAGTGCTCAGATAAGTTAACCATAACCAGGAACAGAATATAACTTCCAGCACTAGTCGTCTTGGCTTGGCCATTCGTAGCATCCGCATCAAGTAGAAGAAGAGCACCACCGAGAAGGTGACTTTCACTGGTTCAGAGCCATAGACTGAAAGAAGAGCATCACTTGTTTTGATTTCAACCAAAGCTACAGCTTTAATTAGCAAGATGCTTAGCTTTCGCAACATGCAGACACAAAATGAAAAGGATGGGCACTGAGTGACGGGACAGGATGACTTTCCATGGCTAAGCTCTTAAGTATGTCACAATATATTAGTATACGATTAAAACGAAAAACATGTGCCTACATGTCTTCAAATTAAACTAAAAAAAGCACGACTAGAAAGAAACTAGCGAATACGATTCAGACTACAGATGGTGAAGTTTTTTCATGGCCGACCAGTGGTGCACAAGGAGAGACAGTTGACAAGAGTATGTGGTTGTGCCGTGTTCCGGCTGGCAACATACGTGGTGCTTTTGTCTCCGACATGGTAAACCTTGATGTAATCCCCCTCGGTGAAGCCGGAGCCCGGGTAGATGGTGTCACCACTGATTGAGCCCGGGGAGAAAACCCCGACAGGCACCGACAGAGAGCAATGCATCCCGATGAACAAGGCATGTCCTCCAGCACCACCAAAACTGTTTACTCGGCAAAGATTTCCTGCGTCCAAATCCACTCGATACACAGCATAACTCCTCTCCCTGAATACTCGCGAAGACCTACGACGGTGCACCAGCATCAACTCCCCCGCATTCTCCACCAGGTGCACACTACCTCCCGGTGCGAACCGAGTAGGCAGATTGGCGGCCACCTCCAGCCGCGGTGGCTGATTCTTGAGCACCATGACACCAAGGTTGTGGGTGACACAGTAGAGTCGTCCCGAGAACACCAAGGACGATGGTTTCAAAGTCACATCACTGAGCACCAGTGTCCAGCACGCATCCCCCGGCTTCGCCATGCCAAAAATGCACAACTTGTGCAAAGAGAGCACCACCGTGGAATCATCATCCAGAATGCCGGAGCCCCAGGCTTGGAAGTAGTGGTCGAAAGTAGTATCGGAAAGTAGGTCATGATCATTCTTGGGAAGCAGCGTGGTGAGCGGCGGGAGGGGCGTGAGGTGGCGCGTGAGCGGGTTGAGCAGGCGGACGGTGGCGCGCGGCTGGTGGGCGTGGGACAGGACGAGGAGGCCCTCCGCGGTGACGCCGAGCACGTCGTGGTCATGGAGCTCGGGGAGGTCCACTTGGACGAACTCGCCGGTTGAGGTGTTGAGGAGGCGGCGGCGGTTGGGCGTCGCGAGCTCCTCAAGGAGCAGGACCCACCGCCGGGGATGGAACCGCCGGTCGAGGCTTCCGTGCGCACGAGGATCCGCGGAGCACCTCCGCCACTCGCGGCACACGGCACGGAAGCGGACGTAGCCGGCGACATCGTAGGCGAGGACACGGTCGGCGATCAGGCCCGCAGGCCCGTCGTCGAGATCCGCCCAGTTTTTCCTCTTGAGGGCAGGATAGGGAGAGCGAGCCATGGAGCTTCCGCCGAGGAGGGTCGTCGCCGTGGGCGCCGGGAAGAGCCTAGATGGGGCCGCGCCGCCGCCGTCGTTTCTTTAGGGGAGGTGGAACTGAGAACCGGAAGGACCAGTTTTTTTTGGACTTCACCTCTGTGTTGTTGCTTTAGAGCCCATATCGGATTGGTTAATTTGGCCTTATTTCTCTCTTTTTTTTGTTTGGCACTGATTTTTTTTCCGAATCACTTATATATTACTCGAAAACATCATGAATTACAATCTACTAGTATTTTGCAAGTACTCCCTCCGATTTCGAAACATTCGACCTACACACTAAAAAAATATCTACATACACTCCTTTCATCAAGCTAAAACATCTTATATTTTAAAACAAAGGGAGTATCAGCTAGACCCCTCGAGGACTGGAGGCTAGCCATACTACCATATGACTGCTTGATCATTTAACATGAGTATTACTCCCCTCTTTTCAAAATATAAGATGTTTTAGCTTTATAAAACGTATCACCCACTTCCTACAATCCGGCCGCCACTTCTGCCTCTCGTAGGAGTCTGGGCCATGTCCCAGTCCCAGTGTGGCTGATCATTTCACAAACTTCCTACAATCCGGCCGCCATATCTGCCTCCCGTAGGAGTATGGGCGTGTCTTAGTTCCAGTGTGGCTGATCATTTCACAAAGCTAAAACATCTTATATTTTGAAATAGAGGGAGTACAAATTTGTCTAACCTTGAGTAAGGTTTTCATCTCATCAACTGTCATGGCATAAACTGATCGTCTAGCTCCACATTGTTCATCATATTAATTAACTCGTGGCAATTCACCTCAACAATCAGTGATTGGTTGCACCAATACAAGGCCAATGAAATTCCCCACAACGCTGCACTCACCTCTGCATCCAAAGCATCTATGCAAGATAATATCCGGCGACAAGATGAAAAATCCTCCCATTGTGGTCAGGAACAACGATTCCTGCTCCAGCATGACCTTCAGATCCAAAGGATCCATCAGTATTTACCTTGCACCAGCCGGACGGGGGCGGAGTCAATTGTAGATTGTGTTCAGCACATTGCACACTAACTGAATGCATCTTTCCTTCCTCGGTGTTCAAGATAAACTTTCCTTTAGCCATATCGGCCTCTGGTTGATGCTTAATGACAACTTATAAAAAATAGCCTGGATACTTCAGCAGGTGGAGGCGGTTTATCGTGGATCACCTCGTCTCTAACATGCCATGAGCTCCACAAGGTCATTAAGATCATATTAGTGCAACTTCTAGAGACTATCTGCGACAAGGTTAAAAGTCACTCCATCCCTATGTTAAAAATTGATTCAAGCTCAACCAATCGCCACGTTTTCAGCCATGAGGAGCCATAGCTCCTTTGCAAACATGCACTAAATAAATCGGTGAAAGTTGTTTTCTGATGCTGCACCACATATAATACACTGATCCTTTAGCTCCAGGGTTCCTTTAACCTAGACAAATAGGCACGCTTCGCCGCGCCACTTCATGACTTACAGGCAATGGGTGGCATGTGTGGTATATTCGCGGTGGTTTGTTCTATGACAATATAGGCGTACATCCGTAGCTATTTGTTCTATAAAACTAATAGGCACAATATGTTTAGAAATTCAATTCGGCTTACGAGTACAAATAAACCTATTATTGGTAAAAATATTTTGAAATGTCAAAGATTTTTTTTAAAAAATATACGCATGTGTATTTGGACATTCTATTCGTACACATCTTTTTGGAAAAACATTATTTGTATCCTGTGTAAAAAAACACAAATTCAAATGCTCCAATATGATTATTTTTGAACAATTTTTTGTCTTTTTACACAAGTCACATAAAATAGCCCCTTCCCCAGAAAGTTGTGTAAGAACACAGCATGTCCAGATATACACGCATCATTTTCTTTCTTAATTTTTTACATTTTAAAATTTGTTTATATGTTTTTTTATAATAGGTTTATTTGCACCGTGAGCCAAAACATCACCTCCGTATTTTTGTTGTTGTGTCCTACATGTGTAGATGCCAGAAGATATCAGTTCGATCTATGCAAAAAGTTTTGGGTATGACGGTCGGTAAGGTGACCACATATGTTTAGAACTACCATTATTTTTTAGGCTGAGTATTTATCATATTTTTTCTCAATTTAATCTTAGAACCATCATGATTCGGTGGTGGACTCTTATGCCGCGAGAGAGAGGGGGATTGGGCTGGTGGTGCCTGATGACCCACAAGTATAAGGGGTGTATCACAGTATTTTCGAGGGAAGTGAAACCTAATTTATTGATTCGACACAAGGAAAGCCAAAGAATATTTATAAGCCTTAACAACTGAGTTGTGAATTCAGCTGCACCTGGAAACAATCTTGCTCACAGCAGTTTATCAGTAGCAACAATTTTGTAGTAGGAATAGCAAAGTAACAGCAGTGGCAAAGCAAAGACAGTAGTAACGAAAGCAGTAAACAGTGGGATTCGAGTGCGGTAGGCATAGGGATGGATGGACGGGCGTTGCATGGACAAGACAATTCACATAGCAAACAGAACATAGGGCAAATGCAGATAAATAAGATAAAGCACCCAAGTACTAGACAATCCTAGGCATGTGTTCCATATATAGTCATACGTGCTCGCAATGAGAACTTGCACAACATCTTTTGTCCTGCCAGCCTGTTTGCAGCGGGGCCTCTAGGGAACTACTGGCAATTAAGGTGCTCCTTTTAATAGAGCACCGGAGCAAAGCATTAACACTCCGTGAACACATGTGATCCTCACATCAAAGCCATTCCCTTCCGGTTATCCCGATTTCTGTCACTTCGGGGCCATAGGTTCTGGACAACAACGTGTGTATACAACTTGCAGATAAGACCAAGAACAATACTATCATAATGAATCAATAATATGTTCAGATCTGAAATCATGGCACTCGGGTCCTAGTGACAAGCATTAAGCACAACAAGTTGCAACAAAGTCATAAAGCACTAATAAAAGATACTAGGCACTATGCCCTAACAATCTGATGCCATTACATGAACGATCTCATCCAATCCCTACCATCCCCATAGCCTACAGCGAGAGATTACTCACTCATAGATGGGGGAAACATGGATGGTCGATGGAGATGATGGTGAAGATTGATGGAGATGGCTCCGGGGGCACTTCCCCGTCCCGGCAGGGTGCCGGAACAGAGACTTTCTGTCCCCCGAATCTCCCCTTCGGTGGCGGTGGCGCAGCGGAACTTTTCGTGGAAAAACGTCGAACCCCCCGAAGTTTTTAGGTTAGAAGGCTTCTTATAGGCGAAGAGGGAGACCGAGGGGGTGCCTGGGGCCACCACACCATGCCCTGGCGCCGCCAGGCCCAACCCGCGCCTGGGGGGGGGGGGTGTGTGTGGCCAGCCCCTGGCCCTCCTCCGTCTCGTATTCTGGCTCCTGGAGTCTTCTGGAAAAATAGACACTTTGGCTTTTGTCCCGTCCAATTCCGAGAATATTCATTTTCTGACTTTCCTGGAACCAAAAACAGCAGAAAACAGGCAGCTGGCACTGTGGCTCTTATTAATAGGTTAGTCCAAGAAATCATGTAAAAAGTACTCCAAAGTGTGGACAAAACACAAGAAAGTGGATAAAACCAAGCATGGAGCATCAAAAATTATAGATACATTTGCAATGTATCAGTGCCACGACGGGAGTAAGTGAGGATGCGGTGAAAACATCGATGTGTAAAGAAGCACCTGCAAGCCTCCATCACACACACGAAGGAGCGCCACATGGGCCCACGCGTCAATGTGAAGAGTAGGAAAATGAGCCCACATGGTAGCGGCAGATGGCCTTAGAGTGCTTGCATGTGACCAGGCTTAAGCTTAAAGTCAAAACCATTTGGGACATTGGCTGTACAGGTGATAGTGCTAAACGTCTCTCAGCTAAATTTAAACTCTTGCGGAAACGCCTCAAACAATGGAGCTCGAGCGTTGCTGTTCTGAAACTCTGATTGCTAATTGTAATGAGGTGATTCTTAATCTGGATAATTTTGAAGAGCAAAGACCTTTACATATTACCGAATGGAATTTCATAAATATTGTGAAAAGCAAATTCCAACACCTACTGTTGTGTAAACATGATTACTGGAGAAAGAGATGCACAGCTAGGTGGGCTCGTCTAGGAGATGAGAATACATCTTTTTTCTACTCTATGGCTACCATCCGTTATAGAAAGAATTTGATAACAACCTTGACCAGCGAAGATGGATCACAAGCTTCAGAACACCATGAAAAGGCAGGCCTTCTATGGGAATAATTTCATAACAGATTAGGAGTGGCTCTGTCCATTGATAGTTTGTTTGATTTCTCAGAATATTTTAATCCATTTGAGGGACTGGAAATTTTGTGGGCACCTTTTACAAATGAAGAAATCGACAAAGTGGTTGCACACATGCCAGGGGATAAATCACCAGGTCCGGACGGTTTCTTAGGTTTATTTTTGAAAGTTTGTTGGCCGGTGATCAAATATGATTTTTATGACCTTTGCCGAGAATTTTGGGAGGGAACGGTAAACCTCCAAAGTATCAATGACTCGTTTATTACATTGATCCCTAAAATTCTTTCCCCAGCAGGACCGAATGACTACAGACCGATCTCCCTTTTGAACATCTGCTTAAAGTTGATCACCAAATTGCTCGCGAATCGACTGCAAGAGAAAATTCTCGTGATGGTTCACATAAATCAGTATGGTTTTCTGAAATCTCGTAATATCCAAGACTGTGTTGGATGGGAATACGAGTATATCCACCAATGTAAGCAAGCCGGGATTGCTTCGGGTATTCTCAAACTGGATTTTGCAAAAGCTTTCAACACGGTTGAACATGAAGCGATTTTGAAAGTCTTGGAAAGTATGGGTTTTGACCAACGTTGGTTAAATTGGGTGAGGATGATCATGTCCACGGGCAGCTCTGCGGTTTTATTGAACGGAGTGCCAGGGAAGAAATTCTTTTGTCGTCGAGGTGTGCGACAAGGGGACCCTCTCTCGCCACTCCTGTTCTTAAGTGTGGCTGAACTTTTACAAGTGATGGTCAATCACCTTTTTCAGGCTGGGATTTTACTGCACCGGTAAATATTCTGAATACAGACTTTCTGATTATGCAATATGCAGACGATACGCTTCTCATTCTCCAAGCATGCCCGGTACAAGTGGCGGCCCTCAAGGATCTGTTAGAAACTTTTGCTTAGGCGACAGGGCTAAAGGTGAATTATGCTAAATCTTCAATTATGCCAATTAATGTGACGGATGAGCAACTTGAGCTCTTGGCAGCATCATTTGGCTATGTGGTGGGCAAGCTTCCCTTTCCCTACCTAGGGTTACCTTTGGGTATCACGAAGCCCACAATTCAGGATCTCTCGCCACTAGTGGGCCTGGTTGAACGTCGGTTAAATGCTAGTGCACGGTTTCTTGGATATGGTGGAAGACTTGAGTTTGTTCGGTCAGTTCTTTCTACCTTGCCAACTTTCTTCATGTGCTCCCTCAAAATTCAGAAAACGGTCATAAATATTTGTAATCGTGCTCAGAGACACTGTTTGCGGGCCAAAGAAGAAGACTCAACTTCAGTTCATGCTCTGGCTGCATGGTCTCTAGTCTACATACCAAGGCAACATGGAGGTTTGGGAGTATTGAATCTGGAATTACAAAACAAAGCTCTTGTTCTAAAACAGCTCCACAAGTTTTATTCAAAAGCTGATATTCCATGGGTCAAATTAATTTGGTCTCTATATGGAAATGGTGTACCACATGCCCAATCAGATTGTGGATCGTTTTGGTGGAAGGACATCTTCGGTCTTGTTGATGAGTATAGAAGTATTTCACACTGTCAAGTTGCAAGTGGGTCCACTGTCTTATTTTGGAAAGACTTCTGGACTGAGGGAGATCTACTTTGTGATAAATATCCTAGGTTGTTCTCTTATGCTCTGGATGAGGATACGTCGGTGGCATACTTAGCGCAGGTGGAAGATTTGAGCTCTTGATTTGCATTTCCTCTATAGGTTGAGGCCTTTCAGGAGTTCGAGCAGATCACACTTTTGTTGGCGGAAACAAATTTGACAGCTGATGAGCCTGATCGTCATTCATTTGTATGGGGCGATAAATACTTTCCTTCCAAATACTATAAATTTTTGTTCGGGGAACTTCCAAAGGACGCAGATCTAAATGAGATTTGGAAATCTAGTACGTTGCCTAAACTGAAAGTTTTTTGCTGGCTTTTATTGATGGATAGACTCAACACGAGAGAGTTGATGTTGCGTAAGCATTGGCACTTGGATTCTGGTCCAAAATGTGTACTCTGCGTGCAAGGTGACTTAGAAAATAAGGATCACATGTTCTTTGGCTATGACTTTGCACTACAGTGCTGGGACTTCTTGGGTATTCAATGGGATTAGTCTTCTTATTTCACAGAGGGTTTTATTTTAGCCAAAACTTTTTTTGCCGGACCGTGTTTTATGGAAATTTTTGCTTGTTCCTCCTGGAATATCTAGAAAATTCGAAATGATTTCATCTTCAGAGATATACCAGTCTCCTTCAGTAGATGGAAAGTAGGTTTCCAAAGTGATCTCCTTCTGCATAAGTTCAAAGTTAAATCTGCTAATGTACAACCTCTTGTAGAATGTCTCTTACATTTGTTCGTGTAACTCATGGTTTCTTTCTAAGACACTTCCTCCCCATGTAATCTTGGCTTGTTAGCCTCAGACTTTTGTATCTCCCTCCTGTAATATATATAAAATTTACACCGTAGGGACTTCCCCTACGGTAAAGGTGTCAAAAAATGTTGGAAGAGAGTGGGTAATAAGATGCCAAGCAAAGTGCTTAACTTTGGGAGGTACGTTGGAATTCCAGACCATGTCCCATACTTTTCTATTGCCATCTAGAGTGGAGCTAGAGGATTCTGTATTGATGGCCACACATCATCCATTGCAAACTAGCACGCACAACTTGAAGTGTTTGTTGCATGGAAAACAAAAAAATTCTACGGAATAGCAAGATAGAACCCTACAAGATTTAATCTACTAGATGCATGTAACAAGTAGAACATATCCTATCTACTTACCTCGAAAAACACAAGCGTTAACGATCTAGATATTGACCTTCGAGATCCATGTACCTAACAGACAACACCCCACGGTATCCACACGTTCCGCCGCGGTGACGCCTCCTCCATCTTGTTTCCACAAGAGAGGTAGAAGAACTCTGTGAGAATCCGGCAGCACAACGGCATCGCAGCTATGGTGTAGATGGATTCCTGTAGGGCTTTGCTTGATCCAATCCGGAGTAGGACACCGCGAGAAACATAGGAGGTAGGGGGAGGAGGCTTGCTCCTCCTCCAATCCTCTAGGGCAAGGGGACAGGGGGAGTCCCTCCCCCACATGCCCCCCTTTTCGAAGTTAGGGTTCAGCCCTTGGCCCGCAGGCCACTTGGGCCTTTTGGACGTGGCGCCTTAGCCCAGTAGGGTCGGGGTGCCCCCACATGGGACCATGTGTCTCACCTGCGACCTCACAGGTGGGCCCCTACATGGACCCTTCAGGAACATTCTAGAAGATTCTATCACATAGAAATATTCTGAACTTGCCCGAAACTCTAAAATGGGAAGTGCCATATATCATTCTCTACCTTCGAACCATTCCGAAGCTCCTCGTGATATCAAGGATCTCATCTGAGACTCTGAAACAACATTTAATTTCCACCATACATACTATTAACGAAGACTAGCGACACCGTAGGTTAAGTGTGTGCGTGACCCGATATGTTCAAGAACATGCAGACATGGTCGAGACACCTCTCCGATCAATAACCATTAGTGGGATCAGGATGCCGATAGTGGTTTCTACACATTCAACAAAGTTCTTTTCGGTTGAACCACAATGTCAAAGATTAAAACAATATGGTATACAATTCTTTTTGTGTCGTGATATATTACTTGCCCGAGATTGTATCATCGTTATCACTATACCTAGTTCAATCTTATTACCGGCAATTTCTTTTAACTCGTACCATGGTATATGATCCCTGTGACTAACCACATTAGTGGCTGAGCTCTTGGATGCTATACTACCGAGAGGGCCTAGAGATATCTTACACTTCGTCCTACGAAGGGACAAATCCCAATCTTGATCCACGCAACCCAGCAGACACCATCGAAGATACCTGAAATCCATCTTTATAGTCACTTTGTTCTGGAGTGATGTTTGATATCCACAAGCTATTCCTATGATGCCCGAGAGTAACATGATCTCATGATCTGAGGAAACTATGCTTGACATATTCAGAAAGCAATAGCTAACAAACTAAATGATGCAATCAGAAGCTATGCTTATTATTTGGGTATGTCCATCACATCATTCTCCTAACTATGTGATCCTATTATCAAGTGATATTCATGTCCATGATTAGAAAATCTTAACCATTACTTAACTAACGAACTAGTAGTGAGAGGCTTACTAGAGACTCTATGATGTTTATTTATCCACACGTATATTTAGTTTTCAATACTTACAATTATAGCATGGATAGTAAATATTATCATGAATAAGGAAATATGAACAATAACAATTTTATTATTGCCTCTAGAGTATACTACCAACACTACGTACTATAAACAATCCTCGTATTTCCGGAGCCCATGCGATATGATCAGCTACTTCCCGTGGTAACTGCTTAATCTTGAATCTTCATTACATCACCGGGCATGAAATATTGTCTAAGAAGCTCGATCTTCCAGTTACCAAATTGGTCAATTAACTCAGATACCAACCGAAGTCTGCATGTACCTTTACGGGAAATTGGTTGAAATGAGACCCGTCTAGCGATCCAACGGTCTCTCCAACTGCGAATATTTTGTTTGTTACCAACTGTAAGGGAAAGATGCCCTTATCCATTATTTGGTTAATATTTTAACTGGAGTTAGAGTGTGGACTAATGTCACCTGCTAGTGCTTACACAGGTTATAGTTCACAAGAGATGATGATGGGTGGTGTGAGACCCCTCATTCACTAATCATGAGAATAGTCGTTGTTTTCGTTACATTTCTCTCTTATTATCTATTGAGTCGATTATGAAACACTTCGCTATTAAGAGGGGTAATCTCGATGAGATCTTTGGGGATGAAAAAGACGATATACACAACCTAATACCCAATAGCAACCACACCCATCTAAGCCATAGGTAAAAGGTGAAAATAGCCCAAAAAAGGTCCGTGCGAAACCGGCAAGATTCTTGGCAACGTCGGAAATCCAACCAAAACTTTCTGTTGCCACCAGAATTTCCCAGCCTCTGCAGAACCACTATTCTAACTAGTGCTTCGGTGGGTCGCCGGACATTCCTGGCCAGGTTTTTATGGCCCACTGGGTCTGGCGCCAGAAATTCCCGGCCAGGTTTTTGGCTCGCCAGAATTTTCCAGCTAGGCCAAATTTACTGCATGTTCTGTCGCGGGCTCCCCAAAACGGCTAGTTTTCCACCTAAAATATAAATGCCCATTTCTTCTCCACTGATAAGGTAGGTCAACCATTCATAAGCAAAACACCATATTCCACGGAAGTTAGAGGTGGCCTTATCTATCGAGGCCTCTACCTTTTCTTTTTGTTTATTTGGAGTGTTCTCTCGACGGACGTGAGTAACAATCTCTTGTTGGTGGTGTCGACAATTTCAAGATAGAGAAAGAAGCTTTGTTAGTGGTGTCACGAGGATCCACACGAAGCAAGAAATATCATTACCCTTCTTCCCCGTACGACGGAGCGGATCACAGGACAAGATCCCGTGTCAGTGGTGTCGAATTGTAGCACCCCAAAAAAACCCTAATTAAAATTGCCTATTGTTCTGTTTTGTGCATCACCATGAGATCATCATGCATGTTTTTATCCCTAAAAACATTTTCGCTAAAAACCTATATTGGTTTCTATATTATTCTCATCCTTCTATTTCAAATTAAAAAACCTATTTTGTTTTCCTAACAATGTTTGTAAAAGTGTTTTAAAATAAAATACAAGATAAATAAATAAAATGATTTATTTTAGGGGAGGCAGCCATCTATCCCAAAGGGTTGGCCACCCATCTACCACCCTGATACGTCGTAAATGTATCTATAATTTTTGATGTTCCATGCTTGTTTAGTATCTACTTTATTATGTTTTATTCATACTTTGAGGTATTTTTATATATTTTCTGGAACTAACCAATTAACAAGATGCCACAGTGCCAGTTGCCTGTTTTATGCTGTTTTTGTTTCACAAAAGCTAGTAAGGAAATATTCTCGGAATTGGACCGCACAGAAGCAAAAGTCAATATTTTACCCGAAGCAACACGGAGTCCGGAGCAGAGCCGAAGAGGGGAACCAGGCCGGCCGGCCCTAGGCGCGCCGCTAGGTGTGGGCCCCCTGGTACTCCACCGACCTTGCCTTCCGCCTATAAAAGCCTCCCGGGACGAAAACCCTAAGTAACCGATCAAAATTCCATAAAAGAGTTTGTAACCGCCGTCATCTCCATCCCTAGATCGGGAGGGATCTGAAGCTCTTCTCGGCACCCTATCGGAGGGGAGAGATCACCCTGGAGGCCTTCTTCATCACCATGACTGCCTCCGGTATGATGTGTGAGTAGTTCATCCTTGGACTGCGGGTCCATGTAGTAGCTAGATGGTTGGTTCTTCTCCTTTGTGCTATCATTTTTAGATCTTGTGAGCTCCGTTCATGATCAAGATCATTTATTCGTAATCTTACATGTTGTGTTTGTAGGGATCCGATGGATATTGAGATGCTATTTCAGATTGATTATTGATTCTATCATGTCTATGTTATTTGTGATCTTGCATGCTTTTTGTTGTTAGTAGCTATCTTGGCCAAGTAGATGCTAGCAACTCCAATAGGGAGTATTTATGCTCGATAGTGGGTTCATGCCTCTAGTAATCTGGGGAAGTGACATAAATCTCTAAGGTACTAGATGTGTTGTTGCTACTAGGGAGAAAACAGCAATCCTTTGTCCATAGGGCAATCGTATTGTTTACTTTACACACTTTGCTTAATACAATTATCTGTTGCTTGCAACTTAATACTAGAGGGGGTTCGGATGATAACCTGAAGGTGGATTATTAGTCATAGATGCAGTTGGATTACGGTCTATGTATAATGTTGTAATGCCCAATCAATTCTCATAGGAGTCAAGATGATTAGTATATGCATGCTATGCTTTCTCGAGTCTGACAATTTCCCTGCTGTAATTTGTTCACCCAACATGTTATTTATCTTAAGGAGAATCACCTCTAGTGAACTATGGACCTCGGTCCATTCTGTTACCATCAATCGACCATCAACTATTTATTGTTTACTGTTTACTTTCTGCAAGCAATTACTATCTTCCACACAATATGTTTAATCCTTCGTTTTCAGCAAAACCGGTGAGATTGACAACCTCACTGTAAGTTGGGGCAAAGTTTTGTGGTTGTGTTGTGCAGGATTCCAAGTTGGAAACAACACCTTGGGGTTGTTTCCTTGCTCCTACGGGGTCGATAACCCTGGTTTCATAACTGAGGGAAAACTTGTTGTTGTGCTCATCATACCTTCCTCTTGGGGTTCACAATGAGCTGGATATATTTTGAGCCATCAAGACTTTTTTCTGGTGCCGTTGCTGGGGAGTCAAGGACAACTTCACAAGGGGAGTCCCTCTCAACCAATCTCTTTACTTTGTTTTCTTGTTTCTTTTATCAAAAATACAAAAAATTAGTTATACTGGTTTGCTTCCTTTACCAAAAAACACAAAAAAATGAATACTCCTGAAAATACTAAGTTGTGTGACTTCACCAGCACCAACAACAATGATTTCACATGTTCCTAAAGCTACTTTCTTTGAAATTAAACCTGCTTTGCTCAATCTTGTTATGAAAGAACAATTTTCTAGTGTTGGTACTGAAGATGCTGCTGCTCACCTTAATAACTTTGTTGAACTTTGTGAGATGCAAAAACATAGGGATATGGATGGAGATATTATTAAGCTTAAATTGTTTCCTTTCTCTTTAAGAGGAAAAGCTAAAGAATGGTTGTTATCCCTAACTAGAAATAGTATTGATTCTTGGACTAAATGCAAAGATGCTTTCATTGGAAAATACTATCCTGCTGCTAAGATTATATCTATGAGAAGTGAAATAATGAACATGTTGCTCAAGCTTGGGAAAGAATGAAATCTTTGGTAAAGAATTGCCCCACTCATGGACTGACTGCTTGGATGATTATCGAAACCTTTTATGCAGGACTGGATTATCCTTCAAGAAATCTGCTGGATTCTGCTGCTGGAGGTACCTTTATGACCATTACTTTGGGTGCTGCAACAAAGCTCCTTGATAATATGATGGTTAACTATTCTGAATGGCACACTGAGAGAGCTCCACAAGGTAAGAAATTCTGTTGAAGAAACCTCCTCCTTGAGTGATAAAATTGATGTTATTATGTATATGCTTGTTGATGGGAAAGCTCATATTGATCCAAATCATGTTCCCTTGGCCTCTTTGGTTGCTCAAGAAGAGCAAGTTGATGTGAACTTTATTCGAAATAATAATTTTGGCAACAATGCCTATGGTAATAACAATTATAGGCCTTACCCTCCTAATAATACTTATGGTTATCATGGTAAATTTGGAATGCCTAGTGAAGAAAGAATTTTAGAAGTTGAAAGAGCCACTAAAAACTTCATGCAAATGCAATATGAACAAAATAAATTATTTACTAAAACCATGGAGGAACAATCTACTATTTTGAAAAATATTAGTCATCAAATTGAGAGTTTAAATAGGGAAATTCCTAGTTTACAATTAAAAATTTCTAATGCTGAAAGAAATATATCATCTTTGTCTGAAGCACAATCCCCTTTGATTAATAAAATGGCTGCTAAACCAGAAACTATGGAAAACCCCTTTGCTGCTACTAATCCCATACAAGTTAGAATTGATGAAAATGTTAGATTGTTAGCTGAATTGCATGCTAAGTGGGAAAGAGAAGATGAAATTGCTAGAAATAATAGTATTTGTACAATCACCACCACTAATGTTGATGCTAGCAAACCACATGAAGTCTCCATTCCTTTTGCAATAATGCCTAGAACCAATGAAACCTTTTCCAATAAAAATGCTGAAATTCTTCGAAATATGGGAAATAATAGCTCTACTACCTTGAATGGTAATTATGATTTTGATCTTGATGGTTGCAATATCTATGAAGTAATCATGTTCCTACAAAAGCTTGCTAAAAGTCCTAATGCTAGTGCTATGAATACGGCCTTTACAAAACACATTACTGATGCTCTCATAAAAATTAAAAAAGAAAAGATGAAACATAAAGATTCTATCCCTATGAAATTAGAAGATGGCTAGGAACGCATAATTAATATGAAAGTGAATGATTTTGATCTCAAAGCTTTACGTGATCTTGATAGTAGTGTTTCTATTATGCCTAGAAAGATTTATGAAATGCTTGATTTACCACCATTGGAAGATTGTTATTTAGATGTCCAACTTGATGATAATGCTAAAAATAAACTCATGGGGAGTATTAATGATGTTCTTATTATAGTTAACAATACCTATCTCCCCGTTGATGTCTATGTTTTGAATGTTGAATATAATGCTTCTTATCCTATTATTTTGGGAAGATCTTTTCTTAGAACTGTTGGTGCCATTATTGATATGAAAGAAGGGACCATTAAATATCAATTCCCACTCAAGAAAGGTATAGAACACTTCCCTAAGAAGAGAGACAAGATTCCTTTTGTCTCTCCTATTAAAACAAAATTCGGTCTTAATGCTTCTTCATTTGAGAATACTTGATTCTTGCTTCTTATGCCTAGCTCAAAGGCGATAAAGAAAAGCACTTATTGGGAGATAACCCAAATTTTTAGTCAATAAAATTTTCTTTTGTTGAGTCTTGGAAGTTATTACCTCAGTAATAACCTCTCCTTATTAGTTTTGTGTGGTTTTTGTGCCAATAATAACCTCTAATAAGAGAGAAATAATGCCTGGGAAAGTTGCTGTCCCGAAACAGAATTTTGTGCTTCTCTATAAAAATTCGTGAAAAATCTATGTACGTCGGCTTGAGCTGTAATTTTTTGTGCTTCTGCCCCAGGTTGTTATCTAACTTTTGTTAGTTTAACACTTTTCGATTTGAGAAACAGAAGGTCTTATAAAAATCGGTTTTTACCTGAGGGTCTGTTTTGATAGATATCTACCATTATTTGCAATTTGCCTCTTAAATCTCTTCCTATTTGAGTTTTTGCCAATTACTTGAACTTTTAAAAGGAATTGCTACAGTATCTTGTGCTTTAATGGAAGTTTTACTTGTGTTGAAACTGAACCTAAAGACTTATTATCTTAAGTACACTAATGTTGCTAATAAAGATTGTGTGAAGTTTTGTATTAAGGAAATTTTAAATTGTAGGGAAGAATAATGTGATAAGATGATGTATGGACAAAAGCTCAAGCTTGGGGATGCCACCCGTGTCACCCCAAGAAATATTCAAGAAGTAAAAGCATCAAAGCTTGGGGATGCCCAAGGCATCCCCTTCTTCATCAATAAAAATCTCAGGTTTTCTTCCAAATACTTCATTTTTATTGTTTCATGCACAATTGTGTTGTTCTTGGAGCGTCTTCGTTATTTTTTAGTTCTCTTTTGTTTAGTTTTCTTAAATAAATTGGTTGGACCCCCGCATTCATACATTAGTTTTCAAATAAGGTTATTTGGATTGGAGAAGAGTAGGAAAGTTCATGCTTATAAGTGGTATAAAAGGAGTCTTGTTTTGACTGTGGCCTAGACTTTATCATGTCATATTTGGTATTGCTATGACTTTATGCTTAGTAATTATTGATGTATCATGACTTGTTACAAACAATTGAGATTGCTTAATGTGCCTTGAAAGAATCATGTGTTGTTTTAGCATATAAAAGCATAATATTGTGGTATTTTCCTTTGATGCTTTATTTGGGTTGACTTGGCGCATGCTCACACCATGTTAAGACTATACCAAATCACCATAGCCTCTATGATCATTTAGTTTTCGACTTGTAATATCACTTTATGCTTTAATTAATAATGTTTTGTCGCTTTGCATGATTATGGTCATTATTGCTCTCTTAGTTGGTCGCTCCCAGCCTTTTGCTAGCCTCCACATGTACCAAGTATGAGTTCCACTCATGCATCCAAATCCAAATAAAACCAAGTTATTCCAAAGAGTCCACCATACCTACCTATTAGCATTATTGCTATTCCAAGTATATTCATGTTTTTATCTACCTTCCGAATTAAACTTGTTATGTGAAAATTAGTGATTAAAGCTCTCACAAACTTGACGACACACTTTACTTTCTTGCACTTAATAAACTTGAACCATTGTGCCCATCTATGTTGCGTATATGCTTGCATTTTGTAAGTTGTGAATTAGCAGAACCATGTTACCATGGGGAACACTTTCAACATTGCACTTTATTTAGTTGATATCATGTTCTTTTGCTTATGGATCCCGGTGGTGTGAAAATAAAGGGGAGCTTGTAAAGCTCATGGAGTTCGTATATGTGTTAGAGAAGCGTCTGGGCGGCTAGCCTAAGCCATGCCTAATCATCATGGAAACTTGCAGCATAAGCATTGTGAGAAATCTATGAAGCATCATAAAAAAATAAAGAAGGGAAAACCCTATGCAAATAGCATACAAAAAAGATCGCTGAGATGCTCATTGTCTGTTGCCTTGTCATTTTGATATGGGAAAGCTTCTGTGTCATCGGGCAAGGGGCACCCTGTTGGCGATTCTCTATGATACACATGTACTTACAATGACAAGAACTTACTTGTGACTAAAGTTGAGTAGCATGAGGAATGGTACTCGTAAGCAAGGGGCACGAGATTTTCAGCTTATAACTTGTCAAGCATATCCTCATATTTGCTCACTTTAACCTTAATCACCTAAAGATGCTTATGATAGAGGCAATGAGAGCTGAAAGCTAATAAGTACCATAATTTTTGGAAGCTCTTTATGAGACTTGAATCTCTGGTTCCTTCTATGAAAGGCCTTTCTTTTATTTTTATGTTGAGTCTCCATCTTCTATATGTATGCACCTATTGAGAGAGCATAGTGGTCATTCTTAGTTTAATGTGCATTGCCCCAAAACTTCTTGATTGATTCATAACTTTGATATTGCTTGTTCTTAAACTATTTGTATCTAGTCACCCTTATGAACTTTGAAGGTGTCCTATGCATTTATGTTTTGCTACACTATGAGGGCCAAGCTGAATACCATTCTCATTATGTTTTCTATATGTGAAACGAACAAACATCTTTCAAAGCATTGTTTCATGAATCTTTTGTTTGTACCTTTTCATGTTACAACATAGTTGCCATGTCTTATTGTTAGAACTATATCTTTCATGTCTATGTTAGAGTAATATGATCCCAGCTATCAATGTTTTACAAATACCTTGATCAAGATTGTGCTGGTGCATGTGACCTCAAAAAATATTCTTTTTTATCACTTACCTACTCGAGGATGAGCATGAGTTAAGCTTGGCGATGTTGATACGTCGTAAACGTATCTATAATTTTTGATGTTCCATGCTTGTTTAGTATCTACTTTCTTATGTTTTGTTCATACTTTGAGGTATTTTTATACATTTTCTGGAACTAACCTATTAACAACATGCCACAGTGTTAGTTGGCTGTTTTCTGCTGTTTTTGGTTTCAGAAAAGCTAGTAAGAAATATTCTCGGAATTGGACCGAACAAAAGCAAAAGTCAATATTTTACCCGAAGCAACACGAAGGCCGGAGCAGAGCCAAAGAGGGGCACCAAGGCGACCACACCCTAGGGTGGCGCGGCCAGCCCTAGATGCACCGCCACCTGGTGTGGGCCCCTGGTACTCCACCGACCTTGCCCTTCCGCCTATAAAAGCCTCCTGGGACAAAAACTCCACGAAAGAGTTTGTAGCCGCTGTCATCTCCATCCCTAGATCGGGAGGGATCTAAAGCTCTTCTCGGCACCCTGCCGGAGGGGAGAGATCACCCTGGAGGCCTTCTTCATCACCATGACTGCTTCCGGTGTGATGCGTGAGTGGTTCATCCCTAGACTAAGGGTCCATGTAGTAGCTATATGGTTGGTTCTTCTCCTTTGTGATACCATGTTTAGATCTTGTGAGCTCCGTTCATGATCAAGATCATCTATTTTTAATCCTACATGTTGTGTTTGCGGGGATCCGATGGATATTGAGATGCTATTTCAGATTGATTATTGATTCTATCATGTCTTTGTTATTTGTGATCTTGCATGCTTTCCGTTGTTAGTAGCTATCTTGGCCAAGTAGATGCTAGCAACTCCAATAGGGAGTATTTATGCTTGATAGTGGGTTCATGCCTCTCGTAATCTGGGGAAGTGACAGGAATCTCTAAGGTACTAGATGTGCTGTTGCTACTAGGGAGAAAATAGCAATCCTTTGTCCATAGGGCAATCGTATTCTTTACTTTACACACTTTTCTTAATGCAATTATCTGTTCCTTGCAACTTAATACTAGAGGGGGTTCGGATGATAACCTGAAGGTGGATTATTAGTCATAGATGCAGTTGGATTACGGTCTATGTATAATGTTGTAATGCCCAATCAAATCTTATACGAGTCAAGATGATTAGTATATGCATGATATGCTTTCTCGAGTCTGTCAATTGCCCCGCTGTAATTTGTTCACCCACCATGTTATTTATCTTAGGAGAATCACCTCTAGTGAACTATGGACCCCGGTCCATTCTTTTACCATCAATCTACCATCCACTATTTACTGTTTACTATTTACTTTCTGCAAGCAATTACTATCTTCCACACAGTACATTTGATCCATTGTTTTTAGCAAAACCAGTGAGATTGAAAACCTCACTGTAAGTTGGGGCAAAGTTCTATGGTTGTGTTGTACAGGATTCCAAGTTGGAAACAACACCTTGGGGTTGTTTCCTTGCTCCTACTGGTTTGATAACCTTGGTTTCATAACTGAGGGAAAACTTGTTGCTGTGCTCATCATACCTTCCTCTTGGGGTTCCCAATGAGCTCGATATATTTTGATCCATCACACCCCGCTGGACTAAGCCACCCTAACTCTAGTCCACCTGACCACCATCAGACAAATAGGCCACCCACGCGACACACACTCCACACAACACAACACCGCGCGCACCCCAACCCAACACGTACGCACACCACGGTACACCACGCATATAACCCACCTATCGAACACACCCAACGGCCAACTCAGCACGCACCCAACATGGCGCCCTAGTCACGCACTCACACCACACACGCATGGGATGCAAACCAACCGGGCCCACGACGCACGCACACCACACCGTACATGAGACGAAACCAAGGCCACCAATCCCCGCCTCCTATCGCCTCTAACCTCCGTCCGCTGATCCCCAACCCCTGCCGCTAGAGCCACTCGAGCCTGAGGCTTTCCTCCTAGACACAGAGCATCGATGCTGCCTCCCTCTCCTGAGCAGACGAGACCCGCATCGCCCGACCACCTTCCCAGTGTGTCGACCCTAGGGTTCTGTCTGCCTTGCATGCCCTCCCCCTCGTCCTCGCCTTCCTAAGCTCGCCTCACAATGGTCCTTGCAAGGTACCTCCGCCCTCATCTTCTCCTTTGATCACCGCCTCCCCGATGCACATCATCTCTGTCCAGTACTCCTCGCCGACCGCATGACCCCTTGGCTTCGACCATGCAACGTCCTGTCCTCCTCACCGGTGGTAGGTGCTGCAGCTGCTCCTAGACTTGTCCCAGGCTTCATTGCACCCTCCTCCCAAGCTCATCAGCCACCGCATGGGCCCCTGAACGCGCTCGAGACCGTGGTGTCTCCCTGTCGTGTGTCTTCCTGCTGACCCAGTGAGCCCCTGCAGTGTCGTCTACTAGCTCTAGGTAGTAATATTCCATGCATTGAAGCCTCCCTTTTTATCCGATGATCCATTCGCTCGTTTTGACTTAGATCCCTGGCGGTGCCTTACCGACGATGAGGCGCTATGTTGTGTGTTGTGGTGAAGTATATGTGGTGAATGTTAAAACCCCTACGCTAATTACATAGAGATGTTGATGTGGTGATGATGCTGGCCTCGACAAGCCCTCGTCTAGACTGACCTCGACAAACCACCACGTGACGCCGATCCAAGATCATCAAGGGAACCAAATGACCACTGAAATTTAGAACCAAGTTCAGCATGACATTTGAAGATGGAACCATAGTTGACGATGCTGAATACAAGCTCTCCTTCCCAGACCCGAACCGCTCCGAACCCAAGATCTTTGGAACCAAACGTGTGACCTCTATTTGAACTCTATTTATAAAGTGGCATTTAACTTGTTGCACTTAATTATATATGCTTGCATAATATCTCTTGTTGTTTGGGGTATTTAGCTGGAACACCTAATAATTAAATATGGAGTGCTTATGCGGGATATTCTTGTATTATTCTAACTCCATTTAAATTTTGTAGATTATCTTCCATGTTTTGTCTTGTTAATTCAACATTTAAATTGTGGGGTACCTAAAATAACTTGAACCTTCTATTAATTGTCGGGATTCTGATTGCTTAATATTGTGCATCATATCATAACCATGCCGTATATTTTGCCGTAGTATTAAATATTGCATCCGGTGTTTAGTTTAGTGCTTTTCTTCTTCATGGATTAGGACGATGAGATGATGTGATCTTTTGACGAGTTCTTCATATGATGTATGCTCGGCAATGTTTCCCAGGCGAGGATTCTTCCCTACTAACTATTTGCACTTTATGGCTTTACCTCCCTCTATTGCTCTCCGTGTCGCAATGCTTTAGTTTTTCATACCATTTATACTCCTTACAGCCTATATTTCCTTGGTCACTTCCTATTGCCTATTGTTTTGGTAGATAGTTGGCCTTGCGAGTTGTAGTTTCTTGCTCAGGTGTCGGTTCAAGTTGTCGATTTCCGCAGTTTTTGGGAGGTTATCACATGATTAACGGTGGAGATAATCATGGTTTTACTTACAACTTGATAATTAATATGTTGGGAATAGATATAACCAATAAAGAGGCATCAGTTGGCAATAGTTGAGATTTGGCTTTTATCCCGCCCACTTGTGTCCACCTAGGACCCTAGTACTTGATGCATGTGCCTTGACTATCGCACTATCCACATGTGGGCCCATGGAACCCCTTGGTATGATCTCGATTCATATCTTATTTCCTAGAGCCACAAATAGTTTGGGACTTTACTACTATCCTATACTTATGCCATGCTTTAGTGCTTTATTTACTACTGTTGACCGATGAGCATTTACCCGTTTCGGAGCCTGGCTAACTTCGTTGCGGGTAGCTTAGTGGGGTGTTCCCGAAAATCATTTTTGAATCTTGTAAATGCACGTTGAGATGGCAAGAATAATGTTGAGTGAATTCAAGTCACCCCACAACTTTTGGGAAGAAGCCATCTCTACCGCAATTCACTACTCGAACCATCTCTTCCTCCGTGCTCCCTTCGACAAGACTCCTTACGAGCTTATCACAAAGAAAAATCCCAACATCAAGTACTTCTGTGTCTTTGGATGCAAGTGCCTCATCAAGAACAAGAAATAAAAGCTTGGTAAATTCAAATCTAGAACTATAGAGGGTATCTTTTTTGGTTATGTGAAAAAATCTCATGCCTATAGATACTACAATAAATACAATGGATGTATTGAAGTGTCTTGTGACGTGGAGGTTTTTGGAGAATAATGGCTCTTACGTGATGTAGGTGATGGTGATTCTTCTCAAGTCATCAAGATGATGGTAATTGGGCATATCTTGCCCATTGAGTCTCATAATCACGCTCAAGAAGATAATGAGAAAGAGTCAAGATCAACCCAAGAAGAGTCTAGCTCTCTACTCAAGTTGAACCATCAAATGCACCACAAGATGAACCACTAACTCAAGAGTGCTCACATGCCAAGGAACAATAACCAAGCCCTCAACCCCTTGAGAAAGAGCAAGTAGAAGAATAAGAACCTCCATCTCAAGGTCAAGCTCAAGATGTTGCCAATGATCAATGGCCTTCAAAATATGAATTTGTTGATCATGAAGGCACGGTCTAAAAGATCAAGGCTGCCTCCATTCCATGTGGGATTCAAGTCAACAATATCCTTGGAAGCATATCAAGAGGAAATGAGACTCGCAAGAATAAGAATCTCACAACCTTTTGTGGGCATCATGCCTTTGTGTAAAAGTTTCAACCACTCAAGGTTCATGGAGCTTTGGAGGATCCGGATTGGGTCATTGCCATACAAGAAGAACTCGAGTGATTCATCCGTAATGAAGTTTGGTCTCTAGTGGAGAGGCCTAAAGATCATCACACTTGTAGGAAAAGGCTTATCCATAGGGGTCATATCAGTGGCGCACCTCTAAAGGGTGCCCCACGGATATTTGTCCGTGGCGCACGTGGCAAATGATGCGCCACTAACCTGCACTTATCCGTGGCGCATGCTCAGAATGGTGCTCTACTCATATGTGGGCCCCAGTGCCGGGGGTCGATCCCGTCCATGGGTGGCATACCTGTGGCGCACGGAATTGTCGTGCGCCACGGATGAGGTAGGTATTAGTGGCACACACTGTTTTAGTGCGCCACAGATAGATGTGGACCAATCCCTCCGAAAAGTTGACAGAGTAGCTGTGGCGCACAAAATTGTGGTGCACCACTGACATGGAATACCTATGGCGCACCCCATAGTGGTGCGCCACTGATAACTTTCCACGATTTTTCTCCCATCACCCCCACCCCTATGGATCGCCTTTTTATGTTTGCAAACAATAAAATAAAATGATAAACACTTCAAAAAAATCTTTACAGATATAGGTAGGTTATTTGATGTAGTTTCTAGGAAAATTAACAACCATGAATTTCGATATTTTTTGCAAAAAAAGTTCATGTCACAGTAAAATGGCCATAACTTTTGCATACGACATCAAAAAAATGTATAATATATCAAAACCACGAGCACGGCAGTAGGGGCGTGACGTGGTGTGTGAGAGGGTTGAGCGGGCCGACGGTGGCGTGCGACTGGTGGGCGTGGACCAGGACGAGGAGGCCCTCCCAGGTGTGCCACGGATAAACATAATCAGTGTCGTATTATCAGTGGTGCACGGGCCGTGCGCCACTGACCTCTTTTTTGGTGCACCACTGATATCACTTTTCCTACTAGTGTCGCATCAATTCATTGGGACCAAGTGGGTGTTCAATAATAGGCAAGATGATAACGGAACCGTCGCAAGAAACAAAGCAAGGTTAATGGTGCAAGGGTATGCTCAAATAGAAGGTATGGACTATGAGGACACCTTTGTTCCTATTTATCACCTTGAAGCTATTCATTTGTTGCTTGCATACACATCTTTTCATAACTTCAAACTTTATCAAATGGATACAAAAAGTGCATTTCTTAATGGTCCCTTGAAAGAGGTTGCATATGTTTCTCAACCCTCGGGTTTCAAAGACACACTCTATCCCAACCAAGTGTATCTACTCCATAAAGCACTCTATAGACGAAAGCAAGCTCCTCGTGCTTGGTATGATTACCTTATGTATTTATTACTATGGACGAGTTTAGCATGGGTAAGGTCGATTCCACCCTTTTAACCAAATGGGTTGAAGGGGGTGGTAGTTCAAATTTATGTTGATAATATTATTTTTAGTGGTGCTAATGAATCTCATAACAAAGTTTTTCTTGAGTTGATGACTATGAATTTTAGGATGTCCATGATGGGGGAGTTGAAGTACTTTCTAGGCTTCATTGTGAAGCAACTTGCTCACGTCACTTTGATCTCCCAAGATAAGTATGTGAAGGACATGCTCAAGAAGTTTGATATGGCCAATGCTAATCCCGCGAAGACACCCATGCCCCCAAAATGGGCAACTTGGTCTTGGAGAAGGTGAGAAGGACGTGGATCAAAAGGTATATCGCTCCATGATTGGTTCCTTGCTCTACCTTTGTGCTTCTAGGACGGATATTATGTTAAGTGTTGGAGTGTGTGCTCGGTTTCAATCCACTCCCAAGGAGTGCCATTTGAAGGTGGTTAAACAAATTCTTAGATATCTTGTTCTCACTCTTACACTCGAGCTTTGGTATCCAAAGAGTCAACCTTTGAGCTTGTTGGCTATTCGGATTCTGATTGGGCCGGTGATAAGGTTGACCGGAAGTCGACCTCCGGGGCTTCCCAATTTGTTGGCTTGTCGTTGTTGAGTTGGTCATCTAAGAAAGAAAACTACACCGCCCTATCCATCGCCGAAGCCGAAGACATATCTGTGTGTAGCATCTTGTTGTGCTCAATTGTTATGGATGAAGCTAACCTTGAAAGACTATGGTATGTCTCTTGGTATGGCGTCTCTTCTATGTGACAATGAAAGCGCAATAAATATCGTCAATAACCCCGTCCAACATTGTTGCACCAAACATATTGACATTCGCCACCACTTCCTACATGACCATGTCGCAAATGGTGACTTCAATCTCACTCACGTGGGAACGATGTTCCAATTGGCGGATATTTTTAAGGAACCTTTGGATGAAGCCTATTTTGTCATTTTGAGGCGAGAACTTGGTATCCTAGATCCTAAAAAATTGGACTGATTTTAACTTGAACTATATTCTTACTCTTAACATGCTATGTAGACTAGTCGTATAACACATGTAGGGGTAGACATCTTACCATGTCTTGATACGATGAATACCTATCTGTGCAACACTAATTGATCTCTGTCATTTTATGGGTCCAAACATCTATCTTTGCGGTGCCATGACATGTGTGCTTGAACATAGGGGAGAAATCCCTTGCCAAACTTTTGCCTCCCATGCATCTTAGTGTTTCAAACCTTTCGAGGCTTTATTATTAGTTCATTTGAAAATTCTTGTGGATCTTGATATATTTTGAACACATAACCATTGTTGCTATTCACTTCTTATTTCTTTTTACTCCGATGGGTATGCGTAGAATATATGTCTTATATCTATACATACATGTCACAATCGCTCCACAAAAATACACAATCAAAATTTATGCATTTTTCAATAAACAATTCACGTTTTCTCTTGTCTATGCGTGTTTCAACGATAATTTCGGTGGCATCAGGTCTAGCACCGATTTTTGCCAAACAGGGTTCGCGGAAATTCTCAGTGATGTCTGGAAATTTCTGGCCCCAAACCCGGTCTCGTTAGACTTATCGCCAGACCACGTTTGTCTATTTATACCCCTCCGTGCACATGTGCTCCAGTTGGTTCTTTTTCCAATCCTCTTCCCCGCGCCTCCAGCCTCCATTGCGGCCGCCTCCTACTGCTCCATCCTTCCCTGGCCTCCTCCAACCACCCAAAATCCCCCAAACTCAACTCAATCAAAGATCGGGTCGTTGGCAAGCTCTTCACCGAAGAAAATCTTGTTCCTTGGACCGCATTTGGAGATCGAGCACTTCTTCCACGTTCTTCCTTGAGGTCTATATTTTTTCCTAGTCATGGCAAGGAGAATCGTGTCAGGTAATTCTCTTTTTTGTCTCTCTAATCCTTGTTCTCTCCTCTAGATGTACTCCATGCTCTTGTGTGTTGAAGATCTAGGGTCCGATCTAGGAATAGTTCATATGCCTTTGGTGATCACCCAAGTCAATTAATGGTTTACCCTATGATCACTTATTAGGTTTACAAGTTTTTGAGTCATTTTTGTGGGTTTGTTGAGACATTGCAAAAAATTCTGGCCCCAATAGTGGATTCCGGCGAGCGTTTCAGTTCATCGGCCCTGCCGCTGGAAACTTCTGGTCTGAATTTCGGCTGGCCAAAAATGTCACCGGAAAATTCTAGCTGCTGATTGGTCCACCGGATCTGGTGCCAAAAAGTTTTGGCCTAAATTTCGGCACCATCGGAGCTGGCGCTGAAACTCTCTATCTCCATTTTTTTTGAAAGTGCACTTGTGCAAACATACTTTAGTCGAGTTCTTTCTCCGTGACATGTACACTCATCTTGTGCTAACCCTTTTTACTGTTTTGTTTTTGTGCAAAGTCTAAGGAAAGCGGGCATAGCGAGTATAGTGTGTCTGATGCACGTCAGGGTGATGGTAAGAAAAGGAAGCTTGTTACTCCGCCACCTAGGGGCCGTACTAGTGACTGTATCACCACCAAGAAAGCTCAGCAAGCCGAAACAGCTCTAGGTAGCTCCCATGCGGAGTGAGTTCCCGCGCCATTAAGAAGTCACCAGGTTGCAAGAAGTCTCTAGCAGAGAAGAATAAGAACCTTGGTACAACTCCCGAAGAAGAACTCCCAACTGACACTTGCTATGTGGAGAACATTCATGAGTGGAGGAGGCTTAGGAGCATCAATCTCTATCGCTTCCATGAGAGGACCTATCACGATGCTAACTTGGAGTTCTGGACTCAGACCCAGTGTGGCTTTCGGAATGACTTATAATCCCAAAAGGAACTCATGAAGAGAGGACTCTATTTCCCCCCCCCCAAGGATCTCAATGTGGATCACTATCAACATCTCAATGGGGATTTTCGCTATATTTATGAGGCTCTACAGAAGCTGGACGTGTATGATCTCATCACGATCAATGAGGTTCTTCAGCCAAAGCTCATTTGCTAGTTTCATTGCATGGTGTTCTTTCACTCGGATGTCAAGCGCTCCATCACTTGTATGATAGGCCCTTCACCATATACCATCACTTCTACTCAGTTTTGTGAGGCCTTGGGCTATGGGGATAGCAGGGCAGCCGGTTTGTGTATACACTCCGAGAAGCTCGTGAACTCTACTACCATTACTCATTGTTATCCTGAGGACCAATCTAGATGAAAGGGGTTTGGCACCTAAAAACAATAATTTTTCCTATGCACATAACCCTAATGCCAGGATATATCTATTAGTAATGCAGTAACGGGAGGAGCTTTTTGAAACTTACCCTTGAAGACCGAAAAGTCTTGTCAACGTTCAGGAGAATGTATTTGATGTAGTCGTATCGACGCCGACCTCAAAGTCGTGGATGGCTCCACCAGCTCCAATGACTCCACGGCTCGAACGACATGAGCACCACAAGTGTAGCGCCTTGTGGGGAGAGGTTGCGAAAGTAGATCTCCTGGATCCGGAATCACTGTATCGCGATGGCGCTCCGCGATGAAGAACACTCTCGTTCACGCAACCCTTATAGCGGGGCCACACTCACAAGAGAGAGGGAGGGAGGGGACTTGGAGGGGGACGCCTGAAAGCTCAATTGGTGTGTTGTGTTTGAATCCCTCCATATGCCCTCCTTTATATAGGAGGAAGGGAGGCACTCCCTCCCTCAAAGTCCCGGGGTGGGACTAATCAAGGGGAGAGGTGGGGAGAGGCGCCATCGGCCAGCCCACCATGGGCCCCACGTGGGGATAGGCCCATTAGGGATGTCGGCCACCCCTTGGCCCTCCTAGGGTATGTGGCCCCTCTTGGGCCCTTTTCCCCTCCGGGAATTGGCCCATTAGGTGGGCTGCCCCATTAAATCATATTGAAATATTAAATAAATATAAATACACGTATAATTCAATAATTAACATATATTTACATATTATTCAATCCCCCGTTGCACTAGAACTCCTTCTGGAAAAGTCCAGACGCCCTCCGGACATTCCCGGAACCTTTTCGGGTTTCCCTTTTCTCTCCTTTGGTGATTCCTACGATACAAGAATGATCTCCGAGCATTGTCAAATCCTTAAGCGTGTTACCCTATGGTTCGGGAATACTCCAGACATGGTCGAGATCTCTCTCGGACCAGTGATCATTAGAGGGACCTGGATGCCCATGTGACCCGTGTGAATTCCATGAGAATCGTCATCATTGAACCGTGAAAGATAATGTCCAATTCCCTTGTTACTTAGATACTTTACTTGTCCGATATTACATCAACGACATCCCCATGCCGTGTTCAATATCGTTACTGACAAGTATAACTTTACTCATTCCGACCTATGACATCCTCGTGACCTAGTCACATGTTGTAGCTTTATGGATGTCATGTCTCCGAGTGGGCCTAGAGTATCTTTCCGTCACGTGGATGGAAAAATCCCGCTCTTGACACATAATGCCTCTACATGCCCCTCCAAATACCTGAACACACCTTTATGATCACCACGTTACCAAGTGACATTTGATTCTATCTTAGTATTCTCGGGTGATAGTGATTGATATGGTCTCACTGTCTAAGGAATTGGCTACTACGTTTCCAGTCATTGTAGCGGTGAAATTTGTGACTTGATCGTGTTACAATTCCTGTGTTGGGTATGTCCATCACTTTTATTCACTGAATGAAATGACTCCATTGTCAATTGACATAAATTTCCATGATCGGATTGACCAATGAACAAGTATCTAGAGGATCACTAGGGACTTTGGTGGTTTACATATCACACTTGTATTGAAGTTCCTATTAATACAGTTATAGCATGATATCAAACCTATTATGAACTTAATGAAATATGTCAATAATCTATATTATTATTTGTCTCTAGGGCATATTTCCAACAGTCTCCCACTTGCACTAGAATACAAATAAACTAGTTGCATTTGAATGAATCATTACACCATAACTTTTGGTGTTATGATCATGCTTGCTCATGGAAGAGGTTTCGTCTATGTACTGTACTATACAGATCCATATGTCTTTGCGAATTTGTTAATGTCACCTAATTTGACATTTTCCTTTATCATCACATGGTAACCCTGCGGTATAAATATTTATGCTTTGGCGTCAAAGTGTTGTTTTTGTTCCTTCTTCCATGAGATTAGATTAGTCTATCAAAAGATGACGTTTTCAGTAACATGAGCATTAGGAACACACTCCATGGGAAAATGGACTTCCCCAGCCATAACATCACATATTTTACCTTTGAAGTAATCATATACTTCTTTGTCAATGTAAATCTAATCGATAATGCACTAAATGCCACTTCAATGTCTAACCACGCTTCTCTTATTTTAAGGCACTCAATGTTGCGAGAATTCCAATCATCTAGGTTGGGTCGAACTTCCTGGCGTAACCCTTTTACGATCAAGTTCACCATCCTTTATAGATCAGATGTATACCTTCAGTTCTCTCTAGACACTGAAGAGTACACTTAACTCCCTGTTCAGTGATTCACTCGGAGATCACTTTGAAACATGTTCTTTAGGTTAAGAACTTGGGTCATATTATGTCGAGTATACAACATGGTTTTACAAGGTGGAACCTATTACTGAGGCATAGTAGATGTTGCACATCTTTTCCTTCTTTTAACCATCATCGTACCGAGACTATTTCAATGCTTCACCTAGTTAGACAAGTAAGAACTCCCTTCTTAACTTGTTCCATTCCGAACTTCTTTCAGAATCCAATCCAGGAAAACATTCCGACTTAATTCTATTAAACATACAATCTATCTCGATAGATTTCAATGTTCAATATTCGTTCAACTTCATCTACATAATATTCTCTAATAATTACTAATACCAACTATACCATTCACAATATGTCAATTACATATGAGGATGCTTCATCAAGCTCCCACTCAAATATGTTAGTTACATATGAGAGTATTGAAATCTCTTAGCTCCACTCAGTTTATTGTAAATGCATGTCATCCCAATATTCTGGGCACAATCCCAAAATCTTCGATCATTCATCAAATTGAGAATTCTAGCTACAAGATTCCATTTGTTCGACTTAAGCATTGCTACACATTGTAGTCAACGATTTGAATTTGTTCAAGACATTTCTTGACACAAATCAAGCTTTATGTCTTACTTTAAGTTTCATTTCTTCCTTGAGATTCCCCCAAAGAATCTATGAACTTGGGCACGGAGGCACGAACACTTTCGACCTTGCCCCATGATCATTTACTCTAGTAGTCCCTTTGGGAAGATCAAGTAACATATTTACTTTTATAAGATCAAGTAACATTTTACTCTACCATCTTAAATGTAACTTAATGTACAGGATTTCATGACTCTAAGTCATTTCTCGTTTTGGGTTCACCATCGCTTATTTGTAGTTCGTAGGTATGCCATTGTTCCATTAACGTGACAAGTGAATCTTGAATTCAATTCTACAATGAGGCAGGACTTATTCATGAATCCTACTTTCTTTTAGTAAAATATCCCACTGAAACTCTTGATACTTATCATTAGTTTCTCCTCTATTTGTAGAGTTTTGTTCCGAAATCAATTCCATTGCGCCACTCTAACATTTGGAGGCAAGGTTCTCAACCTTATTTGAGTTTTCACCTTTATCCATCAACTCTTTTATCGAGAAAATCTTCTTGATAAATCACCACTTTGAGCAATACAACTTTTGCTCCTTTGGTTGCAGTTGTGGAATGTGTATTCTGAGTTTCCTAGAAATATGCTACAAAGATTTATTCGTTCTAATTCTGAATTATCACATAACTCTAGAATTTCTGGAAACCACATTGTGCCATACACTTATGGTGTTGTTTCCACGAATCCCTGATGATTCTTTATACAATAAGTAAGTGTTTGCTATTCTAATTTATCTTCTCTAAATAGGCTAACGCTAACATGACAAGAGATTACTTTAGACCATACAATATCTAATACGGTATGATTACAATCCTTTATACATGTCAACGTATTGACGTATCCTTGACATTGTAATTTGTGAAACACTTTTCACAAGTCTTGTATGCCTGATTCACAACTTCAATACTTGTCGTTTTGATCAAATCATAAAGACTTGTATTCTTGTTAATTCAATATTCTTCTTCATTCTGAAATTCTTTGTTCATAACAAATATTTCTAGACTTGTGTCTCATTCAGCGAATACATTTATTCACTTAGATTCACAATGAAGTTTCATAACATAATGATATCCACTATTTGTTGAACACAACATATCATCATGCATGATATCCAATTATTCAACACACACTCCATTTTACCAGAATGTGGAGTTCTAGTCATTTTGCCTAACAGGGGCATGGTTTGTATGTGTCAAAAGATCAAGTATCTTTAAGACCTTGGTTTCATCACTCATGAATATTTTTACATATACCAATATGACTTAACAAAATAGTGTCATTCAAAATGATGTCATTATAATTTTTGAATATCCTTTAGCATTTCCATAATTTATAAACATTTAAATTTCTATCATCAAGATCAAAATATGAATAACCTTTTCATAATCAAAATCGTGAACATAAAAGATATCACTCATAGGAATAAAACAAATAATTTGTCTCGAATTCATATGAATAATTGTCTTAAAAATGCAAGACACACACTAATGTAGTTCACTCGTATCGATTAAAAATTTATTCAAATATTCTAATCCAAATGATAACTTCTGAAGGAGAGCGTCGTTGGCATCTTTCTTGCCATCAACACGTGTTGTCGCCCCCACTCCTTCAATCACTTCTCAAGCAACGGGTCATATTTTCACAAAATAGTACAAGTATCAAATACTCCGTAAACTGCTATAAGTGTTTGAAATTAAACATTTAAAAATTTGTATATCAAATATATACCTTTCCCATTGATGACAACTCCTGGAGTAGTCACTACATTCCGGGTTCTCATAAGAGCCATGAACTCAATGAAGGTAAACTATTTTCCTTCCTTGAGGTAGGTCAAGACGACATCTTTGTAGCTGTGGGGTAGCGAGCGCAACACCATATCTATCGCAATTTTTCGGTCACCCAGTAGTCCATGATGTCCAAAAGGCGCTCATAAAGTATTTCCATGATATCCAAGTGGTCTTCCAGGCTGGTGTTTTCCCTCATCTTGCTTGAGAGGAAATCATCCATGTATTCAAAGTCCATGATTATGACTTGAGATGGAAATAGCATCTTAAGTCCGTCGGCCAGACTGAAGGCCTCAATCTCATGGAACTGTGCTCCCAGAGCAGGCTCCATGACATGAACCATATTGTATTTGACTGTCATGAAGGCGTCACGTCGAGCACGATAATCATAATCATCGGGCAGTCCGGTGAAGCCCAAAGGGAAATCTCCTAGTGGTTCTCGTAGCACATATAAGAGATCATGGAAGATGAGGAGATTCCCCAGGCGTTGGTACCAGTATATGAAGTTGTACCCATCTACTTTGAGTTTCTCACTCTCCATCAATCCCTCAAAACTAAACATGGACTTGGGTTTTGACATGATCTACAAAAGTTTCACAAAGACATTTAGACTAAGTTCATAATATGTGAGTTCAAATTATAATCACATTATATTAGATGATCTCCCACTAAAACAAACATCCCTAAAGAAGTTTTAGTGATTACACGATCCCTATTCACTATGTCACCCCCGATCGTCACAGCCGGCAACATAGCTGCAAAGGTAGACATTCTCCAATGTCAATCACATCAACCATGTGAATCATGCTCGATCTTTCGACCATCCGTGTTCCGATGCCATGTCTACACATTCTAGGCTCGCCAATTTAACCTTACGTGTATTCGCTGTGCAACATGGCTTACACCCACCGTATGTGAACGTAGATATGTCTGACACCCGATCGTCATGGTCTACCTCATATCAGATAACTTTCTTAGTGGTGCACACTAAGGGAGAACACAGTTTTGGTATTTTGTTCAGGGGTCATCTTATTAGGTTACCGTCGAGTATCTAATACTAGCACACAACAAGATGCACAAACAATAAACATTGAATGTAAGTGTGATGCGATATGGTCTTCACGTTGTGATCTCCATCCCGCATCTCTGGATTCGGGCGTCAGGGTTTCAGCACCGTGGGCACCAGGGTACCGACGCCTCCGGTTTGGTAGTCCATCATCACCATGACCGCTACTACTACTTAGCAACAGAAAGTAAACTACTTTACCTTTACTACTACCATATCACATCACAATGCCCTTGCAAAACAAAGTTAGACGCCTCTACTTTATCTTCGCATGTTTTATGTGGCTTCTAGGTGATGGCTGTGAAATACCACCTCTTTTAGCCATATAAAATGAGCCATTTATCTCTCATATCATGTTTCTTTCGGCTATAGCTATGCATTATATCCATGACTTCTAGTTCTCATTTACTTTCATATGATCTTTGCACATTTAGTAGTTTAGGTATAATTTTATCACTTTTCCTTGTCTATGACATGTGTGTAGGTGTTGATGATGATTATGGATAAATCAAAGGCAAAAGGGACAAAGAGAGCATAGTATGGAGGAGCTGTAAGGACCAGACTTAGCCATTTGAGAGGTTGAAAAAGTGAATTTTTCCAACTTTTCAAAATAAAGATCCAACACCACAGGGTTGTAGCCTCGACGATACGAACTCAACGAGCCCAAGAACACCCCAAACGGAGTTCATATAAAGAAATGACGGCCAAAATACTAAAGCAAGCAGAGAATTTAACGAGCAACTATACGGCCGGAGCTATTATTTTGGTCGTATAGCTCTGCCCGTATAGTTTCCAAAAAGGTCAGAAACGACGGGATTTCGCCCCATAAAATCTCTAGAACCTTCCCTAAGTCATATGAAAGTATTGGGGGAACCCTATGGCACCCCCAAGGCCTATATAAAGGAGGGAGGACCCAAGAGAGAGCCGCCAAGCCATAGCCCCTTAGGGGCGGAGCTCTGCCGCCGCCGCCACCCATCCGATCTCCATTGCGGTGGAGCTCTGCCTCAACCACATCTCCAAGATCTAGATCTCCCTCAACACCATCACCATTAAGGCATCCAAGCAAGAAGAAGGGGAGGAGAAGGAATACATCACCACCACCACGCATCGATCTCCATCTCCATCATCATCTCCATCTCCTTCTCTCTCTTGTGTTTAGTAATTGTAAGATTGAACACGGTTGTGATATCATTATATATTTATATATGTTTTGTTGTTCATCCATGTGTGAGTGATTGGTTCAATTTTAGGTTGAGGTATGATCTAGTGCGCTAAGTTAGAATTTAATGTGATCTAAGATGAGTTTATGTGATCCTTTGGTCTGGAAGTGCCTTTTGCCTTGCGGTGACGCATGATAACCATGCATAGTGAACACAGTGTGACAACCCGGTAAACAATTGTGGAACGTTTATTTGTCTGAGAAATCTCTTATAGATCACAGATATATTTGCCCATCTAGCACTAGTGAGACCGAAGCCTAGAAGCCCTCTCTCATTCCATTCAATCCTACAACTACAATCTCTTTAATTCAGTTCATATTCCTGTTTACTTTCTGTCTTAGTTTATTTTGTTCTTGTTAAAAGTTCTTTGTTATTAGATACTTTAAACCTCTCCCAATTATCGCTATTCAATAACTTATAGAATAGGCTATTTACAAACCACGGTTTGGGTGCGAAACGTGGCCGCATTGACAACGCGGTTGCGGGGTCATGTTGTTTCCGTTCGACGATCTCCTATCGGGACAAACTCTTAAGTATTTGCTACTACAAGTACTGCAATAACCCTGTTGTTGGTGCAGGAATCCAGTCATTAAATTGGCGCTGTTGCCGGGGAGATAAGCATCCGGTTATTACCTTCCTACTCACACATAGTTTATTTCCATTTGTTGCTATTATCTTACTACTTTCTTTTATATTGAAAATAATAAACAAATACAAAACCAAAAATTTATAAAAACTGTTGCTACTAATCATGTCTTCCGAGATAAATTTTGTTCAAGAGATAATACAAGCATTGGAGGAGATAAAGGATTCAAGTTCATCAAGACTGGTTGCTAGATATGAGCTGATAAAGAAATTGGTGGACAAATTGGAAATGCATTCATTATGGTTGTGTGCTAATGATGGATCTTATTGCAAAATTTATATTATAGATGACCACCTTAATTTTTAATGTAAGTATTCCAACAATCCTACTCTAGCAAATTATAACAGAGATAAATCCTATGCTAGTTTGGAAGTACTAGAATACATTGTTTTCAAAGGTGCATCTGAAATGGTATTTAGACTAGGAAGTATTGATGTTGAAAGTGAAGCACTTGATGGAGTTTTTAATTTAGTATACCTCATATTCCTCTTTTGCGAAAATAATTTAAGTGGAGAGGAAAAGGAGCATAAGGAAGAGGAGGAAGAACGGATTGATCACCCGCTCACACCTTCAACTCCTACTTTTGATTCTATCATTGCTATTAAAACACTAGTCGATGAAAAGGAGGAACAAAAAGGTGAGGTTGACAAAGAGAGTCACACTACAACTTTTGTTTGTGATGCCTCTCACTCTAGTAATGATTTTTATGATGGTAAAACTGTTGATAATTGTTCTGCGGAGGCCTTATGCCTAGACACTCATATGGAGAGCACTAATAATGATGAACTAGAGGTAGAACGTTGCTATACTAACATGCAGGGTCCTGAACTCCCTGCTATGAAAGAAGAATACTATGAAGTGTTTCCCTACATAGGTAACCAAGATAAAGATTTAAGAATTTTATATGAATCTTAAATCCTCTCAGTGAAGCTATACACGGAGGCATGTTCACCAAGCTTGGTGCATCAACACTCGCTTGAAAGCGAGAACTTGTTCATCTACATGATGTCGATGCACCGTAAGCGAGTATGACTCTGACCAAACTCTACTTCAAAATGCTCCAAGCTGGTATGTACAACCTCACCCCAAGTCGATATCCCTTGGGATCCAGGTGGGTAATGTATGGATCATCCTAGCCTGGCTTTATGGCTTTAAAGAGAGCGCTTCCCGGGAGGCAACCCGTAAGTCATTAGGTGTCTTTCTTAGTTTTGTGTCTTGAGTCTAGATGCATTCATGTTGCATTGGCACTTTTATTCTTCGCATGTCTTGCTATTAGAGTAATCTTGTTGAACTTTTCAAAAGATAGAATTTATTGTTATTATGTGTTGCACAACTCAGTTGTATCTAAATATCATCCTATGCATGCTAATGTTGGTCGAAAAATTAAGTTGTTGTTTTACTGTCAAAATAAGGAATATCACTAAGTTACAGTATACGAAATAATTTTTGAAGAAACATAATTTTTTTGATGCATAGAGAGAGTTTAACGACCAACTATACGGCGAGAATAAAAATTCCGGCCGTATAGCTCGGGTCGTATAGATATCTTTGCCATGGACTTTCTTTCACATGTACTGAGAGTTTAACGACCAACTATACGGCGAGAATAAAAAATTTCGGCCGTATAGCTCCAGTCGTATAGATATCGGTGTCTCGGTACAAATTCTTTTCCAATGAACTGACAGTTTAACGACCAACTATACAGCGGGAATAAAAATTCAGGCCGTATAGTTCTGGTCGTATAGATATTGATGCCTTTGTATATTTTCTTTTCCTAGGGACAGACAGTTTGACGACCAACTATACGGCGAGACACTTTTTCGGTCGTATAGTTGTGCCCGTATAGTTGAGAAAACCCCTCAAATGCCAACTAGAGGGTAACCATTGCTCAAAATTTTATTCTTTCTTTTTCTTTCTTCTTCTAAAAACCTCAAAACACCACCTGGGAGCTTCTCCCATGATCTAGAGAAGCCGAGCATATGTAAGCAATAAAATTCTACCTCAGAAACCTCCTAGATAGTAATTCTCTATAAAAGTTTATGTTTTATTTTTACTTTCGTTTTATTGATGGGGTAAATGAACTATGTTCGTATACCAAACCGATGCATTTTATTTTGTGTGTTATTTTTGTAGGGACTTGAACCTTGTGTGACGATGTGTACTGTAGTGCCGACCGTGCAAACACTCACATGAGCCACTTGGTTGCTTCAATTCAACGCTTTGACAATCAGTTTATGTTTTTAAGCAGGTCCTCAAGGAAGGCACACCGAGCCATATCAAGAAATACATGTTGAAACAAAGGTTCTTTGTCCATCAAAAGAGAGGTTACTTGTATCTCAACGGTAAAGTGTGTAACCCTTGTTTTCAACTAAGCCCGGGGAGGTAACCACTTATCAACTCTCTTTTGGAAACTGTATTTTCTGTTTTCTTTTGGTGATATACTCAAGTTTAGTTCTTACAAAGTTCTAAGCTTGGGGGGGGGGGGGGTTACTTCGACATGTGTAGAGTCTTGTGAAATGTTCGTATTCGATGAAGGTTTAATGCAATCATGTATCCCACTATTTTTGAATGCTTGTTTAAGCGAGTTTAGTTTTATATTCATATGGGATACACTTGGTCATGATAGGCACCATAGGAGTTGACTTAGAGCTTGTACACATCTTGCCAAATTGTTTATCAAGCTTGTGACACTATTTGTGATCCTCTAGAAAACATTGCCACAATATCTACACTTGGAAAGAATGAATACTTGATCAAGATCTTTTGAATTTTGTTGGTTGTCACTGAGTAGCCTTGTCTTAAATGAATAGGTTATGCTCGACCCCATAATGTCAAAACAATAGACTTGATAGTTTTCTTACGGAAGGAATTGTCAATTGGAAATGATATTTATAAAGTTTTGAGTTCTATGCTAAATAAGGTATTGATTAATTGTCTTAAGAGTTTAGCCTTAAAGATACTCAATACCATAGATGTGATGATCGACTTGATAGTACTCTTTGAAAGGATTTGTTTGAAGAAACTAATATTTAGCGGTAATTGAGATGCATGCCAAATCTTGACCTGTTGATTAAAGTATGATATTGCTTTATGCGTGTCTGCACCACTGTCGCACAACATAGGATGCTAACAACTCCAATGGCCATTGAATAGTCCAAAAAGAGGAAACTCTTGGAGTTTGGCTATGAGTTGCCCAACATATGTAGCATACATGCTATATTTGGGTATGCATTGGTATTATCACGGGCCTGCGTTCAAAGCAAAAGAGGGAATACTCCTCTGACGGTTATGAGAAATCAGTATACCGAAAAGGGAAACCTTGGTAATGGTCACGAGTATCCATTCTTAGCCCGCACAGTCTGATTAAACACACTAAGTTTTTGCATGATCTCATTACTGATGAACTGAAGTTTTGGAAAGACAAAGAATAGAAAATTGGTGTTTGATAGCCATGATTCATTGATGTGTATGACCAAAAAGAGACACAGTTTTGGAAAGACAAATAATAGAAAATTGGTGTTTGATAGCCATGATTCATTGATGTGTATGACCAAAAAGAGACACTCTAATGCTATGCTTCTTTTGATATGCTCTCGCATTTCCTTTTGGCATAAATCTCGTTACTAAGAGATAAACTTTCTGAAAGCTCAATAACTGATGTTTGCACTTGAGAGCCTTAACTAGATGACATGATTGGGTAGAATTGATTCCTATTTATGCTTGACATCTATTTGTGACTAAGTTTTGCATCATAAAAAATAATGATATGAAAAGTTATAAAAAAGGTGCAATAAAAGGATCACAAGTTTGTCTACAAGTAGATTCACTATTGACATGGAGCATATAAGTTTTGATGAATCTTTAGTGGTCTTTATAACTGAGCTTGTGTTGCCTTGTATGAATACATGTTTTCTCTCTTCAAGCTTGTAGAAGAAATAAGGATGCAAGGCATTGATTTCCAATGATAAGCTATTTCACAACCATTCATTTTTTACCGACCCTTCCTGCTCGAGGGCGAGCAAGGTCTAGCTTGGGGAAGTTGATGGCTGTGAAATACCATATCTTTTAGCCATCTAAAATGAGCCATTTTATCTCACATATCATGCTTCTTTCAGCTATAGTTATGCCTTATATGCATGACTTCTAGTTCTTATTTACTTTCATATGAGCTTTGCACATTTAGTAGTTCAGGTAGAATTTTATCACTTTTCCTTGTCTATGACATTTGTGTAGGTGTTGATGATGATGATTATGGATAAACCAAAGGCAAAAGGGACAAAGAGAGCATAGTATGGAGGAGCTGCAGGGACTAGACTTAGCCATTTGAGAGGTTGAAGTGAATTTTTTCAACTTCTTAAAATACAGATCCAAGACCACAGGGTTGTCACCCTCGAGGATACGAACTCAACGAGCCCAAGAACACCCAAAAAAGAGTTCATATGAAGAAATGACGACCAAAATACTAAAGCAAGCAGAGAATTTAACGAGCAACTATACGGCCGGAGCTATTATTTTGGTCGTATAGCTCCGCCCGTATAGTTGCCAAAAAGGTTGGAAACGACGGGATTTCTCCCCAGAAAAGCTCTAGAACCTCCCCTAAGTCATATGGCGGTATTGGGGGAACCCTACGGCACCCCAAGGCCTATATAAAGGAGGGAGGACCCAAGAGAGAGCCGCCAAGCCATAGTCCCTCAGGGGCAGAGCTCTGCCGCCGCTGCCACCCATCCGATCTCCATTGTGGCGGAGCTCTGCCTCAACCACACCTCCAAGATCTAGATGTCCCTCAACACCATCACCATTAAGGCATCCAAGCAAGAAGAAGGGGAGGAGAAGGAAGACATCACCACCACCACGCATCGATCTCCATCATCATCTCCATCTCCCTCTCTCTCTTGTATTTAGTAATCATAAGATTGAACACGGCTGTGATATCATTATATATTTATATATGTTTTGTTGTTCATCCATGTTTGAGTGATTGATTCAATTCTAGGTTGAGGTATGATCTAGAGCGCTAAGTTAGAATTTATTGTGATCTAAGATGAGTTTATGTGATCTTTTTGTCCGGAAGTGCCTTTTGCCTTGCGGTGACGCGCGAGAACCATGCATAGTGCACACAATGTGACATCCCGGTAATCAATTGGGGAATGATACATTGCAAATGTATCTATAATTTTTGATGTTCCATGCTTGGTTTTATCCACTTTCTTGTGTTTTATTCCAACTTTGGAGTACTTTTCATATGATTTCTTGGACTAACCTATTAACAAGAGCCATAGTGCCAGCTCCCTGTTTTCTGCTGTTTTTGGTTCTAGGAAAGTCAGAAAATGAATATTCTCGGAATTGGACGGGACAAAAGCCAAAGTGCCTATTTTTCCGGAAGTGATCAAGTGCCAGAATACGAGACAGAGAAGGGCCAAGGATCCACCACACCACATGGCCGCGCGGCCAGGCCTGGCCCGCGCCAGGGGGTGGTGTGGCCACTCCCGGCACCCCCTCGGCCTCTCCTTCCGCTTATATATTGCCCTCGGGACGAAAACCCTAAGTACCCGATCAAAAATCCACGAAAGAGTCTGTAGCCGCCGTCATCTCCATCCCTAGATCGGGAGGGATCTAAAGCTCTTCCCGGCACCCTGCCGGAGAGGGAATTCACCCTGGAGGCCTTCTTCATCACCATGCAAGCCTCCGGTGTGATGCGTGAGTAGTTCGTCCTTGGACTACGGATCCATGTAGTAGCTAGATGGTTGGTTTTTCCTCCTTTGTGCTTTCATGTTTAGATCTTGTGAGCTCCATTCGTGATCAAGATCATCTATTTGTAATCCATACATGTTGTGTTTGCGGGGATCCGATGGATATTGAGATGCTATTTTAGATTGATTATTGATTCTATCATGTCTTTGTTTTTTGAGATCTTGCATGCTTTCCGTTGTTAGTAGCTATCTTGGCCAAGTAGATGCTAGCAACTCCAAGAGTTAGTATTTATGCTCGATAGTGGGTTCATGCCTCTGGTAATCTGGGGAAGTGACAGAAATCTCTAAGGTACTAGATGTTTTATTGCTACTAGGGAGAAAACAACAATCCTTTGTTCATAGAATAATCGTATTGTTTACTTTACACGCAGTTCATAAAGCAATAATATGTTACTTGAAACTTAATACTGGAGGGGGTTCGGATGATAAACTGAAGGTGGATTATTAGTCATAGATGCAGTTGGATGGCGGTCTATGTATTATGTTGTAATGCCCAATCAAGTCTCAGACGAGTCAAGATGATTAGTATATGCATGTATTGCTTTCTCGGTGTTTGTCAATTGCCCCGCTGTAATTTGTTCACCCAGCATGTTATTTATCTGAGGAGAGCCACCTCTAGTGAACTATGGATCCCGATCCTTTTTCTTTACATACAATCTACAATCTTTTACTGCTTTGTGTTTACTTTCTGCAAACTTTTACTTCTTTCCATTCGATACGTTTAATCCTTTGTTTTCCGCAAAACACGGTGAGATTGACAACCTCATCGCAAGTTGGGGACAAAGTTCTGTGGTTGTGTTGTGCATGTCTCCACGTTGCTACTAGCACCGGTAGTGCGCCCTGCCAAAGCTCAGCTAGTAACACCTTTGGGGTGTTTCCTTGCTCCTACTGGTTCGATTAAACCTTGGTTTCATAACTGAGGGAAAACTTACTGCTGTGCTCATCGTACCCTCCTCTTGGGGTTCCCAACGAGCTCTACGTCGAAAGTCGAGCGCATCAGGGAACTTTTATTTGTCTGAGAAATCTCTTATAGATCACACATATATTTGCTCATCTAGCACTAGTAAGACCGAAGCCTAGAAGCCCTCTCTCATTCCATTCAATCCTACAACTACAATCTCTTTAATTCAGTTCATATTCCTGTTTACTTTCCGTCTTAGTTTATTTTGTTCTTGTTAAACGTTCTTTGTTATTAGATATTTTAAACCTCTCTCAATTATCGTTGTTCTATTAACTTATAGAATATGCTATTTCCAAACCACGGTTTGGGTGCGAAACATGGCCGCATTGATAACGTGGCTGCAAGGTCGTGTTGTTTCCATTCGACGATCTCCCATCAGGACAAACTCTTAAATATTTGCTGCTACAACTACTGCAATAACCCTGTTGTTGGTGTAGGAATCCATTCATCACTAGGGCTTTCGCATAAGACCTGATTCTTACCTACGGACTTCCACACAACGCTGAGCAAGTAGTTGTCTATACTACACCCCTTTCGGGGCCCTCCATTGCAAATGGCATACCAACTAATGCGAGAGAGACAGATACCCCCCAAAGCCACTTTATATGGTACAAGCCGTATGTCAAGCATGGACTAGTCTCGCGAATGAACGGGTAAAGTCGGTTGGGGGGCGCTTCATCAAGAATTATTGTGGTATGCACAAGTACACGTGGGAGAGTAACAACTATAAGATCAATGCCCACTCGCTATAACTCGTGTGTTCTACCCGTACTAGCAATACTACTCATAGATCTAGCTCTAATACCACTGAAAGGGGTTCGACGCCTGAAAACAATAATTTTTCCTATGCACATAGTACTAATGCCAGGATCTATCTATTAGTAATGTAGTAACGGGAGGGGCTTTTCAAAACTTACCCTTGAAGACCAAAAAGCCTTGTCAATGTTCAGGAGAACGTGGTTGATGTAGTTGTACCGACGCTGACCTCAAGGTCGTGGATGGCTTCACTAGCTCCAATGACTCCACGGCTCGAACGACATGAGCACCACAAGTGTAGTGCCTCGTGGGGAGTTACACACATACGGTGTTTGATGATGACTCCTGATCCCTGATCCACCAGAGGTTGCGAAAGTAGATCTCCTGGACCCGGAATCTCCACAACGCGAAGGCGCTCCGTGGTGAATACCACACTCATTCGCGTAGCCCTTATAGCGAGGCCGCACTCACAAGAGAGAGAGGGAGGGAGGGGACTTGGAGAGGTACGCCTCAAAGCTCAATTGATGTGTTGTGTTTGAATCCCTCCATATGCCCTCTTTTATATAGGGGGAGGGGAGGCACTCCCTCCCTCAAAGTCCCGAGTGGGACTAACCAAGGGGAGAGGTGGGGGAAAGCGCCGCCGGCCAACCCACCCATGGGCCCCACATGGAAATAGGCCCATTAGGGCTGTCGACCACCCCTTGGCCCTCCTAGGGTATGCGGCCCCCTCTTGGGCCCTTTTCCCCTCCGGGAATTGGCCCATTAGGTGGGCTGCCCCATTAAATCATATTGAAATATTAAATAAATATAAATACATGTATAATTCAATAATTAACATATATTTACATATTATTCAATCCCCCGTTGCACCGGAACTCCTTCTGGACAACTCCGGACGCCCTCCAGACATTCCTGGAACCTCTCTGGTTTTCCCTTCTCTCTCCTTTGGTGATTCCTACAATACCAGAATGATCTCTGAGCATTGTCAAAACCTTAAGCATGTTACCCTACTGAAAGGGAAATGGACGTCGCCTAGAGGGGGGTGAATAGGCGTTTTAAAATAATTACGGTTTAGGCTCTAATAAATGCGGAATAAAACTTAACGTTTAATTTATCAAGCCAAAACCTATATCCACTAGTTTCACAAAGTGCACCAACAACCTATGCTAAGCAAGATAAATAACAAGGTGATAGCAAGATATAGTACTTCAAGCACGAAGGCTATCACAAAGTAAATTGCATAGGTAAAGGGGTTGGTTGAGAGATAACCGATGGATGCAGAGACGATGATTTGTTTCCCGAAGTTCACTTCCAAAGAAGCTACGTCTCCGTTGGAGAGGTGCGGGGGCGCAATGAACTTCGAACGCCACAAATGGCTCACCTCGAGGTGTGGTGGCTCGATGCTCACCCAACGCCACACAAGGCCTCACCAAGGATGCGAAGTCACGTAACTCACCGGCGCCACAAAAGGCTCACCCTATTCTCCCGTGAGCTCGCCACAAAGGCCTACTCACGTTCCACTATGGGACACTTGAGGGCGGTCACCGAACCCGTACAAGGCTTGGGGCAATCTCCACAACTCAATTGGAGGGCTCCCAAGAAACGCCACAAAGGCTCTACAATGCCACAAAAGGCCAACAAGCTTGGGGAACCTCCACAACTCAATTGGAGCCCCAAGAACAATGCCACAAAGGCTACAAAGCCACAAAAGGCAACAAGACCACAAAAGGTCAACAATCCAACCACACAACCGTCTAGGGTTCCAAGAACCCAAGAGAAACAAGACCAAGGGCTTGAACTCGCCGAATCTCCGAGGAGAACTCAAACCTATGCACCAAATGCAAGAGGCAAGTCCTTCTCTCTCAAATTCCACCAAAGCTACAAAAGCTATTGGGGGAATAAGGGAGGAAGAACACAAGAGGAGAACACAAAACTCTCCAAGATCTAGATCCCAAGGATTCCTTCACAAAGAAGGGATTTTGCTTGGTGGGGCTTGTAGATCTAGATCTCCTCTCTCAAATCCCTCAAAAAGATGCAAGAATCATAGGAGGGAGAAGGAGAGAGGGCAAGCTCTTCAAGGTTAACAATGGAGGAGAGCGAAAGCCAAAAACCAAGAAGAACAAGTGTTAGGGCCGAAGGGGAAAGGGGAGCTCCTTTTAAAGGGCTCCCCGATCTGCCCATTACCCACAGAATTGCGCACGGCCGGTAGTACCGGTGGGTGGCCGGTACTACCGGTGGCACTCAGCCAACGGTCCAAAAACAAGGTTCAAACGAACACAAACACGAGGCCGGCCGGTACTACCGGTGGGTCACCGGTACTACCGCCTGGGCCGGTACTACCGCCCAAGATTCCGACCGAAGTTCCGTCAAATAGCGCAGACTAGGCAGAGAGCATACTGAACCAAAAATGGGTTCACCAGAAGTTGGGCCTGTATTAACACCGGTACTATCGGCGGCATTTCTGCCCGAGCGGTACTTCCGGCGTCTGGCTGGTACTTCTGGTCAGAGAAACTTCAAAACCAGAAATGCCACAACTTTTGCATCCGAACTCCAAACGAGATGAAACCATGAATATATATGTGAGATACCTCCCAAGGTGTGGAACCGGAAAACCCGCAAGATCAAAAACGCAATAAGATATGCAAGGGAAATCCGTTTTTGATGAACTAGAGCTTGTTATGAAGATAACCACAAGCTCTAGAACCTCACATGGACAAGAACCAAACAACAACGCGATTTTCTAGTAGTCGTTTTGGCGGGGCGCCACAATTCGACACCACTAACAATGGATCTCGCCTTCGAGATCCGCCTCATGGTACCGGGAAGAAGGCCGACAACCTGAATCTTCTCGCTTCGTGTAGATCCTCGCGACACCACTAACAAGAGGTCCTTGTCCGTGATCGTCGAGAGAACACTCCGGGAACAAAGGCGAAGGTAGAGGTATCAACAAATTAAGCCACCTCTATATTCAGGGAGAGGAGTAATTGCAGATCCACCGATTCAATGTACAAAAGCGAATGATAAGAGTAGTCGGATGGTGATCAGTCCATCGCGCACCCAAACCATTACTTTGCACACGAATAGGCGAATTACGCAACCAACTCTCGGAATTAGACTGAAGATCTTGACAAACGAGGGTCGGGAACAAAGGGGGAATGCAGATTCTGCGTCAGATCTGGCGTAGAAGAGGTCGTCGCGTTGGAAAACACCGGAAGGCACAACAAAGAACAGAGAGAAGTCCAACAGAAGACGGATTCCTCAGATAGCATGAAAACCGGAGGGTATAACACCGTTATCAAAGGAGGAAGCGAAGCCCTGAAGATACGACAGAACCCAACCACGAGAAATCCTGGACTTGAAGAGAGGTAAGAGAGAAGATTTAAAACATGCAAAGGTAAGAGGAGAATAGCAGAGGGGTAAGGAGTAAAACAGACCTAATCAGATCTATCCAACCGTTTTTTTGAAAATAGTTTTGACACTCTACTTCGGCCGTTAGCTAGGTTATCCTACAGGCTGGACTTGTGGGGTATCGCAACTGCTGAGCTCTGATACCACTCTGTGGCACCCTCTAATCGGCCCTATGCAAGGTTTAGCCCTTTCCGCCAAACCCGCATAGAAATGATTCAAGGACGCCCACCAGGCACTTTCGTGTGGGTGGAAAACGAAGTAATACCATTACACAACAGTCCTCGATGGGACCCACAGAACAGATATATATTCAATAGTGACTCCATGAGTCAAGAATACAGATATAATATACAAAGATCCAAATCACCTTGAAACGATAGAGCGTCCGACTACGGACAAGATGCAAATGGGGCTAAGAGCCCTGAAGAATAACCAATGGCAATCCATAACCCTGCCCAAGCCAAGCCAGAAGGGTAACCCTGCTAACGACGGCGATCTCAAACCTGCTTAAAACAAAAGGGGTGCCGACAAAGGGCAAAGGAAAAAAAAAAGGAGCGTCAGTACTGAGGCCAGTACACGGCGAGGCTAGAATTCGGCGGCTCTCGCCTACAAAGGTATGGTGGGCTGAAGCGGCAGCGCAGCGGCACTAAACAACCTATAGAGACTCAATACAACTGGCGGTTATCAGAGAGGGATAAGAAAGACCTATTCGGATCCAACCTGAAGCTAACACCAAACAAACCCATCCTGGTATTTCCCCCTCGAGACCAAACGAGGAAGTCGGACCAAGGAACTCACACAGTTGGCAATTTTACTCATTCCATTATAGTTGAAGCACTTACTAGTCAGGTATAGATAGCTTGAGTCATTCTGATAGCATAAGTAGTGGGCAGTTTTAATCGCCATTCCGTTGTAGTTGGAACATTTACTAGACAAATATAATTGTCCTGGGGAATCCCAAAACCCAGCAGTTGTTGACACTTTTATCACATTCCATTGGAGTTGCAATACTTACTAGGCATGTATAGTATGTCACAAAACAACTCAGATCCACCAGTGGTTGGCATTTTTAATATCCATTCTGTTATAGTTGCTTCTGCGTTACTAGTCACATATTAAGTCAAATTTTTAGCACTACTTTAGTTATGCTTGTCTATGATCGAGATACTGTGCTCCAAGTCGTCCATAACCGCGGACACGGCTTTCAGAAAGTTTTACCCTGCAGGGGTGCACAAATAGCAACACACACTCGATCAACCTCGGAAAAACCAACTCAAAACCCAACGAGGCATTCACGACAAAGCGATCACAGGATTCATAAAATATTTCAGGGGGCCACCCCACTAAGCTACCCGCAACGAAGTTGGCCGGCTCCGGAACGGACCCAGGGTTTGTGTTAATGGCTGTAAACGACTAGGAACCCGAAAGTGTGCCTGGGCTTGTCGATACCGCGAAAACATTCCACGTTCCAAAACAGTACAGGTGCTCCACGCACAATCTTAAATAAAGCGGTAAAGCATGGCATAGGTACAGAATAGTAATAAAGCCCCAAACTACTTGTGGCCCCAAGAAATAGAAATGAATCAAGCTATGGCTCAGGAGGGTCCATAAGGCCTCCCGGATGTGGATAGTGCGAAAAATCAAGGAACAGGTATCAAGTACTCGGGGTCCTACGGGACACAAGTGAGCGTGGAAGAACCAAATAACGTCTATTGCCCACCGATGCCTCTGCATTAGTTATCTCTAGCGTTTTAATAGTTATATTTAAAGCCATGATTAACTCCACCAATAAGCATCTCCACAAATAAACATCTGCCATCATTCCAACAACTGTGGTACTCGACAACACAAGATCGCACCTGAGCAAGCAACTACGACTCGCAAGGCCAGCTATCTTACAAACACGGGTAATAGGAGGTGTCCAAGGCAATATAGAGGCTGTACGGGATATAACTGGGGTGTGGAAACGAAAGCGTCGCGACATTGATAGCAATAGATCAACAGGAGGAAATAAAGACTATAAATGCAAAATAGGTAGAAGAGGGAGAGATGCTCGCCTGGGAAACACTGCCGAAGGTTCATATCCGGAGAACTTGTCGATACTCGCATCCACTCATCGGTCTAATCCGCGAAGAAGCAAAGCACTAAAATAAACACCGGATGCACTATTTAATATTTCGGCAGAAGATTCGGCATGATTATGAGATGATGCAGATGCGGTGCAAATGGGCAGTATTAAGCGGAACCGGGGTCCCGACAATTAATTAAACGGTTTAAGTTATTTAGCTATCCCTCAATTTAAATGTTGTCTTAACATGGCATCGGTTCTCTACACAAATTTAAATGGAGACAATATAAGACTAGAAAAGCCCTCATCTAGACTCCATATTTAATTATTAGATGAATTGACTAACTGCCCGAAACCCACATGATGAGATGCAAGCATGAACCATTTAATATGCAACAGTTATATAGATGGCACTTTATAAAATAGGGCTAGAAAATTGTCACACATGTCGGATCGACGATCTTGGGGTTCACCGGGGTCGATGGTTCGGTCTTGGCGGGATCGGTCTTCGGACTCCGGGAACGGGCTTTAGTGTTCGAGAAGGAGAACATGAAGTCGGTGCCGAGGATTCTTCAGACTTGGGGTCTAGGCGTCTTCGGGTCTGTGATGCAGAGAGAAGGCCATCGGGTAGCACCTCATCAGTACATTCACCACATCGGTACTACAATAGCACAACATCGACATGAGCGTATCCTGAACAATAAGACACTTTCGGGTCACACGGGATAGACTGAGACGTGATGTGGGGATAAACGGATGCCCACATCCTGCCACTCCAGAAGGTGAACGAAGGCAGTGCACATGTGGTAGTAGTTGCATAGGGAGGCAAGAACACGGTTGCCGAAGGTGGATGGCGAGTGGCTAGGGCAGGATCCGTGACGAGGCAGACGCACACGACAAGCACGCACAGCGTCATGGACGGGAGGGAGGCGGAAGGGCGGCGCGACATCGACCTTGCTGGGCGGAGAGGCGGGGTGGAGACGGGAGAAGGCGCACGCGGCGGCGGCCTGATGAGCCTGACGGTGGGGTGGCGCGGACGAGGTGGAGGTCGGCGGCCGACGGGGACTGGGCGGAGGACGTGCTCGAGGCCGAGGAAAACGAGGGGCCGAACAGAGGGCGGCGGCCGGAGCGGAGGAGAGGGACGGCGGCGAGGTGCTTGGGGAGGACGGGCCCAGGAGACGGCGAGGTCGGGAAGGCGGGGTCGGCTCGGTGACGCGGAGCTGGGATCTGGCGGCGGCGAGGGGCTGGGGAGTCGGGAGGAAGGCGCCAGCGACGCGGCGGGGACGAGCGGCCCGGGGTGGAGGAGCTTGAGGGAGGCGGCGGCGACGCGACGGAGGAGGGCGCGGGTCCGAGCAGTGGCGGTTGCCGAAGGGGAGAGGAAGGCGCGGGGAAGGGGGACGCGGCGTGGCTCGGCGCTGGAAGACGGCGGGCAGCGGCGTCGGCTCCGCGTGGGGTGGACCGGGTCAGGGGAAGAGAGAGCGGGGGGAGACGCGAGGGGAGCGGGAGATGCGGGGCTGGTGGGGCCGGGCTGGGGAAACGTGCGGCCAGGGGGAGGCCGGTCGGCCGTGGGCCATGCGGGGGTGGGGTTGCGTGCGGGGGAGAGGGAGTGGGGTGCGCCAGGTGGGGGAGTTGTCGGTGGGGGGTGGGACCCAGCGCGCGGCAGGGACGGGCGGCGGTTGGCGTGCAGGGTGCGTCTGTCCACCCCAGGAGGTGGGGCCCGCGCGGGGTAGGTGGCTGAGTGGTGAGTGAGGTGAGTGGGGTGAGGTGGCAGGTGGTGAATGGCTGGGGTGATGTGGAGGGGCTGGGTAGGGAAAAATAGGGTAGGGTTTTTGGTGGGAAAAGTGTTGGGTGTTTTCTGGGTAGGTAGGATTTTTATCTGGAGGTGGCCGGCCGGGTTTTCGGGCTTGGCGGCTGCCTCCTAAAAACAATTTAAATTTTTTATTTATTTAAAACGGGGCTTTTGCAAACCGTTGGAAGACAAAACAAAATAATCCGGAGACCCGGGTTTTGATTTGAAATAATAACGGGGCGTTTAGAAAACAAAAACAGACTTTTCGAAAATAGTTTTATGCAAACAAATGCAAGATGACATGACGATGCTCAAATGCAAGGTGGCATGATGACATGAGCATGCGGTCATGACGATACAATGCACAAAAACAACGCGATTTTCTAGTAGTGGTTTTGGCGGGGCGCCACACATCCCCGTGACCTAGTCACACGCTGCAACTTTATGGATGTCATGTCTCCGAGTGGGTCCAGAGTATCTTTCCGTCACGCGGATGGACAAATCCCGCTCTTAACACATAATTCCTCTACATGCCCCTCCAAATACATGAACACACCTTTATGATCACATCGTTACCAAGTTATGTTTGATGCTACCTAAGTATTATCGGGTTATAGTGATTGATATGGTCTCACGGTCTAAGGAATTGGTTACTACGTTTCTTGTCATCATAACGATGAACTTTGTGACTTGATCCTGTTACAATTCCTGTGTTAGGTATGTCCATCACTTTCATTCACTGAATGAAATGACCCCATTATCAATTGACATAAATGTCCATGATCGGGAAACCTCGATCATCGATTGACCAATGAACAAGTGTCTAGAGGATCACCAGGGACTTTGGTGGTTTACATATCACACGTGTATTGACGTTCCTATCAATACAATTATAGCATAATATACAACCTATTATGAACTTAATTAAATATGTCAATAGTCTATATAATTATTTGTCTCTAGGGCATATTTCCAACACTAGCCTCCACCTAGTCTCTCTGGCATGTACTACTACTATGCTCTCTCCAAGCTCTTCTGGTGCAACCTTGTGAGCAAGGCGGGTGATGATGCGAGTTTCCATGGCTATCATCGCAACTTGATGTACTATTGCCACCCCTATCGGCTAGGCAATATAAATGGTTGCGACTTTATTTATCGAGAAATCCAATGGGCCACTGAGAATCACATGACCCCCAACTATTGTCAGTTCATTCAGCGTGTTCTCAACACACCTACACTGACCAGGGCATGAACAAAGGATAGCGTGTTCCAATGGATATGTTTGCTATTCCTCTTTGTGGATACCTTGTGGATCTTCCCCACATGAAGCCCTCTGATCACAAGACCAAGGCTATTCATGACCCGCTCCATAGGGCTTCTGGCTCTGGATCCTCTAGACACGCCGCTCCTCCTCACAAGAAGGGTCTTGCCAGATTTTTCACTTCCCTATTTGACATGTGTTGTAGCTCCTATGTCGTTGCCCATAATATCCTTGAGATCAGCTAGGAAAATTGGAGGTGACACAATGCTTTTCTAGGGGAGATAGGGATGCCAGTTCCTGATGATGGTACCGACTTGGTTCCAGTTCCCTATGTGAACCATGTCATGCCTCTCATTCACGACGACATGTTCTAGGGGTATGACTTCTCTCAGTTTGCCAAATTTCAGCCTTGCTACGATCCACCCTCTGTCAGTGAAGAAGACGATGAGGATGGGGATAGTGATGATGGAAGAAGATATTGAGACCGCTCGTGCTCGTGATGACTCTCACTTTCCGTTTTGGGCGCTAGCATCGTCTACTCTCTTGTCACTTTTTGGTGTTTCGATGCTAAAGGAGGAGAAGAGAGTAGAGTCTACTTAGGATACTGGTTCCTTGCTGGGGTTTTCCAGGGTTCGTCGATTGCACAAGCCTTGCCTGGCTACTTTATTTGGTTCTTATGGCTTGTGTGACTATTTGATATTTCTGTCAAACCTTTCAAATTTGTGTGGTGTGAATGACAAGTGTGTATTATTTAAGTACTTGGATATCCTTATGCTATCATGTTTAATTATATCTAGATATCCATGTCTTTAACTTGTCTATGTCATGCTTCTTTCCTGAAGATATTGGAGGAGCTATCCATATTCCTATTGTTGCACTTTGCATTAAAAAGCAAATTCAACCAAGTGCATACATTATGGGGGAGGTCATCTAATATCTTCCATGGGAACATTATTTTTAAGCTTATCATAATATCTTATTGTGACTCTAACTCAGTTTATCATCGTTAACCAAAAAAGAGGAGATTGTAAGGGCAAAATATTGTTATCCATTATTTTGGTTAATATTGACACCGGAGTAGAGTGTGGACTAATGTCACCTACTAGTGCTTAGACAAGTTATTCTCCACAAGATATGATGAGGGGTGGTGTGATACCCCCATTCGCTAATCATGAGAAGTTCTAGTGTTTTTGTTACATTCTCTCTTATTATCAATTGAGTCGATTAGGAAACAGTACACTATTAAGAGGGGCGGTCTCGATGATCTTTTTGGGGATGCAAAACACCATATAGACATCCTAATACCAAATAGACAACACGCCCACCTGAGTGAGCCATATGTCAAAGGTGAAAAATAGCTCGAAAAGGGTTCCTGCGAAATCAGTGGGATTCCCGACGTGGTCGGAATTCCAGTGAGAAAAATTCGGATGCAACCAAAATTTTCCAGCCTCTGCTAACCATTATTCTGACTAGTGTTTTGGCATGTCACCGGGAATTCCTAGCCAGGTTTTTGGCCCACCAGGTCTAGCATCGGAGATTCCAGGCCAGGTTTTCGGCTCGCCGGGTCTAGCACCGGAAATTCCCAGCCAGGTTTTCAGCTTGCCGGAATTGCCGCCGAGATTTTTGGGCCCAAAATCTGGCCCCGCCGAATTTACTGTTGTTCCCGTCACAGGCTCCTGAAAACGGCTAGTTTTCCACATAAACTATAAATATCCGTTTCTTCTCCACTGAGAAGGTAGGTCAACCCTTCATATTCATTCTTTGAGATATCTCTCACTCCATTGCTAAAACACTAAAACTTGAGGATCTCCCATTCTATCTAATGCAGTACATCGATCTCGTTTTCGACAACAAGGAGTAGATAGCTGTGGTGACGCCGCAGGACAAGGGCCGTGCCTAAGGCTACCTTTTTTTCTATGTAAATTATCTATGAACATATGTAAATTTTCAGCAATTTAGCGCTCTTTATATTTAGTTTGTATTTCAATATTTTTGTGTCTACGGCCAACACGGACAAATTGGGTTGCACCACTGGCATGTCGGCTAGACAGACCGAGTCGCGATCCAAATTTCTCTAGACTTTTTCAAGTCAAATCGGACGGTTTGCTTCGCCGACCCGCTCTGGAGATGCCCTTACCTTGTCTGAGCTTCCATTTTCTTTTTATTTAGGCACAAGTACCAAGACTATACCGTCAGTGAAGAAATAATACTACTCCTTTTCTTTTTAAAATATAAGATATTTTAGCTTTATAAAGAAAATATATCTAGATTATTTTTAGTGTAGTGTCTAGATAGATTAGCTAAAACATCTTTCGAAACGGAGGGAGTACAGTTTACTAGCGTAGCTTTGACCTTAATAACGCACCGTTCTAAGGTTACGCATGCGACGTGGCTTGTTTGAATCGGCGACCATGAGCACGTGTGACGTGTTCTCCGGCTGCTTTTACGACCGCGACCTGGAATAATTTAACTATTTGCAGCCTCGTCCTCTTCTTTATTTGCAGCAGCCAGCAGCCTCCGACTTCACTCCCCCGCCCGACCTCCCCTAGTCTCCGCACCAACCACGCGAGCTCGCCCGCTAACAGCAGGCAGCGGCAGGGAGCAGCTCCTCCGCCACGATTCAGCCGCCGCCGTCCGTCACTGACCGCAGGTGCGGCCAAATCCTCTCCTCTCCCCGTCTCGCGAACCCATTGCGGGGTGGGAGATTTGTTTTTGCTCGACGGGTGGGGGTGGTCAATCGGGGTCGGGTCGCGGGGTAGATGCTTCCTGCTCGCTGCTCCGGGGCCGGCCGCTCTGAGCATCCAAGCCATGGACGCCGCCGCCGCCGCGCAGGATTCCGCGAGACAGGGGTGTGTGAGCCGTGTCATGTCGTCAGATCCCACTTTGTTTCTCAGCTCGAGAGTCAGCCCTGCCTGCCTGGTGTACCACCGCGCCGCCGGTCGGAATCTCTAGAGTGCTTGGTCCCGTTCGAGTGACGCGCTAGGTTGTTTCTGATTATTTCTACAGTCGATTAAACCCCATTGGCCTCCATCGATGGACGGGTTCTATCCGCCTGCCGCGCCTGTGTATGGATTCTGTTCCGTTCGATCGGGATCATGCACCATTGTACTCGGGGGAAGCTTTTTTTTTCTGTTTCTGATTGATTGTTTGTATCCGTGATTTGGGTTTTGGCTTTGTAAGTGTGGTTTGGTTTGAATTCAGCCTGGGTCATGTGTTATTGGGGGTAACAGAAGGAGGCAATACACCGGAATCTGGAATTCAGCCTCGGTTATGTGTTATTGGGGGTAACAGAAGGAGGCAAAACACTGGAATTTGGAATTCAGCCTAAATGATACATTCAAATTATTACACAATCAGTGGTTACATTCAAATAGCGTTTTGTCTTGTCCAACCAAAAGAGTACTTTAGTTTGCCAGATGCGCCAACCCAGGCTCTGACGATTTCCTAGCTCTGCCTCTCGTGTTTAGAAGGTGCTCCATCAGTATCACTTCACCACATGTTCCAATCTACAAGCACTGTGTTCTCTTCCTCCTCGGCTCCTCCGGCTGCTTTTACGATTGCACATCATACAGTGTTTATTTGCAGTAATGTACAATGTGTTCTTTCTTATTTGCAGCTGCCAGCAGCCTCCTCCTCTCGACTTCGCTTTCACCTCCCTCTCCTCCCCGGGATCTGATGGCGGAGGGGCAGTGGGTGCTGATGGCCACGGGGCGGTCGCCGACCAACATCGCGGTGATCAAGTACTGGGGGAAGCGGGACGAGGCGCTCATCCTCCCCGTCAACGACAGCATCAGCGTCACCCTCGACCCCGACCACCTCTCCGCCACCACCACCGTCGCCGCAAGCCCATCATTCCCCTCCGACCGCATGTGGCTCAACGGCAAGGTGAGTTCCGGCTCATCCAATGATCCTATTTCCAGTCTGTTTTTTATGTTGGCCTCACGATTGCTACATGCTCATTGCTGCCGCCGCTATTGCCTAGATGCAATCAATTCCATTCAGTGTTTCTGCGATGATCCGGTAGACTGCAAGCTCAAAGGATGTTCTGCATTCTGGTTTGGAATAGCACGCCGGCGATTTGGGCTGTGTGAGTTCGAGCTTCGAACCTTTCCATCAGATTGACTGCTCCTAAGTTTTTAGATCTGGATCGCAACTTGTTTTAAAGCTAGCTGCAATTACAGAGACACTTGGTGGAGCTCTGAAAATTTGTCCGTTTAACAAAAAATCGAAAGGAACCTTTCTGTTTCTAGTTTTGTCTGCACTAGCATCTACTCCCTCTGTTTCATAATATAAGATGTTTTACTTTGTGAAGAAAATGTATCTAGACATCTTTTAGTGTGTAGGTTCGAAGAGGTTCACTCCGAATCTACACACTAAAAGGTGTCTAGATTCATTACCTTCACAAACCTAAAACATCTTATATTTTGAAACGGAGAGAGTAGTTTATTGCAGTCAAGCTGCGATTATGGACAACTTGATGTAACATACCAGGGAAACTTGTTTTATTTTAGGATGGTTTTGATGATTTCGTCATCTGTTTGGTTTGGAATTGAGCAGGAGATCGAGTTGTCTGGTGGGAGATTTCAGAGCTGCCTGAGGGAGATCAGGAAGCGGGCTCGTGATGTCGAGGACAAGAAAAAGGGGATCAAGATCAAGAAAGAGGACTGGGAGAAGTTGCATGTGCACATAGCATCATACAATAACTTCCCAACTGCTGCTGGTTTGGCCTCTTCGGCTGCTGGATTTGCTTGTCTTGGTAAGTCTCCTAGTTGATATCATGGCTACAAGTCAGTAAAAACAGATGTTTCTCCTAGTCTTATATCATGGTTATAAGTCAGTAAAAACAGATGTATAATTAGTGAATATTTCGTGTTAAACTTGTATTCACTTTTATTTTCTATATAGCACACAGAGCCAAATTTACTTCTGTTTAGCAGCCGGGGGAGTGTTTCTCACTTCTCATAACATTGTTCTGTTACCAATGCAATATACAAGCATTCATTCTTCAGGGGGATATGTTTTTAGAATTGGTCTGTTATCTTGTTAGAAGGTGTTGCTTCTACCTGTCGAATGCACCTTTGTGTGCTATTTATAATTATAGGTCAATACTATGGTTATCCAAGTATATCACCTGAAAAAGTTACGAATGCTGTCGTTAAGGACGACTTGCTTATTTGTTTGTCCAGAGGCATTAAAGCATAATAAGTATAAAATATTTTTCATGGTGCTGGATTGCTTGTTCATCTTAACTTTGCTGGGCTTGAAGAGTCTTAACGAGTTCCTTCTGCTTATATCTGGTCCCAAGTCTTATTTTGCCTGATTGACTACACTGCTCAGCATGTTTCGTAGTGTGAAATATCATTTACTTCATTTATATCTTCATAAGTTAGATAGTGCTATCCAAGACAAAATCATGTTTCCATCATACACATATTATTTGCTCATAAACATTCTGAGCATGGTCTTGCTTTCATAAATCACAATACATAGCTTCTCATCTGAATACTATTTGCAGTTTTTACCCTCGGTAAGCTAATGAACGTGAATGAAGATTATGGAGAACTTTCTTCAATAGCAAGGTCTGTACTGATGTGTTATGTACCCACACCCTGTTTGTGCTCTATCCTGTTTGTGATGTTCACTTGATCATGTAGTGCAACAATTGCTCTTCATTTTACTAAATAATGATCTAGTGGACTCATGTCTTCTCAATACTTACACTTCTCCCAGCTGACAAATTTCAATGCAGGCAGGGGTCTGGAAGTGCATGCCGCAGTATATATGGTGGATTTGTGAAATGGTGCATGGGGAAAGTAAGTTATCTCTTGGTTATGGCAGAGAAGTTGCATTGGTTAAAATGCACGCTTTTCTATTGGATAACGACTGAGTTTTATTGTATACTGGTAGAATGATGATGGAAGTGACAGTATGGCAGTACAACTTGTTGACGAGTCGCATTGGGATGATCTTGTTATTATCATAGCAGTGGTATGTCGATTTGATCTCTGTTATATAACACGATCTGGGTCATATAATTTGTCACTGTTTTGCTCATTGAGCCATGATTTCATTAATACCAATCCTTACCTAGGTACTCATACTGCTTTACCATATCTATCCCAACCTTTTTTTCTTAACATGTTGCTTTGTGGAATTGTCAGGTCAGTTCAAAGCAGAAGGAAACCAGTAGCACCAGCGGGATGCGAGATACTGTTGAAACAAGCCCCCTGTTGCACTACAGGGCCCAGGTAATTGCATTTTAATATTTTTAATAGTTAACTTATTATTTTTTCAATAATTATTGAGTAAGCACAATCACGGGGCTGAGGTTTTGAAATCTGAACTGTAATTTTCATGCTACTCTTTGTGGACAATCGAATTTTAGTAATTATACTGATCTGTTGCTTTAGCTGTAGCTTACCATTTCTTGTTCTCACTTCTCACTGTCACTGGCTCACTGCCCTGCTTGTTCTTGTATTCCAGACTGTAGTGCCAAGTCGGATATTGAAAATGGAAGAAGCTATCAAGAATCGTGATTTTGAATCCTTTGCGAGGTTAACTTGCGCAGATAGCAACCAGTTCCATGCTGTATGTTTAGATACTAGCCCCCCCATCTTCTATATGAACGACACGTCACACAGGTAGTTTCTTAGCAGCCTTAATTTCAAGGTTCTGTTACTATACTGAAGTACCAGAGTTAAGGATTTCTTTCTCAACCAACTGTAGGATAATTAGCCTTGTGGAAAAGTGGAACCACGTGGAAGGAACCCCACAGGTATGTTCTGTTCCTGTTCTACACCTTATTTCCAATTCTGCTGATTTGCGTCCGTGCTGCCTAGGGATCTAAAATACGCTTCTGCTATGTGGTGGCTAGGTTGGTTATACCTTACCATGACATGGCAGTATAAGCAGTTTTTACTGCACTGGATGAAACATGCATAACTAGCATCATTTGATGGAGTCATGGAGTAATTTAATCTAATTATAAGAGCACGCAATCTTTCTTAAAATAGGAGTGTTGCTTATGCTTTAACCCTTCATTTTACCGAATGTTTCGAAGAATTCATCATGAAAACGTGAACTATTACAGTATTACTGCTAGTATTAGTTCTGGAGCCGATTTTTTGAATACGTGTATAGGTCTATTGGTTAGTATTATATATAGCATTTAAAGTTTGAATTGTGAAATGAATGGACAAGCATCAAAGAGGAAAAAAAATATTTCAATTTTGGCAATGTTAGCTTTGTCTTTCTGCGCTCTCCGGTATACTTTTCGTTTAAACCGGAAACATTTGATACTGGATTATGTGATTGATCTGATAGTGAAACCAAATATCTGTGTGATGACTTGTAATTTGACATTTGGCCTTTCGTAATGGCAGGTTGCATACACCTTTGATGCTGGGCCTAACGCTGTCCTAATAGCCCGAAACCGCAGAGCTGCCGCTCTTCTCCTTGAGAGGCTGCTGTACTGCTTCCCTCCACAAGACAATGATTTGGAGAGGTCCGTGTGTTTGCTATTATCAAGATTTTAAACCTAGTGTTTATTTGTTTCTGTGTATACTGCAAACATACTACGTGTGCATTTGACAACCATGGTCATTGCAGCTACATGCTCGGTGACAAATCGATCCTAAGCGACGCGGGATTGTGGTCCGTAGCTGATGTCAAGGACCTTCCAGAGCCTCCGGGGATGAAGACGCCAGGCCAGAAATTCAAGGGCGACGTTAGCTACTTCATCTGCAGCAGGCCTGGCGCTGGCCCCAGAGTGCTCACTGATGAGAGCCACGCTTTGATTGATTCGGCCACGGGGCTTGCGAAAGGAGTGTAATTTAGGTTTACCTAGTATCTGGCTTCCATCATGGACATCTATATCTAGACATTTCATGCGTCTCGTATGCTCTGTAGCATTGTAGTTTTGAACATGTTATAGTTTCTACAATTTTGTCAAAGACTGTTGTAGTGTTGTTGCTGCCCAAAGAGCACGACTGATTCTTAATTTTCCAATAAAGTTGAGTGGAATAAGTCATCATATAGTGTTGATGATTCCGTTGTCTGTAATCTGCCTTGATGGAGCTGCTGTTGTTGCCTTGCCATTTGACCAAAAAATATACTACCAGATTAAGAGCACCTGTAACCGAACCCCCATCCTTTAATAAATGATAGAAGGCTCCAAATCCTTTAGAGGTACAAATTTGATCATCTAAACTTTAGATGTTTAGCCGAACTTGTAAATCTTAGCTCCCTAAATTACAAATTCATGTACACATTTCATCAAACAACTAGTTGCATGAGTTTAAGCATAGATTTAAACATTAAACATAGTTCAAACATTGATTCAAACATAATGCAAACTAATTACGAAAATCTATAGCTTAATTTAATTTAAACTAAATCTAATGCGGTGGCGGCTGTCGGCATCAGCGTTGGCTGTTGTGGCTAATCATCCAAGTTGTCTAGCCGCCGCTCAAACGACGAGTCGCTGTCCTACTCCTCGTCGGAGATCTCGATGACAGCGGAGGTTGCGGATGAGAAAGTCCTTCCTGGTGCTGCGGCGGAGGATGAAGTGCTCACGCTGACGGTGAATGGAGGGCATGTGGCTCGACGCACAGCTTACTCTGCGTAGCGGGGGCGCTCCTCCACGCGCTCCGGCTAGCGGCTACGGAGCTCCGCCATGTAGGCCTCGACCTCGAGCCCACGTCCCGAGCCTCGCGGCTCCGCATGCGCCACGCGCGCCACGCGCGCCGCGTGTCCACTGCTAGGGTGGGGGGTGGGGGGATTGGGGGGGGGGGGGGGGGGGGGGGGGGGGGGGAATAACTCCGGCACGAGGCTACGACCGAGGGGGAAGTCGAGGACGCCGCAGTTGTTGCCGTGCAGCCAAACATTCTCAGCGTCCAGCGTCGTAGGCCCACGCTGTCACCGCCGATTGGGATGTCCGCAGCCACCGCTGCTCGCCGGTGTTGCGGTCGTACAACTCCGCTATCCACGCCCCCATCGGCGCTGCCACACGTCGCGGTAGTTGCTGTGCTATGGCGGGAGATCTTCGGGGCTGAGCGCGGCCCCGACGTGCTCCGCCGCCTCGATTCGCGCTTCAAATGGGTGGCGACTGGCGGCGAGAGTGTTTGGCCATGCGGGATGACGTGGAGGACTTTTGCGGCCAACGGTGTGTCGGTGGGACGACGGGGGAGGGCTTTTGCGGCCGGCAGAGTGTTGGTGGGGCGGCGAAAGGAGGGTAATATTTTTAAGGATCCCCGCGAGGCCGAGCATAGGAGCTGCGGACGCCGGTTCCTAATTTTTTTATCAGCTAAAGGGCTTGGGGTTCAGCTAGAGTGTGTTTAGATGATAAAAAAGGGTCCAATGATACATTTTGCCTTTTTTAGGGTAGGGGTACGGTAAGGTACACGAGCACCCGGATTTGAGATAACTTACGATTTAAGTGGTAGATTTTGGTACTACTCAGAACTTAAAGTGGTACTTACCAAAATAGAGAGTTTGGTATGAAAGTAGTGGTTTTATGCTATTAATACGGATTGAGGAAGTACTATAGTATTAAGAGCAATAAACTTATCTAAACCCTAAAAACAATAGAGTTGCAGCCGGATCGGATCCGGATTCGTATCGCACCTTACCGGTACACGAGCTGTTATATACCCAGGTTAGGACACGAGAAAACAGCAAGAAAGCAGGTCAGAATGGAAGCCGCCGGATCCTCCAAAGTAGGAGCAGCTCCCTCTCGGTTTCGGGCGAAGCGGATCCCCTCTCGGTTTGAGGTGTGCTGCCGAGCAGGAGACATGAGCAGGTGGCTTGTGGCTCCATCCAGATCCAGCCGCTCCCAAGTTCCTGGCCCGTCAAGCGCGCACGCTCCGCCCTCTCACGTCCTGGTGAAAATAACAACGGCAGCTGGTACATCAATCAAAACTACCTAGTATATCTATAACACTAAATAGTGTCTAAGTATTGTACTCCTTCCGTCTCAAAATAATGTCTATTTTAAGATGGAAGTAGTTAATAGTATTTGGTTTCTTCCATGCATGTTGTTGGCTTCCAAGCAGTAGCTTATTATATCTCCTAGAGCAATGGTAATTATTAGACCCTCTGATTTCTGTTACCCGTTGGAGGGAGTGGGCGGATCTCGGGGACGGGCCAGCAGGGCTGATCGCCGAGCGCGTCCTCGCCTACGACGTCGCCGACTACGTCCGCTTCCGCGCCGTGTGCCACTCGTGGCGGCGTTGTTCCGTAAATCCCCGAGCCTACGGCTGCCTCGATCGCCGGTTCCATCCCCGGCGGTGGATCATGCTTCAGGAACCGCTCGCCAATCCCGATTGTCGCCGGTTCCTCAACACCTCCACCGGCGAGTGCGTCCAAGTCGACATCCCGGAGCTCCACGACCATGAGCTGCTCGTTGTAACCCATGAGGGACTCCTCATTCTGGTCCGCAAACCGCAGCGCACTGCATGCCCTCCGCATGCTCAACCCGCTCACGCGTCACCTCATCGAGCTCCCACCATTCACCTCACTGCTGCCCCCTCAATACCAGGAAATTCTATCTTGGTGTAATTTCGACAGATTCTCAGCATGTGGCTCCTGCATTGCAAATGATGGTTCGACGGTGGTGCTTCGTTTCAGCTCACTCAACATTATAGGGGTAGCCAAGCTAGGCGATGTGCGCTGGACGTTGTTGAAGGTCAACGGTACTAGCCCAGTACATGCATCCTCAATGTTTGCGGGTCGCTTCTACTGTGTCACGTCACGAGAGACGGTGTCATGGTGCTGAGGGATCACCCACCAAGGCTGGAGCTGGCTGCCGAGATTCCTATGATGGCCCGTTCCATGTCAGATAGTATGCACCTGGTGGACTGTGCCGGGGGACAACATGGCTGGAATAATGTGTGGAAAAGGAGGTACAACACATACCGGGTGGATTTGGATGCCATGACAACATGCCCGTGCTCTGTACCGAGTGAACAACTTTGGTGGTGGTACCGTGGTAGACATGCCTTGTTCATCGGCATGGCTTGCTCTTTCTCCGTGCCTATCAAGGCTTTCCCTTCCGGCTCCATTAGAGGTGACACCATCTACCTGACCTTCAACATCGACGAGAGGAACAAAACCGAGGGCTACAATCTTATAGACAGAAGGACGATTAGTAGCTACAACCTGGACGGGACTAGTTCGGTGGCGGGACCGCATACTCTTGTCGATTTCCTCTCATTTGTGTACCAGTGATTGGACATGAAAACCCCTAGAGACACCGTGAGAGAGCAATCCATGCCCATGAACACGGCGCGGCCTATGCCGCCCAAACTCTTGACCTGTATTAGTGTCTTCGTTTCCAAATCCACTTTATACAAGGGATACAACCAAGCCCATTTAGTGCCGGAGGGGGGTGCGTATCCCCCTTGACGATGCACTAGCATGAGTTCCCCAAAATTATTGACAAGATGCACACTATGCCCAAATAAAGAGACACGGATATTCAGCTTGGCAGCCACCTCCAGCCATGGTGGCTGATCTGGAGTAGGTGCGTTAGGTCACGACGCCGTGCCCAGTTATACTCTCCTAGTCACCGATCTTCCCTAAGTGGGCACGGGAGGCATTCTTAAAGAAACGGCAGAATGTTTATGGGTTAGTCATCAGGACGCAACGGCGTTCAGTGTGCCTTGGCTTGGAGGGATGTCTGTCGGCCTACTGAGCTTGGCACGCTTGGTACCAAGGACATGCGTAAGATGGGATGGGCTCTATATGTTTGCTCTGTGCTGGCCTTGGTACCAATGCACGGATCAATCTGTACCATCTAGGAGATGCCAAGGTTCTTGCTTCCAAAATTCTTGAGAAGTAAGGTAAGTAAACGGAGACAAGCGCATCCATGTTGTGATGGAAACAAGTGCTACGGAAGTAGTGTGTACAACATGGAAACGGTGCCGTGATGCCCGAGATTCCTCAATCAAAGGACACACACATGTTCTAGGGGATCAAACAAATTTTTACAGAAAAATAGAATTTCTGCTTAAGAAAATCAACCTGAGTCAAGATGTTGCAAGTCAAAACCTTGCTAAGTATGACTACATATAGGAGGGCGACTTGCTTGCTACTAGAATGTTCACTACGGGAAAAAATATCGTTGCCGTGTAGACACGGCTTTGCCGTGTGCCAAATGGATTAGAACACGGCAAAGTTTGTCTTTGCCGTGTGCAACCTAAAAAGTACACGGCAAAGTACGCGAACACGACAAATTTCTGAAAAAGAACAAGGCAAAGAAATATACACGGTAAAGACCTACAAAGGAACACGGCAAAGAAAAAAAACTCGGCAAAGTCAACAGTGACACACGGCATAGGTGTCATCACGACAACGAGGTGGGACCCGTGACCCCACAGGTCCACTTGACGGGAATTAGCTAACGGCTACAGACGGTGGCCTGTTTGCCGTGTGCCCTCGCCGGCCCTTTGCCGTGTGTATTCCGTAGTATACACGGCAAATGGCCTTTGCCTGTGTATTCTGCAGTATACACGGCAAAAGTCCTTTGCCGTGTGTATTCCGAAGTATACACGGCAAAGTTCTTTTTTTCTTTCTTTTTTTTCTTTTATCACATTACTCTTAGGAAAATCATAAAAAATCATTCTAATTCATAAAAATAGAAATAATATATCAAAATTTGTAGAAAAATAAGAGCTATCTATCTACACTCAAATATTAGATATTTATGTTAAATATGAATCTTCATGCTCGCCGTTTTGACCATAGTTTAAAACAGACAAAAAAATTCAAAAATGATCGAAACAATGTGAAACCTTCGCGTGAAGTCATATTATGTGACATAGTTGCGGAGGAAAAATATTAAACTTTGTATATTGATTATGTCTCAAAAAACCTTCACAAAATGACCTATCTCATTCGAGGTTTCCTCACTTTCGGTTCAGATGACCAATGTTATGGGCATAATCGCGACACAGTTTGTGATAACGTGCCCATATTGTGCATACATGTGCATTATGGGATTGCGAACAATGTTGCAGGAGAGAGTTTTCCTTTTTATCGCACGGAAAAGCCATTTCCTATTTTCGGAGCGCAAATATCGGGGCATTTTGTGAAGCAACACCAAATGTTCAATTCAAAAATACTACCACCCCATTTTTCAAAAATAATAGACCACGTTACATGAACAATGTCCCAACCGAGGATTTTAAAACCTTTTCGTCCACCCCTGGTGAAAAAGACAAATTTCTGCCGAATCAATAGGAAGTAGGTCAGATATGAACTAGAGACACATGATTTAATGCTCATGATTTTTTACAAAAATCATTTTTAGGTTCACAATATGATGTTTCTTCAGAGATCCAATGCAAGTTTAGTGAGACTCAGCCTCGAGCTAAGAATCTTCATGCCCTCCATTCGATTAGGGTTTGACGATAGTTTCAAATGACCATAACTAAATCAAAAAAAATCAAAAAAATGCGAGACCTTCACGTGGTGTCATATTTTGTGACATAGTTGGGAGGAAAAATATCAAACTTGGTATATTGATTATGTCTCAAAAAAACCTTGACAAAATGACCTATCTCATTCGAGGTTTCCTGACTTTCGGTTCAAATGACCAATGTTATGGGCATAACCGCGACATAGTTTGTGATAATGTGCCCATATTGTGCATACATGTGCATCATGGGATTGTGAACAATGTTGAGGAGGAAGTTTTCCTTTTTGTCGCACGGAAAAGCCATTTCCTATTTTCGGAGCGCAAAAATCGGGGCATTTTGTGAAGCAACACCAAATGTTCAATTCAAAAATGCTACCACCCCATTTAAAAAAAATACTAGACCACCTTACATGAACAATGTCCCAACCGGGGATTTGAAAACCTTTTCGTCCACCCCTGGTAAAAAGACAATTTTCTGCCGAATCGATAGGAAGTAGGTCAGATAAGAACTACATATACATGATTTAATGCTCATGATTTTTTACAAAAAACATTTTTAGGTTCACAATATGATGTTTCTTCAGAGATCCAATGCAAGTTTAGTGCGACTCAGCCTCGAACTAAGAATCTTCATGCCCTCCATTCGATTAGGGTTTGACGATAGTTTCAAATGACCATAACTAAATCAACAATGATCGAAACAATGTGAAACCTTCGCATGAAGTCATATTATGTGACATAGTTGGGAGGAAAAATATTAAACTTTGTATATTGATTATGTCTCAAACAAACCTTCACAAAATGACCTATCTTATTCGAGGTTTCGTGACTTTCGGTTCAAATGACCAATGTTATGGGCATAACCGCGACATAGTTTGTGATAATGTGCCCATATTGTGCATACATGTGCATCATGGGATTGCGAACAATGTTGTAGGAGGAACTTTTCCTTTTTGTCGCACGGAAAAGCCATTTCCTATTTTCGGAGCGCCAAAATCAGGGCATTTTGTGAAGCAACACCAAATGTTCAATTCAAAAATGCTACCACCCCATTTTTCAAAAATACTAGACCACCTTACTTGAACAATGTCCCAACCGGGGATTTGAAAACCTTTTCATCCACCCCTGGTGAAAAAGACAATTTTCTGCCGAATCGATAGGAAGTAGGTCAGATATGAACTACAGACACATGATTTAATGCTCATGATTTTTTACAAAAATCATTTTTAGGTTCACAATATGATGTTTCTTCAGAGATCTAATGCAAGCTTAGTGAGACTCAGCCTCGAGCTAAGAATCTTCATGCCCTCCATTTTCGTTTAGGGTTTGACGATAGTTTCAAATGACCATAACTAAATCAAAAAAAATCTAAAAAGTGCGAGACCTTCACGTGGTGTCATATTTTGTGACATAGTTGGGAGGAAAAATATTAAACTTGGTATATTGATTATGTCTCAAAAAAACCTTCACAAAATGACCTATCTCATTCGAGGTTTCCTGACTTTCGGTTCAAATGACCAATGTTATGGGCATAACCGCGACATAGTTTGTGATAATGTGCCCATATTGTGCATACATGTGCATCATGGGATTGCGAACAATGTTGCAGGAGGAAGTTTTCCTTTTTGTCGCACAGAAAAGCCATTTTCTATTTTCGGAGCGCCAAAATGAGGGCATTTTGTGAAGCAACACCAAATGTTCAATTCAAAAATGCTACCACCCCCATTTTTAAAAAAATACTAGACCACCTTACATGAACAATGTCCCAACCGGGGATTTGAAAACCTTTTCGTCCACCCCTGTTGAAAAAGACAATTTTCTGCCAAATCGATAGGAAGTAGGTCAGATATGAACTACAGATACATGATTTAATGCTCATGATTTTTTACAAAAATCATATTTAGGTTCACAATATGATGTTTCTTCAGAGATCCAATGCAAGCTTAGTGAGACTCAGCCTCGAGCTAAGAATCTTCATGCCCTCCATTCGATTAGGGTTCGACGATAGTTTCAAATGACCATAACTAAATCAAAAAAGATCAAAAAAATGCGAGACATTCACGTGGTGTCATATTTTGTGGCATAGTTGGGAGGAAAAATATCAAACTTGGTATATTGATTATGTCTCAAAAAAACGTTCACAAAATGACCTATCTCATTCGAGGTTTCCTGACTTTCGGTTCAAATGACCAATGTTATGGGCATAACCGCGACATAGTTTGTGATAATGTGCCCATATTGTGCATACATGTGCATCATGGGATTGCGAACAATGTTGCAGGAGGAAGTTTTCCTTTTTGTCGCACGGAAAAGCCATTTTCTATTTTCGGAGCGCCAAAATCAGGGCATTTTGTGAAGCAACACCAAATGTTCAATTCAAAAATACTACCACCCCATTTAAAAAAAATACTGGACCACCTTACATGAACAAGGTCCCAACCGAGGATTTTAAAACCTATTCGTCCACCCCTGGTGAAAAAGACAAATTTCTGCCGAATCGATAGGAAGTAGGTCAGATATGAACTACAGACACATGATTTAATGCTCATGATTTTTTACAAAAATCATTTTTAGGTTCACAATATGATGTTTCTTCAGAGATCCAATGCAAGCTTAGTGAGACTCAGCCTCGAGCTAAGAATCTTCATGCCCTCCATTCGATTAGGGTTTGACGATAGTTTCAAATGACCATAACTAAATCAAAAAAGATCAAAAAAATGCGAGACCTTCACGTGGTGTCTTATTTTGTGACATAGTTGGGAGGAAAAATATTAAACTTGGTATATTGATTATGTCTCAAAAAACCTTCACAAAATGACCTATCTTATTCGAGGTTTCGTGACTTTCGGTTCAAATGACCAATGTTACGGGCATAACCGCGACATAGTTTGTGATAATGTGCCCATATTGTGCATACATGTGCATCATGGGATTGCGAACAATGTTGCAGGAGGAAGTTTTCCTTTTTATCGCACGGAAAAGCCATTTCCTATTTTCGGATCGCCAAAATCAGGGCATTTTGTGAAGCAACACCAAATGTTCAATTCAAAAATGCTACCACCCCATTTAAAAAAAAATACTAGACCACCTTACATGAACAATGTCCCAACCGGGGATTTGAAAACCTTTTCGTCCACCCCTGTTGAAAAAGACAATTTTCTGCCGAATCGATAGGAAGTAGGTCGGATATGAACTACAGATACATGATTTAATGCTCATGATTTTTTACAAAAATCATTTTTAGGTTCACAATATGATGTTTCTTCAGAGATCCAATGCAAGTTTAGTGAGACTCAGCCTCGAGCTAAGAATCTCCATGCCCTCCATTCGATTAGGGTTTGACGATAGTTTCAAATGACGATAACTAAATCAAAAACAATCTAAAAAATGCGAGACCTTCACGTGGTGTCATATTTTGTGACATAGTTGGGAGGAAAAATATTAAACTTGGTATATTGATTATGTCTAAAAAAACCTTCACAAAATGACCTATCTCATTCGAGGTTTCGTGACTTTCGGTTCAAATGACCATTGTTATGGGCATAACCGCGACATAGTTTGTGATAATGTGCCCATATTGTGCATACATGTGCATCATGGGATTGCGAACAATGTTGCAGGAGGAAGTTTTCCTTTTTGTCGCACGGAAAAGCCATTTCCTATTTTCGGATAGCCAAAATCGGGGCATTTTGTGAAGCAACACCAAATGTTCAATTCAAAAATGCTACCACCCCATTTTTCAAAAATACTAGACCACCTTACTTGAACAATGTCCCAACCGGGGATTTGAAAACCTTTTCATCCACCCCTGGTGAAAAAGACAATTTTCTGCCGAATCGATAGGAAGTAGGTCAGATATGAACTGCATATACATGATTTAATGCTCATGATTTTTTACAAAATGATTTTTAGGTTCACAATATGATGTTTCTTCAGAGATCCAATGCAAGCTTAGTGCGACTCAGCCTCGAGCTAAGAATCTTCATGCCCTCCATTCGATTAGGGTTTGACGATAGTGTCAAATGACCATAACTAAATCAACAATGATCGAAACAATGCGAGACCTTCACGTGGTGTCATATTTTGTGACATAGTTGGGAGGGAAAATATTAAACTTTGTATATTGATTATGTCTCAAAAAAACCTTCACAAAATGACCTATCTCATTCGAGGTTTCCTAACTTTCGGTTCAAATGACCAATGTTATGGGCATAATCGCGAAATAGTTTGTGATAATGTGCTCATATTGTGCATACATGTGCATCATGGGATTGCGAACAATGTTGCAGGAGGAAGTTTTCCTTTTTATCGCACGGAAAAGCCATTTCCTATTTTCGGAGCGCAAATATCGGGGCATTTTGTGAAGCAACACCAAATGTTCAATTCAAAAATGCTACCAACCCATTTTGAAAAAATACTAGACCACGTTACATGAACAATGTCCCAACTGGGGATTTGAAAACATTTTCGTCCACCCCTGGTGAAAAAGACAATTTTCTGCCAAATCGATAGGAAGTAGGTCAGATATGAACTACAGACACATGATTTAATGCTCATGATTTTTTACAAAAATCATTTTTAGGTTCAAAATATGATGTTTCTTCAGAGATCCAATGCAAGCTTAGTGAGACTCAGCCTCGAGCTAAGAATCTTCATGCCCTCCATTTTTGTTTAGGGTTTGACGATAGTTTCAAATGACCATAACTAAATCAAAAAAAATCTAAAAAGTGCGAGACCTTCACGTGGTGTCATATTTTGTGACATAGTTGGGAGGAAAAATATTAAACTTGGTATATTGATTATGTCTCAAAAAACCCTTCACAAAATGACCTATCTCATTCGAGGTTTCCTGACTTTCGGTTCAAATGACCAATGTTATGGGCATAATCGCGAAATAGTTTGTGATAATGTGCCCGTATTGTGCACACATGTGCATCATGGGATTGCGAACAATGTTGCAGGAGAGAGTTTCCTTTTTATCGCACGAAAAAGACATTTCCTATTTTCGGAGCGCAAATATCGGGGCTTTTTGTGAAGCAACACCAAATGTTCAATTCAAAACTACTACCACCCCATTTTTAAAAAATATTGGACCACCTTACATGAACAATGTCCCAACGGAGGATTTTAAAACCTTTTCGTCCACCCTTGGGGAAAAAGACAAATTTCTGCCGAATCGATAGAAAGTAGGTCAGATATGAACTACAGACACATGATTTAATGCTCATGATTTTTTACAAAAATCATTTTTAGGTTCACAATATGATGTTTCTTCAGAGATCCAATGCAAGTTTAGTGAGACTCAGCCTCGAGCTAAGAATCTCCATGCCCTCCATTCGATTAGGGTTTGACGATAGTTTCAAATGACGATAACTAAATCAAAAACAATCTAAAAAATGCGAGACCTTCACGTGGTGTCATATTTTGTGACATAGTTGGGAGGAAAAATATTAAACTTGGTATATTGATTATGTCTAAAAAAACCTTCACAAAATGACCTATCTCATTCGAGGTTTCCTGACTTTCGGTTCAAATGACCAATGTTATGGGCATAACCGCGACATTGTTTGTGATAATGTGCCCATATTGTGCATACATGTGCATCATGGGATTGCGAACAATGTTGCAGGAGGAAGTTTTCCTTTTTGTCGCACGGAAAAGCCATTTCCTATTTTCGGAGCGCAAATATCGGGGCATTTTGTGAAGCAACACCAAATGTTCAATTCAAAAATACTACCACCCCATTTTTCAAAAATACTAGACCACCTGACATGAACAATGTCCCAACCGAGGATTTTAAAACCTTTTCGTCCACCCCTGGGGAAAAAGACAATTTTCTGCCGAATCGATAGGAAGTAGGTCGGATATGAACTACAGATACATGATTTAATGCTCATGATTTTTTACGAAAATCATTTTTAGGTTCACAATATGATGTTTCTTCATTGATCCAATGCAAGCTTAGTGAGACTCAGCCTCGAGCTAAGAATCTCCATGCCCTCCATTCGATTAGGGTTTGACGATAGTTTCAAATGACGATAACTAAATCAAAAACAATCTAAAAAATGCGAGACCTTCACGTGGTGTCATATTTTGTGACATAGTTGGGAGGAAAAATATTAAACTTGGTATATTGATTATGTCTAAAAAAACCTTCACAAAATGACCTATCTCATTCGAGGTTTCCTGACTTTCGGTTCAAATGACCAATGTTATGGGCATAATCGTGAAATAGTTTGTGATAATGTGCCCATATTGTGCATACATGTGCATCATGGGATTGCGAACAATGTTGCAGGAGGAAGTTTTCCTTTTTATCACACAGAAAAGCCATTTCCTATTTTTGGAGCGCAAATATCGGGGCATTTTGTGAAGCAACACCAAATGTTCAATTCAAAAATACTACCACCCCATTTTTTTAAAATACTGGACCACCTTACATGAAAAATTTCCCAACCGAGGATTTTAAAACCTTTTCGTCCACCCCTGGTGAAAAAGACAATTTTCTGCCGAATCGATAGGAAGTAGGTCAGATATGAACTACAGACACATGATTTAATGCTCATGATTTTTTACAAAAATCATTTTTAGGTTCACAATATGATGTTTCTTCATTGATCCAATGCAAGCTTAGTGAGACTCAGCCTCGAGCTAAGAATTTTCATGCCCTCCATTCGATTAGGGTTTGACGATAGTTTCAAATGACCATAACTAAATCAAAAAAAATCAAAAAAAATGCGAGACCTTCACGTGGTGTTATATTTTGTGACATAGTTGGGAGCAAAAATATTAAACTTGGTATATTGATTATGTCTCAAAAAAACCTTCACAAAATGACCTATCTCATTCGAGGTTTCATGACTTTCGGTTCAAATGACCAATGTTATGGGCATAACCGCGACATAGTTTGTGATAATGTGCCCATATTGTGCATCATGGGATTGCGAACAATGTTGCAGGAGGAAGTTTTCCTTTTTGTCGCACAGAAAAGCCATTTTCTATTTTCGGAGCGCCAAAATCAGGGCATTTTGTGAAGCAACACCAAATGTTCAATTCAAAAATGCTACGACCCCATTTTTAAAAAAATACTAGACCACCTTACATGAACAATGTCCCAACCGGGGATTTGAAAACCTTTTCGTCCACCCCTGTTGAAAAAGACAATTTTCTGCCGAATCGATAGGAAGTAGGTCAGATATGAACTACAGAGACATGATTTAATGCTCATGATTTTTTACAAATATAATTTTTAGGTTCACAATATGATGTTTCTTCAGAGATCCAATGCAAGCTTAGTGAGACTCAGCCTCGAGCTAAGAATCTTCATGCCCTCCATTCGATTAGGGTTCGACGATAGTTTCAAATGACCATAACTAAATCAAAAAAAAAACAAAAAAATGCGAGACCTTCACGTGGTGTCATATTTTGTGGCATAGTTGGGAGGAAAAATATTGAACTTGGTATATTGATTATGTCTCAAAAAAACCTTCACAAAATGACCTATCTCATTCGAGGTTTCCTGACTTTCGGTTCAAATGACCAATGTTATGGGCATAACCGCGACATAGTTTGTGATAATGTGCCCATATTGTGCATACATGTGCATCATGGGATTGCGAACAATGTTGCAGGAGGAAGTTTTCCTTTTTGTCGCACAGAAAAGCCATTTTCTATTTTCGGAGCGCCAAAATCAGGGCATTTTGTGAAGCAACACCAAATGTTCAATTCAAAAATGCTACCACCCCATTTTAAAAAAAATACTAGACCACCTTACATGAACAATGTCCCAACCGGGGATTTGAAAACCTTTTCGTCCACCCCTGTTGAAAAAGACAATTTTCTGCCAAATCGATAGGAAGTAGGTCAGATATGAACTACAGATACATGATTTAATGCTCATGATTTTTTACAAAAATCATATTTAGGTTCACAATATGATGTTTCTTCAGAGATCCAATGCAAGCTTAGTGAGACTCAGCCTCGAGCTAAGAATCTTCATGCCCTCCATTCGATTAGGGTTCGACGATAGTTTCAAATGACCATAACTAAATCAAAAAAGATCAAAAAAATGCGAGACATTCACGTGGTGTCATATTTTGTGGCATAGTTGGGAGGAAAAATATCAAACTTGGTATATTGATTATGTCTCAAAAAAACCTTCACAAAATGACCTATCTCATTCGAGGTTTCCTGACTTTCGGTTCAAATGACCAATGTTATGGGCATAACCGCGACATAGTTTGTGATAATGTGCCCATATTGTGCATACATGTGCATCATGGGATTGCGAACAATGTTGCAGGAGGAAGTTTTCCTTTTTGTCGCACGGAAAAGCCATTTTCTATTTTCGGAGCGCCAAAATCAGGGCATTTCGTGAAGCAACACCAAATGTTCAATTCAAAAATACTACCACCCCATTTAAAAAAAATACTGGACCACCTTACATGAACAAGGTCCCAACCAAGGATTTTAAAACCTTTTCGTCCACCCCTGGTGAAAAAGACAAATTTCTGCCGAATCGATAGGAAGTAGGTCAGATATGAACTACAGACACATGATTTAATGCTCATGATTTTTTACAAAAATCATTTTTAGGTTCACAATATGATGTTTCGTCAGAGATCCAATGCAAGCTTAGTGAGACTCAGCCTCGAGCTAAGAATCTTCATGCCCTCCATTCGATTAGGGTTTGACGATAGTTTCAAATGACCATAACTAAATCAAAAAAGATCAAAAAAATGCGAGACCTTCACGTGGTGTCTTATTTTGTGACATAGTTGGGAGGAAAAATATTAAACTTGGTATATTTATTATGTCTCAAAAAAACCTTCACAAAATGACCTATCTTATTCGAGGTTTCGTGACTTTCGGTTCAAATGACCAATGTTATGGGCATAACCGCGACATAGTTTGTGATAATGTGCCCATATTGTGCATACATGTGCATCATGGGATTGCGAACAATGTTGCAGGAGGAAGTTTTCCTTTTTGTCGCACGGAAAAGCCATTTCCTATTTTCGGATCGCCAAAATCAGGGCATTTTGTGAAGCAACACCAAATGTTCAATTCAAAAATGCTACCACCCCATTTTTAAAAAAAATACTAGACCACCTTACATGAACAATGTCCCAACCGGGGATTTGAAAACCTTTTCGTCCACCCCTGTTGAAAAACACAATTTTCTGCCGAATCGATAGGAAGTAGGTCGGATATGAACTACAGATACATGATTTAATGCTCATGATTTTTTACAAAAATCATTTTTAGGTTCACAATATGATGTTTATTCAGAGATCCAATGCAAGTTTAGTGAGACTCAGCCTCGAGCTAAGAATCTCCATGCCCTCCATTCGATTAGGGTTTGACGATAGTTTCAAATGACGATAACTAAATCAAAAACAATCTAAAAATGCGAGACCTTCACGTGGTGTCATATTTTGTGACATAGTTGGGAGGAAAAATATTAAACTTGGTATATTGATTATGTCTAAAAAAACCTTCACAAAATGACCTATCTCATTCGAGGTTTCCTGACTTTCGGTTCAAATGACCAATGTTATGGGCATAACCGCGACATAGTTTGTGATAATGTGCCCATATTGTGCATACATGTGCATCATGGGATTGCGAACAATGTTGCAGGAGGAAGTTTTCCTTTTTGTCGCACGGAAAAGCCATTTCCTATTTTCGGAGCGCAAATATCGGGGCATTTTGTGAAGCAACACCAAATGTTCAATTCAAAAATACTACCACCCCCATTTTTCAAAAATACTAGACCACCTTACATGAACAATGTCCCAACCGAGGATTTTAAAACCTTTTCGTCCACCCCTGGGGAAAAAGACAATTTTCTGCCGAATCGATAGGAAGTAGGTCGGATATGAACTACAGATACATGATTTAATGCTCATGATTTTTTACAAAAATCATTTTTAGGTTCACAATATGATGTTTCTTCATTGATCCAATGCAAGCTTAGTGAGACTCAGCCTCGAGCTAAGAATCTTCATGCCCTCCATTCGATTAGGGTTTGACGATAGTTTCAAATGACCATAACTAAATCAAAAAAGATCAAAAAATGCGAGACCTTCACGTGGTGTCTTATTTTGTGACATAGTTGGGAGGAAAAATATTAAACTTGGTATATTGATTATGTCTCAAAAAAACCTTCACAAAATGACCTATCTTATTCGAGGTTTCGTGACTTTCGGTTCAAATGACCAATGTTATGGGCATAACCGCGACATAGTTTGTGATAATGTGCCCATATTGTGCATACATGTCATCATGGGATTGCGAACAATGTTGCAGGAGGAAGTTTTCCTTTTTGTCGCATGGAAAAGCCATTTCCTATTTTCGGAGCGCCAAAATCAGGGCATTTTGTGAAGCAACACCAAATGTTCAATTCAAAAATGCTACCACCCCATTTTTAAAAAAATACTAGACCACCTTACATGAACAATGTCCCAACCGGGGATTTGAAAACCTTTTCGTCCACCCCTGTTGAAAAAGACAATTTTCTGCCGAATCGATAGGAAGTAGGTGGGATATGAACTACAGATACATGATTTAATGCTCATGATTTTTTACAAAAATCATTTTTAGGTTCACAATATGATGTTTCTTCAGAGATCCAATGCAGGTTTAGTGAGAATCAGCCTCGAGCTAAGAATCTTCATGCCCTCCATTCGATTAGGGTTTGACGATAGTTTCAAATGACCATAACTAAATCAAAAAAGATCAAAAAAATGCGAGACCTTCACGTGGTGTCTTATTTTGTGGCATAGTTGGGAGGAAAAATATCAAACTTGGTATATTGATTATGTCTCAAAAAAACCTTCACAAAATGACCTATCTCATTCGAGGTTTCCTGACTTTCGGTTCAAATGACCAATGTTATGGGCATAACCGCGACATAGTTTGTGATAATGTGCCCATATTGTGCATACATGTGCATCATGGGATTGCGAACAATGTTGCAGGAGGAAGTTTTCCTTTTTGTCGCACGGAAAAGCCATTTTCTATTTTCGGAGCGCCAAAATATAGGCATTTTGTGAAGCAACACCAAATGTTCAATTCAAAAATACTACCACCCCCATTTAAAAAAAATACTGGACCACCTTACATGAACAAGGTCCCAACCGAGGATTTTAAAACCTTTTCGTCCACCCCTGGTGAAAAAGACAAATTTCTGCCGAATCGATAGGAAGTAGGTCAGATATGAACTACAGACACATGATTTAATGCTCATGATTTTTTACAAAAATCATTTTTAGGTTCACAATATGATGTTTCTTCAGAGATCCAATGCAAGCTTAGAGAGACTCAGCCTCGAGCTAAGAATCTTCATGCCCTCCATTCGATTAGGGTTTGACGATAGTTTCAAATGACCATAACTAAATCAAAAAAGATCAAAAAAATGCGAGACCTTCACGTGGTGTCTTATTTTGTGACATAGTTGGGAGGAAAAATATTAAACTTGGTATATTGATTATGTCTCAAAAAACCTTCACAAAATGACCTATCTTATTCGAGGTTTCGTGACTTTCGGTTCAAATGACCAATGTTATGGGCATAACCGCGACATAGTTTGTGATAATGTGCCCATATTGTGCATACATGTGCATCATGGGATTGCGAACAATGTTGCAGGAGGAAGTTTTCCTTTTTGTCGCACGGAAAAGCCATTTCCTATTTTCGGATCGCCAAAATCAGGGCATTTTGTGAAGCAACACCAAATGTTCAATTCAAAAATGCTACCACCCCATTTTTAAAAAAATACTAGACCACCTTACATGAACAATGTCCCAACCGGGGATTTGAAAACCTTTTCGTCCACCCCTGTTGAAAAACACAATTTTCTGCCGAATCGATAGGAAGTAGGTCGGATATGAACTACAGATACATGATTTAATGCTCATGATTTTTTACAAAAATCATTTTTAGGTTCACAATATGATGTTTATTCAGAGATCCAATGCAAGTTTAGTGAGACTCAGCCTCGAGCTAAGAATCTCCATGCCCTCCATTCGATTAGGGTTTGACGATAGTTTCAAATGACGATAACTAAATCAAAAACAATCTAAAAAATGCGAGACCTTCACGTGGTGTCATATTTTGTGACATAGTTGGGAGGAAAAATATTAAACTTGGTATATTGATTATGTCTAAAAAAACCTTCACAAAATGACCTATCTCATTCGAGGTTTCCTGACTTTCGGTTCAAATGACCAATGTTATGGGCATAACCGCGACATTGTTTGTGATAATGTGCCCATATTGTGCATACATGTGCATCATGGGATTGCGAACAATGTTGCAGGAGGAAGTTTTCCTTTTTGTCGCACGGAAAAGCCATTTCCTATTTTCGGAGCGCAAATATCGGGGCATTTTGTGAAGAACACCAAATGTTCAATTCAAAAATACTACCACCCCATTTTTCAAAAATACTAGACCACCTTACATGAACAATGTCCCAACCGAGGATTTTAAAACCTTTTCGTCCACCCCTGGGGAAAAAGACAATTTTCTGCCGAATCGATAGGAAGTAGGTCGGATATGAACTACAGATACATGATTTAATGCTCATGATTTTTTACGAAAATCATTTTTAGGTTCACAATATGATGTTTCTTCATTGATCCAATGCAAGCTTAGTGAGACTCAGCCTCGAGCTAAGAATCTTCATGCCCTCCATTCGATTAGGGTTTGACGATAGTTTCAAATGACCATAACTAAATCAAAAAAGATCAAAAAATGCGAGACCTTCACGTGGTGTCTTATTTTGTGACATAGTTGGGAGGAAAAATATTAAACTTGGTATATTGATTATGTCTCAAAAAAACCTTCACAAAATGACCTATCTTATTCGAGGTTTCGTGACTTTCGGTTCAAATGACCAATGTTATGGGCATAACCGCGACATAGTTTGTGATAATGTGCCCATATTGTGCATACATGTCATCATGGGATTGCGAACAATGTTGCAGGAGGAAGTTTTCCTTTTTGTCGCATGGAAAAGCCATTTCCTATTTTCGGAGCGCCAAAATCAGGGCATTTTGTGAAGCAACACCAAATGTTCAATTCAAAAATGCTACCACCCCATTTTTAAAAAAATACTAGACCACCTTACATGAACAATGTCCCAACCGGGGATTTGAAAACCTTTTCGTCCACCCCTGTTGAAAAAGACAATTTTCTGCCGAATCGATAGGAAGTAGGTGGGATATGAACTACAGATACATGATTTAATTCTCATGATTTTTTACAAAAATCATTTTTAGGTTCACAATATGATGTTTCTTCAGAGATCCAATGCAGGTTTAGTGAGAATCAGCCTCGAGCTAAGAATCTTCATGCCCTCCATTCGATTAGGGTTTGACGATAGTTTCAAATGACCATAACTAAATCAAAAAAGATCAAAAAAATGCGAGACCTTCACGTGGTGTCTTATTTTGTGGCATAGTTGGGAGGAAAAATATCAAACTTGGTATATTGATTATGTCTCAAAAAAACCTTCACAAAATGACCTATCTCATTCGAGGTTTCCTGACTTTCGGTTCAAATGACCAATGTTATGGGCATAACCGCGACATAGTTTGTGATAATGTGCCCATATTGTGCATACATGTGCATCATGGGATTGCGAACAATGTTGCAGGAGGAAGTTTTCCTTTTTGTCGCACGGAAAAGCCATTTTCTATTTTCGGAGCGCAAATATCGGGGCATTTTGTGAAGCAACATCAAATGTTCAATTCAAAAATGCTACCACCCCATTTTTAAAAAATACTAGACTACCTTACATGAACAATGTCCCAACCCGGGATTTGAAAACCTTTTCGTCCACCCCTGGTGAAAAATACAATTTTCTGCCGAATCGATAGGAAGTAGGTCAGATATGAACTACAGATACATGATTTAATGCTCATGATTTTTTACAAAAATCATTTTTAGGTTCACAATATGATGTTTCTTCAGAGATCCAATGCAGGTTTAGTGAGAACCAGCCTCGAGCTAAGAATCTTCATGCCCTCCATTCGATTAGGGTTTGACCATAGTTTCAAATGACCATAACTAAATCAAAAAAATGCGAGACCTTCACGTGGTGTCATATTTTGTGACATAGTTGGGAGGAAAAATATCAAACTTGGTATATTGATTATGTCTCAAAAAAACCTTCACAAAATGACCTATCTCATTCGAGGTTTCCTGACTTTCGGTTCAAATGACCAATGTTATGGGCATAACCGCGACATAGTTTGTGATAATGTGCCCATATTGTGCATACATGTGCATCATGGGATTGCGAACAATGTTGCAGGAGGAAGTTTTCCTTTTTGTCGCACGGAAAAGCCATTTTCTATTTTCGGAGCGCCAAAATCAGGGCATTTTGTGAAGCAACACCAAATGTTCAATCCAAAAATGCTACCATCCCATTTAAAAAAAATACTGGACCACCTTACATGAACAATGTCCCAACCGGGGATTTGAAAACCTTTTCGTCCACCCCTGTTGAAAAAGACAATTTTCTGCCGAATCGATAGGAAGTAGGTCGGATATGAACTACAGATACATGATTTAATGCTCATGATTTTTTACAAAAATCATTTTTAGGTTCACAATATGATGTTTCTTCATTGATCCAATGCAAGCTTAGTGAGACTCAGCCTCGAGCTAAGAATCTTCATGCCCTCCATTCGATTAGGGTTTGACGATAGTTTCAAATGACCATAACTAAATCAAAAAAGATCAAAAAATGCGAGACCTTCACGTGGTGTCTTATTTTGTGACATAGTTGGGAGCAAAAATATTAAACTTGGTATATTGATTATGTCTCAAAAAAACCTTCACAAAATGACCTATCTTATTCGAGGTTTCGTGACTTTCGGTTCAAATGACCAGTGTTATGGGCATAACCGCGACATAGTTTGTGATAATGTGCCCATATTGTGCATACATGTGCATCATGGGATTGCGAACAATGTTGCAGGAGGAAGTTTTCCTTTTTGTCGCATGGAAAAGCCATTTCCTATTTTCGGAGCGCCAAAATCAGGGCATTTTGTGAAGCAACACCAAATGTTCAATTCAAAAATGCTACCACCCCATTTTTAAAAAAATACTAGACCACCTTACATGAACAATGTCCCAACCGGGGATTTGAAAACCTTTTCGTCCACCCCTGTTGAAAAAGACAATTTTCTGCCGAATCGATAGGAAGTAGGTGGGATATGAACTACAGATACATGATTTAATGCTCATGATTTTTTACAAAAATCATTTTTAGGTTCACAATATGATGTTTCTTCAGAGATCCAATGCAGGTTTAGTGAGAATCAGCCTCGAGCTAAGAATCTTCATGCCCTCCATTCGATTAGGGTTTGACGATGGTTTCAAATGACCATAACTAAATCAAAAAAGATCAAAAAAATGCGAGACCTTCACGTGGTGTCTTATTTTGTGGCATAGTTGGGAGGAAAAATATCAAACTTGGTATATTGATTATGTCTCAAAAAAACCTTCACAAAATGACCTATCTCATTCGAGGTTTCCTGACTTTCGGTTCAAATGACCAATGTTATGGGCATAACCGCGACATAGTTTGTGATAATGTGCCCATATTGTGCATACATGTGCATCATGGGATTGCGAACAATGTTGCAGGAGGAAGTTTTCCTTTTTGTCGCACGGAAAAGCCATTTTCTATTTTCGGAGCGCCAAAATCAGGGCATTTTGTGAAGCAACACCAAATGTTCAATTCAAAAATACTACCACCCCATTTAAAAAAAATACTGGACCACCTTACATGAACAAGGTCCCAACCGAGGATTTTAAAACCTTTTCGTCCACCCCTGGTGAAAAAGACAAATTTCTGCCGAATCGATAGGAAGTAGGTCAGATATGAACTACAGACACATGATTTAATGCTCATGATTTTTTACAAAAATCATTTTTAGGTTTACAATATGATGTTTCTTCAGAGATCCAATGCAAGCTTAGTGAGACTCAGCCTCGAGCTAAGAATCTTCATGCCCTCCATTCGATTAGGGTTTGACGATAGTTTCAAATGACCATAACTAAATCAAAAAAGATCAAAAAATGCGAGACCTTCACGTGGTGTCTTATTTTGTGACATAGTTGGGAGGAAAAATATTAAACTTGGTATATTTATTATGTCTCAAAAAAACCTTCACAAAATGACCTATCTTATTCGAGGTTTCGTGACTTTCGGTTCAAATGACCAATGTTATGGGCATAACCGCGACATAGTTTGTGATAATGTGCCCATATTGTGCATACATGTGCATCATGGGATTGCGAACAATGTTGCAGGAGGAAGTTTTCCTTTTTGTCGCACGGAAAAGCCATTTCCTATTTTCGGATCGCCAAAATCAGGGCATTTTGTGAAGCAACACCAAATGTTCAATTCAAAAATGCTACCACCCCCATTTTAAAAAAAAATACTAGACCACCTTACATGAACAATGTCCCAACCGGGGATTTGAAAACCTTTTCGGCCACCCCTGTTGAAAAAGACAATTTTCTGCCGAATCGATAGGAAGTAGGTCGGATATGAACTACAGATACATGATTTAATGCTCATGATTTTTTACAAAAATCATTTTTAGGTTCACAATATGATGTTTATTCAGAGATCCAATGCAAGTTTAGTGAGACTCAGCCTCGAGCTAAGAATCTCCATGCCCTCCATTCGATTAGGGTTTGACGATAGTTTCAAATGACGATAACTAAATCAAAAACAATCTAAAAAATGCGAGACCTTCACGTGGTGTCATATTTTGTGACATAGTTGGGAGGAAAAATATTAAACTTGGTATATTGATTATGTCTAAAAAAACCTTCACAAAATGACCTATCTCATTCGAGGTTTCCTGACTTTCGGTTCAAATGACCAATGTTATGGGCATAACCGCGACATAGTTTGTGATAATGTGCCCATATTGTGCATACATGTGCATCATGGGATTGCGAACAATGTTGCAGGAGGAAGTTTTCCTTTTTGTCGCACGGAAAAGCCATTTCCTATTTTCGGAGCGCAAATATCGGGGCATTTTGTGAAGCAACACCAAATGTTCAATTCAAAAATGCTACCAAACCATTTTGAAAAAAATACTAGACCACGTTACATGAACAATGTCCCAACCGAGGATTTTAAAACCTTTTCGTCCACCCCTGGTGAAAAATACAATTTTCTGCCGAATCGATAGGAAGTAGGTCAGATATGAACTACAGATACATGATTTAATGCTCATGATTTTTTACAAAAATCATTTTTAGGTTCACAATATGATGTTTCTTCAGAGATCCAATGCAGGTTTAGTGAGAACCAGCCTCGAGCTAAGAATCTTCATGCCCTCCATTCGATTAGGGTTTGACCATAGTTTCAAATGACCATAACTAAATCAAAAAAATGCGACACCTTCACGTGGTGTCATATTTTGTGACATAGTTGGGAGGAAAAATATCAAACTTGGTATATTGATTATGTCTCAAAAAAACCTTCACAAAATGACCTATATCATTCGAGGTTTCCTGACTTTCGGTTCAAATGACCAATGTTATGGGCATAACCGCGACATAGTTTGTGATAATGTGCCCATATTGTGCATACATGTGCATCATGGGATTGCGAACAATGTTGCAGGAGGAAGTTTTCCTTTTTGTCGCACGGAAAAGCCATTTTCTATTTTCGGAGCGCCAAAATCAGGGCATTTTGTGAAGCAACACCAAATGTTCAATTCAAAAATACTACCACCCCATTTTTCAAAAATACTAGACCACCTTACATGAACAATGTCCCAACCGAGGATTTTAAAACCTTTTCGTCCACCCCTGGGGAAAAAGACAATTTTCTGCCGAATCGATAGGAAGTAGGTCGGATATGAACTACAGACACATGATTCAATGCTCATGATTTTTTACAAAAATCATTTTTAGGTTTACAATATGATGTTTCTTCAGAGATCCAATGCAAGCTTAGTGAGACTCAGCCTCGAGCTAAGAATCTTCATGCCCTCCATTCGATTAGGGTTTGACGATAGTTTCAAATGACCATAACTAAATCAAAAAAGATCAAAAAATGCGAGACCTTCACGTGGTGTCTTATTTTGTGACATAGTTGGGAGGAAAAATATTAAACTTGGTATATTTATTATGTCTCAAAAAAACCTTCACAAAATGACCTATCTTATTCGAGGTTTCGTGACTTTCGGTTCAAATGACCAATGTTATGGGCATAACCGCGACATAGTTTGTGATAATGTGCCCATATTGTGCATACATGTGCATCATGGGATTGCGAACAATGTTGCAGGAGGAAGTTTTCCTTTTTGTCGCACGGAAAAGCCATTTCCTATTTTCGGAGCGCCAAAATCAGGGCATTTTGTGAAGCAACACCAAATGTTCAATTCAAAAATGCTACCACCCCCATTTTTAAAAAAAATACTAGACCACCTTACATGAACAATGTCCCAACCGGGGATTTGAAAACCTTTTCGTCCACCCCTGTTGAAAAAGACAATTTTCTGCCGAATCGATAGGAAGTAGGTCGGATATGAACTACAGATACATGATTTAATGCTCATGATTTTTTACAAAAATCATTTTTAGGTTCACAATATGATGTTTATTCAGAGATCCAATGCAAGTTTAGTGAGACTCAGCCTCGAGCTAAGAATCTCCATGCCCTCCATTCGATTAGGGTTTGACGATAGTTTCAAATGACGATAACTAAATCAAAAACAATCTAAAAAATGCGAGACCTTCACGTGGTGTCATATTTTGTGACATAGTTGGGAGGAAAAATATTAAACTTGGTATATTGATTATGTCTAAAAAAACCTTCACAAAATGACCTATCTCATGCGAGGTTTCCTGACTTTCGGTTCAAATGACCAATGTTATGGGCATAACCGCGACATAGTTTGTGATAATGTGCCCATATTGTGCATACATGTGCATCATGGGATTGCGAACAATGTTGCAGGAGGAAGTTTTCCTTTTTGTCGCACGGAAAAGCCATTTCCTATTTTCGGAGCGCAAATATCGGGGCATTTTGTGAAGCAACACCAAATTTTCAATTCAAAAATGCTACCAAACCATTTTGAAAAAAATACTAGACCACGTTACATGAACAATGTCCCAACCCGGGATTTGAAAACATTTTCGTCCACCCCTGGTGAAAAAGACAATTTTCTGCCAAATCGATAGGAAGTAGGTCAGATATGAACTACAGACACATGATTTAATGCTCATGATTTTTTACAAAAATCATTTTTAGGTTCACAATATGATGTTTCTTCAGAGATCCAATGCAGGTTTAGTGAGAACCAGCCTCGAGCTAAGAATCTTCATGCCCTCCATTCGATTAGGGTTTGACCATAGTTTCAAATGACCATAACTAAATCAAAAAAATGCGAGACCTTCACGTGGTGTCATATTTTGTGACATAGTTGGGAGGAAAAATATTAAACTTGGTATATTGATTATGTCTCAAAAAAACCTTCACAAAATGACCTATCTCATTCGAGGTTTCCTGACTTTCGGTTCAAATGACCAATGTTATGGGCATAATCGCGAAATAGTTTGTGATAATGTGCTCATATTGTGCATACATGTGCATCATGGGATTGCGAACAATGTTGCAGGAGGAAGTTTTCCTTTTTATCGCACGGAAAAGCCATTTCCTATTTTCGGAGCGCAAATATCGGGGCATTTTGTGAAGCAACACCAAATGTTCAATTCAAAAATGCTACCAACCCATTTTGAAAAAATACTAGACCACGTTACATGAACAATGTCCCAACTGGGGATTTGAAAACATTTTCGTCCACCCCTGGTGAAAAAGACAATTTTCTGCCAAATCGATAGGAAGTAGGTCAGATATGAACTACAGACACATGATTTAATGCTCATGATTTTTTACAAAAATCATTTTTAGGTTCAAAATATGATGTTTCTTCAGAGATCCAATGCAAGCTTAGTGAGACTCAGCCTCGAGCTAAGAATCTTCATGCCCTCCATTTTTGTTTAGGGTTTGACGATAGTTTCAAATGACCATAACTAAATCAAAAAAAATCTAAAAAGTGCGAGACCTTCACGTGGTGTCATATTTTGTGACATAGTTGGGAGGAAAAATATTAAACTTGGTATATTGATTATGTCTCAAAAAAACCTTCACAAAATGACCTATCTCATTCGAGGTTTCCTGACTTTCGGTTCAAATGACCAATGTTATGGGCATAATCACGAAATAGTTTGTGATAATGTGCCCATATTGTGCATACATGTGCATCATGGGATTGCGAACAATGTTGCAGGAGGAAGTTTTCCTTTTTATTGCACGGAAAAGCCATTTCCTATTTTGGGAGCGCAAATATCGGGGCATTTTGTGAACCAACACCAAATGTTCAATTCAAAAATACTACCACCCCCATTTTTTTTAAAATACTTGACCACCTTACATGAACAATGTCCCAACCGAGGATTTTAAAACCTTTTCGTTCAACCCTGGTGAAAAAGACAAATTTTTGCCGAATCGATAGGAAGTAGGTTAGATATGAACTACAGACACATGATTTAATGCTTATGATTTTTTACAAAAATCATTTTTAGGTTCACAATATGATGTTTCTTCAGAGATCCAATGCAATTTTAGTGAGACTCAGCCTCGAGCTAAGAATCTTCATGCCCTCCATTCGATTAGGGTTTGACGATAGTTTCAAATGACCATACGTAAATCAAAAAAAAATCAAAAAAATGCGAGACCTTCACGTGGTGTCATATTTTACATAGTTGGGAGGAAAAATATCAAACTTGGTATATTGATTATGTCTCAAAAAACCTTCACAAAATGACCTATCTCATTCGAGGTTTCCTGACTTTCGGCTCAAATGACCAATGTTATGGACATAATCGTGACATAGTTTGTGATAATGTGCCCATATTGTGCATACATGTGTATCATGGGATTGCAAACAATGTTGCAGGAGGAAGTTTTCCTTTTTATCGCATGGAAAAGCCATTTCCTATTTTCGGAGCGCAAAAATCGGGGCATTTTGTGAAGTAACACCAAATGTTCAATTCAAAAATGCTACCACCCCATTTACAAAAATACTAGACTACCTTACATGAATAATGTCCCAACCCGGGATTTGAAAACCTTTTCGTCCACCCCTGGTGAAAAAGACAATTTTCTGCCGAATCGATAGGAAGTAGGTCAGATATGAACTACAGATACATGATTTAATGCTCATGATTTTTTACAAAAATCATTTTTAGGTTCACAATATGATGTTTCCTCAGAGATCCAATGCAAGTTTAGTGAGAATCAGCCTCGAGCTAAGAATCTTCATGCCCTCCATTCGATTAGGGTTTGACCATAGTTTCAAATGACCATAACTAAATCAAAAAAAATCAAAAAAATGCGAGACCTTCACGTGGTGTCATATTTTGTGACATAGTTGGGAGAAAAAATATTAAACTTGGTATATTGATTATGTCTCAAAAAACCTTCACAAAATGACCTATCTCATTCGAGGTTTCCTGACTTTCGGTTCAAATGACCAATGTTATGGGCATAATCGCGAAATAGTTTGTGATAATGTGCGCATATTGTGCATACATGTGCATCATGGGATTACGAACAATGTTGCAGGAGGAAGTTTTCCTTTTTATCGCGCGGAAAAGCCATTTCCTATTTTCGGAGCGCAAATATCGGGGCATTTTGTGAAGCAACACCAAATGTTCAATTCAAAAATGCTACCAACCCATTTTGAAAAAATACTAGACCACGTTACATGAACAATGTCCCAACCGGGGATTTGAAAACATTTTCGTCCACCCCTGGTGAAAAAGACAATTTTCTGCCAAATCGATAGGAAGTAGGTCAGATATGAACTACAGACACATGATTTAATGCTCATGATTTTTTACAAAAATCATTTTTAGGTTCACAATATGATGTTTCTTCAGAGATCTAATGCAAGCTTAGTGAGACTCAGCCTCGAGCTAAGAATCTTCATGCCCTCCATTTTCGTTTAGGGTTTGACGATAGTTTCAAATGACCATAACTAAATCAAAAAAAATCTAAAAAGTGCGAGCCCTTCACGTGGTGTCATATTTTGTGACATAGTTGGGAGGAAAATATTAAACTTGGTATATTGATTATGTCTCAAAAAAACCTTCACAAAATGACCTATCTCATTCGAGGTTTCCTGACTTTCGGTTCAAATGACCAATGTTATGGGCATAACCGCGACATAGTTTGTGATAATGTGCCCATATTGTGCATACATGTGCATCATGGGATTGCGAACAATGTTGCAGGAGGAAGTTTTCCTTTTGGTCGCACGGAAAAGCCATTTCCTATTTTCGGAGCGCCAATATCAGGGCATTTTGTGAAGCAACACCAAATGTTCAATTCAAAAATGCTACCACCCCATTTTTAAAAAAATACTAGACCACCTTACATGAACAATGTCCCAACCGGGGATTTGAAAACCTTTTCGTCCACCCCTGTTGAAAAAGACAATTTTCTGCCGAATCGATAGGAAGTAGGTCAGATATGAACTACAGATACATGATTTAATGCGCATGATTTTTTACAAAAATCATTTTTAGGTTCACAATATGATGTTTCTTCAGAGATCCAATGCAAGCTTAGTGAGACTCAGCCTCGAGCTAAGAATCTTCATGCCCTCCATTCGATTAGGGTTTGACGATAGTTTCAAATGACCATAACTAAATCAAAAAAAAAACAAAAAAATGCGAGACCATCACGTGGTGTAATATTTTGTGACATAGTTGGGAGGAAAAATATTAAACTTGGTATATTGATTATGTCTCAAAAAAAACTTCACAAAATGACCTATCTCATTCGAGGTTTCCTGACTTTCGGTTCAAATGACCAATGTTATGGGCATAATCGCGAAATAGTTTGTGATAATGTGCCCATATTGTGCATACATGTGCATCATGGGATTGCGAACAATGTTGCAGGAGGAAGTTTTCCTTTTTATCGCATGGAAAAGCCATTTCCTATTTTCGAAGCGCAAATATCGGGGCATTTTGTGAAGCAACACCAAATGTTCAATTCAAAAATACTACCACCCCATTTTAAAAAAATACTGGACCACCTTACATGAACAATGTCCCAACCGAGGATTTTAAAACCTTTTCGTCCACCCCTGGTGAAAAAGACAATATTCTGCCGAATCGATAGGAAGTAGGTCAGATATGAACTACAGACACATGATTTAATGCTCATGATTTTTTACAAAAATCATTTTTAGGTTCACAATATGATGTTTCTTCAGAGATCCAATGCAAGCTTAGTGAGACTTAGCCTCGAGCTAAGAATCTTCATGCCCTCCATTCGATTAGGGTTTGACGATAGTTTCAAATGACCATAACTAAATCAAAAAAGATCAAAAAAATGCGAGACCTTCACGTGGTGTCTTATTTTGTGACATAGTTGGGAGGAAAAATATTAAACTTGGTATATTGATTATGTCTCAAAAAAACCTTCACAAAATGACCTATCTTATTCGAGGTTTCGTGACTTTCGGTTCAAATGACCAATGTTATGGGCATAACCGCGACATAGTTTGTGATAATGTGCCCATATTGTGCATACATGTGCATCATGGGATTGCGAACAATGTTGCAGGAGGAAGTTTTCCTTTTTGTCGCACGGAAAAGCCATTTCCTATTTTCGGATCACCAAAATCAGGGCATTTTGTGAAGCAACACCAAATGTTCAATTCAAAAATACTACCACCCCATTTTAAAAAAAATACTAGACCACCTTACATGAACAATGTCCCTACCGGGGATTTGAAAACCTTTTCGTCTACCCCTGTTGAAAAAGACAATTTTCTGCCGAATTGATAGGAAGTAGGTCAGATATGAACTACAGAGACATGATTTAATGCTCATGATTTTTTACAAATATCATTTTTAGGTTCACAATATGATGTTTCTTCAGAGATCCAATGCAAGTTTAGTGAGACTCAGCCTCGAGCTAAGAATCTTCATGCCCTCCATTCGATTAGGGTTTGACGATAGTTTCAAATGACCATAACTAAATCAAAAAAAATCAAAAAAATGCGAGACCTTCACGTGGTGTCATATTTTGTGACATAGTTCGGAGGAAAAATATCAAACTTGGTATATTTATTATGTCTCAAAAAAACCTTCACAAAATGACCTATCTCATTCGAGGTTTCCTGACTTTCGGTTCAAATGACCAATGTTATGGACATAATCGTGACATAGTTTGTGATAATGTGCCCATATTGTGCATACATGTGTATTATGGGATTGTGAACAATGTTGCAGGAGGAAGTTTTCCTTTTTATCGCAGGGAAAAGCCATTTCCTATTTTCGGAGCGCAAAAATCGGGGCATTTTGTGAAGCAACACCAAATGTTCAATTCAAAAATGCTACCACCCCATTTTTAAAAAAATACTAGACCACGTTACATGAACAATGTCCCAACCGGGGATTTGAAAACATTTTCGTCCACCCCTGGTGAAAAAGACAATTTTCTACCAAATCGATAGGAAGTAGGTCAGATATGAACTACAGATACATGATTTAATGCTCATGCTTTTTTACAAAAATCATTTTTAGGTTCACAATATGATGTTTCTTCAGAGATCCAATGCAAGTTTAGTGAGACTCAGCCTCGAGCTAAGAATCTTCATGCCCTCCATTCGATTAGGGTTTGACGATAGTTTCAAATGACCATAACTAAATCAAAAAAAATCAAAAAAATGCGAGACCTTCACGTGGTGTCATATTTTGTGACATAGTTGGGAGGAAAAATATTAAACTTGGTATATTGATTATGTCTCAAAAAAACCTTCACAAAATGACCTATCTCATTCGAGGTTTCCTGACTTTCGGTTCAAATGACCAATGTTATGGGCATAATCGCGAAATATTTTGTGGTAATGTGTCCATATTGTGCATACATGTGCATCATGGGATTGCGAACAATGTTGCAGGAGGAAGTTTTCCTTTTTATCGTACGGAAAAGCCATTTCCTATTTTCGGAGCGCAAATATCGGGGCATTTTGTAAAGCAACACCAAATGTTCAATTCAAAAATACTACCACCCCATTTTTTTAAAATACTTGACCACCTTACATGAACAATGTCCCAACCGAGGATTTTAAAACCTTTTCGTCCACCCCTGGTGAAAAAGACAAATTTCTGCCGAATCGATAGGAAGTAGGTCAGATATGAACTACAGACACATGATTTAATGCTCATAATTTTTTACAAAAATCATTTTTAGGTTCACAATATGATGTTTCTTCAGAGATCCAATGCAAGTTTAGTGAGACTCAGCCTCGAGCTAAGAATCTTCATGCCCTCCATTCGATTAGGGTTTGACGATAGTTTCAAATGACCATAACTAAATCAAAAAAAATCAAAAAATGCAAGACCTTCACGTGGTGTCATATTTTACATAGTTGGGAGGAAAAATATCAAACTTGCTATATTGATTATGTCTCAAAAAAACCTTCACAAAATGACCTATCTCATTCGAGGTTTCCTGACTTTCGGTTCAAATGACCAATGTTATGGACATAATCGTGACATAGTTTGTGATAATGTGCCCATATTGTGCATACATGTGGATCATGGGATTGCGAACAATGTTGCAGGAGGAAGTTTTCCTTTTTATCGCATGGAAAAGCCATTTCCTATTTTCGGAGCGCAAAAATCGGGGCATTTTGTGAAGCAACACCAAATGTTCAATTCAAAAATGCTACCACCCCATTTTAAAAAAATACTAGAATACCTTACATGAACAATGTCCCAACCCGGGATTTGAAAACCTTTTCGTCCACCCCTGGTGAAAAAGACAATTTTCTGCCGAATCGATAGGAAGTAGGTCAGATATGAACTACAGATACATGATTTAATGCTCATGATTTTTTACAAAAATTATTTTTAGGTTCACAATATGATGTTTCTTCAGAGATCCAATGCAAGTTTAGTGAGACTCAGCCTCGAGCTAAGAATCTTCATGCCCTCCATTCGATTAGGGTTTGACCATAGTTTCAAATGACCATAACTAAATAAAAAAAATCAAAAAAATGCGAGACCTTCACGTGGTGTCATATTTTGTCACATAGTTGGGAGGAAAAATATTAAACTTGGTATATGGATTATGTCTCAAAAAAACTTCACAAAATGACCTATCTCATTCGAGGTTTCCTGAGTTTCGGTTCAAATGACCAATGTTATGGGCATAATCGCAAAATAGTTTTTGATAATGTGCGGATATTGTGCATACATGTGAATCATGGGATTGCGAACAATGTTGCAGGAGGAAGTTTTCCTTTTTATCGCACGGAAAAGCCATTTCCTATTTTCGGAGCGCAAATATCGGGGCATTTTGTGAAGCAACACCAAATGTTCAATTCAAAAATGCTACCACCCCATTTTAAAAAAATACTAGACCACGTTACATGAACAATGTCTCAACCGGAGATTTGAAAACATTTTCGTCCACCCCTGGTGAAAAAGACAATTTTCTGCTAAATCGATAGGAAGTAGGTCAGATATGAACTACAGATACATGATTTAATGCTCATGATTTTTTACAAAAATCATTTTTAGGTTCACAATATGATGTTTCTTCAGAGATCCAATGCAAGTTTAGTTAGACTCAGCCTCGAGCTAAGAATCTTCATGCCCTCCATTCGATTAGGGTTTGACTATAGTTTCAAATGACCATAACTAAATCAAAAAAAATCAAAAAAATGCGAGACCTTCACGTGGTGTCATATTTTGTGACATAGTTGGGAGGAAAAATATTAAACTTGGTATATTGATTATGTATCAAAAAAACCTTCACAAAATGACCTATCTCATTCAAGGTTTCCTGACTTTCGGTTCAAATGACCAATGTTATGGGCATAATCGCGAAATAGTTTGTGGTAATGTGCCCATATTGTGCATACATTTACATCATGGGATTGCGAACAATGTTGCAGGAGGAAGTTTTCCTTTTTATCGCACGGAAAAGCCATTTCCTATTTTCGGAGCGCAAATATCGGGGCATTTTTTGAAGCAACACCAAATGTTCAATTCAAAAATACTACCACCCCAGTTTTTTAAAATACTTGACCACCTTACATGAACAATGTCCCAACCGAGGATTTTAAAACCTTTTTGTCCACCCCTGGTGAAAAAGACAAATTTCTACCGAATCGATAGGAAGTAGGTCAGATATGAACTACAGACACATGATTTAATGCTCATGATTTTTTACAAAAATCATTTTTAGGTTCACAATATGATGTTTCTTCAGAGATCCAATGCAAGTTTAGTGAGACTCAGCCTCGAGCTAAGAATCTTCATGCCCTCCATTCGATTAGGGTTTGACGATAGTTTCAAATGACCATAACTAAATCAAAAAAAATCAAAAAAATGTGAGACCTTCACGTGGTGTCATATTTTGTGACATAGTTGGGAGGAAAAATATCAAACTTGGTATATTGATTATGTCTCAAAAAAACCTTCACAAAATGACCTATCTCATTCGAGGTTTCCTGACTTTCGGTTCAAATGACCAATGTTATGGACATAATCGTGACATAGTTTGTGATAATGTGCCCATAGTGTGCATACATATGTATCATGGGATTGCGAACAATGTTGCAGGAGGAAGTTTTCCTTTTTATCGCACGGAAAAGCCATTTCCTATTTTCGGAGCGCAAAAATCGGGGCATTTTGTGAAGCAACACCAAATATTCAATTCAAAAATGCTACCACCCCAGTTTAAAAAAAATACTAGAACACATTACATTAACAATATCCCAACCGGGGATTTTAAAACCTTTTCATCCACGCCTAGTGAAAAAGACAAATTTCTGCCGAATCGGTACAAAGTGAGTCAGATATGAACTGTAGGTACATGATGTAATGCTCATAATTTTTTACAAAAATAATTTTTATGTTCAAAATATGATATGGATGTCATATTTGGATTCCTCTCATTTTTCTGATCGATTTAGATATTTTATTTGTCGAATTCCGATTTACGGATTTGAATATATGAATTATTTCATATTAAATAGAAAAAGGCAAAAAAATCAAATTTATTTTTTATTTGGATTCAAGATTATTATTTCTTATTCATTGTTGTCTACTTAAATAATTGTTTGGAATCTAAAACTGAGATGTATGACATCATGGTCCAAGAGTTAATAGGATTGATATGAAAATATTATCGACAAGATATGAAAATAATTGTGCTAGAGTAGTGCTAGGATGGGTGACCATAGGGGAAGTTTGATTATGAGTGCAATTTGACCTAATATAAAACATACTTAGAGTTAAAAGTATCCCATATGAGATACTAACAAGTAAATAATATTTAAAAAAGTTTGAAAAAAACAATTGAATTTTTTTAAAAATTTATTTTGAAAAGGCAGCCTCTTTGCCATGTACGTGACACACGGCAAAGGTAGCCTTTGCCGTGTAGGATTTATGGACAACACACGGCAAATGCAGCCTTTGCCGTGTAGAATTTATGGGTGACACACGGCAAAGGCAGCCTTTGCCATGTAGGATTTATGAACGACACACGGCAAAGAATAAACACCGTCATTTCCAATGGGAACCGTTATCTCATTTTACTTTGCCGTATCTACGTGTAAGACACACGACAAAGGCTTTGCCGTGTCTTCTTTAGAAAACACACGGCAAAGGGTCTTTGCCGTGGCAAACGTTGCCGTTTCCAAAAGGCCTTTGCCGTGTATATTGCCTACACGGCAGCGACATTTTTCCCCGTAGTGGTTGTACCTAGTCCAATATACTTGTTCTACTCATAAAGTGTGAATGTGAACTTTACTAGTCTTACTAGAAAATATATTGCGTTACAGAGTTCATATTTCAAGGGCAAAGCTCAAAAGGAGGGTTTTGTCTTTCTAGTAAGCATCTTCGCAATATATTACACTCACCCCAGCCTAATAGGTATGCTTTGGCTTTCGACCGATATTTCCAACAAAAGGAATAATAAGTTGCTTTGAAGCAGGAACCACTCATCCGAGCATAAGTCGAGTTACATACATACACTCACTATCTAACTAAAGGCATAAAGAGTGGACACTTAAATCATCACTACTCAATGGTATTGGACAAAGATAGACAATCAATAAGAGTATGTGGCCGTGGCACCAAGCATCCACCCCTTAGTCTGTTGGGGCGTTCGATGCTTCCATCTGCAAGATGATATGCTCCAACTTCCGAACTCGATCTCTCGCCAACATCAAAGCTCAAGTAGATGGTGTCAGCACTCATAGAGCCGGAGGGAAAAACCCCTAGAGATACCGTGAGAGAGCAATACATGCCCATGAACACGGCACGGCCTATGCCGCCCAAACTCTTGACCGGGATTAGTGTCCTCGTTTCCAAATCCACTTTGTACAAGGCATACCGCCAAACCCATTTAGTACCCGAGGGGTATGTGTATCCCCCTCGACGATGCACTAGCATGAGCTCCCCAAAATTATTGACAAGATGCACACTATGAGCAAATGAACAGACACGGATATTCAGCTTGGCAGCCACCTCCAGCCGAGGTGGCTGATCTGGCCCATCATTTTCCAACACCATGACACCTTTGAGGTTAACACAGTAGAAGCGGCCTGCACACATCAGGGGTGTAGTTGTCTTCCCATCACCTTTGTATTTCAGCAACTTCCAGCGGTCGTCACCAGGCTTGGTCGTGCCAAGTAATCGGAGGGTGTGGAAGCAGAGCACGATCGTTGAATCATCATTCGCGACGCCGGAGCCCCATGCGGCGAATTCCATTGCGTAACGAATGTAGTGTTCTGAAAGCTTGGAGTGCATCTCTTGGGGTAGCAGAGTGGTGAGTGGTGGAAGTTCAATAAGGTGTCGTGTGAGCGGATTAAGCAGGCGTATAGTGGCATAGTGTGGCTTGTTGATCAGCACAAGAAGTCCCTCCGGGGTGACAGCGACCATCTCGTGGTCATGGAGCTCTGGGATGCTGACATGGATGCACTCGGCTGTGGAGGTATTCAGGAAGCAGCGACGGTCGGGTGCATCCAGTTTCTCTCGGAGCATGGTCCACCGCCACGGATGGAACCGGCGGTCAAGGCCGCCGTGAGCGAGTGGGTCCGCTGAGCACCGCCGCCATGAGCGGCACACCGCACGAAAGCGGATGTAGTCGGCGATGTCGTAGGCGAGGACTCGCTCCGCGATCAGCCCAGCTGGGCCGTCGCCGAGATCCGCCCATGCTGCATTGCAAGTAATACGGGCAAGATCGGGGATCGGAGCCCTCTCGGAGACCGGGGCGGCGTGGTTGATGCCTCCTCCGCTTCGCTGGGCGCAGAAGGTGCAGCTGGCGATGTGTGTCCGCTGCCGCTTCGCCCGCCGGGAGGGAAGTAGACGACGAGTACGTGATTCGGCGGTTTCCATCCCTCGCCGGATTGTGCCGCCGCCGCCGCCGCCGCCTCTGCAGTGTTGATTTCCGACCCGAAAGGAGACTCAGGGGGACGAAGGTGGTCTTGGCTTGCGCTGGTGGGCCGATTCGCGGCACTGAACGGTGCTTCTTTTACGAGGACGGAGGACTAGTCCATCTTAGAGGTCGGTGCGAGCGCGTTTAAAATCCTGGTCCGATTCCTATTCAGACTGCGAGGATCCTGCACATTTACAAACTTACATACATTATACATACTCTCTCCATTTTAAAATATAAAAAAATATAAGATATTTTAGCTTTTGTGCATCTTTTAGCGTGTAGATTCGGAGATACAATTACATGTCTTGACATGGTACAAGTGACTTATAGACTCGTACATTATTGAGGAGTTTGATCCAAATTTTATTAAGGAGGCCAACTTCTTTCTGACGGATCGGATTGAGACCCGTCGCCGGAGGCTTAGGCTAATACCGTGCCCAACAGCCCCCCCCCCCGCCGCGTGGTACGGATCATTGATGACATAGGTTTTCACCGTTATATATACCTTTTGTAAGCCGCCGGCTGGGATAAGTTGGATCTGAGAAAATCCCTGACGTTTGGTACACTCCCCGTTATAGTGAAGTTTCGCTGGCTGGCGTCCATGGTCTTTTCCTCTCTTTGTTGGAGAGGGTTTTTCACGTTAAATCTATGTCTTCTTGTTGTGATTTTGTTTTCATTCTTCATTATTTAATTGTCGCAAAGCTAACAGGTAGGATGGACCGGGGCAGGTAGACCCGTGGAGAAGATGGGCTGATTGGATGACTTCCGCCCTTCGTGTTCTTGTCCCACACAGACTTTAAAGCGCGCTCCGGGCCAGGCCCGCTGGGAACTACCGAATCAACAGTTTTCGTGGAGTCATGGCCCGTTGCAGCGCAAGGGGTGGGCTCCATTGCCTGCATGGACAAGGCGAGGGGGGACACCTCATCCCTTTGGGAACACGTGCCATAAATCCCCTCATCGCTCCTTCACACTCTCACTCTCCTTGTCTCACTCTCACTCTTCCTGTCACATCGAGTTGGCGGTTCTTCTACCGCCAACCCATCATCCACGACAACGCAAGGAGGAAGACGAGGCTGGCGACTGCGACCGTGACATCGATTTGACGGCCTCGTCGATATCCCCGTGCACTACCACCTCCACTCCATCCTCGGCGGGTCATCCATGGCGGTCAGCGCTCATCTGACATTTACGTACATTCGGCCATTGTTGGATCTGCAAGTAGATGAGAGTACATGGGTTATGCATGACATGCTGTAGCATCCCAATTGTCTAACAATTGTAATGCTACTTGGTCTAGTAAGATATTAGCTACTTCATATATACAATTGTTGCATCATAATTATATCATTCTCATGTCATCATGCCACCTTGCATTTGAGCATCATATAAAACCCCTTTTTTATTTTGGTTCTTCTCTCACATGCATTATTAATTGTATTTGCCTCTTGATATTGTATTTGGTTATTGATATATTGTCTAAATGCCCAAGTTGAGTTGGGGGCATATCTTTTATTTCAACTCCACCACTTTTCTTTTCACCACCTTATAATTCCACCATCCCATTAACCATGAGCTTGTATTTCTTTTTCTTTTGAATTTTTATTCTAGCTCATGTGGTTTGGGGTGGATCAAATCTTTTAAATTCTTTTGCTTGGCTTTTATTCTAGCTCATGTGGGGAAGTTTCCAAAATGCTTTGGGAACAAAATTAAATTTCAGCACAGCTTACCACCCTCAGTCGCAAGGACAAGTTGAAAGGATCAATCAGATTCTGGAAGATATGCTCCGTGCTTGCGTTATCTCTTTCGGCATGAAGTGGGAAGAATGTCTTCCTTATGCTGAATTCTCTTACAACAACAGTTTCCAGAAAAGTCTAAAGATGGCACCATTTGAGGCTCTCTATGGTCGCAAGTGCAGAACTCCGGCTGGTTGGTCGGGCGCAGGTGAAAGAATATTGTTTGGCCCCGACATTGTAACTCAAGCGGAGGAGAAAGTTCACATCATTCTTGAAAATCTGAAGATTGCTCAAAGTCGCCAGAAGAGCAATTATGACAGAAAGCACACGGACATGGAGTATGTCCCTGGTGATCTCGTTTACCTTCATGTCACTCCCATGAGAGGCACGCACCGCTTTGGTATCAAAGGAAAGCTGGCTCCTAGATACATCGGTCCTTTCAAAATTCGTGGAAGAAGAGGAGAAGTTGCTTATGCTCTTGAGCTCCCTGAACAACTCAAAGTCCATGATGTTTTCCACATCTCTCAACTCAAGAAGTGCTTCAAGGATCCCGGCAGGACCGTGGACCATGAACTCATCAATCTCCAAGAAGATCTGTCTTACCAAGAACACCCCACAAAAATTCTTGAAGTTGCAGAAAGAAGGACTCGCAACAAGTCCATCAAGTTCTGCAAGGTGCAGTGGTCGCACCATTTCGTTGATGAAGCCACTTGGGAACGTGAAGATGAGCTCCGTGCCAAGTATCCTACCCTCTTTGAGTCTTCTTCTTCTTCCTAGAATCTCGGGGCGAGATTCCTGTTTAGTGGGGGAGAGTTGTAGCATCCCAATTGTCTAACAATTGTAATGCTACTTGGTCTAGTAAGATATTAGCTACTTCATATATACAATTGTTGCATCATAATTATATCATTCTCATGTCATCATGCCACCTTGCATTTGAGCATCATATAAAACCCCTTTTTTATTTTGGTTCTTCTCTCACATGCATTATTAATTGTATTTGCCTCTTGATATTGTATTTGGTTATTGATATATTGTCTAAATGCCCAAGTTGAGTTGGGGGCATATCTTTTATTTCAACTCCACCACTTTTCTTTTCACCACCTTATAATTCCACCATCCCATTAACCATGAGCTTGTATTTCTTTTTCTTTTGATATTTTTATTCTAGCTCATGTGGTTTGGGGTGGATCAAATCTTTTAAATTCTTTTGCTTGGCTTTTATTCCACTTCTTGGAAATGCATAAGAATAATGCCATAATATTATTATTGTTTTCACAAAATAAATCATGGCATTATTATTTTTACATGGGCCATGCAAGGGTACCACCACCTTTATCCCATTGATTTTTCCTTTATTTCAATGGATATTTTCTTTGGGCACCATCTTCTTCCATTCCACCTCCCCATATTCTCATCCATATCTATTTCTTCTATTTTTCTTCTCCATGCATGAGCCAAATGAGGCCTTCTCCCATGATCCTTTTTATTTCTATTTTCTTGGATTTCTCTTCCACCTCATCTCATGTTAATTCAAAGCACTCATCATTTTCCTCTTGGGTGATCTTTTAAACAAGTTTTCAAAACTAACAATTAAATAAATCTCTAACCCTAGTTCTTCTCTATTCTTCTCCTAACCTAATTCTACTAAACCCTAACATTAACCTCACCTCTCTCTCTCTATCTCTCTCTCTACCATGAGGGCCACCTGACTCCCTCTCTCTCCCTGGCCCACACCTCAGCTAACCCTACCCCTCTCTCTAACCTAAACAAAACCCTAACCCGAGCTACCCATCTACCCTAGCCCGAGCTACCCCTCCCCCCTCTCTCTCTTCTCCCTACCTGCCATGCTGGCCCCAGCTGCTGCGCCTCCCCCTCACCCTGGTCCACCTGCAGCCTCCCCCTGCCGTGCCCTACCTGCTCCTAGCTCGAGCCAGCACGTGAGGAGGAAGAAAAGGGCCACTTTATCTCCCCGTGCCCACGACTGCCTCCCTCTCTCTCCCTCTCGCTTTACCCTCCTCCACACGCCTCCTGGCAGCTCCCAGATCTGCCCCGAGCCTGCCCTCCTCTCCTCCTTCTTCCTCTCCGTCGCCAGACCTGCCGCCAGCACCGCGTCGCCCCCGTCGTTCCAGCCGGCGAGCACGTCGTGGAGGTGGCCTGGGCGACCGAGGAGACCACCTTGCTGCTCCCTGCACACGTTGACGAGGAGGAGAAGCCCCAGAAGCGCCGGGTACCGTCGCCACCCGACGCCAAACCCTAGAACTCCGACCGCCAGCCTCGTCGTCGATCCTCTGCGCTTCGGCCCGATCCGACCACACCAGCCAACCCGCGGTGAGCCCCTCTTCCTCCCTGACATGTTCCGCCTCGCCGTCGCCGTCTAGCGCCGCCGCTCGTTTCGTCGAACGCCCGCCGTGCGCCAGAGCTCACCGGTGTCTGGCTGTTTCTCGCGCCGCTTAGAGCCTACCTAGGCCCCAACCCCCCTTCTGTCAGCTCCCCTAGCCCACCGCAGTGGCTTCGCCTCCTGCGCGCACACGCCCGGTCCACGGTTCGATCCCCCGCGCCACGCGCGCGCGCTGTCGCCGAACACGCCGTCAGTTTCGTTAGAGATCCGGGAAGAGAAACAGTGCGCGATGACACTTTGCGCTTACCCCCCCCCCCCACCACCACCTTTTTGACTCCTCCAACCCGCGCTCCTAGAGGTCCCACCTGTCAGCCTCCTTCTCCTTTTTGCAAAAACGCCCCCGCATCTTTGTGCAACTAACCCGTGCTCCAGCCCTAGCCCCCACCTGTCACTCGCTGCAGTCCCCACCCCTGGCATGTGGGCCGTAGCCGCTGGGCCCGCTTGTCAACCGCGTGGGCTAGCCAGAGCCGCGGTAGAAAAGGGATTTTCTGCGCGCGTGGCCCCAGTCCGTTTGGTCCCACCCGTCAGTGGCTATGGCTGGGACGGGCTGAGTAAGAAAAGTTTGCCTATGCCTGTTTTAATTAAACCTTTTCAAAAATTGTTTTTAAATTCAAATTCAATTCAGATTTAAATAACTTTTCAAATATAAATCCAAATAATACAAGTAATATATGTTTTGGAATCAGAAAAATGTGAGGAATTCAAATATGCCATTCAAAATATCATTTGAACACTTTAAATTTTCGAGATGATTAAAATTACAATAAAATGCCCTTTCCCTTAATTAATTAATAACTTTAATTCTATAACTCCAAATTAGGCAAATAATATGTCTAAATCGATCAGCGCGACGAGCCCGTTCTATATATGCAGTCCTTGTTCTGAATTAAAGCATGCATCATGTTGTTATTAAAAATCTGAACTGGTTAAGACAATAAAACTTGGTTAAATAAATAATAAAATGCTTTATATCTTGTATCCACACCTCACCTTTGCCATGCTACTTTAATGCCATGAAAATTGTGCATAATTCATCATGGCATGCTTGTTTGCTTGTCGCATTTTAATTCATATGCTGGTGCACTTTATTTATGTTGGCCTTGTTTGTTTGGTTCTTCTTCGAATAGACGCCCAGCAGGAGAATTACCAGGAATCCCAGGAGTACTACCCAGATCCATTTCTCGCTTCAACTGAGCTGCCAGGCAAGCACTACCACATGCTTGCATACATACAGTACCTGTTGCCTCTATCTTATTCTTGCATCATTGAGTCGCGATTGCATTAAATTGAATCCCAAGTACTGCATAGCCTTTATTTTCAAACCCCACCGAAGCTTGTTCCTCCATCCCATGAGCCATTACTACAGGAGTTGTTTGAGCCATGCGAGTCGTAGAAAAGCATGAGTAGGGTATGTGAGTGTCTGATGAATAATGAGGTACCTAAACAACTTAACCTGAATAGTAATGGGATAACTAATGAAAGAGGCACCGGTGAGCAAAATCTGCTATTTGGTTTTTCATGCTCACTTGTGTCCCGTAGGACCCCGAGTACTTGATTCCTGTTCCTTGACTATTCGCACTATCCACATCCGGGAGGCCTTATGGACCCCCCTGAGCCAGAGCTTGATTCATTCCTATTTCTTGGGGCCACAATTAGTTTGGGGCTTTATTACTATCCTGTACTTATGCCATGTTACTGCTTTATTTAAGATTGTGCGAGGAGCACCTGTACTGTTTTGGATCGCGCCACGTTTTCGCGGTATCGACAAGCCCAGTCACATTTTCGGGTTCCCAGTCGTTTACAGCCGTCGTCGCAAACCCTGGGTCCGTCTCGGAGCCGGCCAACTTCGTTGCGGGTAGCTTATTGGGGTGGCCCCCTGAAATATTTCTGAATCCTGTGATTGCTTTGTCGTGAATGCCTTGTTGGGTTTTGATTTGGTTTTTCCGAGGTTGATCGAGTGTGTGTTGCTATTCGTGCACCCCTGCAGGGTAAATCTTTCTGAAAGCCGTGTCCGCGGTTATGGACGACTTGGAGCACAATTTCTCGATCATAGACAAGTATAACTAAAGTACCGCTTTTAAATTGACTAAGTACTTGACTAGTAAATAGTGCAATACTCATGGAATGGTTAATAAAACTGCCAACGGATGATGGGGGTTGTTTGTCCGCCTCCTCATTGGTAAGCGAGGGGGAGGATGGATCTGTTAATTATACTGTTATAACTGTTGTTCTTAATTCACGGACTTCCGTCTATCATTGGTTAGGCGGAAGGTTAGCGAGTATCTGTAGAATTGTTAGGTATTATCTTTTGCTGCAATTGCGTCACTCCAGGTTGTGTCCCCTTTAGCGGCATAAAGACTTGCTGAGTACCCCTAGGGTCTCACACGATAAATTGTTTGATTCAGATGAACAGGTGTACCCGCAAGATGGATACTGGGTGGAAGAGACAGATGATGTTGGCAACGATCATTCGGTGTAGAGATTCCGGGAACGGGGATCCGTGAGATCTGTGGGCGGGATGTGTTTATTTATGGGGCATCTTATGCCAATTTGCTTCTTATCCGTACTCGGATCTTGTTTTCCGCTTCCGCCTGTTACTCTGATGTGTGATGTATGATGAGCTATCCTAAATTATTATATCTATCTAGGACATTCGGATCTTGCCGTATGGCGTTGCAATATTTCTATTTCTTTTAGATGGAATGGCTCTAGGACTGTTGTATGTGGCTTGCATACATACTCATTTGTGTATGTAGTTGATCCCTTCGCCTGCCGATTACGCCGCTCGTTCTTGTCCCGTTGTCTGAAAGTGGTTAGGACGGCCGAAAGGTCTACCGTGAGTGGCCCTGGGCCCCACTGTACTATTTTAACCACTTTCGTTCATCCAGGCATGTAACTAAGAGCGTAATTCACCGAGGTAGTTACACATGCGGTGCAGATCTCCTTCGGTGAACCATTTATTATTTGCTGATGAAAGCCTTTTATTATTTGGTGCAAATACTATCGAAGCTAATTCTCTCGGTAATTTACTTCAGAAATATTGTGATACTTCTGGTTAGCGGATCAATAAAGATAAGTCATCTATATTCTTTAGCAAGGAAGTTTAAGAGGCTACCCGAGTGGAGATAAGGAACATTCTTGAAGTTCCAAATGAATCCCTATCCGAGCGATACCTGGGACTCCCCTCTAATGTGGGGTTCTCTAAAAATGGATGCTTCAAATATTTGAAGGATAGGGTATGGAAACTAGTGCAGGGGTGGATGGAGAAACTTTTAGCATCGGGTGGTAAGGAGGTTCTAATCAAATCTGTGGCTCAAGCAATCCCCACCTTCTCGATGTCTTGCTTTAAACTTCCACCGGGATTATGCTCCTATATAAATGGCCTTTTGCGCAAGTTTTGGTGGGGAAGCAAGAAAGGTGAGAGGAAGACGACCTGGGTCTCTTGGGAGGATATGACACAGCCGAAGAATATGGGTAGAATGAGCTTTCGTGATAATGAATTATTTAACCCAGCCTTGCTAGCTAAGCAAGTGTGGCGTTTTGTTTAGGTTCTATGTCCCTCAGTGCTCGAATACTAAAGGCAGTGTACTTTCCAAATGGCTCCTTCTTGGACGAGGGGATGGGTTCATCACGATCCCAAGTGTGGAGGACCATTTTTGAGGGACGAGACATACTCTCTCTCAATTTTATTTAAGCGAATTGGAACAAGGGAGCAAACCAACATATGGTATGATAACCGGATCCGAGAGACTTTAAGATGAGTCTGATATGTGCGATAACAGATAATCCACCTCAAATGGTAAGTGAACTGATCGTCCTTCAAATGACAAAGGAAGGAATCAGTTCTAAATGAGCGTTTTATTTTGATGGATAAGGAGGCAATCATGTGAGGAAGGAATCGGTTCTGAATGAGCGTTTTATTTTGATGGATAAGCATTTTAATCTCTCTCGGGCCGACAATTTACTTGGGAAAACCGTAAGGAAATTTCAACCTATGAAAAACTTGATCGGATACTAGCTAGTGTCGAGTGGGAACAGAAGTTCCCTCTTGTGACGGTTAGGGCCATGACAAGGTCAGGGGCAGATCATACGCCGGTTCTGATTGATTCAGGAGTGCAGGGTCATTTGGGAAACAATCCGAGATTCTCGTTCAAACTCTCATGGCTTCGACAAGAAGGTTTTTTGGTGGCGGGTCAATGGACAGCGATGAACATTGATGGTACACCGATAGAAAGATGGCAACGCAAGATAGGTCATCTGCGACGCTTTCTTTGGGGGTGGGCAAAAAACCTAAGTGGAAAATATAAGAAAGAAAAAGAAAAGCTCTTATCGATCATTGATGATCTTGATATTAAAGCTGAATCCAATATATTGACAGCGGAAGAAAGAGTTAAGTTGAGATGTACTAACGAGCAGGTGTGTCAACTAAGGTGAGACGAGGAGTCCAAGTGGGTTCAACGTGCTAAAGTTAAACACATCCAAGAAGGCGGGGATAATACAAAATATTTTCACCTGATTGATAATGGTAAACATAGGAAGAAAATGATATTTCAGTTAGAACAAGAAGAAGGAATTATTGTCGGAGAAGAGAATCTGAAAATTTATATCTCGAAATATTATAAAAAACTCTTTAGGGAGTCGGCTCCTAATAGTTTTATGTGAATGGAAGATATGAATCAGGATATACCACAAGTTTCAGTACATGAAAATGAAATTCTAGTGTCTGAATTCACTGAAAACGAAGTGTTAGAGGCTATATCTGGAATGGAACATAACAAGGCTCGGGGCTGGATGGTTTCCCGGCGAAGTTCTATCAAACCTTTTGGGAAGTGATCAAATAGGATATAATGGCTTTATTTGCACAGTTGTATAAGGCCGAACTACCCTTGTTTAGGTTGAACTTTGGTTTGATAACGTTGCTTCCTGAAAAAGAAAATGTGGTTTAGATTCAACAATATAAACCTATTTGTCTTCTTAATGTTAGTTTTAAAGTGTTTACAAAGGTAGCAACTAATCGTATTACTGTGATTGCTCACAAGATAATTAAATCAACACAAACGGCATTTATGCCTGGACGACATATTTTAGAGGGAGTGGTGGTGCTACATGAAAGTATACATGAACTTCATAAGAAGAAAATGGATGTCATTCTATTTAAAATCGATTTTGAGAAGGCTTATGATAAAGTGAAATGGTCGTTCCTACAACAAGTTCTTCATATGAAAGGATTTGATCCTTTATGGTGAAGTGGATAGAAAATTTTGTACAAGTAGGGAGTGTCGGTGTTCGTGTCAATGATGATATTGGACACTATTTTCAAACAAGGGTTTAAGGCAAGGGGACCCGTTGTCTCCAATGCTATTTAATATTGTTGTAGACATGTTAGCTATATTAATCACTAGAGCAAAAGAGAATGGGCAGGTTGGTGGACTAATACCTCATCTTGTTGAGGGGTGTGTGTCTATTCTTCAATATGCCGATGATACAATTTTTTCATGGAACATGACGTTCAGAAGGCAGTAAATATGAAACTAATCTTATGCATTTTTGAGCAGTTATCTAGACTAAAAAATAACTTTCACAAAAGTGAGATTTTCTGTTTTGGAAAGGCTTCCGAAAATGAAAATGTCTATAAGGAGATATTCAGTTGTGAGTCAGAATCCTTACCATTTAGAAACCTTGGGGTACCTATACATTATAGGAAACTCCGTAATTCAGTGGAGAACCGTTTTGAGAGTAAGCTAGGGTGTTGGAAAGGGAAGCTTTTGACTTATAGGGATAGGCTGGTCCTTATAAATTTGGTTTTGTCAAGCATGCCAATGTTTATGATTTCTTTTATAGAAATACCGATGGGTGTAAGGAAAAGATTAGATTACTTCCGGTCGCGTTTTTCTGGCAAAACAATGAATATAAGAAGAAATATAGATTATCAAAATGCAATATATTGTGTCGCCTAAGGAACAAGGCGGGTTGGGAATAGAAGTGTTGGAACTCAAGAACAAATGTATTATGAGTAAATGGCTTTATAAACTTTTAACGGAAGAGGGGGTATGGCATGAACTGTTGCATAACAAATATTTAAAGACTAAAACTTTAGCACAAGTAGAAGCAAAACCAACTGATTCTCCTTTTTAGAAAGGAATCGTGCAGGCAAAAGATGAGTTCTTTGTCCGGGGTTGTTTCAAACTTGGAAACGGTAAAGACATTCGGTTTTGGGAGGGTTTTTGGCTAGGGGAGAGGTCGCTTGCTAAACAATATCCATCTCTTTACAACATTGTGAATAGAAAAATATGACGGTGTATGAGATCTTATCGCATAACCCACTTAGAATTAGTTTCCATAGGAATCTTAATAATGAAAAATGGGAAGCATGGTTGAGACTAGTTCGGAGATTGATGTCTATAAATTTTTCAGAAAATAAGGACTCTTTTATATGGAAGCTATCGGAAAACGGGGTTTTTTCTGTTAAGTCTATGTATGAAGACCTTATGAATGGACATCCTAAATTTCCTTCTAGATACTTATAGAAATTAAAAATATTTCAGAAGATTAAATTTTTTATGTGGTTTCTTAACAATAAATTTTGTTAACCAAAGATAACCTTGCTAGTGGAATGGATGTGAAAAATGTTATTTTTATGACGAGATCGAATCGATTGAGCATCTATTTCTTTCATGCCCCTTTGCTAGAATTATTTGGTGTATTGTTTTCTTTACATATGACCTCCCTCTTCCAACCAATATTACTAATATGTTTGGAAATTAGCTAAATGGAGTGGATAGGACAAATAAAGCTCGAATTCGTATAGGCGTTTCAGCTTTATGTTGGTCTATTTGGAAGTGTCAAAATAATATTATTTTTAACAAGGCCAAAGTTCCATCTTTTTTGCAGGTTGTTCATACGGCGTCCCACTGGATTCAGCTTTGGGCTTTCTTACTCCCAGAGAATCAGCGACAATTTATGATTACTGGGTGCAATCGCGTGGTGGCTGTTGCATCAGATATCTTCAGCCAGGCTTCCTGGCGACATTCTAGTAGATTGGCACATGTCTAGATATAGTATGCATCCTCTTGTGAGGCTTTCTGGTTTTTTCAGATGGTTGGTGTTTATATCAACCCTATCTGATCATTGAGATATTTTTGTATTATTACTCTTGTCACTTCAGACCGATATAAATAAAAGGTTGTGTGCATCTCAGGATGCAGAGGAGCCGGAGAAGCCCGCTCGTGGCCGTGTCGAAGGATGCATGGATGGGCATAGCTGCGGGAGCCGGAGAAGCCCGCTCGTGGCCGTGTCGATGCGTCCGTTGCGCGGCCGTTCCGCGCATACAAAGCTTCCAGCCAGGGCTCCAGTCAGCTCCAGATTGATCTTGCACTGAATTTTTGATGTAGATTTCTGCAGTATTTTCGCCGGAAGATCGTACTGGGTTGTAGGGATTTATTTTGTGGCTAATTGGATCTAATCTATGAACTGGAAAAATTTGAAATTGGATCTAATCTACTCTAAAGACTGATATAATCCTTTGATTTTGATCGAGTGCCGCGCCCCCAAGGAGTAATCTCACTAGGGGCGGCGCGTTGCGGAAGTGGTGGAAGAACCTAGGATCGGCGCCGTGAGGCTAACCGCTCTGATACCATACGAAAAATATTGAATCCCTAATATTTTGTTGTATTGATTTGACCCTAGTGGGGGGTATATATAGAGTTACAAGGGGTAGGTAGACTTAGAGTACAAGATAATCTTAAAGTCCTAGTCTATCTCATATACGTATATGTATCCGTATTTTAACACCCCTGGCCGATTCCGATGTCATGGTTGGTGAAATCGGAGGGGAGGAAGCGGAATAGGTAAGGGGTCATCGAAGAAAGCGGTGGGGAGGCAGGGGAGCAAGCAGGAGGTTGCCGGTGGTGGTGAAGACACGGGGAGGAAGAGAGTGGCAGGCAAGTGGTTGGGGTTGTGTCCCAGTTTTTTCTTGGGGTGGTCTCCGTATTGGGTGTATGTATAGGCTTTTTTTTCGCTGTGTCAAAAAGTTGGAAATCATTATGATTAAAATAAAGTGATAGAGATCATTTGATGATTTTTCAAGGTCCTTAGATTAGGATTATGAGCCGTGGCACATTGGGCGTGTCAGAAAAGAGTCTGGCCCATTGGGCGAGTCTGAAAAGAGTTGTGGCCCATTGGGTGTGTCACATTCAAAAAAGACGTTACAGTCATTGTGTTTTATTGCTATAATTGATATTTGTTTAAAACTATATAGTATTATATAATTATAATAGTTATTAAGTAATGCATTTAGTAATTATGAATTTTATGTGATGACATGTGGGTTGATCGTGCATTACATAAGCGCCCACATCATTGAGCTTGAGACGCGTACGTTTATTTGGCTCGATATAAAAAATCAGTAAAAAAGATAAATTTAAAAGTAGATAGTATAAACTATGAAACCCGTGTGTTGCACGCGTGCACCGACTTGCTAGTACTGTAAAAGAGTGCAGCACACTTGTGTTCTAGACAAGAATATCTAGTGCATGTATGCCTAGAAATTTGTATCGTATGTGTCCCATCAAACATAAGTCAACAACATTGTGCAAAGTATAACAGTCATCCATACATAGCTCTAATAAGCTAGATACATTCACGCAAATACTAGCTACCCAAATGGGACAAAAGAGTGCATGCTGCATGCATGCTACTAAATACCAAGGAAACGGGATAGTTTCTCATTGATCCACGGCCAAAGATAGACAGTGAGCAAGAGTATGTGGCCGTGGCACCAAGCTACCTTTGTATCTTTCGGGGCCTTCCCTTCTTCCATCCGCGAGATGGTATGCTCTAGTTTGCACGCTAACACCAGAGCTCAAGTAGATGGTGTCAGCACTAATGGATCCAGCAGGGAAAACGTCTAGAGATACCGAGAGAGAGCAATACATGCCCATAAACACCGCACGTCCTGCGCCACCACCCAAGCTCTTGATTGGGAACAGTATCCCGGTGTCCAAATCTACTCGATACACGTCGTATAACCTCTCCACTTCATTCTGCGCACGCACATATCTGCAGAGAGTATGCACCAGTAACAGCTCCCACCAGTTGTTCACGAGGCCAGTGCACGCTATCCGAAATTGACGAGATCGACATGCATATCCATCTCGGCAGCCACCTCCAGCCGAGGTGGCTGATCCGCGCCAGTTTCCGTATTGACAAGGAGGAAGAGGTGGTGGTGGTAGTCGTCCTTGGCCGCCTTCTTCTCGTGTTGGCTTCCATCTTGGCTGGGGGCTGAGCGGAGGAGGAGGAAGAGGTGGTGGTGGTCGTCGGGCTTGGCCGCCTTCTTCTCGTCTTGGCTTCCATCCGGACTGCGCGCCGCACTAGGTCCACGTGTGTTGTGTACGTTGCAGCGTGGTGGTGCTGTCCCTGCACGCCCTGCCCTGGTATATGTGTGGCACTAATTCGAGTCCGACTGCAATTCTAGCTCGCGCGTTTCCCTTCGATTCAACTGTCGACAAGAAGCCTGGAAAAACAAGCATAGAATTTTATCTGATGCCACCTCGTAGGATCAAAATTGCTAAATTAGCACGTTTGTTTCCCAAAAAGCGGCTTTTCTTCCTCTCTTTTTTCGTGAATATCTCCCCTTTCCAACAAGCTAGGAATTTAACCTTTTTAACTTTCTTTCCCTGTTTTTGTTTTTCTTTTTCTTTTTCTTTTTAATTTTCCTTTTTTCACTTTTTATAGAATTATTATTTACATTTTTTACTTTCCTTTCATCATTAAATACATGAAATGTTTCTCGGAGGTATGAGAACAATTATTTTTTAAATACATAAATATTTGTTTTGAAAACAGTAAACAACTCTTATGAGATACACATCAAGTTTTCAAATTAGTATAAGAATTTTAACTTCTGACAAAGACAAATTTGTCACGCCTCAGCATTTTTACTACTGGCACACACATTTATCCAATATAAGTGAACACATCTTCTAAACTGAAAACTCTTCCTAGCTAAATGAAATATCACGTTTGACCCATTAAAGTGATAGATAAGCAACAAAAGTATATGCGGCTGCACCACGGAGATGCCGTCCATGTTGTAGTTATTCATGGTCATTCTATTTGCAAATTGGTAGCCCTGGAGCACACTCATTCTGTCCCTCCCACCGAGAGAGACCAATACAGGTCAACAAAGAGGCAAGCTTACAACACCTCCTCCTCTCCCACGACCCGCGCTGCCCCCACGATGGCCGGGCCACGCCACAACCTCCTGCCCCCAACCTCCTCCTCGCCTCCTCTCTCCCGCCATCGCCGGTGTGCCGCACCGGCCCTAGGCTGGGCGGAGCCAGTGGCAGCGGGCTCCCGGCCTTTGCTCTCCTAGTCTTGGACGACACGGGGCAACCCTAGCCCAGGAGGCGCAACTCAGTAGCAATGGTCTAGCGCGATGGCGGGGGCTCCCTGGTGCAGTGCAGGTGGCCGATTTGGTGGTGGCGCCACCATCGGTGATGGGGTCGGATGTGGTAGAGCTCCATCGGTGAGCCATGCAGGCCCAGATCTGGGTCCTACAGGCCCAATATAGGTCAAGGCGGGTTAGGTCGGGTTCAGCCTCGCTGCCTCCGATTGGCCTGATGAGCGGCTTGTGATGGAGCTGCATAAGTGTAGGAGAACTCACCTGGAAACTGCGTCAGGCTCCGGATGATGTTCGGATTGGCGAGGGTATGAGGAGTCATAGGCCTCTGACCGGGCGGTGCCTGGATGAGCGGCACGTTCGATCCACTCGCTGACCCACCTAGGTTATACCTGGGCAACTACAACATGGGGAATATATTGCAAGCATTAAACAATAAGATAAGAGAAAATAAGATGGAGATATTAAGTTAACCACTTACCCACGAGAAGGCGAAAGGGGGAGTAGGAATACTCCCCGGTGGAGCAGTCAGAAGCTGCTGGTTCACAAACCAGCTCATCATCTGCTACTGCTGCATCATCTACTGCTGCATCTGTGCCTGCTCCTATTGGTGCTCCTTAAGCTACTGCTCCAGCTACGCCTGCTGCTGCTCGGACTCCTCTCGGATTCTCTGTTCCCTTGCTTCCATATCCGCCTACATTGTGTCGCTGCTATGTCATTAACATTGCGATGGAAAACATGTAATTAAGCATAGAGGACCGAGAAAGAAGATATCTGTAAGCGGTCGACATCTAGATCCGAAGCCCGTGGGCGGGTCTCTACCTGAGGTCCGCCGCTCCTACAACCACGACGGGCCTAACATAGAGTTGGAATGGTCATTGGGTCAATGGACCCGTCACCAATTCATAGGCGGCCATTCTTCCGGCCTTGTCCCGCAAGCACCGCAACCTCGGGGTCAAACTCCTCGGTGATTGGATCGGAGTTCTCGCGGTGCTTCTCCTTGTATTTCATGATGTACGTCGCACACCGGATCTCGGATCCATCGTTGACCCACATGGACCCCGTCTTAGGATGCGGCGTCTTCCTGGTCTTCATCTTTTGATAAAGGCCAAATAAGCTTGGCTTCGCGCCTATTGCAATTTCCTGCGAAAGAGAATATGTAATTAAGTGAAGGGGGACACCCTTGCAGAGTAAACAGTAACGTGAAAGAAAAGAATGAAGGAAGCATTTTCTCACCTCTTTTTGGATGTGAAGGGTGAGGGGGTGTTGCCTTGGATATGTGATCCAACTCCCATCGCATCCCGATTCTTCTTTGCGTCCTCGTGCTTCTGGAGGTACTTGGGGCACGTCCACCACATTACCTTCGCCAAAAAGCACCGTCTGTCGCTACTGACATACTGATGAGGGTTCTACATACACAAGATACACCCATTAGTACAATAAAAATTACATGGCGGACAAGAAATTAATAACACAGAAATGCATCTACCTGCAGGTACCGCCACGGTGCCATGAGCGTTTGCTGAACCTCGTCCTTATCCATCCAAACATTGCGATCGGTGTGGCAGTCGCGAATGGACTGAACACGTACCTTGTAGTGCATGCCAGTCACCCTCCTCTTGCACATCTCGTGTAGGACCGCATCGCACTGCCTTGCACGACTAGCAGCCTTCGTGAAGTATCGCTAAAACCATACACATATGTAAATAAGGAGGCAAAGCCATTAGTGCAACTATTGTCAACCTCAGAGTGTTTGAATGCTGAGAAGTCAAAAGTCACATACCCATAAAAGTTGTACAACCACCTCCTGCATATTGTCGCAATCACGGTCTAGATCCGGGGCGTAGCTGTAGTGCTTCCAAGTCCAAGCTACGTCGACGCCACCACTAGGGAGATCGACAAGCCTAGGGAATTTGTGCCTAAGAAGGCCTCCAAGGATGTTCGTGTAGCCACGTCCCGGACGACGACTTGGATCCCCATACGTGAATGAATTGCACAATCAAAAGCCAAAATTAGTATGTATGTGATGAAATTTCGTTAATGATGAAATTGCGTTAATGAAAAGCCAAAATCAGCATTTACCTCTTTCCAGCGGGAACGAGAACAACATTGCTATAGGACCACGATTTTAGCTTGGGGAGTCTCATTATCCCACACTTATACAGCTTCTTGTCACGTGGCTTCAGCTTTTTGGAGGGTTGCATGTACTCCTCCGCCGCCGGCGGTTCCCAAACTAGGCTATCGTCAACCCCAAATGGTAAACCCCTAGCCCCTCATCCTCCGAGAGGTACTCCAAGTCCCCCTCCTGCTCGTCCTCACGACCCTCCTCCTGCTCGTCCTCCCCACCCTCCTCCTGCTCCTCGTGCTCCTCACCCTCCTGCTCCACCTTAGCGTCATTAGCATCCTCCTCATCCTCGGCTAGGGGAGGGGCTAGGAGGAGAAGGGCTAAGATCCCGCCTCCCACGCCGGTGGGGAGGGCACAGTGGAGGACTAGCACACCGTCTCGAAGCCGATGCTGAAGCTTTCGAATCACTCGAATTCGTCACATGGTCAGCCAAGTTGTTGAGCTTTTTCGAAAGCCCTTGCCCTTGTCATTTCCTCCTAGCATGTTTCAGTCACCTGCAAACACAATGAAAAGAGTAGTTTATTAGTACGCAATGTAAATAGACAAATATTTGTAAAAGCAACAAAGATGTAAATAAATGAATATTAGTGAAAACAACAATAGTGTAAATAGATGAACATTAGTAGAGTTCTGACAAACATAGCACAAAGTTCATACAAATAAACCAGCTCGATAATCACTATTACACAGAGTTATTACAAAAATGCTAGCCTCACAATTACTACTATATAGATCAGAAGCCTATGTCAACATTAGTAATTGGACCACCTATTTCGCCATCACTATCAGACTTGTTGCTCCAATAATCATCAATGAAACCTGGAGGTGGTCCATTTGGATCGAGGTCAATGCCTGCTTTGAACGCCTCGAGCAAACTCACGTCTTGCTTGTCACGAACATCCTCAGTTTCATCTTCTGCATTGTCTTCCTCCATGCCTGCATCATCTTCTTGTTCATCGTCTACGACCATGTCATCATCGGTCGGCAAGTCGATAGTGAAAAAACTGGGGAGCCCTTCTTCCTGATAAAACTCGTCATCTTTTGTTGAGGGGTCTACGCGGTAGTAATCGTCCTTTTTTGGCGGGGGCAGCCTATTGCGTGAAGGTACCGTCATCACAACATCCCATCCATGTAGACATTTTGTCGAGTTTTTGCACGGTTATGGGAGATAGTATACTTGGAAGGCCTGGGTAGCCAAAATGTACACATCCTCTCCCTTATAAATGGAGCTTCTTTCAAATTCGACCAATCCAATTTCAGGATCCCGTCTCACCCGACGTGAGTCGAACCAATGGCATTTGAATACGACGGGATTTAGCCCTTTGTCAAACCCGCTCGTATATACCCTCGACTCTTCCATAGTAATGTAGTCTAGATCTGAAATTTTTCTTCTTTGTTGAGGCCAGAATACAAATTGTTTTCACATGATATTTTGCACGCGCCTCTTATATTTCTCTATACATCCAGGTATTTTTCTCAGATTCTTTTGAATTATTAAATTTGAACTTTTCGAAAAAAAAACCTCTCGCTATCAAATCTTATGTCCTTTTCTTCAAGAAAAAACACAATTAACATGTATGTATAGCTACCTGGATCTCAAGAACCAAATGCAACAAGCTCGAACAATCTAGTCAGCATCTATGAGGCCATCATGGCGCCTGTCCATGAAGCGAGACGACCAGCGGCAGCAGCAGAAGCGGAGGGCGAGGCAGATCCACAAGGCGCAGCCGGCGGCGAAGAACGTGCCGCCGATGAAGAACCCGGGTAGGGCTTGTTGGCTGCGGCAACCTCCCCCAGTAGCTGCATCGTCGTCTTCCTCCAAGGAGCCGACGTAGCAGCCAAGCAGCGCGGTCAGGATGCCTCCGATTACGCAGATGGAGCCGACTGTAACCACCAAGCAGGCGTCGCCGCTGCTGAAAGCGGCGCCGGGGTCCGGCGCCGTCGCCACGCCGTCCTCCAGATCCACGTATATATCGTCTTCGATCGACATTGTGTTGGAAATTGGAATTGATCCGCCGCTGGCCGGCCGGTGCTTTTGGCCGAATCAAACAAATGACGTACTACTACAAGCTTCACTCGCCGGAGGAAGAAGAACACGCACGTACACGCCACTTGCTGGATTCTGCTAGTAGGAGAGCGCAAACGCACGGACCGGAATCGATCGCGTCCGGCCGGCGATCGACTTGCTAGCTCGCCGGAACTAACTCACGCACGCGTATACGAGTTGGATTGCCACACGCCGGTATCGTGTGCTTGCTTTCTTCTGGTACGGAATACTACAAGGGGTCTCTTACATGTATGTATATATGTCAGATATATACCCTGCTAGGATTACGAATATATTTCCTACACTAGTCGGACAGCACAAACCGTGCAAATTTCTAACATTTTGGGAAACTACCGGGGCTCCCGGCCGGACGGCCTATCTATAGGAGTATTGCCTATTTTTTTGGCGTTTATTTAATTTGATAACTAGGAAGAGTGCTAGTGCGTTGCACCGGGAAAAACAAATACTCATATACTCAATTTCACTATAGTTTTTATGTAATCTATATCTTATACTTATTAAAATTTAAATTTACATTAGAATTTAATTTTTTTACCGAACATTAGAACTTAATCTAGTCTAATCTAATTTATCTCTCTCTATCTTTCTTGTTTGGAGATCAAAGTCGGACATCCCGTGCTTCTAGTTAGTTTCCTCCGGAGTAGCAAATGAGGAACAACCAAAACAATAAACAGATTCCACGCATTTGCATGTGCTATCTAGGGCGAGTGATACGCGTCCCCCGAGGATATTCCCCCGGATCCCCCGCCTCCCATGCTGACACGTGTGCCCTCGAAAAGTCCCCAAATCCCGCCTTTGCTATAAACATACCCGCTTTTGCTACAACTAGTCCCGTTTTTGCTACATGTAGCAGAAAACGGTTCGGTCTAAAAAAACAGACAGACTAGATCTCACCGGAGACCTCGCCGGAGACTGTATAGCAAAAAAATTGAGCTAATGTACCAAAATCAACTTCACCGGAGAATCACCGGAGACTTTCGCCAAGAGATATCGCCGGAGACCTTGTAGCAAAAACTTTACGCTAATGTAGCAAAACAATAAAATGATTGTAGCAAATAAAATGTCCTATTGTAGCAAATCCGGCCTCGCCGGAGACCTCGTCGGAGATCTCGTAGCAAAACATTTATACTAAGGTAGCACCACCATCGGCCGCATGTAGCAACACACGACGCCAGTTGTAGCACCTCCCCTGTCTGCACCTAGCACCGTTGATGACCCCGTGTAGCAAACCTTGACGACGTATGTAGCAACGTCGGTGACCTTGTGTAGCAACACCGGCGCGCGGCTGAGCAACTCCGCCGGAGCGAGGCCATGGTGGGAAGACGGCCATGTCGTCGTCGATGTTGGCACGCATAGCACGAGCAGCAAGGACTGCGGCAGCGCGCGGCAGGCCGGCCATGGCGGGAAGGCGTACACGTCGTCCTCGACGCCGGCACACGCAGCACGAGCGGCAAGGACTCCGACAGCGCGCAGCAGGCCGGCCATGGTGGGAAGGCGACGAGTGCCTGCTCTGGCGGTGCGGCCTGCTCCGGCAGCGGCAGCTGCTTGCTCCGGTGGGCGGGATCCGGCGGCGGGTGCCTACTCCGGCGATGCGGCCTGCTCCGGCGGCGGCCCGCGACTGCTTGCTCCGGTGGGTGCTTGCTCCGGCGGCAGCGGCCGTTGACCAGATCCGATGCGAGATTGCTGTGCTCTGCTCTCTGATCCTTCCCATCGTATGTACGTGGGACCCAGCCACGACGCATGTGCGAGGGGGAGCGACCCACCAGCACCAGAACGCACGCGCGAGGGGAGAGCGACCCGGCGGACCGAACAGTTTGATCCCACGGGGGAACAGTATTCTTTTCCTATCTATATTAGTGCAAGTCAATCATTGCTTGAGAAACATATTACTCCAACGTTATCTCTATCTAGCCCCACGGGTCTATAGTTCTGAAGGGTGAAAGAAGAAACCATTACAACCATATTAGAGGCATCTACCTATTCTAGCGGTACACCACAATATGCACTACTGAATTTCTTATTTGCATTGTAACTTCTATGATATACAAAAAGGAATTCTTCGCTTTCAAAATTATTACAATTCTCAAAGAAGGAAAGAATAAAATTAAGAGATAGCTTGGACGAGTTTTCAAAGAACTTTTTTGGGCTTGTATTACCCCGAGCAGCTAGAGATCAGAATCGCATTTCTGCTTTGGCATGGTCTGTTCAGTCAGTTTTCAGTTAGCTACATAAAAAAAAAGATAGTAAAATAAATCTGACCAGTAGACATCAGAAGAAGTGATTACCCTATTTTGCAGCGTTGCGGTTGCAGGTGCGAGACCAAGCAGTGCCGAGGGAGAGTTCCGGTGAAATCAACGAGTCCACGGCAATGTCGAGACGTGGCATCCATCCCTACTTTCAGTCCGGTCCGGCTCGGCCTCGATCCCCCTAACTCATCAGTTTCTCAAGGTGCTACCCGGCCCTCCTCTAAGATAGTCTGTTGCTGCATGTGCATAGAAAGGAACTATTAAACTACCCGGAGATGGAAAGAATTGATTCTGCCTTGCTAATTAGTAATTCAACGATAACATGTTGCCCTGCTTATCCAGCTTGCCGCTCACTGACGTTCAAACTGTCACATCTCATATCAATAGTCATTAACACAAGCATCTTTTGGCCATGCAAGTAATAGACATTAGTCAATCGGTTTAGAGCTCGAGGATTGAACAATCTGAAATAGATAAAATCACAAACCTAGACTATACTTCTGTGACCCTGTGAAACGCCATGTGGAGATGTTTTGAGCTTTGCAATCAAACCTAGTTAGCAGTCCCGTTGTTTGATACCAGTTGTGTATAATCTATGAAAGTTACCTTTTGCATTGGAAATTTCACAAGCGACGTCAGGGTCCATACCCTTGAGCTTCCTCAAGGCCCGCGAGGAGCGTGGCATAGATCCCGGCCGGTGCGGTCGACCAGGATCCCCTTGAGCTTCCTCAAGACCGTCGGGATCTCCGCCCCCTTCAATGCCGCCGCCACCGCCACGAGGGGCCTCTTGCCGCCATCACCTCCTCAGCCTTCAGACTGAATCACGATTCGCCGCTTAGTCTCATGATCATCCTTCGGTCTCCACAGGTTCCGAGCCGCGCCGCCTCCAGCCCGACACCGTTCCCTGCCTCGCTCGGTTGAAGACGTGGCCAAGGCTCTCCTGGTGGGCCCAGGGAGAGATATAATAAGGAGGCCCGAGGGTGCGTGGATGCGGTCGTGTGGGCCGGGCCTTTGAACACACGAAAAGGTTTCAGTCTTTCACATGGCGTCCACAGCTAGCGATCAATCAGACGTGGGAAGGCCGATGGAAAGCACACACTTTAGCGGGTGTTTTGATGTAACGTTGCGTTCTTTATTATTAGGTATAGAGGTATAGATAGGGCTGATAAGATCTAATATGTAAAGAGTAATTTGAATTTAATCTGATTTTAGTATATACTGTCGTCGGATTGAGGACAAGTACGCCATGAGGGGGTCCTCGAGGCGTGCGGAAGAGAGGGGTGTGAGACGTACGATATTCTGGGACGGTGAGCACACAAGTTTACCCAGGTTCGAATCCGCCGGCTTTGGACGAATCCTACTCCTGCTAGCAATCCAGTAATACGGTAGAGCCGGAATATGGGTTACAAGGGTATCGTCTGTGCGAGTTGAGGTTGTAGACTATTGTGTTGCCCTAAAGGCTCTCCCTAGGCCGGCTTATATAGATATCCGGCCTAGGGTTTACAGGAGAGATCAATCCGGCTACGACTAAGAGTTGGTTACAGAGTACATCTTGAACTACAAGTAACATTATGGGCCTAAGTCGGTAAGTCTTCTGGGCCTTCCCGTAGCCGGATTGGCCTTCGTCTTCTCTCCCTGACTGGGACGCCCGTGAAGCAAAGCTCTAACCCGAAGTGGGCCACCCTGGTCAGTGAGGAACTGTGAGGATACCCGGAAAGTATATCCCCAACAGCAGCCCCCGGAGGCCTCCAAGATCCAAAGTCGGATTTATCATCGTCTAGCTTGATCTTCGGCTTGTAGAATCTTGAAGGGTTCCTGAAACTTTACAACAAAAAATACGATCCGGGTCTTAAAAGTAAGTCGGACCTATCAACAAGTTACTCGGATTTTCTAGCTCGATTTTAAACTAAGCCGGAACTTGGTTTCTAACGCCACCTGACACAAGCATGGTCAAGTCACGTCATCTGACAGGCGTGCCGTCAGCACGACCGTTGGTGGGTCCGCGGTTCGCGGAACCGAGGCGCCGTTTCAATGCGTGCGTGGAGATCGAGGAGACGCAATCATCGCGTGGGTCCTTCCCAGTTCTTTCCACGACGCATGGCGGTTACACTGTAGCATTTGCACGAACCTTGGCGCAGTTAGGTGGATATAAGGGGTTTGGATTTATCCTTCTCCTTTCCACCAGTCCCTTGTCGTTTCCTTTTCTCCCAATCCTCCTGCGCGCACAGAGCCTCCCCGTCCTTCCTCCACAAAACTCCCAGCGCCGCCCCTTTCAGGTCATCTTCTCACCGGAGAAATGGCTTCATCATCTTCTTCCTCCAGTTTGGCGGCAGCAGCGGCGGCGGCGACGGCGGAAGCAGCAGCGGAGAAACAAAGCTTCCGGGGAATCTGGATCCCCTGCGCCCTCGACGAGGACGGCCTCAAGAACGTGGAGAAGGAGGGGCTTCTCGCCGCCGGCGACTGGCGGAGCGGCTTCGGCGAAACCGTCCCCAACCCGCGCGACGGCGAGCGGGTCCACTTCGGCACCCATCTCGACCGAGGTCTGTCTTTTCCTCCCTCGGAGTTCTTCTCCGAGGTGATAGATCATTACGGAGTTCAACTCCACAATCTTCCTCCCAACTCTCTCTTAGAGATGAGTGCGTATGCATCGCTTTGCGAGGGCTTTCTCGGCATTAGGCCGAGTTTTCTTCTCTTCCGGTACTACTTTCATGTCCGGAAAAATTCCATCACTGCCAGTGTTCCTTACATCACCGGCACTATTAGCTTTTCACTTAGACGTGACCGGGCATATCCCAAAATTTCTGCCAGTGACTCGGTCAAACAATGACCAGCCACCTTTTTCTACCATAGGGATATTCCGGCTCCCGGCAAAGCTACTGCTTTGCCGGCTTTTGTCGACGGAGCCGCCACGGCCCAGCCTTCCTGGGACGAGGCTGCTCCGGCTCTCACCGATGATCTGATCCTCGCTAAGAGGCGGATCGAATATTTGATCAAGCACAAGGGTCTAAAGGGATCCGACTTGGTCCAGTGCTGGGTCTCACTTCGGATCCAGCCACTTCAGTACCACGGGGATAGACTGATGCACTCCATCACGTCATCCAAAAAAGACTCCCTCCGCATATGCCCCAAATCCTACACCACTCAAGGCTACATCAGCCAAATCAAGTGGCTGATCAAGGAGCGGATCGAGAGGAGAATTCCGGAGATTTCTCTGGATATGTACACGGCGGAAAACCCCGTGGTGCCGGTAAGCCTCCATAAATACACCTTTTATGTGTTTCAATCTTCAAGTTATACTGTAATACTGATATGCTTTTCTTGTTTTCAGCTTGCTGGCCTCCCCGAGTTGGAGCTTGCTCCGCTCGAAGGATATCCTACTGAGTTTTCTCAGGAGACAGAACTGGTCCCATTGCCGGACCTTGCGCTCAAGAAGCGCAAAGCTCCGACAGTGGTTGTTGGCACAAAGGAAGTGCCTGTTGTGAAGAGGTAACTTTCATTCACAATTTCCGCCTTTGTACCTTTCTTGAATTTCTTTCTGAGATGTAATGTTTCCGACTTTACTACATTCTCAGAGCAAAGCCTCTCATCAAGGGTAAGGGGAAAGGGATTCCTTCGAAGCCCCTGCGACAGACGAAGCTCACCATAGCTTCCCCTGCCGTGGCTCCTCCAACTCCTGCCCCTCAACCTTCTGCAACTCCAGCGATCATTCCTTCTCCGGTGGTTGCAGAAGATCCGGCTCCTCCAACAGAGCCTGCGATCTTTGGGTCGGAAACTGACGTCACTGTGGGTGCGTCAGATCAAGATAAGGGTGAACCCTCTTCGGTTAATGATCCCTCGGCTGAAGTCTTCGCCGACAACCTCATCAGCAATCCGGGACTCGCCAAGTTTGGCATGTCCCGGAAATCTGCAGAGGAAATCCAGCGGCTAGCCAGGCAAGTCCTCGACAAAAGCCATTTATCCCTCGAAGAGGAAGCGCAAGAAGCAGAGGACGTCAAGTTCTCCGACCTTCTCGCTCAAGTCCGCCTTCGCGACGAGAGGATTAGGGATGGCGAGCTTCCAACAGCCCCAGTGATCCCTCTTACTCTTGCCGAGAAGGTGGCAGTTGAAGTGAACACGGGTTTAGATAAACTCACCCGCGAGCAATATGTAAGTCAGAATTCCAACTCTTTTTTTTACATTATGTTATATCATATCCTCTAGCCCCCAAGCATGAAGTAGGATACAGAATCCGGGTTTATGCTTTCATTAGGATGCCAAAGAACGAACTAGTGTAGCCCCCAAGGCTCGTGCTGATATTTAGCAAAAAATATTAGCCCGAGTCTTAAGTAGCTTTCTGACTTTGGGTATTCTGACTTACAGAAAGTATGTTCCTATAACCAGGAATTACTGACCAATGTCTGCAATAAGCGGAGAGAGATCAAGGCTCTCCGGCTTAAAAATGTTGAACTTAAAGTGGCCAAGGATGAAGCTGAAGGTAAACATTCTGAGATTCAAACCTTGTCTTTTGCTTTTTCAATGTCGAACTTTTTCTAAACTGTTGTTCTTTTTTGACTTTCAGCGCTGGTGAAACAATCCATCGCTATGATTGAAGAGGCCGAGAACCTCAAGACCCTGGTGGTGGAGAACAAGGGACTTCGCTAAGAGCTGGATAAGCTTAAGGCGGATCATGAAAGGAGCATAGCTCAAGTCCTGGAATCCTCCTCCACGGCCACTGAAGAGCGTGATCGCAAGATCGCTGCTCAAGATAAAATTATCTCGGACCTCAAGAATGAGCTTGGCAGAGAAAAGGACATCTCCCAGGCGCTTCGGGCTGAACTCCAGAGTCTCCGGGAGGAGAAGACCAAGATTGACGACGTCATTCTTGGTACGTTCCATCTGTCTGACTTATCATTTCTTCGACTTTCATCAATGTCGGATTTTTCTTGATTTGTTTTGTGTATAGGTCCTCTGAACTTGACGGACTCTTCCTCCTCCGAGCCCCGCACCCACCGGCTTACCCAAGTCGGTGATCTTCTTCATGACTTCCGCTAGTCCCTTGAGGACATTGGCAAGTCTCTTAGGATTCCGGACATGCCAAGCATGTCGGATTTTCAGGTGCGGGACAAGGCCAAGGAGATGTTGCAGCTTGTTCGGGACTGGAATATATCCTACGCGCGGACTGCTGCGTAGAACGCTCTCACCATGGTCATGAACCACCATGGAAACATGGAGATATGACAAGTGACCAGAGGGTACTACAAGGTAGACGAAGACGACCAGGGCAGGACCTTCAAGCCATCATGCACTCCTGCGCCGGATACGGGTGTCACGTAGTTGATCTGACCAGCTACGAGATCCCCTTCTTCACCCGCGTAGCTACTCCTCCACCTCCTCTAGAAGAAACCGAAGAAGTTTTCAACGATGAACGGACCACCTCAGATCCGGACATCTCGGAACGATATCAAGGCGGAGTAACCAGCGAGCCGGCAACTCCTTCATCTCCTCCTGCATCATAGACCAGAAAACTATGTATTATTCCAGAAAGAACATGATGTGTTTGTAAATATTAAGTACTATTGATTTTGCTAGTGCCAAGTTTGTGATCTATTCAGCACTTTTGGCTTTGTTTTTTTTTGTGTGCTTGAAATATTTTCATAAGCACTTGAATTTTTTCGTCTCTACTTATCGTTTATCTGGCTTTCCGCTTCATCCCTTTCGTGAGCCGGCTAAACCTTCAGCCGAAAAATTTGCCGAGCAACGGAGCTCACTTGCTAAACCAGTTTAAACTCGTAAACAAAGCCGGTTTCCAGTACCAACAATTCACTACTCGGAAAATACCTGCATCCGGCAATTAGACAAATAACCAAAGCAAAGACTAGAAATTTTAGAGTTATACCCGAAGGTAGCAGTTTTAGAATCGGAAATCAAACCAGAACGAACATGAGCATAAAGTACTTTCAAGCATTCTGAGATTTTCGACTATAACATGATCCTTTGGAAATAAGATGGTAAAAATTTCTCAGAAAAAATTGAGGTAACCAAGACTTTTATTTCTCAAAGAACATGTACATATATATATGATTATAAAGAAGGATAAACTAAGAATAAAAGGGACGTAGCTGAGCAATATTCCACGGTCTGTCTAACTCATCCGGATTTGTACTGCCTCCAGCTCTCTTTCTCTTCTTTGTAGCAGGTATTTCTTTGACTGGCCTCATGTCAGTTAAGTAGTACGATCCATTGTGCAATACTCGACTAACTAAAAAGGGCCCTTCCCATACTGGGAAAAGTTTGTGCTTTCTTTGTTGCACAAGCCGGAGAACCAAATCACCTTTATTGAAAGATCTGTTTCGGACTCTCTGGCTATGATACTTGCGTAACTTCTGCTGATAGGCTGTAGATCTCATTTCAGCAACGACGTGAACTTCTTCGACTAAGTCGAGATCATTTTGTCGAGAAATCTCGGCATCCTCTTCAATATACGCGGCCACTCTAGGAGAAGTATGAATTAAATCACTAGGAAGAACTACTTCTGCGCCATAGACCAAGAAGAAAGGTGTGTATCCTGTTGACTTGTTCGGAGTTGTTCGTAAACTCCAAATTACAGAGGGTAATTCGTCTGCCCAAGCCCCCGCAGCACGTCGTAGTGGTGCTTCGAGTCTCGGTTTCAGGCCTTGTAAGATTAAACCATTAACTCTTTTGACTTGTTCGTTAGCCTATGGATGTGCGACTGACGCAATGTCAAGCCGGATATTTTGCTCGTCGCGGAATTCAGCCAATTCTCTCATAGAGAAGTTACTCCCGTTGTCCGTGATAATGCTATGCGGATAATCATACCGTATTATAACATCCTCGACAAATCTTTTGTCTGTTGCTCCATCACAACTAGTGACAGGTTTAGCCTCAATCCATTTGGTGAATTTATCCACCATCACTAAGAGGTGAGTAAATCCACTTGGAGCTCATTTAAATGGTCCTACCATATCAAGCCCCCAGACCGCAAAAGGCCATGTTATAGGTATTGTTCGCAGCTGATCAGCTGGAACATGATCTTGCTTGGCGTACTTTTGGCAGCCTTTGCACGTCTTGACTAATCGTTCAGCATCTGCTTGAGCTGTAAGCCAAAAAAATCCGTGTCTAAAAACTTTTGCCACTAAAGATTTGGCTGCAGCGTGGTGACCACACTCGCCTTCGTGGATTTCCCTTAAGATTTCCACTCCTTCTTTCGGAGATACACAGCGCTGAAAGACCCTAGAAACACTCCTTTTATGGAGCTCACCTTTAACAATAGTATAGGCTTTTGCTCATCAGATGATCTGCCGGCTCAGCACCTCGTCTTCGGGTAATTTGCCATCTACCAAATAATCGAGGTAGGGTTGAGTCGAGCTGGGAATTACAACCAGAACTGCTATCAAAGGTGAGTCAGATTTGGTCGGATATTCCTCATCTACTCCCTTTATCGAGGGGACTTTGAGGTGCTCTAAAAAAGCGCCATCCGGGACCTCTTTCCGCGCAGAGCCTATGCGAGATAGTGCATCTGCTTCCTTATTTTCTGCTCGAGGGATGTGTTGTACTTCAAACCCTTCGAACGATTTAGATAGATCATCCACGACGGCTTTATATGATGCCATGTGTTTATTTGCATTACAAATATCCGATACTTGCTGAGCAACAAGATCCAAATCTGCGTAACACATCAAACGTCGGATGCCAATATCCTTAGCAATCCGGATTCCATGCAGCAATGTTTCATATTCGGCAATGTTGTTTGTCGTTGTGAAGTGGATCTGCAGCACGTATAAAAGTTTATCTCCTTGGGGTGATTTGAGCACCACGCCAGCCCCCGAGCCCCCTCGAGCCTTAGACCCATCGAAAAAGAGGGTCCAATATTCCGACTCAGAGAGGATCATGTTCTCCTTCGTCTCTGTCCAATCAGCGACAAAGTCAGCAAGGATCTGGGATTTGATTATTGTCCGAGGTTTATACTCAATGTCGAAAGCTGAGAGCTCTATTCCCCATTTGGTGACGCATCCTATGGCGTCACTATTATTGATTATGTCTCTCATGGGAGCCTTGCTCACCACGGTAATTGGATGCTCCTGAAAATAGTGTCGTAACTTACGAGATGCTAGAAAAACACCGTAAGCCAATTTTTGATAGTGCGGATACCGCTGCTTTGATTCTGTCAGGACCTCGCTAACAAAGTACGTCGGATGCTGCACCAGGTGTTCCTAATTTTCCTCTATGTTGACAACTTTATTTGTTGCAGCAATGTAAAGCAACATCGGTTCCTGAGGTTCCGGCGCTGCAAGGATAGGAGCAGATGAGAGTACTCTTTTCAGATCTTGTAGTGCAGCTTCAGCTTCGTCGGTCCAGACAAAATCCTTGGTTTTTTTCAGGAGTTTATACAATGGTACGGCTCTTTCACCAAGCCGGCTTACAAATCGACTGACTGCAGCAATGCAACCAGTTAGTCTTTGTACGTCCTTCAGGTGAGTTGGCCTAAAAATATTGAGTACAACCTTTATTTTGTCTCGGTTCACCTCTATGCCTCTTTGAGACACGATGAAACCTAACCATTTTTCGGCTGGTATTCCAAAGAAGCATTTCTTCGGGTTAAGCATGATGTTGTATTTTCGTAGATTGGCGAACGTCTCCTCCAAGTCGGAAATCAGTGTTTCCTTCTTTTTGGACATCACCGCGATATCATCCACGTATGCATATATATTGCGTCCGAGTTGGTCGTGGAGGCAACGCTGCATCGTGCGCTGGTACGTAGCTCCTGCGTTCTTTAGCCCAAAAGGCATCGTAACAAAACAGAAGGTTCTGAAGGGCGTTATGAATGAAGTTTTGACTTTGTCAGATTCCTTCATCTGGATTTGGTGATAACCGGAATATGCGTCGAGAAAACAGAGGAGTTCCGAGCCTGCCGTAGAATCGATGACTTGATCAATTCTAGGCAGAGCGAACGGATCTTTTGGACAAGCCTTGTTCAATGCAGTATAATCAACACACATCCTTAAATAAGTGGTGTCCTTTTTAGAGACCATTACAGGATTGGCCAACCACTCAGTGTGGATGACCTCTTCTATGAATCCGGCTAACTCGAGCCGTGCTAGTTCCTTAGCTATTGCCTTACACTTTTCATCGTCAAACCGTCGTAAGGACTGTTTGATGGGTTTAGCGTTCGGGTTTACATTTAGAGAGTGCTCGGAAAGTTCCCTAGGTACTCCGGTCATGTCAGAAGGCTGCCATGCGAAGATATCTTGATTTGCTTGGAGGAACTTGACGAGCGCGCTTTCCTATGCGCTACTTAGGCCTACGCCTATCTAGGTCATCTTGGAGGGGTCATCATCCTTCAACGGCGTTGTCTTTGTCTCTTTTGATGCCTTGAACTCCGGATTTGGCTTTGTCACCTCCTTCTTTGTTGCGGGCATCTCGGACGGATCTATGCTCTTCTTGATCTCCTCGTACTCCTGGGCGTGCAACACGGCTTCGGCAAAGGCAGCATTTCTATCTTCGCACTCTCGCGCTTTCTTCGGGTCTCCCCTGATGGTGATCACGCCGTTGGAACCTAGAATTTTCATCATATTGTAAATGTAACACGGACGAGCCATAAAGGCCCAGTAAGCCGGACGTCCGAATATAGCGTGGTATGCGCTCTTGAACGGGACCATTTCGAAGGAAGGTGCCTCCGTCCGATAATTCTTTGGAGTTCCAAAGGTAACATCCAAAGTAATCTCTCCCAGGGAATTAGCTTGTCTTCCCGAGACAACTCCGTGAAAGATCACAGAGCTATGGTTCAGCTGTGTTTCCGAGATCTTCATCCGGCGTAGCGTTTCGACATAGAGAATATTGATGCTGCTACCACCGTTCATGAGGGTCTTGGAGAAACCATAACCATCAATAAGTGGATTGATGATTAAGGCTTATTTTCCTCGCATGTGTAGCTTAGGCGGATGATCAGCGTGGTCAAATGTGATTGCCACCTCCGACCAGTCCAGATATTGAGGGACAGCCGGAACTGTTGCATTGAGCTCGTGGAGAACTGCTTTCTTGACCTTTGCTGGTTGAGATCCGAGGAAGGTGACGTAAGTGTCCTTCTTGGTGGGAAAAGTCGTCTTCCCTTCCGACTTGGGATTTGAAGCATTAGCTTCCTCCATGTCGGAATCTTCCTTGGTCTCCTTGTCTTTTGGGGGATTTTTCTTTCCCTTCTTCCGCTTAGCTTTGTAGCCCGCGGTATCATCTCTCTTGATGTCGTCATTAAAACGACATTCAGCGTTGGTGTGGGACGAGCCCCCATTAGCGTCCAAGTGATGCACACATGGGTTATTGGCAATGTCGGCCCAAGTGTAGGTTTTGCCTGGTTGTTGCTCTCCTCTACCTTGGACCCTTGATGTCCCACGGCCATGCCCACGGCCTCCGCCACGTCCTCCTCGTCCTCCAGACCCGGAAACAGTGGTGACCACCGCTGTCTCCGCATTGGGTTTTTCTTCTGAGGTATTTTTGCGCTTCTGAGCTTGTTGCTTTGGTTGTTTTGCTGACTGAGGCACAGCCAGGATGCTGAGTAATCCTTCTGCGTCGTCGTCAGCATCTGCATACTTGCTCGCTGTTTCTATCATCTCTCCCAAATCAGTAACCTTGTCACACTTCAAGCGATGGCGCAGTAAACCAATAGGAAGACCTGCGATGAAAGCTTCAATCGCAGTTTGATCATTTACTCCTTCGCAGGAGTTCTTGGTGTCGATCCATCGTCCGAGGTAATCCCGGCAAGTTTCTCCGGCTTTCTGGGTGCAACGCTGTAGGTCTCCAACCGTACAGGGCCTCCGATATGTGCCTTCGAAATTCCGAAAGAACGCACTTTGCAAGTCATACCAGTTATGGATGGTGTTTGCTGGAAGTTCATTGAGCCATGATCATGCCGTCTTCCGCAACATAAGTGGGAGATATCGGGTTGCGACCAGGCTGTTTCCGCCTTTAGCGATGCAGCAAGCTTGGAAGAAGTCCTGTAACCAGGTGTCTGGCCGAGCAATGCCATCGTAGGCTTAGATATGTCTTGAGATAGCAAATCCTTCCGAGAATTTTGTAGCTCCGATGCGTGGTCCGAAGCACTTTGGGCCCACGTACACGTCATCGTTTTCATAGCGCCGAGCCTCTATATTGGAGTTGATCCTGTGCCTTGCGTCGTTCGGGGATAGAGATCGTCCCGAATGTCGGTTGTGGCTGCGGTGCCTTGGAGCCGGACTTCGGCTTCTGCCACCACCTCCTCCGCCATGCCGTCCTCCTTGGGGGCGGTTGTGGTAACTGCCTGGTGGAGGGGGTGGGGCAGCTGAATTGTTTCCGGCTGATCGCCGGTCTCCGTCCGGAGCGTCATTATTCTGGTTCCAGGGAGGTTCTTGACTACGACGAGCCCCCTGCCGGCTTGTTCCAGCATGGTTTCCATCGTTCCTTCGTCCGTCGTTCCCACCATGGTGAGGCTCAGCCGGACGGCTCTCATGTCTAGGAGGTGGCATTCTCTGACGATCCTCCTCCCGACGTTTCTCCTTATCTTCTCCCTTTCGATCGTTGAATTCTCGTCGGGGAGGATTCCTCGGATTCAGTGCAGCGATCGCATCTTTCTCTGCCGCTGGGGCAACATTACTCCAGTTATGTGTAGCTCTGCGATGTTGTCCCGACGATCCGGTTCTTGAATAATTGTCTTCCCTGCGTTCGGGGTGATGGTACTGCGCCCGAACGTAATGGGATCTTACGTCAGCCCATGCCGGATCTGTGCGACATTGGTCAGAATCCGAGACCAGTTTTTGACTTTCGAACATGGCGACCTTCTGCTGCTCCAGTCCCTTGTTGAGTAGCTTGATACCCAAACGGATCTCCTCTGGTCCTGGATTAGCCGATAGAATTTCTCGGGCTGCTATAATATTCTGTACTACGGTTGGGTATGCCCAATCTCCGTTGCTGTCTTTCCGTGGCTTCCCCGTCTCGTCCCCAAAAAGGACGGCACGGACACGTGGGAATTGGTCATCATTGGTGTGACGCTTCCGTGTCTTTTGATGCAACCGAGACATGTATTCCTTAGTTGACATGCGTTTCTTCTCCACCTCGATGTTTTTAGCTTCTCGAGGAGTTGTTGACGACGCGCTTCTAGGGCTTGGGCCCTTTCGTCCAGCTCATCTGCAGTAAGTTCTGCAGCTGTAGGGATATGTGTGGTTAATGCGGCATCGATGAGTTTACGCGCACCTTCTTTGATCACGTGTCCGTCCACCGATGCTTCTTTTTTCGGCTCGTCTGGGATAAGTGCTCCATCCGAGTCTTCCTCATATTCCTCGGCAATCACCTCCTCTGTCAGAGGGTCTTTTGCTGGGGTCTTGTTTTTCTTGTTCTTCTTCTTTGCCTTCTTGGCAGCGCCGGTAGCAAAGACGGCTTTTGGTCCGTTTCCCGGAGTCAAGCTCTGATCGGTACTTTCGGACATCTGGACTTCGGGATTATCTCCGACGTCCATGTCATCCTGCGTTTTGGGAGAGTGTTCCCCGGATCCTTCATCCATGGCTTCTTCTTCTGCAGCTTTGGAGTTGTACTCCTCTTCATATTCCACGGAGAACTTTCGGAAATCTGCCGATGTCATAGATTCATCCGAGGATGCAGGAACGTCGGCGTTTGTTCCAATTGCCTCCAGCACCGAATCGGTGTTTTCTCCAGCATCGGCAGAGCCGGATCCGGATCCAACATACCCGACGAAGTGCGACGCGTGCTTCCTGAGGTACCTGCGGCTTTCACGATCAGCCATGTCGAAACTTTTAATGGTCTCGAGGATTGCATCTGCGCTTGCGCCTTGCAGTATCATACGTCTTAGTGTGTACCTGAGGAAAGGCTTGTCTGTCCCGGCATCGTCAGAGCTGGAATCAGTGTCGTTGATATGCTCCTCCTGGATTTCGACCTCCACGGGTAGGTCGATCTGGGATCCGGCTTCTCCAGGGAGATCCACTCCAGATTCGACTTGGACCGTGAGGTCTTCTTCAGGCTCAGTTTTCTCCACTATCTCCGCAACTGGTGCGGGCTGGGTGGGATTAGGGTTTTCTGAGATCCGGAACTCTACCGCCTCCGTAGACAAAGGGGACCCAGAAGATTCTTCTGCCTCTATCATCACCGCTAGGGTGGGTTGGGCAGGTTCAGCGAAACCGATGTAAACATCGATCTCGCCAAAAGACATGATTGTATAGGCAGTCACGGCCTCCCTAGCCGGAATCCAAGTCTCGTCGAGAACGATGAGAGGGACGTCGCTGGCGTAGAGGATGCGACCGAAGGCGATGGTCTCGCCGATTCCGATTCTTGCAGATTCCGCTCGGAACGCAGATCTGAAGCTCACTTGCCCCACGGTGGGCGCCAACTGTCGTCGGATTGAGGACAAATACGCCATGAGGGGGTCCTCGAGGCGTGCGGAAGAGAGGGGTGTGAGACGTACAGTATTCCGGAACGGTGAGCACACAAGTTTACCCAGGTTCGAATCCGCCGGCTTTGGACGAATCCTACTCCTGCTAGCAATCCAGTAATACGGCAGAGCCGGAATATGGGTTACAAGGGTATCGCCTGTGCGAGTTGAGGTTGTAGACTATTGTGTTGTCCTAAAGGCTCTCCCTAGACCGGCTTATATAGATATCCGGCCTAGGGTTTACAGGAGAGATCAATCCGGCTACGACTAAGAGTTGGTTATAGGGTACATCTTGAACTACAAGTAACATTATGGGCCTAAGTCGGTAAGTCTTCTGGGTCTTCCCGTAGCCGGATTGGACTCCATCTTCTCTCTCTGACTGGGCCGCCCATGAAGCAAAGCTCTAACCCGAAGTGGGCCACCATGGTCAGTGAGAAACTGTGAGGATACCCGAAAAGTATATCCCCAACATATACTATACTACTAGTAGTAGTAATAAAAAAAGAAGTACAGTACTTGGTTAGCCTGCATTTTGGAATGGAAGAGTACGCATCCGTTCTATAAGTTTTGTTGTGGTTTTGGGTCAAATATAAGCTAAAACGACAACAAGTTTTGACGTCCTGCCTCAGCTTACATCAAAAGCTAACTTCGTGGTGATACACATCTGCCATATGTGTGCCAAAAACATCAAAATCAACCCTTACTTGTTAACTACTCTCTCATTTCCAAATGAATCCAAGTTCTAGTGTTAACCTAAGCTAGGACAATGACAAACGGGGGGGGGGGGAGGGGGGGGGGGCATGGACACACCTTCCTCTCCACTTTGGAATGGTGGGACAGCTACCCTAAAAAGAACAACAACATCTAAGCGCCTTCTCTATGTTTCGTTGGTGGTAAGAAAGGAACCGCAGGATCTTCAGGGGAAGGTATGTTAAGGTCGCATCCATTGATAGAGAGGACATTATTCAAAGAGAACACGTCTTTGTGGACTTCTTGCTGCCTATGCTTGCTGAGCCTGATTAGTTTTTTTTTTATGATTTTAACTTTTTTTTGCAAACTTCCCTGTATTATATATAGCTTGGAAACAACGGGTGGGGCCAGCAGGTCCCACAAATTATAGACATCACACACTAAAAATAAAATTAAAATGAGGCCCTTGAAGATCACGTGTGAACACGTGAAGAACTGCACGGTCGATGCACCGAGAGAGCGCCAGGTAGCGCTCTAGAACCTTCGAAACCTTGCGTGGCAAAGCTCGCACCACGCGTGGCCACCGCTGACCGAGTCGCCTTGCCGCCAACAAGACGGAAGGCCGGTTGCCACCAGCGGAGCGCCGCTGCTGTTACGCGGCATCTTCAGGCTTCCAGAATTAAAACAACTCACCGCGCAGAAGAGCTTGAATAAACCACATCGCCGGCGATCTGAGCGCGCTGACTCGGGCTGAGCTTTCCCACTAGAGACGTAGGCACCACCAAGGGGGAGACCAAAGAACCAACTCTTCTCGAGACCGCAAAGCAGGCCTACAAACTGGAGGTAAGAGGAAGAAGAAGGTCCGCAGATGTAGATTAGCCTCATCCTGATGCAGAAGGTGTGAAAAGAACCATCACCAGAATGAGATAGGAGCAGCGCCAAGAAAAAGTGAAGGAAATTATAATTTTAACAGTGTTGTGGTTTTGGCAAACATGCCCCCACGTAGTTTTTCCTATTCTAATTGAAAAGGCAGGATTACTAAAAAAAAGTGTTAACCTAAGTGAAATTCAAAATCAAATTGAGTTTTGATGAAAATTATACAAAAACATATCCACATACACAATACTAAGTTAATTTCAGTATATTTATAACCATTCACCAATATATTTTCATGTCTTTTATTTGATATCAAAAATTCATAGAAGAGAATGAGTGCATAACCTCCTGGCAGAAGGACGACATAAAAAAATGTTAAAAAATTGTGAAAATGACATACATGCACATCTCCATGTTGTCCGTGCACATGTAAAATTCTGTGGAAAAAATATTTTCTATGACCTTGTAAAAAAGATGATTTGGGTGCTCCGAGAGCATATTTTCTTCCTGAAACTTTGCAGACAATTTACAGACACCGCCGTTTCAAAGTTCAAATCATACATCAGAACCAACTGATTTTGATGTCTTCGCGACCAGAGCCTACACATTACAACAACACAGCGCTTTTGGTAGCAGTCGTTCCAACTTTCGAACATGGACAACACATGCCCAATGACTCTGTGGTCGTGCAACCGTTGAGCCAACGGCTCCGCCACTCAAGTGGGTCAAGACTATATGTTGAATTTCCTTGTAATCAACCTAATTTATATTATTTACTTATTGTATTTTAAATTCCTATAAAATATCTTTCATAGTCCTCTCAAAATGCAGTGGCCAAGTGATCTATTTGTTAAAAAAAACATTTGAGGATTTTTTTTTACAAAGTGATCAATTTTGCATGGCCGAGAATCCCGATAGTATACAGGGGATAAAGCCTCATTTTATCTGGGCCAGGCCGATAGACCAAGTATAAGCAGCCCGGCTCGTCGGCCCACTCACCAGGACTAGGGTATAAGAGCGCTCTCCTCTCGAACCCTAAGAGCTGGCGCATCCACTTCCCTGCTCGCTCTCCCTCGTCTCCTCCAGCGCCGCCGCTGCCGCTCTCCGTGCCGCCGTCCGCGCCGCCGCAGCGAAGGCAAGATGTACACCGCCAGGAGGAAGATCCAGAAGGCCAAGGGCGTCGACCCCACCGAGTTCGAGGACACCGTCGCGCAGGTGAAGGGCTCTCCCCTGTTCCCCCTCTGCTATTTCCACAGCTGCTCTTCCGCGTTCGGAGGTGTCAAGGCCTGACACGCTTGGCTACATCTCTCGCAGGCTTTCTTCGATCTGGAGAATGGCAACCAGGAGTTCAAGAGCGACCTCAAGGACCTCTACATCAACACCGCGATGTAAGCCGCCGCCGCCGTTCGCCGCATCTCCTCATCGTTTGTGTGCTTCCCGCTTTGTTTAGCTGACGCGTGATGGTGGTGTTCGCAGCCAGATGGATGTTGTCGGGAACAGGAAGGCCGTGGTGATCCACGTGCCGTACCGCCTCCGCAAGCCCTTCAGGAAGATCCACGTCAGGCTCGTCAGGGAGCTCGAGAAGAAGTTCAGCGGCAAGGTGATACTCTTCATGTGCTTCGAGTTAGCACTTCCTTGCATGCCTATGCTGCTGCTATACAAATACTCGATTTAGCTGTACTGGGCAGTAGCAGAGCTGAACAATCAGATAGATTATAGGAAGATGCTTGCTCTGTATAGCTGCTAGAATCCAGTATGGTCAATTTACCATATATTAGAAAGAGAACTGAAAAGTGTAGCCCACACCGAACAACTGATTGTCTAGCACTTTCACCAAGCTTGCTAGTACAGCTTGATTTATACCATGGTTAAGCTGTTTCTGTAGATGGACACAGATGCATCAGTCATCTACATGCCTGGAAAGGATTGTAAAATTGCGCAATAGGTGGTAATTTTGTTGTCTGATAATAATAACCTAATTGGAAGCGATCAAACCTACAACTATAGCCTTCTTTAGTTGCAAACTTGAATTCTGCTGTTTTGAAGTTTTGAGCTTCATGCTTATGAAACTTGCTTTTACTGAAAAAATCTGTGCACTCTGTTCCAGATCATCTCTGTAGAAAGTGTACCAGTTCATTCGCTTTGACTTTAGGTTGTTTGACTTGTGAGAGTTTGTTTAAACTTTGAAAAACTGACCAATAATCAAAATTATGAACTGATAATGAGCTTCTTTGCTTACACAGGATGTTGTTGTCGTTGCGACAAGGAAGATTGTGAGGCCACCCAAGAAGGGGTCAGCTGTTCAGCGCCCTCGCACCAGAACTCTCACATCTGTTCATGATGGTATCTTGGAGGATGTCGCCTACCCTGCTGAAATCGTTGGGAAGCGCATCAGATACCGTTTGGATGGTGCCAAGGTCATCAAGGTAGTACACTCTGCAACTTATGAGTCCATTGGTCATCATATAAATCCTATGGAAGGTCTAAGCATATTGCTGTGTTTGTAGTTCTGTACTTGCTATAATTTGATGTGGTGCTTGTGCTGACAATTACAAACTCTGGTCATGTCCCAGTTCTTACTCTAGTCTAGCAGCATCTTGCACTTGGAACACTTTCAGCCTGCTGGGCTCTCAATGCAGGTACTGATCATGATGTTCTGTTCTTTCAGATCTACTTGGACCCAAAGGAACGCAACAACACGGAATACAAGCTGGAGACCTTCTCTGCTGTCTACCGCAGGCTTTGCGGGAAGGAGGTCGTCTTCGAGTACCCTATGGCTGAAACCGCGTAAAGGAGGATGCTTCCTGGGATACCTCTATTTTAATATCTTTGCAAGCCAGATGTATTGGTTGAGGTCTCAGTTACCTGCTGATTAGGGAGTTTGCTGGAGATGTCAATGAACGAGTGAACGATGTTAAAATTTTGAGCATTCAACTTATAGACCTCTACTCTGTTATCTTGTTGCATTTTTATTGTATGTTATGTTTAATTGCTTTACTTATGCTTACTGCCACGATTCAGTACTGCTCATCTTGGTTGCACAGTTATATCTCTTTGTAAGATGGTATTCCTCCGTCTAGGAACCTTCAGTAGGCGTACCAAGTGTCTTCTCCAATTTCAGTTTCTTTTCTTCCCAAAACTCTTCAAATGAAGCATAAACAAAAGACTCCTGTTGCACCATATGGTCTGATTCCATTTTTTTGGTGAATTCTTATGGTGTGATTGGTTACTGAGATTACTCAGCAAAAACTTTGTGCACGATACCGGTATCTGATCATCACAACTCAGAGGGCAAGCTGTGAAGAGTCAGCCAGCAAAACTTTACTGCACATCACGCTTTTGAAAAATGGCAGGAAATCGCCAACCCCCACCCCTCAGGTATCTAGCCTGGTGTTACACAATCAAAAATGACTCAGAACATAGATCAAACTTGCTAGTTCAGTTGGAAACTCAAAATGCACTACTAAGCTCTATCATTTCATACTACTTTTGTCTCAAAATAGATGTCGGAAGTTTGTCAAGATTTGGATAAATCTACGGAGGGAGTATCATTTTTTTTCCTCCCACGTATTTGAAGTGTTCTTTTAGCAACAAAGGACTAGAACCTATTTAAGGCTTGCTATAATGAATGCTCAGAATCCAGTCGTATAGTTCCAGTTTCAGACGACACTGGAACAGATTCACATCCGACAAATTTGAAAATCTCCATATAATATTATCCCAAGTCTGCACTCCACAAGTCCATTGTAGTTACAACGTTTGGACATAAAGTCCAGAAGAGAAAGTGGACTAGATGGATATACTTGAAAATCTGTATACTGCAGACCACACACCAGCGACATAGCAAAGGGCGGAAGCTCTCGGTTTTGGGAGGGCTTGATGAACCACAAGTGGATCACTCTGATCAAACCAAATCCACCAGAAGATGTGCTAAAAGAACATATTGATCTCTGGACTCATTCTCCTGAAAGTGGACGCATGCTGGCACATACTCATCCAGCTCGGCACATCACATTCGGATCATGGGCAGAACTGAATTCAACTATAGATAACTCATATGGCAAATCAAGATATCAGGGTAGGTTTGTTTCTTCGTGTGGCTTGCTATCGAAGGTAAATGTCTCACGGCTGAACATCTTGCTAAAAGGAACTGGCCACACAATCATTGGTGTGCCCTTTGCAACCTGGGACAAGAAAATCCAGTGCATCTACTTGCTAATTGCCTATACGCTGCTGGCATTTGGGGATACTGTTTCATTAAGTTTGGTTTCCTTCTTCACTTGATGCCCAATATGCAAACTGCAAGTTCAGAGGAATGGTGGCTGCTTGTGCACAATAGCTTGGAGGCTAGAAGAACAAGTCATTTCTCATCGATGGTCATGATCGCCTGGTGGGACATATGACGGGAACAGAACACTACGCTCAGATTTTCAATGCTAACTGAAAAGATTTTCAATGCTAACTGAAAATATGGCGCTCAGCTTTTTCACTGTGTGACAAGATAACCAACGAGCTAAAGGTCTGGGTTCAGGCTGGAATCAAGGGAGTTCACTGGATCAGAGAGATGTAGCCTTCTTTGTATAACTTTTGTACAACCAACAGCTAACTGAATTTTTTAACTTGTATAACCTATAACTTGTTCTCTCTTTATGAAAAATAATGCAGCGCTGCTGCTTTCGTATAAAACATACTCCCTCCGACCCGAATTAGTTGACTTGGTTTGTCTAGATTCGGAGGTATCTAGCACTAAAACAAGTCTAGATACATTTGAATCTAGACAAATCTAAGTCAACTAATTTGGATCAGAGGGAGTAGCATATTTTCTAGTAGCATGTGGTAATCCCTGAACCACAACTGTTAGAGATGTGAGGTATTCACGTCTAGTAAAAGGATTAAGTGGATTCATAGTTATCAATAAAAATGTGGATGCATAGTATTTTCTATAAGTATGTAATGCAATCATAACAAATCATAACCAAGCATCCAAGCCACTACAGAAGTATAGGAGTACTATAGCTAGACAAAACTAACTGTTGAACGCACTCCGAAACAATAATAACAAATCATAACCAAGCCGCTATATCCAAAAAGAAGTTAGTTATTAAGCACTTAAAAGTTAAGCACTTAAAAGTTGTCTATATTATAAGCTGGGCATGCAACGAAGCTTGGCATACGAGTAATGGAGAAAATTTCAACTCTGATACATGAAGAGATGGAGCAGTAAAAGTAATGGAGAACGCTAAAATTGCTATGCACGTCAACGATTCACTGTCCTTTTCAGCAAATTGGTAAATATGTATGACTGGATTCTTGTTAGAATCACTGGTAGATGGATGCTTGACAGTTCAATTTTACTCAAAACTTAATGTAATTACAGAACTAGTGACCCTGATTTATCACTCAATAGATGACGAAAACAAACACAAAACATTATGCACAAATTGGTTAATGGGGGCATACAAATAAGCAAATGCAACGTATCAGCACACCACAGAAAGTAGCAGCAGAAGAAAATCCAACCTCCCCATAAACCATAAGCTCCAGCGTTAGTTGTACTCCCTCCAATCCATAATAAGTGTCGCTCATTTTGTACTAAGCTAGTAAAAACTTTGTACTACATGGATGACACTTATTATGGATCGGATGGAGTAACAATAGTTTCAAAGCATCCAAAGGTTTCAGCACATAAGATACAAGGAGTCGAGGAATGATCTTCAGGTTGTCAATGCCAACCAGATACTACTCTTTTGCATCAGCAGAGTATTTGGCAACAGTTAACTCATACCCATCTATTTCCTCTTCTGCAGATGATAGACAACTTCAGACTCGATTCTTTGAGAACCTTCAACATCATTCTTGTCCAATGCCCTCATCATCATCACCAACCAAAGAAGGAGGCCAGGCCATATTGTAGAGATGGGCAACGCCATCGGAGTTGGCGTCAAGCAGTAGCTCAAGCTCCATAGTCTCCAATGAAAGGGAGAAAAACCAGCAGTGGAGTGTGCCAACACGGGTCATGCATGTCGTCGACAAGTGCACGAGTCCGGACCTTACTTGCATAATCTGGAGACGGAACCGCACGTCCGGAACGGAGGCGTGAGTGATCCGATCGAGTTCTGCACCCAGAGAGTGTGTAGCCTGCGGCGCCCAAATCTCGGCCCCGTCCACACTAGGACGACGAACCCAAACTTGAAGGACGAAATCAGATGCATGGACAATGCAGAGTTCACCATTCCTAGTCTTCCCGACGCCGATGTTGTACAAGACCTTGCGCACTCCTGGAGGCAGATCCATGAAAAAGACATCCATGGTGGCGGTGTCGATCCTTATCATCCTCGCCTCAACGTGATAGGGCCAAAAAAGGGAGCCACCAACCAGCGTGCCGGGCATGAACTTGAAGCTGCATCTTCCACCGACGGGCACCCACGGCCCGATGGCCCACTCCGACGTCTCCCACGAGAAGACGGCGGCGCGGACCCTGCGCCGGTCCGAGCAGACGCAGGTCACACGGAACGACCGGGGGCTCTCTTCGGAGGTGAGCAGGTTGAAGCCGAGGACAAAGACGTCGCGGCGGCCCCCGGCCGCCATCTCGCCGGGCACAGGCGGGAGGACGGAGACGGCCCAGGTCATGGGGTTGAGGGCGGCGACGGACGGACTGTCCTGCATGCCGTTCCACAAGAGAAGGTAGCCGTCGCGGCAGTCCGCGAGGATCCATCCCTTGGGCGACGGCGGGAGGGAGGTGAGGAAGAAGTCTCCGCGGCTGAGAGCGACGGTGACGATGGGGTTGGATCGGGGCAGGGGAAGAAATGAGGGGGAGACGGCGTCGCCTATCTTGAGGAAGAGGCCCATGAGGGGCCCTGGGTGGAGGGCGCGGAACAAACGGCGGAAGGGCCGGGAGGAGCGGACGGCGTGGAGCCATGGGCGGCAAGTGAGCGCGGCGCGGACGAGGGACGGGAGGTCCGGCAGGCGGAGGAAGATCTCGCGGAGGTCGTCTTCTGTGAGGGAGAATATGGTGGTGGCAGCGGAGGCGGGAGAGGTGGAGGTACAGGTGGTGGCAGCGGCGGAGGCTGCGGCGCCGGTGGCGGTGGAGGAAGTGGACATGGAGGGAGACGCCGCCGTCGACGACGCCAGCCGTTGACTGGCCATTGCTCGAGTGGAGGCTGGAGCGAATGAGCTTCTGGGTGGATCACTAGCTTGAATGTGTACACAGGGCCCATGTCCGTAACATTCTACTTGCTTCGGGCCCAATCGAGTTAGTCCCTAAAATTTGTAAAAATATTAAGTGGCTGCATGCACATGTTGTCTATGTAGTATGTGCAAAATTTCGTCAAAAAACAATGTTTTTAAAATTTAAGAAAAAGGAAAATATGTGCCTGAAAAGAAGGCAACATTTTTTAAATCCTGATATTTGTCTTTCTATGTGTATATCACGGATGATGATATATTTCGACGCACGTAATAGATGAGTATTTGCACTTGTGTAAATATTCTTAGAACTTTACCTAAATATACTTTTTTTTCAATTTGTTTACAAACCTAGCTCCACGGAGCTGCAAGCACTTTTCAATTCAAGGACCCGTTAAGCTTGCATATGGCAGATGCTTGGAAAATTCGGCGAATAATGTCATGGTAGTATGAATAAGGGCGGTATTTTGCAAAGTTTAGTTGTGATTCTCTCTATTCTATCATCGGTCACATGTGACGGGCCGTGACATGTTTCAGAGGTCTCACCGAGTTAACACAGTACAATCGTAGACGCTCACAACACGTACATGCACTCATTCCTATGAATGCACACACGCACACGGGCGCCTCGCTGTCGACGAGAACGTCGTCTTCCACTGAAAGAATATTCTGCCTTTTGTCACACACAGTGTTAAACCTGGGATTTAAACTCTGGTGGACTGGGGGTACACCACCCTCCTAGTCACCCAACCACATGTTGGCGCGACGGTGAGATGTTGTGTATGCATTTTGTTGAGATTCCAAATTTGAAATAAAAAATGTTTGGAATTGTCAATCCGAATTACGAACCATTTTTTAGAAGTTAAATCCATAGGAAGTCGCTGAACTTGCTTAGTAAAATCAATACAATCATTGTACAATGAAAATACAAATTTACGGTCACTAAAGACGCGTCGGAGCGTCACACACGGTCACCGCTAGCGACGTAGAGGTGTATTTGATGATGTGGCGCTAAATGGGACCTACCGTCGGCCTCTATTTGTGTTTCCTTTTGCAAAAAAGACCCTCATATTTCTTTTGCAAAAAAGACCCTCATATTTCTTTTGCAGAGGCTCACTCCTAATTCTCCAGCAAGGACAAAAATGGCATCCTCCACGGCCGGGCACTCCACCTGAAGTGCCGGAGCACGGCGGCCGCCTGCGCAGACGCGAGCGCCATCAGGTTGGCCACCCTGGCCGCACCGGCGTCATGGCTGCAGGATACGTTGTGGTGGCGTGGCGGAGCTCGGCGACAGGGGAGATTGGTGCAGGCAGTTGATGCGGGAGTCAACGCCGCCGTCGGAGACACGTCGCCGCAGCCGACCGTCGCGCGGACCGCAACATCAGCAGCCTACGTCCACCATGCACCACCGACCAGGTCACGTGCTCGAGGGGGCTGTGGCGTCAATATCGCAGTAGGCTGTAGGTCCCTCTCCTTCGCTGGAATCATCCCCTACAGGAGCAGTAGTGCCAGCGACGAAACTCCGGCGCGGTGTACGCCATGGACGAGGTAGTGACCGCTCTGGTGGGATTTGCACGCTAGGTTCGGCTTGGTCAGCCACGACCTCTTCATCGGCTAAATTCAGTCATGTTAGTGAACTAATTATCTACTGAGTAAGCTAGCTAGTTGTTTTACATTAATCGATTGATTCATCTAGTTGGATGGAAATGAGAACCGCTAGGCGCTAGCTTTCACAAGAACATGATCTCAAACTGATTATACCAAGACGCAAATTGAATTAGTTAAGTCTAGTACTGAATCGGTCTTAACATAACGGCGGTGGCATGGTCGTGGAGCTGCTGCCAGTGACGGTGGTTATGGCGCCCGAGGCCGGTGCTACTCCCGGCCACAACAGCCAGATTGACGGCAACCGTGTTCACACTCTCATCCCCTATGTTGTCTGCGCTTACCTCACTTGCTGGGGTGTTGGCCATCAGCGGCCTGCGATGCCCGACGGCGAGCTTTTGCGGACGCGACGGCGACGACACACGGCGCGGGAGCGCACGGGAAGAGAAGGGGGAGCTGTCGGGACTCACAACGGATGAGCAGGGGTCGGCGGGGGCAGAGGAGCTCGGCATCATCGACTTTGTCGTCAACGGCGGACGGCCAGCGACCAAGCCAAGGCGGGGCTAGGGCTAGTTGTGGGGCACAAGCAGGTGCAAGGAAGCGTGGGGTGGGGGAACCAGTGGAGGAGGTTGAGGCGAAGCCTCGCCGGAGTGTGGCGGCGCTAGGGACAGCCGGCGTCGGCGGCGCTGGGCTGGACACAAGGGAATTGTGCGAGACAGGCGGGGAAGTGGATAACTTTTTTTTTGCAAAAAGACCGTCCCCTAGCTGGGTATTCATGTCTATCATTTAAGTAACCTGACAGTAGGTCCTACTCAGCGCCACATCATCAAATACACCTCTGCATCGCGAGCGGTGACCGTGTGTGACGCTCCGACGCGTCTTGTATAATGATTGTATTGACTTTGCTAAGCAAGTTCAATGACTAACCATGGATTTAACTCATTTTTTAGCCAGCAGAATTCGGCGTTCTAAAAATATGACTGGATTAATTTTCGCCGTCATAGATATAAAAATCGACCTGGAAACACTCTCTGAAACGCGAGTGAATATGCTCAAAATATACGACCGGCAGATCGCCGATGGATCAACCATTCAGCAGCACCTCCCCTTCGTATTTTCTACTACTCTAGACCATACACATGCACTGATATGGCTATCGCTCTCTCTCTCAGAACTAGCGTACGTGATCCCTCTCTCACAACATCTCCTCCTCACTCTATTTCCACTAGTAAAAACTAGGCAATTAGCTCCGGTTCATAAGGGCCTTTAGTCTCAGATTTCGAATCAGGACTGCCAAAGCAAGAGACTAAAGGTCCAAGCTTTAGCCCTGGTTCTATTACGAACCGGGGCTAGAAGTCCAAGCACGTGGCCCTGCGAGGTGCGCTGGGCGACAAGGACATTTAGTTCCGGTTCGTGTTAATTCACATATTAACCTTTAGTATCGGGACTAAAGGTACGAACCGGGACTAAATGTTCCGGTTCGTAACACGTAGAATTAACTCGCACACGTAGAATCCACATAGATTAGTCCCGGTTCATAACACGTAGAATTAACCCGCACACGTAGAATCCACATAGATTAGTCCCATGTGGCTGCCTCACGCACTTTACAAGAATAGAATTCAATCAAATAATAACTCTAGCATGATAAATGCACATAAACTAGAATTAAATATATGTGCGGACTTGTCTCGTACTACTTACCGAGAGTGATTTAAAAAATAGCTCCTCACGCCATTGACCGCGAACATGGTTCTTGAACTGTGTCCAAACCCTACCTGACAAAGAAAATTAATGTATGAGTTAATAACTACTTGATATCCTAGAAAATGAACGAAAGAAACCGATATAGTGCGATAATGGTTGAAATTACCTCTGGAGCGCATCGATAATATTGCGGTAGTTTTCAATGTCTTTGTTTAGTGAGTCCATGATGTGAACTCTTCCTAAGTCAAGTGAACTGCTTAGAAGAATCCAGTGGTATCTACGCAAGGTTTACATACGTCAGTAACTCATCATTTACACTGAACATCGAGTAAGCAAAATTTAATGTGTACAAAAACTCACTTGCCGTCATGGTAAGGAAATAGTATTTCATTACAGAAATGTTGTTTTGTGAGAAACCGCAACAAGTTGTGCTCAGCCTCCACTGGTTTATCCTTTAGTATAGCTCCATGAACTCGATGTGGGTCAATGAACCCAAATCCATTGATAGTCTTTCTTTTACAATCGAGCATCTTCATTCTGCATCATTATATATAGCGTACAAAAAAATATAGTGAGTATACTTACCGGCAACGAATTGAACAAGCTGAGATAGAGACATGATTACATAAATAAAGTAATCACTTACAGACAATACGAACTGAGAATAGTTTTGTCGAGTTCCTTTAGATTGAATAACTGAAATAATTCTATAAATTCAATAGGGACCTCGTCTTCAGTGAAGTAATGCGATTTTCGAACTTTCAGTAAGAGCCAATATTGCTATTCTTTTGATGCTTTCATGTACCATTCATGGAATCATCGCATTTGTGTTGTCATATCCCGAAGCCTCTCAGAACTGACCAGAGGCTCCCCGTGAACAAATTTGGGTGCTATCTCAGCCTTGGGCATATCACTGTGAAGAATGCCATGAATAGACATATTACATTGCTCGTCCAATATCCTAGCCGTTTCCGGATCTAGAGGTTCTACCTCATATAGTTGAGGTTCGGGTATGTTCACCTAGAGTGGGGGAAGCGATTGATTTGCTTGTTTCCCCAGCTGAGGAACGTCTGTTCTAATGCTTTCGCTACCACTCGATTGTTTTGCTTGTTCCCCCTGCTGGGGAATCTCTTTTATGATGCTTCCTCTACCGCTTGATCTCTTCTGTTTCAGTGTCTTCTGAAGAAATCGTGTATAGTCATCTGGCGCATTTAACTGAGCTTGGGATGGCTGTGTCAGTAATTTCCTAAAGTGCTCCTTGGTTTCCGGTTTTATTTGGACCTTTGGCTCAGGTTGTTTCTTTTTAAAATGAGCATCCACTTCGGCCCGTACGACCGCATCGGTCTCCTCATCGGTCAGGACGTCAGCTCTCTTGGGAGGAACCGGCGGTACTCTTGGGAGGGGCGACAACTGTCGCTTTCGGCGTCGGTTATCGCTCGACGAAGCGGTGATATTCTTTTGCTTTTGGCCCTTAGTGGGTGGAGGCGGCTGCGTAGATTGAGATGGACTCGTGTTGGGGTCATGGATTGGACTTGGAGGTGGTGGACTTTTACTGGGAGGAGACGGTGCACTTGGAGGTGGACTTTTACTAGGAGGAGACGGTTGCCTTGGAGGTGATGGATTGTTTCTCGGTGGAGAAGGTGGCCTTGGTGTCGAGCCTAGAAACTTGATGTATCCTTTTTTCCAAAGAATGAAGCCACTCGTGACTTCTCCCAATGTCGTCTCCCCTTCACCTCCAGGGATGTCAAGCTGTAGTGACTGACACATAGGTTGAATTTCATCCACACCGACACGAGCATAGCCAGCTGGAATCGGATTGCAATGGTAGGTCGCTCCCGGTGCAGTAGGTAAAGCAAAGCTGACCGCCACCTTCTTGGATATGTTCTTCAGTTCAACATGCAGCTCACAACTAGTCTTCTCCTTAATTTCATCCACGGGGTACACATCCATCATTGCATCATTACCGTGGCCCTCCCTGGAAGCCACGCTGCTTTTTCGTTGCGATGGGCCGACTGTACTGTCCGGTGCAGGATCTTGCTATCGGAGTCCTTTAAGTTCATTAAGCTCCTGGCGATGCTCCTGCACATGGCTTCAAACCTCGCGAACCGCTCCGTTTCATCCTCTTTTTACCGCTTTGTTTTTCTCGATCGGCTTCTGTATGTGTCAAGGTGCTCGGGAAACCCGATAACCCATGGATAAGAAGGTCTAAACCCTCTTGTTCGTTCAGCCTTTTCAGGATTCCCAAGAGCCTTTGTCAGCTCATCGTTCTCTCTGTCGGGAACAAACGTTCCCTCTTCAACCTCTTTTATCACTTTAATAAGTTCATTCTTGGGTGAAGAAATTTCTTCGGCTGTAACATTCTCGCCTGTTTCTGGGTCTAATGATGCCCCATGCCCGAGTACCCAATTTCTTGACCTCCTGGGCCAACAAGACGTAGATGGAGTGACCCCTTTAGCCTCCAGGTCAGCCTCAGCTTTATCCCACTTAGGCATGGCACTCTTGTAGCCACCTGTTCCCATATGATGGTGATATTTCTTTTTGGCTGCATTTAACTTATTCTTTGCTGACATTGCCTTAGCTGGTTCCGAGGTCTTGTATTCCACAAATGCGGCCCAGTTATCCTGCTGCAACTCTAGCGGGCCAGTGCATGGAGGAGTTTTTTTCTTCAAGACATACTTGTGGTACAATCTTTTTTTCCATTCCTTGAATAGTTTGGCCATCTTCTTAAGAGCAAAGTTCTTGACTTTCCTCATCATTTTCTGTGTGAGCTCATCAGTCTCCAAGACTGGTAGGGTAAAATGTGTCATGAGAGAATTCCACATCGTATCTCTCACTCTGTCATCTACAAAACTAGCCCAACTAGATCCTTTTTCTTTCTTGGCTTGTTCCAATTTCACGTGGTGATCGGGACGGTGTCTCCAACAATCACTCCACATTGACTTGTAAATGCATTCGCAGATTTTTTGGGCTCCAGCGGTTGACCCTGCAGAGAGACTAAGTCAATGCTGAAACGGACATCAGCGGGCAACTTGTGTGTCGGGCCTCCTGTCCTTCTAGAAGATTGGCCGAAAGCGGAGTCTAAGAGAAGAAACATTCGTCAGTACATATATACAAATCAATTAGTGCATCTATACTAGTGAACGATCGATAGAGGCTTTATATACCTCCACGGAGTTTGTCATTATTATGGTGTCTTCACCATGGTCTCCACCATGGTCAGCACCATCGTCTCCACTATGTTCTCCACCATCGTCTCCTCCAGACAAATTAAGATATTCGGAGTCATCGTAATAAGACTTTCCAGTACCCTCATCTATAATGTTAAGAAGCTCCTCTTCATTCTGTTTATCGTCCATAGCTTAACTAATACAGAAAAAGAATATTGCATTAAGTAAAAGAATATTACAATTGCGACAACTCGGATACAGTACTTAGTGATTAAGATAAAGTACAATAATATAAGATAAAGTACATTATTAATACATCTCGCTCATATCTCGCTCATAATATAAAGTACATTATTAATACATCTCGCTCATATCAAACTAGCGAACACGGCTTCCGCGTTCTGTGCTACGGGAGCTCTGCAGCCACAGAAGAGGAACCATCACGGGAGAATAGCTCGGGTGAGATCCGTAAACCTGCCAGATATTGGAGAACCTAGTCTCCAAAAGATACATGTATTGTCGTACATGCTCATCCTCCTCCCTGATACGACGACGTACCACCTCCTCAGGGGCTGGCTCCCTCTGCACTGCTCCTGGACCTCGTGGACGCCATCAAATAAGCTCCAGGTCGACGATGATACCCGAATTCCTCACGAAGGTACGAGTCCCGATAGGTAGCACCTCCCAGTGCCAACCCGGTGGAGCCCAGACTCAGACATCCCCGACGGAGTCTAGTAGGCTCGGACGAGGTGGACGCGTCACAACTAAATAATAGCAATAAAGAATCATAAAACATAAAGAGTAACTAAATCACTAAGTATTTCCCTAATAACACTAACCCTAAACCTAACACTAACTAAACTAAACCTAATTAACTATGTATTCTAACTAACCCTAAATAATTACTAACCTATACAATTAACCTAATACTAATACTAACTAATAGTAATACTAATACTAACTAAATACTAACTAATATTAATACTAAATACTAAATACTAATACTAACCTAATACTAATACTAACTACTAAATATTACTAATAATAATAATAGTAAATACTAACTAATACTAAATACTAATACTAACTACTAAATACTAATACTAATACCAAATACTAACCTAATACTAATACTAATTAATACTAATACTAATACTAAATACTAACCTAATACTAATACTAAATACTAACCTAATACTAATACTAAATACTAACCTATAATACTAATTAACCCTAAATACTAATTAACCAAAATTAACAACATAACAACCAAAATTGACGGGACTCACCACGATCACCTAAACGGCGAGGCGGCGCGGCGCGGAGACGATGTGGGCGGCGGCGGCGACACGGACGACGCAGAGACGGACGACGGCGACACAGACGGCGTGGAGACAGACGGCGGCGGCGGCACGAGCGACACGGACGGGCGCGGGCGGCGGCGGCACGGACGACACGGACGGGCGCGGGCGACGAGCTCCTCTGGGAAGAAGGTGTGGCGATCTGGCTCTCCGGGCCGTGGCACGATCCGGGGTGGGGTGGGGTATTTATACCACCCCCCTTTAGCCCCGGTTCGTATTAAAACCGGGGCTAAAGGTGTTTTCGGCCACCGCTCTTCCCGCGCGCCACACCCCTTTAGCCCCGGGGCTAAATGTTGTTTTTGGCGCCAAAACCAAAAATAGTTTATAGTTTTCAGAAAATTATGTATTATATATCAAAATTTTCAGAAAAAGAAGATCTATAATTTAAATCTATTATCATACTTTATTATACAACTTAAATGAAATTAGCTATAGTTTAACAAGTATTATATTTAGTACAAATGTTGGAAAAATATAGTTTATTATTTAAAAATAGAAAAATACATATAATAGACCAAAATATTCACAAAAATAATAGACTCATTAGAAATATAATATTCAATACAAAAACTATTAACTAGGACTAAAACATATTTTCGAGCCATTTTCCCCGCTTCCCGCCATGTTTTCCCGCCATTTTCCCCGCTTCCCGCCATGTTCTCCCGCCATTTCCTCCGCTTCCCGCCATGTTCTCCCGCCATGTCCCTCTATATCTAGGCCGACCGCCATGTCCATCCACACATCCACACTTTCTCTCTCACAACAATGTACACCTCTTACTGGGCCTTTCTGACGCTCGAGGAGACCGAGGCGCTGTGCGCCTCTAGCTACCCATGCCCGCCAGGGTACCGGCTGCCCACTGGCTAGATGCTGAGCGCTGGAGGGGTTCCTGTTCCTCCTGTGCCTCAAGGTTCGGCCCGCCAAGCGGCCATCACGAACCACTTCTACCTCGAGGTCACGCCGGAGCAGCGGATGGATCCCCATTGGGATCCCGACAACCTCGACACCTGAAATGCCTTCTTCGCAAACAGGCGGGAAAGGGAGCTCGCTAGGTATGAGGGTGACGGCCCGCCCCCAATGAACCACAATGAGGCTGGTCGCCGCCTGTGGTGGGCGAACCGGACTATCGCCGGTGCGATGCGCTACATCGCCATGGGAGACCATCCTCGCCTGAGGTACCCGCACTTTCACCAGCTGCATAGCCACAAGAATGGTGGTGGTGGTGAAGGCCTAGGGCATACTGGGGTCGTCATCCGGGAGCCCCCTCCCCCGTGTGTCGTGAATCCGAGGCCGGAGGATCCATCCGCGTGCTACGAGGAAGGGCTGAGGATCCATCCGCGTGCTACGGGCGACGACGGTGACGATGACGATTCTGAAGACGACCTTGAAGCTGTGTACTATAGGGTTAGATATGATTATGACTAATTTTTACGTTTTAATATTAATAAATGTCTGGCCACAACAAGTTGCAATACTACCTATTGAGATCGAAATAGTTCATATCCATATACATATAAGAAGATCATTAAAAATAAAGGTTTAATAATATTGTACATCACCATCATCCACACATGTTAGGATTTTCTTCTAATCTGTAACCATGGAGCATCTTTCTTACTTAACGGGATGCTTGGGTCATCCTTCACAGCGAAGGGCGGAATTTCATGAAACTTATCATAATCTTTTGACATGTCTGTCTTATCCTCCACCCCCACGATGTTTCTTTTTCCTAAAAGAACTATGTGGCGCTTTGGCTCATCGGATGTTGTATTCTTTTGTTTATCTTTCCTTTTTCTCGGTTTGGTAGACATGTCCTTCACATAAAAAACCTGAGCCACATCATTGGCTAGGACAAATGGTTCATTCCTATACGCAAGGTTGTTGAGATCCACTGTTGTTATTCCGTATTTCTTGTCTACCTCAACCCCGCCTCCTGTTAGCTTGACCCATTTGCACCGAAACAAAGGAACCTTAGAAAAAGGTCCATAGTCAAGTTCCCATATCTCCTCTATGTAACCATAATATGTATCATTTTACCCATTCTCGTCTGTTGCATCAAATCGGACACCACTGTTTTGATTGGTGCTCTTTTTATCTTGGGCGATCGTGTAAAATGTATTCCCATTTATCTCGTACCCTTGGAAAGTCAATATAGTCGAAGATGGTGACCAGGCCAACAAGTACAACTGCTCTCTAACATTTATGTCATTCATGAGATGTGTCTGCAACCAACCTCCAAAATTCCTCATATGTTCATCTCTAATCCAGAAGCCAGGCTTCCCCGGGTTGTTGGAGTGTACAATATTCTTGTGTTCGTCGATATACGGAGCCACCAAGGTGGAACTTTGCAGAACTGTGTAGTGTGCTTTAGTGAGAGAATGTCCGTCCATACATATCCTTGCTTTCTTTCCTAGCGTGCCTTTTCCACTAAGTCTACCCTCATGCCGTGATTCAAGAACACCGATGGGCTTAAGGTCAGGAATAAAGTCAACACAAAACTCAATGACCTCCTCTGTTCCATATCCCTTTGAGATGCTTCCTTCTGGCCTAGCACGGTTATGAACATATTTCTTTAACACTCCCATAAACCTCTTGTAGCACCCCAATTGTCTAACAATTGTAATGCTACTTGGTCTAGTAAGATAATGGCTACTTCCTATATATAATTGTTGCATCATAATTATATCATGCTCATGTCATCATGCCACCTTGCATTTGAGCATCATATAAAACCCTTTTCTTTGGTTCTTCTCTCATATGCATTATTAATTGTATTTGTCTCTTGATATTGTATTTGGTTATTGATATATTGTTTAATGCCCAAGTTGAGTTGGGGGCATATCTTTGATTTAACTCCATCACCTTTCTTTTCACCACCTTATAATTCCACCATTCCATTTACCATGGGCTTTTATGTTCTTTTGGTATTTAATCTAGCTCATGGGAGATGTGATGGATCTAATTCTATCTTCTCTTGCTTGGCCTTTATTCCACATTTTGGAATGCATAAGAATAATGCCATATTATTATTATTGTTTTCACAAGCATCAACATGGCCATTAATTAATATGCATGGGCCATGCAAGAGCACCACCACCTTTAGACATTTGCTTTTCTCTTGGTTTAAGTGGTTCCTTCTTTATGGGATCCTCTCCATCTCTCTCCACCATCCCCATGATCTCATCAACACCATTATTTTTCCTTCATGCATGATCATATGAGAAACTATCCACATTGCTTTTCTTTTCTCCTTTACACTTGCCCATGTCATGATCATGCATCTTTTAATCCCTACACACTCCCTCACCCCTTCATCTTGACTTGATCTATAAGCATGTGTTAAAAACCTAAAAATTCTAAACAAAACCCTAACCCTAGCTTCCTCTCTTATCCTCTCTTTCTAAACCCTAACCCTAACTACCATCTCTCCATGCCGAGCACCTAGCTCCCTCCCTCTCTCAATCTCCCTCTCTCTCTCTACCATGCTGGCCCCACCTAGCTACCCTCCTACCCTAACCCTAGCACCATCCTAACCCGAGCCACTACCCCACTTCTAACCCTAGCCTAATCTACACCCGATCCCCCTCTCCTCTCTCTTTCTCTCTCACTGCTGGGCCTGTCCCACCTGAGCCCCGCATTGCCCTCTCCCTGGTCCACCCTACCCTGCCCCTGCCTGGCTGCCCACGTCGAGCACGTGAGGAGGAGGGTGAAAAGGTGGCCGAAGCCACTTTATCTACCCTGATCCCCACGGCTGCCTCTCCTCTCTCCCTCTCGCTTTACCTCCTTCCTCACGCCTCCTGGTATCGCCCAGATCCACCCTAGAGCCCTTGCCTCTCTCCTCTTTCACCGTCGCCAACGCCTCTCGCCGGTCAGCCGCCAGCAACACCGTCGCTCCCTCGTTCCGGCGATCGTGGTTGACGTGGAGGTGGTTGAGGAGACCGAGGAGGATCCTCTGCTTCGCCCCGTACCCGCCAGCAAGAAGGAGGAGCACCGGAACCGCCAGTACCCTCGCCGCTCTACCGCAAACCCTAGATCCGGGACGTCTGCAACCTCGCCGCTTCGCAGCTCCTCGCTCCAATCCGAGCCCTCCATCGCGCCCGCGGTGAGTTCCTCTCCCGCCTAGACACCCTTGGCCTCGCCGTGAAACCCTAGCCGCGCTGAGCGTTTTGCCGGGCACTCTCCGTGCGCCGTCGGACGCTGTCGTCTGATCGCCTTGCGCCACGCCCCGCCTCATCTAGTTAGCCCTCCCCCTCCTAACAACGTTCTCAGACTACCCTAGTGGCTTCCGCCCCCGCGCGCAAGTCCCAGGTCCCCGGATAGAGTCCCCGCGCGCCGTGCGGTCGAACACGCTTCTGTCCGCGGTTCAGAGAAGAAGATCTACAGTACGGGCGTGGTCGATTTACAAATAGCCCCTCTTTTAACTCTCGCTCAACCCGCGGTACTCGCGAGCCCCACCAGTCAGTCTCCCTGTCCACTTTACAAAAACGCCCTGGCAGTTTTGAACACCCAACCCGTGATCCAGCACGCTCCCCACCTGTCAGCCTCTGCGGGTTCACCCCTGTCACGTGGGCCTCCAGCCGCTGGCCCACCTGTCAACCGCAGCAGCTAGGCCAACCCGTGGTGTAAAAATATTTTCCGCGCGTTGCGTCGCTAGTCAGACCGGCCCCACCTGTCAGTGTCTGGTGCTGGAGAAGGGCTGGGTAACAAAAGTAATTCCGTTTATCTGTTTTAATAAAACAAATTCAAAATGTTTAAATTCAAATTCAAGTCAGATTTTAAATAACTTTTAAATTATAAATCCAAATAATACATATGATATATGTTTTTGAATCAGAAAAATGTGAGGAATTCAAATATGCCATTCAAAATATAATTTGAGCACTTTAAATTTTCGAGATGATTAAAATTACAAATAAAATGCCCTTTTCTTAATAAATTAATAACTTTAATTCTATAACTCCAAATTGGGCAAATAATATGTCTAAATCGATCAGCGCGACGAGCCCGTTCTATCTATGCAGTACTTGTTCTGAATTGAAGAACGCATCATGTCATTATTAAAAATCTGAACTGTTTATGGCAATAAAACTTGGCTCAACAAATAATAAAATGCTTTATTCTCGTACCCCACACCTCACCATGCCATGCTACTTTAATGCCATGTAAATTGTGCATCATTCATCATGGCATGCTTGTTTGCTTGTCGCATTTTAATTCATATGCTTGTGCACTTTATTTATGTTGGCCCTTGTTTGTTTGGTTTTTCTTCGAATAGACGCCCAGCAGGAGAATTACCAGGAATCACAGGAGTACTACCCAGATCCATCTCTCGCTTCAACTGAGCTGCCAGGCAAGCACTACCCCATGCTTGCATACATATAGTACATATTTCCTCTATCTTATTCTTGCATCATTGAGTCGCGATTTCATTAAACTGAATCCTAAGTACTGCATAGCCTTTACTTTTAAACCCCACCGAAGCTTGTTCCTCCATCCCATGAGCCATTACTACAGGAGTTATTTGAGCCATGCGAGTCGTAGAAAAGCATGTGTAGGGTATGTGAGTGTCTAATGAATAACGAGGTACCTAAACAACATAACCTGAGTAGTAATGGGATAACTAATGAAAGATGCACCGGTGAGCAATATCTGCTATTTGGTTTTTCATGCTCACTTGTGTCCCGTAGGACCCCGAGTACTTGATTCATGTTCCTTGTTTATTCGCACTATCCACATCCGGGAGGCCTTATGGACCCCCCTGAGCCAGAGCTTGATTCATTCTTATTTCTTGGGGCCACAAGTAGTTCGGGGCTTTATTACTATCCTGTACCTATGCCATGTTACTGCTTTATTAAGATTGTGCATGGAGCACCTGCACTGTTTTGGATCGTGGAATGTTTTCGTGGTATCGACAAGCCCAGTCACACTTTCGGGTTCCCAGTCGTTTACAGCCATTGACACAAACCTTGGGTCCGTCTCGGAGCCAGCCAACTTCGTTGCGGGTAGCTTAACGGGGTGGCCCCCTGAAATATTTCTGAATCCTGAGATTGCTTTGTCGTGAATGCCTCGTTGGGTTTTGAGTTGGTTTTTCCGAGGTTGATCGAGTGTGTGTTGCTATTCGTGCACCCCTGCAATGTAAATCTTTCTGAAAGCCGTGTCCGCGGTTATGGACGACTTGGAGCACAGTTTCTCGATCATAGACAAGTATAACTAAAGTACCGCTTTTAATTTGACTAAGTACCTGAATAGTAAATAGCGCAATACTCATGGAATGGTTAATAAAACTGCCAACGGATGATGGGGGTTATTCGTCCGCTTCCTCGTTGGTAAGCGAGGAGGAGGATGAATATGTTAATTATACTGTTATAACTGTTGTTCTTAATTCATGGACATCCGTCTATCATTGGTTAGGCGGATGGTTAGCGAGTATCTATAGGATTGTTAGCTATTATCTTTTGCTGCAATTGCGTCACCCCAGGTTGTGTCCCCTTTAGTGGCATAAAGACTTGCTGAGTACCCCTAGGGTCTCACACGATAAATTGTTTGATTCAGATGAACAGGTGTACCCGCAAGATGGATACTGGGTGGAGGAGACAGATGATGTTGGCAACGATCATTCGGTGTAGAGATTCCGGGAACGGGGATCCGTGAGATCTGTGGGCGGGATGTGTTTATTTATGTGGCATCTTATGCCGATTTGCTTCTTATCCGTACTCGGATCTTGTTTTCCGCTTCAGCCTGATACTCTGATGTTTGTTGTATGAGGAGCTATCCTAAATTATTGTCTCTATCTAGGATATTTGAATCTTGCCGTATGGCATTGCAATATTTCTATTTCTTTTAGATGGAATAGCTCTGAGGACTATTGTATGTGGCTTGCATACATACTCATTTGTGTATGTAGTTGATCCCTTCGCCTGCCGATTACGCCGCTCGTTCTTGTCCCGATGTTCTGAAAGTGGTTAGGACGGCCGAAAGGTCTACCGTGAGTGGCACTGGGCCCCACCGTACTATTTTAACCACTTTCGTTCATCCAGGCATGTAACTAAGAGTGTAATTCACCGAGGTAGTTACACCTCTCAAAGGGGAACATATTATGTAGAAATACAGGACCAAGAATGTTAATCTTGTCGACTAGGTGAACTAGGAGGTGAGTCATAATATTGAAGAAGGATGGTGGGAACACCAACTCGAAGCTGACAAGACATTGGACCACATCTTTCTGTAACCTTAGCAGACTATCTAGACTGATTACCTTCTGAGAAATTGCATTGAGAAACGCACATAGCTTCACAATGGGTACTCGAACATTTTCCGGCAGGAGTCCCCTCAATGCAATCGGAAGCAGCTGGGTCATAAGCACGTGGCAGTCATGAGACTTTAGGTTTTGAAATTTTTTCTCTGCCATATTTATTATTCCCTTTATGTTCGACGAGAAACCAGACGGGACCTTGATACTGTAAAGGACTTCAAAAAAGATTTCCTTCTCTTCTTTGGTAAGAGCGTAGCTAGTAGTACCTTCAAACAGCTCTAGATGCATGCCGTCTCGGTCTTTTATACGTTGTTGGTCCTGCCGTGCTTCAGGTGTATCTTTGCTCTTCCCATACACGCCCAAGAAGCCTAGCAGCGTCACACAAAGATTCTTCGTCAGGTGCATCACGTCAATTGCAGAGCGGACCTCTAGGACTTTCCAATAGAGTAGCTCCCAAAATATAGATTTCTTTTTCCACATGGGTGCGTGTCCGACATCGTCATTCGGAACAGATTGTCTACCAGGACCCTTTCCAAAGAATAGTTTTAAATCCTTCACCATATCAAATACATCATCACCAGTACGGCGGATAGGCTTACACCGGCTGTCTGCCTCACCATTGAAATGCTTACCTTTGTTTCTTAGGATGTGTGTGGGCGGAAGAAAACGACGACTCCCCGGGTACACATTCTTCTTACATTTATCCAAATATATACTTTCAGTCTCTTTTAAACAGTGTGTGCATGCATTGTATCCCTTGTTTAACTGTCCTGAAATGTTACTAAGAGCAGGCCAATCATTGATTGTTATGAACAACAACACTCGTAGGTCAAATTCCACCTGCTTGTTCTCATCCCACACACATACACCTTGTTCGTGCCACAACTGTAAGAGTTCTTCAACTAATGGCCTTTTGTGCCCATCTTCACAATTTGGGTACAACAATTTGTTGTGATCCTCTAACATCTTCTTAAACTTAAACCTCTCTCTTTCAGTTACGCATTCTTCCTGGGCATCAGCAATGGCCCGACTAAGATCATCATCGGGCAGATCTGATGCCCGTTCTTCATCTTTTTCTTCATCAATGTCTTCCATTGTAGTACCATCGTATTCAGGGTAGCCGTTGTCATTCTCTTCTTCTTCGTTGTCTTCCATCATAACCCCTCTTTCTCCGTGCTTGGTCCAACAATTATAGCCAGTCATGAAACCGGACCGAAACATGTGGCTGTGAAGGACTCTTGAGGAAGAGTATTCCTTATGATCCCGACAGACACCACATGGACAAGACATAAAACCATTCCGCTTGTTTTCCTCGGCCACAAGAAGAAAAGAATGCACGCCTTTAATGAACTCGTTAGAGAGTCGGTCAGCGTACATCCATTGCCGGCTCATCTGCATTATATAATTATTAAGTACATCAAACATAATCATAATTAATTAGTACTAATCTAAAAAACAAAATTAAAACCAGCAACCGGGACTAAAGATATGATGAACCTTTAGTCCCGGTTGGAGGCACCAACCGGGACTAAATGTGGATGTAGAGACAACATGTCGACACTATGTCCTTAGTAGGCAGCACTAAGCCAGTAAATTAAATGACGACACTATTTTGGGTGGGTGGCAGCATATTCATAATTAATTAGTACTAATCTAAAAAACAAAATTAAACCAGCAACCGGGACTAAAGATATGATGAACCTTTAGTCCCGGTTGGAGGCACCAACCGGGACTAAATGTGGATGTGGAGACAACATGTCGACACTATGTCCTCAGTGGGTAGCACTAAGCCAGTAAATTAAATGACGACACTATTTTGGCTGGTTGGCAGCACTATGCCAGGGTGAGTGTGTTGACATTATGTCATTAGTGCCCGACACGATGTTGTGCTGCTTAATCTATAAATAGGTATGCATTCTTGTGAAGAACTGCAAGATGGTGTGCGAGACCAGGGACACCACCACGGCGGAGCTTCTCGAAGATGTCTTAGGACCTCGTCCTCAGACATCTTCGAGGAGCTCACCGTAGAGGCACTCTCTAATATGTGAAATTAGTTAGCTCCACCAGCATACTGATTTAGCTAGAGAAGATATAAACTGAAAGATGGTATGCGAGAGCAGGGACAACACTACGGCAGAGCTTCTCGAAGATATCTTAGGATTCCGTCCTCAGACATCTTCGAGGAACTCGCCGTAGAGGCACTCCCTAATATGTGAATTGTTTTAGTTACCCGACGTATTAATCTATAGTTACAGAAGTTATTAACTCCAAGATGGTGCTAGAGGGACACCACTACGGCGGAGCTTCTCTCGAAGATGTCTTAGGATCCTATATATCCTCAGACATCTTCGAGGAGCTCGCCATAGAGGAGCTTCTCGAAGATGTACTGTGATGTCTTCTTATCAAGCTTTTATGAATTAACCCTATCTTTGTTACAATTTTTTTAGTTTGTTGAAAGCAGGTAGACGAAGAAGGATATTTTGCCCAGCTAGCTAGTTAGAATGATGAGCTCACGCATGTGTGTGCTTCTAAAATCAAATTTCGAGACTATGTGTCAAAACAAGATATATATAGATAGAATCCACATATTGTGATATTTACCTTAGAGTTCCTTACATTAATATAAGATAGATAGAATCTAAACATCGATCTCATGCTATCATTGCAAAAATTACTACCAAACTAAATCCACAAATCCATCTATAAGATAGAGCATGAAATGAGCTAATATAGCAATGAGATTCAAAGGATGAAGTTGCTCACCTTTTAGAACCTTTGGATAGATGGGACACCACAAAACATAGACAAATCTTGAGGAAAAAAGGCATGAACTCGAGCTTGAAGCAAGAAAGAGAGAGAGAGAGGAGAGCCACCAGCTTGAATGGTGGCTCGGGCAGGAAAAGAAGATATAGCCAGACCTTTAGCCCCGGTTCGTGTCTAGAACCGAGGCTAAAGGTCCACCTTTAGCCCTGGATCGTATAACAAACCAGGACTAAAGGGTCTGGCGCCCGACTCGGCCTGTCTGAAACCGTTTAGCCCCGGTTTGTTACACGACCCGATGCTAAAGGTCTCGTTCGAACCAGGGCTATGCCTGCCACCCCCTAGGGCCAGTTCTAGTCGTTGGACCGGGGCATTGGTCCCGATTTGTAACAAAACCAGGGCTAATACCCCTGAACCAAAGGTCTGTTTTTTACTAGTGCATGTCTCTCCCCGATGAATGTTATGCGGTGAGACACATGCATGCCAATAATACGGTCACCGACTAACACCTAAATATCAAATCGCTCAGGCTGACATGGATGCTTCGACGTTGTGTAAAAATTCAGCCGGCCGTACATCCTGCTGACTAAGCTAGTGAGAAAGAGACTAGCCTGCCGCGTGGAGACCAGAACTTCATCCTGGCCAGCATGCCTCTCCACCTAGCAAACCTTGCTGACTAGCCATCCAAGGCTTGCCAACACACGCTGCCTCCTTCTAAGAGCATCTCCGAGCGGTGGCTCTAAATTTTGCAACCGCAAAGCGTGGATGCAGTGCTCGGTGCGCGGCGGCTACGAGAGCTTCACTGAAAGCTGCAAACTGCGGTAGCAAAATGCAGCGCTGAAAAAACACATTTTCAGAGGCGCTAAAAATGCAGCGCCAAAAATAGCATACAATGAAATAGAAGAACAAACAAAGACTAAAAAATAGATAGAGAATATGATAAAATTAGCTAGATAAATAGTTCATATTTACAAACTAGTGCGATAAAACTAAAACTCGAAATCGGACGGGTCCGGTGTCGTGTCCGACACCGGATACGACGAGAACAAGTCACCCCAACAGGGGTCGTCAGCAGCAATGGTGGTCGGCCGGACGAGCTGCGCTTCGATGAAGGCCCGCTTCGCCGCCTTCTGCGCCCTCCGTCGTGTGCGGTCCCCCTTCTTCGCGGCCTGCCTCACCGCCTTCTGCGCCCTCTGGCTGCGGAAGTGCTTGTTCTTGGTGGCGACGTCCTTGGGGAAGCTAGCCGCACACTCACGCTCCACGCGCTCGTCACGCTCCGCGATGCTCAGACGGCGCTCCATCTCGCGGCGGCGGCGCTCCTCCTCCTGTGTGACGATTTACAGTGGCGGCACGAGATCCTCGGCCTGTTGGCACATCCCCACGCCGTCAAAATTCACCGACGAGCGCGGGGGCCCAAGCCGCCACGCCATGGCGTCGTACATGCGCGGCCTTGTGCGCGGTCTCGTACGGCGTGATTGGTTGCTCGGCCCAATATTTCTTGTTTTTGGCACTTGGCCCGCCGGATGCTGCATGTGGCGAGATTTGGCTTGGTCAACTTTGGCACTTTATTTGGTTGCCTGTATTTTCGTTTCCCCACTAGGAGAACCCATATGGCCACTTTGTTTGGTTTTCCAGACTGGGCTCGACTGATGCAAAGGTGCACGTTTGGAAGCCCGGGTCCGGCCCGATGTGATTACCTCGCATAGCAAATGGTGATCTTACCAACTACTCATCGGGATTTATGATCTTACACATGATCGATCATATGAATTAGAACAACTGGTAGTACACAATCCACATGATCAGGCTGACGATGATGAAGTCTTTGATCATACTTTCACCCTGTATAGGTGGAATCTGTCCATGTGGATGATCAGGGCGGGGTAGGAGGAGGAGTCATATCTTGTGACGGCTGAGGACGCTCTGCTAAGAACTCAGAGTAGGCTTGGTGTGCTTGTTCTAAAGTCTTAAACCCCTTATGGAGGTTGTGCTGGTAACCTGTCACTTATTGGTTGCACTCCTCCCATGTCTTGCAGATTCTCGGTTTCTTGCCATAGTACACCACGTACCAGTTATACTTCTACGAGACATAACAAATATGCAACATATAAGGATCACAACTATAGCAGGCAAATGAAATTCACAAACACAAGGTAATCAACATAAGCAATTTAAGCATGTATGATCATATGGGCAAAAGCATCAGCAGGTCATCTACAAGTTAGTTGTGATCCTACCGCATAAGTTCTCCATCATGTGAGAGGTTAGTATATACCTGATACATTACAAATGTATCTATAATTTTTGATGTTCCATGATTGATATTATCTACTTTCTTATGTTTTGTTCCAACTTTGGAGTACTTTCCATAGAATTTCTTGGACTAACCTATTAACAAGATGCCATAGTGCCAGTTGCCTGTTTTCTGCTGTTTTTGGTTCTAGAAAGCCAGAAAATGAATATTCTCGGAATTGGACGGGACAAAAGCCAAAGTTGATATTTTACCGGAAGACTCACGGAGCCAGAAGACAAGACGGAGAGGGGCCATAGGGTGGCCACACCACCCCATGGCGCGGGTCCCCCCAGGCTGCGCCAGGGCATGGTGTGGGCCCCCTGGCTGGCCACCGACCTTGCCTCCTTCGCCTATAAGAGCCTCCCGATACTAAAACCCTAAATCGTCAATTAGAATAAGAGCCCCCAGAGCCATCTCCATCGATCTCCACCACCATCTCCATCACCGTTGCTGATTCCCATGATGAGGAGGGAGTAGTTCTTCCTCGAGGCTAAGGGTTCTACCGGTAGCTATGTGTTCATCTCTCTCTCTATGTATGATCATATTGTGATCATGAGCTTTGTAATCAAGTAGATTTACCTTGTTACTCAAGTGCTTTAATAGATCTCTGCTCTCCCCATGTGTGTGAAAGTGACAGCATGCATACCATGGTGGCACTTAGGCTAGAGATTACAAATAATTGTTATGTGTTATATTTGGAGTTGGATGTCTTTATGAAATTGTGGTATTCGTTGGAACCATCTAGTGCTCAAGGTGACAGTGTGGGGTTATCTAGATGGGAAAGGCGAATTTTGAGGTGTGCTGTTATAGCCCTACCATCGATTAGAGTGTTCAACCGGAGAGTAGTTAAGAGTAGTATCATGAAGATAATATATTTATATGAGAGTGTTCACTAGTGAAAGTATGATCCCTAGGCCTTGTTTATAAGCACTAAAACACTTTTTGCTACTAGATCTGTTACATGTTTGCTCGCTTCCATCTTTATTTCAGTTTGCCTTTAGTCTCTTCCACGCCATCAAGCTCTTTTCTAGCACCGTTATCTTATATCTATACCACTTGTATTTCACTATCTCTTCGCCAAACTAGTGCACCTATATACCTGACAAGTGTATTGGGTGTGTTGGGGACACAAGAGACTTCTTGTATCTTGATTTCAGGGTTGGTTGAGAGGGGATACCTTTGACCACTTCCTCCCTGAGTTCGATAAACCTTGGGTGATCCACTTAAGGGAAAACTTGCTGCTGTTCTACAAACCTCTGCACTTGGAGGCCCAACAACTGTCTACAAGAATAGAAGTACGTAGACATCAATACCCTCACAATAAACAGGCATAAGTTTTCATCAAGTCCCTAGCTATTTCAAAATATACAACCAACAACTTCTTCTTTATCATGCATGCACCAACCATTCCCATATCCATGATCAGGGAGCAAGCATTACACGTAGTAGTGCTTGGCCAGGAAGGTCCTGACCCAGAGATCCCTGTGGTCCTCCGCCATCTGAACAAAGCCATTGCCCATAGCCCTGTTGTCGAAGAGGTGGCTGAGTGCCACCATCAGAGCCTCAGGGTTGTAGCCTTTGGTGGCCATGACGGTGTCGTACAGAGCTGGGTGCATATCAGGAGAGGAAGCAGTGGTGATGGCGTTCGCCACCGCTTTCACGGCCTCGGTCATGCACGTGATGACGACGATGTCCTCCTCCCCCATCAGTGACCTCTTCCTCTTCTTGCAAGGATTGAAGACGGCAGCAGTGTAGGCATTTTTGCTGCCGCCTTGACCAATGCTAGCAGCAGGAGAACCTGTGGTGGCATCGGTCCCGGCCTCATCATCAAGTATCACTATCTCCGACTCTAGGGGTCTGTAGAGCCCATTGCAAACCTGCCAATGGCAAGGCCGAATGAGAAGATGGCCTCCATCTGCCTATAGTTGGCGACAGGCTTATTCAGATTCTCGGCATCCTTGGGGTGATCCTGAGAGAGGGAATTACAGGGAGGTTAGCGAGGTCAGGGTAGTGATGTTACTGAAATTAGTTAATACCGAGATGTGTCCCCTGTAGTGGGCATCCTCAAAGATGATAGTGCAGGTCTCCTGGTCCCAGCTAGCTCCGCTAAGGTCTCTAAGCTTGGAGACATGGATCCACCTGGTCCTCCACTTACGCAGGTGGTTGTACACCTCCTGGGAGGACACCTCGATGCCACAAAACTCAAACACCTTGTGGGCAATAGTGTTCAAGTGCACTTCTTTGAACCCCTTCTCCGTCCTAACACTGCTCTTAATGATCTCACACATCTGTTTAAGCACAAAAGCCGATAGGAACGGTTCCCACTTCATGGTGCCCTTCACCCCCTTGCACTGGCCTGTGGTGTGCGCTTTGCCAGCCTTGGCTTTCTTCTTGGCCAAGATCTTGGCATCTTGTTCTGCAATCTCCTCCACCATGTACCCGGTCATCGAAGGCGCAAATAGGATCTCCGTGCGCTGAGGATAGGTGAGCCTTAGAGGAGGGAGCTAGGATTGGGTATCAAGAACAAAGGTCTCCTAAGAATCCATGAGGGCCTGGCTGAACTCATTGTGGGTCATGTCCTACAGATCTCACGGTCGCACATATCAGGACCTAGACTAGACATGAACACAAGCTTAAACATGCAATGAGTCCAGAAAACACCAATATATGACTTTACCTAGCAGTTCATTAGGCATACTAGCATATATCTACCGCAAACTACAATCAGATCTAGGAGGTGCTAACAGACCGAAGCTACTAGACCTGGAGTTTGATGGAACTCACCGGCATCAGAGGAGCGGAGCACGTTGCCGCTGAAGATCTTGAAGAAGAACACCTGCACTAGCCGATCTACAACCACCACCGTCGCTCCCGCCGCCTACCTACTGGCCGATGAAGAACCACGCTGGCTTGAGAGCTCGAAGAATGGGGAAAATGGTGGCGAGGGATGTTGGTGTGGCGGGTGGTGATATATACCGCCATGCTTCAGCGTGCGGTGACGAAATTTCTCCTGCCAGCTTTTGGGGAAACCCGCGGCTCGCGCCATCGCCGAGCTCGCACGGGTGGCGCAGCTTTTTCCCCACTTTTGCATGAGCGTAGCCTGTCCCCGCATAAACGCGCAAAATCAGAGTTCCTAGCGGGCCAACTTTTGGTCTGCTTTAAAACTCGTGCCATGCAGCAAACTCATGCGGGCCGAATAACCAAACGGGCTTATTTCTTCTCGCCGGATACGAGAAATGGAAATCCGGCCTATCGAACACGCTTGTAGGTGCCGAGGCCGATGCGTTTATCGCCGGTACGGATCTCCGTGTAGTACGTGTCGTTGGGGCGCGCGCGGACGCCGCGGTACCCCGATCTCGAGACGCGGTGCCCCGAGTTCGAGCCTCGGTGCCCCGAGCTCGACCCGCGGAACCACGAGCTTGACCCACGACGAGGCATGACGATATAGCGGCGACGGAAGCGGTGAGGGGCGCGGCGCGAATCAAATTGGTGAACGGCACGGCGCAAAGCGAAGCAGAGGGGAAAGTCCTCGCGGTTGGCGATGCGTGCACGCACTAGCTTTTAAGGCGCGGGAGATTTGGCGTCCAGGATGCGAATTTTTGGTGCGCTCGTGGTTTTACCGCACCCGCTGGAGCTTCGCGCGGGAGAGCGCGTGCTAAATGGTCCTTTTTTTAGCACGAGGACCGTTTACCCACGCTTGATGGACATGCTCTAAACAAATGTATCTCACTATACATGTATCAGCCGACAAGAGTCCATCCAAGCACAACTCCACTTCCATTCTTTTCTGACGTAAAGCAACACACTTATACACAATACTAGTACTCTAGCTAGCTCAATGGATGGATGCATGATGCATTTTATACCACTAGCTAGTGTATAATTAGGTTATCTTACTACTTTGGTTTCAAAAGAAAAAGGTTATCTTACTACTTATTAATTTCTCAAATTAATTCGTTGCATGCAAAGATTAGCATCAAGTTTAAACACTAGAGACTACCTAAATTACAACACTTAGTTAATAACCTAAAAATTTGGGTTACTACAATCTACTCCCTCTGTTTCAAAATATAAGAGGTTTGCGACGATAATGTATCTAGATAACTTTTAGTGTGTAGATTCAAAGTGAACCTCTCCAAACCTAAATACTAAAAGGAGTCTAAATAATTATGTTCACAAAGCAAAAAATATCGTATACTATGAAACGTGACAGGATGTGTGTGCTTGGGGCTCGCCGTAGGGTGACCCGATGATGCTCTTGGTACCAAGTTGATGGGGCGTACTCTGTGTTTTAAGGGTATAAGGCCCTGATGGCACGATCTTCACCTTTTTGTTAGGTTTGTAGGGGTTGTATGCTGGTTTTGGATTATTTTGATAAATTCTTCTCGGACCTTTGTGAAATAAAAGGAAATAAACACCGTATGCATCTTTATTATATAGAGGCCGGGGTCTTAACCTCCTATCCGAGAAAACAAGTTACATTTTTTTTGAAAGGTAACTGGGTCTAGAAGACCCATAAGCTGCGGATAAATTCACCTGGCAAGTACAAAGACTGAAAGGCCCTTTACATGAAGCACCCTAGCAAAACTAGATAAAAAAGGGCCTTTCACTTACAAAAAACACCCTAGGACTAAAGAATAAAAAGCAATCCAGCCCTCGAGTGCCTCCACCACCGATCTCCGGCGACCTCCAGCCGACGGCGAGGTCTGGGGAGTCTCTTGCTCGTGACGCTCCACTATCCGGAGAAGGAACAACACCGCCGGCCACCTTGCAATCAACGAGGATGAACCACTTGCTGAGGGCGAGGCGTCGAGCACCGACGCTGCTCTTCAAACAAGGGCCTCCGATGGAGGTTGGATCCCGTAGCCGCCATTCGACTAGAACAGGCAGCGGCCCGGTAGCCCCGCTACCCATGGACCACCGCGAAGAAGCACAAGGACACCGCAGCCGAACCGCCTGGGGAACCCAGACAACCACCTCCATCGCCAGCAACAACAGCATCCAGCCCATCCCCTTGCTCTTCCTCGCCGCCACGGCCGGCCAAGAGCTCGAAGGAGAGATGGACACCATCACCACCGTGAGGAAGCACGCGAGCTTTATGCCCGAGCCATCAGCACCGGACCACTCATCCATGGATCCTACCATAGGAACATCAAGAGGGACGACCGCTAGTGACCTCCTGACGCCGCTCACCTGCGCCAAGGAGTAGCTCGGAGGTGCCTCCTCTCGTCGCCGCACACCAGACATCCCCCAGCTCCCCCCACCACCACGGCCAGCCAGAGCAAGAGCAAGATCTAGAAGCAACCAGTCAAGGAAAGTACCGAGAGCAGCTTTATGCGGAGAAGAGATGGTCGCCGTCGCCGCCTCCCCCACCCACCACGGGCCTGAGGAACTCCAGCAAGGAACCCTAGGGAGCCCTGGATCTGGCTGCTCAGATCCCGGCTCTCCCTTCCATCTATGGGCATATATCCCACCGTCGGCACGAGGCCAAACCCTAACCTATCTACTCCGGTACCCCCCTCTGCCATCCCCAACCAGCGTCGCCGGCGGGGAGAGCTCGGGGGAGGCCCGGCCACTTTAAAGAGAGAGCGATCAGAAGAGAGGGAGGGAGGGAGACTATTAATTTGGTGAGCATCCCTGTTGCAACTCACAGTCACAAGCAAAGCACACTGGAGAGCCCATGTTAGCTTCGTTCTGACCACGAACCCAAACAGAAATACGATGTGACCGAATCCAAAAACATGGGTGCTCATTGCTGGAGTCAGCTTTACTTTTGGTGGTTCGAAAGTTTCAACAAGAGACACCTACTGCTGTACTCCCTCCGTTTCAGGATGTTTTAGTTTTTTGAAACAAATGCAACTAGATCTCTTTTAGTGTGCAAGTGCACTTCGAACCTAGACATTAAAAAAAAGTCTAGATATGTCTGTTTCATGAAAACTAAATCATCTTATATTTTGAAACGGAGGAAGTAGTTTCTTGGTGACAGATAAGCCCCTTCGGAGCCGATTCATGACTTAAACGCTCATAGAGTTCAGTGGCAGGTTTTCACATTCCGAGAGACCGGTGACCGATTTGCTTATCTCGGATAAGTTTAGTGACTGCCGATGCGTTTGCCTCTTTTGAAAACGAAACATCTGTGTCACGAACACGATATATGGACATTTTTCAGATACTTGAATAGTTTGTAATCTGCATGAACATGTTTTTTTTATTGTAGGTGAACACACTTATCTTTTGAAATGTGAACCATTGTTCTCGAGAATTGCCTCTTTGTTTTAGAAAACATGCATTTTAACATGTCTGAACAAATTTTAAAATACATGAACTTTTTTTGTACTAGACGGATGATTTTTTATAGGTGAACATTTTTAATTTTAAAAACAAATATGAACATGGACAAATGGAGGACGAGCTCCATATAGGTCTCTTTTCAAAATTTGAAAATAGTATTTCCAAGTTTCAAAAAAAACTGAAAAAGTTCTAAATGTAGACAATGCCGTACGTTAATAACATGCAAAATATCAACTTAAAATGTTTTACATTCGAGGTTGAACAAAAATGACAAGTAGCCTCAAATATAACGTATTTTGAGTTGTAATTTTGCACGTTGATAAATCACAATATTATCCACATCAAGGTATTTGTTTTAGATTTTTAAATCTTCAAAATGCAGTTTTTGAATATTTCTTAGATCGGGCTTTATGAGCCCCATCTCCATTTTGATTTCCGAATAAATATATGCTATAAAATTTACTATGCGGCGGCTCCCTACAAACCTAGGGTTTCCCGTTCCTCTCGCCGGCGACGCCGCCAGTTCGCTCCGCCTTCGGTGGCCTTGGGGCCTCAGAGGTGAGGCGGACCGCGACCTCTCATCGGTGGGAGGCTTTTCCCTTTTTTTCTTAGACTGTTTTGCGTGTCTTCTTCGTGATATTGATGCAACGTCTACATCCTAGAGTTAGAATAAAGTCTTCTCTCCCCTATCCTCACTCCGATGTTGCGTCTAGCGCTAGCGGAGGGTGCGTTGAGTCATTTGTCCGGCGGATCTACAGGGATCTGGTCGGTTTTCATATTCATTGGTGTGGTTTTAGTTCAGTCTTTTCCGATCTACGATTGTCATTATTGACGATGGTTACTGCTCTGGTGCGTTGGTTCTTTAGGGCCTTAGCACGACGACTTGCCATCTATCTACTACAACAAGCTCAACTACGACAAGCTTTTCCCGACTGCAGTGATGGAAGGGTGAACGGCGGCGCGCCTTCGTCTTGTGTTAGTGTCAGTAGTCGTCGCTTGGTGGTCCAAAAACCTATTTGTAATTATTATTACTCCCTCCGTCCCAAAATAAGGGACTTGGGTTTGCTAGATTCGCATGTATCTAGTCTTAAAATATGTCTAGATACATACAAATCTAGACAAACTCAACTCATTTATTTTAAGACGGAGGGAGTATTATTTTTAGACCTCTTTGTACTATTGTTGATGATTTTTAATTGATCGGTCAAATTTTGGTAAAAAGAAAAAGAAAAAGGTAAGAAAGAAAAGAGTACCGTTTTCCTAAGAGCAAAGCATCCACAGTATACAAGCTAAACGGGCCCCTGGACTACTCACTTGGGCCCAAAGCATATAACATGCTATGGACATGGGCCCTGCGTACACTTTCAAGTTAGGGATCCATCCAGAAGCTCATTCGCTTCAGCGACTCGACTTGAGTAATGGCCAGTCAACTGCCGACGCCGCCGCCGTCTCCGTCCACAACAACCACCACCGCAGCCTCCGCCACCACCACCATCACCTCCACCTCCACCTCTCCCGCCTCCTCCGCCACCACCATATTCTCTCTCACCGATGACGACCTCCGCGAGATCTTCATCCGCCTCCCGGACCTCCCGACCCTCGTCCGCGCCGCGTTCACCTGCCGCCCATGGCTCCACGCCGTCCGCTCCTCCGCGCCCTTCCGTCGCCTCTTCCGCGCCCTCCACCCGGCGCCGCTCATCGGCCTCTTCCTCGAGATAGACAACGGCGGTGTCCCCTCCTTCCTGCCCCTTCGACGATCCGACCCTGTCGTGGCTGCCGCCCTCCGCCGCGGCGACTTCTTCCTCACCTCCCTCCCACCCGTGTCCACGGGCTGGGGCCTCGTGGACTGCCGCGACGGCTACGTCCTCCTGTGGGACGGCATGCCTGACAAGCCGTTCGTCGCCGCCATTAACCCCATGACCTGGACCGTCGACGTCCTCCCGCCGGTGCCCGGCAAGATCGCTGCCAGGAGCCCCGTCGACTTCGCCGTCCTCGGTTTCCACCTGCTGTGCTCTGAGGAGAGCCCCTGGTCCTTCCGCGTGGCCTGCGTCTGCTCGGATCGGCACAGGGTCCGCGTCGCCGTCTTCTCGTCGGAGACCTGGAATTGGACCATCCGGCCGTGGGTGGACGTCGGTGGAAACTGCAGCCTAAAGTACATGGCCGGCAAGCTGGTGGGTGGCTCCATTTTCTGGCCCTATCAGGGGGAAGCGCGCATGATAAGGATTGACACCGCCACCATGGACATCTCCTTTGTGGATCTGCCCCCGCTGGTGGAGGTGGCCGGACAGAATTTCGCTGTTGGGGAGACTAGGAATGGTGAACTGTGCATTATCTATGAATTAGGTTTCTTCCTCCATGTTTGGACTCGCCGGAGTGTGGATGGGATGGAGGTTTGGGCGCAGCCGACTATACTCTCTCTGGCTGAAGAACTCGATCGGCTCACTCATGCCTCCATTCTTAACGTGCAGCTTGATCTCAAAATCTTGCAAGCGAGGTCTGGACTCGTGCACCTGTCGTCGACATGCATCACCCATGCTGGCACACTCCACGGCTGGTTATTCTCCCTTCCATTGGACACTATTGAGCTTGAGCTACTGCTAGAGGGGAGCTTTGACGGTGAGGCCCATCTGTATAATATGGCCTGGCCTCCTTCTTTGGTTCGTGATGATGAGACCATTGGACAAGAATGATGCCGAAGCTAGGTTCTCACTGAATTGAGTCTGTTTGTTTGTCATTTGCAAAAGATGAAATGGATGGAAATCAGTGGATTATCAGATACATCAAAAGAAGAGTATCTGGTTGGCATTGATAACCCGAAGTTTATTCCTCGACTCCATGTATCTAAAGTATTGGTTTCTTATTTCCGTAGAAATCTTTCGATGCTTTGAAACTATTGGCACGATTAATGCTGGAGCTAATCAAATGAATTTTATGGGGAAAATGGATTTCCTTCTACCGCATACTACTTTCTATGGGAGTGCTGTTATGTTGCATTTGCTTATTTCTAGGTCCCAACTAACCAATTTGTGCCTACTGTTTCTATGAGAAAAAACCAGTCCTGCTAGTTCTGTAAATTGCGGCAAATTTCGAGTAAAAAATGAACTTGAACATGCATTGGTGATTATAACAAGAATCCTGTTATACTTATTTACAATTTTGAGAATCTATGTATTTTAAAGCTTGGTTGCATGCCCAACTCATGATGATATGTTTCCCACCTAACTCTTCTTTTTGTGGCTTGGTTATGATTTGTTCTGATTGTATTTTCTGCGTGTACCACATATTTGACTGCAATGTGACATGGATTCATGCATGGTCACAGGCCCAACATTAGTACAATATAATGCAATATTTTTTAAGCACAAGTGTCCATGTACTATACTACTTACTTACATTGTGATCTTAATGAACACACAGCAGCAGAGTAAGATCAAGTCTTAGCAGATCTGCTCAGAATCAGGTCGCGGGCCGATTCTCGTTTCACCTACAAGTTGCGATTCCCGGTGGAAAAAATCGAGACAGAAGCTAGGCCTATAGAAGCCGAAAAGAAGTCGGCCTTGGGCACTCTAGCAGATTCCCTACCACCACCTATGTTCCCCACAACAGATTTGCTTCTCATATCAGCGAATCAGCCTGTACATTTAGGGATCTCAAGGGAGCTCAGTGCGCGCATTGCTAATGCTATGGAGACGGGGAGATTTGTGTTTAGTGCCTTGAAGAAGGTGACTGGTGGCAATGCGAGTGTTTGCATCTGCCATTCGGCCTATGACGGTCAAGATTACAGTCAGATGTGTGTGCGTGTGTTGGGGGGGTCCAAATGAAATTACGGTGGAGCTTTGTTCTGATCACGAATCCAAATGAAATTGTTAAGAATAATTAACAACAGTTAATTAAGGGATAATCCCCGCACGTGCAAAACCCACGATGGGGAACCGTCGCAGCGGTTTTGCTCCTGGAACGCCGCCTCTACAAACCGACTTACAGAACCATCGCGTCCTTCGAGAGGCACTGTTTCACCCTGTATATAAGTGTAAATCAGAATCAATAAAGAACAGTTGTTTTTCATTCACTTGTCTCTCTGGTCCTTGTCTACTTCCAATTGCAAAAGAAATTACGGTGGGACCGAATCCAGAGACATGGGTCCTCATTGCTGGATTCAGCTTCCCTTCTTGTGGATGGAGAGTTTCAACGAGTCTGGTTGCTAGTACATTCTTGTAAGGTCCCCCCTTGCTGGTGTGACTGCCAGGGTGAGGGCAGCTCGATTCCGTTGAGAGGAAGAACACAGCAAGAGAGAGACAGTATTTTTTTGTGAATTGACTTAAACCAATTCGAATACAACCTGCTGCTGTATTCTCAAAAGCACGCAATCCTCAAAACAATTCTAAGGGGGCGAAAAAACTCCCATCCCGACTTCTCTACATACGCGGGTTGTTGTGTGGCGGAACCGAGCGCGTACTTTACTCGTGATGAAAATCTAGCGCACTGAAATTTCCCCTCCCCTCTCGCACTTCCGCCTACCGCCTTCCGCTCCCGCCACCGACTGCCCTACACTCTGTTGTGCCGTTTGGAGTTTGAATCTCATGGATTGACCTCGCCTTTTTCGCGGCTGAAGGCACACTGGCTATGGGTGCCATGGATGCGCCGTGTGGAGGTGCCATTCTGCCGCGCCGTCGACCTAAGGCGGCCAGATCTGGTCACACCGATGCAGTAAGATTTTGTTCGGCATGTTCTCAAGTTCTAGCACGGTTACTTAGGTTCTCATATAGTTCTTTTTTTAGACGAGTTCAATGATGAGCGAGAGCAAGAAGATTTTTTCAACGACTCTGATGTCTTTGAACAATTTGGACATCAACGACTTACTCCACGACGACGACATAGAACACGTGCTTCTCATCCTTGCGGAGGATGAAGATGAAGACACAGCGCGGATCGATGATGGGCCGCCTATGCATCCCGTGAAACCGCGCGTTCGACCACAACCTACTCATGCAAGATTACTTCGCCGAGGTACCAACATACCCGCAGCATCTCTTCCGTAGTAGGTGTCGAATGCACCGAAGTTTGTTTGTCAAAATCGTTCAAGCTTGCGAAGTGAACTCTCGCTATTTCACTTGTCGTAGAAACACTGCCGGCCTTCTTGGGTTAAGGGCACATCAGCAACTCTCGGCAACCATGTGGGTGATCGTATATGGCATCCGCGCAGACTATACCGATGAGTACCTTCGCATTGGCGAAGATACAACCCTTCAGTCTATGCAGAGGTTTGCCAAGTTCATCATCCGATTGTTTGGCGATGTGTATCTTCGAGCTTCCAATGAAGAAGATACAAAGATTGATTGCTATGAATGAAAAAAGAGGTTTGCTGCTTGGGAGTGTTGATTGTATGCATTTGAGATGGAAGAATTGTCCAAAGCCATGCCACGAACAATACCGCGGCAAAAGTGCTAGCATTCTGCTTGAGGCCGTGGCATCGGAGTACTTCTGGATTTGACATTGCATTTTTGGATTCCCGAGATCACTAAATGACATAAACATGTTGCATTATATCCCATCTATTTGCAAGACTAGCTAATGGTATATGCTTGGTCTTGCAATTACAAAGTCACGATACGCAATGGGCTACTATCCTGCCTACGACATATACTAGATTTATGGGTGCGCCTTGGCGCACTATCCCGTTGAATTTGAACCAATTTGGCGGTTATAGTTAACAATGCATCAAATCTATTGTGAGTAAGCGGTACTAAAGAGCACACATGATTTGGTGCATAAATATTCGGGCATGAAGGAATGGCAAAGCAACATAACATTCCATTGATCATCACAGAGCTAAACAACATATATTACAGAGGTACAAACAAAGGTATATATGAGTAGCTAAACACCCAGTGGTACTATTCGGGATGACAGCGTAGCTGTTGATTTATTATTACATAGAATCTGAGATGGAATAGGAATGTCTCCATAGTCACAGATATTGCTACATTACAATGGAAGACAAAGTAGTGATGTCAGTCTATGTAACAATGACCAAATCTCATAATATATAGGACGGCCATCAGAGGCATACCCCGTAGATCTTAGTCCCAATTAAAATCCATCCAAGAAATAACCGAGTAGAGTGTAGTCGAGCCGTATAACTGATATATGTACAATACAAAGACGAGAGATTAGGTCTTATTATAGGTGCCATTTAGTTATGCAAGATTTAATATTCCAGCCACCGTACAAATTAGAAGGAAGTGGAAGCAAATTATTCAATCAGCTTAATTAAATGAACTCTCGATGACTCATGTACAAACCTGAAACTGGAAGTATCTAACTGAATGGTACTATCTAGAACCCATTGTTCCCACTCAGCGGCAATGTGATCAATAAGATGAGGCACCGAGAGCTGCTTGCTGATATTCTATAAAACTCTTGCGTTAGTTGTTCCCAGAGGCTCCAGCAGATCAAATCAAGCAGTGTCAAAGTGTCTCCTATCCCTATAAGTTGCTTCCTATCTGAGACTCACACCCACCAGCGTATCTGAGATGAGTGGAATGCCCACATTCAGCCTCCGCTTCTGAAAACATCCAAACTAAACTTGGCGGGAGTAAACACATCCCATAAGAATGTGATGAACCTTATCTTCTTCGTGTAAGCATGTCAAGAAGAAAGCCGTAGTGACTTCTTGCAGACTATATGCCTAGTGCGACGATCAGTTGTCCAAAGCCTGTACTGAAGATCAAGCCAATAGAAGTTTTTGCATTTGAACGGTGCCCAGCTTCTCCAAGTCGATGACATACACAAACACTATGACACACTAAGAGTTCTTTATTTCTAAAAGGAGGAGGTGTTTCCACAGAGTGTAACATGAGTGCTACGAGTTATTGTTGGCTAGATCCTCTGACAGTCAAATGCTTGGAATCTCCACAATACTGGACAGGAGGTTCCTGAGCTCCACCATCACAACATCCTGCTCACCCTTCACCTGCACATAGATACATGGAGAAGAAGCCGGCTGCCTTATCAGAAGACTAATAATAAGAACATGCTTAGAAGTTCAGTCAAATATATTGCCCCTCTTCTGCTGCGGCCAAAAGTTGAGAGGGTAATTTACCTCGATGGAGAAGAAACTCTCGGTATAGCCATAGAAGGTGATGGTGTTCAGGCTAAGCACTTGTACATTGTAGTTGTAGAGTGCTTCCAGCACCTTGGTGAAGAGGCCTGCCCTTTTGGTCCAGAAGATCTTGAGGTTGTACTTGCATGACCCATAGGTATCACCTCCACCTGACCATGTGAACATTTGCGGCTCAGCTCTGCGAGTCTCAAGGATCACTGAAATATCAAAACTACACTTCGGCTGATAAATGGCGATGTATGTATTAGTAAGATATCACAACCAAACTTGGGCAGAAAAATAGAGACAGGTACTATCTCATGTTTTCTCTTTGTATTCCTTCCTAAATTATGGTTTAATTATAAACTTGGCCACTTGAGATTTTTTGGTTTCAAATTTTACTGTGCTAAAGTGTTAACATCTCGCCTTTGTATATTGGAAAAAAGAGTAGTTACTTAATCTCAAGGATATGAAAGTGACCATCAATTGGTAACATGTACTTGTCCGTGTCAATGGGAAATTATACCTCTGCCTCAGTATGTGAGATCATGCTGTCTAGAGTAAGGATATACACTATCTGCTTTCAAGAATACCCAAACCTGAAACTACCAACATTACCTGGCCTTCAATAGATTTTCTCCTCTATGGAGGAAAAAAATCTGGCATAACAAAATGCAAGCGATGGACACATGAGAAATAAATCTAAGGGAAAGATAGTAAACCGAGCAAACTAAGGGGAGTGTGCATTATTCTAATGGTCAGTGGTGATATGGCCAAAATAACTAATGAATATGCTTTGTTGTTGTGTACGGCAACAAAAAATTACTGTAACCTGCACTACTCTATTTTCTCTTAGATGCAAGTAAACTAAATAGAAGCTAGTGCGACAATAGTTCAGAAAATCTACTCAGATTAAGATGCAAGGACACCACATTTTGCAGGCTGCAACGGTTCAAAAATAGTAGTGAGGCATTAAAAATCAGAAAGGGAATGTATATTTTCATAACTGAAGTTATACTTCACCTTTTCCTTTCAGTATAGATACCAAACTGAATCACCTTCTATCCCCCAAAAACTTAGGGAAAAGCTCATTAGTAATTCAAAGCACACGGAATTTTAGCCAAAGTAGATATATTGGTAGCATCAATCGTTCTAGTATTAGCAAATTTGTGTATTTCATAACACCACAAAATTTTATTACCATATTCATCTGAAAATAACTGTCAAATGTGCATATGGGAGAACATGTCAAGTCCAAAACGCAGTCTACTTACAAAAGAGGGGTGCATTATAATATAACTTCGGGGTAAAAATTGTGTTTTTGTAGAAAAAACATTTCAAAGAAGTGGCAATCAGCATGCTTAGGGGTTAGACTAGGAGATATATACCTTACGAAGTTGAAGCGTGAGGTTCTCTAGAATAGGTGAGTGTTTGAGAATGCAAATTAAACAATTAGTATTAGCAACCAGAAACCACTCATTGAGAAATAGGGTCTTCAAATTGCTAAATGTAGGGCACCATCTAAAATCCCTTATGAACGTGCACCAAAAAGATGCAAACTGCAAAAAGTTTAAGACAACTCCTTGTTATGTCCGAATATCAATTAAGTTGGAGCTCTGCTTGCAAAATAGAATTCAAAATAGACCATGAAAGCTGTGAATTAAATATGTAGAGACGTTTCTCCTATTGAAAGAGAAAATTAATTACATTATCCAAATAGTAACACGAAATTTGATTTTAAGATTAAACTTTTTCCAGAAACATGCGCATAAAACTGAATTGCATATTGATAATTATTCCAGATGTCTGAAAATAGACAAAGTCTCAAAGAATAGCTCAGTAAAATCATTACATACATACTATTAGGGGTGTTCTCGTTAAAACATAATGATACAAAAAAGCTAAATGGCCATAATGCAATATGCATACAGAGTAAGAAGCTACTTAAGTGTATGTATTCATATTTAATGATGGATATATACTGCCATCAACTCTAGATTTGCACTGACATGTCATTATCATCCATTATGTTATAATCTTCACAGCTTCTTCCAATTCCAATGAATGTCGTTGCTAATGATGGCATACTCTCAAGAAAAGGACATAACCCCCATCTAAATCAGCTAGGCCTGGGATAGATATACAACCGCGGGTATCCCAATCAAAATCACAGTAGCTAATGCTCAACCGTTTGAGTGACCTAGAGGAGATCTTGGTGTCGAAGCTGCAAGATACTGACAGCAGAGCGCACGACATAGTGGCACCAAGAGATGATCTTCTCGAAGACCACACGTTGCCCTTACAATTTTCGAGAAGCCTAAACATATAAGCAAACAGTTAACTTGCGCATCAATATAAAGAGGCAGCAAGCTAGCGATAGACCATGTTTATACACCCTCTCGATCTGTCAAAATAACGGCATCCGAGCTAGCAATTTATCTAGCAAGCTAGCGATAGATCATGTTTGTACACCCTCTCGTTCTGTCAAAATAACAGCAGCCTAGCTAGCAATTTATCTCCACATATCAAACCAAACAGCACGAAGCAATTACCAGATGGAAGAACATAGCAAGCTAGCTAGCACCAGAAATCATACGCACGTATGAGAGGCTACGTTCCTCAAATAATTAGTTTCTACGTCTATTGAAACAATCACTGCTAGTTCAATGTAACAACCAAAAAAAGGAGATAAGCTACCTCTCGCACTTACCTCCCCATGGCCAGAGGCAGGGATGGATACGGAGGCGGACATGGGGTGGCAAGGAGGAGGCTAGAACAAATCTTGAGGCGGTGCACCACGCGCGCTGCCGCAGCCCTCCTCCAGGACCCCCTCCTATAGCGCCTCCTCCCACCGCCCACCGCGGGTGGCGCACTGTGCCGGCACCGGGGACTCCATTTGCGCACCGCTTCCCTCCCCCTGGAAGCGCTCCTGCAGCGCGTGCTCCCGCCCGCCATCGCGGTTGTCTCGTCTAGCTCCACGTTGGGAAGGACGAGCGAGGGAGGGGATGGGGTAGGACAAAGTGACGCGGGGCTGGCGGCGGCGCGAGCTCTCGGCCTAGAGAGGAAAAGAGTGGCGGCGGCAAGCGACGTGGACTGGCGGTGGCGCGAGCTCGGCCTGGAGAGGAAGGGAGTGGCGGCGGCAGGAGGGGATTGGCGATGGGGAGGACGACCGCGAGGGGATTAGGGGCCGGCGGCTAGGGTTCCACTCTGCGCTTGCTTTTTATACGACCGACCACCACACGCTGATTAATCTGGACCCTTTTTTTCAATCAACGGCCTAAACGCTCTAATCGCTGTGGTAAGCCCCAGGGAGGGCACCAATTACATCTTTAGATCCTTCATAGTCTACTTTTATAAAGACCATTCATGAGCCAAAAATAAGGAATAAATCTGTTTTTCCCACGGCTCAAGAAGCATGCTGCAAGGGTATCGAAATAGCTTTCAGTGTTTTTCAAGCAATATTTCCAATTGTTCAAGGTCTTGCTCATTTTTTGGGACAAAAAACCTCCACAACATCAGAGAAAATTGCATATAACTACGACAATTGTGGTTAGGGCTTCAAAAACCTACGACTTTTGGGGATCGCTTTAAAAAACTACGAACTTTGAGGCTCGAGACTACAAAATACTTGGGAAGTTAGCAAGTTTGATCGCAATTCCTCGACAAGTGACAGTTTTTTTTAATCCTCAACAAGAGCTTATGAGTACCCTCACGAAGACACCAACTAATCACCAATTCGAAACCATATTATTATTCACTTAATAAGACAAAGTGCATGTACTCTTGCCAGCAGTTCCTGGTAGGCAAAGAAGAGAAATTGTCTTTCAAACATTACGTAGGTTTCAGTGACAAATGAATATTTTCTCACGAGTTCTGTACATATGAATATCCTATTCTACAACAAAGAAGCTAGCTAAGTAAGTCCATATACTAAGGGTCAAAGCTATATTCATATAACCAATAAATGCAGACAAAATAAAGCAAAACTAACCACATTATGAAACTTAAGAGAAGTCATATCTACACGGCCTCGATACTTGCTCCTTCACCTGGCGTGATTAATGTACATCACCAAAATTACTCCATTTTGTCACATAACACAAATAATATTGTGTGTAGCGAGACAATCCTAACCTTGCATTCCAAATAGCTACCTAACCTTTTTTCTTTTCTTCCCTTTGCCGAGAAGGTAAAACCTGCAATAAAATAAATACACACATAAATGATAGGCTAAAATGAATTGGGCGTTGACAACGTCAAAAGCCAAAGAAAATACAGAACGTATTCGCCAACAATCAGTCATTCATTCCACCTCAAGATATATTGATAAATGAATACTTAAGAGAAACCTGTGGCACACTTACATGGAGGGGCATCATATCTGAACAGAACAATGACATATCATCAGTCACCACCCATAACAACTTCATTTTCCCCGGTAATTCCATCCTATCTCCTCTTTCACTATGCTGGCCTGCAATATTCAGCGCAACAAGTCAGTTCAAAATCAAAGCACTATCATGTCATAAGGACCAATCTGTCATATGAATGTCTATAAACACTGGCCATGTAAATTTGTTGATCTGATGGAGTTGGGACTCCCAAGTTAGCATCATACCCAACTATGAACCGACTAAGCGCTCCAAGCATGAGAGCAAAAGATGACAGTTGACTAACAACAAAAGTGTTTAAAATAATTGAGAACTAATTCATTATGATCTCTAGGGGAAACTACCGCATGTGCAGATCCTCCAAAACCTTTTTATAGCTAACTGATAAAATAAACGCTATGATTGGTTTTAGTGTAGCAACTTGTGGCTGTAGAATAACCGTGGTTGCTACTATGCATGTATTCTTGTGGTTCTAGATCTGGTTCTTATGGATTCGAAATAATCTACTTCTTGTGGTTGTCTTCATGATCTGCTACTAGTAAACCTTCTGGTAATCCTTTCCCCACCTTCTCCTCCTTGCTGGTCTGCTCCTTCTATATTTGACCACTCTCTTCTACTGATGTTGGTTATCCTTATTGGTGAGGTTGCAAAAGCAAGACTTGTTCTGTAGGTGGTATAGATGTGGATAGGTGTAGAGAGGTTGTGATCAGCTAGAAGCTGAGATACTATGGTTGCTTCGTTGATCTACCTTACTGGCATGTTTCTTCTGTTGAATCATGGTGGATGTGGTGATACTGATGTGGATCTGGTGTTCTTGTGTGCCGTGAACTGGTTTGTGGAGAGAATGGATGTGTACGCGGAAACCTCCATGTGGTAGTCGTGGCTTCCTTTTCTACCTTGATTACTTCTCTGTTGGCTCGACAACACACACACACACACATTCAAGTGTGTGTGAGGTACCGGCGTGTCTGGTTGATGCACTCGGATGAGATCAAGTAAAAACTTCTCAGGTTCTCACTATCTACTTCTACCTGTCCTAGTGAAACTTGCCCCATCTGGCCAGTGATGTTGCTCTGAGGCCCATTCCAATATCTAAAGATATAATTGGTGCTCCCTCAAGGAGCCTCTTGGTAAATCGGAATTTAGCGTCCATTGGATTGTGCCTCGAAGTGATCATGTTCGTTAATTTGTTTTTATCATAGTCATATATATTGCCAGCTCGTGAAAACCTAGCCGCCTCCCTCCACTGACCAATCCCCACCGCCTCCCACTCGATCCTAATCCTCCCCGCACGGCTGCCTCCTCCACTCCTATCCCCTCCTCTCCCTCCTCTGGCTCCATCACAACACTCCCCTGATAGGAACCCTAGCCGCCTCCTATGTTCCTCCCGCTCTCCTGCCTCTTCTCCTCCCGTGTGCGACGGCCCAATCCCCTTCCGCTGATGTCTCTCCACCCTCCTAGTGGCTCCCTCTCCCCCAATCCCCTCCCGTCTCACTCGTAGTCCCTTCGCCATGGATAGAGTAAGGAGAGAGAGAGAGAGAGATGGGCATCAGAGGCACCATGGCTGGAGGAGGAGGAGCTCGACCTTGAGGAGCTCCAGCGCGGGGAGAGGCAACACGGCCACCGCGCACCTTGCCGTGAGATGGTGGGGGGCGGCCGGAGGGCGCAGGGATGATAGTCGGTGGGCGGACGGACGTCGGAGAATCATCCGGTATGATGAGCGGCCGGATGGAGCTAGCAGGCCATAGCACGGTCGGCGACGGGACAGACAGCGGCAGAGCATAGGCGGGTCAATGGCGGCAGGTAGAGGAGCTGCTACTTCCTGTCCCCCTCCGTTTGTTTGATTTTTCTTTTGTTTTGGGTATGTGCGTTTGATGTTTGAGATTTTTGGTTGTTTGATTCGATCTTCGTGCTTTCCCTGACGTGATTTTATTCTCTCCTTGTGGTCCTTCATGGCAGGTCATTTGATTGCTGGAGATTGCGGCTTCGGAGGGCCGCAGGGGCTTCGCTACGTCTGCACTGTTCGGTCATTTTTGCGGTGAATTGTCTCAGCTCTAAATCGGTTTGTTCAGATTGCCATGGGTTGCTCGTTACATTGGCTCCTGCCTCCTGTAGTGTTGTGCTGGTTTCTTGTGCTGGTTTGATGCACGAGGGTGCTTTTTTGTTCCTCCATGGACTAGAAAGAGCCATGAATTTTTTACATCAAGCTAATGCGGGTGATGAGCTTCACCGCTGACCAACCTCTAAAGCTGCCAGCCACGCCGCATGAGGTGAGCGAGCACACTGTCCAAATTTTTTATTCTCCCTAATGAATTATTATTGTCATATATAATTGTTGCGTTGGTTCTAGCTAGCTTGCTTTCTTCTGTTTTGGCAATTTATAGACCGTTGCCTGCATTACAAAGTTTTTTCTACAGAAATATCGAGCTTGTTTGCTTGGTGATATGCACTCTATGGTGAACAAATAATTATCAACCAACCGTGTTCCATAAAATTATTTATGTCATGATACTATATATATGAACTTTGGATCCCATAGGGAGACTGAGTAGGGAAGAAGAGAGGTTTCATGGAGGATAAATAGGAGAACCTGGATGGTGTGCTGCATCTCCCATCAGCGCACATGAGAACCACATCCTCGACTTCCTGTTCCATGTCTACAACTACTACCTTCGTGAAGAACGCCAACTTGGAGGCCACATATCAAGGTGAGCGCTTTTTTATTCACATCTTTGTAGCAGCAAGTTATTGTCCACGGTTTAATCTTTGCAATGTTTGGTTAGCTGTAAGTTTGCTTAATATTTTGATTGTTTTTCTTCTAGGTAGAGGCATAGATTTTCAGTTATTTTTTCTTTGTTATAGAAATTTAAACATTCGAACTTGACTCTAATGTGCAGGAGTGACCTGACTTGCTTAGGTTTGGGTGGCATGAGATTTTGATGCTGGCACCGACGATGTCATGCATTGGCGCACGAGGTTTCAGTGGTTCTGTGTGGCGTGTTGCATGTGTGATCCCATTCTACCCGCGTCCATTATATATTTTGAATGTTTGGAAAGTTATTGATTTTATTTTGGAATATCATATGTATGCTTGGCCTTCGCTACTGAGTGCTTGCCTCATATTGGCTATTCAGCATCAACATGTTTCACTTAAGCTAGCGCAACAAGCCCAGGGGAATACGTGATTTCTTTATAGGAGTCATAATAATTTTGGTTGTTTGTGTTCTTTAAAGAAGAATTTCCTTTGAAACTTTAGTCGAGTGATGTAGGTAGACATAGGCGCAGCTAATGCACACATTTTTTATGCGTGGATCGGTACAACATGAAAATTCTCGGTGTCACTTTTGTTGGCCAAGTAGTCGCGAGATGCAGCAGGAGGGCTCGGTGTCATGTCCATATGCCGTACGATGAGGCGGAGCTACCATGAGCAAGCGGTGGACTGGTAATGCCTCCATAAACCAACGGTTTTGTCATTTAGGTGTGTTCCATGTATAATTTGTGGCACTAGCATAGAAGAGAGGCAAATTACCTCATCATATTCCCAATTTAGTTCAGCAAGACTCATTTTTTTGCCTCGTAATTTCATATCTAGAGGTCATAATATGCTTCTTAATTTCATATCATGCGGAAAAGTATAATTAGTTGACAAGTTCCAGGCATAATTTAATATTAGACGAGAAAGTAGAATTTCATATGGGACGAGAAAGTATAATTTCATATCTAGACCTCATAAAAAATTTGCCTCATAATTTCATATCGGATGAGAAAGTATAATTAGTTGACAGTTCCAGGCATATGGTCTCTTTCTAGCTATTGCATAGGAAGTGGTATAGTACATAGTGATAAGAGGATTTATGAGTTGTGATGATGCGTTATGACACATAGTAATGCAAAAAAAATTGTGTATATATTTTCCTTAAAAATGCTAATTCCATCCATGGGTGTTGAAGGCGAGGTTGGTGCACGATGACTATTGGGCGGTAGAACAATATTGGAAATCCTGGCAATCTTCTCTGGCTAGCCAGTGACCACTGGCCATACATGGTAGATTAATGGTATTTCCTTCTCCTTAGCCTCATTTGTCATATTTCACATCATTGGCATTGTTTCATTTAGTTGATAGTTCCATGCTTAGTTCTCGAGCACGAGATGCTTTTGGTCATTTGAATTTACGCTTGATGTATGAATGTGAAGCTATTACTTCATTTTGTTGTCTGGTATGAAAATCTTTGCTTAATTATGCAAGTTTACAACTATTTTTCAGTTTCTGCTCGTTCAGATCTAACCAAACTGACTCCCTGGATTTTAAGGTTTTCATGCACATCAGGTTAGCGTATGCCATATATTTATCAAATCGATAATAACCGAACTGTACAAATATAGTATGCCCTTCAATAACTATATTCCACGCGTCAAGTTCTTAGTGCTATTAATTCAAGGACACCGTTATTTATATGGCCACATGTTATATAAGAGTGACATGGTTCTTTGAGACGATTATGTTGTCAAAAGGAATCTGGTGTTCCTCTACCAACACCGTCTGGATAGAGTTTTTATTTTTTTTTGGTTGCAATTAGCAACTTTTGAGTCTGCTCGCTAACTCTGAAATTGAGTGTTTTGCCTTTATGATGGTTTATTCTCTTGATCCAGCTTCTACCTTTGGTTTATGGAAATCATAGGTTAAATAAAGATGGAAAAAGTTCTGATTCTCATTACATTTTCATTTTCAGGCTCCTATCTAAATACACATTTACAAATTACATCTGACAACTGCAAAATGCTATTTGTTTGTGCCCATCACAAACCACCCTCATGCTGCATGGACCTTCATTGGAGAGTACTTAAATTCACAATGGCCTCACTACTCTTTTACATGTGCTTAAATGCTTCTTTTTCTGTAGAGAAATATGACTAAGTCGTGCTAGGTGAGCCGTTGTAGTTTTTCTCGGTCAAGTGTGTAGGTAGTGTCCTTTTCTTGATCCATGAGTTATGATTTTTTCATCTTCTTTTTTTGCTCATCATACCTGATGAGATCACCATATTTATATTTTGTAATGAATTATACTTCATCATGCCACCTTCTATGATTTTAGTCGAATACAAGACATGTCAAGCCAACAATAGTGCACTTTTAGGTACCCATTACCATGTCGTAGAGTGACAACATGTATGGCTTCATTCCCCACCTTGGTCCTCTTTGTTTGATTTTCCCATGAGAGATGTTAGCTTGACGTGATGGTACATATGTAAAGCCTAGAGTTAGAGTTCACATGTATGAGATATATGGTTTTTCGTGATGCTAATAACCTGCCTAATTGTGTTTTTTATTTCCTTAACGTACTTATACATCTATGTTAATTCATCAAACCAAAAAGATATCTTCTTTTAGCTAAGATGTTTATTTCTTGAATGTTGCAGGATATTGTGTTTGTTTGCATGCCATGCTTTGGATTTCGTCATAGGCAGATGTAGGTCTCATCACCTACTAGAATGGTTCATTATATCTTCATTTCCACTTGCGTAACATGTGCTTGATGAAAATTGCGAATGCGTTTGTTAATTTTTAGGTGTATGATTGGAAAGTAAATCTGGGAGTATTTCATCTTAAGCTTTTCTATGTGATTAGTCATGGTTTTTATCAAGTGACGATTCATTTTGTTGTGGTGGCAGCCACTCCTGCTATTTGTGTTGATCTAGAGGAAAGCCAACAAGAACGCCTATACAAGCAGATTTTGTCCAGGTAACTGATTGATGCATATGATATCTTCATAGGTATACTATATAGTTATGAGAGGATTGATGATTCACTAATGTGAGAATATTGTTATGAGAGGAAACCAAGAAGAACACCTATACAAACAGATTTTGTCCAAGTAACTGATTGATGCATATGATCTCTTCATAGTTATACTACATAGTTATGAGAGGATTGATGATTCACTAATGTGAGAATATTGTTTTTTATATTTTCCTATTCCCTTGCATGATTCTGAAGTGCTTAACTCCTCCCATGGATTCTGAAGTTTTGGTTTGCATTTGATCGTTGACAGTTCTTCTATGTGAGGACACAGTAGTATTACAACAATTATGCATTTGATCGCTGAAAATTTATGCTATTGTGCAAGGTCGGGCTGACGATGCAGTACAGATTCTGTAGATAAAAAGTTTGATCTCACGATCCTTAACTAAGTATATATGGCTATGCTAAAATAAATCTATTTAATACGGTAAAGAGTTGGAGATGGTGAATAAAAGAAAAACATTATGTATTATGTTTGGGTAAAGACAAGCTCTCGGAATGCTTTATGCTGCTCTGCTGTAAAGTTTAATGACCCAGAACTTCTCTGTTCTCAAGGATCCTTTACCAAATGCAGACCCAATCATGTGAGTGCACATCAACATTCATGCATTGAGTCTATAAAGCATACTATTTGGAAATTATAGTAATTGTATGGCGCCCCCGTTTTCTTGATTTGCATCCAATTATTTTTGTACTTTGCTTTAGAGATTGAGCTAAAATTACTGATCTATCAGCTTAGAGAGGTGACTGTCTAGTGCTCTTTTGTGTCATCATATACACAACACAATGCAGTACTGCTAGATAATTTATTTAGTTAGTATTTTCTTAACTGCATTTTATTGTTAATTCTTCCATCTCACTTCGCATATGGTTGTGGGTTACAAGTTTACAACAACTTTGATTGTGGGGTACACTACATCAATCAGAGTTCTATTTGTCATGCTTTATCTAGAGTTCTGTTATCATAGATATATTAATTACAAAATATAGTAGTGCCTAAACAAATCGATCAATAATAGGACTTGCATTTGAGATGATTAGAATCACATCCATAATTTTGTTATCGTAGACATATTTCTTTATTTTCTGCACATCTGTAGTGCAATTCTGATATTATTCTGGTTACAAATTTGTATATTATTCCCAAAAATGAGTGAATTGTTGATTTTGTGAGGACACCAGGTTGTCCCACTGATGTCCAAGGAAGATGTAGTTAAGCCTTTGGTTGCCAATAGAAGGGAACTGAATGAAAGACACACGATCTTTCAACAATATTCATCTAAAAAACTTTCAACAATTTTCTATAGAGAAACAGAATGCGGATATTGAATCTCCTCTCACATGCAGAGTCTGGAAAGGCAAAGACAATTGCATGGCTCATCATAGTGATAGAACCATGTTGAAATCCCACAGCGCCTACGGTTGTCGAAGGTGGGATGATAATTGCTGCAATCTCTCAGAAGTCATGGATAATGAGAATGGCTAGCAATTTGACAGAGTTGGAGAATGGACCATCGAGATGGATTCCACGACACAGTTCTCAATGGTGACAAGCACAAGCCACCGCCAAGCCGCACCAGAGGGGAATGCCTAGCCGCGGCCAAAGAGACGGATGGTGGTGTCAAGCCGACCGGAGTTTCTGCTGATTCACCTCTAAGAGCCCCTTGTATGTATGTCCCTTATGGCTTCACATGCTCCTCTTCTGGATTTGTTTCATCATGTGTACATGTTTTGCTTGTGTCCTAACATTTTTATAGAGTTTGTTTTCTCTATATCTTTCCTAAAACTGTAGTAAAAAATATCTAAATACAGTGGTTGCCACTTCAGTGTCGAGAATTGTAGTTTCCACGAACATGATATTTGTGTTACTGTTTATAGTTGTCCTAGATGGTTTTAACTACATCAATGATGGAGAAGCCTGTCCAACGTGAAATGATACATCTCTTGTGGGCATAGACACAAATAGAGAGATTTGATGTGTGGTTTCGTTATGTATGTCCGTCTTCATTAACAATGGATTTTGCTATGTTGTTCTTTTTTTGGTAACAGGAAGCTTATGTAGATATATCCTCATATTTCCATGATTGCATTTTGCTGTCCGATTTTTATCGTCGCTACTACATGCTTAAATTTAAACTTATTTATTTTTCGCTCATTTATTCCGTCAAATTGGTACAGATTCAACGGGATCGTGCGCCAAGGCGCACCCCTATATCTAGTAAGAACAAATGCCACTAGTGAAACTTGACCCTTACTAAATGAGCTCAATGATGAACACTAACATTGCATTACACTTTTAATACTGAGAGAAATCAAAATAAACTAACCTCTCACTCTTGTATTATTTTCCAGTTTTCTTTTGTTTTATTTTTGAAGGTATTAAGAACAAGACATGAAATAATAAGATGTAGTCTAGAAATCAGTTTAGATTTTCTTTTTATATCTGTTGTATTTCCTTTTTATTATTTTGTATTCTTTTTTTATATTTGGGACATATGTAATTATATTGTAACATTACTATTGAAATAAATTAATTTTCTTTTCTTTAAATTGTTGTAAAGACAATGTATTATGTGTATGTTAAAATAAAAATTTGTTTTCCATATTTATTGAATTATATTTATTTTCTTTAATTGAAATTATGCATTTTATATTTTGTTATTGTGTTATTAATAATTCAATCTCAATTATTTAAATTATATTAAATACACTAAATACCAATCTAATATAAGCTTCAAATTAATTCAAGTTTAAAATTCATAATTCAAATACTCATTTGAATTCTTTTCCCCAAAACAATAAGAATGAGCAAAGATCATGTCGAAATATGTTGCTATTGTCTTCTCGTTTCTATTAGAACAAGAGAGACCTCGATCCCTCTACACTGTTTTAGTTTTGCGCGAAAATCTCCCGGATTCTCTTATGCATAAATGCAATGTACAAACATGTGTCTTCTCTATTTCTAGCCTCTAATCATGGAATGTTACACATGGCGGTGCAGCGTCGGGCATGATGTCTTGGTGTCGGCTCCTTCCGGCCCAGATCCGGGCCCCTCAAGGCCGATCTGGGCTTCGGCGGGCCGACGCGCCCATAGCAGTGCTGCCTCCTAGAGATGGTGGCTTCGATGCAGCTCCTGTCGGGGATCAAGGCACAACGATCGGCCTATCGCATCAAGGCATCGGAGCCCGACGGGGCCCGACTAGGCTTGTTGTGTCTCTACTGCCATGCCTGGCTGATGACCGCCTTTTGGTCGGGGAGGTTGATGACCCACAAGTATAGGAGGTGTATCGCAGTATTTTCGATAAGTAAGAGTGTCGAACCCAACGAGCAGAAGGTGTTGGCTAGTGGTATGGATCAGGAATTCTCTGCAAATACTTAGCAAATGGATTTTTAGGGGTTTTTGATAAAGCAAGTAAACAAATTACGAGTAAATAAAAGACAGTAGGAATAAATGAAGGCCCAATCCTTTATGCAGCAAAGGACAAGCCGGTTGTATTACTTAAGATGACCAAACGTTCTCGAGGACACATGGGAAGACTGTCAAGTGCTTTCGCTTCATATAGTCAATTAATCTTCTTTAGCTTGCTAACTGTTGTGTGGGTGAACCTATGCTAATGTACCGCCCCATCCAAGACTAATACATACTTGTGATTATACCCCTTGCAAACATCTGTAAGTATAAGAAAGTAATTAAGATAGAAACCTAACCACAGCTTTAAACTCTAAGACCCTTACGTCCCTTGTGCAATGGTTTCCTAACCGGGGTTCAGGTTTCTGTCACTCCGGCAACCCCTACGATTAGTAGCCAAATACACAATGCATTCCCCTAGGCCCATATAGGTGAAGTGTCATGTAGTCGACGTTCACATGACACCACTAGAAGAAGTACACCACAACTTAAATAACAATCTATTGAATCTTTCTCAACACAACTTTACTACTAACAACAAGACTTCTCGCATGTCCTCAAGAACAAAACGAACTACTCACAAGACATCATATGGATCATGATCAGAGATGGAATAATGATGTATAACAATCTGAACATAAACAATAATTCAATGGTTCACTCAATATCATCAACTACAAAGAGTAATCAACACCGGGAAAGTTTCCCCTATGAACTATGCAAGATTCAACGCAATTGTTACAACAATATGGAGATGTTGATGAGGGTGCTGATGGTGATGATGGTGGTGATGATGATGATCCCGATGAAGTCCAGCTTGATGGTGGTGTTGATGGCGACGATCTTCCCTCTCCGGGAAGGAATTCCCCCGACAGAAATCTGTCTGCCGGAGAGATCTTTCTCTCTCGGTGTTTTCCGCCCCGCAGAGGCGGCGGAATCTTTCTGTGATCGCTCCCCGAGTCTTAGGGTTTCGTGGGGATGATATACGCTAGAGGAGAGAGGCTGGAGTGGGCCAGGGCGGCCACACCACCTCTAGGCGCAGCCTAGGCCTGCCCGCGCCATGGGATGGTGTGGGCCCCCTGTGGCCCACCTCCACTCCATCTTCTGGCATCCTTAGTCTTATGGAAAAATAGGATTTTCCGTATATTTTCCCGGATTATCCGATCTTCGCAAATTTTGCCTCCAAACAGCACCTTTTCCATCAGAATCCTGACTGCAGCGGTCCATGCTCCAAAAGTCATCAACCATGCAAAAATAGATGAAATAACATAAGTATCACCTCTCAACACGAAATATATCAATGACTAATAGTGAATTAAGACATAGAATAGTGATGCAAAATGGACGTATCAACTCCCCCCAAGCTTAGACTTCGCTTGTCCCCAAGCGAAACTGAACAAGCGAAACTGAGCTCAATAAACATGACCTCAGGTTTATGGAGTGAAGAGTCAATAAAAGAATACGGACAAGAAGCATCACATTTATCAAATACATAGATCATAATAGAAGACAACTCACTATTATATAACTCAACTTGCAATGAGTAAAGGAAACACAATAAAGATACATAAAGTGAATCATAATTGGTAATGACAAACTTAGCTCTTGGTCGAAGAATAGTTGATAATTTGCTGGAGTTCACAAATAGCTGGTTTTTCAAAGATAGCTTTCAAAGTAGTAAGCATCAAGATAAGAGCAATGTGCAAAACAAGGAACATAAGACACATGATTGAATAAATCATCATATGAAGGAATGAAACACATCAACTCAAAATACTTGCTGAGATAGAAGGGAATAAGTTTACTGACTCAACTACAAAGTAAAAGAAAGGGCCCTTCGCAGAGGGAAGCAGGGATTTCAAGTCTCATAAAGAGCTCCCAAAAATTATGATACTTACTAGCTTTCAGCTCTCATTGCCCCTATCATAGGCATCTTTAGGTGATTAAGTTTAAAGTGACACAACTAAGAGGATATGCTTGACAAGTTATAAGTTGAAATCTCGTGCCCCTTACTTATGAGTACCGATCCTCATGCTACTCAACTTCAGTCACGAGCAAGCTCTTGTCATTGTAAATACATGTGTATCATTGAGAACCGCCAACGGGGTACCCCTTGCACATGACACAGGAGCTATCCCATAATCAAAATGACAAGGCAAGCAGACAGTGAGCATCTCAGCGATCTTTTTATTTGCTATTTGCATAGGTTTTTATTGAGGATGCTTCATAGAATGCTCACTATAGTTATGCTGCAAGTTTCCACCATGATTAGGCATGGCTTAGGCTAGCGGCCCACACGTTTCTCTAACACACATATAAACTCCATGATCTTATAAGTTCCACTTTTATTTCACACCACCGGGATCCATAAGCAAACGAACATGATATCAACTAGGTACAAGTACCAATGAAGTGTTGAAAGCAGTCCCCATGATACATGGTTCGGCTAACTTTAACTCATAAAGCGCAAGCATATACGCAACAAAGACGGACCCAATGCTTCAAGTTTATTGAATGCAAGAAAGTAAAGTGTGCCGTTAAGTTCGTGAGAGCTTTAATCACTAATTTTCACATAACAAGTTTAATTGGGAGGTAGATAAAACAAGAATTTACTTGGAATAGCAATAATGCTACTAGGTAGGTATGGTGGACACAAATGGAAAAGGTTTTGGTTTAAAGGAGTGGATGCACGAGAAGAATACCCTCTCAGTACAGGTTTTTTGCTAGCAAGGCTGGGTAGCAAGTACAAGAGTTGAAGAAAACAAACAAACATACAAGTGATAAAGACAAACATGCAATCTTCCTTGGAAGCACAAAAGATCTTAACTAGAGAAAACTAGACTCAGGAGCAAATCAAGAAAGAAAGATGATGAAATTATTTTTCTCTTTAGAGTACTTCTATCTTTTTCTTTTCAACTCTCAAAAAGGTGTTGCTACTGACCGAGCCAGGTTTGCCAAAACCAACTAAATTAACTCAATGATCCCAGAGTGTTACCAATACTAACAACAGGATCAATCATATAACCACAAATTGAAAACTAAAATAAGCTATGCAAAAGAGTGAATGATAGAACTTCTTATTAATATTCCATAACAGAAACTCACACCAAGGGATACAAATCTAACGAGAGAGGGGACACTTCCATAATGCAAACCATACTACATAATAACTCCTCTATTCATGATATGACTCTACTAATAAGGTAAAAAGATAGAAGATAGTAATATGATACCGCGGCACTCCCCCAGCTTGGAAGAAACCAAGGGGATGCCAAACCTGATGACGAATTACTCCTTAGGTGGTGGTGGTATCCTCTCGATGAGTTCTTTGACCAGTCTCCCCAAGTACTCAATCTCGAAGGTGAGATTACGAATCAGCTGTGAGTTTTGCTCAATGCGGCTCATGATCATGTCGTGTTGAGAATTCCAGCTCTTGCTATTCTTTCCCCACTCTTCCTCCTTGAAGTCTTCTTTTCCTACATGGCTAGAACGAGGCAAATCCCAATTCGAGGGTAATTTCCCTTTGGGCATATTCTGGTATTGATGCTCATGGATAAGAGTGTGGAAATGATTCTTGGTGCGTGGAGGAAGTGACCAGGGACCTGAACGGTGATGAGGAGGCTTCCCTCCAATGGCTGGGTTTGCCACCACTCCAATGCTCGCAATGGTAGTGCCGGTGTGCTTTGCCTCCTCTTCACCTTCACTCTTGATCTCCTTATCCTCCCCGGGGTCGTGGAGGTCTTCCTCCATGGGCTACTTCCCTTTATCCTTGGCAGACACCATTGTGCTTCTAAGCTTTCAAAGAGTATGTCCTGACAGAAACAGATCGAAACAAAAACACGACGAAAACACGATATACGAACCTCGGAAGATCCGGGGGGTTATATATTACGGAGTTTCGTATCAAAAGGAAGGTACTGGGAGAAAACGAGTCGGAGGCGGAGTCCTGGGTGGCCTCACCACCAGGTGGCGTGGCCAGGGGTGGGCCCGCGCCATGGGGTGGTGTGGGCCACCCTAGCTCCGTTTCCGTCCCTTTTTCGCTTCGTAGCTTTCCTTATTGACTGAAAACTGCAAAAATATAGTTGGATTGTATTTTCGCGGAACTTTTCTTACCAGAATTGTTACCTAGTTGGAAACGGACTCTAGAGGTCTCTGAATTTGGTATCTAGTAGATTCTTCCGGAGTCATCACTTGAATAACATCAATATCTTCATCTTCATACACTTATTACTTGAGTCATAAAACCTTTCTCTTCCTTATTACACCATTATCTCCACTTCCTGGAAATTTCTTTCACACAAAACTTCACACAGTTCTCATTAGCAACATTAGTAAAAGTGAAGTGATAAAACCTTTTGATTCCAACTTCAACTGAAAACCATCACAACAAAAGCTACTGTAGCAACTCCTTCCGAAAACCCAAAAAGAATTCAAAAAGGAAATCGAATAAAGAAGCAAATGCAAGAGTGGCAAAATCTGTCAAAACCGACCAGCGGGTAAAGATCAATTTTTTCGAAAATCTTCTGTTGATCAAATCAAAAAGTGCAAAACTAATGAAAGTAAATAACAACCTGGGGCAGAAGCACAAAAAATTACAGCTCAATCTGACGTACAGAGATCTCTCACGAATTTTTACGGTGAAGCATAAAAATCTGTTTCAGGACAGCAACTTCCCCAAATCTTACTTCTCTCTCATTAGAGGTTGATCTTGACTCAAAGACCAAACAAAACGGATAAGGAGCGGTTATTACTGAAGTAATAACTTCCAAGACTCAAAGAAACAAAAACAAACTAAAGCAAAAACAAATTGGGTTGTCTCCCATAAAGCTCTTTCTTTATAGCCATTAAGATGGGCATGATAATTTTGAAGAAGCTCTCATAGGGATATGATTTGAAGTGAAAGAGGGCATTAAGAAGCAAAAACACACACACTTTTAAGTCTAACCCACTTCCTATGCAAGGGGATTTTGTCAACAAACGAGTTATTGAAACCAGAGGCAACTTGCATAAGAAGGCAAAAGAAGGGCAACATAAAAACTTTCAGCATAAAACGAGGAAACTTGATATTATTGAGATGCATAAGAACACTTTTCCCTCTCTCATAATAACTTTCAGTATCATGCATAAACTTAACAATATAGCTATCACAAGGACCATCATAGCAATGATCACTTATTCTAACAGAAAACACGGGAATATTAGCTCTCATAATATTACTTTGTGAAACAATATTAGAGGTATCCTTACAAAGGATAGTGTGTCCCTCTTCCTCATACTTAGTGACAAAGTCTTTCACATTTGCTATTATAGGTTCATCAACCATTTGTTTGTCAGGTTCAACAGCCTTATTCATACTTTCATTAACCATACTAGCTATCATAGAATGTTCCTTTACCTTAACTGGAAAATGCATTTTCTCAATATAAGGTTCAGGTAAAACGTGATTAGCAGTATAAACTTCAGTATTTCTTGCAGGAACACTCTTAGCAATATCTTTATAAGGTTCATGATACTTATTCCACTTCTTTTTAGGCACTTCAATATAAGAAGCAAAGGCCTTAAAAGAAGAAGTAATAGCTTGAGAGTCTAGACCATAAGCATTTTTAATATTTTGAAAGTCATCAGTTCCTATAAAAGATTCAATGCATTCATAATCATAATTTATACCTGACTTTCTACCTTTGTCATTCTCCTAAGCTTCAGCATTGTCTTGAATACGATCTAGAAGGTCCCATTTAGCTTCTTCTTCCATACGAGTGAACGATCCAGCACAAGAGGCATCCAATAAATCTTTGTCATGTAGAGGGAGCCTTGCATAAAAGTTGTTGATAATAATATTGTTGGGGAGCTCATGAATGGAACATTTAAGCATTAGTAACTTCAATCTCCCCCAAACTTGAGCTGTACTCTCTCTATCAAGAGGCCAAAAGTTGTATATTTGATTCTGATCTTTATGAATCTCACTAGGAGGATAAAACTTTGAATAAAAGAGAGGCACTATTTCCTCCCATTCCAGAGCTTGACCATTCTTCAGCAACTTATTCCGTTCCTCAGCTCTTCCTTTCAGTGATAATGAGAATAACTTCTTCTTAACTTGAGTAATACCTGCACACTTGAACAACCCGCATAATTCATGTATAAAGAGTAAATGGTCACCGTGATGGACAGTTCCATCCCCAACATAGTAGTTATCCATAACACGATCAATAATTCTTGTAGGTATTTTGAAAACATCTTTCTTAGCAGGTGGTGGCTTATCTACTACCTTAGAAGTGGTAGTAGCATTACCAAATAAGAAACTCAGTGAATTATCAATAACAAAAATAAAGCAACTAGCAGAAGTAAACAATACTCACAGTAGAAGTTTCCTTTACCAGTTCCACTCTCCAATAGCGCTTCACTCCTCGGCAACGGCACCAGAAAATAGTCTTGATGACCCACAAGTATAGGGGGTGTATCGCAGTATTTTCGATAAGTAAGAGTGTCGAACCCAACGAGGAGCAGAAGGTGCTGGCTAGTGGTATGGATCAGGAATTCTCTGCAAATACTTAGCAAACAGATTTTTAGGGTTTTTTGATAAAGCAAGTAAACAAAGTAAGAGTAAATAAAAGAAAGTAGGAATAAATGCAGCAAGTGGCCCAATCCTTTATGCAGCAAAGGACAAGCCGGTTGTATTACTTAAGATGACCAAACGTTCTCGAGGACACATGGGAAGACTGTCAAGTGCTTTCGCTTCATATAGTCAATTAATCTTCTTTAGCTTGCTAAGTGTTGTGTGGGTGAACCTATGCTAATGTACCGCCCCATCCAAGACTAGTACATACTTGTGATTATACCCCTTGCAAACATTCGTAAGTATAAGAAAGTAATTAAGATAGAAACCTAACCACATCTTTAAACTCTAAGACCCTTACGTCCCTTGTGCAATGGTTTCCTAACGGGGGTTCAGGTTTCTGTCACTCCGACAACCCCTACGATTAGTAGCCAAATACAAAATGCATTCCCCTAGGCCCATAAGGTGAAGTGTCATGTAGTCGACGTTCACATGACACCACTAGAAGAAGTACACCACAACTTAAATAACAATCTATTGAATCTTTCTCAACACAAGTTCACTACTAACAACAAGACTTCTCCCATGTCCTCAAGAACAAAACGAACTACTCACAAGACATCATATGGATCATGATCAGAGATGGAATAATGATGTATAACAATCTGAACATAAACAATAATTTAATGGTTCACCCAATAGCATCAACTACAAAGAGTAATCAACACCGGGAAAGTTTCCCCTATGAACTATGCAAGATTCAACGTAATTGTTACAGCAATATGGAGATGGTGATGAGGGTGCTGATGGTGATGATGGTGGTGATGGTGATGATGATGATCCCGATGAAGTCCATCTTGATGGTGGTGTTGATGGCGACGATCTTCCCTCTCTGGAAAGGAATTCCTCTGGCGGAAATCTGTCTGCCGGAGAAATCTTTCTCTCTCGGTGTTTTCTGTCCCGCAGAGGCGGCGGAATCTTTCTGTGGTCGCTCCCCGAGTCTTAGGGTTTCGTGGGGATGATATACGCCAGAGGAGAGAGGCTGGAGTGGGCCAGGGCGGCCACACCACCTCTAGGCACGGCCTAGGCTTGCCCGCGCCATGGGGTGGTGTGGGCCCCCTGTGGCCCACCTCCACTCCATCTTCTGGCATCCTTAGTCTTCTGGAAAAATAGGATTTTCCGTATATTTTCCCGGATTTTCTGATCTTCGCGAATTTTGCCTCCAAAAAGCACCTTTTCCATCAGAATCCTGACTGCACCGGTCCATGCTCCAAAAGTCATCAACCATGCAAAAATAGATAAAATAAGATAAGTATCACCTCTCAATACGAAATATATCAATAAATAATAGTGAATTAAGACATAGAATAATGATGCAAAATGGACGTATCAGAGGTGGGTTCCTCCCGCTGGTTGTAGTGCTGCTATCCCTAACTCGAGTAGTGTCCTCTGCCTCCGTCTTGAGGGTCGCTCGCTGGCATGCATGATGAGACGTTGACGACGGTGACTGCAAGATCGTGGTGGCGTGTGTTGGTGGGCGGAGAGATTGATGATGGTGCTTCGAATCACCCGTGGTTTTTTGTGGGTGGGGTTAGGGAGAAATCCTTGTCGGCATGTCTGACTCTGACACGGTGCCTTCTTCAGGCGGCGTCATTCCTTCCTGGAGAGCGTCGTGATATCCCCAGCCCACTCTACCTCGAGTACCGGGAGAAATCCTAGGTCCAGTGCGCTGGTACGGACAGCAGTGTCATGCCAACGACACATCCCTTCTTGAAGGTGTTGTTTGGTACTAGGTGCTTAGGTGTACTAGGAGCGTGGTGGGACAATTTCGGAGGACGCAGCGGTGGAGGGTTACCCTCGTTCCCTAGATTTGCCGTTACTTTCATTTATTTCTTCTTGGGCATGTTTTAGTTGTTGCCCCACCATTTTCGTTCGATCAAATTCTCGCTTGGTGAAACACTGTATAGATGAATGCTTTATTTATAAAACCGAGAGAAATCCTGTTTTGAGAGTATTTTGTTAGCAAAACCTGGCTAAAACCAAACACACATAACTTTTGCTATACATCTACACTAATATAAAAAGATCCAAAGGATATGATCCAACAGATCCGGGACACAATTAGTTCATCATCCGGCTATTCACTGCCAACCTGTCTTTATGGGCTCGTCACTCCCAAAACAGATATCACGCACATCGCACGTCGCACACAAAGCTCGGCTCAAAGCTCATTCCGCAAGCCACGGCGTGCCGCGACAAGCAGACCAGAGTAACGTGCGTACGTCACTTTTCTTCTCACGCACTTACCAAATGGTGAGACATTTTACCTTAGTCCGCATCAACTTTTCATAGGTGACTAAACTTAGCTCTCACTCTTGTGAGAGATATGTGAGCTGCCAACGTTTTGGGCTGCCACATATCCACAAACGTGAGTTTTGAGACTTAGAAAAAAAAATCTAAAACAGTCAAAGGATTTAACCCGTAATTTCTACTAAAATCATCAAACAATTATTATAGATCGAAAAGAGTATTATTTTTATTAGGCACACATAATCTGCAAAACTGGCTGTTGGTACAGTAAGTAACGACCGATTTTTTTGAGAGAGAAACCACGTATTTCATTAATAGAAAATCAAGTTATATGAGTAAACAAACGAGGAAACTAATAGATAGACCAAGAGAAAACAGATATACTGTAAACTTTGTAGAGAACTATTCCTAGGATTTTCTGCCGCTAGACGTGTGTTGGAATAGACGTCGAGGCTCCAGCATTGACGGATCTAATGGATCGCCATCGCCAACGAGACTTTATGAGTTGATGAATAGACCCGCTGCAAGCAGCAAGACACATGTCGCTGTGACACATCGACTGGGGGACGTCCCCGTGCTACCTTGAACCAAGATACGCAGCATACTATCGACGAAGTCGAGGAATAACGGCAAATCCACCACGTCTGGACTAGCATCCTTGCTCTAGAGCATCCACCTCGTCCCGCCCCCCAGCACCGCCGTGGATAACGAGGAACGTCAGCGACACGTCGAGATACAGATCTGAAGATCCTCGAGAAGACCAATCCGACGATCTAAAGGATCGATAAGCACACGTTGCCATCAACTTTGAGATGCCGCCGTGAAGGACGACGCCGGTGTGGGAGAGGAGTTGAAGCAGATTTATTCGTCGGTGCGTCGCTCCCACCACCCCACCGACACACCACGGCAAAAAAGACTCTAATCCTAACTACAGAGCGGAGGAACGAGGTCCCCCTCCCTCCCGCTCCGCCGGAGCGGCATGGAGGGAGAGGGGACTCATGCTATGGCCGGTCGAGGTTGGGGGGATTTTTGTCGGCCGCCGCACACCGAGGACGGAGCGATTTGGATTGGTTGTTTCTTGAGTAAAATAAAATACATCGGCAGCCACATAAGTTGTTGGTATAAATTGGATTGGTCCTTGGAAAAGTTGAGTATACAGTCACTGAAGACGACGCAAACATGAGGATGGTTTTGCAAAAACGCCAGCAACAACTGCCCGGTGCCGCAGTCGTGTATGCGGCATGACAGCGAAAACAGAACGCCCCGCGCACAGCTGTAGAGTTGAGGCCGTCAGCGTGGAGGCAGACTCGCATATGTGCCTCTTGCCAGTGCGTGTACACGAAGACGCGGCGTGCTGCCTCTCGCTCTCGCTCTCGCCGACACGCACGTTCTTGCTCTTGCTCCTGGCCATGGTGACCCTGCTCGCCGGACATCCAGGTTCTGTGCAGCAACGAACACTCGGACATCTTTGTCGTCAACTGGTGTTAACACTGCTGGGCACGAGGGAGAGCTTGGGGAGGCCTTGGGCGCGCGCGGGTTCGGGGACGAAACAGAGCGGGGAAATCGATGACTTGATGTGTCGGCGGCGGAAGAAGAACGCGGCGACTACAGCACAGAGCCTCTCGCGTCGATTGATTCAGCAGGAAGGACCACCAGAAACGAGGCTGAGCGAAAGGGCCCCTGGTCTAGCAGCTCCGATTGGGGCCTACGGCAACGGCGTCGGCACCAACTGGACACGTCTCTCGCTGCAGAAACCACGTGGACCGATTTTACTCTTGTTTCTTATGTCCTCCTTCTAAGTAAGGACCGATTTCTAGTCAGGAGTTCACTTGATAAAAATAATACAGTACTAGTACTATTTTCCTCTAAAAAAATACGTACAGTACTATTTTTTGGAGTAATAAAAAAGAAAAGACCACCGCAATTATCGTGGCGTCGTGGCAATGACCTGACTGACACGTGTACCGTACGCCGTCCCTCCTTCTCCACTTCTCCTCTCCATTCCACACCTGCAGTCGCCGATGGCGTTGCTCCGTCTCCACCTCCTCCGGCCGCCGCCTGCTGCGCTCGCCGCCGTATCCTCCCCCTGGCGCCGCGCTCTCCCAACCACAGCACCCACCACCACCGGCTCCCGCCGCCTCTGCTCCAGCCACCCCGCCGCCCTCTCCTCCTCATCCTCGCCCTCCGTCGTCGGCGGCCTCCTCGACTACCTCAACGAGTCATGGACGCAGTTCCACGCCACCGGTTAGTCAGCACCCCTCAGCTCTACGCTGCTGCTGCGGCATAACCCACGCCCACATTAAACCTGGCATCCTATCCCTGCCTCTACATGCTCGAGGCCCTGAACCTGTTCGGTCCTATTCCCCAGCGGGGCGAACGCCGGTTCTTGGTATCTGACCGTGCACAGGAGCTTTTCCATCCTAGTCCCCTGAACTTCTGCTGGTTTGCGATTTCTGTGCATGTCCTAGAAGCCACGGACCTTTGGCATTCATGAACTGTTAGTAGTACAAATCGCTTGCTTCGTCCTCCAGTTTGTGTAATTCTGTTGGCCATGGTTTCAGCTGAGGCCAAGAGGCAGCTGCTCGCCGCGGGGTTCGAGCTGCTCAGCGAGAACAACGACTGGGACCTGCAGCCCGGCGGCCGATACTTCTTCACCCGCAACATGTCCTGCCTGGTCGCCTTCGCGGTAGGGGAAAAGTGAGTCAGTTTGTCTGAGGAGCTCGCCTTGTCCTTACTGGCACTGCTTTTACGTTATTACTCTGGATTTCATAATGAGCTTTACTGTCCATGTCTTCCATATTAGCGCTTCAAGCTGCTCCAAAGAAGTTCTCTTGTAGTAGCATAAAGTGTGTCCATAGTATTTTTAACTGATTTAGATAACTATAATAGAGGAAGAAACGGCAGTAGCATTATAATTGGATTCTTCCATTGCTGGTATTCCTTGTAAGTTTGAAATTTTCGTATAATAGTTCGCGGTGGGCTGGGTGATACCCTGTACTGTTAAATGGGAGACGCAGATACTAATACATTTCAAACTAATAATTAATCCTCAGTACCAAGAGCATTGTTGGAGATCCATATTTTGTGACTACCAAAGTGCAAATGCACGTTTAATCTGAAATACATGCAATTGTGTTTCCTCTGCAGGTACAGAGTTGGCAACGGTTTCAATATTATTGCGGCCCACACTGATAGTCCATGTCTCAAGCTCAAACCGCGGTCTGCCTCCTTCAAATCTGGTCATCAAATGATAAATGTGCAGACGTATGGAGGCGGGTTGTGGCATACATGGTTCGATAGAGATCTAACGTTAGCTGGGAGAGTCATCCTCAAGGCTGCAGATGGTTCGTTTGTGCACAAGCTTGTCAAAGTGAGCAGACCATTGATACGTGTACCAACACTGGCTATACATCTTGACCGGTTAGTTCTCACGTCCTCGTTTGCACTGCTTTATTTTGCTTTTCGGAACTTGGAGCCAGTCATCTTGTAGTTTTTGAGCTTTGAGCAAATGCTTGAGTTATCCATCGATTTTATTACTCCAGCCTCATTGATCCTGCCAAACTGCCAATGTCATGTCGTGGCAACTTTTTTTTTCTTCTACAATCAACCATTTTTTCCTGATCTTTGTGTTCAAAGTTATCCCAGTAACATTGTTTCAACACACTGAGCCTGCAGCCAATGATCTTGTAGTTTGTGTTTGTTCCTGTTTAGCTGTAATAATATTTGGCCATTCCTCGTGTAGCTGAGTGATGTGTTTTCCTTTTAGCACAGTGAATTCTGATGGGTTCAAGCCTAATCTGGAGAATCATCTAGCTCCACTTCTTGCAACAAAGTATGAAGATACTACTGGGAATTCTGATGACAAAAAGGGTTCAAGTTCCACAAAGATCGCCCATCATCCGCTGCTTTTGCAAGTAATTACTTCTCTCTACTGATTTCTTCCTTCACTTCAGCAAAAGTTCAGTTTCGAATTAATAGAGGTGGCTCCAAGTTGCACCTATAATTTTTTTCTTCACTTTGTGATCCATAGATTCTATCAGAGGAAATCGGTTGTGGGACAGATGAAATAATTGGTATGGAGTTGAACGTGTGTGATACCCAGCCTAGTTGCCTTGGCGGGGGAAATAACGAGTTCATTTATTCTGGTAGATTGGACAATCTTGCTTCATGTTATTGTGCTCTCAGATCTCTCGTGGACTCCTCCAAGATGTCAGAAGAATTGTCAAATGAGAAGGCTATAAGAATGGTTGCATTATTTGATAATGAAGAGGTACCGAAACCAAGTTCTGCTTCATGCATATTCCAGATTCCTAAAACACGTTTGGAGCCTATTTAAATGCTTTTTTAGGCTTAAAGAGGTTATGAATGAGAAATAGTAGATAAGTCATAGCTCACAGTAATTCCTCATATTCACATAAATTATCATGCTTGGACTAAAAAGAGCTGTCAATGATATAGTTATTCTGTACAAAGTATTTTCTTTAAGTAGAACTATCTGGTGTCTCCATGTTTGTTTCATGTGCTCCGTTTCTTCTTCCACTTGTTATAACTATAACATTGACAATGTTCAGGTGGGTTCAGATTCGATGCAAGGGGCAGGTGCACCAACTATGTTTCACGCTATGAGACGAATTGTTGACTCCTTGATGCATCAGTCCATGGGAGAGGGGGCTTTGGAGCGTGCAATAACTTCTTCTTTCCTTGGTATGGTTTGTGAATATATGAGTTTGTGAATATATGGTTTGTTGGATATAGCCTGTGACTAGTCTCTCCAATTGAGTTCGGTTCTCCTTTCAGTTTCCGCAGACATGGCTCATGCCCTGCACCCAAACTATCCTGACAAGCATGAAGAGTACCACAGACCAGAACTACAAAAAGGACTCGTTATCAAGCATAATGCGAACCAACGTTATGCCACAAGTGCTGTAACAGCTTTTCTCTTCAAAGAAATAGCAAGAATTCATAAGCTTCCAGTTCAGGTACTTCTCAACTTCTTTGCTTTTAAACAATTGGTTACAGCATTCTTTCTGTTGCAAGGTCAAATATTTTGAACATTTGATTGTGCTGCATGGTGGCTTGAGAAAGCTAATGATGATCCATCTGTAATTTATTATCCAGTCCCAGCAATATGATGTGATACAGTTAAATTCCAGAGGAACACAATCAATAATTGTGTTAGTTTAAAAAGTTCCCATCTTACTCTTTATTTAACAATCATATATAAGTGCTAGCTTGTTTATTTCTTGAGTATGTGAATAAGTTTGAAAAAGGTACTGATGCACTGCATACCCTACAGGAATTTGTTGTAAGGAATGATATGGGTTGTGGCTCAACCATTGGCCCCATACTTGCTTCTGGTGTTGGCATTCGGACTGTTGACTGTGGTATTCCTCAGCTTTCAATGCACAGGTATGCTCCGCTTTCTTTTATCTGCACTGTTGTTTATCTCACACTGATTTCGCATGTAACCCCAATACAAACAGTGATTTCAGACCTATCCATTTAACCTTTTTATTGGAGAGGACTAGTTCTAGGACCTCTCTTTTCAGTTTAACTGCAATGTTTTACTAAGAGCTTAGAAATGGTAGACAGATGACAATTGTATGCCACAAATAATGTGCATCCCTTTGCTTCCATCCCCATCATTGTTTGACCACCGTTGCTTTACCAAGTATTTGACCACTGTTGCATTGGTTTGCAGCGTTCGGGAAATGTGCGGCAAAGAAGACATAGACACTACATACAAGCACTTCAAAGCTTTCTTCGAGACCTTCTCGGACATTGACCGGAAACTAAATGTTGACTTTTAGGTCTTTGAACCGAGTGCTCAGCCTCTGAATAATGTTTGGAACTTTAGCTCCGTGTACATCATACCATGGTCTATCGCTGTTTATGATGGTATCAGCTTTTTTGTATATCCAATCTGGTTCAAGGCACAAGTTTGGAAATCATTTTCCAAACAATAATGTGAAGTAGACATCATTCTTTAAATTGTGTTTCTTAAACAAACTACAGTTCTGAAACTGAAAGTTTGCTTTTGTTCACTAGGACCATTAACTTTATCCCATTATTTTTTCCGGTTGCTGGCGGTCGTTGAAGTTAAGAGCTGCGATGCTGAATATGTATTTTATCTTCATCCAGTCACGATCAAACAACAGAATTGCACAAATTGACAATGCAAGCAATAAATCACATTGAAAAGATCATTTAGTCCGAACTAACTTGGTGCACAACTGCACAAAGTCAGGTGTGGTTTACAATGTTTGTCCGCCCTACAAACAGGGATCACACTAGCACTGCATCCATGTTCCATAATATTTCAAACTTTAGCTGTGTATACGTCATACTGTGGATGTTAATGACAGTATCAGCTTTTTTTTTTGTTTACCTCTATACTATAAGGTCTGCTGCCTGGTGGTATTATTCCACAAAATGACAATCTGAACAAGAAAATCACATCTTGCTACATTCCAAGAATGTTTCAGAAGCGGTTTAAAAAAAAGAATGTTTCAGAAGCAGAATAGACAGCAACAGCCAACAGAAAGTGTTCATGTTCAGAATGGAACTCGTATTTTCTTCCCCTGGGAAAAAGATTGCATGGAGAAAACAAATGATATAACCAAGTTTAACTTTCCTGTGTTGTACGAGAAGTCCACGGACTGCAACACTAATCCTTGGAAACAATGCAGTTCTTTGCTGAAAACCTCAATGAATCGAACCGACTTGGTGCACAACTGCACACAAGTTGGGTGTGGATTACAATGCTTGTCAGCCCCACAAACAGGAATTTAGGGATGGCACTAACACTGCATCCCTGTTCCTGAACAACTAACGGTGGGACACATGCTTCAGTTGCCCACAGGCCACAAATGGCAGCACCATTAATCTCTATCCTTTCTTTTGCCGGTTACCGGTGCAGCCTGATCTTCAGGTTGCGTCTGCCCAGCTCCATTAGATGCCTCAGATGGAGTTAAACCCTGGGAAACTCCATTGGCAATAGGAGATTCATGAGGTCGTTTGGTGAGACCTGACCTATCAATACAAAGCCAAGTCCTAGCTCTCTCGTCACCAGACTTCTCCTCAATCGGCACATGCCAAGATCCTGTCTCGGATTCCTGCGGTGCAGATAACATCAGCAAGAGCAGACAGTAAGCTCTAGAAAAACACCTGAATTGGTTACTTACTTGAATCTCCGAAGAATAAGGGGGTGGCATCATAAGCACTGCCTTCCCTTTATTAAAAGTGTACTTAACCTGCAGTTGCAATCAGATTAGCACAATGACAGTTAAGTAGGAATAGCAGTGGATTTATAGTACACCAGTTTTGCAGTGCACACCCGATGCCGTTGCTTCCACTTGTAGAAAAAGGATGATGATCCTAGGAGCTCAAATATGTGATCTCTCATTTCATCATTAGTCACGAGCAAACAGTTCAACCCAATTGCTGCATATAGCCAATACCTGAAAAGGTTATATGAATATTTATCAAACACAAGGAATATAACAGTGTAGGATGGTGAGAAATCAGCATATAATCTAATTCAGCAAATTAGTCAATCTATGCAGAGTTACATGGTAAGAGATATCACTTCCAACTAAAAAAAAGTTAACTGAATTTATATTAATATCTCATTAAACAAAAGTACTGACAGAAAACAAGGTGCAACAACATTGACGTGGGGAACATTACCAGTCATCATTTGACCCACTTGGCGACGTGTACAATGCTCCATTTGCTCTCCAAGTTTCAATAAGATGCCTATTGGATGGATTTTCCATAAGCTTCGCGATGCGCTTATTATGTAGTATGACAAGTGGCCATTTCCCGTTATATCTATCTCGTAGCTCTGTTACAACAGCATCCAGCTGCTCTATATTAAGGATGACAAACATAACATGAATTAGTCTAAATTACTTCATTGACGAGGGACGAGGGCAACATGTCAAAATTCGGTGTAGGATGAAGCACCGACCTGAGCCAAACTGAAACCGCCTTCAGCAAAATTTTGTTGATAAAGTGCAATATTTGCACCATCGACTATAGCTTCGTATTCTTTATGTGCTTCTAACCATTCCTACAGAAGTCATATTTTCCATGTTGTAAGAAAAACTGTTCTAAAATTTACAAACAGATAACAAGCAGTAGAAAAATAAATACAATATATGAAACATAATTTGATTGTCGCCTTTCCTTAAGCTACCTTCAGCTATAAGAATATTATGGATTTCTCTCAAACTACAGCTTTAGGACCAGTTACTCGAGCAAACAATTACTGTGGAGACATGACAACCAACCATAAAGGTTTTTAAGGACGACTAAAAATTGTTAACGCAGCAGGAGTTCAGTTCACATAAACAAATCAATGAAAAAGCTTACTTAAAACAGGGAGGCACACGTTCTGCAGGTCTAGTTTTCGCTAAGTTCTTAGTATCACACAGTGCCAGCTACTAATTGAAGTAAAGCCAAGCACATATGTGCTCTGACTATCACAATTTCCAGTAAACTAAATTAACTAACTACATTTAATGAAATGTACAATGCTAGGAAAAAAACATAAGGGACAGAGGATATGCACCTGAAACTGGCTGAAATTTGCCTTGATCTCCCTCTCAAGGGCCAACCCAGAAACAGAATCAGCAAAGGTATTTGTCTCCTCCATGTCAATATCAACAGATGCTAGGCGGCATCCGCATCCACCGCACTTGCCATCGGCAGCAACTGTCACCCTCTGCACCATCCACGGGCCATTCGAAAGCCATCCTAGCTGATGGCACCCACCACCATTCGCTACAATAGTGTCTTTCACCTGTTGGGCATCCCACTCGACCTTACCAGCCATTGCCGCCTTCTCGCTCCGGAACCAGCCCTCCAACACCTCTGCGGTCTCCTCGCTCACGCAACCCACGGCTCGCCTCAGCTTGTGCATATACTCATACACCTTGTCAGCATCACCCGCCTTGGCGCTGACCTCAAGGAGCGCGGCAAGTTCAGGCTCCTCCGGCGAGACGGCGGAGGCTGCCATGTGGGCCTCGACCGCGTAGGCCTTGCTAGCCTCCCCGGTGCGCCGGAACGCGGCGAGCACGGGGCTATAGGAGCGGAGGCGCGGCGCTTGGCCATACTTATCCCGCATGGTGGCCACGAGCTCGAAGGCCTCGTCGGCACCGTCCGGGTCGGAGGCTACGACGCGGGCGAGCGAGGTGATGGTGGCCTCGGAGGGGGGCGACCCGGCCTCGAGCATGTGCGCGAACACGCGGCGCGCGGCCGCGGCGGGGTGGGTTGGGAACGAGGCGCGGTCGGCGGAGGCGAGCAGGTGGAGGAGCTGGTTGTACTGGTGCGCGGCGAGGCGGAGGTCGGGCGCCGCGTCGGGGCCGGAGACCGCGGCGTCGAAGGCGGCCATGGCGGCGGCGGCGTCCCCGCGGCGGGTGCAGTCGGTGAGGGTGCGGGAGAGGTCGGAGTTGGGGCCCTTGCCGCGCCGGCGGCGCGGCGTGGCGGTGGCAGCGGCGGCGGTGGCCATGGGCGTCGCGGCGGGCGGGAGAGAAACCCTAGTAATGAGCAGCGTGGGCTTGGAGGCGCTCAGCGGCCATGGCCCATATGTCCGATGGAGGAGAGCAGTTCCCGTTCTCCAGAGCGTGTTGCACTTGGTGCCGGTCGCTGATATTAGTCCCATACCACTAACTGAAGAGAGTTCGTAGCGGTTTATAAGCTAGCGTGGAGACAACGCCGGCACAAGCCACAGGATGAAGTGAGCGGGCCTAACCAGCCCTGGAAAGGCCCCGAGCCTCATGCGCAGCGATGCGCCCACGTAGACGTGGACCGTCCCATGAGCTGGCGGTCCCCACCCTCGGGGTGCTACTTTGGGAAAGAAGATGGTGAGTAGGCCATGCACCATGTGATGGTGATGTGTGTGTGGGCGGCGACAGAACCCGTGTCCTCGTCGGTACACGCGCCGTGAGTAGCGTGGCATTTTCTCCGGCCATGCCCGCCCTCGTCGGTCTTGACAGCGTCAATGTAGTTGGAGTTGAAGTAGCATGGGTCCGCTCAGCTGGGACTTCTTGACGACCAGCAGCCTCGTCAAGGTGCGCAAGGGATATGCCTCGCGAGAGTAAGAGTCGATGGAGATCGGTGTCGGTGTAAAATCGACGCACGCATAAGTCGGCGGTGCAGCAAGTGTGGTCGGCGCCTCGTCTTGGCCCGACGCCGAGTTCACGGCTGTCGTCCTAGACAAGAGCGTCGTCTCACGGGCTCGTGGAGGATTGATGTCGGAGGCGTCGTATCTCCTCGAAGGTTAGTCGCATGCCAACCTAGTGTGGCTAGCGGCGCAAGCGTCACCCTGCCTAAGCGACCGTGAAACCATCGGACGACGTCATGTATGGCGGCTTGGCTGGTTTTGCTGGGTCAGATATGGGAATTGGTGCAGCCCCTTAAGCAGTAAGAGAGGCACGCCTGCCATCTTGGGTGTTGGGACATACACACACGAGCCACGTTTGCATGCTAAAAAGCACTTGACGTTAGCTAGCCATGCACGCGTGCAATGCTTGCACACATGTATCTCCTTCTCACGCCACGCATTGCTGGACCTCCAGCTTTCCAAGCGCGTCGTACATCCGTGGAGAGCCGCGACGGCGCCGTGTCTCCATGGTCAGGGAAGACGTGGACGAACGAGTCCGGCCGAGGTTCCCCAGGTATCCTCCACTTGAGCAGCATGCCCCGCTTCCCGGAAGCACGCGTGGTTGAAACCAAGGCCTCCTCCTGGTTCTCGACAACACCTTGAGGTAGGCAGGCTGCTTGTCCACAGCCCAGTCAGGCCGTCGCCTTCGGCACCATCAGCTCGCAGAGATGGAGGTGGCACCAGGATGCACGCTGGCAACCCGACGTCGCCGTCATGGGTGTCGTGGAGAGGGCGCCGGGCTGCACGCCGGCAATCCCGACGTCGCCGTCTTGGTGTGTCCTAGAGAAGGCGCCGGGCTGCACGCCAGCAGCCCCGACATCGCCGTCTTGGCGCCGCTGCACGCCGGCTGCCCCGACGTCGCCATCTCGGGTGTCGTAGAGAGGGCGCCGGGCTGCAGCTTTCTTTCGTCGGGTACAAACTCTGATCGCTGCAGCTTTCTTTCGTCGGGTACCGCTTATCTCCCCGGAAAGCCAGGTTGCTATTCAAAAAATTATCCCCCCTTTGGCCTTCTAGAACCTGTACGTGACATAGCGCAGGAGTTGGGCTCTCATGCAATTTAACGAGAGCGGGACTCTCTTCCGAAGAAAATTGTCACGTCTGCGCTGCGCATGGGTCTCTCCTCAGCTGATCGATCGACTCGGCACATGTACGATCCCGCGAGAGGCTAGACTCGTACGTGACCAAACTCGAGCACCGGTCGCTTGTAATCGATCAGCTACGTACGTGTACGTGCAAGCAGCCCGACGCCGACATGCATGCCCGGCAAACGAGGACGTGTTTTGATGCATCCTAGCTAGCTGGCTCGACCAGATGTATATACGTTGTTGAATAAGTACTAGCTTTACGACTTCACCATATATACGGGAGCCGCCTTCCAGACCATGTACCTGCAGAATAAAGCCAAAAACACGTGCATGTATCGTATGTAAATAAAGTAGTTCTTGTATCCATTATTTTGGTTGCACAAATATTTAAATTATTCTTTGGCACAAAATCGTGTCGAACACCAGCCGCTTCCCACCGAAGATACTCCGGGCTCGGGACGGCGTGAGACAAGAGCCTAGTGATTTCAGGGCGCATGCACATAGCGGGTAAGCCGATTCTGACTAAGGAAATGCTTGAAGTCGCGGGTGGACCCATAGCGAATAGTATGAATTACTCAATTCTGCATATCGAGACCACCCTTCTTAAAGAGAAGAAGCCCGGATACCCGGTCTTCACATGCAAGGTGCCATCGGGCCATGGATTCATCGACCAAGCACCCGCGGACATATTCTTCGTGCGGTACGAGGACATCTACAATCTCCTGCACTCGAAGCGGCTGGACTATAACTTGGTCCGTCTGTACTCGCTCAATATGGCGTTGAAGGCCAAGAGGAAGAAAACCAAGGGCATCGTGATAGTGGACCCTTACTACATGCGTGAGGTTGTCTTGGCGAACGATGGGGATCGGGCAATGGTGGCAGAGTACATAGGGAATATCTTCCATGAGAACCAGACCATTGATTCCATTCTTCTGCCTTGCTTTTCCGAGTAAGTAAACACATATTAGGTCGTCGTCGTAACAAATTATTTCTTAGATTTTCGTTGTTCCCTTCCAACAATAATTAGTTCCGTTTCAATTGTGTTGCGCAGAGGCATATACTGCACACTCATCTCCGTTTGTCCGAGATTGTCGCAAGCAACGTACTTCGACTCATCGAGTGACACAAAGCCGAAGGACTACGACAAATTCAAGAGAGTTCTAGATGATGTTCTACAAGTCTATGTCGAAAAGGGAGGCAAATTCTCCGGGGGGGGGGGGCAAGAACCAAGGATGGTAAACATGTGTTCAGTCACCACACGAAGTTCCCCTCCACCAAGCAGCCGACCAACAGTGTGAAGGAGGCCTTCTACGTCCTCCATCACATCAAGGGGTTCATGTGGATTCACATGTCGAGGCGCTGCCAGCTAATCTTCGACACTAGGCCACACAGTTAGCGGCGATCCATGATGCAGACCTTATGGAGGACTTCTGGCGCATCCAGACTCAGCTCTGCCAAATCATCCATGATGACGTCGAAACGAAGGGGGGGGGCATGTATGTGCCCATCGCGTTGAGTAACCGCGAGATCGAAGAACGCCTCGACATGCAGCACGGCACCAGAACGTTCATGACGAGAGAGGACGTGACCCCGTTCCCGACGAGGTCTACATGATGTGTGTGTGCCTATCGTTTTTGTGTCGTGCGTGTGTCGTGTCGTAGACTTGACTATCCTCGTGATGTATTTCCGTACTATCGTTTGACGTGTGTGTCGTAAACATTATTAACTAGCTAGGGCTAGTAAAACCCTTGAAGGTCGATGTTGGATTTGCTTATATGATAGTCATCGTCAGTGCTATATATATTTTATTTTAAGTTTATGAATCTGTGCTCATTTCTCTGATGCATGTCTTTTCTATGCATGCCTTGTCTACAGAGATGGTGAAGTGGTACATGGTACATTGGTGACACCCTGGATGGTGTACTCCATAATATGTGAAACACGATGGCGTGCGAGAGCAGGGACAACACTACGGCCAGCTTCAGGGAGATGTCGGAGGATCCAGTCCTCAGGCATCTCTCTGAAGATGGCCATAGAGGCACTCCCTAATATGTGAGATTAGTTAGCTCCTCATATTTTGATCTAGCTAGACAAGTTATAAACTCCAAGATGGTGTGCGAGAGCAGGGACAACACTACGGCCAGCTTGAGCGAGATGCCCGAGGATCCAGTCCTCAGGCATCTCGCTTTAGTTGGCCATATAGGCACTCCCTATCCAGCCGAATGGTAGTATCGTTCAACCGAAGATTCTCATAATGCACAACAAACCAGATATGATCGTCATTGGTGCTATATTGTATTTATCAGTTATGAATCTTTGCTCATTTTTCTGATCATGCAAACATGTTTGTAGTTTGCCATTCTTTTCATGCTTGAGAGCCAACACGATAGTTTGCCCACCACCCCAACCCCTGGCAAACCAACCGCGGGCCACCAACCCCGCGTTGTCGACCAACGAGCCGCGACCTGCGAACAACACCGTCGCCGCAAACGGGCAACCACTCGACGCCCGAACACACATCATCAACAATCAGGCGTGGCGGTCGCGCCAGCCCTACGACCTACGACACACCCTCGCCAGCCGCGGCGACCCGGAGCCAAGAGGCTCGCCCAGCCGAGCCGGGCCACAATGCTTTGGACCCATGATCCGCCGGGAAAAATACCCCGCCAACTTCAAGGCCCCCAAGGAGATCGAGAAATACGACCCGACGTACGACCCCGCCATTTGGCTGGACACATATCTCATGGCAATGGGGATCGCATGCCACACCGACCTGCTCGCCGTTCGCTACCTCCCCCTGATGATGGAGGGTGCGACCCGGCAATGGATCAACACGCTACCTGCCAACAGCATCGACTCCTGGGAAGACATGCGGGACGCCTTCGTCAGGCACTTCGAGGGCTCCTACACTCGCGCCACCACCATCGAGGACCTAGAGCGATGCATCCAGGGACAACGCGAGTCGACCCGCCGGTGGATCCAAAGGTGGCAAGAGCTGTGGATAAACACCTCCGGCATCCACCCAGACACGGCGATACACTGCTTCAAGAACGCGTGCCGGTACGAACCTCTAGTCGCCAAGATCAAGAGGGTCTACCGGACGCTCGATAACATCCCCGACCTCCTCGAGATTGCCAAGCGCTACGCGAAGGAAGACCCCAACCAAGACTCCGACGATGAGTCGGGAGGAAGACGGCGCACTAGCATCCACGATAGCGGGCGCCTACGCGATATGCGCTACAGCAACAACCGCATCACCGGAAGCGCCGAACCGACGGGCGAGTTGACTTCGTCGCCAACGCCGGCTATGGCCAACGCGACTCCAAGAACTACCGCCGCGACAGAGGAAACTACCGCGACAGGGGGAACTACCGCGCCAACAACGTGACGAGGCCGAAATTCGACCCCGCCGCCCTGCTCAATCAGCCCTGCATCTACCACAACAGGGAGGGAAAACCAGCCACCCACACCACCGCCGACTGCCACTCTCACAAAGAGATCGAGAAGGTGAGACGTGCAAGGGAGGACCCCAACAACAACCAACCGCGGGACAACGGGAACGGCGGCGGCTTCAGAACCGCTGTCGGGTCGCTACATACCTTCACCGGGCTCGGCACCAAGCGTGAGAAGAAGGTACTCGCCCGCGCGGTCACCGTCAATGCGGTGACGCAATTCGACATCCCCCGCTTCCTAAACTGGTCCGAACAGAGCATCACCTGGAGTCGCCAGGATCACGCACCAAGAATCGAGTATCCAGGGCGAGTCGCCATGGTGGTCAGGCCAAAGGTGGCCGACTACTGGCTGCCCAAGACGCTGATGGACGGTGGGAGCTCCATCAACATCCTGTACCTTGATACCTTCAAAAGGCTCCAGCTCCCAGAAACAACCATCGAGCCAACACTAACGACCTTCCACGGCATCGTCCCCGGTCGGAAGGCGTACCCGATCGGGAAGGTGACGCTGCCAGTCACCTTCGGCACCCCGGCAAACTACCGCACGGAGAGGATCGTCTTCGAGCTGGTAAACTTCCGCAGTCCCTACCACTGCGTCCTGGGCTGCCAGGCATTCGCAAAGTTCATGGCGACCCCGCACTACGCCTACAACGTGATGAAGCTCCCCGGGCCGAGCGGCATCATCATCGTCCACGGCGACCCCGATATGGCCGTGGAATGCGAGGAAAAAGGCGCCGAGCTCGCCGACACCGTCATCGCCGCGGAGACTGCCCAGGCGGAGGAGCTCGCGAAATACGCGGGCAACATCAACAAGGACGATCCCACCATCCTGAAGAAATCGATCGCCGCGAACTCCACGTTCGAGGCGACCACGCACACCCGCACCGTCAAGCTCGTCCCAGGCGACTCCAGCCAGACGGTCACCATCGGGGCGCATATGAGCCCCGCATAGAAAAGCGCGCTCATCGGGTTCCTCCGTGAGAACCGCGACATCTTCGCATGGAAGCCATCTGACATGCCAGGTGTCCCGAGGGAACTCGCTGAGCACAAACTCAATGCCGACCCCAAAGTGCGACCAGTAAAGCAGTCGCTACGGCCCTTCCATGAAGAGCGCCGTCAAGCAATCGCCGAGGAAGTCCAGCGCCTGCTAGCCGCATGCTTCATCCGGCCAATTAAGTACTCCAAATGGCTGGCAAACCCAGTCCTGGTCCTCAAAAAGAACAACGCCTGGAGAATGTGTATAGACTACACCAACCTCAACAGCGCCTGCCCGAAGGAGGAGTTCGTCCTACCGCGCATCGATCAGATCATCGACTCGACCGCAGGGTCAGAGTCGCTGTGTTTTCTTGACGCTTACTCTGGTTACAACCAGATCAAGATGGCGGTCGAAGACGAGGAGAAGACGGCATTCATCACGCCACTCGGCGCGTTCTGCTACACGGCCATGACATTTGGCCTCAAGAACGCAGGCGCCACATATCAGAGGTGCATGCAGGAGTGTCTCGCGAGCCAAATTGGCCGAAACATCCACGTCTACATCGATGACGTGGTCGTAAAATCCACCCGCCAGGACGATCTACTCGCCGACCTAGCAGAAACCTTCGCAAATCTGCGGAGGTACAACATCAAGCTGAACCCCGGAAAATGCACCTTCGGCGTACCCACCGGACAACTTCTGGGGTACGTAGTCTCCAAGCGAGGCATTGAGGCCAACCCCACCAATATCGACACCATTGCGCGACTCGGGAAACCCGAGTGCCTGCGCGACGTCCAAAAGTTGGCAGGGCGAGTCGCGGCTCTCAGTCGCTTCATCCCCCGGCTAGGCAAGAAAGCAATGCCCCTATACTGCCTGATGCGCAAGAACCCAACGTTCTAATGGGACGCAGAGGACGACAACGCACTGAAAGCACTCAAAGAAGTGCTACTCGCGGCACCATTACTCGCCGCGCCACTCGACAGAGAGCCAATGCTCGTCTACGTCACGGCCTCCAATCGGGTCGTCAGCGCCGTGATGGTCGTCGAACGACCAGAAGAGGGGAAGGAGCGCCCCATACAGCGCCCAGTATACTACATCAGCGAAGTCTTAACAGACTCACGACAGCGCTACCCGCAATACCAAAAACTGGTGTACGCGGTATTCCGAGCACAGCAGCGACTCCCGCACTACTTCCAGGAGCACCCAATCACAGTGGTATCCTCCACGCCCCTGCAAGACATCATACGCAATCGCGATGCGACTGGGCGAGTCGCCAAGTGGGCTGTCGAGATCGACGTCCACAACATCAAATACGAGCCCCGAAAAGCGATCAAGTCGCAAGCCCTGGCCGATTTCCTCGCTGACTGGGAAGAGGCACAGCAGCCAGAGAAGCTCCCATACCTCCACTACTGGTCGCTCCACTTCGATGGCTCCAAGAACGCCGACGGCGCGGGGGATGGGGACATACTGACCTCCCCCAAAGGAGACAAGCTCCGCTACGTGCTCCACCTCAACTTCAAACCCTGCACCAACAACGCGGCGGAATACGAGGCCCTCCTCCACGTCATGAGAGCCGCCAAGGAGATGAACATCAATCGCCTACGATGCTACGGCGACTCCGACCTAGTCGCCGGCCAAGTGGCCGGGACATGCGACGTTGTTTCCCCAACAATGATAGCGTACCGCCAGGCCGTCGACCAACTAGGAGGACACTTCGACGGCTACTCCGTCGAGTGGATCGACAGGCGTAAAAACGAGGAGGCAGACGCCATTTCCCGCATCGGGTCGGCTCGACAGGCGCCACCAGTAGGCGTCTTCCTCGACATCATCCACAAGCCCTCCGTCAGCCCACCGAAGGAGATCGATGTCGGGATCCCACTACAACCAGAACCGGCTTTAGTCGCCATGGTTGTGGAACCTAGCGACTGGACAGCGCCATACGTCACCTTCCTGGAACACAAACTCCTACCGAGCAACGAGACAGAGGCGTGAATGATCGTGCGCCGCTACAAATCCTTCGTCATCATCAACTGCGAGCTCCACAAGCGCAGCATGACCAGCGTGTTCCAGCGCTGCGTACAGCCAGAGGAAGGCGAAAGATCCTCCAGGACATCCATGCCGGTGACTACGGCCATCACGCCGGCGCCAAGTCGCTAGTCTCCAAGAGCATGCGGCACGGTTTCTACTGGCTCATAGCACACGCCGACACCACCGACGTCGTCCAAAGATGCGTCGGATGCTAGAAGTACGCCAACCAGACGCACCTTCCTGGTTTGGCGCTCAAGACAATCCCCATCACGTGGCCATTCGCCGTATGGGGCATGGACATGGTCGGCTCGTTCAAGAAGGCCCCATCGGGCTTCACTCACCTCCTGGTCGCAGTCGACAAGTTCACCAAATGGATGGAGGCCAAGCCGATCAAGAAGTGCGACGGCAAGACGGCTATCAAGTTCCTCCGCAAACTCATCTACCGGTACGGCTACCCACACAGCATCATCACAGACAACGGCACCAAGTTCGCCAAGGGGGCCATGGCGGAATTCTGTGAGGAGCACGGTATACGACTCGACCTCGCGTCAGTCGCCCACCCGGAGTCAAACGGCCAAGCAGAGCGCGCCAACCAGAGCGTCCTCCACGGTCTCAAGCCGCGACTACAGGTGCCCCTCGAACGCACCCCAGGATGTTGGGTCGACGAGCTCCCGTCTGTGATATGGGGGATCCGCACCTCCGTCAACCGATCAACCGGGTTCACGCCTTTCTTCATGGTGTACGGTGCCGAGGCCGTAATGCCAACAGACCTGGAGCATGACTCCCCTCGAGTCGCCAACTACGTTGAGGCGGCCAACAAAACCGCCCGCCAAGACAGCGTCGATCAACTCGACGAAGCATGCGGCCTGGCTCGCTCCTGCACTGCCATATACCAGCAAGGACTTCGTCGTTATCACAGCCGCCGAGTGCGAACTCGCACCTTCCAGGAAGGCGACCTGGTCCTACGACTGGTCCAAGACAAGAAGGGCATGCACAAGCTATCCCCCCATGGGAGGGGCCATTCGCCATAGGCCGAGTCCTTGGCAACGATGCCTACTACCTCATCGACATACGGGGTGACGGTCAATTGGAGGTCGGGAGGCCATGGAATATAAACCTCCTCAGAAAGTTCTATACTTAGAACCTCACACTGTACTCCATCAGAATATATAATGAAATTCATTCGGATCGCACAAATTGTGTCCACTCACCATATTCTTGTGCCACTCGCACTCGTACATGCTAGCAATATGCTACTTACGGAAGTCAACCTATGGTCGAGCGACCGGCACGACCAAGTAGTGCGGCACAAGGGTACCGGAAATATTCAGGCCTTGGGTCGTCCACGAAAACGCCAACCCAGAGCCGCCATTGGAGTTGCCTAGCCCGACTGGCCCGCCGGGCCAAGACATCCGATACACGCTTCTCACAGCGATCTGTCCCTCCCACCCTCGCACAAAGCAACTCGAACGGTTAAGTACCACGCACGGGGACTCCGCAAAATGGGGACCCCACGCGGCTTGGGAACACACCTAGTAAGAGAGCTGCCTAGGGCTCGCCAAGCGACTGGCTCTCCGGGCCAGGGGAGGAGACGCGTTACAAACAACGCATTTACAACCTGCAACAGGATCACAACCAATACGGTCTAGCACAACACTCGGGACTCGTTCACAAACGAACCCCACTCGCGCTCGGGGACTCGCCGCTCAAGAGACGCGAGGGAAAAAAAAACAAACGCGAAAACAAATCAAACACATCGAAGTACACAATCGAGTTATACCCCATTAAAGGGCGGACACGCTCGGGGACTCGCTCAAATTGTTGAACAAAACACTCCCTTAATCATAACACAAGTCGACCAAGTCGCCGCGACATGGATTACAAAAACATCATACAATGTTCGCCACTTGGCATCTATTACAACTATTACATTTGCTTACTCCACAGGCCCTGACGAAGAAGAAGCGCCACCACCCTTGACGCGAACAAAGGGCCGCCATGGGTTCGTCGGGTACGTGGTCAGCGACTTCGCCAACGATGACCGGAAGGGCTGCTCCGACTTCATGTCGCGGTGCTCCGGCTCGGGGTCGCCAGGCGCCAACACCGTCTCCTGGTACGACAGAAGATCCCCCATCGCCAAGACACGGTCGGCATAAGGAGTGGCCTTCGCAGTCAGCTTCAGCACCTCCGACATCTCCACCGTGCCGGTCACCGAAGGATAGCCACTCGTTACGTCGTCCAGATCAAAGTCGTCCAGGAAGTGCGCGAGGCCCAAGCTCAACGCCGTGGCGGCCCCGCGCCTGAACGCGGAGCGCATCATCCACTCCACAACCGCGGGCACCTCGTGAGCCCCCCAGGGATGACTTCGGTGGGAGACATGCCCTGGAGAGCTGCCTAGACACACAACGCCGAGGCCGTGGCAGCATTCACCAGGGTAGTCACCTACTGCGAAGCGGTATACGTCTGCACCACAGGGTCGCTTTGGCCTACCACAGCTGGAAAGTCAGATGCCAGTCAAACAATAGAACCTGCAAAAGCGGAGAACCGACAAAAGGATAAGGCAAATGACAGAAACTCACCAAGAAGCTTGCGACAATTCTCCTTGATGTGCTTCTCCAAAGCGGCTTGGTTGTTATGCCGCCCCACGATAATGGAATCCGTGGCCTTGCGTTCCTCCTCAGCGGTGGCGACGACAGCCTTCGCACGTTCTTCCGAAGAAATTGAGGCCGCCTTAGCATCCTCCAACTCCTTGACTAGGGAGGCCACTCGCTCATTCGCCGCGTCCAGTTCGGCGAGTGGGACATACCCCTCACGGGCCTTGGAGACCTCGTCCGGGAAACCATCTACAAGCAGAGATGTCAGAGTATTGAACAAAACTAGCTCATAACAAGCAAAGAAGAACAACGTCAAACACTCACCGATCCTCTCCTGAAGCCGCCGGTTCAACTCTTGCGCCCCGCGCAAATCACGCTCCAGGCGCTCTCGCGCAGCCTGCCGATCAGTCGACTCCCGCTGTAACCCCTGCAAAACAACGAGACCAGCTAAGCATTGGGAGGAAAAGAAAGACCAGTTCCCAGCCGCTGACATTCGGCGACTAGGAACTCAGGGACTGGAGAATACAGGAAAATTAAGATCAGTTCCCAGCCGCTGAAATTCAGCGACTAGGAACTCGGGGACTGGAGAATACAGGAAAATTAAGACCAGTTCCCAGCCGCTGACATTCAGCGACTAGGAACTCAGGGACTGGAGAATATAGGAAAATAAAGACAATTCCCAGCCGCTGAAATGCAGCGACTAGGAATTCAGGGACTGAACATACCTGAATAGCAGCGCCGAGCATCTTGTGAAGTTCAGCAGCATCAGTCGACAGGACCGTGAAGGAGGTGCGCCCGCGGCGGGCCTCAATCTCCGCGTCCACGATCTCCTGGAATTGTAGAGATTGCGCATCCGCACCGCCTGGAAACCCCCTCGCCATAAAGCGAGGGAACGTCGCCGACGCCCTGGCAGGGGCGCTGGTCGCCGGGACCGGCACCTTCGGCGCGGACGCAGCTGGTGCTGGCTCTGATCGCGTCGCCGCCCCCTCTTCGACGAGCGACGCAGCAGCTGGCTCCGCGGCGCTTCCCCCGGTCGCGGCGTCGTCAGCGCCCCCTCCTGTTTCTTCGCGACTTCAGCAGACGCGACATCCTCGGAGGCCTTCCTCTTCTTGGGCAGATCACCCTCTCCCGCGATAGTGGCCGGGGGAATCTTGGCAACCGAAGGGCAACCAATCTTCTTAACCCCAGACCTGCATGAGCCCTTCTAATCAGCACAACCACAACACGAAAGAAGCAAAGTAAATTGGGACAAGGAAGTATAACTTACTTGGTGACTGGAAGAACGTGAAGCCCGGTACTGATATGGGCAGGCTTATCCAACTTGGGACCCAGCTTGCGACTGAGCCCCCGCTCGAATACGTCCGAAGCCCACGAAACCGAGGGCTTCCTTGATGACTAAGCCGCAGTCGTCGGGATCTCCGGCTCCGACGCCGCTGCCTTCGATGGCAGCGGCGACTTGGGCGGCACTACGTCGGTCGCTTCTTGGCTTGGCACCCCCGAGGTCGACGGTGCGATCGAAGCCAGGGGCGCCTCCACCACCACCTCTGCGTCCTCGCCCTCCAACCACTTCGTCGGGATTGCGGCCCTCGGGACCTTGTGCGAGACTTCAGGAGACCCTTCGCCGTCGGAGTCGTCGTCCGACCCGAACACCACTGACGACCTGACCGGTGATGCAGGCCTTTTTGCCGGTGACTTGGGCTGGCGTGGGGGCTTCGAAGGCGTAGCGGTGTGCCGATATGTCTGCTCCTGGGCGACCTCATCGCCTTCTTCTAACTCGTCCAGGATGCGGCTCGCTTCGACCTCTCGCTGTTTCTGCATTCGGGTCTTGCGAGCCACAGGCGCTGGGGAGCGACCTCTTCGTCTTCCCCGTCGCTATCGGAAGGATCCCCCTCGGAATCTTCCTCCAGCTCCTGGGGGACTTCTTCATCGAGTGGAGGGAGCCAACCCTCCAATACCTGAAAAAGCTGAGAACCACTGCGAGTCAAAAACACGACAAGCAAAAAGAATGAAATTGGTATACGAACGGAGCGATTGGAAAGAAGACTTACTGTAGGGGCTTCGTTCTTCACGGGAGTGTACGGGGCGACTCCGACCGCCGCACCCGTGAACTCCGCGGCGGTGATCTTCTTCAGGGCAGCCTTGTAATCTTCGGCCTCCCACGACTCCTTGCTGGTGCGAGATGGATCAAGCTTCCCGCTGTACTCGTACATCCAGTGTGGACGAGCCGCCAGCGGAACCAGGCGCCGCCCGAGCCAGCAATTGTAGAGGTTGATCGGAACCAACCCCTGGTCCTTCAGCTTCTGGATCTGATCCATCATTTCCGCGACAGCCATCCGCTGATCTTCAGGGAGCTTCTTTGGAGCCAGTCGGCGGGGCTCGCTCCTCTCAGCGACGAATTCAGGAAGGGAGACCTCGCCGGAGGGAGTAGCTTCCTTGACGTAGAACCAGCTTTTCTTCCACTCGCTGGCGGCCTTCTTCGGCAGGAGGAGCTTGACGAAGTTGGCCTTCGGCTTCAACTGGAAGGTGACCCCGCCTGCGGCCAGCATCAAGCCGCTGGACGCCTCGCGCCTGATGCGGCCGTGGAAGAGCTCCAGCCACAGCGGGAAGTATGGCCTGTAGCCGAGGTAGCACTCACAGAAGGCGACGAAGATCGCCAGCTGCTCGATGCTATGCGGACCAAGATCTGAGGGCTTGATCGCGTAATACGCGCAGAAGCGGCGGAAGAAGAGCGAAGTGGGGAACCCTAAGCCCCTCTCGAGATGGCTGGTGAAGCATATGAACTCACTAGGCCGCGGTTTCGGCTCAGTCTCGGAAGAGGGGGAACTCGCCAATTCCCCTTGCGAAGCACCCCGGCGTCCTCGAAGGATTTCAGCTGGGTTGTGGTGCACTTGGATTTTCCCCATGAGCCTTTGGGAGGCGCCATTGAGTGAAAAGTGGAATCGAGCGATGCGAGGAGAATAGATCGGGGGTGAGTAGAGAGGAAGAGAAAATCAAAGAATGCGAAGCAGGATCGCGAAGCTGATCCATCACTCCCCTTATATGGGAAAAGTCACCCGCCAAAATCGGGATAGCCGTTACCCACGGTAATTGCGCCGTAGTTACCGTTGGAAATTCCAATGGATAGTTTGACTAAGGTTGACGGTCCAACTCATGTGGTCCACTCGCCACCCGCCAATCTTTCTTCTCGCCGAAATGACGACTGGGCAGCAATGATGTTCATTAAAGTGACGAGTGGAGCTGTGGAGAAATTCTCCTCGGCATTAATATAGTCCATCGCCGATTCGACTGGGCGCCCAAACTAGGCTCGCCTACTTCAAGCACCAAAGGACGCCTACGCATGCATCAACGATGGCCTCGGGGACTACTGATGGGGATATGCCAAAGGGGGTATGCTCAGCAGTAGGTTTCGAGTCGGCCGGAAGGCCCGCGAGTACGCCTGGAGGACAGCGACTGGACTCTGAGGAAAGAAGAAGCCCATCGACTGGCGACTGGAAGCCCAGGAGCGTAGTAGAAGCCTAGTCGGATTAGGCCAAAAGCCCCCGGATCCTTATCTTGTTCGGGGACAACTTGTAAACCCTGGGAGGTGCTTCATATATAAACCTCCCTAGGGTATCGTAGAGACTCACGTTCCATCATACACCCCCTCAAGCGACTCGCTGCCCAGCCACCGAGCTCACCACCCTTGTAACTCGCTCTCTCATAATCCAATCTAGCAGGAGTAGGTCTTTACCCTCCGGGGGGCCGAACCTGGGTAAACCCCTGTGCACCTGCCCCCATCTCGCACCGCAGATGGCCGCCAACTCTTCCTCACGAAACTCTCAATCGCTGCCTATGGCAGCGACTGTCGTGGCCATTTCCACGACAACATGCATGTCTACAGAGATGGCGCAGTGGTACATGGTATACAGGGGTCAGGTTCCAGGGATCTACGACGAGTGGGAGGACTGCCAGGCACAAGTGAACAACTTCAGCGGTAATAGCTACAAAGGCTACACGACAAGAGAGCTGGCGGTAGCCTCGTGGAGGAGATACATGTGGAAGAAGAACCGGAGGAAGATCATCATGGTCTCGGTTTTGCTCCTCATCGTCGCTGCTATGCTCTATTCGATCATAGTCTAGACTGATAGCTCTATGCATGTGTAATGTGATGATCGAATTTGTAATGTGATAGACCGAATTTGTACTACCACACTTTGTGTAATAATCTAATAACACTTGAATTCATATTTGATGTATTTCAGCACTTTGAATTCATATCTTAGATTAAATTCATATTTGGTGTATTGCTGTATATAACTGATGTATATAACTACTATATATACCTGCCGTATATATAAAAAATACACATGAACAGTCAGTGACACACTGATTTTGGGGTCAGTGGCACACCATGTCAGTGGCGCATGATGTGCTCGTGCGCTGCTGATAATGTCCGTGGTGCACGGATTCATGGTGCGCCACTGACCACCCTAGTAACCGTGGTGTGCCTGTGCGTGCGCTGCTGGTAATATCCGTGGCCCACGGAATGGCGGTGCGCCACAGACTTGTCTACTATCCATGGCGCATGACCCAGTGCACCACTGACTGCCCTAATATCAGTGGTATGATATCAGTGGCGCACGGGGCATGCGCAACGGACTTTATTTTTGGTGCTGATAGGCATTTTCCTACTAGTCATTGATTTTCTCTATTCCCACTCCCTCTTCCGCCAATAGTCCCCTCTCATGGAATAGCCTAGTGTTTGGTCAATAGGGCATGGGACGGATGCTAGCAGTGTAGATTTACCATAAAAAAATCTTCAAAGTTTATCAAAATGGAAAGTAATGATTGAGCATGTACCACCACTTTTTGGAGTTCATTTGTGGCATTACAATAGTACAAATAGTTTTAAAAGTTCTTGCACATGAGCTTTAGTGATCCCTCTATATTAAAAATTCAAAAATCGTATTTATAAGTTTTAATAATTTTGAAACAATCGTATTTATAAGTTTTAATTTAAAAGTTCTTCCTCCTACTCCTTCCTACAAGCATGCAAAACTGCAATACAAAATTATTATGGGCTACACAAAAATGACGAAGTCATATATTTTTTGAAGATTTGAAATAATGATACTTAGATCCACAATCGTTTCATTTTTGTGTAGCTCAAAATGTACATTATTTTCAACTAATAGTTTATATGTTTGTGGTATACATCCTGATTTGTTTTTAGAATTTTTGGGAACTTAGAATTTAATTTTTGATTTTTCTTTAGAAAAGAGATCAGTGGTATCCATGTGCACCAAATCTACACTGAACCGGTTCCTAGAAAATCATGATTGTAGTATGACATTAGAAAATCTCACACCAAGAAAGATAGGAGTAAAAACAGATACGATGCTTCTCATAGAGAAGTAACAAATATACTTGAATCAGAAATTAAGATTTTTTCTCCTTTTTTTTGGTTCTTCCCAAACGTCACAAACATACCAAGATGAAACTTTAAGAGTCAAATACAACGTTAGTATCACAATTAATGTGTTATTTTTCTTTCAGAATGTTTGTTATTACAGTAGTAAAATCTGAAATGAGTGGTGTTGTAGATACATGGGGGCTAAAAATATCCAGTCTCCAAAACTTTCAAAAATAAAAAAACCGTATGGCCAATTTAGGCGACCCTTCTATACATAAACTTATTCATGTCGACCGATTGTATGAGGGCTAGAGGGGCTAGCCACGGACCAAACCAGAAAGTACTTCAACTATCTCTGGGGGTTATGGCCATGGTGATGCCATCATGCCGACCGAACCTAGAAACAGGACAGTCGGTAGCAAAGATGTCGGATGATAGGTAGCTGGTGGCCCCACCCATGACCGGCATGCTGGTACGCAAGCTGAGCTTGTTGACATAGTCGGGGCGGTACGTCTGACCAAGAACACCGTGCACGTTTTCGGTAAGGTCGTGGAACTTGAACCCGATGTCCAAGTGAGCCAGGCAGTCGTCCTCTGCCACGCCGTAGTTGTGGACGCGGGAGTCCTTCTCCGTGACGGACACCGCGCTAGCCATGATGTCGAACACCCCCGCGAGCTGCACACGGACGCCGTTGGCCATGGCGGTCCTCGTGATGCTCAGCCCGGTCACCGTCGTAGACTCCCACCGCGCGCCGAGCTTGGGCGGGATGTCGATGGTCTCGTCGTCGTCGAGGGTCATGTGTAGACGGTCGACGTCGCCGTTCCATTTGATGGTCTTCTTGGCCCCGATGAAGAGACGGTGGTCGGCGAAGCGGATGCCGAGGGCCTGGATCCAGGTGAAGTGGCGTCGGATGGCAGCATTGTGGCTGCCGATGAAGTGGGCGTTGACGTGGAGGTCGGCGTCAGAGAGAATGCAGAAGTCCTTGTCCTTCCTGCCGTGGAAGTAGAAGTTGTTGCCGTCGCCGCCGGTGAAGCGCGGGTCGCCGCAGGATACTCCAGGGTAGAAGTCGCATACTTGAGCAAGTAACAGAGAGTCAGTGACACGTATGTGGACATGGAAGAGTGTAATCTTAGGGAAAAGTGTGTTTTCAATGAGCACCATGGTAGGTACACAACCATCCGTTTTTGTGTCGAGCCGTGTATTAACTTTATACTATGTTTTGTTTCTCCCACATGATATATAGAACATAAAAGCATGAAACTTCACATAGGTCAATATTATAATGAAATTTCAATGCCTATATATAAACTCTTCAGACTTTTAGACCATAATAATAAAAGCTTGAAATAGAGGAATTTGTCATTTTAAATATTTATTGTGCACCAAAAGTCTAGAAATATTTTCAAACATTGAAGTTCCAATGCATATTGTTGACCTGCAAAGATTCATGTGTATATGTTGTGTCATTTGGGAGGAACAAACAAGCGAAAGTTTGCGCAGCGATCACACAACACAAAAACGCATGGTATGTGTGTTCCTATCATGATGCTCGATCATAATTTTTCCTAGGAATCTTAGTTATAGGTGCCTGTATATATACTTACTGCACAGCGTCTTGCAGCTGGGGCAGAGGACGAAGCACTGGTCTGGGCAGCGGCTGTCGCACTTGACGTTGACGCACTTCTTCTTGCCGCAGTACTCCTCGCCCCGCTTGCCCAGTACCAGCCCTGCTCGCGGGGTGATCACGCCGTAGTTGGACAGCGGCACCACCGCCGCGGCGGCTGTGCCCACCGCCAAAGCGACCACGAGGAGAGCTACGAGCTGCCGCGCCATGGATCGGCGCTCGCCGGACATTGGCAGTACCAGAGTTTGAGGTGGCATGCAGCCGTGTGGTGTCTTGGCGCTCGCCGGTATATAGGCTCACATGCTGATGGTGTGCTAGCTACGCACTCTCTGAGGCTACTGTAAGTAAGTTGATATGCAATTAAGGGAGTTGACATTGGGGAAAAGGGTGAGGAGTCCATCCCGTTAAGTCATCCTGACCAAACTGTGCTGGCAGACCTGCCAACACCGCCCACGTTAATACATGCACGAAGCAACGCCAAGTGTCTCTCTCGCTCCCTTCCCTTGTGGAACATGCCCAAACGCGCTGTTTGACTTTGTTTCACTAGTAACCGTCAAATCACAAGCAATGTCGCGTTGCAACATGCTATATATATTATTAGATTCACGAAACTGATCATAGTGGGCATACAAGTTGCGAGAGCTAACTTTCTTTTGTCATCCGTTCAATATTTCAGCATGTAATTTGAGGTCTTTATCGAAAACAATGTAATTTGAGATGTCCCTAAGTCCACGAAACGCGTGCCAAGCCTTGTAGTTTTTGTTTAGAGCTTCTAAGTGCACAAAAGAAAATACAAAAATAATGAGGTGATCCTAACGAGGTTTTCAGACAATTTATTCCCACAACCCACTTTAGCTAAAGCATTACCTGTACGTCTAACATGCTTGACCGCACATTACGCCAAGTCACCAAACAACGTCTTGATACCTTCAACTAATGGACCTTGAGCTGATCGATCCAGATCCTGGCTTCTAATCTTAGCCACAGCTCCCAGCTGACAATCCAGCTCCAACACCACTCTCGATGATCCCACTTCCTTTGCTAGCAACAATGCATGGTGACACGCCATTAGCTCGGCGTTCTCTGGATCGTACACGTGAGGGAAAAAATGGCTCGCTGCTGCAATCGGCGCTCCATGGTGGTCCCGATATGATCACACCTCCACCTCCGTGTTCCTCAGAAGATGAAAAAGCCCCATCCGAATTGCTTTTGTGCTAACCAGGCTCCGAAGGCAGCAAATGCTCCTCCTCTGATGCTTCCTTCACCACAACACCTGGTTTCAAGGACTGCCACTCCTCTTCAAGACATTCTGTCCAAAGCTCTTCATTCTGGCCATTGACCCTCTTCAACGCATTCTGGCCATTGACCCTCTCAAACACATTCTGGCCATTGACCCTCTTCAACGCATTCTATCCAAAGCTACTACCATCGGGATCCTCAGCCCTATGCTCTCCAGAGTGGCGACTTGCAGAGTCTCTCTCTACGCTGACGATACCAGAATCTTTGTCAACACAATTAAAGAGGAGCTTGATGCCGTCTTTGCGATCCTTAATAGTTTCGGCAAGGCTAGCGGACTGGTCACCAACGTGGCTAATACGGAGGTCTTCATGGTGCAGTGTAGGCAAATCAACATTGAGGAGGTCATGTCCGTCTTCCCTGCCAAGATCACTTCATTCCCTGGAAAGTACCTGGCTCTTCCGCTTCACATCCGTGCCCTTCGCAAAGTAGACTTCCGGCCTCTTTTCGACAAATCACTGGGAAACTTCCAGGATGGTTCGGTAAGAACATCGTGCGGCCAGGACAAATAACCCTGGCAAAGTCCGTTCTCATGGCCACTGCAACATACCATGCTACCGCCATCCCGCTCTCCGAGTGGGCGCGCAAGCAAATTATAAAGATCGTTCGGAACATACCCAAACGCGCTGTTTGACTTTGTTTCACTAGTAACCGTCAAATCACAAGCAATGTCGCGTTGCAACATGCTATTATTAGATTCACGAAACTGATCATAGTGGGCAGACAAGTTGTGAGAGCTAACTTTCTTTTGTCATCCGTTCAGTATTTCAGCATGTAATTTGAGATCTTTATCGAAACAATGTAATTTGAGATGTCCCTAGGTGCACGAAATGCGTGCCAAGCCTTGAAGTTTTTTTTTGAGAGCATCTAAATAAGTGCACAAAAGAAAACACAAAAATAATGAGGCCATCTCTTTAAAAGATGATTCAGAGACTATGAAATGTTGTATACTCAAACTAAAAAGGTGCATTTTTCATAAGAGGCTTGCTTCGGTGCCCCCCTCCCTCGATCGAAACTTTGAGATAAGTGGGCGACTGGGTTCACGGGTGGGTAGTGGGCGGGCCTTTGTCAGATCCAAGCCCGTGTATTTCCCCGCATGTAGCAATACGATTCGGAGGATGTATGTACGGGTCATAGGCATAGAAGAAAAAATAGGTGTTGGGCCCACTTCTGTTAATCCCGTCCACGTTAATCTGATCCGATCGCATAGCTGCCGCGATCTCCATTGCGCTGGACTGTGCGTCGATCCACATCGAGAGCCGAACCCTAAGTCGGCTGCGACGACCGGCGCGATATCGCTGTCGCAGGTTCCGCATTAGATCGAAGACGATCCATCCCGTATCGGAAGTGGCCTCAAATCGCCTGCAGGGTTTGGAGTCATCCGTGATGAGCCCTCCTCAACCAACTGTTTCTAGTGTGTTCTTTCTCTGCGATCTCCGTGGTGTTCTTTGAGAGGTAATTCCGTCACCCATATTGTTGATCACATGTAGTATAAAATGTTTCGATTACGGTTGATGGTTTGTACTAATGTAGATATATGGCGGACAGTAGTAGTGGTTCCAGTAGGATGGAGATAGATGCGGGGAACGATAAAAATGAGGATTATGATAGTTCGGAACATGAGATGTTACCTCCTGAAGACGGGCATATGAATGTAAATTATGATGGTGATGATGCCTCAGACGATAATGTGAGTGAACCTCTAATTTATGCGATGCAATTTTTATTATGACGCCCTAGATTTTTTTTTCAATAGTTATTTTTAATATGTGTAGATCGAGATTGATGCTGATGAGCAGATCGAGTCTGAGGTATTGGACAGTGAATACATAGACAAGGTATGTAGATAACAATTGAAAATTGCTAGCGTATGCACTTAATGAACTGATGATAGTGTAACTAACTATTGTCTTTAAATTTTATTTGTTCAGTTAATAATTGGTAGCGATAATACGTATGACTACTATGGTGACTCAGATTTGGAGATAGTTGAAGGATTATGCTCGGTAAATATAAGTGAGGTATGCCATTTATATTTTATAAGCATGGGATATAAGCAACATGAGCAATGTACTCATACTATGTGTGTCGTTGTTCTGAATTTGTAGGTGACATCAGATGATCCTAAAGACAAAGAATATAATGTTGACTGTGACAAGGATATTGGTCACCCCGGAGATGAGCGAGAGAAGTATTGGAAGATAAAGGATATGACATTTCATTCTGAAGCTGCGGCATATATTTTCTACAACTCCTATGCTAGAGACCATGGTTTCAGCATTAGGAAGAGCAGGTCCAAGATCAGCAAACGAGCATCACAAGATGTAGTGAGGAGGACGTTTGTATGTTCCAGGGAAGGGAAACGGCTGAAGAAGTACTTGCCTTTGGAGGGGCGAAAATATAGGCCAAGAGCAGAATCCCGATGTGGATGCACAGCGCAACTGACCGTGAAGCTAGATAGATCTACATGTGTATGACGCATTAGAAATTTTAATGACGGCCACAATCATTTGTTGGCTAGACCAGACAAGGTGCCGTTTCTTTGGTCACACAGGAAGATCAAAGATTTTTAGAGAGCAGAGATATTAGCAATGACAGCTTCTGGGATTAGAAAACACATGATCATGAGTTCCTTTATCAACAAGTATGGTCGGTATAGTTTTGTTGGATTTACGAGGAAGGATTTGTATAACCTGTGCGCAAGGGAGAAGAGGAAGCTTCTTTCAAGTGGTGATGCTGCCACTGCCATTGGAATTATGGAGAGCAGGAAGGAGAAGGACCCCGACTTTTTTTTTGATCATGAACTTGATGATAAGGGACGTTTGAAATGTTTGTTCTGGTGCGATTCTCAGTCGCGTATGGACTATAAGAATTATGGTGACGTCTTGATGTTTGACAGCACATACAAGATGAACCGATATGGCATGCCATTTGTTCCGTTTGTCGGCTGGAACAATCACCGAAAGACTACGGTATTTGGTTGTGCCATCATATCAGACGAGACTGAACATACATATTCTTGGTTACTGCGTACATTTATGAGAGCAATGTATCAGAAGAGGCCGAAGTCTGTAATCACAGATGCAGATGCTGCGATGTAAGAGCGATCCGAAATGTAGTACCGGATGTGTGGCACCGTATATGTACATGGCACATTGAAAAGAACATGAGCAAGCACCTAAGTCCCAAATCATTGCCGGAGTTTCGGTCTCTATTATATTACACCACTACGGAGGCCAGATTTGAGGTGGGATGGCACGCATATGTTAGGAAATGGCAGACGGATAAGACAAAAACTTGGCTAAGGAGAATGTATAAGAAGAAGAGAATGTGGGCGGCCGCATACCTAGCAGATGGATTCTGGCTAGGTATGAAAAGCAACCAGTGGAGTGAAAGTCTGAACTCGTGCCTTCATCTTCACCTTGATTACGGGATGACACTTGTGGATTTAATTGTGCACTACGAGAATGCTATTGTCCGTTTGCGGGAGAACGAGGCACGAGATGATTGCACGTCTTAACAGACTATGCCGGTGACAGTGACTAAATGGCCGGAAATTGAGAGTGCAGCGGCCAGCACGTTCACAGCAGCAAATTTTTATATTGTACAAGAGGAGCTGTGTAAGATTGACGGTATGGTGCTAGTCGAAAAAAGTGAGGGTGAAGAATCAGCAAGGTTCCTTGTTGCATGGAGAAATAACCGGCGCAACCAATTTATTGTCGAGTATACACCAAGCAACTCGGAGCAAAGTATAAAATGCACATGCCGAAGGATGCTCCGCAGGGGCATCCCTTGCAAGCATATACTATTTGTGTTGACGGAATTAAAATTGGTTGACCTGCCAAGGTGCATAGTTCTTCCACGATTTTCAAAAGATGCGAGACGTAGGCTACCGGCGAGGCGTACTAGCGATCTGTTTGGTTGGGGATTTTCTGGAGCAGAGGAGCAAAAAAGGTATACCGAGCTCAGTGTGCTAGCGTCGGAAGCTTTACATGTCGCATGCAATGACCCAAATTTGTACAATCAATTAAAGGCAAGCCTGCAGGACATATCATCAAAGCGACAGTCTTATGATACAAGAGCGCGTGGTCCTAGAAATTCTGTTGATTATGATGCAGGGGTGAGTTCTACGAAAGCACCATTAGTTGGTGATCCTATTAAAGTTAACACAAAAGGTGCCCGTAAGGAAAACAAGAAACGTAAGAACGCTCTTGTCAGTAAAAATGGAAGACCACTTGCGTATGACGAGACAAGAAGGTTAAAGCGGTGCAGCGTTTGCAAACTGCCAGGTCACAATAAAAAAAGCGTCAAATGCAAACACCATCCTAGGTAATTCACTTTGCATGTCGTTACCTCGTGTCATGTCATAAATTAGTTGATACTTAATTTTATTTTCGTCATGTGCAGACATATTGTAGAAATGTTGGTCCGGACGGAAGAACAGTAAATATTGGCTATAGTAGATCAATGAAAGTGAAGAGCTGGAACTGTTTGCACCATGTCTTGTAGTTTTGAAGCAGACGTTTGCATTTAAATACCGACGGATATTTTTTTACTGTACGTGTTGAGTTAGTTAATGGCGGAAATTATTTACTATGCGTGTTGAGTCAATCATGGATATTTATCTTCTTCTGATGAGCAAATGTGGCTTTTGTTGTAGAATGAAGTTTAAATTCTGATATTTTTCCTGTACTTTTTTAGCACTGACTAGAAGATAGATGAGTAAATTGCAAGAATCTACGACAATTGAGGCTAGAGCTTCAAAAAACTATGACTTTTGGTGTTTGCTTAAAAAAACTATTACTTTTGGGGCTAATGACTTCGAAGGACTTTGTAGATTCAGCAAAGCAACAATATATACTAGTCCAATAGTACTGGATACATAATAAAATCACAAGACAAAGTACTAGAACATTTCTTGTCCAATATTACCTAATACAATCTAAAATTTCATCTAAATGTCATTACTCATCAACTATGGCCTTGATCGTTTTCACCTTCTCCTTGTTGTCATCACCAGCTTTCAATAGATCATATAGCATGTATTCATATTTTTTCTTTTCGTCCTTCAGAGTAGACCTTTCTTCCTCCCATTTCTTCTCCTTTGCCTTCATCACATCTGCTTGTGTTTTCTGCACTTGCTTTAGCATCTCAACTGCAATCCTCAGAGAATCCCTATCCTTTTCCATCTCCACTATTTCAAACTCAGTTTTACCATTCAGCAGGGCCATGTTTTGGTCCATCAACTTCTTGTGAGAATCATTTAGAAACTTGCCAACATCATCCATGAGGCTTGCATACTTCTTCTCGGCCTTGTTCTTCTCCTCAGCTACAATAGCTAGCATCTTACCATGCTCCACCCTCTCATCAATTCTGCTACTGTTGCTCTCATTGTACATGCACCATAGCCTGGACAATGCATTCTGCAGTGTCTCTGGCCACTCTTGGTCATCTACCCAAGATACAAATCCACAATTAACAATTTCCTGTAAATTAAAATGGCGCATTAATATTTTGACACTACAAACCAATGCAATACTACACATATATGCTTGGATATGTTATGGACAGTACTAAGGAACAGAATTTAGCATGAACACAATATAGCATGGATAGAACAAAATTGAAATTTATTAGATTTGGTTGTACTTACATTTTGGAGTGGGCACATGTAAAATCTTCGGCCTGTGTTCATGCCTTCGAAGGCAACACACTTTTGTGGCTCCAAATTGTGCCCTCGACAGCGTTCGCCACAATCGACGGCTATCCCATTAAATGTCGGGTCATCGCAGCGATCTGGAGAATAATCTATCGTGTGGTAGTCCTAAACAAATAGAAACCTCTGCTCAATCCACCAATTTCGAGATAAAACATCTAAATTTATCAATTCCCGTATGAACTCTAACCCAAGAAAACATGGGAACTTACCCTGAGCAGGGATTGGCTGGAATTCGATCTGCCGTTCCAGCTAGGCATCCCGGCGAGGAGGGCAGGCAGGCGCGGCGGCGCTTGACGTCGACGTTGATCTGACAGAGGCGGTGGCAATTTCCCAGGCGGGCGGCGCTACTGTGCGGGATCGAGGCAAGGGCGAGTGCGAAGTGCCCGGCCTGGTCAATGGGCCAGTGCATTTAGTTCGACCCATAGACCGCGGTCAATGGGCCGGTGCATTTAGTTCGACCCATAGACCGCTAGGTGGGTCCGACTGATCCCGTTAACGGCGCACTAGGCGCGTCCTTCTCCCACTTTTTAGAACAAATCCATGCAGAACCTAAACTTGCCTACCAAAAACAAAGAGTCGAGACCGGAATGAGACAGGGCTCCACGGCGACGCCCCGAAGAGGGTAATGACACACCACCCAATGGTCTAGGGTTTTCATGCGGAGCCCTGTCGCGAGGGAGGTGCCGATGGGCATCGCCGCAGGTATTGCTCCCCGTCTGCCGCCACACCCATTGTCCCCAAGATAGGACTCCAGCACACGAACTGGGAGCTGCCGAAGCCAAAGCGCCACCAACACCAAAGCCTCCCGTGGGGGAGGGAAACTTCCCTCCATCACTTATTTTCAGGGGCGGGATGGCTCTTAGATTTATGAACGATCGAGAGCATGAAATGATACACCATACACCATGTGCTGGTGTAGTGTGGCCTCTACTCAATTTATTAGATTGGTTAATTTTACGTCCCTAACTTGTTGCATGCACGCACCTTCAAGTCCGCATGCAATGATACACCGTGCGCATGGAATACTATACCATTGAGCATGAAATAATAGACCACCTGGCCAATGTTTGTGTTCATGTAATAATGTGATGAAATATTACTTTGCACGGTAAAATAGACACAAATTAAAATATTCATCTTATCTCGTTTGTTACAGATAAATCTGAAATACATTTCATAAACTGGTTGGGAAACCTTCTGCGGGACTAAAACCCAACCTATCAACACTGATACATTTAAGTACTAGTCATGACATTCGCGACCTTGATAACCTTGTTTTTCACATTGTCGAGGACGTTTGAAGCAGACAAAATTATTTGTGCAACTTTAAGTCTTCTGTTAGCATTCACTTTGGCCTGCAATATTTTCCAAATGGTTATGAAAATAGTATGCTGTAGAAGATGGAGCGAGCATAATATGTAAGCATACCTGCGAAATTTCGGCAGTCATACGATCACCATCCCAGTGTTCCATACATTCCAATACAAATAATCCACAAGAATTGCTAAAACAAACAAATGAGTCGTCAGAATTGTTTCACGGCTAAGGAATAATAATAGATGTAATATGCAATAGAAACTCCCCCATCATCCTGCTTAGCCATATCATATTGTACTATAGGCCATGTTTCCATATTGCAAAATTTATCGGAATGATCTCAAATTTGGCACAGATGTGTGTCTTCACATGACAAACACTTCTGTGAGGTTTGTTTTCAATATCTTTGCGGAAGAAAAGGCTCTTCCATTTTAAAATGGCAGAAAACGACGATTTTCCCTGAATCATGTACTAGAATGTCAATCCAGGTGTGACAACCAGCACCACGAGGGGGTAGTAGGCCACACCACAGACACACATGAGTAGGTGGTTTGTTGTGGAATACTAGTTGGGTGTGGTTTTGACACCGGTCAAAGTTTAGTCAAAATTGGCAAAACTTGGGTAAATTTGAACTACACCCACTACAAATGGAGCTCATGCATTTTTTTAAAAATCACTTTAAGACAGAGGACACCATGTTTCCACATGGATCTAGCCTCACATCATCAAGGTCCAACCAATATGCAGCCTTACCAGACGCCGAGATTTTGACCTAAATTTGACCGGACCACCAAAAATTCAAAAAATAACGAAACATCGTGAAACCTTGGCCTCTCAGCTGTGTATGCTCCCTGTTTGCCATGAAAAATAATAAACATGTATGACATGAAAGATTTCAACCATCTCCTCCCATAGAGCACCTTCGGAGTAGAAGGTTCATGGCTTAGTACGCATATGAGCTAGGTGGTGACCATGCCTACTGCAAACTTTATCGGAATGATCTCAAATTTGGCATAGATGTGTGTCTTCACATGAAAAACACTTATGTGAGGTTTGTTTTCAATATCTTTGCGGAAGAAAAGGCTCTTCCATTTTAAAATCGCAGAAAACGACGATTTTCCTTGAACCATGTACTAGAATGTCAATCCAGGTGTGACAACCAGCACCACGAGGGGGTAGTAGGCCACACCACAGGCACACATGAGCAGGTGGTTTTTTGTGGAATACTAGTTGGGTGTAGTTCTGACACCGGTCAAAGTTTGGTCAAAATTGGCAAAACTTGGGTAAATTTGAACTACACCCACTACAAATGGAGCTCATGCATTTTTTTAAAAATCACTTTAAGACAGAGGACACCATGTTTCCACATGGATCTAGCCTCACATCATCAAGGTCCAACCAATATGCAGCCTTACCAGACGCCGAGATTTTGACCTAAATTTGACCGGACCACCAAAAATTCAAAAAATAACGAAACATCGTGAAACCTTGGCCTCTCAGCTGTGTATGCTCCCTGTTTGCCATGAAAAATAATAAACATGTATGACATGAAAGATTTCAACCATCTCCTCCCATAGAGCACCTTCGGAGTAGAAGGTTCATGGCTTAGTACGCATATGAGCTAGGTGGTGACCATGCCTACTGCAAACTTTATCGGAATGATCTCAAATTTGGCATAGATGTGTGTCTTCACATGAAAAACACTTATGTGAGGTTTGTTTTCAATATCTTTGCGGAAGAAAAGGCTCTTCCATTTTAAAATCGCAGAAAACGACGATTTTCCTTGAACCATGTACTAGAATGTCAATCCAGGTGTGACAACCAGCACCACGAGGGGGTAGTAGGCCACACCACAGGCACACATGAGCAGGTGGTTTTTTGTGGAATACTAGTTGGGTGTAGTTCTGACACCGGTCAAAGTTTGGTCAAAATTGGCAAAACTTGGGTAAATTTGAACTACACCCACTACAAATGGAGCTCATGCATTTTTTTAAAAAATCACTTTAAGATAGAGGACACCATGTTTCCACATGGATCTAGCCTCACATCATCAAGGTCCAACCAATATGCAGCCTTACCAGACGCCGAGATTTTGACCTAAATTTGATCGGACCACCAAAAATTCAAAAAATAACGAAACATCGTGAAACCTTGGCCTCTCACCTGTGTATGCTCCCTGTTTGCCATGAAAAATAATAAACATGTGTGACATGAAAGATTTCAACCATCTCCTCCCATAGAGCACCTTCGGAGTAGAAGGTTCATGGCTTAGTACGCATATGAGCTAGGTGGTGACCATGCCTACTGCAAACTTTATCGGAATGATCTCAAATTTGGCATAGATGTGTGTCTTCACATGACAAACACTTCTGTGAGGTTTGTTTTCAATATCTTTACGGAAGAAAAGGCTCTTCCATTTTAAAATCGCAGAAAACGACGATTTTCCCTAAACCATGTACTAGAATGTCAATCCAGGTGTGACAACCAGCACCACAAGGGGTAGTAGGCCACACCATAGGCACACATGAGCAGGTGGTTTGTTGTGGAATACTAGTTGGGTGTGGTTTTGACACCGGTCAAAGTTTGGTCAAAATTGGCAAAACTTAGATAAATTTGAACTACACCCACTACAAATGGAGCTCATGCATTTTTTTTAAAATCACTATAAGACAGAGGACACCATGTTTCCACACCAAAATTTGAGGGAACTTTAATTTTTTTCCTATTAGAGCTAATGGGCCTAGCCATTGAGAGCCTGTTCGGGCTGACAAGCCCGCCCAAAATATATTCAGATTGCCACACCATTCTATTTTATTTAGTACCACATTGATACCATAAGGAGAATAGCGATGGCGAGCTGACTATATCTTGACACCCACGTGCTCCGTTACAAAATACTTACCTGGACGGGGTCAACGAGTGATCAAGAATGCTCGATCGTGGCCAAGATCAATGGCTCAGATTGCACACTGTGAGAGCGTTGGTCTACCACCTCCCCAAGTGGAAGATTGGATGTCGTAATTTATGGTAGAGGGGGTACGCAATTTGCGCGGCCCCTACAAATATTAAAATAAATAAATATATTCTAATTATAATTGCATTATATGAAGGAAATTTGAAAATTTACTAGCTGGGCTGACACTGACAGACTGGGATATAGCAAGTGTATAGTTGTATTTGGGCTTCGATCGGTCCTATAGGCTGGGCTGGGACCTGCTGTTCAGCTGAGATATTAAACTGGCCCGTTGTGTATGCGCATAGCTGATGAAAGTGTTGTTGAACACATGTGCGAAACGATAGAGCCAAGCGCTAAATGCTGGATTTTTATTCAATAATGGACTCTTTATCACATGGACACTTCATTTCAGTTCTGGTGACCCTTTGGGCAATCTGGACTGCTAGAAGGATACAAGATTTTCACAAACACAATACAAGATGCAATCTGTACATGTCATACATTTCATCAGGTCATTACAGAGCAACAAGGGTAGTTCTCGCGAAACTGTTCAATACAAACTGCATTAACAATATACCAACAAGGAAGCTACGATAACTGGTTCCGAGAACACACCAAAAGGAGGCTACGATAACTGGTTCTAACAGTACAAACTACATAAACATCAGTACTGGTTCTGACAACACACCAAAAGGAGGCTACGAGGCTACGATAACTGGTTCAAACAGTCCAACCACATAAACAACAATATGTACTAAGAACATATCTTAAAGTGCGGCACTGCCATCTAAGCTCAGCCACGGACAATAAGCACCTGCAATAGAGCCCTATGTTCAGCCTTCTCGCGAATATCTTTAGAAGACTCGGCTAGAGCACGAACATGCATAAGTAGGTGCTCTAGATGACCACCCCTCGGCTTGGAGCCATGGTAGTAGCATCTGTATAGGCCCTTCTTCATGTAAGCTGACTGGCCTAGATTCTCTAGCTTCATGATCTCCTTGGAAATGAAGGAATCCTTATTCCTATGATCCACTTCCTCTGCAGAGTCGTCCGAGGCAAACTACATGAAAATACAATAATTTCAATATCCTATCAAATATAATCTACAGGACATTTATTATGCATGCATAATAAATTTTCATAAATGATCACCGATAGTGGGCTTCCGTCCTCGTTCAATTCATAAGGATCCTCAAACTCAAACTTGTTGAGTTCATCAACCTCCTGTAGCTTCCTCTTCTTATCACCATGACTTATGTGAAAGGGCATGTATGCCCTTCCTATTATTTTGATGTTTGTTGACAACACTTGGATAGGTTAATCTGTTGTTAAATGTTGTAGGAGATATCAGATAGTTGAGAGTTGTTGCCTTAAGGAAAAGAGCTCCCCTGGATCCTGTCTGTGCTATGAAACCTGTCCCAACCGGACTGTCCGGCTGATCTTCACTGGAGTGTCCGCCCCTGGCCGGACTATCCGGTTGGATCCGTCCGGACTTTCTGCCCCTGGAATGTGGGCGACTTTCCTGGACATTCAGAACACCATATCAGACTCCTCACAGACACGGTCTGGAATCTGGCCAGAATCTTCTCTGGCCGGAGTGTCCGGTGAGTTTGCCCCGGAGTGTCCGGCCCTGGGGGCTTATCGATCTTCCTGGACATTCAGAATGCCTCATCGGACTCCTCCCGGACTCGATGCGGATACAGGCCGGAAACTTTGCCAGGCCAGAGTATCCGACGGGTGTCAACCGGAGTGTCTGGCTGGGCCGGACTGTCCGGCTTGTATTTGCTGGACTGTCCGGTGTAAGTGGCTCCCAACGGCTCTAATTCCAGGAGCCCTATAAATAGGCCCCTTATTCTACCTTGGAAGCTGCTTGTCCAGTTCAAGAAAAGCATCACCATTTGAGCCACCAAATCCACAAGAACTCTTCACTCAACCATCCAAAGTCGTTGATCTTTGGAGAATCGAAGGAGGAGGCCTTGATCTACTACTTCACCAAGAGATATTTCCATTTCCCCCTCATTCACTTGAGGGCCCCTTGTTCTAGGGTTTCCTTGGAAACCCTAGCTTGTGATTTGGTCTTACAAGCTTGTCTTTGATTGTTTGACAGCTTGCTTGTATTCGGGAGCCTCCAATTAGATTGTGGATGTGTGCCTTGAACTTGTTGTAAAGGTGCCGGCTTCCACCTCGAAGGTTGCCGTTATAGTGGAAGGTGAATCGAACCCTTTGGGGTGAGGTTCATCGAAGAACAAGGGAGGCCTCTCATGGCGTTGGTGGTTTGATACCACCCCCTCTCCAAATGTAGACGTACTTCCCCTCAAAAGGAAGGAACTACGGGAAACAATCCTTGTGTCTCCGAGCGCTCCACTTTGGTTACCTCTATCCTTTACCGCACTTTACATCTCTAGTTCTTGCATAGTTCTGTGCTAGTTGACATATAGGTAAATTCACCTTAGTTGCATAATCTAGAGAATTTACCTTTTGTGTCGAACCCTAATTTGATTAAGAGTAAAATTTGGAGTAGCACCTATTCACCCCCCTCTAGGTGCCCATACGATCCTTTCAATTGGTATCAGAGCCTCGGTTCTTTATTCGGGCTTAACCGCCTAAGAGATTATGGCCACCACCGGGGAAGGAGAAAGTGAGGATAGCCATTCGGTGACCATGGTAGATCTCAGGAAGTTGGAAACAAGCTTGAGCTCTACCTTGGGCAACGAGATCCAACAATTGCGTCAACTCGTTGAGCAACTTGTTAAGGACAAGAAAACCTCACCTCCTCCCTCTCCAGAGGAAACACCACCTAACCCAAAGGCTAAGCCCTTGGAGGAGGTGGCGGGGGATGAACATAATTCCACTAACTCCACCACCAAAAGGGGTGATGGGAAAGAAGAGTTCCATGCAGTCCCCGGATGGTACTCTCCCGACCCTCCTATCCCACATCCACATATAAATAATAGAGGAGACCCACCTAAGTTATCTGCACATTCCTTTGCTCAATGGCAAGTTTTAATGAAATCGCATGTGCGCAGCTCTTGCATTGATTTGTGGAACATTATTGAAGAAGGACTCAAAATTGAGGATCCAACCAACTTGACTACAAGAGAAGTGGTCAATAGCCAACTTAATGCGACTGCCTTGCACATGATTCAACTTATTGTAGGGCCAAAGGATTTTCCCCACATTGAGCATTACAACACCGCCAAGGCAGCTTGGGATGCTCTCATTGACTTGTTTGTTGGCAACAAGAGTATGAGAAGAAATAGATATGATGCCTTAAGCAATGAGGCCGAAGGGTTCTTCATGAAGGATGGTGAGGATCATGAAGACATGTACCGAAGACTCAAATCCACAGCCACCGCCTTTAGGAATGTTGGTGCCTCTCACATTGATGATGCTTGGATCAAGAGGAAGTATGTGAGTGCACTCATGCCTTTTGAGCCTACTGACTTGAAGAGTCTCCAAGGAAGACATAATTACCATCTCATGACCTCCAATGAAGTGATGCAAGAGATGGCCGCCTTCAAGGTCGCTGCCAAGAATGCCAAAGACGCCCGCGCTCGTGCCATTGGAATGAATAGCGGTGTCAATCTTGCCTTGAAGGCCAAGGTTGTGGAATATGATGAAGATGAAGGAAGTGATGAGGGACTTTCAATGAGACACCCCGAAGATGTCAAGGTAGCTCATGGTGAATACATGGCCTTCTATGTAAGAAACTTTTGGAAAGATCCCGCCAAAGCCAAGATGGAAATGCAACGAAGAAACAACACCAATGGAAGAAGAGATAGTGGTTCCAAGTTGAGAACGTGCTTCAACTGTGGTGACCGCTATCACTTCGTTGCAGCTTGTCCCTATGAGAAAAGAGAAGATCATGGTGGTAAACTTGTGTTGAAGAAGACCTCCAAAGCTCCCTACAAGAAACCTTTCGTCAAGAGGAACTCAACCAACAAGAAGCCGGGAGAAATTTCTTTGATCACACATGAAGAGTTCTCCTCCGATGATGATGAAGAAGAGGAAGATGAGGATACACCAAATGGTGTGGCGGCTCTTGCCACCACCTCTACTCCTTCATTCTCACTCTTCGACTCTCCAAATGAGAACCTCTCCAACAAGAACATCACTTGTCTTATGACAAGAGGAACGGAGGTATTATCATCATCACACTCCACTTCTTTAATCAATGATGATTTTGATGATGAGTTATCTCTTGAGGTCAAAAAGGAACTAGTTGCTTTTGATGTGTTCATGAATAACTTGCAAGGGGAACACAAGAAACATGTTGTGGACCTCTTAAATCAACTTTCACACACACAAGAACTTCTAGATGAGAGATGTCAATTAGGAAGAGAGCACATGATTGAGATAGAAGCTCTTAATAATGCTCTAGAAGAAGAACAAGAAACTAGAATATCTCTTGAAACCAAACTAGAGGGTATTGATGGTGCTAATGATCTCATTATTAATAAACTCATCAAGGAACGTGATCATGCTAGTGCTAAATACAAAAAGGCTAAAAATGATAAGATTGAGTTTGGTGTTGTTCATGGAAAACTTGCCGAGGATTTTAGGACACTTGACAAGGCTCACAAGGCCTTGGAAAGTGAACTATTGTCACTCACAAAGTCTCATGAAAAGCTTCAAACTCAATTGATCAATACCCCCTCACCTAGTACATTCATTCCTTCTAGTTGTACAAATACTCTTGAAGAACATGCTAGGTTGAAGAAGAAGCTAGCTAAGACCTCCTTTCCCAAAGGAAACAAGTCTATTGATGATCTCTTAAACAAGCAAAGGTCAAATGGTGAAAAAGGGGGCATTGGCTTTGTCTCTATCGCCAAGAAGAATAAGAACAACAAGAACAAGAAGGCCAAGCTCGCCCAAGAAAAAAACAAGGTCATTGTGGGAAGTAAGACCACAAGTGGAAAAACTATGTCTCATGATGACTGTGCGGGAAGTGCTAACCCTCACTATGTCTTAATGCGTGATTATTATGGTGATGTGTATGCAAAATATGTTGGCCCTTTTGATGGTTATATTGCATGGTCTATTTGGGTTCCCAAGACCCTTGTTGCTAACAAAAGAGGACCCATTGAAAAATGGGTACCTAAGAACTAGTTTGATCTTTTGTAGACCTATGCTTCCGGAGGGTCAAAATGGGTGCTTGATAGTGGATGCACAAGTGATATGACCGAAAGCGCGTCTAGTGTCAAGGAATTGAGACCAAATGTTGATCAAATATCCGTTACATATGCCGACAAGTCAAAATCTAAGGTAATGGGTTTCGGCAAAGTTGTGGTTGCACACAATATCACTCTCGTGGACGTCATGCTTGTTGAGACCCTTGGGTATAATTTACTTTCAGTCCGTGCTCTAGGAAAGATGGGTTTTGCCGTCTTTATTGATGTTGATATTGTGATCCTCTTGTGGAGCAAGTCTCTAAAGGTTGCTTTTGTTGGGTACGTCGAAGATGACTTGTATGTGGTGGACTTCTCAGGGAAAACCACAACAAGTCCGATGTGCCTATTCGGAAAAGCCGACGTGAGTTGGCTATGGCATCGCCGCCTAGCCCATGTCAACATGAGAACTTTGCAAAGCCTTCACAAGGATGGTCATATTGTTGGACTAAAAATAAATGTTTGCTTTGCCAAAGATCGTGTTTGCAGGGCATGTGTAGAAGGAAAAATGCATGAGTCTCCCCACAAGCCAAAGAACTACATCAAGTCAAAGAGGATCTTGGAGCTCCTTCATGTGGATCTCTTTGGTCCTCCCTCTCATGCAAGCCTTGGTGGGAAAAAATATTGTCTAGTAATTGTTGATGACTACTCAAGATACACTTGGGTATATTTCTTCAAGCTAAAAAGTGAGACCCAAGAGAACTTCATTGACTTCATCAACATGGCTCAACGCTAACACAATGTCCCGGTATTGACAATAAGAAGTGACAACGGTACCGAATTCAAGAACTACACATTGAATGGATTTCTTAGTGATGAGGGAATAAAACATCAATATTCCGCTGCATATACCCCTCAACAAAATGGTGTAGCTGAGAGGAAGAACCAGACTCTTATTGATATGGCAAGGACCATGTTGGCGGAGTTTAAGTCTCCATACAATTTTTGGGCTGAAGCCATCTCCACCGCATGCCATGCTTCAAACCGTCTCTATCTCCGCAAAGAATTGGTCAAGACCCCTTATGAGATACTTACCGGTAACAAGCCCAACGTCTCATACTTTCGGGTGTTCGGTTGTAAGTGCTTCTATCGTATTAAGGGTATTCGTTTGTCCAAGTTTGATTCCAAAGCATTAGAGGGTATTTTTGTTGGTTATGGTCTCGAATCCCACACTTATAGAGTCTATGACATGCTCTCTGGAGTTGTCATAGAATCTTGTAGTGTGGTGTTTGAAGAATATGATGGTCCCCAAGCGGGACGTGTTGATGTTTGTGATGTAGATGATGAAATGCCTCAGGAAGCCATAGGAAGAATGGGTGTGGGCTTCATCCGTCCTATTGAGGAACCCCTTATGGCAGATCGAGAAGAACTATGCTCTACTCAAGTGGAGCCCTCATCTTCACAACATCCACAAGCTCCGATCAAAGGGGACAATGACCCACACCAAGAACAAGTTGTGGACCCTCAACCCACTGATCAAGAAGATGCCTCCAACCAAGAAGTGATTGAGTCTCCGTTTGCCAGAATGTCCAGTGGTGCTAAGGCCATTACACAAGGAAGATCTGAACAAACTGCCATAAGAACAGCTGAATACCTAGCCAGTCGAGGGCTTGATCAAGACCAAGGTCAATCTCTGCCTCCTGTAGAAGAGGATATCTCCAATGATGATCAAGGTCAAGTTGATGGTCATGACGAGGACCAATATGATGAAGTGATTCCCGCAAGAAACAACAAGGAAATCGAAACTCGTCGCCAAGCTAGAATGGATAGAATTTTGGAATTAAGAGACCAGACTCTAGAGAATGTGGTAGGAGATGTAAGAAGAGGGATATATACTCAAGCACAATTGAAGAACTTTGGTGAGCACCAAGCACACATTTCCATGGTGGAACCAAAGAAAGTATGGGAAGCTCTTGAAGATTCGGATTGGTTGGATGTAATGCACAAAGAGCTCAACAACTTTGAGAGAAACAAAGTATGGAAGTTAGTGGAGAAGCCAAAAGATTGCCGCAATGTCATAGGCACCAAGTGGATTTTCAAGAACAAGCAAGATGAGCATGGAATTGTGATAAGGAACAAGGCAAGATTGGTTGCACAAGGGTTCTCTCAAATTGAGGGCATTGATTATGGAGAGACTTATGCACCTGTGGCTCGTCTTGAGTCCATCCGTATCCTTCTTGCTTATGCGGCTCATCATAAATTTAAACTACAACAAATGGATGTAGAAAGTGCATTTCTTAATGGTCCATTGCATGAGTTGGTATATGTGAAACAACCCCCGGGGTTTGAGGATCCCAACTTCCCAAACCACGTCTACAAACTCGATAAGGCACTCTATGGGCTCAAACAAGCCCCACGCACGTGGTATGAGCACCTTAGAGAGTTGTTGTTAGATCGTGGGTTTGAGGTTGGGAAAATCGATCCCACTCTTTTTACTAAGAAGGTCAATGGGGAACTTTTTGTATGCCAAATCTATGTAGATGATATTATCTTTGGCTCATCTAACAAAGCTTTTAATGATGAATTCTTAAAGCTTATGACTGACAAGTTCAGGATGTCTATGATGGGAGAATTGAGAGTTTTTCTTGGCTTTGAGATCAAGCAAGTAAGAGGAGGAACATTCTTCAACCAAGCAAAGTATACTCAAGATATTCTCAAAAGATTCAACATGAAAGACCTAAATGGAGCTCCCACTCCCATGGCAACAAAGACTCATCTTGAACTAAATCCAAATGGTAAAGATGTGGGTCAAAAGGTATATCGATCCATGATTGGCTCTTTGCTTTACCTTTGTGCATCTAGACCCGATATTGTGTTGAGTGTAGGAGTGTGTGCAAGATATCAAGCGGCTCCTAAAGAAAGCCATTTGATGGCGGTCAAGAGAATCTTTCGATATTTGGTTCATACCCCAAACTATGGTATTTGGTATCCTAGGGGCTCAACTTTCTCTCTTTGTGGGTACACGGATTTGGATTGGGCTGGTGACAAGGATGATAGAAAATCAACCTCCGGGGCTTGCCAATTCCTTGGGAGGTCCTTGGTGTGTTGGTCTTCTAAGAAGCAAAATTGTATATCCCTTTCCACCGCCGAAGCCGAGTATGTGGCAGCTGCTAGTGCTTGTACACTATTGCTATGGATGAGGCAAACTTTAAAGGAATACGGTGTCCATTGTGACAAAGTGCCTCTTCTATGTGACAATGAAAGTGCTATCAAGATTGCATATAACCCAGTGGATCATACAAGGACAAAGCATATTGAGATTCATCATCACTTCATTAGAGATCATGTTGCCCGAGGTGATATTGAGCTATCATATGTGTCAACCAAAGACCAACTTGCCGACATTTTCACGAAGCCACTTGATGAAGCAAGATTTTGTTATTTGAGGAATGAACTAAATATCGTGGATTCTAGGAGCTTGACTTGATTACCTTGCATATTCACCTATGTCTTGACCCATATTTGGTGTAGGTGCAGGCATGGAGATAGGGGGAGTGCGGTCCTAATACATTGGACTATCCCGCCCCCATAATGCCAACATTAATAAAATCAATACTATTAATATCATTTTGTGATATGTGAGTTTCATTGATGAGTAGTGGCTATGAACCCAAGGATAATTCTTCGCGGTGTCATGCCACAAACTCTTACATGATGGCCTTGGCCTCTCCCTCTTCTTATTGAAGAGTTGGTTCTTGGTCCGTTTGATTTGGAACTTAATATGACTTTTTCTTGAAAATCAATGTTTTCTTGGTTCTTCACAGTACATCATGTGAATCCCAGGCCTTTCCTCATCTCTAAACATGCTCCTCTAGCCACACATTTGTCCACTACTTGAAACTGGGGGTTTTGGTCGCGGGGAGGCCGGACTGTCCGCCCTGAACCAACCGGAGTATCCGGCCAGACCGGACTCTCCGCTTGATTCACTCCGGACATTCCGGCCAGGCCAGACACTCCGGTGAATATCACTCGGACACTCTGGCCCCGGCAGTTTCCAAATCGTAATAGGGGGCCGGGGAGAAGTGGATGGTTCAGTCCTCCTTCTTCCTCCCGACTCCCTCTTGCTCTCTGCCTGCTGCCCCCGACCAAGGACTCCACCGGGAGGGCTCCTCCACCCCGGATCCAGCCGTTGCCGCCGGCCATTCTCTTCCCTTTGCCGCTGGGATCCATTCCCCTCCGGTGAAGGACACCATGGATGCTGGTATAGTGCCCCTCCCCTTCCCATACCTAGGGTTTGATCTAGATGAACTTTTGGGGGCTATGTCTCACCTAGATCCATGGATACATCATATAGCGTGCAATACTAGTCCTGGTAGTGGTCCTAGCAATCCCGATATGCAATGGTTGAACACACTTGAACTGCCCCTAAAATCGTCAAGACTCCAGCCGGAATGTCCGGCGTGTACGGGCCGGACACTCCGGTCCGACCGGAATGTCCGGTTATTATGCACCGGAATGTCCAGTCGTGGCGGAGTCTCCGGGATGATTTTGGCGGACAGTCCGGGTGTTTTCCGCCAGTTCAGCTCTTGCATTACTTTGACTACTACTACATGTTTGTATCTTCTGGACAAGTGTGCTTACCCCATATGTTATCCTTCTACTCTGATCTCACAGGTGGTTCTCTTCCTCGCCGGCCTCGGGCTGCTAAGCAGGCACATCCTCGCAGGTTCCGTGATGAAGAGTTTGACGTTCATGTAGATCCTTCTATGGTGAGACAGGCTGCTCGTGACCGTGCTGCAGCAAAACAGGAAAAGGTCAGAAAACTAAAAAGGGATGAAGCCAAGCGCATGAGGTTTGAAGCATTGACCACTCTGGCAGATTTGGGTACCGAGGTGTTTGTGGAGATGAGAGTCCAACAGTTCTAATCTCTGCCTCGCACCTCGGATGATGATCGCTTCTGGAGAAATGAACAAGCCCTACTATTCTTTGAGGTGTTTTGTGGGTTCAGGACTACTGTGTGCCCCATGCAGTGGTTGGATCTCGAGAAACTCCAAGCACACAGGTACTTTGAGGACGCTCTGTGGGTGACAGAGAAGATGGGGCTGCACACCATCTTTCAAGTAAAAGAAGACTATAATGTTGAGTTGGTTTAGCAGTTCTATGCTACAGTGGTCTTTGGGGACACTACGGATATTCCCCTTGAGTGGATCTCTGACACTACTAGGTGCCGCTCCAGCATGGCTCAATTTGCACAGATTCTTGGATTGCCTTTCAATCCCAATGCTCCCAGTGGTCTCAGAATGCATGTTCATGGTCAGGCATATGACAAGCAGAGGTTGGCCCCAATCTACTCTCAGAATGGTGTGGCTGGCCAAACCATCAACATCAAGCTCATCTACAACATTCTGCTTCGCATGTTTCGCCATACACTCACTCCCAAGGCGGGCAACAAGGATGAGATGAGAGGTGCAGAAATCAATCTTATGGCACATGCTCACTCTGTGTATACTCATGGTCCTGACCACCAAGGTGGTGCTATTGATGTCATGGATTTCATCTATCAGGACTTGTACAAGTGCATCACTGACAAGAAGTGCCCTTTGTTTGCTCCCTATGTGATGAAGCTCATTGCTGCTCAGGCTCCAGCAACTCCATTGCTCTACACTGATCTTGTTCCACACCTTCCTGCCAAGCTACAGAGGAAGGCTGCCCCCACCACCAAGGCTCCTTGTGGCTACCCCCTGCTCAGGACATATTTGAGGATGATGTGATGGATGCAGATGATTCTGACAGTGATGATGAGGGGGTACCAGAGGCTATGACCCGTGGCCCTCGCATGAAGCATGCCAGGAATGCATATCGCTTCACCACCTCTAAGGAGGAACTACACAAGAAGGTGAAGAAGGCCTCCTGGTGGAAGAAGCTTCTCCTATGCCAGAACATTGACATTCGCCATGGACAGTATGAGGCATACAAGGCTAACAGGAATATCATGAAGGAACTCAAGCGGATCAACCAGCCCATGGATGTTGATCCCTCTCAGCAGCAGGCATCAGATGGCACCCTTTCCTACGGTCACTAGAGTCAGGGTCGTGTGGACTGGTCCATGTTTGAGGACATGACTTCTTCTTCTCACCCTCACGGCCAGAGCTCGACTCAGGGTGATCATCAGGGTGAGGATGACGACGAGGATGAGGATGAGGAGGAGGATGCCGACTACGACTTCAGTGGCTAGAGTTGGCTTTGGGGACGTTTTAGTTGTGCTCTTTTCCCTTTTGGGCGTCTCGATGCCAAAGGGGGAGAAGTAGCCCCTTGATTAGGTTGCTGCCGGGATTTGCATGGGTACACGAGTGCTTCACGTTATTTCGATTTGCCTCTTTGAAGCCTCGTGTTCGCTATCTTACTTTACTTGTTTGAGTACTATGTTGTGTTGAACTCAGTTGTGTGTTGTGACATGCTTACCCGGTTTTGTTAACGACTTTGTTATGCCTAGCATATCATTCTAGTGGTTATTATCATGTCATACCTTGTTAGCTACAAAACCTAGTGAGGATGTGATCCTAGGGTGTGTGATTGTCTTAAAACGCAAAGCTAAAATGGTCACACATCTAGGGGGAGCCTCACTATTTTTTGTATATCTCCTATTGTGAATTTTATTACCTATCCTGTTTGCAAATCCTTGGGTTGTCATCAAACACCAAAAAGGGGGAGATTGAAAGGGCATTTATGCCCTTCCTATTATTTTGATGTTTGTTGACAACACTTGGATAGGTTAATCTGTTGTTAAATGTTGCAGGAGATATCAGATAGTTGAGAGTTGTTGCCTTAAGGAAAAGAGCTCCCCTAGATCCTGTTTGTGCTATGAAACCTGTCCCAACCGGACTGTCCGGCTGATCTTCACCGGAGTGTCCGCCCCTGGCCGGACTGTCCGGTTGGATCCGTCCGGACTTTCCGCCCCTGGGATGTGGGCGTCTTTCCTGGACATTCAGAACACCATATCGGACTCCTCACGGACATGGTCCGGAATCTGGCCGGAATCTTCTCTGGCCGGAGTGTCCGGTGAGTTTGCCCCGAAGTGTCCGGCCCTGGGGGCTTATCGATCTTCCTGGACATTCAGAATGCCTCATCGGACTCCTCCCGGACTCGGTGCGGACACAGGCCGGAAACTTTGCCAGGCCGGAGTATCCGGCGGGTGTCAACCGGAGTGTCCGGCTGGGCCGGACTGTCCGGCTTGTATTTGCCGGACTGTCCGGTGTAAGTGGCTCCCAACGGCTCTAATTCTAGGGGCCCTATAAATAGGCCCCTTCTTCTACCTTGGAAGTTGCTCGTCCAGTTCAAGAAAAGCATCACCATTTGAGCCACCAAATCCACAAGAACTCTTCACTCAACCATCCAAAGTCATTGATCTTTGGAGAATCGAAGGAGGAGGCCTTGATCTACTACTTCACCAAGAGAGATTTCCATTTCCCCCTCATTCACTTGAGGGACCCTTGTTCTAGGGTTTCCTTGGAAACCCTAGCTTGTGATTTGGTCTTACAAGCTTGTCTTTGATTGTTTGACAGCTTGCTTGTATTCGGGAGCCTCCAATTAGGTTGTGGATGTGTGCCTCGAACTTGTTTTAAAGGTGCCGGCTTCCACCTCGAAGGTTGCCGTTATAGTGGAAGGTGAATCGAACCCTTTGGGGTGAGGTTCATCGGAGAATAAGGGAGGCCTCTCGTGGCGTTGGTGGTTTGGTACCACCCCCTCTCCAAACGTAGACGTACTTCCCCTCAAAAGGAAGAAACTACGGGAAACAAATCCTTGTGTCTCCGAGCGCTCCACTTTGGTTACCTCTATCCTTTACCACACTTTACATCTCTAGTTCTTGCATAGTTCTGTGCTAGTTGACATATAGGTAAATTCACCTTAGTTACATAATCTAGAGAATTTACCTTTTGTGTCGAACCCTAATTTGATTAAGAGTAAAATTTGGAGTAGCACCTATTCACTCCCCCTCTAGGTGCCCATACGATCCTTTCATTATGGATGACTCGGCCCCCTGGATGGCAAAAAATACATGCAAAATTGGATTCATATAAATCTATCAAAAGGCAATACAACACTTTCAAAACATATTAAACCATATTCAAATTCTATTTTAATTTACATAGAACTATCTATAACTAATCATCATACAATCTTCCGTGACTACACATCATACAAACTATCATTATTGTGATCTACAAATCTCCTAGTACTAACATTATGTACCAAAACTAGCCAAAAGGGCCAACAAATTAAAAATAAGGAGTACCATATCAGTTTTAACCATCAGAGCATATATAGTACCACAATACGACATTGCTAAGTATGGAGCTAGATTAAGGCCTTGCAAGTTGGAACAACTAAAAATGTACATAATGCAAATCGACAAGTTGCAACATAAGGTCTTCTGCAGTTTAGCTATTCGTATCAGTCACAACAGGAACAAGGGCTTGATCTGCCAGAGCAGAGCAATTTCTCTACAATATTGAAACTGGAAATGTATATTTCAGCACCGCATGTCATTACTTTACTTAGCAGAGCTCATATACTATAAATCTAAACATGGTAGGTGCAGTTACATGCACATGTGACATTTATTTCAGACAGGGAACTACAGCTACTGCAGAACATCTGCCATTGCATCGTAAAACTGCAGGCTTGCAGTTTTCTAGCTGACGGCTATATCACACATCAAATTAGGTAAACAAAAAAGTTTGATAAAAGGACCATTAGTTAAGTTATAGTCCTAATCAGTAAGCAAATTAAGTCTTAGATTTCAATGTGACATGACAGTACATTCTGACATATAAGCATTCTTTGAATATATGATATAGAATACAAGCAATAATGATCACATACGATGCATAGGAGTTTCTAAGATATGACAATCTTAATAAGCACCTTGAGATTACAGAACCAATAATAAGTTAGATCAAAGGATAAAATTCATTTTGTTCCATGCAGCAAAATGGAAGAGGAATTAGGGATCCACACCAAGTTCAATCACCAATAAATATCACAAACCCTAGCCACAATCTTATAACATATATGAAAGAGGAATTAGGGATGAACAAACACTAGTGCACCGACTAATAGTGTAAAAATATTATACTACATGATTTAACAGAAGATAAATTGAGTGGACTCTGATTACCTCCTCCGTCACTGCATGCTCTACCGCCGCATGCTCCACCACCGCTAGCTCCGGCGCCGCTTCCTCCGCCACCGCTTCCTCAGCCACCGCTAGCTCCGGCGCCGCTTCCTCCGCCACCGCTTCCTCAGCCACCGCGTGCTCCGGCGCCACTTTATCTGCAACTGCTTGCTCCGGCGCCGCATCCTTTGGCGCAGCACGATCTGCCACCGCATCCTCCGGCACAGCACAGTCCGCCACCGTGTGGTCCGCCTTGCCCACACCAACCATCACCTCCAGATCCATCACGGCCGACCCTACTGCGCCTTCCTGCGGCACCACATTATACACGACTGCGACTATCTCGGCCACACCCTCCGCCGCCACGCCACCATCGGATCCGGCAGCCGAACATACCCCAAGCTTTTGCGCCTCCAGATCTTCCACGGTCGTCACAAACGCGGCCACTCCCGCATCCGCACCACCATCGGATCCACCTTCTCCTCCGCCGCCATCCATCGTCGACCGCCGAAACCGCGTGCGAGCTCGAGCGGTGATGCGCGCAGACCTAGAAGGCGACGGGACGAGCTCGAGCGGTGATGGGGAAAAAAGGAGGAACCTAGAAGGCGATGCGCGCAGTTCCTGGTATTTAGCTAAACGGGCAAAAAAGGAAGAACCTAGAAGGCGACGGGACGCACGTGGCTTACATGCGACGGGTCTGTGCACCACCCACGTCTCCCGTACATACGTACACGGATGCTGATGTAAAAACGGGAGTATACGGGGTGGATCCAGCCCGCGGGACAAAATCGTGGGCTTGCAGGGCCATCGGTAGCTGATAAACGGACAGACAACGAAGGATCCCCACCGTCCGATTCAACGACGCAACGTAAGGGGTTACACCGAAGTAAAAGTGTTTTGATAAATTGCAGCAGCACCTCCCATTGAATTGCCTCCATTATGCGTCGTCTCTTCCATGCAATCACTGTTGATTATCAATCTGTTACACCCCACTTGGCCATCTAAGATTAATCCATCTCCTAGAGATCTAGCGTCCGTAGTAGGGGCATCAGCAATATGGGGAATACCACAACATGAGCCGGCAATAACATACCTTTGCCATCCCAAAGAACTGCTCCAATGGTTCCAGAATTTTTTTTTGTCACAATACATGCTTCCTCTATAATCGTAGCAATCCCTAGATCCTCCCAAATTTCATTCATTTTAGGACAGCCGACACCACATGATTTTGAGTCCGAGTGTCCCCCGATAAACCTCAGAAAGATGTGGGTCCACCATCGCCTAGTGGGTACAAAAATCCAAAGCGGGCCTGTCACAAATTCATTAAACACATGCCATACCCAGCAATATCCATAGGAAGATGCAGGCTGTACCCTTGGGCCTGAATAGTCTGAAACCTGAAGAAGGCTCGTTAGATTTTAGCGAAGCATTTGCCGCACTCAACACATGGAATTCTGAGATGAATGCCAAAGTGATTCAAATAAAAAAAACCTAAAAAGGAGGAGAGATAAGGAAAATCTCTTGAAGGACCTACATATATTTAACGGACCTACATATATTTCTTTTCTTTCGCAAAAAAAAAGTGAGTCCTTCTCATGCCCACAATATTAGGGACCATGATGTAAAATGTTCTTTAGGGGTAAGGCTAGCACTTCAGAAATATGCCCCTAGATATTTACTCCAGCTAGGAGGGAATAATGTTATGTTTATCGTATGAAATTAAGGAATACTATAAATATAGTTACAACTAGAAAATTAAAGTATCTTCTCCCATAACCATCCTTAATTATTTCATTTGCAATAGCAGTTGCACAAATTATGTCTGCGAGTAGCTCAAAAAAGAAAATGTCGGTAAGCGACCGTGCACATTTAGATGACATGTGCAATACGTATCATGTTGGAATTGATACAGTATTCTTGCATGAAAAGTTAATTATTCCTGGGCTGGTACATATCATGGGCTAGCTTGTTTAATTTGCTCTGGTTGTGACCATGGAGATCTCGGCCTGGCGGCCGAACCTTGCGACCTTGCAGTCGGTGGCGAAGATGTCGGAAGAGACATAGTTGGAGCCACCACCCATGATGGGCATGTTGGCGCTCACACTGAGCTTGTTGACGTAGTTAGTGCTGTATGTCTGGCCAAGCACGCCGTGGACGTCGTCGGTGAGGTCATAGAACTTGAACCCAATGTCAAAGTGTGCGAGGCTGTCGTCATCCGCCACGCCGTAGTTGTGGATGCGGGAGTCCTTCTCCGTGATGGGCACCACCTTGGCCAAGATGTCGAACACTCCCTTGAGCTCGACCCGGATGCCGTTGGCAATGGAGGTCCTAGTGACTGTCAACGCAGGCACCAGGGTGGACTGCCACTGCGCGTCGATCTCGTCGGGAATGTCGATGGACATGCCGTCGAAGGTGAGCTCGAGACGGTCAACTTCGTCGTCCCACTTGATGGTCTTCTGGGCGCCCATGTAGAAGCGGTGGTTGGCGAAGCGGATGCCGAGGGCCTGGATCCAGGTGAAGTCGCGGCTCATGGCGGGGTTACGCTTGCCGATGAAGTGGGCGTTGATGTGAAGGCCGACGTCGGAGACGAGGCAGAAGTCCTGGTCCTTCTTGCCGTGGAAGTAGAAGTTGTTGCCGTCGGCGCCCGTGAACCGCGGGTCACCACACGACATGCCGGGGTAGAAGTCGCACACTTTTATAGAAAGTTAATTAGTTTAAGCATGTAGGATCTAGCTAGATATTAGTTACCAATGTGTAAGCAGGAGGTATATTCTTACGGCAGTAGGTGTCGCAGCCTGGGCAGAAGACGATGCATTCATCGGAGCAGCGGTTAGGGCAGGTGGCAACGCATGCCTTTTTGTGGTCCTTGGGGTTGTCGCAGCTCGGCACCTGGTTCCTCTTCCCAGGGTGGATCGTCGTGTGCTTGAGCGACAGCGCCGGCGGCGGAGGCCCCGGCTGATTCCCGTCGACGGCGGCGACTAGGAAGAACACGGCCACCAGAGCGGCGATCGCTGCCGCTGCCATAGTTTGCTGCTGCCGGGCCATATTGCCACGGCTACTGCAGGTGATCTATGGTAATCTGTGTTGAGATCTCTCTGTGTTAGTGTGGTGGTTGTGATGAGCTACCGGGCATGCGGATGGTGCCAATTTATAGGACGCTAAGTTGGATGTGATAGGTTTGCTACAGATACTCGAGAAAATGATTCCTCTGTGACCGGAGTTGGATTCAGAGTTTGGGAAAGGTGCATACGTAGCCCTTTTGATCACCATAATCAAACTCTAGCTAGCTGACCTCCCTCTCTTGGTCAACTCTATAGGGTTTCCTTCTTCCTCAATTAAACAAGAAGAGACCTGGCAGGCCGGCAGATGATTCGATGCCAAGAATGGTAGTGTTTGATTACGATCACTTCATGCTTAAGCGACTCATAGCTTCCGTAACGCATCATATTGGGTAGCAGTACTATCTTTTCTGTTATTGCTTGTTGAGCAATAGGCCTGATCAAGGGACAAACTCGGAGGCAATGTCGGTAGGAAAAGATGTAGGTGCATAAAGCTTCGGCGGTGACATGCATGCCATTTACGTTAGGGTCTCCTTTGAACGCACGATCCCTAGAAGGTGTTAGGTTTAGTCTCACATCAAAAAATTGAGACAAACCTCACCTATCAAGCTAGTCTTTTGGACTGAGTTACGCTAGGCTTAAGACCTTGTTTGGTTGTGGGTTGTGTGGACTTGGGCTGGTATGATCGATGACTCGTGTAGTGACAAACTGACACGAACCGTTGTGCACTCTAACAAGTGGTACGAGAACAAGGTTAACTGATGTGAAGCGAGAAGATCGTGTCGCTGGAAAGTACTCGGCGTCAAGGACAGCTTTAGGCTTGGGTACTACCGCAATTTCTCTAGAATTACCAAACCCAATTATATAGAGCTCTTTTCAGAACTCTACCATCACAACACCACACTTAAAGCATTAACCATGCTCACATAGTTCTCATCCAAATCAGATACCGCTAGAACTCTTAATGGCTTCAAACACATCCCTCATTGCAAATTTCACCATCAAGGGCCACTTTTTTTGGGCTTATGCTTATGTAGAAGCTGCTTTATGGATTCCCGTGATGAGAAGCTCCTAGAAACTGGTCTTCTGTCTTTTGGGATCATGGAATCCGGGTTTATTTGTTGTGTAATGTCTATAATTCCCATGAATTTGATATGCACACTAGATAGGTGAAGAAACCATGATAGAAAGATTATTTTGAAGAGTCAAATCCCAATAAAAACATGGCCATACATTTATGTATGATTTAGTACATGACAAAATTAAGTGGTTACAAAATTACAATAAGGACAACTCAAAGCTGTCAAACTTTCAGCAATGGCCATATGATTTACGTTCGTAGCGCCGATATTATCATTAGTAGGAGTGAAACTTTCTCAACCGGTATAAGAAGCGCTATCCTCATGGAGATATGTGCCTCACTTGATTTTTATTGAAATGTTCATCATGTTGTTGATTATCATGAATGAATTATGCAGACAGATGATCAAAATGCAAACATAACGAAAATAGAGTGATCAACTACATCCCTAGTTTTAAATAGCCGGCTATAGCCCGGCTATAGCCGCGCTATAACCTTTCGAGAGGGCTCCCGCTATGGCTATGACGTTCATAGGCTAAATGGAGAATAGCCGCTAATAGCCAGCGATAGCCTGATTTAGTCATAAATTAGCCTCCAATTTAGCCGCTAAAGGTCACGCTTTATGGATTGTGCTTTTAAAAAAAAATTCTGTTCATTCTAATTAAATAAAATGTTGTGAGTTGAATGGTTAAATACTTATTTGTGTTGAATAGTTGAATGATTTGTAGATTGAATCATGTTTGTGTCATAGTTTTTGTTTTTTAGTAAGATATGACTAAAATTTCCTCACTTTTTGAAAAACGGCTAAAATGGAATAGCCCGCTATAGCCTTGTATAGCTTCTGAAAATGTTGTCGCTAAATGAAATAGCCCGCTATTTTAAACTTTGACTACATCCAAATTTACGTTCATGTGTTTTACCTTTCCGGCTTGATACACAAAATATTATTCAAAAAGCGCTCATTGTTAATACAAATTTTGTCATTGGCATGTCTACATTCATTTAGTTAACATGCAAGGACCACACCCCCTGTACACATATATTCCCTACATTTCCATACATAAGATGTTTTAGTTTTTTTTATAAAACACGTGTATCTAGACGCTTTTTAGTGTGTAGATTCACTCATTTTTCTCCGAACCTACACACTAAAAGGAGTATAGATACATGTGCTTCAGAAAAATACTAAAACAATGAATGGAGTACATAATTTGATCCTTCTAAATTTGATAATCATCTAACAATGGTATATCTAAATTATCATTATATACACAGTAGCAAGACAATATAACAATGCTAATATAAATGATCATCTACATAGTAGCACTATTCGATTTATTCTCTGTTATAGAAAGCCCAAGATCAAAATATAGATGATATGATGAACAATTACCTGCAGCACCCAACCCCACCCCACAAAAAAAAAACCATGCCCCTTTCTGGATAACAACTTTGCTGATTTGGTCGTGTCGTGTTTCAGCCAATGCCAAAACACTATTGTACTCTCATTTGCAAAAAAAAAACTATAGTACTCCCTTCGTCCTAAAAAGGATGTCGTAGATTTGTCTCGATTCACATATGTCTATCAATTAAAACATGTTATATTTATATGTATTTCGACAAATCTATGACATACTTTTCAGGATGGGAGGGAGTAAGAATATTGCTTAATTAAAGTACGATTAAAACATGTAGTCAATACTCCAGACGTAACATATATGTCTTCTTATCATCTCTCTGAATTATTTCGTTATAGCAGTTGCGCAAATTATGTAAACGATCATGCGTATTTAAAAGACATATATATACATTATGTATCATGTCTGCATAAGCCGAATTGGCTAGGCCACGGGCTAGACGCCAGAGCGTGTTGTTTAACTTGCTCTTGTTGTTATCATGGAGATGCCGGCCTTGCGGCCGAACCTGGCGACCTTGCAGTCGGTGGCGAAGATGTCGGAGGAGACATAGCTGGGGCCACCACCCATGATCGGCATGTTGGCGCTCACACTGAGCTTGTTGACGTAGTCACTACGGTAGGTCTGTCCGAGCACGCCGTGCACATCATCGGTGAGGTCGTAGAACTTGAATGCGAGGTCGAAGTGGGCGAGGCTATTGTCCTCCGTCACGCCGTAGTTGTGAATGCGGGAGTCCTCCTCCGTGATGGGCACCACCTTGGCTGAGACTTCAAAAACTCCCTTGAGCTCGACTTTGACGCCGTTGGTCATGGAGGTCCTTGAGACGGTCAAGGCAGGTACAGCGGTGGATTGCCACTCCACGTCAATCTCGTCAGGAATATCGATGGGCATGCCGTCGAAGGTCAGCTCGAGGCGGTCAACATCATCGTCCCACTTGACGGTCCTCTGGGCTCCCATGTACAGGCGGTGGTCGGCGAAGCGGATGCCGAGGGCCTGGATCCAGGTGAAGTCACGGCGCATGGCGGGGTTGCGCTTGCCAATGAAGTGGGCGTTGATGTGGAGATTGGCATCAGAGACTACACAAAAGTTCTGGCCCTTCTTGCCATGGAAGTAGAAGTTGTTGCCGTCCGCGCCCGTGAAGCGCGGGTCGCCGCAGGACACTCCAGGGATCAAGTCGCACCCTTGAAAAAAAGTTCAGTTTAAGCATCTGATGCAATGTGGATCGGCACAGCGCCAGCCATGTCATGCATGAATCTAGTATACAAGAAATATAAGAGGTAGGACACTGAGGGCGCATGTATGCTTACTGCAGAAGGTCAGGCAGTATTTGCAGTAGACGAGGCACTCGTCGGGGCACTTCTTTGGACAGGATTCAAGGCATGGCTTGGTGTTCTCCTCGGGGTCGTCGCAGGTGAGCACCTGGGTCCTCTTCCCGAACATCCACGGGCGGATCGTCCGGTACTTTTTGTTTAGCGGTGGCCCCTTGTCGCCGGCAGCGTCCACGGCGGCGGCAAAGAGACACACGGCCACCACAGCGGCGAGCACTAACAACAGCTGCTGCCGACCCATCTTAGCTAGCTATCTAGCTAAGTTGTGTGCTAGTGTGGTTGTGGTGGTGCCAACTTATAGAGCTGAGCACTTGGACGAACGTGCTAGGTCATTGGTCTCCTGATGGACTTGGATTCAGAGTGTGCATGCGTAAGGCGTTTGATCACCCTGATCAAACTGTAGCTAGCTGACCTTCATCTCCTGGTCAACTATATAGGGGTTCATTCATTCTCACTTAACTGGGTAGCACTTGATTCCATGCCATAAATGGTAGCACTTGTTAAGGTCACTTGATAGTTAAGGTACTCATACCTGTTGTCAAACATCGGTGGTGGAGGACACAATTAGTACTACTTTCTTTGTTGTTGTTTCTTGGATGGGTCGAGAACAAGAACTATGGCTTAGAGCATACCGTAAGAGCACATCTAGCAGATACCGTATAAGTTTGACGCACATCTAGCAGATACCGTATAAGTTTGACCTGCAAAAGCAATATGCAGAGAACTGGAAAGTGGTTTTTTGCATGGAAAAGCTGCCGCACGGAATAGATCCTGCAAACGCAACCGTTTTTCCGCGCAACAAAAAGGATATGTAATGATTTTAGACAGCATATATATAAAGTACGAATAAAACTAATCAAATTTCTGGATGTGTAAACATCATTAAGTACAACAATAATCCATATTATAACAATCATATAACTCTCATATAAATGAATGGTCCGGATGGGAAATTAGTCAAATCACACAAGAAGCAAATAAAGAGAATGGGAACTCACAGTGATGCTTCACAAGATCTTCACGAAGCTGGTGATGCATACAACTATCTTCAATCTACCGGTAGATGTCAAGAAATGCTTGTATCCGATCAGGGTTTCTTCTATGCTTCATCCGACAACCAACATTGTCAAACTCAAATGGGAGGTCTTTGTACCTCTCATCCTTGATGATCATGTTGTAAAACAGCTCACAAGTTGTCATGAGATTGTTGAGGGTTTTCTTTTTCCAATAATGGACAGGCCCGTGAACAATTACAAATCTAGCTTACAATACCCCCAAAAGCTCCATCAATGTCTTCATAGGCTGCTTCTTGGCATGTTGCAAAATGAGACTGTATTTTTCTTTCAGGGTCCGTGATGGCCTTCACAAAGGTTGACTAGGGTGGATAGATCCCATCAGCAAGATAATAACCTATCTTATAATCATGGCGGACTTGGTAATTGAAAGCTGAGCATCTTTACTTGCAAGCCTAGCAAAAAGAGATCTCTACAAAATGTTTATGTCATTGAGAGATCCTGGCAGGCCAAAAATATATAGTGCCATATCTACAGCTCCTAATCTGAATGGCTTCTAGCATGATGGTTGGATCCATGTGATGCCCGGTGAACTATCCATGACATGCTTTTGGACAATTCTTACACCTCCAGTGTATGTAGTATATACTGCCAAGCATTCCTAACCAACACGCAGATAATCAAAACATAAATTCTAAAATAAAAAATATGAGGGAAAAACTTATCAATTCTAAATTTACTCTAAAATTAGGAAATGATTAAATATTCAGTTGTTTGAAAATATAAAAATGCTGAAATATGAGGGATATGGCCCAAATCAAGTAAAAAGGGAGAAAATTTTAAATCAAATATTTAGTAATTAGTAAAATGTTATATCAAAATACAGGAAAATGAAACTTTGGCATAACAACTTATTTTATAAATAATCTATTCATAAATAATAATATAAATAGATAAATTTATTGTAATTATAAAATAAAATGAGTATATAAGTTATTTATGAACCATAAAATAAATGGACTCACACCGTAGGGGCTTCCCCTATAGTATCAAGGTCATAAAAATGGATAAAACAAATAAATTATCAATAGTATCTAAAATTACCACATCCATATTATCTTTTGAAAAGGTCTATTATATATAAGAAAATAGATGTGTACGTCTCCCAAATATATATGAATGTTTGAATAAATAAGTATAAAAAAGAATTATTTAAATGTATATAATATGAGAAACACATAAATATTTTTTGAGAAAAAATAAATCTTTCAAAAGGCTTCAATTGTTTTTGGTTAATTGGGTTAACTCTTGCAAAACTAGAAACTATTAATAAGCACAATGGAATTTCTATATATGAATGCATAAAATAGGAAATACAATATATCTAAAAAACATGTATATCGTTTGTGAAAAATAAAACATTTGATCCTAAAATTAGATAAAACATTTGGAAAAAAATTCCTCAATTATGCAATACCTTATGTAGAGAAATTACTACGAACAAAGAATTCTAAAGTATGTACATAGCATTGTTAAATCCAAAATACTTGTAATATTGACAACTCAAGATAATTAATGGGAAGTGAATTTTCCTATGTTCTACACCCTTTTCTCATGTAGGTTATTCATAATTACAAAGTAAATTTATTTTTTGTGAAAGATTAAGTTTTATTTCTATATCCTTTTGCGATTAAGTAATTTATTGTTTTTGCTAGGCTCATGGTCATGAAGCTTTTTGTGCCAAAATCTTTTTGATATATAATGCTTAGTCAATCTTTCCATTATTGTACTTTTTACACCAAATTGAAACCCTCAATGATAGTCGGCATAGCTGAAATGGATATTTATGTTCATTGCCTCCCGTGAGGGAGCTAGTGGAAACTAATACTCTCATTACAAATTACTCTACGATTTTAACTTTGGCCAAAGACAAACTTTGTTAGATCTGAACAAATATAGAGAAAAATATCAACATACCAAACACATATTATTAGAACAATGATGAAATATACTCGCATACCAGTGCATTTGCATATTAGATGTTAGTATTTTTATGTATTGGTGAAATCTTGCAACGGTTGACTTTTTTCAAAACCAGAGCGCTGGATGAATTAGAATGGAGGTAGTACTAGAGTACTATCACTACACTTTGTGCTAATTTCTTTTTGGAAAAAAGAATATATTAATATCGCGAGATACCAATTACACTCAACCTCTGCAACAATACAATACCCTATTGGCTGCATCAAGTAGGTTCTCGTCTTGGCGCAGAGGGATCTTAGGATCGGACCGAACCGTCTTTATTCGGAACACCGGCACCGCACCTCACGCTCTCCAGATCCACCAGGGCCGCTGCCCGAGGCTCAGCACCTGCCTAGCCCACCGTCGGCAGCACCACCACGGTGCCACGCCAAGCACGCAGCCAGGCGCTGCCATGCCACGTACCTCCGTAGAGCTATAGACCCACAGACCCACCCATGGGGTGGATCAAGGTCCGAAGTACATGGTCATGGGGGCAAAACCTCCGGGATGGATCCCCACCTCCACTGTTTGGTTCATCCATTCATGTGATATGTACCGACCCAAGGTTCTGGGCACTAGAGATTGGACGAATCTGCCTGCCGTGACAATATTGTGGCGTGGCATGGACAAAAAGCTAGGCTTGACGTAATCTAGCATATGCACGCAGCCAGCATCCGAAGCGATGCCCTGCCGCTTTGCGTATACGTCCTCCCAACACAGCATGTACCTAGATCGATCATTTGCTCCCAAAAACAGATGTGTAGCAACAGGTAGAGTGTATGTAACCTAGCTAGCTAGGAAGTGTTCTTAATCAAGTGATTGCCACCATAGGATCGATTGGCTGCAGGGGTACTCTTGTTCAGTTAAGAAACACGTACATGAATCCCTGTAGAGTTGACCAAGAGTTATGCTGGATCCGCTCTTCCAGTTAGCTAGAGCTGGCTTAGGATGAGCAAAAGCCATACGAATACACATCCACCTTTCCCGAATTCTGAATCTAACTCCTATATAATTTAATCACAAGGAATCACTTAATCTTTACAGATTTCAAGGTATCTATCTGTCTAGCGGAACTTAGTGTATGCCCTATAAATTGGCACCATTCCATGTCCAACAAATCATCCCCCTCACCGCCACCACACACACAATCGGTGATCATCTCTCCGATCACTTCAATTAGCCGAGCCAATTAAGATGGCCAGGCAGCAGCTCGTGGTGGCGCTCGCGGCTTTGGTGGCCTTGTGCGCCTTGGCAGCTGCCGTGGAAGCCGCAGGCGCTGACGGTCTGCCGAGGATATTGCCACCCAACCGCAGGGTGATCCACCCGGGGAAGAGGAACCAGGTGCTCACCTGTGACAACCCCAATGACCGCACCAAGCCTTGCAACGCTACCTGCCCCAACGAATGCGCCGACGAGTGCGTAGTCTTCTGCCCAGGCTGCCATACATTCTGCCGTAAGCTAGCACATATATGTATCCTTGCTAAGTACTACCTCCTACTTATATTTAAGGAGCTATGCATGCTTACGTTAGTTAACATTCTTTTCCAGTGTGTGAATTCTACCCTGGAGCATGTGGCGACCCCCGATTCGTGGGTGCCGATGGCAACAAGTTCTACTTCCACGGCAAGAAGGACGAGGACTTCTGTATCGTCTCTGATGCTGACCTCCACATCAACGCCCACTTCATCGGCAAGCGTAACCCGGCCATGAGCCGTGACTTCACCTGGATCCAGGCGCTCGGCATCCGCTTCGCCGACCACCAGCTCTACATGGGCGCCCAGAAGACCGTCAAGTGGGACAACAGCGTTGACCGCCTCGAGATGACCTTCAACGGAATGCCCGTTGAAATCCCTGCCGGGATCGACGGACAGTGGCAATCCACCGAAGTGCCTGCATTGACTGTCACAAGGACCTCCACGACGAACGGTGTCAGGATCCAGCTCAAGGGAGTGTTCGACATCATGGCCAAGGTGGTTCCCATCACAGAGAAGGACTCCAAAATCCACAACTACGGAGTCACCGAGGACGACTCCCTCGCCCACTTCGACCTTGGATTCAAGTTCCACGACCTCACCGATGATGTCCACGGCGTGCTCGGCCAGACCTACCGCACTGACTACGTCAACAAGCTCAACGTCAGCGCCAAAATGCCACTCATGGGTGGCGCAGCTACCTATGTTTCTTCAGACATCTTCGCCACCGACTGCAAGGTGGCCAGGTTTGGCCGTCACGCCGGAATCTCCATGGTTACTGGTCAGGCCAACTAAATTACTGCGACTTCTATGTGACTTATCCGTCGGTGAAGGGCATAAATAAATTTCTTTTACAATTAAGGATCAACAATTGTAACATTTGTGTGTTTATCTCGTCAGAAGTCTCTGTAAGCACTATTTACGTATAAATTAATGCCTATTTTGCAACCTAGTTTCTATCTATATTTTGTCAAAATAAATAATGATACCTATCTCAGACTACCCTTAGCTATATATGGAGTACTCAAGTTTCATATATTCTATCTGAAGTTAATTCGTAACATCATTCAAAGAATGCAGAACTAAAAAGAAAATTCACTCGACCAGACCGACTATATTCTTAAACTTAATGAATTCATATTTTATCCAGGAAAAGGGGAGTGATATATGAGTAATTAAGATCCAGACTTTTAGAGTAAGCATCTTTCATTTTATAAGTTAAATGAAAGATCAAGATTTCTTATCCTATGGGTACGGATTTTTTTCTAAAACACGATTATAATTCAAAGGATAAGCATTACTGTTAGACAATGTGATGAAAAATTTCAGCCATGTGCATATTGCTAGGAACTAGCTAGTCCATGGGGCGCCCATTCGCTTCAAAGATCACCTCATTAGAGTTAGGGAGAATCGTTCCCGACGGCGGTGGTGTTCTAGGAGTTGTAGTAGAGGACACACACCTTTGCTCGGAAATAGGTTTAAGTGGATGCTTCTTGATCATAGCGACATACGCGAAGGATTTCCCACTCGTGCGGTTAAGGTTAGGCCGGACCTCCGAGTTCCGCGACTCATTCCTTGCCACCCAAATATGCCCGAAGCCCACCGCAAGAGTTGTAGCCTCGGTATCAGTGGAGCGGGCCAAGAAATCGAACAACCACTGCTTATTGAAGGAGAAGCTCCTCTGATTAAGTTTTAGTGGAACCAACGGCTTGATTTCCAGACATACCTTACGCACGAACTAAGATACATGTACGGATGTACAATCAGTTGGAATTTGCCGCATCTAGAGCTGAACCCAACTGGGCAAACAATTGTGTGCAAAGAGCAGTGGCGGATCTAGGATCAGAGGAAGACCCGGGCCAAAAACTAAGCGTAAAAAAATACTGAAACACTCTTATAGTAGCACAAAGAATTGGTATAATACAATTGCAAAGATGAACATATATTTTGAAATCCATTGTTAACGGGCCAAGAATGTTCATGAGAAATGACTAAAAACCAAAAATGTTGGTATGTGGATAGAAAAGATAGTACCAAGTCAATAATTTGAGGATTTGCATTTGTTGTTTGGTTCTCCTTGAGATCGATGAATAAAATCTCTTCATCTTCTGTTAACTCATATATGAAATCAACGCATCAGTCACTTAAATCCAACTATCCAATCAGTGCATCCAATTGAACTAGTGATGAATTTACCAATCCGAGAGCAGCCACCGCCGAGTTCAATCGAGTCGTTTCGACACAGCATGTACCTAGATCGATCATTCCCTCCCAAAAAACAGATGTGTAGCAACAGGTAGAGTGTATGTAACTTAGCTAGCTAGGAAGTGTTCTTAATCAAGTGATTACCACCATTCATGGCATAGGATCCATTGGCTGCAGGGGGCACTCTTGTTCAGCTAAAGAAAACACGTACAGGAATCACTGTAGAGTTGACCAAGAGATTTGCTGGATCCGCTCAGCCAGTTAGCTAGAGCTGGCTTAGGATGAGCAAAAGCCATACGAATGCATCCACCTTTCCCAAATTCTGAATCCAACTCCTATATAATTTAATCACAAGGAATCACTTAATCTTTACAGATTTCAAGGTATCTATCTGTCTAGCGGAACTTAGTGTATGCCCTATCATCCCCCCCCCCCCCCCCCCCCCCCCCCCCAACACCACACACACAATCAGTGATCATCTCTCCGATCACTTCGATTAGGCGAGCCAAGATGGCCAGGAAGCAGCTCGTGGTGGCGCTCGCCGCTTTGGTGGCCTTGTGCGCCTTCGCAGCTGCCGCGGACGCCGACGGGCTGCCGAGGATATTGCCACCCAACCGCAGGGTGATCCACCCGGGGAAGAGGAACCAGGTGCTCACCTGCGACAACCCCCAGGACCGTACCAAGCCTTGCAACGCTACCTGCCCCAACGAATGCGCCGACGAGTGCATAGTCTTCTGCCCAGGCTGCCATACATTCTGCCGTAAGCTAGCACATATATGTATCCTTGCTAAGTACTACCTCCTACTTATACTTAAGGAGCTATGCATGCTTACATTAGTTAACATTCTTTTCCAGTTTGCGAATTCTACCCTGGAGCCTGTGGTGACCCTCGATTCGTAGGTGCCGATGGCAACAAGTTCTACTTCCATGGCAAGAAGGACCAGGACTTCTGTATTGTCTCTGATGCCGACCTCCACATCAACGCCCACTTCATCGGCAAGCGTAACCCTGCCATGAGCCGTGACTTCACCTGGATCTAGGCGCTCGGCATCCGCTTCGCCGACCACCAGCTCTACATGGGCGCCCAGAAGACCGTCAAGTGGGACAACAGCGTTGACCGCCTCGAGATGACCTTCGACGGCATGCCCATCGAAATCCCTGCCGGGATCGATGGACAGTGGCAATCCACTGACGTGTCTGCATTGACTGTCACAAGGACCTCCACGACGAACGGTGTCAGGGTCCAGCTCAAGGGAGTGTTCGACATCATGGCCAAGGTGGTTCCCATCACAGAGAAGGACTCCAAAATCCACAACTACGGAGTCACGGAGGACGACAGCCTCGCCCACTTTGACCTCGGCTTCAGGTTCCATGACCTCACCGATGACGTCCACGGCGTGCTGGGCCACACCTACCGCACCGACTACGTCAACAAGCTCAACGTCAGTGCCAAAATGCCAATCATGGGTGGCGCAGCTACTTATGTTTCTTCAGACATTTTCGCCACAGACTGCAAGGTGGCCAGGTTCGGCCGCCACGCCGGAATCTCCATGGTTACTGGTCAGGCCAACTAAATTACTGGGACTTGTATGCGACTTACCCGTGGGTGAAAGGCATAAATAAATTTCTTTTACAGTTAATGATCAACTATTGTAACATTTCTGTGTTTATTTCGTCAGAAGTCTCTGTACGGACGATTTACATATAAGTCAATTACTATTTTGCAACCTAATTTCTATCTATATTTTGTGAAAATAATTAATGATTGGCATGCTCTGCATAGGCTGAAGATACCTATCCCAGACAACCCTTAGCCATGGAGTACTCAAGTTTCATATATTCTATCTGAAGTTAATTTGTAACCATCATTCAGAAAATGCAGAACTGAAAGGAAGATTCACTCGACCAGACTGACTATATTCTTAAACTTAATGAACTCATATTTTATCCAGGAAAAAAGGGAGTGATATATGAGTAATTAAGATCCAGACTTTTAGAGTAAGCATCTTTCATTTTATAAGTTAAATGAAAGATCAAAATTGCTTATTGTATGGGTACTGATTTTTTCTAAAACACGATTACAATTCAAAGAATAAGCATTACGGTTAGACAATGTGATGAAAAATTTCAGCCATGTGCATATTGCTAGGAACTAGCTAGCCCATGGGGCGCCCATGCGTCCAGAAGCTTCAAAGATCACCTCATCAGAGTTGAGGAGAACAGTTCCCGGCGGCAGTGGTGTCCTGGGAGTTATAGTAGAGGACACACACCTTTGCTCGGAAATAGGTTTAAGAGGATGCTGCTTGATCATATCGCCAGAATTTTCCCACTCGTGCGGTTAAGGTTAGGCCGGACCTCCGAGTTCCGCGACTGATTCCTTGCCTCCCAAATATGCCCGAAGCCCACTGCAAGAGTTGTTGCCTGGGTATCAGTGGAGCGGGCCAAGAAATCGAACAGCCACTGCTTATTGAAGGAGAAGCTCCTCTGATTAAGTTTTAGTGGAACCAACGGCTTGATTTCCAGCCAAATATTACGCATGAACTAAGATACATGTACGGATGTACGATCAGTTGGAATTTGCTGCATCCATAGCTAAACCCAACTCGGCAAACAATTGTGTGCAAAGAGCAGTGGCGGATCTAGGATCGGAGGAAGACCCGGGCCAAAGACTAAGCGTGAAACACTCTGATAATAGCACAAAGAATTGGTACAATAAAATTGCAAAGATGAACAAATATTTTCAAATCCATTGTTAACGGGCCAGGAATGTTAATGAGAAATGACTAAAAACCAAAAATGTTGGTATGTGGATAGAAAAGATAGTACCAAATCAATAATTTGAGGATTTGCATTTCTTGATTGGTTCTCCTTGAGATCGATGAATAAAATCTTATCATCTTCCGTTAACTCATATATGAAATCAACGCATCAGTCACTTAAATCCAACTAACCGATCAGTGCATCCAATTGAACTAGTGATGAGTTTACCAATCCGAGAGGAGCCACAGGCGAGTTCGATCGAGTCGTTGCGACTTTGTGAGATGTGAGGAGCAGCCAAGTAGCGGAAGCAAAGCTGCAGGGCCGTAGAAATCAGACGGCGCCGGCCGACGGTCGCACGGTGGACGACTGGAGGAGGGCGGCCATGAGCCGCAGGAATCGGAGGCGACGACCAAGCAGGGTGGTGGTGCTGGGTGGAGGAGAGACGGCGGCAAAAAGCCAAGAGCGCAGGGAGAGAAGGGGTCTAGGGAGTGGGAGTGGGAAAGGCCGGGGGACGACTGCGGCAAGTCGGCTGCCGCCGCCGTCGAGCTCCTGTCAGGCGAGAATGCGAGCGAGAGGAGACAATTTGTCTTGCGGTCACGGTCGATCGAGGCGAGATCAGCCACAAGTTGAGCCAGACTTGGGTTGCGCCTCGGGCCAAACTTTTACTTTTCTAGGTAGTAGGCGGAATGTTTCCTTGCGCCCAGGGCCATGGCCCTGGTTGCACTAGGCCAGATCCGACCCTTAATTTTCCCAGGTGAATAATCATCTTTCCGGGCGCCTTAATTTTCCAATGTGCTTCCCAATTTTCTCATAAGATGTGTAATTTGACGCCATACCCCTCCTGGTTCTGCTCTGGTCATTCACGAATTTACTCATACGTGACAGTGTATATGCGCAACCGACAGTAAACGTACAATGCCTCGTATGTGGCCATAAAACGAAGTCTCCCCTACATGGCTCGAGATCGGAACATGCACAATCCGAGCTGCCGTCGCTGGTGAAAAGAAGGTGTGTACATTTTCCTCGTTCCATTTCCCCGTCTCCTCATTGATCATACAGTGAACTGTTGCCAAATATAGTACTCCCTCCGGCCCGAATTAACGTCCGCGGCAGCCTTTTTGCAAAAAAAACCCATCTTCTTTTTCCGACAAACAAATCACTTCCTTCACCGCTCAGTCGTCTCCCTCGTCCGTCGCTCACCCACCGGCCACCTCGCTCTCGCCCCTGCCGACTGCTCCGCCGCTCCCTCACCGGCCGCCTTCGTTTCTCCTCATCTCCCCGCCGCTCCCCTGCCGCCGCTCCGCCGCTTCCACCAACTAGAACCCATGGAGGAGGGAGATCGAAGCTGCAAAGGATTCCCTTATCCCCAAAGCGTCTGACTTTGCCGGCTCCGGCGGCGGTGCTCGTGGCCTGGAGGAGGAGGTAGTACAAGTGTTCGTGGATCTGGTGGCGGCGGTGCTCCCAACATGCTCGGAGCAATCGTCGCCGCCCCGCATCGCCTCGCCTCCCTCTGCTCCCACGTATCACCCCGCTTTCCCCGAGATTCCGGTGGTGTCAGGCAGTAGGGTTGCCTCCGTGTCAGCGTCGCTGCTGCGCAAGCGCAGTTCCTCAAGGTCAAGGTCTTCTCTCCGCATCGCTGATCCGCAAGCGCAACCATGTAACTTTACCCTTATTTTTCTTCCCTGTCTATTTCTTGCCTTGAAGTGAGATATCAGACCCAGGGACTAACTGCCTATCAAACTTCAGGCTATTCTTGCATATGGTTTGGGAATCTCAACTGCGTAACATAAACATGAGTTCAAACTATTTGCGCACACGAGACATAAGCATTGAGCTGAGCTATTTGCGCACACGAGAATGGCCAATGTATCATCAGATACCACCTTCGTATGTTCTACTCTTATTACAACTTTATATGGCGCAGCACTAAACATATATGTTCTTGTTCTGATTTGTATCAGAGTACCACACATGACAAGGGTCATCCATGGCTCAGGGGAAGGCATGCAGAAAGAGGCACTTTGATATGGTATTGTCTGATGTTAATTTCCCAAAATAATTGATCCAGAGGAGACACACGAGGTTGTATCTTTAAAGGACATTGTTGCCAAGGAAACAACACAACTGCTAGAGCAGCGAAGGCGGCTGTTAGTGTGTGATCTTAGGGAGAAATTTGAGAAGGGTCTCTCTGGTGCTTCCAAGTTGTCTGAAGAGGTATGCTAATCAATCCAAGTACTTCAGATTTTGCTGACTTATATCAACAATATATATCAGGAACTCTGATGACAAATAGATGAAAGTTGATGTAACTAGCAATAGATTGTTCACACAACACACCGTTTCACATTTAGAAATTCTGCATGCTTAGTGGAACTATACCTGATGACTGAATGTGTTTGTTCTATTTATCTGTCAGTGACCAGATTAAAGACTTGCTATCAGACTCTCTCTAACAGCATCAGTGCTTCCAGAGCTCAGATATATCGATTCAATCCTTGTTGAGACTTTTTCTGATGCAACCATACTTCACTTATAACATGTCTCTTTTTCCTGAAGATGTTTCCTTTTTAAACAAAGGCACAAAGCATATAATTTTCGGGTCAAATGCATAAGCACATGGGTTCTATGGACAGCGCTGTAGTATTTACATCTTGCCTCGCTAACTAGGATAAATATCACATTCTAGTCTTAGTAACTTCGTTGCAATGAAATTCCATTTTGAAGTTGTTGCTTCATGATTCAGGCTAAGCGACGAGAAGCAGCTTCACTAGACAGGCAGGTTCTTCTGAAGAAGCTCAGAGATGATTTACACACTCTGAAAGGCCATGTGGCTGGTCGAAATAGAGATGATGTTGATGAAGATATCTCACTGGTTAAGCCCTTCTCGTACTGTGTTGCCAATATTTATCTTCTAATATAAGCTGCTTGCAGTTTAATTTAATTGTTGTTAGTTAAACTTCGGAGTTAAGTTGGTTTCATACTCCCAAGTCCCAAGTGCTTTTAAGCTAGCATTTTGTAGACAGCACAAAAATAAAGCAGATATCTTTTAAGTAAGCAAGCATGAGATCTATCCTTCCTGTTTGCACTCTTTCTAGGCTGTCTTCCAATGCGATAGAGAAGCAGGCAGTGAACAGATTCATCCTACAAAAGTGTGTCCATTCTTAAATCGATGAAAATTTTATATGCCACTAATGCGCAGTAATTCTGTGCTACTTTCAGATTTGGTCTAAAAGTTTGTGCAACTCTTTGAAGCAAGATGCACCTAGGAATAATATTTTTAGCTATATCCACTAAACAAGAAAGAACCTGCTGTATATTATTCAGGTCAAACACCATCTCAACAGAATCTTGATTTCATAAACCCTGAATGAAAATCATTGTAGTTTGTGTTATCATTACATTACATCTAATCTTGATGCTATTTAATTTTTTAACGGTAGTCAAACAACCATGCTACTCCTTTGTGTGAAACCCATTGTGCTAACATCACAGTTTGGAGTACTCCTTTGTGTTATTTACTGTTGTCTGATGCTCAGTTCAGCGCTGTACTCTGTATGAGACATTGTAGGGTTACATGATCCAAATAGGACCAAATAGATCTAGGATGCTTCACTCTGCTTTCAGATGCTTTCATGCTTTCAGATACATTACCCAGTGACTATGTAGACTAATGCCACAAGAAAAAATGATGGCTGAACTATGTAGACTACTCAGTGACTATGTAGACTACTGGATATTCATGTAGACTACTAGATATTCTACTCAGGGACTATGTAGACTATTGCATATTCATGTTCCATTCAGAAAAACTAATGGTTAAACTCTACTGTAACTCTACTCACTGAAGATGTTTTTGTTTATCTCGTATACACAGCTCCAACCACTCGTGAACAGAATCAAAGAGATTGGAGCGAGCTACGGCAAGAACCCAACTCAGGAGCTTCGGATTACTTAGCTAATTAATCCTGTTTGCATCTCTGAGTAACAAGCAAGTCTCGATCCTTAAGAAATAGCTAACCACCACTGAAAGAAACTGTATATAGACAAGGGACTTCAATGGATTGATGTGGTTTCAGGTGTCTCTGAACTGGCTGGCCTGCCAGGGCAACGTGCTGCTGATCCCGGGAGCTCAGGCCTGGAACGGCCATGGAGCAGGCCCGCCGGCGGAGCGGCGCAGGTAGCTCGAGGGAGCTGCCAAGGCGGGGGAGGACGACGGCGGGGACGGCTCTATCGATTGGCCTCCGCCTCCCCCGAGGACGACGACGGCGAGGCCACTAGAGCTGGACCGGCCTCTGCCTCCCCGGAAGACGATGGCGACAAGGGTTCTCACGATTGGCATCCGCCTCCTCGAGGACGACGACGGGAGGGGAACTGGAGCGGGATCTGGACCAGAGATCGTGGGCGCCGGGATCGTGCGAGGGCACTGGAGATCGCGAGCGGACGCTGGGATCATGGGTGGAGCTGGATTTCAAAATTAGAATTTTTAATCTAGGTGAATTTTGAACGATTTGAATCTGGGTGGGTTTGTTTGTAAAAGTTCATTTGTACAGGACGTGCGGTCGTTAATTCGGGCCGTAGGGAGTATCAGAGAGGTGGGCTTGATAATTTCTGCTGGGAAGCATGGAACCCAATGACCCTTGAGAGTTCTCACATAAGTTTTGTCACCGATGCCCAACACGTACGCCCTAGACTAGTGGGTCAGGTCCGTGTAGGATACTCCACCATGTATAAGAGGACGATCTTGGCCTAGGAGGATTCCAACAATCTATGTGGGGGAATATCTTCCCTTTAGAACACTAGCACAAAGAGAGTTTGGTTCCGTAAGCAGTCTCTACCCTTTCTTAGCTAATATAGACTGATTGAAGAGGGCAAGATTACCGAAACCCATCCCCACAATTGTCGTCGGTGTTGACAACTATTAGAACTGAGTTAGAGTTAGAGTAGGACTCTAGTCCTAAGTCTATTTAGAGCCTTACCCTAGGCCCAGTGGTGGACCCAGGATTTGGGGAAGACTGGGGCTAATTTCTAATGCCTAGAAACTATGAAAAAAATGTTACCTTCTAATCCCCTTGCGATAACACATTATATTAGCAAAAAAGATAAAATGCATAAAAAATGTTTGGACGTGAAAGAAGTTTAATGTTTAACCAAATGACAATAAGAAAAAAGCACAAAAGATGTGGTATAATCGCATAACGAGGACACATTTTAGTACCTAAACAGTGGAGCTTTGCATGATCCTAGCCTATCATTTCCCCATCCAAAACCTACAAAGGTAAGAAAATAATCAGTAAAATAGTATGGATGAATACATGCTACTCTCCGCGTTTAGAAATAAGTGACTCGGGTTGTCTAGATTCGTCTGTATCTAGACGCATTATAATGTGTAGATATATACTGATCTCGACAAATCCAAGCCACTTATAACAAGATAGCTAAACATGGTATTTGTTTCTTGCGTGGCCTTGTACTTGGAAACCCTCTGAAATCTCATCATCTTCAATACTTGTGAAAAATTCTCCTCAGTATAGCATAACATACTATGATTCATTCAATCATAATTTCGGATTTTTGAGCAGCAGGAGATTAGTTTGAATTAAAAAACTGTGCGGCTGATGAAAAATAAGATGACATCAACCTCAATTATTAAGTTTTCGATCTCTGTGTCCCTTTCATCTTTCTGACTTCTATATAATCAGATTGAATAAAAACCATAAATTCACAACTAGCTAAACCTACTTGTAGCAGTCCAATGGCTGAAAGTCTGAAATTGACTGTTCCCGTAATATATAGCATTCAGACTTTGAATTGGAAACCAAATAAATTACCTATGAGCATAGATAGAGCTGGCAAGCATATTGACAATCGAAGTCAATTAGCTGACGAGGAGTTGAAGATAGGCAAGCACCGGTGGCGCGGTGCAGCGAGGCATCAGCGGCGGCACCGCGGAAGCAACGACACTTCAGCCGTTCGGCGCGATGGCGGCGTACTCGCGAGGTTCTAAACAGCACGATTCCTTAGGCCGGTGGCGGCAGCAGCACGATCGAGTCGTCAGGGCTTGGCCACTGGGTGCGCTTTCATCCAGGGCTGGAGGCAGAGATGGAAAGGAACAGGTAATCCAGTCCACGCGCATGCGATGCGAACATGCGCTGACGGATCCATTCTGCCTCCTGGTTGCTGTCTTAGTGGGCTCGTGAGACAGCCCTGGTCGTTCTGACCCAAGGACACGGGCTCGAATACTTGGGTCTATGAATTTCATTGAAATTTATGTGGGATGTACATATACTACGCCGGCCACGACCGGGGCTGTAGCCTGGGCAGCCCGGGGCGCAGGTCCGCCCCTGCCTAGGCCGACCGAACCCCCTTCTCTCTTGTATATAAACTTTGTACTATTGTTCAAATCAATACAATCTCTATTTCCGCAATTCTTTCATGGTATGATACCATGATATTTCCACTACCAAGATATTCAATGCATTTTTCTTGCCATTCTCCAGTCCCCACCAATGATTTACAATCACCATGCACGTATTATCACATATAATAAGGGACAGCTGGAAGAGACTCACACAAAACGGCGGAATAGCCTGAATAACCACCTTGAGCAAAAATCCTCATAGTCCGCCCTTGACAAAGGTCTATCAGTACATCCATTGAGACATTTCCAAATTCTGTCTAGGAGAACTTGGGCGTGGCAGTTCTCCCACGGCTAATAGATGTTGGCATGCCAAAATGAAGATCATTAATAACTCCACTATGAACCATCAACTGACTGTTAATTGCAATTTTCACTTGATCGGTATAATGATTACCAAAAAAGACTGAGAATCTATCAAGGTTTATTTTCACACCAGAACCTTCACAACAAATCCCTAAGTGTGTCCATAAGAGCAACAACACAGCTAGCATCACTCCTCGGTACTCTCTCTGCTCGATAGTACTCCATATCGGCAGTCTGACTTTGTTTGAATCGGTTTTGATCTGATGGCCGGAGCCGGACGGAGGTAGCGTGCAATAGATCAGAGGAGGGCGACTAATTGAAAAGGAACGCAATAGAAAGTGGCGACTAATTGATCACCAAGCAAATTAAAGGGCGAACTAGTGCTACTAGCACGAATGGAAGAATCTATTAATTAAACATATCCAAACAGAGGGCGACTAGAATCAAAGGCAGGTGCATACAGACAATTGTGGCACAGTACAAACAAGCAATTGTGGCACAGTACAACAGAGGGAGTTGGAGCCTGATGATGAGGAAACATAACAGGGGCCTCGATCGACAGGCAACAATCTACGTAGTAGTAGTAGTAAAGTCGAAGACCAGCTAGCTACAGATCCGCGGCACCGATCTCGACGGAGGCGCCAGGGAGGAGTTTGCCGAGGTGGCGAGTGAGCAGCTCGTTGGACGCGGCGCGCGCCTCCTGCTTGGCACGGATCTCGGCCGCGGTGTTCTCCGGCATCCTGTGGACGGCCTTGACGATGGGCCGGAGATGCTCGAGCTCGCCGTTCATGAACGCCATCGCCCGCCGGACCGGCTCGGCGTCCATGGTGTCCGCGTCGTAGTTGGACATCACACTGAAGGCCTCCTTCATGGCCTTCTGCCGCTGCGGCAGGTCGCCGTCGTCCCAGCCGGCGGCGAATGCTCGGCCGGTGCTGGCGGCGACGAGTGCGAGAGTGAGGAGGAAGAGGAGGAACTTGGCCATGGCAGTGTGGTGGACTGTGTGTGGAGGAGGTAGCTAATAAGTGGAGTATACATGGTGTGGTAGCTAGTATAGCACTGTTTGGTGTGGCACGCCGATAGTGTTCCGCAACGGCAGCCTGCTTGCTCTTTGCGCGTTGTGTGGCGGAAGAAATGGTGTGACTGCTCTGGCGACCATCTTGTGCCTGCACCCTGCATGTGAGTGGTACTGGTAGTACACTTGTACTACCTACGTAGTACGCGAGAATTTGAAGTGGAAGACCAATAGAATGGTTAAGTAAAAGGTATACCTTTAGTAGATACATGTACTCTGAAAATGCACAGTATATATTGTTTTACCAGATAATATATTAAGAAGGGACACAGTAATAGAAAGTGGCGACTAGTCATCGAACAAAATTAAAGAGAGAATTTTCATTATTTGGCCATACTTGAAAGTTTGATTCCTTATTGGGCCCTAGAAAAAATCTCTTACTTTTTCGACATTACATCTTCATCTTCTTCCTTATATGTCCCTACCGTCCAATATGTTAGTCCCTGTCTTCAGTTTCTTTTTTTCCCTCATAGCTGTCTCCCCGTCCAGATCATTGCAGTGCCCCATCCCAAAAGATCTAGTTGTAATCTTTATTACTTTTAGGGTTTTCGTCTACTCTTGATGATTATTAATTGATCGATGGAATTTTCACAAAAGAGTAGTAAAATATAGCTTAGGCATACGTAGACAAAAAACAGGAAAGTTAATAATGTAAGATATATAACCAGGTGAAACCTCGTAACAGCCATATGTATATATGAACTATGTCTAGGAAGATGGCATGGAATTACAGGGGAGGTTCTGCCTAATTTTTTATTTTATTAAAATCAAAGTCCAAGTTTTTCAATGAAAGTCGTACATGCCTTGTTTAGTCATCTGTGCATGCCCAAACATGTCACATGACCGTTGCTATGTCAATACCATAGTATTTTAGTGGCTAGCAAAGCAATACTTCAGTTTTTCTCTTTTCTCAGTTTTAGAAAAAAGAGGGTCTGACCTTTTTCTCAAATACTTCAAAAAAACCATAGTTTTGGAGAATTCTTTAGTATTGAAACCACATTATTTGTTGGATCCAAACACCTCAAATTATTAAATATTCAGTTTTTTCACTAGGGGCAAACGCGTCTTTTTAGACCAAAAATTGCACTAGAAAAGCCCAAATGCACTATATGTGGGATTTAAGAGGGATCTCACTTGGCACCTTATTTGGCGTTACAAAACTTTGTGGTCAAAGCTTATCCTTGCCAAGTATCCAAACGCATAATATGCAGGGAGGATCTCTTTGTAAAGTATCAATAAATAAAGTCAAAGACATGCTAAATTCGTAGCTAGGTTTACCTTGGGCAGCAGCCGCACCATTCTGTTTTGGGATCACGTGTGGTTGGGCGATGAGCCGTCTTGCACTAGATACCCTAAACTCTTTGAGATTTTCGCCAATCCTATTATCCATGTTGCTCAAGCTTTCTCAAACCAATGATTGGCACCTAGGTTTTTGTCGCTCTTTTGGGCTCAAGGAGTTAGAACAATGGAACAACCTATGGACTGAGCTATCAAGTTGCAACCTTAGGGAGGGCGTGGCTTGCTCCCTAGGGATCTTGATTTCTCTACATGCTATGGACCTGTGGCACACCAATATTCCTGTTATGGTGGAAAAAAAACCAATGGCGGTTTGAGATGGGTCGGTTTCCCTCCAGCGAGCAACTCTAGAAATGTTAGGGTCTTTGAATGGGTGTGTGCCCTTTCCAACTAACCTGAGTCTATGTCCAACATCTTGTTCATTTGCTCGCTAGAAAAGTTCGTTGGAGTGGTATCTGTTCGATGTTGGGGTTCATTGGAGGACCACATCTCTTGCTCAGTTTTCCACTATGTTGCATTCCTTTTTGGAAAAACTAGGTGAGTATTTTCGGTTTGGCTCATCCGCAACAAATTTTCTACTGAAGCAAAGTTCCTTGGATAGCCAGATGATTATGTTTTAAAACGTTATTAATCTTGTTGCAGTGACGACCACTCTTCGAAGCTAAGGAAATATAGGGCATGGAGTTGATCATGGAGTACTTCTTGCCCAAAAAATATGTAATTTCTTTGTGAAGTTTTGCAATGCAAATGTTGTTCAAGCAATTTAGCTTGTGATTTCATTAAACATTCCATTAATTAGCGAACCACTCAAAACAAGGCTTTTCCATATCATCTCACAAAACTTTCTCGCCAAAACCACCAAAATGTCAACCTTTTCCTTTTGAACGCAATCCTAGTGGGAAACCATCGCGATAACGAAGTACATGCAAGATCAGCATCTAGGTGCAACAGAATAAAAGAGATTTCAGAAGAGTGGGGGGATCGCCCAGCGTTCAGTGGGGTTTTAGGAAAGATAAACTGCAACTGGAATTGTAACTAACTTATATGGGCGCACTACGATGTTTATTCACCTTGGCTGCATCTATCTTCATTTTGTTCTAGGGAAAACGGCTACTTGATTAACTTAATAATTAAAATGGTGCCGCGGAAAAAGATAACCCTAGGATTTTCTTCCACCAATACAAAACTGTTTTCAACATAATTCTGCTCGCAGTATAAAATATTTTATACTAGCTAAAATGCTGTTTTAACCATAATAATCATGCACTTGCTGCACATTTCTCATCGAAAATATGTACATGTTCCATACCTACGGCGACCACAAAGATATATAGCACTAGCGGAAGAATGAATCCATTGATGGTAGGCGAAGAGAGGACAAAGGACAACAAAGGCGTGAGAACAAACAACTGTGGTGCAGTGGACGGGAGCTTAATTATCCTTACTAGGGAAATAAAACAGACAGGGTCTAAATTGTCAAAAGAAAAACAGACAGGGTCTAGACTCTAGACGTAAGACTTATTGAAGATGGCATGCACGCGTGCATACAAGTTACATCCTCCCCTCGGTGATCTCGACGGAGTCGCCGGGGAGCAGCTGTTCGAGGTGGCGAGTGAGCAGCTCGCGCGCCGCGGCGCTCGCCTCCTCCTTGGCGCGGACCTCGGCGGCGGTGGTCTCGGGCATCTTGCTGATGGCTTTGAAGATTGCACGCAGCGGCGCCATGGCGCCGTTCACCGTGGCCACCGCCAGCTTGAGCGCCCGGGGATCGGTGGATGCCGGGTTGTAGTCGGAGAACACCTTGAAGGCGTCCTTCAGCGCGTCCTGCCGCTGCTGCTGCAGGTTGTCGCCCTCGTCGTCGTCGTCAAAGGGGGTGGCGGTGCGGGTGGCTGCGCCTCCACCGCCGTGCTGGCCGGTGCATGCGGCCGCGAGGAGCACGAGCCCGAGGAGGACCAGCAGAGACTTGGCCATGGCGTCGTCTTTGTCCCCACGGCGCCTCCCTACGGCAGCCTTGGGCAGCTTGGCCATGGCGATCAAGGTGGATAATAGCTAGGTCGATCGATTGGTGCGTCTATTGAGCAAGAACGTGGCAGTATATATGGTGGTGTGTCATACATGGTGTGGCTGTTTCAGACGACACACGGATGGCGTTGCACAACTACCGTGGCTTGAGGCAGCAGTAGAAAGAGTGTGACTGATATATGCACCAAACTAACTCGCACATGCTGTTCTTACCGGCCGTTCCAACCTGCAGCAGGCGCGTGGAGAGGGCCGGATTTCCTGCTTCAGTCAATGTCCCAGCTCACGTGCATGATGATCTAGTATACTGTCTAACCTTTATGGACTTGACCATTAGCATTATAACACAGCTCCTGATAGAAAGATCATTGTTCACATGACAAGGATAAAAGTAGTGCCCCCACCGAACTAAACATTTATAAAAGAAGAAAACTGCCGGAATTTTTGGTGAAAATTGATTAAAATTTTGAATTTTTCGATTTTTTGATTTATTGGTTTAGGGTTTAGGGTTTAGAATCTCTAACTAATCGACGGCCCAGATTTTGAGTCCAGAAGTGACCAGGGTACAAAAAGCAGTGAGACCAACTTTCTGTAGGATAGGATTGTACAAAATACAGTGCAAAATAATCGATGGATCAACTCCCATATTGTCCTCCCATGAATGTGGATACGAATAGTCGAGTGGAAAATTTGACTACATCTTTGTGAAGCACAAAAGATGGAACCGTCCGGTGCATGTATTGTCTCGCCACGCGCCTGTTGCAGGTTGGGACTATTATTTTTGTGTGAAGGATGCCTTTGTCTCGGTGACGGTTGCGTGCTATATATCCAACCGGACTGACAATTACAACAAGATTACAGAGAGATTGGGGAGGAATTAACCAGGCAATTAACCGTGAGTGACAGCTACGCGAGTTGCCTTATAGCAATCGCATATTTCGTTTACATTGTCAATATTCCTATCAGCGGCGTGCCGTTCACCGTGGCCACCGCCTGCATGCGTGAGCGCCCGCGCATCGGTGGATGCGGGTTGTAGTCCGAGAACACATTGAAGGCGTCCTTCAACGCCTATTGCCGCTGCTGCGGGATGTCGATAAAAGTTCAAAACAACATGGTGCCCAGCCAACTAAATATTTTGTTAAAAAATCACTTAAATTTTGTAATTTTTCATTTTTCGATTTATTGGTCAATGTGATCTTGGTGTCAACTGCCGTATGACTACGTAGCAGTTGAAGTTGTATTATCGGCCACATTGCATTCAGTGATACTAGTTTGTCTTTCCTAAACTCGCACACCGATCATGTTCCACAACTACCACGGCGTGAGTGGCATAGAAAGTGCGTGACTGATGCCCGGTATCCGGCAAGCGCACCGGCAGTTGGCTTGGGCAATGTCCAAACTGCTGGCAGTTTGGGGAGGCCGTCCCACATCCGCACCACTAATAATCACGCGCCCAGAAAAAACGAAACTCGAATGAAATTGATTTAAACTTAGAAAAATTTACATGCTTTGAACGAACTTTGCACGAATTTAAAGCTAAACCTAGATACTAGGGAGCAACGCTAAGGTTTGCCTCACCACGAACTACTCCTCGTCGAAGAGGTTCGCCTGCCGGGGAAAGGGCCCACTGCGGCCGCGGTGGCTGGACGGGAGGCGGCGGTGACGCTGCTGGAATGGCGGGGGCATCTAGAAGCGCGGAGGCCGTGGAGCTGTTGACGCGGCGACGGAAGCTTGCATCGCTTGGAAGGTGGCGGCCCAGCGCGCCTCCTCGTCTAAATCCCGTTGCGCCTCCGAATCGCGCCGGTCGATCTCAACAACTTCCTCCTCGGTGACACCCGGTGGCATGAGGTCGGCGACGTAGTCCTCCTCCTCCTCCTCCTTTACCTCCTGGCCAGCGCCGGCGGCCGCCAGCTCCACCTAGTTGATGAGCCCTTGCTGGTAGTTTTTGCCCGTTCGGCCACTCTGGTGACCATTGCCATTGCACAGTAGAGGGGAAGAACACGCCCCGATCTTGGTGGCTACGTTCGTGCCGCAACACGACACCGCGGAAGAGAAGACTGATGCACTGGCACTGCCATGGTCAGCTGGGGCCCGCCGAAGAAGACATGGCGGCTAGAGCGGGCGCGACGAGGGCAAAGGAGGCCAACCCTGGCGGGGACGGCGTCGACACCCTGACCATCCAAATAGGTGTGGTAGCGGTCTTGGTTGGAGGGGCCGCCGTCAGGCACCTCCTCGCGGCGCATGGTGTTCTCGGGCTGCAGCATCAGGATGTCGGCCTAGTTCTTCTCGTCACGCCAGCCATGGTCCTACTGGTTGGTGGATGACAACATGGAGACGCGGTGGACGACAACAGGTCATCACCGACAAGCATGGGTGGATGGCATTAGGATTGTGGGAAATGGTTCACATGCCCGGGAGTCGCCGGTCCGGAGGCACGAGGAGGTTGGACTCGTAGAGGAATGTCGCCTCCTTGAGGGTGAGGTTGTGCAACCTCGCGCCGCCTATCCTGCTGCCACTGGCCTCGTGGTCATTATGGGGCATGGTGGCTTGTCGGGATTCCGATAGGGAGGAGAGGACGGTGTGGGATAGATGGGAGAGGAGTGTGCGCCAGTGAGGAGGGGGCGCCTTTTGTTGGCGATGGGGGTGTGGTAGGCCGAACAACCACTGCGCCATTAACTCAGCTCGCCGGGAGGGGAGATATCAGGTGTTGGCGTCTGAAACGGACGAAGTCCCACTCTGACGCGTACGGGGATGGCGCATGGGCATTAATTTCTTTGACCAGCCACTTTGGGTGGCTGCCATCTAGGCCCGGCACGAATAAACGTGACTCATCCGACGTGACACGTGTTGCCGGCAGTTCCAGCCCGGCCCCTGGTTGTTGGAAGCAGCAAGCGGGTGCCGGACAGTTTAGTGGGCGGTTCAAACTGGGCAGCGGTTAGGGGGCGCCGGTGTGGGCCTTTTTTAGTCTCCACCACCGACTCTTAGTAACTTGGCTTCAAGTTCAGCTAGAGACGTTTGTCCGTTTCTTCGATGAGTCCACATGCGGTTGGAAAGCTGGATAGTAGCGAGACCAACTCTTTATGTAGGATAGAATTGTACATGGTCCACTCCCAGATCGTCCACCCATGCATGTGGATATGAGTAGTCCATTGCAAAATTTGACTCCAAAAGACTTTTCGTACCATATGACTTTTTGTACTACTCACATCTTTTTGAAGCACAAAAGCTGGAACCGTCCGGTGCATCTTTTTGTACTACTCCACGCGCCTGTTGCAGGTTGGGATGTAACTACAACATGGCCGTCGCCAGAGCACGGCCAAATCACGCTCTTGTTCTGCCGCATCGGTTGCACCCGCTAACCACCCAATAAGCGGCAGCTCTGCAATGAGACTGGTGTGTGCTACACTGCCATATTATATAGTACCAACCTTCTTTCTCCAAGAGATCCACCTATTCCACTTACCATGGCCAACATACACCTCGTCCTCTTCGTCACGCTCGCTCTGGTCGCCGCCACCACATGCCAGCGGAGTGGAGCCACCGCGGACGACGACCCGGACCTGCAGCAGCGGCGGGAGACAATGGCGGAGATCATCCGGGTGTTCTCTAACCCCGTGTTGACGGCGGACGCTGACGACGAGACGACGCGTCGGCTGTGGCAGTTTATGCAGCGCGAGCTCGGGCCGCTGGCGCCCCTCCTCGACGCCATCGTCGACATGCCGGAGGAGAGCGCCGACGACGTCCGCACCAAGGTGGAGGCGTTCCACGCGGTGCAGGGGCTGATGATGCAACACTTCCGGCCGCTGCTCGGACCTCACGGCTCCGCCGCCAGGACCCAGCTGCGTGGCTTACTCACGCACATGGCGGGAGTGGCCAACCAAACCGCGGAAGCCTCACTCGAGGATATGTAACATGGATGCATGCATTGCTGTCTTCTCGTCTTAGACGACATAGGTTGTTGTGTGCTCTACTGCCCTTGATTGTATCTTGCCACAATTATTGTCCGTCCTAGTCCAAGAATCCAAGTTCTTAGGCTTAGCTTATCGACGCAATCGATTGTGTTCTGTAGTCTAGGCCTCTCCATTGTATCTTCCTTGGTTAATTAAGCTCCCATCCGTGCACCACAATTGTTTGTTCGTGCTCGTTGGAGCATCATCAAGTTGTTTGTTATTCAGTGCATTTGTTTTTGTACCTCTGTGTTAAATGGAGAGGTGCTCACGACCTAGATAGGATTAGGGTTCTCCCACATTGACCACACCTAGACAGCCTGTAAGGATTCTCCAAGTGACGCCTCCAAGAAGATAACTGCCTGTGTGTACAAGCACTGCCATCTAATCAGATCAAGCGTTTTCACCCCAGAGAGATTCCAACTCTAGACAATGCCTTCAACTAGGAAAACTATAGAGTCGTGATTGCCAGGCAGAGCCAATAAAGACTAGGCATCGGATTTTCATCCGGGAGAACGAGGCACAGAGCTCAAAGAGCACCACCGAGAAACTGCCAGATTTTCTGGTGAAAATTCATTAAAGTTTTAAGCTTTGTGATTTTTCGATTTATTGGTGAATGTGATCTTGGTGTCAAATGCGGTATGACTATGTAGGCGTTGAAGTTGTCTACGGTGGACAAATTACACAACTTTTTAAAATAACTTTGAGGTTAGTTCAGTTTGTAGGATTTAGCTTTCCTAAACTCGCACATCAATCGCGTTGCGCAACTACCACGGTGTGACTGATGCCCCTGTCGAGAGACTAGTTTTTGGGAGGAACGATAACTCCGTTAGGAGTTTCGGCTGCGTGTTGATATAGCCCGGAAAAGCCCTAGGCATGGCGATTACATCGAGTAGGATTACAACGTACGATGGTTAGTTGAGATGGAAAGATAAAGCCTATCGTATTCTATCCTAGAGAACTTCTATCGTAAGTTTCCTTGGAGAGAGAGAAATATGTTCGGACGTGGAGTACTACTCCATAGTCTAAAACACGTTACAATTAATATTACGTCTAACAGCCCCCCTTAATCACAACCTTCAGAAAGGTTGAGATTACGCTTGAACTCATTTAAATCTTTGACTGCCAAGGCTTTGGTGAATCCATCTGCAACTTGATCTTTGCTTGATATGAACTTGATCTCAAGCATTTTGTTAGCTACTCTTTCTCGAACAAAATGATAATCAATCTCTATATGCTTAGTTCTAGCATGAAAGATAGGATTTGCAGACAGATAGGTAGCACCTAAATTATCACACCATAAACATGGTTTTACCTTCAGTTGTATATCAAGTTCAGCAAGCAAAGCTTCAACCCATATTAATTCTACTGTGGCATTTGCAAGAGCTTTGTATTCTACTTCAGTGCTGGACCTAGAAACTGTAGCTTGTTTCCTTGCACTCCATGAAACCAAGTTTGGTCCAAGAAAAACAACAAAGCCTCCTGTAGATCGTCTATCATCTAAACATCCTGTCCAGTCAGCATCTAAGAAGGCACATAGCAAAACAGATGAAGATTTTTGAAAAGTCAAACCAGCATGTATAGTTCCCTGAATATATCTCAAGATTCTTTTGACAGCTGTCCAATGAGCAGTTGTAGGAGCATGAAGATACTGACAAACTTTATTTACCGAAAAAGAAATATCAGGCCTGGTAAGTGTCAAATATTGTAAAGCTCCTACAATGCTTCTATACTGTGTACTGTCATCAGGGCCAAGAGGGGTTCCCTCAGTCAAAGATAATTTTTCAGTGGAGGATAGTGGTGTAGGAGAGGATGTGCACTTTGTCATATTATCTTTAGCCAATAATTCATCAGCATATTTTTCCTGGGTAAGAAGTAAACCATCTTGAATTTTCTTTACCTCAATACCCAAGAAGAAATGCAAATCTCCCAAGTCCTTGAGAGAAAAGTCACTGTTGAGATCTTGAAGAAGTGCAGAAATGGCGTGATCTGATGATCTGATGAGCTGGTGACTATGATATCATCAACATATATGCGAACAAATACCATAACATTAGCTTTGCGATAGATAAATAATGAAGTATCTGCTTTGGAAGGAGCAAAACCAAGTTGTTGGGGTTTGATACTAAGTCTAGAATACCAAGCTCGAGGAGCTTGCTTGAGAGCATAAAGAGCTTTGTCAAGTTTGCAGATGTAATGTGGAGTAGCGGAAGACTCAAAACCTGGGGGTTGTTTCATGTAGACCTTCTCTTCCAGAACGCCATGCAGAAACGCGTTCTGACATCTAGCTGCCGCAGACTCCATCCCCTGGAAATAGCAACTGCCAAGACAATTCTGATTGTTGCTGCTTTAACAACATGACTGAAGGTATCCCCATATCTCTGCTTGAAGCCTTTAGCAACCAAACGTGCCTTGTATCTGTCAATTGTACCATCTGCATATTTTTTTATACGATATACCCACTTAAAATCAATAAGATTCTTGGTAAAGTGTGGAGGAACAAGGTGCCAAGTTTTATTTTGCATTAGTGCAGTATATTCTTCTTCCATCGCCTTGCGCCACCTATCATCCGTAAGAGCCTCAGAGTGTGTCCTGGGTTCTCCTGTAGAGGTGAATGAACCATAGGGAACTGTGCCATCAGTGTATTTTTTTGGGTGGCGTATACCTTTCTGTAAGCGTGTACGTGGTTCAGCTGGAGGCGGGGGAGGAGTCAACAATGATGGCGCAGATGGTGGTGCAGCAGAGCCCCCCACAGAAGATCCACCGGAACTGCTGCCGCTAGCGATAGAGTCAGGTGAATCCTGTTGCAGGGAACCATCCACGGGCGATGTTTGCGCGGGAGTTCCGGGCGGCGTTTGCGCGGGAGATCCAGGCGTGCCCTCGTGAGCTGGCGTACGCGCTAAGGATTCCCGCTCGTCGTTGCGCGGGCCTGGCTGAGGACGGGAGGGCGTGGCCGTCACGTCCACGCGTGGAGAGGACCGCGCGGGAGTCTCGGGCGCGTCACGTCGCGGTGAGGGTGATCGAGGCGTAGGCGCGTGATGTCGCGGTAAGAGCGACCGGGTCCAGCGCTAGGAAGGGGGGACCGGGACCGGGACCTCGGTGTCCAAGTCGAAGACTTCTCGTGATTGACGCAGGGCAGGTCCACCTCAGGGACAATAAGTAGCGGATCGTCTTGGGGATTGTTGCCACGGACGATATTTTCTGGAACGTTGTTCTCCGTCGTGCTGTGAACGATTTGAGCTGAATTTCTTGCGTCGTCTTGCTGCTGCTCGTGAGTATCAGCTGGAGCTTCCTGTTCTGCAGCATTATGGGTAACAACAGGTACAACAGGCAATGTCATATAGTCAGTAACAGATGCATCCCCATTATGTGGAAGAAGAAGGATATCGTTTTTAAGTCTAGAGCCAGCATTAGGATGTAGCTCAAAAAAAGGAAAGATGTTTTCGTCGAACACAACATCTCTTGAAATATACACACACCCAGTGGATACCTCAAGGCATTTTACACCTTTGTGGCGAGGACTGTAGCCTAGAAAAATACACCGGGTAGAGCGAAAAGCTAATTTTCTTTTGTTGAAAGGACGAAGATTTGGCCAACATGCACAACCAAAAACCCGAAGAGACTCATAATTTGGTGTTGTATGAAGGAGACGTTCAGCAGGAGTTTCATGGTTTATTACCTTGCTAGGGAGGAGATTAATAAGAAACGTGGAAGTGAGAAAAGCTTCATCCCAGAACTTGAGAGGCATGGATGCATTAGCAAGTAAAGCAAGACCCACTTCGACAATGTGGCGATGTTTTCTTTCGGGAGAGCCGTTTTTCTGATGAGCATGTGGGCAAGAGACATGATGAGTAATACCAATCTTTTGAAAGAAACTATTGAGTTTTTCATATTCACCTCCCCAATCAGTTTGCATGGTAATTATTTTTCTACCAAATTTTCTTTCAACAAGTTACTGAAAGTTAAGGAAAACTTGATAAACTTCAGAACGCTTTTTTAGCAAATAAATCCAAGTAAATTTGCTAAAATCATCAATGAAGCTTACATAATATGAATGTTTCCCAGCAGACACAGGTGCTGGTCCTCATACATCAGAAAAAACTTGTTCTAAAGGAATAATGGATACACTAGTAGAGACAGGATATGGCAATTGATGACTCTTGACTAGTTGACAAGGATCACAGATGTATGGGCTTGTTTCAGGAGAATAAGAAATATTATTTTTATGAAGTACTTGTTGAACTACAAATGAAGACGGGTGTCCTAAACGGCGATGCCATGTAGAGGATGATGGCTTTATTGTGATGAGAGCTTGCTTGTGAGACCCAGTAGATGAAGGAACTAGCGGGTAGAGGTCACCATGGCATGGTCCTTTAAATAGAATTCTCCTTGTTTCCTGATCCTTAATCAAAAACAAGTATGGGTGAAACTCAAGAAGGACATTATTATCACGGGTAAGTTTGTGAACAGAAAGCAGATTTTTGGAAGCACTTGGAACATGAAGAACATTGTTGAGATGTAATGAGTTTTTTGGGGTGCATAATGTTGAATGACCAATATGACTTATTTGCATACCGTTGTCGTTGGCTATGTGGACGCGATCACGCCCGTTGTACTTGTCATGCGTGTGAAGTTTGCTTAATTCGGAGGTCACATGATGAGTGGCTCCTGAATCCGGGTACCAGTTGGTGTCGACGCCGTATGATGCAACATGGGCACCCTTCTCATCTCCATCATCATCGGAGTCGTGCAGGTCTTGGTAGCGCCACCAGCATGCGCTGGCGGGATGACCGTGAATCTTGCAGATTTGGCAGGTCACGTCGACGTAGGGTGTAGGGCACATCCACGACGGCGCCCTCCATCATCACGGCGCCCTCCGCCATCACCACGACGACGGCCACCGTCATCACGGCGACGCCCTCCATCTTCACGGCGGTTGTCACGACCAGCATCATCACGACGCCAGTCACGACGTCCGTCACAGTTGCCATCTCGTCCTTGATCATCACGGCGCCTCCAGCGCCCTCCATCATCACGGCGATCCCCGCTCCCATGATCAGGATGTGCGGGAGACCCCCCCCCCACAATCAGGACGTGTGGGAGAGCGTCCACGGTCACCACGTGGACAGGAGTCGCGGCTGTTGTCGCGAGACGGGCGTGTGGCAACGTTGGCGGAGGAGGTGAAGCCGGTGTCATGTCCTGTGTCGGAGAGCATCTCGGTGCGAAGATCATTAGCACATATTTGATCGAAAAGGTCATCAAGAGTGGTACCGGGGTTTCCGTTGACAGAGGCGACGATGGAGTTGTAGCTGGCGTCAAGACCGTTGAGGATGTACCCAACCATCTCGTCTTCATCAACAGGTTTTCCTGCCGCGACGAGCTCAGAGGCGAAGCCCTTCATCAGCGCGAAGAACTGCGCAGCAGTCAGCTCATTCTTCTTGGTGTTGTTGAGCGCCCCGCGGAGATGGTTGATCTTCGTGCGGCAGTGGGAGGAGCACGTGGCGGTGATGACAGACCATGCCGCTGTAGATGTCTCCAACCCCACCACGTGGGGTATGATTTCCGGCGACAACGAGTTTACAAGAAACCTGAGCACCATCTGATCCCGCGAGAGCCATGCCGCGTAGGCAGGGTTGGGGATTATGATCTTCTTGTGGTTGTCATCTTCAGCTTCCAACGTCTTCGCCGGCGCGGCGTCAGTGCCATCGAGCAAGCCGAGGACTTGAGCGCCACGAAGGGGGGAGGGGGGGGGTAGACGAGGGTCTTCCAGTAAAGGAAGTTAGCCCGCGTCAACTTCTGGGAGGGAGGGGATCCAAGGGCAGCAGAGAGCGCCGTCGACAATGAAGAGGAAGACATCATGGCCACCAGGGAGGATCCGGTTGTAGTCTTGGTCGTTGTAGCTACGGCGGCAAATATGCGGCGGCGGCGGCAGAGATTGTTTTCTTGGCTTCGTGTAGATTGATTTCGTGGCGGCTAGGTCATGGAAGAGGTAGCTCTGATGCCATGTCGAGAGACTAGTTTTTGGGAGGAACGATAATTCCATTAGGAGTATCGGCTGCGTGTTGATATAGCCCGGAAAAGCCCTAGGCGTGGCGATTACATCGAGTAGGATTACAACGTACGATGGTTAGTTGAGATAGAAAGATAAAGCCTATCGTATTTTTTTTGAGCAGGAAAGCCTATCGTATTCTATCCTAGAAACCTTCTATCGTAAGTTTCCTTGGAGAGAGAGAAATATGTTCGGACGTGGAGTACTACTCCATTGTCCAAAACACGTTACAATTAATATTAGGTCTAACAGCTCCAAACTAACTCGAACATGCTTTTTTACCAACGGTTCCCAACCTGCAGCGGGCGCGTGAACATGTAGGACAGGATTATGCAATTTTTTTTGAATAATACATTTTTTAATGAATTTCACGAATATTACGCAAAAAAAGAATTTACAGATATAATACACTGTCATTTTTTGAACAAACGACCAGCGTTAGGTCGTTTTTTGAAAAAAGACAGCTCTTGTCGTTGGTTGAAAAGACGACCAGGCTGACAAGATCGGCTGGCAGCTGGTCGTTTTTTGAAAAAAGACCATCCCAAATCTTGTTTGAAAAGATGACACAGCTTGTCAGTTATTGAAAAGCAGACGGTTGCATGGATCATGCACACTACGTTAGGCTAATCCAGCCATTTTACAGTTTATCGCGTCGTTTATCTCCCGCCACCTCTTCCAGCCAGTATTTGTCCCGCCACTTTTTTCGCGCCGTTTCTATCCCGCCACTTTTTCCCGCTATTTTCTCCCGCCAATTTTTCGCGCCGTTTCTCTCCCGCCAATTCTTCCCGCCGTTTCTCTCCCGCCACTTCTTCCCGCTGTTTTCTCTCGCCAATTCTTCCCGCCGTTTCTCTCTCGCCACTTGTTCCCGCTGTTCTCTCCCGCCAATTTCTACTAGTTGCCGCTATAAATACTGGCACGGAGATGGTATCTCTCCATCTTCGCCACTTGGTCCCGCTGTTTTCTCCCATTTCCTTCCCCTCTCCACCATGAGTGTGCCATGTTCGGACCCCGAGTATAGGCCTACGAAGATGAAAGATCCCAGGTTGCCGCAAGGGGTGACACACGAGCGTTGTTGGTGCGGCCATCTCGCGAAGGTCAAGGTGAAAGGATAGAGATGTCGCCTAGAGGGGGGGGGGGTGAATAGGCAATTTCAAAACTATTACGGTTTTGGCTTGATAGAATGTGGAATTAAACTAACGTTTATTTTACAAGCACAAAACATAAATACACTAGGCTCAACTAAGTGCACCAACAATAAGATAAGCTAAGCAAGATAGCACAAGATAAATATACCACAAGTGATAAGCAAGATATAAGTACTTCAAGCTCGATGGCTATCACAAGGAAAGTAAGCTCGGATATAGAGATAACCGAGGCACGCGGAGACGAAGATGTATTCCTGTGTTCCCTTACAAGTAAGGTACGTCACGTTGGAGAGGTGTGGGATTCCACGAAGGATTTCCCAACGCCATGAAGGCTCACCTTCTTCTCCGAGTCTATCCCACGAAGGAATAGGCCCTTTCCTTATGGCTAGCTTTTCCTCCACTCCGGAGATGGCAAGCTCCACAACCACTTCACAAGCTCCACGAAGGAGAAGCCCGGGTCCCTTCACAATCTTCCACGAAGAGGACACCGCGACACCAACCGCCAAGCCAACTAGGAGGTCACCCTCCAAGAGCAACAAGCTCACGGTCTCTCACTCGAACAAATCGTAGTGGAGAGCTCAACACTTATGCAAGAATGCAAAGCAAGAACACCATGGGCATTCAAATCCCTCACTCTCAAATCCCACCAAAGCAACAAGTGCTAGGGAGGAATTAGAGAGGAAGAACAATGGTGGAAGTCAACCAATGACTTCAAGATCTAGATCCAAAGGGTTCCCCTCACTTAGAGAAGGAATTGATTGGTGGAGATTGTAGATCTAGATCTCCTCTTCCAAAGCCCTCAAAAAGATGCAAGAATCATAGGAGGGAAGGGGGAGGAAGCAAGCTCAAGAGGGTCAACAATGGAGGTCAATTTCGGGCTCAAGAACAACCAAAAACGTTGGGGGAAGAACCACCTTTTATAGGGAAAAGCAAATATGGCTGTTGGAGAGAAAACAACGAAAACTCGGTTCCAAAGTCGGTTGGACCGGCTCCGGAACCGGGAAACTCGGTCCCCAGGCCGGAGGACCGACCTACAAACCAAAATACCTCTGTTTGCCAACCCGGAATAGACTCGGTCGTGAAAACCGGAAAACCCGGTCTGAGATCCGGTCTACTGGAGCTGGAACCGGACCGTCCGGTGTGGGGCTCGGTTGAACCGGATCCACAACCGGGATGAAACTGACTTCACGAAAAACGCAATAACTTTTGCATCTGGACTCCGATTTCGATGATCTTGGGCTTGTTTTGATGAGGAAAACAAGCTCTACAATATGGTGCATGAAAACATCATAGTACAATAAAGGAAGATAGAACCAAATGAGGAAAGGTATGGAGCCTCTCTATTAGAAGAACCGGTAAAACCTTCAAACTCGAAAACGCCATATAAGATGCATACGAATTCCGTTTTCGATGAACTTGGGCTTGTTGAAGAGCTAGCAACAAGCTCAAGAACCTCACATAGAGAAAATACCAAGAAGCAACAAAATAGGAAGATGAAAAGTATGCTAAGGATTGAGCTCCCTATGACGATGTGATCAAGTTACCCAACCGAAAGCCCTTCTTGATAGTGCGGCTATCTATCCTATAACACGGTCTCCCAACAACCACCTTGAGACCGGTAAAAGGAAAACCTAGCAAGGACATACCTTTGCCTTGCGCATCCCGCTTGATCTTGATGACAACGCTTCAAGCTCCATCCAAGCCGGAATGTATCACTTGATCATTGTTGCTTCGTGAAGATTCATAATTTGCTCCCCATACACCACTATGGGATAGCTTCATTAGGACACATCTTCACATGTCCATTTTCACCAATATGGACGGCAAGCTTCAGGCAAATGATCTTCTCGAGATGCTTATCTTGAACTTGCCCTTCTCAACCTTGATGGCGATCACCACTTGATGCCATCCTCTCATGGGCTATTGAGATCTTCACTTTTGAAGCATGCCCATGGAAAGATACCTATCCCATATATAAAACACAAAGGAACATATATAATGGGTTAGTTCATGATGCATAAATGACAAGGCTTACCACACCACAAGATCCATGGGGTACATTATTTATGCTTCATGCGTTGACCAACTTGAAATCACTCTTCACTCTTTGCATTGGTCAACCAAGAGTCTTCTCATGCTCCATCTCAATATCTTGAGGTACATAAGGAATTCTTCATTTGATTACATGCTCTAAATCTTAATCAACCATAGCTCAACTAATGAGGCTATCATGACACCGACTTAGAGCCATATCTTGAATTCTTCTATTGAGATCACACTCTCAAGATCTTGAACACATCATATTCTTATATTCAATTCGATGATCTTGATGCCCAAACTCAAGGTATATCTTTATCTTCATGGCATCCATACTTGAATCCAACATATGGACTACAAGCATGACCTATGGAATATTCCTTCATATAAAACTCAATAAAAATATTAGTCCATAGGGATTGTCATTAATCACCAAAACCACACATAGGGGCAATTACCCTTTCAATCTCCCCCATTTTGGTAATTGATGACAATCACAACAAGAGGGTTTATATAATGAATATTAGAAACAAGTACGCAACTTATACGAGAATAAGTTGTATACAAGAGGTTGTATTTGATATGGTTAAGTAAGACAAAGATACTAGCCCATATCAAAACTGCTTCTACTCTCACAAACTACAACTAATGCAAGAGATGTGAGTAGAACCAACATATATAGAGAAAACTCCCCCACAATATATGCACGTGTGATGAACTTGAATTTAATTGCATACATTGTCAAGCAGAACCTTTGGGAGAGTTTCTACTATATATTCAACCATGCAATACATAATAAAGATGAAATGCATGAAAGGCAAACACTTAAGAACAAACCAATATTAAGTAGAAAACAATTTCCCTTAAAACCCTCTAAACTTCTCCCCCATTGACAACAAGTGCCAAAATGGATGACAAAGTTAGAAGGCCAATATAGTTCAAGTTCCTCCCAAGGTGTGCATTTCTCATAATATGAGTGAAATCATATGCACATATCCAATGACGAATACTTGGAGGAAATCAACTATATTGAGGATCAAATATTGCTAAAAGGATAACAAGGTGAAGAAACTTCAACGGATGAAGCAAGCAATCAAAAGATCCAAATAATCAAGTGGACAAATAGTTCTCTAAATTAAATAAGGAAGCTCCCCAAGGTTTGTGCATAAATTAGTTGTTTCATTGAATACAATATGCACAAACATGGAATCCTCACTCCCTCTATATCATTTAGAACACAACCAAGATACAATGAGTATAGATATAAATCAATACACTTGTCAAGACAAGATTAAGTTCAAAAGAAACCAAATATGAGATATGAGTGCATGAAGATGCAATGAAAGTAAACCGAGCACTCATAAATCAAGACCTTACCAAAACCATTAAAAACTAAGCGGATAAGTGAGATGGTTGGCAAAAGGCAAGGATATCAAGGCGAGAGATTAACACTCTTGTGTATATAAGTTTCTAATTGGGAAATCATGGGAATAATCCACAAAGAAACATCCACACATAAGAGATTAATAAAGATAAGAAAACATGATATCCAAGAGGAAGTCATAAGATATACCAAAAAATATGATATTTTGCTTAAGTGCATATATATAGCCCATGGCTCTATTTTCTCTTATGGTATATCAATGAACTTCACCAAAGAAAAAGAAAACCTCAAAAACATCACAACTAACACTAAGGGAACTAATGCTAGTTGGGATATTTTGAGAAAGGCAACAAGTATCAAAAGGAAGGATTCAATGCAATTTCAACAATATTGCACATGAGAGTACCTTGAGGAATTGATATGAAATAAATTGCTAGAAGGCATATTTGGGATTGGTGAATCATGAACATGATTTTATATACTCCCCATTATATGCATCATCTCAAATTACTCACATAAGCAATAAGGATAGAAAAGTCTTTCAAAGATCCTTGCAAGAACCGCAACATTTACAAACAAATAATTCATGCCAAGATGCAACCTACAAGAGATTGGATGGAAGAATAGTATGCATGAATAAGATACTTGTTACCGAGATAGCAATGGTATGATGTAGTAGATAAGAATTCTTTGATCATCCTAGCTTGGCTCCAATTATCATGTGGTGACAACACGTTCCTTATAGATAAGACAAGCATCCATTGTATATCCAATGTACCTAAAACAACATTCAAGTACATCTTGGTCCCCAAACTTATTGGGTCCAAAGTGGTTAGATTAACCACAACACATAGGACATACTCCATAAAATATGTGCATATTTAGAGATGAAATTTGAATTTCGTGCACATCATAGCCGTTTAAGGATTTGATGGAGTATACCCTATATATTGGATCAAAGAAAGCAAAACATGATATAAGATATACATTTAGTAAACATGCATGCACGAGACTTTCAAGAACCAATGAATATATAATTTGGACAAAACACCAAAATATTCAAGAAGGCATACAAGGTGTGACAAAACACATTTGTTGTCCAAATATATATCAAAGAATCAAATCAACACAAGATTTGTTCAACAATGTTCAACAAATGAACTAAGCAAAAACTATTGAGCATAAAAGATGAGATAAAAACATAAATGCTCAAAGATTTATCTCATTCAAGCAAATAACATAGAGAAGAAAGAATGAGATAACAAACTCCCAAAAGAGCAAGGTTTCAACAAATAAACCGAACCCTTAACACTTTTCACAATGGCACAAGGTTCCGAGAAGTTTGTCTTCCACTAAAAGCATATTTGATAATAATCAAAAACACCATCAAAGAGATGTTCAAAAGCCAAGGAAGACAATGGGAGCCACAACAATTTTTGTAAAAAAAAGGCCATAGGAGGTGAAATCCAAGGTGAAGATGATCCACAAATGCTACCACACCCAAGTATATCAATTGTCGAAGACAATGAGTGTATTGGAATTTATTTCCGGTGGTATATTGCACGGAAATTTAAAGATAAATCTTCACAATAAAAAGCATAGGATAGGAATAAAAAGATTAAGCACTATGCAAAGATAGAGATTCTTGACAGCTTCAACTAGTCACATAATCATGCAAAGCAATGATTATAATAACTTGAAGCATATGGTACCCCAAATAAGATATAGAGATATGCATTTGAGTAAGGCCACACCAAGAATTTCTTACTCAAGCAAAGACCGAAAAGATGAGCAATAAAATCTTCTAACAAAAATTAGGGCCTTGTTTGAGCTAACATGCCACCTAGCTACAAGATAATCAACAATATCAACTCTAAGTGGCACCACCTCATATGTTCACATTTACTAGGATTGTCATATGCAAAAGTAGCATATTACTCCCCCATAGTGTGGTATTCATTTTTTCTTAATAAGAGGAAAAACAACCTCGACTAGAGATAATTAATGGACATTTAGAATTCTCATGAGCATGACACACCACATAGTGACTAGATAAGCTTGAAATATCAATACTAAGTGGTAGTACTCATGTACACACATTTTAAGGTATGAGAGATGCGCGAGGCATATCACTCTCCCAAAATGAGATGTTCCATTAATCACTCAAAAAGAGCCAAAAAAGATATCATCAAGATGCATTAGAGGCTCAAAGCAAAACACACAAGTAAATGAGGTGCCAAACACATAGACATACTTGAATACACAAAATAAGCAAGCATGAGGCACAACAAATACAAACACATACTTGGTACAAAACCAAAACATGTAAAGGGGCAAGTAACTTACAACATAGAAGAGTTGAGTTCGAGTTACCGCAAAGAGGCACATTGGGTATATGGTAGGGAGATGATAATCCTTATAACTTGGCTTGATCAAATATAGTATATGAAGATCCCTTAATTCTTCACGAGTTAGCCAAGTCTCCAATGCCCTCCAGTAACACCTATTGATAAAGTTTGAGCTTGTTGGTCCCCAACCAAGTTGGGTCCTAAGAGGTTAGTCACAATAGGCTTGGCAACCCAAATGGTTCGTTTCTTGACACCACTTTGATTTCCAACAAACTTAGCAAACACATTGCCATCCTTATCCTTCCCAAGAGAATAATAATCATCAACAATGATAGGGTTAGATAAGGTACCATTTTAACATGAAGAGGCCAAGTGCCCCATCTCACGACATATGTAGCAACAAGTGCTCCCCTTTCTCTTCTTCATTAATTTCTTGGCTTGGGGAGCCTTATCTTGATTCTTCTTGGGAAGTGGCCTTGCTTCAACTTGAGGTTGAGATTGGGCTTGACCTTGAACTTGTGGCCACTTCCCTTGTTTCTTCTCACTCAAATGCTTTTTCTTCAATGGAGAAGATCTTACATGATGTCCTTTAACCTTGCACTTGAAGCAAATAATCTTGGCCAAATCCTTGACTTGGTCTTGGATCTTATTCTTGTTGCTCTTGGACTTGTTCTTATTATTGGAGTTGAATCCAAGTCCTCTTTTATCATTGGGGTATTTTTGCACATTCAAAATATTATCGAGTGTGGATTTGACTTCATGACTCTTTTCCAAGTCTTTCTTCAAAGAAGTGACTTGGGCCTTGAGATCTTTGATTTCATCTACATGGTTAGTAGAAATAGAGGTACTAGAGGAAGTAGAAGCTTCATTGTTAGAGCAACAAGGCAAAGCAAGTAATCCAACACAAGGTTTATCACTAGTATGACTAGAAGGATCACTAGGACTAGCACATGGCAAAATAGCATTTTGAGTAGAAGTTGTGCTAATGTCCAAAAGAGGCTCACAAGATGTCACCTTAGTGATACTTGCCTCATGAGCTAATATTAGCCCATCATAGGAGATTAGAAGATCATTATGAGAGGCCAAGAGTTTTTCATGACTTTCTTCCAATTTCCCATAATTGCTAGTTAGCAACTCAAGTTGAGCCCTTAGCTCAACATTCTCCTTTAGGGTAGATGCTTCACAAGAAGTAGAGTTAAAAGCACTAGCATCATTCATAGATTTTTCCTTTTCAAGCTCATAAGATTCAATTTTTTGTATGAGGAGACAATTAGTGTGCTTCTCCTCGGCAATCTCTTGCTTAAGGAGATTGAGTCTCCGACTCCCATCATCAAGTTGGAAATCCAACTCCTCTATGGTTTCCGTTTGTTTAGTTATGGTGTCCATAACATGTTTGATACAAGCAACGGCCTTATTATTACCACGAAGAGAGGTACACAAAAAGGTCAGCTCAAGCACAAGAGCTCTAGTATCCTCATCAAAGTCATCATCACTATCATCATTATCATTGCTATTATCTAGAGAAGAGATGTTGGGATCCAAAGTAGGAGATACCATTGATCCTCTTGCCATAAGGCACATGTGAGCACGGGAGGATGAAGATGAGGATATTATTGAATCTTCATTCATGATCGTGTCTTGCTCCATAGGGTGTTTGATTTCCGCTACATTGTTAGATACACAACTAGAGGAAATAGAAGCATTTTGTTTATTGGAACAAGACAAATCAAGCATATCATCTACACTAGTACTCAAATAATTTCTAGACAATATGCAAGGACTAGCAACACAAGGGGATATAGAATTATCGTTGCAAGAAGTGCTTAAGTCCAAACTCTCTACACCATTAGCATTTATAGAACATGAATCATTGGTGTGAAGAGAACCACTATCATCATTACATATGATTTCCCCACTCACCATGCCATTACCTTGTGACTTGTCACATGTAGGTGACGTGGAGGGAATTGAAATCTCATCACGGCCAGAGGTGGAAGCCACTTGGAGCTCTTCATGATGTGAAGGAGAAGAGAGCTCCTCGGAGATACCACCGACCCTATGAGAAATGGACCCACCAAATATTTCTTTAAGCTTGGTCCACATCTCATGAGATGACTTGCGCTTTACATTTGTCAAGAACAAATTAACTATGGGGCTCAAGGAGAAAATAAGCTCATTAGATACTTGAGCTTCGAGATGTAAATTTTTCTCATCCTCTAAAGATAGATTTTGAGGATCCATCGAAGGAGAAAAACCTACATCTAGAAATAGCTCAATATTTGGACACAAGGTCCAAAGATTACAAAGCAAGCAATTTCTCCACAAAATATAATTTGTGCCATCAAAGATAATAGTGTCATTGTGCACTATACTACTAGCCGACATATTTACACTCTAGGCGGTGAAGCCTAAACAAGGAGAGACCTTGCTCTGATACCAATTGAAAGGATAGAGATGTCGCCTAGAGGGGGGGGGGGTGAATAGGCAATTTCAAAACTATTACGGTTTTGGCTTGATAGCATGCGGAATTAAACTAACGTTTATTTTACAAGCACAAAACCTAAATACACTAGGCTCAACTAAGTGCACCAACAACAAGATAAGCTAAGCAAGATAGCACAAGATAAATATACCACAAGTGATAAGCAAGATATAAGTACTTCAAGCTCGATGGCTATCACAAGGAAAGTAAGCTCGGGTATAGAGATAACCGAGGCACGCGGAGACGAAGATGTATTGTCGTGTTCCCTTACAAGTAAGGTACGTCACATTGGAGAGGTGTGGGATTCCACGAAGGATTTCCCAACGCCACGAAGGCTCACCTTCTTCTCCGAGTCTATCCCATGAAGGAATAGGCCCTTTCCTTATGGCTAGCTTTTCCTCCACTCCGGAGATGGTAAGCTCCACAACCACTTCACAAGCTCCACGAAGGAGAAGCCCGGGTCCCTTCACAATCTTCCACGAAGAGGACACCGCGACACTAACCGCCAAGCCAACTAGGAGGTCACCCTCCAAGAGCAACAAGCTCACGGTCTCTCACTCGAACAAATCGTAGTGGAGAGCTCAACACTTATGCAAGAATGCAAAGCAAAAACACCAAGGGTATTCAAATCCCTCACTCTCAAATCCCACCAAAGCAACAAGTGCTAGGGAGGAATTAGAGAGGAAGAACAATGGTAGAAGTCAACCAATGACTTCAAGATCTAGATCCAAAGGGTTCCTCTCACTTAGAGAAGGAATTGATTGGTGGGGATTGTAGATCTAGATCTCCTCTTCCAAAGCCCTCAAAAAGATGCAAGAATCATAGGAGGGAAGGGAGAGGAAGCAAGCTCAAGAGAGTCAACAATGGAGGTCAATTTCGGGCTCAAGAACAACCAAAAACGTTGGGGGAAGAACCCCCTTTTATAGGGAAAAGCAAATATGGTTGTTGGAGAGAAAACAGCGAAAACTCGGTTCCAAAGTCGGTTGGACCGGCCCCGGAACCGGGAAACTCGGTCCCCAGGCCGGAGGACCGACCTACAAACCGAAATACCTCTGTTTGCCAACCCGGAATAGACTCGGTCGTGAAAACCGGAAAACCCGGTCTGAGATCCGGTCTACTGGAGCTGGAACCGGACCGTCCGGTGTGAGGCTCGGTTGAACCGGATCCACAACCGGGATGAAACTGACTTAACGAAAAACGCAATAACTTTTGCATCCGGACTCCGATTTCGATGATCTTGGGCTTGTTTTGATGAGGAAAACAAGCTGTACAACATGGTGCATGAAAACATCATAATACAACAAAGGAAGATAGAACCAAATGAGGAAAGGTATGGAGCCTCCCTATAAGAAGAACCGGTAAAACCTTCAAACTCGAAAACGCCATATAAGATGCATACGGATTCCGTTTTCGATGAACTTGGGCTTGTTGAAGAGATAGCAACAAGCTCAAGAACCTCACATAGAGAAAATATCAAGAAGAAACAAAATAGGAAGATGCAAAGTATGCAAAGGATTGAGCTCCCTATGACGATGTGATCAAGTTACCCAACCGAAAGCCCTTCTTGATAGTGCGGCTATCTATCCTATAACACAGTCTCCCAACAACCACCTTGAGACCGGTAAAAGGAAAACCTAGCAAGGACATACCTTTGCCTTGCGCACCCCGCTTGATCTTGATGACAACGCTTCAAGCTCCATCCAAGCCGGAATGCATCACTTGATCATTGTTGCTTCGTGAAGATTCATAATTTGCTCCCCCATACACCACTCTGGGATAGCTTCATTAGGGCACATCTTCACATGTCCATTTTCACCAATATGGATGGCAAGCTTCAGGCAAATGATCTTCTCGAGATGCTTATCTTGAACTTGCCCTTCTCAACCTTGATGGCGATCACCACTTGATGCCATCCTCTCATGGGCTATTGAGATCTTCACTTTTGAAGCATGCCCATGGAAAGATACCTATCCCATATATAAAACACAAAGGAACATATATAATGGGTTAGTTCATGATGCATAAATGACAAGGCTTACCACACCACAAGATCCATGTGGTACATTATTTATGCTTCATGCGTTGACCAACTTGAAATCACTCTTCACTCTTTGCATTGGTCAACCAAGAGTCTTCTCATGCTCCATCTCAATATCTTGAGGTACATAAGGAATTCTTCATTTGGTTACATGCTCTAAATCTTAATCAACCATTGCTCAACTAGTGAGGCTATCATGACACCGACTTGGAACCATATCTTGAATTCTTCTATTAAGATCACACTCTCAAGATCTTGAACATATCATATTCTTATCTTCAATTCGATGATCTTGATGCCAAAACTCAAGGTATATCTTTATCTTCATGGCATCCATACTTGAATCCAACATATGGACTACAAGCATGACCTATGGAATATTCCTTCATATCAAAATCAATAAAAATATTAGTCCATAGGGATTGTCATTAATCACCAAAACCACACATAGGGGCAATTACCCTTTCACAAGGAGTCGATCGATTTCTCCACCTGCATGAGCATGAAGTTTTTCATGTGTCCCAACTACGACGCAAGCCCGCCCCGGCAAGCAAGTTCGTCATATGAGAGGCCTCCGGTATGTTCGCAGAGCATGGTTAATATGAACCATTCATGTTATCATGAGTTCTTTTATTTATTCCATTGATTTGCTTGCAGTCTCCTCCTCCACTTTGCAAGTGGTACCATTGGATTGACACCGAGCAGCCAGCCTGGGCCAAGAAAGAGTGTCATGACAGGAATCGAGTTGCGTGGGCTGCCTTTCATGAAGAGGAACGCGCTGAAAGGATGGACGAAGAGGCGAAGAAGGAACGGGAGAGAGAAATGAAAGAATTCCAAGCAGAGAAAGCTCAAAACCGCGAGCTAAACAGGAAGAGAAGGGAGGAAGAGAATGCAATCCGCGAGCGCCAGGAAGAGGTGCGCAAGGAGGCCCGTGAGGCAGAAAGGAAGAGATTAAGAGAAAGAGCTGCCGAGGCACGGGCGGCAGAGGAACGTGGGGACACGACCGGGAAGTACCCGCGCTGGACTCAGGGAAGGTAGACGTATGTCTCAGTACCGATGTATCTTAATTCCTATTGTAGTGTCCCGATGTATCTTAATTTTAGTTGTAGTGTCTTGATGTAACTTCCTTTCAGTTGTAGTGTCTTGATGTATCTTCATTTCAGTTAGAGTGTTGTGATGTATCTTTAATTTCAACATGCCAGACTTTTTCCCGCCAGAATGTTTCCCGCCATAATGGATCCTGCCAAAATATCTCTCGCCAAAATCTTTCCCGCCAAAATGCTTCCCGCCATAATGTTTCCCGGCAGATTTTTTCCCGCCAGAATGTTACCCTATAAAAACCCCTCCTCGCGAAGTTGTTTAAGCAACAGCCACCCTGTTTTTAGCCAGTATGTTTCCCTACGATCGCAGTTTCGTGCCAGACATGTCCGTCGACCTATTTCATTTGGCTAGGAACTTTACGATAGACAACAATCTAGCCCCATTGGAGAAACTAATTGGTAGTGATTGTCTCCTCACTGAGCTGCGTGAGGGATTGTGTAGGAAAGGGTGGCCGAAGAGGACTCCAGAGGAGATACGGCAAGAGCTACTTCGGATCAATGCTAGGTGGAGCAAGCAAAGATTCTCTAATGAAGGGGAAGGCAGCAGAACATCACGCTCCCTTGGATTTGGATAGAAGAGAGTGAAGATGAAGATGATATATTCATGACGCCTGCCGTTGGGACTAAGTGGAGAGCTGAGTGGGACGAAAGGCAGGCCAAGAAGAAGGGTAAAGACGAGGCATCGTCGAAGGGTAAGGGCAAGCCATCATCGGTCGAGGCATCGTCGAAGGGTAAGGGCAAGAAGAGCAATGACAAGCTAGAAGAGAGTGAAGATGAAGATGATATATTCATGACGCCTGCCGTTGGGACTAAGTGGAGAGCTGAGTGGGACGAAAGGCAGGCCAAGAAGAAGGGTAAAGATAAGGCATCGTCGAAGGGTAAGGGCAAGATATGCACGTCTGATGAAAGGGGCGCCTCCGGACATGGAGGATCTGCCATCTGGTGAAGACCGAATTGCCTCATGACCCTCTATTGAGACATCTCCTCCACCTGACAATCGAAGATGATCTTCGATTTAGTGAGCCAGTAGTCCTCATCTCTACGACACATAATAGATAACCCGCCGGGATATCTTGCGAATGCTTCAGCTGTGGTGTACGGCTCCGAAATCACCGATTCCTCCTTCAACATGTCGAACTGCTCGTTGAACCCGCGAAACGACACTGTTGGATTAAATAGTTGTTAGTTTCTTTCGTAGTGCAATATGGACCATGCAATTAACAGAACCTTTTAACTTACCTTGCGCCATGTCCAATGTGTACCGAATGTAGGCATGTCAATTCTCTCGTGGTCAAATAGCATATCAGACTCATAGACAACGGGGCGCTCTCCCTGGACGATTACCGCTTGATTTTTTGCTACCTCCGGGCGGCCAATAGGGAACCTCTCCCATGACCACAGCTGCAGCAACAATGGGCATCCTAGCAAGGCAGATTTTTTCCTTGGTTAGCGTACAACCCGTGCACATACCTCGGTACGTTGCTGCTAAGACAGCAGACCCCCAACTCCATTGGGTGACGTCGTTCTGGCACGTCGCCTCCGCGATCTCTCTAGCATAGCGGATGTAGCGTGCACTGCTGGTTGAGACGTGGTTCTTGGTAAACATCACCTTCCCAAGTAGCCACAATAAGTACGCCTCAAGGCTGCACGTAATTTGTGGCTCAGTCATCAGAACACCTGGGTACCCGAACCTCTGTATCTGCATTGGTTAATAGAACAAGTTTTAGCATCGTGTGATATGAAAATAGGTGTGTCAAATACGAAGATACTTAGTAACAAACGAACCTGATAGTTCTGCAACCAATCAAATTTGGGCCCATGATTTTCATACGTGAACTCCGGAACTCCTTCACGAATGCCATAGAATCGTTGGGCCATTTCTTGGGCCCAATTCTCCGGTGCATCCACCGGCCCTATTGGCACTCCAGCCAACGGGAGGCCCAGCAAGAACGAGACATCCTGCAGTGTAGGAGCCATCTCCCCCCACCGAAAGTGGAAAGTGTGAGTCTCGGGCCGCCATCGATCCACTAAGCAGGTGAGCAACGACCCATTGTAGCCCATGCGCGTGGTCTGGAATCCATGGTGTCGTCCTTCTATCTCCTGCGTATGAGTGGCCTCAACCAGACACACAAATGGTAATAGCCCGGCCCACTTCAACCTGCATACCGAGATAGAATTACAATTTGTTTACTATGACCCTCAAATATTTATAACATAGTTCCATACGAATTAGGAATAAATGTCTCATACCTCTGCAGCCAATAAGGGTGTATCATCCAGTTAGACATGGGAGTGCGAGTGATAAGGTGCTTTAAGATCCCTGGTTCCGCATCCAATAAAGTTGACCGGTGCTTTCTATCAATATCAGCATTAAGCAAAGATCCCGCCATCTGCATAATTACAAATTTAGAACATGGTTCCATACGAATTACAAACTTAAAACATAGTTCCATAAGGATTACAAATTTATAACATGGTTCCATAAGAATTACAAATTTAGAACATGGTTCCATACGAATTACAAACTTAAAACATGGTTCCATATGAATTACAAACTTAAAACATGGTTCCATACGAATTACAAACTTAAAACATGGTTCCATACGAATTACAAACTTAAAACATGGTTTCATATGAATTACAAATTTAAAACATAGTTCCATACGAATTACAAATTTAAAACTAGTTTCTTCCTCTGCCTCTTGTTCCTCGCCTGCCACGTCTGCCACGTCCACGAGGAGCCGCTCCTCCAGTCCTGAAGATATGGCAATTGATGTCTCTATGACCAAAATAATTACATAGAAAACATTGTCTAGTAGGGCCTCCGGCTTCCGATTCATCCATATCATTATGGATCCGAACACATTGTCGCCTTCCTCTGCCTGTACGCATTAGTTCAGGATCTGGGATGTAAATCCTTTCACCGGGGTTTACTTTGATAAAATTGCCCCATGCTCTATATCCCATCATCTCGCCAGTCCATGTATTGATCACCGACTCCTTAAGAAAATAAGGAGACACAAACGATCTCGCATCCATACCTAACCGTCCGCACGCAGCAAGTACATGAGAGCAAGGCAGATGCAGCAGCTTGGGTTTGTTGCAGGTACACTCACACGTCGGCCAAGCCTCATTGCCTATCCTCACCTCTTGTGTCTTTACCTCTTCTCCAGATCCGATCCTGTTGGAAGGGAGGCGAACCTCAAATCTTCGTTCTTGATTACCGATGGCGACGACGTGCATAGACCGAGCCTTTTCCATTTTGGCATTCATGTAATCCATTATCTTTGAACAGTACCTCGTGTTTGGGTTGTTGATGATATGCATCTGAGCAAGTTGAAGTCTGTCTCTGAAGTACTTCAATGTTCCGGTGAAAATACACTCCACAATAGCTATTAATGGCAGAGCCCTGCTTCCTCTCAAGACGAAGTTGTAAGTTTCGGCAAGATTTGTAGTCATGACGCCAAACCTAGCACCATGAGTGTCGTGCAACAGAGACCACCTCTCCACAGGCTCGTGCTCTATCCATTCCTGAAAATTCTTAATCCGTCTGCCAGGCCTCCTCCTAGTACCGGGTTGGTCAAATCCCGGCAAATCGCAAAGAGCAATTGGTTCTTCTTCGGGTGGTGCTGCTCCAGCTACTGCCTGTGCAGCTACCGTGGCCGCATGAGCTGCCACAGCTACTGCTCTAGCTGCTCTCCTCTACCTAACATGGTTTTTTGTGAATTCATCTAGATAGGCCTGACACTTGATATACTTCCACTCCTGGTTCTGCTTGCAAAGCTTCTTGAATAGGTTCATCAGGGCCTTGTTCCTGAACTGTGAGAAAAAGTTAGCCCCTAGATGCCGCATGCACCAACGACTCTGCATGTCTAGCCATGGAGTTGGTTCATCTGGAGCAGGCTGAGTCAGCTTCCTTATCGCGCTGAGTATACCCGGATGCCTGTCATGTAGGACGCATACATTCGGTACATCCCTCACAACTGCTATCTTCAGCTGCCTGAAAAACCATACCCAACTCTCAGTGTTCTCGCTCTCCACGAAAGCAAATGCAAGTGGAACAACTTGATTGTTCCCGTCTTGACCTATGGCAGTCAAGATCTGGCCCCTGTACTTGCCAGTGAGAAATGTTCCATCTACACAAATGACTGGTTGACAGTGAGTGAAAGCTTCTATGCAAATAGCAAATGAGAAGAACACTCGATGAAGCACCCTCAAATTGGGTTCTTGAGGCAATGTTAAGTGTTGGATGTCGAGGTATGTGCCTGGATTCCTAGCCTGCAGTGTCTGGAGCATCCGAACAACACAGTCGTATCCATCTCGAAACGAACCAAATCTTGTCTCCAGTGCCCTCTGCTTAGTCCTCCAAGACTTTCCGTAAGATATATTGTAGCGAAATCTGACAGCAACTTTGTTGATGATAGCTTTCACCACCATGGCTTTCGTCTCCACTATCTCAGTGTATAACAGTCTAGCCAGGAGGGTTGACGTGAGATTACGATGGTCTTGCAGGACATTGTCAAGTTGACATGTGTGCTGCACAACATCGCTAACCTTCCAGTTGGTGCCATATCGAGGAACTTGGGCATGGACCCTGGCAGGACACCCAGCTACCTCGCAAACCAAAGTCAAATATTGGTGGGATGACACCTTTGTTTTGAAAACCCGTTGTGTGGACAATGCCCACTCAACGATTGCTTCCTGTAGATGCCTCTTGCTAGGATATAATGCACCAATGGAGATGTTGTTGGCATGATAGTGCCACGAGGAATCATGCCCTTCATTCACATTCATTGCTGCTGTGTGGTCTTGATTCCATGATGCCGGAATAGGTTGGTCCTCTTGATCAGACTCAGCGGAATCATAAGAGCTATCACTGTACCCTTCTGAATCTTCGGCTTCCATCTGATCTTGCAACCAACCGTCGTGTATCTCGTCCTCATTGACCTCACCATTGAAAATATCTTCTCCTGTCCCTTGACTACCTTCAGCTGATTCATGTCCAGTGTGTGCAAAACTACTCTGACCAGGTTCATAACTACCTCCATCGGTGTGCGCATAACTACTCTGCCCAGATTCATAATCACCACCGCCATCTTGGCCTTGACTGCTCTGGTAATCATAGTAGCCACCACCACCTCCGTCTTCGGCTTGACTGCTCTGCTCATGATCATAACCACCACCAGCATGGTGTGTCTGACTACTCTGGCCCTGATCATAGACAGGCTCTTTCGCCACATGAAGCACTAAGACACTGGGGTTAACTACCCTATGCAGACAGGCTTTCACCCATTTGACCCATTTAGCTTGCTCTTCTATCGGTCTAAAAAAATCAGGTTTAATCCTTGACTTTGTCCATAATACATGCACACCGACAATATGGGTGGGAGGGAGCCCTAAACGAGCACATAACCAATCTTTCAACTCAATAATGGGGATGGTTTCAGGATCCTGGAGCACTTCATCAATACAATTAAAATCGCTCAAATCAACTCCATGCTGGTTTGTTTTGACGACACCGTCACCATAGTAGAACCTAAACACTACATTATTGGACATAACTTCTGGCCTAAAAAAATACCACAATTTGTCAAATGCCCGTACAGTGGCAGATTTTAGCAAAAAAATATACTAATATTCCTATAGCCGAATAATCTAGCATAGCCCGCAAATATAATTATAATCCTATAGCCGAATAATCTAGCAGTTAACCTACCACATCCAACACTACAGATGAAATAAAACTACACAGATGGCTACAGTTACCAAGAAATTAGAGCTTACCCTTGAAGCGTGAGAAATCCTGCCGTGCAGCTGCCTCCACTCAACGGATCGACAACCTCCACTCAAGCTCCACTCAAGCTGCCCCACCAACCTCCACCATAGCCATTGCCCCTCAAGAACACCACGAAATCCCCTAAAAAAAGCCTCAAATCATCTCACCAGATTATCCAATTAGTAGATCAGGACTGTACTAACTGCCTAATGTGTTTCAACAGCAGATATTGGTGGAAAACAGGGCAAAAGATTGCTCTAAAGCGGTGCTCTTCGCGTGGACAGATGAACTGGCCAGATGAACACTAGAGAGAGGAAGAAGGAGGAAGAAGAGGGCGCCGGCGCGGGGCTGGGCTGGGCGCGTCGTGGGGATAAGAAGGAGTCGGTCGTTGCATCGATAAACGACACGGTCTCGTCGTTGTCTCAAAAGACGACACAATCTCGTCGTCTGACCGTAGAACGACGCGCCGTCTCGTCGTCCGCCCGTAAACCGACGCGCCCGTTGTCCGCCTGCAGCCCGGCAGGGTGGGGTCCGCCGCGCCCCTTTCGGCGCCTCAAAAGACGGCCCGCGCTCGTCATGTCCTGAAAAAACGACTTAGACAAGTCGTTGTTTGGAAAAACGACAGTGTATTATATCTGTAAATTCCCTTTTTTGCGTAATATTCTTGAAATTAATTAAAAAAAGTGTATTATTTAGAAAAAATTAGCCAGGATTACCCGCTTGAGTCAATTCCAGCCCACATGCATGTCATGATGATCAAATAGGTCTCAGCTTTATGCACTTGACCAATAGGACCACATACGTACACGTGTTTATTTATTTATTTTCTTATAATACCCAAGACGAACATACGTGATTCATGAATTATTGATGTCAGAAATAGATTCCTTAGATTTTTTTAATAAATTTAGATATATTATTTGTATTATTTGGAGTTATATAATTAAAGTTATGAATTTCCAAAGTTTGCATTAGTAGTAGAAGCAATTTTATTTGTTTCCATATTTTAATTATTTGAAATACTGAAACAAATTTGTATCTAACATATTTAAGCATTTCTGAGAACATTTCGCATTAAATTATTTTCCATTTGAATTTGTATTCAAAAGTTATGAAAGTTTTAAAAATAAATAGGAGGTTTTTGTGAAAAACTGTAGGGCGCGACCACTACATAATTTGCTAACAAAACTCGACGATCTACTTGCAAAACTGCATACAACGCTTGTTTCTCACTATCACGTCAGCCTGACGGGTGGGTTCAAGTGTCAAAAATCGTATCCATTCGGTTTAGAATAAGTTTTAGTGTACATTGTAAAAAATCTACAGAAAATTGGTTACATTTTGTGAAATTTGCGAACGGTGGTGGATTTTCGAACATTTGACAAAAAAGCGGTGGTTTTATGCTAAAAACTCCGAGTCAAACAGAGCTAGCGAAATCTAGATTTAGAGAAATCTGGCGAGTTGGGTTATCGACATAATGAGTGAGCAAAATCAAGTTGTGTTTTTTTTCAATAGACCTATTCATAGTGGCACAGTCTTAAATTCCACGAATACTGGTGGCACAGTTAAAAATTCTACGTTGCCGCATTACAAATTCCGTTTTTTTGTAAGCATCTCCCTAAGCACGTGTGCTTACTCCCGTAAGAGAACATGCCGGAAAAGATTACGGTTATATGCTTGTGATCGCACCAACCATTTCAATCAAAATCATGCTTGTACTCGAGTTTGGTATATACGGTCCAGATACGACAGAAGCCCACGGCGTTGCCAAGGCCTAGTGGAGAATTCGAGCGACCCCTGGACTCTCGATTGCTTGCGAGACAAGAAGAATCTTAAGATAGAAGGTTCAAAGGAAAAACCCTAATTTGTAACCGACTCGACCTGCTATCCGAGACCTAGCCTATCTATATAAATGCTAGAAGGGTCGCGAGGAGGACCCACGCAGTCCTAGTTTCCACAACTCTCGCCAGATTGCATCTGCGCACCCCTGTAATCTTCGATTCTTTCGTTAATTCTAAGAGCAGACAAGCAGGAGTATGGACCTCTACGAGTCCTGAACCTAGGTAAATCTTTCGAGTCTCCTTGTGTGCTTGTTTGCTAGCCGACTGGTGCCTCCAGTGCTCCCTCCTTCTCTAACCAAGTCCATAACAATGGGCATTGACGAGTTAAACCCTCATCACATTGATACTGCGATCTTACAGAAAAACCCAGAAAACAGAAGAAATAACAAAGAGGACCTTCTGAGCTTCGACCTCATCGGCGTCCATGACGAGAGAGAGAGACGCGCCGCTGCCGCTGTTCGTCCACACGCCAAGGATTGATGAAAGCAGCCCCCTGGCAGCCGGGAAGTCCCCACTCACCGCCCCGGAGGGGTAACGCCGTGGACCACCAGCTCCGCGGCGCAGCACAACACCGCCGTCTTCAACTTCTTCAACAACTAGACCCGCCACCGCACGGGATCTGGCCGGGGGAGCGCACACAGCGCTATCTGCGAGTGTTGAGGAAGCAGGCGCACCACCACGGAGATCCACCGAGCGCCGCCGTCGAAGGAGACGCGCACCTGCAACAAAAACCTCGCCGGCGACCCGATCTCCTCCACGGCGCCGCCAACTCGATACCCAACTAACCCTACACTATCTACAGCCGTGAGACGGGGATCCCCCGCCCTCCCGCCGCCGGAGCGGCCGTCGGAGGGCGAGGGATCCGGAGAATCGACGGTGACGAGGTGGGTCGGCCGGGTGGATCTAAAAAACGCCCCTCTGCTATAGTGGTGGGAGAGGGGAGACGTCCTTGGTCGTCGTCCAATAGACCTATTCTTAGTGGCACAGTCATAAATTCCGCGAAAACTAGTGGCATAGGCACAGTTAAAAATTCTACGTTGCCGCATTAAAAATTCCATTTTTGTAAGCATCGCCCTAAGCACGTGTGCTTACTCCCGTAAGAGAACATGCCGGAAAAGATTACGGTTATATGCTTGTGTTCGCACCAACCATTTCAATCAAAATAATCGATAATTTTTTAGGGCAGGCAACGAGCGAGTCAGAAACTGAGCCACGGCATGCTCTGCGTATGATGTAGCAGTACAAGTCGCTTTTCCGGTTCGTAGTCAATTTGGTCCAGGTTCCACTGTATTTTCGATTCCGCGTGCTACTCTAGCTAGCTATATGAGTTGTGTTAGGATTAGCTAAGGAGATATGTCGGGGGTATATGATATGTTCCAGTACAATAGACCGATCGAATCCACGCTCTAGAGTCGGACCTAGGCTCGTTGGCAAAAAAAACACACAAACATGATTCCGGCCGGCCACGGCAGGACCGATGGCACCACGCCGGGGCCGCAGTGGTCCAAGCTCCCCTACGATCTGCTCGGCAAAATCTATCCCAGGCTCGATGCCCCACTCGACCGTGTACGGTTCGCCGCCGTGTGCACGCCATGGCGCGCCGCCGCATCCCACCCGCACCGGCGCGTCCTCCCGTGGCTTTTTCTCAACCCATGCTGCGGCGAGGGCGAGACCAGACACGTGTACTGCCCCCAAGACCACACTGTCCAGCCACACCTCCCCTTCCTGCACGAAGCCGCCGGCAGGTGTTTCGTGGGCGGCCACGAGGGCGGATGGATCGCTTCGTCGGAGGCCCCGTTCAAGATCATTAACGTCTTCTCAGGCGCTGAGGTGACGCTCCACGGAGAGAACATCGTCAACAGACTCGATCGGACCGGTGATCCCTTAGTGTTGCGGAAAGTCATCTTCTCCGAGCATCCCACCTCTAGTGGCTGCATCCTCGCCGCCATCACCGATAAGCACGAGTTCGCGTTCTACAAGGTCGGCTGCCCGGAGTCCGGCTGGACGGTACGAGGGTTTTGGGGCCATGATGGTCTCGCGGATATCGCCTTTTGCAAAGGCGAGCTCTACGGCATCACACGATACACCAAGCGGCTCGTCAAGTATGAGCTCGGCGTGGACCAACATGGCGGACCGGTGCTCCTCAACGTCCACTGGTTGTGCACGCTCGGCAACTACTGGGAGGTCCCTCATGAGCATGCTAGGTACATTGTCGAGCTAGGTGGCAAGCTTCTAATGGTGGGGAGTAACAACAAGTGGTGGTCACGCTGTTTGCGCAACGTCTGCGGGACTCGCTTCACAGTACACGAGCTTGTCGACACCGACATCGATATGGACATTAGACATGGGATGAAGTATAAGTGGGTGGAGGTGAATAGCTTAGGAGGACATGCGCTGTTCCTTGGACCAACATGCTCCAAGGCGGTGCGCGTGCCGGCGACTGGGTGCGGCGACGTTCAGAGAAACCGCATCTACTTCTCGAACCATCGTTGCTTAAGTGAAAATGATTCCATCCCTAATGGCGCCGAGGTTTTCTTGATGAAGTCCAACTATGATGATCGTGTGTATTACAAGGAAGAGGAAGGTGACACTGGCGACGCTGAAGGCATCATGTCGGTAGGCTACTACGTTATGGGTGGTCTCCATCCTCCCATGTGGCTTTTCCCTCCTGATATCTAGCTGGTTATTATGACTAGTCCACAGCATTATTATGTGCTCTCTTGATACTACAATGAATTAGTTCACTGGATAAAGTATGTCTCATGTTCTTGAACAGAAGAATAACCATAGTAATGTGTCCACCGCCTAGAAATTCAAGTTATAATAGGTCAAGCTACATAGAGCCTTTTTTTAACTAGAAAACAATATTTTAAAGTTTCAATTCTTTTTTGTAAAGGATTCTTTTTTGAAATTCTTCCGATTTATTAATAATCATCAATAGTAGTACAAAGAAACCTAAAATTAATACAAATAGGTCCACGAACCGATGACTACAAACCGAAGGCGCCAGCCGTCCTCGCCCCTCCATCACCGGAGCCGGGCAAAACTTGTCGTAGTAGAGCTTATTCTAGTAGACGGATTGTTGTGTTAAGTCCCAAAATGACCAGCTCAATAGAGCAACAACCATCGTCCATGATGACATCCATAAATCGGGACATACTGACCTAAACTTACACCAACGAATACAAAAATGGACTAGATCCCAGGAGGTCCGCAGGACACACGACTCCACGCAACCTCCAGCGACACTACATGCCCCACCAGAGCGAGGATAATGTAGGGAGAGGATCTTATTCTAACTTCGCCAATAAGCATGACTTCGCCTTCTACAAGGTTGGCTGCCTAGAGTCCGACTGGACGGTACGAGGGTTTTGGGGGTGTGATGGTCTTGTGGATATCGCCTTCTGAAAATGCGAGCTCTATGACATCACACGATGCACCAAGCGACTAATCAAGTACGAGCTCGGCGTGGACGAACATGGCGCACCGGTGCTCGTGAATGTCCACTGGTTGTGCACACCCGGGAGCTACTGGGAGGTCCCTCATGAACACGCTAGGTACATTGTCGAGCTACGTGGAAAACTTCTAATGGTGGGGAGTAACAATAAGTGGTGGTCGCGCTGCTTGCACAACGTCTGCCGCACTCGCTTAACAGTACACGAGCTTATCGACACCGACATCGATGTGGACATTAGACATGGGATGAAGTATAAATGGGTGGAGGTGAATAGCTTAGGAGAACATGCGGGCTGTTCTTGGGACCAACATGCTCTAAGGCGGTGCGCGTGCCCGCGAGCGGGTGCGGCGACGTCCAAAGAATCCACGTCTACTTCTCCCACCATCACTTCTTAAGTGAAAATGATGCCATCCCTAATGGCGTCGAGGTTTTTTTCCTTCATGATTGTGTGTATTAGAAGGAAGAGGAAATTAATAGTGGTGACGCTGAAGGCATCATGTCGGTAGGCTACTACGTTATGGGTGGTGTCCATCCTCCCATGTGGATTTTCCTTCATGATATCTAGATGGTTATGAGTTATGACTAGTCAACTGCATTATTATGTGCTATCTTGATAATTCTCCCTCCGTTTCAAAATATAAGATGTTTTAACTTTGTGAAAGGAGTGTATCTAGATCCCTTTGGTGTGTAGGTTCACTCCAAACCTAGATAAACCTACATACTAAAAGAGTCTAGATACACTCCATTCACAAAGCTAAAACATCTTATATTTTAAAACAGAGGGAGTACAATGGATTGGTTTACTGGAATCTGTCTCATGTCTTTGAACAGAAGGATAATCATAGTACCATCACCCGGACGGCATCCTGCATGGCCTGCTGCCGCTGTGGCAGGTCGTCGTCGTCCCAGCCAGCAGCGGACGCTCGGCCACGCTCGCCGGCGACCAGAGCCAGAGTGAGGAGGAAGAGGAGGAACTTGGCCATTGTGAGTCGAAGCGATCGGACAAGCTGAGTATATATTGTGTGATTGTAGCAGTGTGGCACACTGATATCGTTCAGCAACTGCGGCCTGCTTTCTGGTTAGCCGGTGCAGTGCAGTGTAAGCAAGGAAAAAAATAGCGTGCTATCTTTTTTAGCGTGACCCATCTTCAGACGCTATGTAAGTTATAGTGTGCTAGCGTACTATTTTTCAAAATAGCATGTGAAAAAATTAGAAAATTGAGGTATAGCAAGTATCAGTAGGTATTTCAGCAGCTAAATTGTTTCCAGACTAATACATACATAAACAATTAACTAGTGGTGGCCAAATGACAAAGTTTACTTGACATCCGGCGCATGCCAAGTTGGCGGAGAAGACCTGCTTCAGGTCAGCTCCCTGGTAGAGAACTTGAGGCGCGCGTCCTTCTGGTGTTTCACTGCATCTGGTGGACGTGCCGAGCGGAGGTGGCCCGCCGGCCGGACCTAGAGGAGATGGGCACTGCAGCCGCTACCATCGCGTCTAAATGCTTATGCAGCAAACGTTATTGCGTTGTGACGTTACACCGTATTTATCGCTTCTAAATCGCGATTAGCGTTATAGCGAGCAGATTTTGCATAGTGTAGCGTTCGGCTCCCAAATACGCTATAGCGTCTAGCGCGCTATTTTTTTCCATGAGTGTAAGGGCGGCGTGAGTGGCAGAGGTAAAAGTGTGACTCCTGGGCGTGGCCTATGCACCAACTGCGTGGAACAGAGGACTAGTAGAAACAAATGCAGGGGAATCCCTTCGCCTTATTAGACGCTACGATGACCACGAACAAAGTACAACAACTAAGGAACAAATGCAGAGATTAGTAACCAGGGAAAACAAGATGAAGTCCTAAAGACCTAGAGGAAGCCACCGCATGCATGCATGGCACACGATCCGTGTTATACATATCGCGGGAGGCACGAGTACTACAGAAAAGATTCGAGGCGCCGACGACCGGCTGCCGTCGGCACAACGACATATTGCCGTTGGCATAGGCTGTGCCGACGGTGGCCGTCGGCGTAGCCCCTTGGCCGTCAACGTAGAGGACCCCCTCGGCCAATAGCAGATGTAGGATTAAATCTAAGGGATGCCAGACTCAATTATCATAAATTTAATATCATGTATAAGTATTTTTTAACACATAGAATTAGACTAATTGCTACACGATCAAAGAAAGAATATGTATTTTTTAACACATAGAATTAGACTAATGGCACCCATGACACCCCCACTGGATACGCCCCTGCCCTCGGCATAGCGCTTGCAGCGGGCCTTAGATGTCAGGTAACAGTCGTTTGGTAACGGCCCAGCCGTGGAGCTACGCCGACGGCCAGGCCATCGGCATAGGCCTGGCCTAGGAGCAGCACGAGCCCGCCACGTCGCCCTGCTACGCCAAGAGCCAGGCCGTCGGCATAGTCTAAACTAATTTTTTAAGCTTTGAATTGTTTGACTCGTTAATCTCTCACCTTGAACATTTTTAACACTAATTATACTTAATTATTGATTAAATTGCAGTCTTAGTCAAACTTTCTGGTCGGTCACCCATCCTCCTTGAAATAGGCGAAGCCCCGCTTTATAAATAAAGCCACATCAGCCGAACTGATACAAGGTGATGGGAAGACCCCTTACAAAGCAGATCAAGATAAACAAAAACAAAACACGGAAGCCCACAACTCACCACCGGAGACAATGCCCTGAGACCGAGAAGAGCCGGGGGCTCCACGACGACGCCCCCAAGAGGGTAACGACGCACCACGCCGCCGCCGTCGAGACCGATAGTCAAAGGTTTTCACCCAGAGCCTTATCACGGAGAAGGTAGCCGCATCGGTGCCCCCAAGAGGGTAACAATACCCGCAGGCACCACCGCTGATGGTGCCAAAGCACTGAGATTTCTCCCGGTAAAACCTTCAAGCCGCTCCCCGTCACTCGCCCACGCCTACTGTCCCCGATTCTGGCTTCCGACACACGATCCGGGAGCTGTCGAAGCCGAAACGATGCCAACACCAAAGTCCCTCAACATCCACTCCTTGCCATCCACATGGACGAAGATGGGAACCATCACCCCCGCCACGACGCTCGCCGAAGAGTCGACCGCGCATGCCACCTTCCGGGGCCGCCACCCCGACATCCATGAACTTGAGCCCGGTCTCCGAGCAACGCCAAATCGCACCGACGAGGAGGACGGAGAAGGTCAAGCGCAGACCTGCCGGAAATTAGCCACCCGACAGCCTAGGGGAGGGGGACATCCCTCCATCACACACGGTGATTGCTGTCCGGGCGCAGTAGCCGTACCGACTAGGCCTAGATCAGGCCCAGCCAGGCCCAGATTAGGCTCGACCAGGCCTAGATCGGGCCCTATCAGTGCCGCTGCCGTGTTGCTGCAGCCAAACCGTCTGAGCCGTCGACCTCCTGTGCTGTGCTGCCCCTACTCACTCCACCTTGCTCGCTAGGACTCGCTGCCGGAGACCTAGCTGCACCGCCGCGGCATCTCCCGTCCCCGGCTGGGCGACAACCGAACCCGCAGCACCGACGCCGGGAGGGGGTACCACCTCCGCGCCGCACCGAGGGCCGCGAGCCAGAAGCTCCACCACCGGTCGAGGTCACCGCCACCTGATCTGCACCGCCGCCAAGAGCCGCCACACGCGAGGAAGCCCCATCGCCAGGTAAGGGAGATCCCGCCGCCGCCAGCACCGGGCGGTCTTTGCCGAGCGGCGCTCGCCGGCGACGTCGGGGGAGGGAGGGGGAGGTGGGGAGAGGCGGCGGTGGGGTAGGGTTGCGCCTCGGCCACCCTCGCGGGGGCGACGCGAGATGCGGGTGTCAGATTTGCTATTTCTTTACTCGGGTTTCATCCAAAAACAACTCACTACTTCACCCCAGCACGCTTAACTTCCTCGTTCCTTCAAAATCTGTTTCCCCAAAGCAATTTATATATTGTTGTCAATACTATGATATTAATCCTATTAACACTTATATCATCATGTAAAAAATATGTATTTTTTGAATAAGTAACAATATTATTGAATTCAAATAAAAATATAATGATTTTATTTTTTTTGTATTTTTCTATTTAATATGGAATAACTAATATCTTTAAATCTGTAAATCGGAATTCGACAAATAATATGTCTAAATTGACTAAAAAATGAGAGGAATCTAAATATGATATCAATATCAACTTATCACAAACTATACAGTGATTTTTACCATAATCTTATTTGGCCGTTTAAAATGGCACGCATAAATATTCGTAGCTCGGGGCCTAGACTCGTTAAACTTGAAGTGGATCTCTGATGAAACAGCATATTGTGAACCTGAAAATTTTTTTTGTAAAAAAATCATGAGCATCCGATCATATACCTGTAGTTCATATCTGACCTACTTTCTGTTGATTCGGCAGGAATTTATCTTTTTTAATCAGGGATAGACGAAAAGGTTTCAGATCCCTTGTTAGTACATTATCCATGTAAGGTGGTCTAGTATTTTTGAAAAATATGGTGGTAGCATTTTCAATCAACCATTTGGTGGTTGCATCACAAAACCGTCCGGTTTTTGCACTCGGAAATGGAATGACTTTTTGGTGCGACAAAAAGAAAAACTTCCTACTGAAACATTGTTCACCATCCCATGATGCAGATGTATGCACAATATGGACACATTATCACAAATTATGCATTCATTCTAGTCATAACATTGGTCATTTGACCCAAAAGCCAGAAAATCTCGAATGAGATAGGTCATTTTATGAAGGTTTTTTGAGACAAAATTAATATACCAAGTTTGATATTTTACCTTCTAACTATGTCACATAATATGACACCACGCGAAGGTTTCGCATTGTTTGGATCATTTGGAATTTCTTATACCCGTTTTAAACTATATATAATGTTTTATGTTTCACTTACTTTTTATTTACAAATGTGTAATATTTGAGTGTAGATAGGTAGATCTTATTTTTCTGCAAATTTTAATATATTATTTGTATTTTTTTAAATTAGAATGATTTAGTTATGATTTTAGAAAAATTAATGAGGTAAAAGGAAAAATAGCTATGGCTAAAATTATATGGAAAAAAAATCTGGAGGCCTACACCGATGGCTAGGCCGTCGGCACAGACCAACCAATTTCTTACAAAGAGCTACGCCGACAGCCAGGCCGTCGGCACAGCCTATCTATCTAACGCTGTTTCCGTCGTCGTGTCTGAACTGGTACTACGCCAATGATGGTACGTACGCCGTGAGCCACCGTCGTCACAACCCTCTCTGCTACGCACGCGCTACATCGAGGACTACCCTCGGCACCTTCATCTACGCCGACAGCCATCCCTGCGACGACGGCTGGGCTAGGCGGCTGGTCAGAGAGGCCGCTACGCCGATGGCCCTTACATTTGGCCGTTAGCGTAGCCGGCTGGCCGTCGGCGCCTCCAGTTTCTCCTGTAGTGGAGGCAGGAGCAGCTGTTGGAAATGGCGCCTCAGCAGCTCCAGCGCCGCGTCGTGCGCCTCGTCTCTGGCGCTGCTCTCCGGCATAGTGCGGATGGCGTCCAGGAGGGGCCTCAGCGGCCCCATCTCGCGTTTCAGGAACAGCGCCAGCCGATTGGTCGTCTCGGCGTCGCTGGCTGCCGTCGGGTCGGTGAACGACCGGACGACCTCCGCCATGGTCTCCCGCCTATGCGCCAGATCACCGTCGTCGTCGGCGGCTGCTGCTCCACCGCCATCGCCGGTGCTGGCGGCTACAAGAGAGAGCGCGAGGAGGAAGAGGACTTGGCCATGGCAAGTGGAGTGGAATGAGTAGTGGTGGATCGGTGCATCTCTTGTGGACAAGAACCTGCCATGTCGCCACCGTGTTGGGCGCTGGTGGCAATGCAGGCGGCGTGAGTAGCAGATGAACGTGCCATGTCGCCGATTCGCTTCCAGCTTCATAGTACTCCATATCGGCAGTATGGCTTTGGTTTGATTCGGTTTTGATCTGCAATCACAGGAGGACAATCCACACGTACCACCAGCTGGTCCCACCCTTCACGAGGCTCCTCTCTCATATGCAGTACAAATATATATAACTTGGTCTCACACGAGATGCGTGGTAACTTTTGGTTTGATTTTTCCTTAAGTTTTGATTATTCGGTGAACCATTTCAAAACACAGCTCTGCACCGAACCACTCATCTATATTTAGCGATCACAAAATCTCTTCAACAAACCTAACAAAAATGGCGATTGGATGTGGAAATTGTAATTGATGTCCATGAAAGTAGTCGGGTGTTTATTCACCTTGTCTGCTTCGTCTATCTTCTGTAATTTCACGGAATTGGCACAACTTGTTTAATTTAAACATTTCACTAGTGTGCTGGAAAGGAATATATCACATTCAAAAATACAAAAATATATTCAAAAGGAACCGTATTAGGAAACTGACGACTAACTTTTTTTTAACCAGGGAAAGGCCTTGAAGGGCCGGGACACTACATTAATTAAGAAACTATGCGATACAATTTACATAAAGGACCTCCAAAGAGAAAAATAATACAAACTGAGTACTTACAACTTGCAAGACACATACCCTAATTAAATTGCAAGAAAAGCAATCGGGTCCGCCAACACCGCCGGTGAGCTCTGGCCACAAGCTGCGATTTCCGCCCCCAGCACCATCAAGGCCACATGGAGCTGATGAAGAAAGGAACATTGCTGCGATGCCAGAAGAGGGCCTCCGCTGGAGGTTGAAGAACACCTGGTGCGTTGTCGGCGCCAGGGTCACCCCCAAAGAGAGTAGCTAAGTAAAATTTCACATCTATTTTTTCTATCCCATAATTTTGCACGCACAAAGAATCTCCTAGTACGAACTAGATTTACCCACAGAGGGGGTCCATCCCGATGCTTATCTTCTAATCGTCCATGAGAAAATGGCTAAAACTATTAAATATTTGCTGACTTTTGTTCTCTAGCTCTTTGTTTCTAGGACACAACTAAGATAAATTAGCATTGTTTTGATCACTCGTAGAGTTGCATGCGAAAACCCACAAAAGTAAAACTTAGTATAAACTAGACTAATTTTGCTAAAAAAATTAGAACTAGATCAACCAATTTTAACTACGAAGCAGGGTAGATTGGATGCCGCTGTGCAACCCTAGTCTCTCTGGACCCACTTTACGAGTTCTCAGTTTTACGGTGCTCTGCATGTGTGTGTTCTTGCTGGTCTGGATCACGAGGCAGGTACCCAGGGAACCAGGATGCTAGTGTTTTTATAGAGAATACACCCTGTTTATTGCAACCGAACACATGCCGCGCTTCATGTATCGAACCACATGGGTTTGCAGGTTTATAGTTACATGAAGGACATTATCTCAATAATTGGTTGCCCAATTCACTTACACCATTGGGTTAGCTAATAACTACAAATGTGAACAACAAACCTCCAAGTATGTTGCAGCTACCTACCCGCCTCATTAGCACTAGCAATACTAGAAATGTTTTCATATTATGCTTTAATATACTAGTTTTATTGTGATGTGGTATTTAGTTTAAACTTTGTATCCCCCACCCTCCACTTTTATTGGAATGAATTATATTATTTTACGAGTCACACGAATAATAAGTTAACTGTCAACTGCTACAGCATTGCCACAGTATACACCGCTATTTTGAATATCACGCTTTCATATTAAGCGGAAGATTAACATGTAGATGTGCAGAACATTCATTTACAATTAATGAAAAGGTTCTGGTCGAAGTATCTGAACACCGTCTATATCTAGTTAGATATGGAATTGTTGTCGGAGGCAGTTTGTTAGTACTACGGATTCATCTTCGCCAATTGCAATATATTGCCACGTGTTGACACACACGTTAATAAATTATTGATTTAGGACCTGAAATATTTGCATTTTTTTGGTTCACTAATTTGCTAACTATCTTCTCGGCATTGACTCGCAAGCTGCAAATTACTCTGTTTGGATTATGATCACAGAATGTGACGAAAAACAATTTATCCGGATCAATGCTAGAATTCAGGCTAGGACTTTCAAGTCAGCACAACCCTTAGAGGGGTGCCAAAAACAACAATGTCCAGATGACTAGAAAAATATAACGGACCATGGCAAAACACGTTCATTCAACTAGTATCAATCACATAAGACTTTATTTAATTAGCGCACCATTTGGTAACTTATAGTACATGATCACTCAATGAGTGATATTACAAATTTTCTGGTAAACATACGGAGCCATCTCCTCCCCTGCTTACATCGAAGGATTATGTTTTGCAGATGACAACAATATAAGATAAATATTGCAATATACATAGCCGTATGTTGTATTTGACCATGTGCACACATGCTACTCAAAGTAGAATACACAAACAAATACATTACAACTTACGAGATCGACTCATTATGAGAAGGCGTTCTGCTACCTCTATCATCGATGGTCGTTTGTCCACATCAAGGTTAAGACATTCCACGGAGATCACCGCCAAACTATCAAGAATCCCCATATCTCCTGCAAGTGCAATTTCCTTGTCAAACAACTCGGTTCCTTTCTTTTCATTTTTGTGAGCTTCGAGGAAATTGTTTACCAAGCTACCACCATCAGAATGTTTGGATTTCTTCCTACTAATAAGTTCCAAGATGACAACTCCAAAACTGTAGACATCACTTTTTTCAGTTAGTAGGCCTGTTTGTAAATATACTGGATCCACATAACTCATGTCACCAATGACAGATCCAGTGTGTTGTTTGTCTCTTGCAATCAATCTCGATATCCCAAAGTCTGCTATCTTTGGCACAAAGTTCCCATCCAAGAGTATATTTGCTGGTTTAATATCACCATGTAGGATTTTGGTATTTGTTTTTGAGTGAATGTATGCTAGACCATCTGCTGATTCTGCAGCAATACTTAAACGCCTACTCAAGGTCAGAGGCACCTTGTTGCTGCCGTGAAGAATCTGTTCGAGGCTACCATTGCAGAGAAACTCATAGACGAGCATTGGGATGTCAACTTCTAGGCAACAACCGATGAGCCTAACAATGTTCCTGTGGATGACTTGAGATTGAATGATGACTTCATTTGCAAACTGTTCATTCTCTAGGATGCTACCACTAATTGGCTTCTTCACCGCGACTTCTTCATTACCAAGAAGGCCCTTGTAAACTTCTCCAAAGCCACCTTTTCCAATGAAATTTCTACTCTTTAAAATTGGATCGAGCTCCTCCTTTCTGAAAAGTTTAATGATTTTTGCCTTCTCTAATGTAAGCCCGCCGTTCTTCTTATAGAACTCTATGGTCTTCTGTTTCTCTTTGTGAAGAAGAATAAGGAATGATAAAGCTCCCATGAAAAAAATACTAGCTATTCCACCTACATGGATGACAAAGAAAATATCTGATTTCATATCACGGTAATTTGCAACAACTTATTCAATCTGCAAAGTAGAATATATATATATATATAAAGGAATGAAAAAACTATTAAATTTGAATTTGTCACTGCTATAGCATAGATGGTTTTTTGGACCATCTGACCTTTAAGGGTCAGTAGCAACACACGACTGTCCTCAGGTGAAACATGGGAAGTTTGTTTCTTCTGGTTCACACACGTGACTCATACTGCTTCTACCTTCCCCAAACATAAACTGCGGCCCCACCCCTTCCACCTTTTCCTTTGCTAATGGGGCAGATTGTGATTATTATTATTATCTTTTAGAAAGTGACATTGTTATCAATAATACTCGTGTAAGTAAATTCTTTATATACTCTCTCTATCCCAAAATTAGCGACTCAAGTTTGTCTAGATTAGTATGTATTAAAACATAACTTGTAACTAGATTCATAGTTATCTAGACAAAGTGAAGTCACTTATGTTAGGACAGAGGGAGTACTAACCAAAATGTAGGAGCTAATTAAAAGCATGGGAAAGGAGGGACAAACCCAACAAAAGCTAGATTGAAACCATCCACTAGCTATAATAGGTGATTGTATTAATTAATTAATGTGGTGGGCTGGCTTTGTGCTTACCGACGATCACCTTTGCTACAAGGGGGAACTTATCAGTGCACGTTCCTTTGATGCCGTCACCTTTCATTCCAGGTTTACATGGACAGTCATAACCTCCCAGCTTGTTCTTGCAAATCCCGTCACTGGAGCAAGGATACTTTTCGCGGAATTTGCACTCGTCGATGTCTGAAAAATCACAAGATGTTAGGAAATCTGAAGTAAAAAACGAGTAGTAGCAACTAACTAATTAAGGCTTGAATATATGTACGTACGTACCTTGGCATCCATTTGTGATGTAAGGGTTACCATCGTAATGGTCCAAGCACCTGCAGACATAGCCATGGCTAGCACCAGCACCACCAGTCCTGTTGGCACAGTAGCTATTTCCGCTGACACATGCATAGCCCGGAGGCGGTGGCTGGCCTTGTGCCGGACATGCCCCGCCGCCGTCCTGGTCCCGGATGGAGAAGTCTAGGATGAAGGGGACACCCCTCGGGTACCTCCTGGGCAAGACCTCGACGCCGTACATGTCGGGCGTGGAGAAGTTGTACCAGCCGGTCTCCACCACCATGGCGTAGGAGCACGGGTTGGTGAGCCACATGGTGTTGTTGTCGAAGTAGAACCATATGCCGAAGTCGGTGAGTGGGGCCTTCTCTGGCAGCTCGGCCTGGCAGCATCCCCTGCTGGTGCAGGACCCGTTGGTGGCCAGCTGCAGGAGGCTGGGCATGCCGATGAGGTCGGAGAGGCAGGAGAGCGAGAACTCGTAGGTGGTGTCATGGTGTGCCGACCAGAGGTAGCTCATGATCCTGGGCACCACCTTCCACCCCACGCCCACCAGGACGTTACGCGCCACCGACAGAAGGAACGGGCTCCCCTCGCCCAGCGCGATGTCCTGGCACTTGGCCACGTAGTCGCTGAGGTTCGCGACGTTGCAGAGGGACGAGACCAGGCCGTATGCGCGCACCGACCCGTTGGCCACCGATATGTCCATAAGCTCAATGCCGGTGTTCTCATGGTCTACCCTCTTCACCGGATGATTCCACCCTACCTCGTAATGTATCTCGGCAATGTGTTGGGATGCGCCGCCCAAGGCGAGGAAGGCACGGTGGGGGTGGAAGGTGTCGTTGCAAGTGATCTCGAAGCCGTCGCGGAAGCAGCCGGGCTTGGTGCCGAACGGGTAGGGGATGGGCGTGTCGCCGCACCTGTCCGGACACCCCGGAAGCGTGATGGGCTGCTGCTGCTGCTCAGCTTGTTCAGCGGCTGCAAAGAGGAGGAGGAGGAGGAGGAGGAGGGCGTGTAGCCGCACCATTAGCGTGGTCATGGCTGGCGGTGTTACGTTTTGCTTCGGCCGATGTAGCGCTTTCTAATGAAGTTGGTTTCCTGGCCGAAACTGTAAAATACAACGAGATATGCTTCTTTCGAGTGACATTAATTTATCATTATATGATGTGAACGGTATGGCAAGCTTTTTCATCATCATATGATCCTTTGCTCCTCCTTTGCTTAAAGTAACCTGATACGGAATCTGCAAAGAGTGATCGCACTAAGCTAGCTCCAGTGCTAATTCTATTTGAGTGGTATATAAGAAATAAATAAGTGACACACAGCGAGGCATGTGTCTTTTACTGTTTTGACTTTTGACCCATTGCGTGTGTTCTCTATATTTTTTGGGCACATATAATCTCCTTGTGTTCATTCTTACAAACCACGTAAAGAAATGAGACCAAAAAGTCCTAAAGTGTGATACATTAGAGATATTAAAACTGGAACAAGAGGGAGCTCTCTTACGATCCACATTCTCAGCCGTCCGATCTTCCATCCTGCTTAGCCGTTTGATCCGCTTTTGATCCCGCATTGATCTTCCATTCTACTCGTTTTTAGCCGTTTAATCCGCGTTTGATCCCGCATTGGGCCAAAATATCCCTATGGGCAGCTACTCTGTAGATCAAATCAGCCTCTTCTGGTTAACTGGGCTCTAATGTACCGTTAAAGCCCACAAATAATACACATGTGCGACCGGACCGCTCGCACTGTGTTGTGTAACCAGGTAGAGGCAACTCTTAAAAAAGGACAAGTAGAGACCACTTTCAGCCTACTGCCCCACCGTTGAAATAGCAATCATGCAACAAATCGTTGCCAAGATTATCGTTAGCTCACCTGATTTTATTCATGATGATAAGATCTATGTATTGGTGTAATCCCCATGAAGTGGGGGTTGTTGAAACTATAATCGTCTGCAATATAAGAATGTATTAATTTTTGTACGAGATAAATCATTGGTCTAACTGGTGTTAGAACTGCATCGAGATTGTTCATAATTTCTTAGAAAATTGCATTTTCCAAGTTTTCTGAAATATTTTTGCAGCTGTATTCTTTCTTTCTTTTTATAGCTACTTCAAATGTTTTTCTTTTTTATGGGCACGACATGGTTGTCTTTCTCCAAAGGAGAGTTAATATTTATTTTAGAAGCAAAAGAGGCCATGATCAGGTTAAAGAAAATTAACTACCAAACCATCCTAATTCAAACCCCGTGCATCCGAGACCCAAACTCCTAGCACACTAGATACATCCAGCTTTATTCACCCCAAGAGTAGTTACCAATATACGGGTCACTTTATGCAAAAAATATATATTTTATATATCTCTATGTTTTTAAAATATCCTACCATTCTATTGTAGTAACGGGCGCGGCAACGCGCACTAATGTGATCTAGTCATATGCATAGTAGAAAAAGGATGAATAGATAGGAATCATTATTAGGCTATGTTTCAAGCCAAATGCTGTCAACTTGCGATTGGATGCACTAGCTCTTCGCTTTGTTGTGCTCCGCAATCCTCCTCAATGGCATCCCTGGCAAATGGACCGCATTCTTGAGCGGGCTCCGGCGAGGAGATTAGGGTAATGCATTGGGTGTTTGTTGTTTTAATACTAATGAATTTCCAAATTTATTTACCTAAAATTTTCACTCAGTTGCAAACTCCGAGCCATCGAAAACTTTTTCATCATCCCAGATAGCTGACTATCACGCAGTAGAGGAACCATGATGTCTCGTTCATCCTTAAAGCTAAACTGTGCAGTCTGCTTCGACCCTATTTCAGTATGTTTACGCAGAACATCAAACATATCAGGGATAGTGCAGATATGCGTTGGTGCTTCTTCCATCGTGATACAAGGATACAAGTACCACGATTCCACTTGTCCTTCCCATTTGCTAATTTAGAGAGGTAGCTGCCGAGGAGTACCGTAACCAGGTAAGGAGTCTCTAGGGAGATCCTACTTGACGAGGGGTAACCTCGGCAATGCCCATGGTGATGGACTTAGGATTTTGCGGAAAAGAGAACGCTAGGGATTTCGTCGGATGTCAGGAAAATAATGGAGTCAAAGTTGTCTGAATATTTGGGAATCGCGCTATTACAAGTTGTCTGGAGTTTTGGGTACCCTCACTTGGGCTTCTCCCATCCTATATATAATAGACCGGGTCTCAAAGTTGTATGCGGATAGGTTTCATACACGGTTATTACAATACCAACACAATGTCGGTTCATAGTCTCTTTCGTAGTACAATCAAAGTCTTTGTCGGTTGTTTTCTTGGGCTGTCATCTGAAATCTTCATGGGCCAGAAGGCTTTTACCTAGTATAGGGTAGTAAATCATAAGCACCCGAGTAATCATACCTATGCCATTAGCCCCCGAGACTCTACTGGAACCACAGTTTCAGGTTGAGTCTCAAAGTTTCTTTTTCCTTCTTTTCCTTTATGTTTTATTTCTTTATTTTTTACTTTTGTAGGGATTTTGGTACAACGAGTCTGATGCTTCCGATGGATTGGGAATCAGTTAATTGCTCCTGGGTAAAAACAAGGTTGTCCTACATCAAATTCAAATCCCTAGGCTCGAATCCGGAATTTACTACTGGCGTAATTCAGTTCGAGCCGTTGAGGTCTTATCGAATACTGAATTCCTGTTTCTATTTTTATCGGGTAGCCAACGCGTCCGTCGGGATTTTTCATCGTATCGTTGATATGGATATTTTACTGCTAGAGCGCATTCTTGTGCGATTACCAGGCCACACAGAACGAATCCTGGGGTCTTACCTTCATGTTTTTGAACATGGCATCCGGATTTTTGTCGCGTCGGGTGTGACCCGAGAGTTTTTTGATTTGTGGCGACTGAATAAATTTTTGTTTCCCGTAACTGCTCTCGATAGGAGTATTTGTTGAAGAATTTTTTACTTGTCCTTCTTTAACAGATGCGCGCCAGTGCTCCTGATAGGAGTAGCCGCCGAGGCTATGTTCAGATATATCTATCAAATCATAGGCTCGAAATCTTGTATTTAATGTCGACGGTGTTTCTGTAGGTTTTGCCGAGTGCACGACTAGTGCTCCCAATAGGAGTAGCGTCCGAGGCTACAGTCGTAATATTATATGTCCGATTGTAGTCTCAAATCTTCTCATGGAGGAATTTGCTTCGACTCCGGTTGTAATTTCTTCGGGTCATATCTCTTATAGAGAGCCGCAATTTCAGTAATGTCTCTGTTGTGATGTCAGTAATGACGTATTTTATGCTGCTGTTTTTCAGAAAAACACGTCCTAACGGGACGTGTCGTACGTGGAGCCAGGCGGCAGTAATGATGACGCGTGATAGCTATTCAGCGGAGATTTTTGACTGCACGTCCTCTCTCCGTGCGAATATCGAGGCGTCACTGTCCTCCATTTTTACCGCGGCCATAATTTTTTTAGATTTTTACTTTCTGGAATCCTTGTAACATGTGTCACCACTGTGTGATCTTCTATCGGTTCGATTTTGCATCGAACGGTTCAGATGTCACGCCTTTACTCTTTATAAGGGGAAGAAGATGTGTTTTACTGTTTTACGTCATCTACCTCTGCTCCATCTTGCTTGCTCTCTTGCCCCTTTGCGAACTAGTGCTTTGTGCTCGTGTTTCTCTTTTGCTGCCATGGGCAAAAGCAAGACCGGGACTTCAATTGCTGCCACGAAGGCCACCAGGAAGAGGGCCATCGGATGGGCTCCTACCAAGTGCATGACGCGGGAACTTCGTGAGGCGCAGAACTTCGGCCATCTAGCAGAGGGTACCTTCAAGCTTCCTGTAGACGAAGCTGTTCCCATCCCCGAGCCTGACTAGAGAGTAATGTTTCTCTCCTTTCTTTTTCGCGGCCTTTCTTTTCCGGTCCACGAATTTCTTCGTGGTCTTCTTTTTTTCAATAGCGTGCAGCTGTATCAGCTCATGCCTAACTCTATTCTTCATGTTGCTTGTTTCATCACTCTTTGTGAGTGCTTTCTCGGGATTCATCCCCATTGGGGCCTGTGGAAGCATTTCTTTTATGTTCGCCGTAATGCCACTGACACCATTGTCCATGACGTTGCTGGCGCCATTTTCTCTGTTCGTTCCAACATGGATTACTTTGATTTTAAGATGACCGACTCTATCCGAGGCTGGAAGTCTAAGTGGTTTTATATCAAGGATCAACCACTTGAAGGGAAATCTTTTGGTTTAGCCCCCTTTGATCCTAAGAAACCTTGCCGCAAACTTGACTCCTAGGATCAACGTCCTTCTGCCGAAGAAATGGTTGAAGTCTAGCCCTATATTGATTGAATTTTGAAACTACGGCACGAAGTTGGCAAGGAATTGTTGGGTCTTCAGATCCTGGCATATCTTTTGCAAATCCATGTCCAACCGCTTCAAGCCCGGCTTTCTGGCATGTGGGCGTATACCGGGAAAAAGGACCCGATGAGTATTTCCTCGGAAGACCTTACCCTCAAGGTATATGAAAAGAAGGTTCGAAACTTCACCACTCTTACCAAGAAAAGCCCGGTTCCATCCAACTGTGTTGTGGAGCCTTATGGCAAGAAAACCGGTTCCCCAAGGTAAATTTTCTTTGCTTCCATCTTTCCTTCCTTTTATTTGCAGATGAATTTTTCCTCTATCAATGACTAGCATTTTTTTTCCATCTCTTCTACTTGCGTAGGACTTTGATCACTTGAGCTCACTTCCTCCTCTCCCTGGAAGCTGTGAGCCCCCTATCCATCCTTCCACATCCGACGATCTCCCTATGACTGGGACTATCGCGGATGAGGAAATGGATTTTCTGCTTCCGATTCTTCGTCGAAGATGCAATCTCTTCTGTCAGCCCGCTCCGGGGATTTTCGTGTGGAGCGTGCTGGTGATAAGAGGAAGCGCCCCTATGTCGTGGAAAGGGTCGAAGACTCGAATGACTCAACTGCTTCCAAACCCTTTGATGCTGCTCCAGTCTCGGCTGCTCTCGCACAGATGAACTTGTTCCGCTTTGCGCAGGATGTGTCTTCGTAAGTATTTGACTGCTTCTTTATTGCTTTGTCGGGTAGTTCTATTACTGATTCTTTTTTACCAATTTTTTGGTTATTTTTATTTTGTAGTGACGACGATGAAGATCCTCCCGCGTCTCCTCTTCACACGTCTGCTGTCTGCTCCACAAAGAAATCTCCTCCGCCGTCGACTGAGCCGAAAAAGCTCATGTCTTCTGTGGAGAAGATCATCGAGAAAGACGTTGCCACTTTGTCAAAGCCGCCGCCGCAAAAAAGGAAGAAAACGGCTGGTAAAGGTGTGGCGATATCTGAAAATCCTATCATTGTGGATATGAAAGATGTAAGTCACTCTATTCTTCAGAATTTTTCTTCCTGTAGCTTCTTTTTACTTTCCCTGATATCCTTTGTTGTGATGTTCTTCTTCAGCCTTTGATGTGCGAGATGGTTGATATGGCCTCTCGCTTTATAAAAATTCACGATGAAGCCGAAGAACTGAAAGGTATGTCCCGTTCATCTTCGGGATCTCTTTGCAATTGTTTCTTCTCCACTTTTTCATGATTTATTTGCGTAGCCGCCGCCAAGGAATCCGGAGTTATTTGAGATGAGGCGATGAAGCGTGCCGATGATCTGGAGGTCAAACTTCGGGCGGCTGAGGAAGCTTTGGAGGAGGGCAAGCAGAACGCGAGAACTAATGCCGAAGAAGTGGTCAAGCAAGCCGCTATTTGAGATGAAAATCTTTGGCAGCGCCTGGAGGCCCTTAATGCCTTTGACCCGCAAGTTCTTTCTCTCTTTGTTTGGATTTATTCCATTTATTTCTTTTGGTCATCAATCCTTTCCCTTCTTGTTTTCAGAATTGACTGGCCAGGACCTGACGCTGCATGAAGATAAGAAGGTTGATCCTTTGTCAGATGCTGTTAGCACCTTGGAGGCCAACAACGTTCCTGGGTGCAACCTTCTTGTCCACTCCCGCCGTGCCTTCAAAAGCCTTCACGCCGAAATATTTCCAACCAAGGAGGTGCCGGATAACCTGAATGATCTTGTCACCGTATTCGGTGCTGATCCCAGCCCCCTTGTTGGTTATAGCTTAACGTAGTCGAAGAGTGGTGCCAAAACTTCGATGGCACTAGCGATGGTGCACAGTGAGAAGGTCGACTAGGAGAAGGTTAGCTCCTCTGTCCCAGTCACCCCCAATGGCCAAGAAATTGACATGAAGCCTGATGTTAGGAGAGCTAGAAAGTTTTCTCGACTGCTTTTAGGCCTGGGCCTAGATTCGGAGAAACTGGCCGCCCCTTCTGCAACGGGCACCAGTTCTTCGGCTGCTCCTACTACCCCTGTGACTAGTGCTCCTTCAGCTAGTTCTACTCTTTCTCTAAAGGACACGGCATCATAGGCTTTGTTTTGTAGTTTCACTGTATCCTCCTTGTCGTCATTGTAATGAACCTTTAACTTATCCAGCTGCCTTTTGCTTCCTTTTTACAAGAAAGCAACTGTTGAATATGTGTGTATGAATTTGTCTTTGTATGCTGAACATTTCATATCCTTCATGTCCTGCCAGATTTTTAATGAATCTTTGGCTCCTTCTGGATCTGCCCAACTGTCGGATGTCGTTCCGTCCTCCTCTGCAATAGGTGCGACCAATACCGGGATCGTGCGTACGGTGGATCCGCCGTTGTCTGCTGAAAAGATTGAATATGTGAAAAACTTGAAGGAAAACTTCGGGTTGTTTAGTCAATGGTGGATGTCGCCCAATCTAAGACACGTCAGGCCCTTGATCGTCAAGCTTTTTGCTTGGAGGAAATTTCCAGGGCAAGTGAGAAGCTATTATGTAAGTCTTCTTCCTCCTTTTTCTATTGCTCCTTCTGATTTTCGGGAAGTCAATGCTTTCTCCTGCTTTGCAGGCATTAATTGTGCGAGAGGGAGGAAACCCAACGTCCGCCCAACCGAATGCAAGCTCTTGTGTCTGCCCCGAGCTTCTGAGACATATTTTTGGAATGATCATCGCCGTGCTTATACTGTTGCGTTGCTTTAGGACCGCCTATCAGAGTTGGAGCAGTTTGTCGAGTGCTGCCACAGATCATTGGCCATTGTTTATAATGCCATGTTTCCTCGGGACCCTCAGCCTCAGACCTTGGCGGATTTGCTTGCGAAGTTTTGACGAGGTGAATAGATTCATCAGTTCGTGAAGCTTCAACTTGTGGCGGGTGCCAAGCTCGTGCTTTCTTGGGTACATGTGCATCATCCGACGCTTGACTTGGATGATGTTTCTTCGTGGCTACCTCCTCCTTCCGATGGTGGCCTTGTTGATATGTCGCCTCATTACTGTTTTGACACACATCGACGTATGTGTCTATTACTGTTTTTACTTTTGACCCATGGCCTGTGTTCTCTATATTTTTGGGGGGCACATATAGTCTCCTTGTGTTCATTCTTACAAACCACGTTACAGAAATGGGACCAAAAAGTCCTAAAGTGTGATACAATCATATACATAGTAGAAAAAAGGATGAATAGACACGAAGAATTAGGCCATGATGCAAGCCCAAATGTTGTCCACTTGCGATTGGATGCACTCGCTCTTCGCTTTGTCGTGCTCCGCGGTCCTCCTCAACGGCATCCCCGGCAAATGGACTGCATTCTTGCGCAGGCTGTGGCGGGGAGATTAGGGTAATCCAGCGGGTGTTTGTTTTTTTAATACTAATGAATTTCTAAATTTATTTACCGATTTTTTTACTCATTTGCTAATTTTGAGAGAAAGCTGCCGAGGAGTCCCAAAACCAGGTAAGGAGTCTCTGGGAGATCCTACTTGACAGAAATTTGAGGATAAAAATTAGAATTGTTTGCGAGCGATCGACTAGCAGACAATTTTAGATTTGATATATCTCTTTAATACCAATAGCCAGCTAGCAGTTTTAGTTAGTGCGAATAGCAAAAAAAAGTGTAGCTCACCCCCATATATTAATATGTGGTTGCCGCATTGGTGCTCGCATCACGGACAGAGTACTGACATGGGGGTCCCAACCATCTCCTTCACGGGGAAGTTGAATGAACTTTTGAATTTGGTAGGGGCTAGATGAGTTTGGCTCGAAATGGGCTCTCTCGGTATTTAGCATCCCAATTTTGCGAAACACGGCGATTACAAGCAACTCGGACCCCGTGATGCCTTCGCACGACAACTTTGGGACTAGCAAGTGACACCGTACCTTTCAAAGTCAATCTTTAAAATTACCCGATTCAGCAATGTACCCTTCTTGGAGGTGCCATTCTTGGAGAACTCTTTTTCACAGTCCGAATGTGGCCTTTGTGCACTGTACCATTCTCGGATGCATCATTCTTTTAGTTCTTTTTTATTTTGGTTGTGTAAATCTTTGATATCTTTTTTGACATTATGTAGTTGCAGAGGGCGGGTGTAATTGATATCTGCTTCGTATTAATATATTTCCTTTATCGTGAAAAAATCATCGAACAGATTAAAGGGAGTATTGCATAGGCTTCAGTACAACCCATCTCACTGAACATAAAACAAAAACAAACAACTGAGATTGCTCGATACCCCTTCTTCATTAAAACTAAACGGCTATATGTAGTCATGTACAAAAACCGTATGACCCAACTAAAATGTACAAATATGTAGCATACACATGGATATGAATATGTACATACGGCGGCTAGCGATTCTTCAACGCGATGGCGGTCGTGGGCCGCGAGCAGGAGAGACGACAAGGTGGTGATAGCAGGCCACGACTCACTTCAAGAGTGTGTGGCTGACACAAGCCACGACAATACTTCGTATGTGCATGCCGGCTAGGCTAGCGGCAGTGTGCATGCTGGATGGTGGCATCATGGCATGATGAACAGTCAGACACTCTTCTGCAATTTCGTCGGATAGTCCAGAGTGCTGGGAATGAACCGGGATCAGTCAGGAAAAGCATGTGGGACCCATGATTCAGTGGTTCTAGATGGGTGTTTTTATGAAAATTTTCTTTTGTCGGACTGTCTGTCTCTAAATTAGCCAGACAGTTTGGCACCCATTTGACAGTCTCGCTCCATTCTTGTGGTGTCCGTGACGGGCTGTTTTGTGGCGGCCGGCGTCGGCCGTGATCGCGCGGTTGGTCGGCGCCGGTGGTGTATGTGAGATGTATCGGGGTTGTACCGATCGCGTGAGACAATGGATGAAGAGTAGGAGTATACCGGGTTTTGGATATTGGTTTGGACAAGGGTTTGGATGGCGCCGGTTGGGTTTGAGAGAGGAGCTGGCCTTAAACATATGCGAATAGAGGGACAACTACAAACAACGGCATGCGCATTCATGCTCCGACGATGACAAGCACGCATGCAAGTTACAGATCAGTGATCTTGATCTTGACGGAGCCGGTAGGTAGGAGTTTGCTAAGGTGGCAAGTCAACATCTCGTGGGACATGGTGTGCCCCTCCTCGGTGGAGCTGTTCTCCGGCATCCCCGTGGACGGCCTTGGCAATGGGCCACAACCCACAGATGCACAAGCTTGGTGGCATCCATGGTATCTACCCTATAGTTGGACGTCATGTAACACCCCCGGGATCAGGGTTGAACAAATCCTAGACCTCAGCCTAACATAAGCTTAACCTAGAGCTCGAGGATATTCAGTGATAAATCGGTAACACCACAGTAACCCTGTGACACAAAAATTATTACAGCAAACTCATAACTGAGTGAAGAACCAAAATATTATAAGAAGAGGTCACTGACCACAAACATCAAACAACGGAAGGAAAATTATGTTATTAAGTATAGCAAACTTAGGTCTTTTGTTAAGTTTTCTATACTTAATAGCATAATTTTCCTTTCATTTTTTGATGTTTGTAGTCAGTGACTCTGCTTGTAATATTTTGGTTCTTTGCTTAGTTATGAGCTTGCTATAATAATTTTTGTATCATAGGGTTACTGTTGTGTTACCGATTTCTCACAGAATATCCTCAAGCTCTAGGTTAAGCTTATGTCAAGCTAAGGTCTGTGATTTGTTTAACCCTGATCTCGGGGGTGTTACAATTCTTGGTATCAGAGCAGTACCGACCGTAGGAAAACCTTGCTATTGGTCGATGTTGAGTCTAGTTCTTGTCAAAACTATTTCAAAGATGAAACGTATTTGCGAAAACTCTAGTATGCTTCTTTTGCTCCTTATCTGGTATCGCTCCTAACTCTAGGTCATCTTATCTGGTGTTGATTTTGAAAAGTTTAGATATCTCTTCTAGTCTTTCAAAGCTTAGGTGTCTTTTTAACATGCCGTTTCTTAACCAGTTGACCTAGTGTTGAGTTCTCTAGAGTTGTGTGTGTTGTGTTCTTTGTTCCCCTTGTTCTGTTTCGTTTGAGAGAATCCTTTCCATCATGATCTCTCTACCTTATGGATCCACAATATTATATTCTAGGATCCATAGTGTTTTGTTTTAGGCTTCGAGGTTTTCTCTCGTCTCGTGTGCCTCCTTTTTATTTGTTGGGTACTTCAGAATTCGTTTCTTCCCTTGGAAGCTACCTCGTGATTACTACCTTGCAGTGTACGCTGTGTCACTCAAGTAGTAATTACTTCTTTCTCAGGTTTTAACCCTTGGACTTGAACCGATGGCCTAGATTGTTTTGGATTGTAGTGTTATGAATCTGGTATATGAAGCTGCCCTTTAACCCAAGATCCTCTCCATTGACCCCTGTTGTTAATGTTTATACATTACATCAGGATGGCTGGTACTACAATCCTAGCCTTCAAGCTTGTGGTCTTTGTCACGATTGGATCTCGACAATTAAGGACTTCCCCAACCACTATCTATGGCAGATGTTCTTTAATGGAACCAAATAGATCACGACAAGAGTACTCCTCATGAGTCTTGCATCTATATTTGTGACTCGGTCACACTCTCCCTTCTATGCATTGGTTCTCAGAAGATTGTTAAACTATGCATCCACATCTTGGGGTTATATCCTGAGCATGTTCATTTCCCCTTGTTGCTTCTGATCTATGTCTACCAATTGGTAGCCAAGTAGTAAATGTGCATTGGTGTCTTCTGATGTACGATACTCTTGTGGTCCAACTTGACAAACCATTTCGGGATGTCAGGAGAAACAAACTCCGGTACCTTGTCATATCTAGGACCGAGTCAATGTGTTGTAATCCGCAGATCAAGATGCATTGATTAGTTTCTATCTACTCTGCCTTCGAGTATCACACACCTTTATACTAAGAGGTTGTTTTGAATTCCATGACCCTCTTTATGAAGTGATGCTTTTACACATATTTACCCACCCTTCCTCCGAGCTTCCGTGCTCGTGAATGATGCGTGTGCGTAATGATGTGGCCATCTGAGATTCTTAGCAATTCTTATTGCTTTGACCTCCAAGGACAATTATGTCATTCTCAACATGATTGGTTAACCCTATCACAAAGCGAAGGATGATTTTGCCACCAAGTATGCTATTTGGGTGCACTCTCTTCGGTCAAAGAGTTAGGCTTGTGCCGAAGCTCTAAGACTATGTCTTCTTGCCTTACCAAGCAAGTTTCATCTCGAACTAAGTGACATATCGGTGGTTCGTGATATTCTAGATGTCCACTAGAAGTATTGCCATGTTGCCACATGACCATGTTTTCCAGTTCTTGAGCAAGCAAGTTCTCTGAGCTACTTCTTTCTCCAAGGATCCGTACTGGATACCCCTAAACTAATTGGTTGAGCTTAAACAACATCTTGGGGAGTTGTAAGATAAAAATCTGTCCGACTTATTTTATCTTAATGGGACGTCTAGTTTCGCTTGTACCGAAGAAAGATAGTGTTTCCTTCGTGGATATGTTATCTTCCCCTATCTTTGATTTGATTTGGGTTATCGTCAAATCAAACTCAGTTCCAAGGACTATCTCGATGATGTTTCTACTCGTGATGTTTCACTTGAGTACATCTTCATGTCCTTTGGTCTGACCAATAGTTTTGTCTTGTTCAAACAACATATGAGTCCATCTTTCTAGAGTATATCGATAAGTTTGTTGTTGAGGCCATCAATAACATCCTTATTTTCTCCAAGCTAGACTAGATTCATATGGAACCTTTGGCATTAATGTTGGAAACCTTTAAGAACCTTCCTCGAGTTATCTCAAAGAATACGTTCTGGATGTTAGAAGTGACCCCCTCCGATTCACGGGTAATTGCCGAAAGATGTTGTGGTGAATTCGAGTAGGGTTAACCTCGTTTCCTTCAGGACATACGTGTATTCCATTGCAAGTACTCGATGTATAAGCAGTTTTCCTCCGACAAGTTGTTAATACATGGGTCTAGCAACCTATCTCAATCTATTGGAGCTTGACACTGTAGTCCATGTCTTGAGAATCTAGTAAATTTATCTTTGTGGTAAACAGTACACATGAAGGGAATATGCCCGAGAGGCAAATAATAAAGTGGTTATTATCTTATTCCATGTTTATGATAAATGTTTATTTTGCATGCTATAATTGTATTAATTGGAAACGTTAATACATGTGTGTTTAATAAACAACATACAAAGTTCCTAGTACCGCCTCTCATATAAACTAGCTTGTTGATTAACAAGATGATCAAGGTTTCCTGATCATGGACATTGGATGTTGTTAATAATGAGGTCACAACATTGGTGGAATGATGTGATGAACATTCATCCGAAGTATAGCATTACGATAAAAGTCATTATGTTTATATTGCTATAACATCATACGAAGTAATCTTAGTCCTTAGACCATGAGATCATGTTAATTGCTGACACCGAAAGAGTATCTTGATAACATCAAACGTCACACCGTAATAGGGTGACTATAAAGGTGGGTTCAGTGCTACAAAGGTGTTATGTTGAGGCTCATGGATCAAGAGTGGGATTTGTCCATCCCGATGACGGATAGATATACTCTGGGCCCTCTCGGTGATATCACATTAAGATAGCATGCAAGCAAGTGATGTGATCACTAGAATGTTATATCACGGGAACGCGAAAAGAGTGCATGTCGGCAACAAGATCAAACTAGGTATGGAGATATCGATGATCGAATCTCAGACATGTAATATATCGCGAGACAAAGGGATTTAGTTACTAGCGTTAAAGGTTCTCACGATCACAGAAGTCATCGTTGAATGTGTAGGAGTTAGTATGGATCTCCAGGTCCCGCTTCTGATTATTGATCTGAGAGGGGTCTCGATCATGTCTGCATTATTCGCGAACCGTAGGGTGACACACTTAAGGGATACCGACACCATTTGGAGAAAATATGTTTCAAATAAAGATTTAAGAAAGCACTGGAATTATTTCAGAAGACACCAAAACTGTTTCGGGTGAAATTGCTAAAATTGGTTCTACATGTAATATTCAAATGTTGCAGGGGGTTTTATGTGAATGTTTGTCAATTAAAGTAATTAACAAAATTTTGAATAAAATTAATAAAAGAGTTTTATTAAATGAGAGAGCATTAAATTTGGAGAAATTTAATGCATTTAAAGTGGAGACTTTAAATGAGAATGTGAAGGGGCATTTTAATGTGGAGGGGTTACCACCACATGAATGGGGGAGGTGAGGAGTGACCCTCCCATGGGGCGCCGGCCATGGGGGAGGGGTACCCCCCTCCTCCTATAAAAGGCCCCCCTCACACCCCTTCTTCCTCACACCTCCTCGTGAAGGATTTCTCTCCCCCTCTAGTATTTTCCCCCATGGTCTCGGATTAGCGAGATACATGTTCCCGGTGGCTTTATCTGGAAAGGTGTTGCTGCTTTCGCTGCTTTGCTGGAGCGAGGGACGGAGGTTGTCGGGGTACCGGACATGTGTGCGATCACGGATGCACCGCTGCTTTGCGGTGCTGGACTTGGTGGTGCTGGACATGCTGGAGCTAGATCTGATGGACGTGCTGGAGCCGGACCTGCTGGACTTCATCACGATCTTGAGATCGGCAAGTGTATGACTACATAATCCACGAGTTGCAACTCGTTAACAAAGCTTTGTTGTCTACGAGGGTAAGTTCTCTATGGATGTATATCCACCCGTTGCTTGTATCTAGTAGATAGATCTTGGCGTATAGTTCCCATCATAGGATTTTTTTTGTTTTCTATGCTGCGAACCCAATAGTGGTATTAGAGTCTGATCTATGCGTAGGTGCATTGCATGGGTAGTACACATATGTTTATATGTGGGCGATGATGATCATGTTATTGCATCTTCTATGTATTTTGGATATTGGTGGCTGATACATTGCAAATGTATCTATAATTTTTGATGTTCCATGCTTGGTTTTATCCACTTTCTTGTGTTTTGTCCACACTTTAGAGTACTTTTTATATGATTTCTTGGACTAACCTATTAACAAGTGCCACAGTGCCAGTTGCCTGTTTTCTGCTGTTCTTGGTTCCAAGAAAGTCAGAAAATCAATATTCTCGGAATTGGACCGGACAAAAGCCAAAGTTGATATTTTCCCGGAAGACTCACGAAGCTAGAAGGAGAGTCGGAGAGGGGCCACAGGGTGGCCACACCACCCCATGGCGCGGGTCCCCCCAGGCTGCGCCAGGGCATGGTGTGGGCCCCCTGGCCGCCCACCGACCTTACCCTCTAGCCTATAAGAAGCCTCCCGATGCATAAACCCTAGATAGTCAAGCCTCCAGCCACGAAAAGTTCCGCAGCACCGCCGCCACCGAAGGGGAGATTCGAGGGACAGAAAGTCTCTGTTCCGGCACCCTACCGGGACGGGGAAGTGCCCCCAGAGCCATCTCCATCGATCTCCACCACCATCTCCATCACCATTGCTGATTCCCATGATGAGGAGGGAGTAGTTCTTCCTCGAGGCTAAGGGTTCTAACGGTAGCTATGTGTTCATCTCTCTCTCTATGCATGATCATATTGTGATCATGAGCTTTGTAATCAAGTAGATCTACCTTGCTACTCAATTGCTTTAATAGATCTCTGCTCTCCCCATGTGTGTGAAAGTGACAGCGTGCTCACCATGGTGGCACTTAGGCTAGAGATTACAAATACTTTTTATGAGTTATATTTGGAGTTGGATGTCTTTATAAAATTGTGGTGTTTGTTGCACTCATCTAGTACTCAAGGTGATAGTGTGGGGTTTTCTAGATGGGAAAGGCTTACTTTGAGGTGTGCTGTTATAGCCCTACCATCAATTAGAGTGTCCAACCGGAGAGTAGTTCAGCCTAGTATCATAAAGAGAAGATATTTATATGAGAGTGTTCACTAGTGAAAGTATGATCCCTAGGCCTTGTTTCTAAGCATTGATACACCGTTTGCTACTAGATCTGTTACATGTTTGCTTGCTTCCATCTTTATTTCACTTTGCCTAGTTATTTTCTAGCACCGTTACCACTTATAATTATCCATACCACTTGTATTTCACTATCTCTTCGCCGAACTAGTGCACATATACACCTGGCAAGTGTATTGGGTGTGTTGGGGACACAAGAGACTTCTTGTATCTTGATTGCAGGGTTGCTTGAGAGGGGATACCTTTGACCACTTCCTCCCTGAGTTCGATAAACCTTGGGTGATCCACTTAAGGGAAAACTTGCTGCTGTTCCACAAACCTCTGCACTTGGAGGCCCAACAACTGTCTACAAGAATAGAAGTGCGTAGACATCAAGCTATTTTCTGGCGCCGTTGCCGGGGAGGTAAGGTAAAAGGTATTCACACCGGAGGATTAAAGAAGAAGAACCTCCCACGGCAAATGCCTATTTTCTGGCGCCATTGCCGGGGAGGTAAGGTAAAAGGTACTCACATCCTCCGGTGTGAGTGCTCAAAGTTATTTCCTTTAGATTCTACAATTTTGTCTTTTTGTTTCTTGTTTTCCCTAGTTAGGATTAATGGAAAACAACAAAAAAATTAGAGAGCTTTATAGTATTTATCATGAGTTAGGACATGAAGTGTTTGAAGAGAAAATTAAAAAACCTATGGAACTTTATTTGCATGCTAATAGCAATGTTGTTGGTATGAATTCTTTGGACACCATTATTGCTAATGCTATGGAAAAGTCTAAGCTTGAGGAATCTAGTTTATATGAAAATGATCTTTTTAGTTCCCCAACTTTGGAAGATAGCTATTCTATTGCTTATGATGATACCAAACCTCCAATATATGATGATTACGATGATGAGTATGATATTTTCAGTCCACCTACTATTGAGGAGAAAATTCATTATGATTACAATATGCCTCCTATATTTGATGATTATGGTGATGAAAATAATTATGATAGCTATTTTGTTGAACTTGCTCCCACTACAATTAATAAGAATGATTATGCTTATGTGGAAAGAAATAATGATTATATGCGTGTGGCTCATGATAAGAATGTTTTATGTGATAGTTATATTGTTAATTTTATTCATGATGCTTCTGAAAGTTATTATGAGAGAGGGAAACATGGTTCTATGCATCTCAATAATATTAAGTTTCCCCTCTTTATGTTGAAAATTTTGAAGTTGCACCTATTTTGCTTTCCTATGCTTGTTGCTTTATGCTTTCATGACTTATTTCTTTAGAATATTCCTATGCATAGGAAGTGGGTTAGACTTAAATGTGCTTTGAATTTTCTTCTTGATGCTCTCTTTTACTTCAATTCATATTTCTTATGTGAGCATCTTCTCAAACTATCATGCCTAACTTAAAGGCGTTAAAGAAAAGTACTTATTGGGAGATAACCCAAAAGTTTTAGATGAGTCTTGGAAGTTATTACCTCTGTAATAACCGCTCCTTATCCTTTTTATTTGCTTTTTGTGCCAAGAGTAACCTCTAATGAGAGAGAAGTAATGATTGGGAAAGTTGCTGTCCCGAAACAGATTTCTGTGCTTCACCGTAAAAATTATTTTAAAATCTCTGAACATATTTTTGAGGCGTGAATTTTTGTGCTTCTGCCCCAGGTTGTTATCTAGCTTTCGTTAGTTCAACACTTTTTGATTTGAGGAATAGAAGGTCTTCGAAAAAATTCGTCTTTACCTTCTGGTCTGTTTTGATAGATTTCTGCCATTTTCTGCATTTGCTTCTTGTTGGTTCCTTTTTGAGTTCTTTTGGGGAATTGAGCTATTTGAGGGAAGTGCTACAGTATCTAGTGTTCTAATGGATGTTTATTTGGTGTTATAACTGAACCTAAAAACTTATTATCTTGAGTGCACTAATGTTGCTAATGAAGATTGTGTGAAGTTTTGTATGAAGGAAAAATTTCAAGTGTATGGAAGGAATGAGTAATGAGATGAAGGATGGACTAAAGCTCAAGCTTGGCGATGCCACGCGTGTCACCCCAAGAAATATCCAAGAAGTACAAGCGTCAAATCTTGGGGATGCCCAAGGCATCCCCTTCTTCATCGATAAAAATCCCAGGTTTCTTCCAAACGCTTCATTTTTATTGTTTCATGCACAGTTGTGTTGTTCTTGGAGCGTCTTCTTTTTCATTTTCGTTTTGGTTTTTTGTTTGATTTGTTTGCTTAGTTTTCATACATTGGTGGTACCCCCTCTTTCATACATTGGTTTTCAAATAGTTTGGTTTTTTTGGAAAAGAGTAGGAAAGTTCATGCTTAAGGGGTAAAGAGAGCTTGTTTTTGACTGTGGCCTATGCTTTTCATGCCATGCTTGATATTGTTTTGGATTTATGCTTAGTATTATTTTCTGTAGCATGACTTGTTATAAAAAATTGATATTGCTTAATATGCCTTGGATGAATCATGCGTTGTTTTAGCATATTAAAGCATAATATAGTGGTATTCTCCTTTGATGTTTTATTTGACTTGGCGCATGCTCACACCATGTTATGGCTATCTCAAGTCACCATAGCCTTTATGATCCTTTAGTTTTCAACTAGTAGTATCACCTTATGTTTTGATCAATGATCTTTTGTCGCTCTGCATGATTATGGCCATTAATGCTCTCTTAGTTTGTCGTTCCCAGTCTTTTGCTAGCCTCCACAACCAAGTATGAGTTCCACTCATGCATCCAACTCCCTAAACCAAGTTATTCCAAAGAGTCCACCATACCTACCTACTAGCTTATGCTATTCCAAGTATATTCATGCTTTTGTTTACCTTCCAAATTAAACTTGTTATGAGAAAACTAGTGATTAAAGCTCTCACGAACTTGATGGCACACTTTACTTTTCTTACCCTTAATAAACTTGAACCATTGTGTCTTCTATGTTGTATATGCTTGCACTTATTTTTTGGGGATTAGCAGAACCATGTTGTCATGGGGAACGCTTTCAACATTGCACTGGTACTTTGTACCTAGTTGATATCATGCTCTTTTGTCTATGGATGTCGTCGGTGTGAAATGAAAGGGGAGCTTGTAAGTCCATGGAGTTATGTATATGTGTTAGAGGAACGCCTGGGCCGCTGGTCTAATCCATGCTGACATGGTGGAAACCTGCAGCGTAACCATAATGAGCTGTCTATGAAGCATTCTTCTTATAAGAAAAGAGAGTCCTATATTGAGAAAAAAAAGAGAAAAAGAAAAAAAGAGATATTATGAAAAGAGGAAAGAGAGAAAAAAGCACCATATTCCCATGGTAAATAAGAAGATTGCTGAGATGCTCGTTGTCTGCTTGCCTTGTCATTTTGATATGGGGATTCTTCCGTATCATCGGGCAAGGGGTACCCCGTTGGCGGTTCTCTATGATACACATGTACTTACGATGACAAGAACTTACCGGTGACTAAACTTGAGTAGCATGAGGAGTGACCCTCGTATTCAAGGGACATGAGATTTCTAACTTATACTTCGTCAAGCATGTACACCATAGTTTGTTCACTTTAACCTTAATCACTTCCAGATGCTTATGATAGGGGCAATGTGAGCTGAAAGCTAATAAGTACCATAATTTTTGGACGCTCTTTATGAGACTTGAATCCCTACTTCCTTCTATGAAGGCCTTTCTTCCACTTTTATATTGAGTCTCCACCTTCTATCTTTATGCACCTACTTTGAGAGCATAGTGGCCATTATTAGTTCTATGTGCATTGTCCCAAGACTTGTTGATTGATGCATACCTTGATATTCACTACTAGGAAACAGCTCTTCTGTGGCGCATGATATTACATCTTCTGTGGCGCATATCCTAGTCGCCACTGTTATCGCGCCACTGATATCTGCTTCCTGTGGCGCATATAGATATGCGCCACAGAAGTCCTAGACTTCTGTGGCGCATTTCTTCATATGCGCCACAGGAATAACTTCTGTGGCGCATTTACACATATGCGCCACAGACTATATAATTATATGCGCCACTGATTGCGTAACACGTATTCAAAGTAAAATACTTTCCAGCTGTATAATCAGGTATTTATACAGGATTTATACAGTATTTATCCAGATGAGTATAAAATACATTGCACAAGTAGTAGATGCATGAAAACCGACATATATATAATACAAACACTTAGAGACCGATCGAGATACACATATAGTGTCAAGTGCCAAATTTTTACACAAGCGCCGAATACAAAGTTCATATCAGCTCACATTACAAATATGAAGTGGCCACCGCCGCCTACACTAGGATCAAATAGAATACAACTTTGATAATGGTGAGCAAGAGCATTAGCCCGACCAATATCTTCATACGGTTCTTCTTCCACAAGTGGTTCCTCCACTTGGCTATCGCCTCCTCTCTAGTCGCGTATCCTTTGTAGATGTTGCCGCTGAACTTGTTCACTTGTTTGTGGCAATCCTCCCACTCCTCGTAGACTCCTAGAACCCTACCCATGTACACCACATACCACCTCGTCGCCATATCTATAGACGACAAGGCATATTAGTAAAAATACAACAAAAGGAATGAATAAAGGGTTCACATCCATATATATATATATATATATGTTCACAGAATATAAAACAAATGATCCATAAACCTAAAAGTTAGATCATCATAGAAGCAATAAGTTCAACGACAACACGACCACAAGGTAGTTTAAGTCTAACAACAATGACCATTTCGACCACGAGATAGTAAAGTTTATGACACACACACTAATACAGCACGCGTCCATCAAGAATATACACACACTGGATCATGCTAGAGGCACACATCGATCATGATGAAGACTTCCTCTTCTCGCTCGGCTTCGGGAATGGTAGATAGCCCTCTTTCGTCATCCATGTCCTTGTGTCACCCTGCTTACGGAGGTGTTCTTCGATCTCCCTCTTACTCAACCCTCTGGCTTGTTGTAGGGGACCGCCCCTTGTGTTGACATCTTCAATGATGATTTGCGAAAACTTCATCTAAATGCAATGGAAGTCTTCTCTAAGATCAGCATCGTCGATTTTCGCCAAAGTTTCGGCCCATCCTCGGAGACTAGATGGCAGCGTTAGGTTCTGGCAATCCCGAACATAGCCTTTAAGGTGATGGAGGACGTAGAAGGCCTCCTTGGCACCAGTAGTCGACTGCTTGACGCAGGGGAAGTTGAGCACGTGCTTTAACACATATTTGCCATCCTTGATACATTCCCCCTTATCTACGAAGGTGCATCCCTTCTTGGTGTAGCCCTCGAGAGCCTCATTGAGAACACCCCTTATTCTGGTGTAGTCTTTCTTCTTTGTCAAACTCCCCGAGTCGAAATACGTGGCTAGCGAATACCTTGGGGCAAGGACGATGAGTGCGCAGTATTTGTCTCTATGCAACACAATTGGAACGGAAGTTGGAAAAAGAGCAAAGGAAGAAATCTATAAGAAATGCATAAGCTACGGTGGCGATGAGCGAGTGTGTGTACTTACTCAGGAAAGAAAGGCAAAAGAAGTGTGCCCTTCCTCTTGTTGTCCACCATGAACTTCTCGAGGTACGCCATCGCCTTGGTCCGTGTCTCTGATCCTTCGACCAACTGGCTGTCCCGCATGTAGTAGGGATCCACTATCGCGATTTCCGGGGTACTTTCTCTCTTGATCGTGAGCGCCAGATTGAGCGCGTATAGGCGGACCAGGTTATAGTCAAGCCGTTTCGTGAGAAACAACTTGAATATGTCCTCGAACGCTATGAAGAATATATCCGTGGGGGGTTCATCGACGAAGCCCACGTCCAATGGCACCTTGGCCATGAAAACCGGGTAATTGGGATCTTCGTCTTTAAGAAGGAGGGCCTCTAGTGTCTTGACACCCTCGTGCAAAGTTAACATGGCTCCAACCGCAATGTGGATCACCAGCTACATGCACTCAGGGCAAGCCAAATTGTGTGGATGGTACGACAACGGCGTCCTGACCCCGGATCCTCTTCGGAAGAGGCTGGCTCGCACCCTTCTTATTATTATTACCTCTCTTCCTGTAGTGCTTCTTCTTCACAACAGTGTCCGCCACTGCCATCTGCTCATCAGTCGCCTTCGGAGTGTGTTGGCGCTGAAAACCAATCCCGGTTTCTCTTGTGGTGGATTGGCGGCCGGAGGCGTCTCTTGAGAAAGGCCATGGAAGACTAGGCGATGCGTGCATGTATTGGTCCGACCAGCTTGATGGTAATCGCGAGCTGCGAAGGGTTCTTCATCCACAGAAGGCATATACAATCCTTTGGCGGCGCCGGTGTTGATGAAGTCATCAACGTTGACCGATTCATCATCATCTTCATGGGTGCCATCATGTGGTGGTGGTAGCGGGGGCGACGGCGGTTGCGGCACAACGTCTTTGCCATGTGGTTGTGCACACGCTGCCAAGAGTTGATGGTGACGGCCGGTGGTGGCGACGACGGCGGCTACTGGCTTCCGAGGTGGTGGATGGGCGATGATCGGTCGAGAGGTGGCACCGGTGCTCCCCCCTACAAGATGAATCTGGGTCTTCGGCCATGTCAAGGGCCAGTTGTAGCATTCCCCAAGGGTCTTGTGTTCGTCGGCTCCCTAAGGTTGAAAGGGGGGTCCATGTCGTCGCACCCTGGCAACACCTGAGCCAACCTGACCCTCATCACGTCATCATCCATTGGATTGTTGTGCATCGTGCGGCTCGCCGGTTGTATAAGAGTGCCCTTGGCAACATCCTTCAACTCACCACCGACATCTTTAAGCAGGAGTACGCAAGAAGTGTCCTGAGGCAAAAACATGTTGTTGGGCGTCATGAGATGGCAGCAATCATGCATCAAAGGCATAAAGGAGATGACGTGCACTAACTATTTAGTTACCTTGGTGATGGCGTGGATCTCGGGTAATGTAGAGACACAGCCGATGCCGGCGGCCGGCCTATCATCATCTGCAATCTCCCGCTTGGGTGCCTCACGAAGCACCACCGTCGTCGGCTGCGTCTTATTGGTATCTTTGGCGGGCGGGGGCGTCGGTCTGACCAAAACGAGTGGCTACGTCCCGACATTGACGGCCGGTGGGGTCACCAGATCCGGCGACACGGTAACATTGATGCCTGAGTTGCTGCCGCTTAAGCTGGGAAGATGTATCGGCCCCTGTCGACCTCCCGCATTCCAAGCAGTAAGCCCCTCGAAAAACTCAGGGGGGATCATCGAGCGGAGCTTCTCTTCCACTAACTTGTCCACCGTTTTCTCGTCCACCGCCTTCTCCTCCAGTGTCTGCACCTTCATCTTCAGCTCTGCAACAGCGGCTTTATCCTGGTTCTTCCTCTCCCTTCTTTTCTTGGCATCCTCTTTGTAGTACTCCTTGAACTTCATGCTCGTACCAAAGCCGAACACACGGCCAGCTGAGGACGGCGGCAACCCCTTGTCCCTCTTCTTGTAAGCATTGGTCGCCCTGTTGAAAACTGTGTCCCACGGCTCCATCGAATCCTGGGACGACTCTATAGCAGTAGCGTTCAGTTCATCCTCCTGCAGAGACAAGGAAAGGTGAACCCATTTAGATTCTTGACTTCATTATCTATTCACTTTTCATTTTAAAATATTTGTATCTAGTCACTCTTATGAAATTTGAAGGTGTCCTATGCATTTATATTTGCTACTCTATGAGGGACAAGCTGAATGCTATTATGCTATGTTTTCTTTATGTGAAACAAACAAACGTCTTGCAAAGCATTGTTATTCATGAATCTTTTGTTTGTGCCTTTTCATGTTGCAACATAGTTGCTTTGTCTTATTGCTAGAACTTTATCTTTCATGTTATGATTGAAGTACTATGATCCCAGCTTTGAATGTTTTACAAATACTTTGATCAAGTCTTTGATGGTGCATGTCACTGATACGTCCAAAACGTATCTACTTTCCCGAACACTTTTGCTATTGTTTCTCCTCTATACTTGTGTGATTTGGATACAACTAATGCGAACTGACGCTGTTTTTAGCAGAATTGCCTTGGTGTCTGCTTTTTGGGCAGAAAACCAACCATCAGGAAAAATCCCGGAAAATATGCCAAAAATCCTATTTCACCCGAAGACTCCAGGAGCGAGAATACAAGACGGCGAAGATCCAGGGGGTGGCCACACCACCTGGTGGCACGGGCCAGGCCAGGCCGCGCTAGGGGGTGGTGTGGGCCCCCAGGCACCCCATCGGTCTCCCTCTTCGCCTATAAGAAGCCTCTGACCTAAAAACTCCCGCGGGTTCGACGTTTTTCCAGAAGGAGTTCCGCTTCACCGCCACCACCAGATTCCACGAAACATCACCACAAACTCCGTTCTGGCACCCTGCCGGGACGAGGAATTGGAGGAGATCATCGCCATCATCATCACCATCGCTTCTCCATCGACCATCCATGTTTCCCCCATCTATGAGTGAGTAATCCCCCGCTATAGGCTATGGGGATGGTAGGGATTGGATGAGATCGTTCATGTAATGGCATCAGATTGTTAGGGCATGGTGCCTAGTATCTTTTATTAGTGCTTTATGACTTTGTTGCAACTTGTTGTGCTTAATGCTTGTCACTAGGGCCCGAGTGCCATGATTTCAGATCTGAACATGTTATTGATTCATTATGATAGTATTGTTTTTGGTATTATCTACAAGTTGTATACACACGTTGTTGTCCGGAACCAATGGCCCCGAAGTGACAGAAATCGGGATAACCGGAAGGGAAAGGCTTTGATGTGAGGTTCACATGTGTTCATGGAGTGTTAATGCTTTGCTCCGGTGCTCTATTAAAAGGAGCACCTTAATTGCCAATAGTTCCCTAGAGGTCCCGTTGCAAACGGGCTGACAAGACAAAAGATGTTGTGCAAGTTCTCATTGCGAGCACGTATGACTATATATGTAACACATGCCTAGGATTGTCTAGTACTTGGATGCTTTATCTTATTTATCTGCAATTGCCCTATGTTCTGATTGCTATTTGAATTGTCTTGTCCATGCAACGCCCGTCCATCCATCCCTATGCCTACCGCACTCGAATCCCACTGTTTACTGCTTTTGTTACTACTGTCCTTGCTTTACTACTGCTGTTACTTTACTATTCCTACTACAAAACTGTTGCTATTGATAAACTGCTGTGAGCAAGATTGTTTCCAGGTGCAGCTGAATTGACAACTTAGTTGTTAAGGCTTATAAATATTCTTTGGCTCCCCTTGTGTCGAATCAATAAATTGGCTTTCACTTCCCTTGAAAATACTGCGATACACCCCCTATACTTGTGGGTCATCAAGACTATTTTCTGGCGCCGTTGCCGGGGAGCATAGCTATATTTATCAAGTTCACTTGGATTCTGTATTGTTCGCTGCTATCCATCCATCATGGGTAAGTCTCGTGATGGCAAGGTTCCTATTTTACCATCCACTACAAGAAGAGGTACGGTTCTGAACACCTCTGCTACTCTTGATTCACCGTCTGTTATGAGTAAGTTCTTTACACCACCACATACACATGCTAGACACACTGCTACTACTGCTGAATCTGAAACTTCTGATGCTGCTTCTACTGTGCTTGATAAGTGTGGTTCATTAGGTCCTTTCCTAGATGCTATGATTGCTAGAACTATAGCTGGAAATACCAAAACTCCTAATGAAGACACTACCACACCTGTTAGCTCACCTGAGTCTAGTGAGAGTTATGATATTGAAAATGGTTATGTTGAGATGATCGATGAGTTTATTAAAGAATTTAAGAACACCCATGATAGGAGCGCTGCTAAGAGTCTCCTTGAGAGGCATACTATTAGACCCAAATTGTATCCTATTGCTAAGTTTGCTGCTTCTCCCATAAACATTACAGATGAAGATTATGATTTCTCTCTCGATCTATCTTACATAGTTATTGTCGAGAGAGAACCTTTTTGTGGGACTAAGAATGAAAGTGCGGTAGCACATATCAATGAAGTTTCTACCATGAGTGGCTTGTTTTCTGATGATATTAAGATGCGTAACTTGGTTTAGTAATTTACCTCCTGGATCTATTGATAGCCCTAAGTGTTTGATTAGTACTTTCCTGCAGAAATATTTTCCTCCTAGTGCTAGACATGCTATTTTGCAGGAACTTTTTGATTTTAAACAGGGAGAAAAAGAGGTATTGCCTGAATCTTGGGCAAGGTTTTGTGCTTCGATTCATGCACAGGCTGGAAGTCCATTACCTAAGAATGAGCTTCTTGATATATTTTATAATGGACTAACCGAAGAATCTAGGACATACCTAGATAGTTGTGCTGATTGTGTTTTCAGGAATAGGACTCCTAAGGAAGCTGAGGAATTAATGGCTAAAATAAGCAAGAATTATGAAGATTGGACTCCTCCTAAACAAGCTATACCTGAAGTAATTGTACCTGAACCATCTATTCCCGTGCCTATTCCAACATCAAAGAAGAGGGGAGTTATTGAATTAAATGATGAAATGATGAAGGAAGCTAATAAATGTTTTAAGGAGAAGGGAATTAAGGCTACATATGTCAAGAGTTTACCTCCTATAGAAGAATTATGTAAGCCTATTTCCTACTCATCCACTATTGAGGTACACTCTCTCCAACACTTTGATGAAGGTGATATCCCTTACTCTAAACCTCCTGATCAATGCTTAGAAGAATTTGATATCTTTATTGTTAAGCAAGATAACTTTAATAAAAGGGTGCAAAATCATCTAATGGAAAACACTAGAGCTATTGTTGAGTTGAAAGATATTGTGGAAAGAACCTCTAAATATGTTAAAATGATTGTTAAACACTTTCAAATGGTTCAAACTCAAATAGATCAACTTGTTAAAGTGCGAAACGACTTGCTAGTTAATGCTGCTAAAGAAAAACACGCTTATGAAATTAGAACTAGAAGTGGTGCTGCTACCCAGGATCCTCTATATCCTAAGGGGCATCCCAAAAGAATTGAGCAGGATTCTCAACAAGCTGAAAATAGTGGTTCTACTCGTAAGAAAAGGAAAAAGAAACATAAAACTATTGTAGAACCCTCTGAACCTGCTATAGATCCTAATAGTATATCTATCTCTGATGCTGAAACTGAAAGTGGTAATGAAGAAAATGAAGTTCCTAATGAAGAAAAAGTTGAAGAAGAACCTGAAAACCTCACTAAGACTACTAAATACGCTAAAGAAGATTTTATTGCTAAGAAACATGGTAGTGAAAGAGAGCCTTGGGTCCAAAAACCTATGCCTTTCTCTGATAAGAAACACAAGTTAAAGGAAGATGAACATTATAACAAGTTTTGTGAGTGGATGAAACCTTTATTCCTGTAAATTCCTTTAACTGATGCTATTAAATTGCCTCCTTACTCAAAGTATATGAAGGATATTGTCTCGAATAAAAGGAACATCCCTAATGAAGAAATTTCTACTTTGCTTGCTAATTATTCCTTCAATGGTAAGGTTCCTAAGAAACTTGGAGACCCAGGGATTCCAAATATCCCTTGCTCTATTAAGAACAGTTATGTTAGAACTGCTTTGTGTGATTTGGGAGCTAGAGTTAGTGTTATGCTTTTCTCTCTCTATAAGAGGCTTCAACTTGAAAAATTAATACCAACTGATATATCTTTGCAAATGGCTGATAAATCTACCACTATTCCTGTGGGTATATGTGAGGATGTACCTGTTCAGGTGGCTCACAATTGCTTGATATTAACTGATTTTGTTGTGCTTGAAATGCCCGAAGATGTAATATGTCTATTATTCTTGGGAGACCTTTTCTTAATACTGCAGGAGCTATTATTAATTGTAATCAAAGAAAGGTGACATTCAATGTTAATGACAACGAACATACTGTCTATTTCCCCAAGAAGATTGAAAGGACTTATGGTTTGAATTCAATTGAACATGTTGAAGGCATTCAAGTTGGATAAATATATTGTCCCATACCAAGAGAAAAATTTGAAACTATTATGATTGGGACCATTGCTATCAAGGTTGAGGTAACATAATCATTAGTGGAATACAAAGTTCTGTCTCATATGCAATTGTTTTGGTAGCAAGACTTGATCAACCTTGTTAACAAAAGGATTCCATTGAACAAAACAATGTTTTCATTATGATTATCTCCGTTTATTTCTATCCTTTGCATTTTAGTTTTTTCTTTTGTATAGTTTTCTTTTTGTTGTTAGTTGCTTGCATGCTAAAACTTCTGTAGTTCTAGCCTTGTTTTGTCCTTGCATCATGTTTCCAAAAGAAAAAAATCTGTCTGTCAGAAAAATCATTCTTCTATTTCTGAAAAATGCCCAAAAATAAAGTGTCTCGAAAAATTCCAGAAAATTCATATTAAATTTTTACATGAAAAAAGGGGCAGAGGAGTACCTGGGAGGTACCAGGGGGACCACTAGGCAGGCACACCACATGGTGGCATGGCCAGCCTTGGGTGGCGCCATGCCCTGGTATGGGCCACCCCTGCCCCCCCCCCCACTAACTCCCTCACCTACCACTTTGTTCTCTCTCTCGAGTAAGCTCCAGTTCATTGCTCAAAATCGCGTTCTTGGTGTGCTTGCTCTCGATTTGTTCAATCTCCTTGCTCAGCCCATCTTTCTTGCTGAAATTTGGAGCATTTGTTCCCTGGTATGTGACTCCTCCCCTTGTCCAAGTAGATTTGTGTTTAGTGGATTATATCTTGAGTATTTTGCTGCTGTAGGTGACTGGTTATGAGAGCTTGTAAGCTTGTTTGATGCTTAGAGATATAGTTTTGATGCATGTTTAGGCCTCTTGCAACTCCCTATGAGTAGAATCCTTCATTATATTTACTTTGCAATCACTTGTTTGATAGGTGTTTAAATTTTAGAATACCAAGCATGAACAACCATACTTTTGGTGAGATATTTGAGAGGAATGCACCTACGAGGTCGAGGCCCTCAAGAACAGCCTCTCAGGCTAGGCCATCATACAATGAAGATCTCATTGCAACTTGTATTGGCAGTGAAAGGGATGATGGGGATGCTCACCCATCCTTTTTTCCTTATTTTACTTTCTTACAAGCTGCAGGTATTCTTGATGATTTCTTGCTACTAATTGAGAGGGTTGGTTTGACCTCATATATGCAAGATGAGAGTGCGCAATATGCTATGCTCACCAAAACTTTTGTTGAGAGCTTTACGTTTACTAACACACCCTATCATTCTAATGTCTCTTTTAAAATCTATGATCTTCCCTTCACCATGCCTTTGGAGAGATTTTGCAGTATTGTAGGTGTGTGCATGACAGGGACCATGAAGAAAATTTAAGGGCGACCCGCTGATTTGTTGGAACTTTACCGAGGGGTGACCAATGATGATGACCGTGTGGCGCAGCGCGGAAAGAGAAGAAATATCCAACTCCCTGCTCTTAGATACTTTACATATTATCTTGCTACTAGTGTACTGGGTAGGGAGAACACAAGTAATATCTCCAACTATCATTTAGCTTTCGTTGGTGCTACGCTTAACAATGATAGTCGGTACAATCTTGGCTCGCTTATTGCTCGCCGCCTAGCTGCTAGGGGACCTATCTATGGGAGCATCATTGCTTCGCGTATAGTCAATGCATTAGGTCTTTCAGTGGATCCCTATGATGCTATGCTGGCACCACAGAGGCTTGACCTTGTTGCTATGAAAACTCATCACTTTGTCACTTCTACTTCTAATTTGAACAGTCTAGTATAGGATGCTTTTCACTGACGAGGATGAAAGGGAGATCCTTTTGCCACAGCCTTCTTTGTTTAGTGTTCACAGGAGACCGTGGTCGCGCTCCAAGGAGGAGGTGGACGAGCAGCTTCGCTTGCTGGGTTTCCACGAGCAGCACCAGGAGGATGTGCCCTCCTATGATTACTCCGCGCATTATGGAGGGACGTACTTGAGTTCGCACCAGGATGAGGGGACCTCTTTGTCGTACCAGGGTGACACTTCATCCTGGCCAGCTTGGGATTGATACCCACTTAGGCCAAAAGCCTAAGCTTGGGGAGAGGTACGCCGACATCGCACTCATCTCCATATCATGTTGCGTCGGTACTTTGTATATTCATTTTTTATTCTCTTTTTAGTTTTCGTTCTCTTTCTTTGCTTTTGCTTTCTAAAAACACAAAAATACCAAAAATATTTCTGTTGTTTCTCTTTGGTTTGCCTCTTCTTTTTGCCTTGATTTGCTTTTCCCTTTTTTGCTTTATTTGAACTATTCTAAAAACCCAAAAAGATTTTGCTTTGCTTGTTTTTTCCCTTTTGGCTCTTGTTTAAAAATCGAAAACACCAAAAAAATTTGTCGTTCTTCTTTGGTTTTGTGAGTTTGCTACAAGGTTCAGCAGTCCTCAGTGGATATTTGTTTCATATCATTATTCAATCCACACAAGTGAAGAGCAATAATGAGGATCAATGACAACTTGAGGCGTGGTAAGAGGCTGGTAACGAACTCTATTTGTTTTCATTTTTGTACATATACTCATCACTGTGGGCTTGCTTAGTCCGTTCAAGTAGGGTGTATGTTATCTTTGGATGCTTAGTAGTTCTTGCTTTCTTATGATTAGCTCCAGCTCGCTAATAGTTTGTAGCATGTCTTATGGATGTTTGCTTGCATTGATCTATTCATAAATTGGTATGACACCGCGGTATCCTCCTCTGAATGTTTCATTTGAATTAACTTGGCACATGCTCACGCATGCACATGACTGCGATAATCAGTTAAGCCTTGATGAATTATTTTGCCTTGAGGATCTTGAATCACTTTCATGCCATGAGTAGTCCTGTTTTGTTGCAAGCATGATAATGACAGCTATTGCTCTCTCGTTTGTCGCTCCCTTACTATTGCTAACCTTCACTTTCACTGAGTATGTTTTACTCAAGTTCCTAACTCCCTAAACCAAATATTTCCAAAGTGTCCACCATACCTACCCATTAGCATCATTTGCTACCTCCGTGCATATTCAATATGCCTTGTTTTCTTCCGAATAAAATGTTTGCTTGTTATGAGAAAGTTAGTTAGTAAAGCTCTCACGAACTTGATGGCACACTTTATTTTCTTGCACTTAATAAACCTGAACCATTGCGTCCTTCTTTGTTGCGCATATGCTTGCGCTTTATGAGTTGAAGTTAGCAGAACCATGTATCATGGGGACCGCTTTCAACGCTTCTTAGGTACTTTGTACCTAGTAGATATCATGTTATTTTGCTTATGGATCCCGGCGGTGTGAAATAAAAGTGGAACTTGTAAGATCATGGAGTTTGTATGTATGTTAGAGAAACGTCTGGGCCGCTAGCCTAAGCCATGCCTAATCATGGTGGAAAATTTCAGCATAACCATAATGAGCATTCTATGAAGCATCCTCAATAAAAAATCTATGCACATAGTAAATAAAACGATCGCCGAGATGCTCATTGTCTGCTTGCCTTGTTATTTTGATTATGGGATAGCTCCCGTGTCATGTGCAAGGGGTACCCCGTTGGCGGTTCTCTATGATACGTATATACTTACAATGACAAGAGCTTACTTGTGACTGAAGTTGAGTAGCATGAGGATCGGTCTTTGTAAGTAAGGGGCATGAGGCTTCGATTTATAACTTGTCAAGCATATCCTCTTAGTTGTGTCACTATAACCTTAACCATTTAAAGATGCTTATGATAGGGGCAATGAGAGCTCAAAGCTAACGAGTACCATACTTTCAGCATTTGGAAGCCTTTCAAATTATTCAAAACTTTTTCTTCTACTTGTTGAGTCTCCACATATTCTCCGAGCACCTTCTTGAGAGCATAGTTGTCATTCTTTGTGCTTGTCTCATTACTTGATTATTTATGTTATGACGTTGATGCTTGTATCCTTGATATCTTTACTTCTAGTCATCAGTTGAACTTCAGAGGTGCCTCGACATTCATAATCAAAGGCAAGCGAGATACCACTCTATCATACCTTTCTATGAGCATTGCAATGTTGCTTATGTTTGTGCCTCATGCTACTTATTATTCTTGAGTTGGAATCTCTTCATGGCTTGCAAAGACTATTAAGTAGACTCAGTTGCATACTCTTTATTATGAACTGTCTAATTAGTTGATCACATTGCTGAGAATATTTACATCTTATGAAGCAAATGTGTTCGTGAAAGTTCTTTTATCGCACTCAGGTTTCAACTGAATTGCTTGAGGACAAGCAATAAGCTAAGCTTGGGGGGATTTGATATGTCCAAAACGTATCTACTTTCCCGAACACTTTTACTATTGTTTCTCCTCTATACTTGTGTGATTTGATACAACTAATGCGGACTGATGCTGTTTTAAGCAGAATTGCCTTGGTGTCTACTTTTTGTGCAGAAAACCAACTATCAGGAAAAATCCTGGAAAATATGCCAAAAATCCTATTTCACCCCGAAGACTCCAGGAGCCAGAATACGAGATGGAGAAGAGCCAGGGGGTGGCCACACCACCTGGTGGCGCGGGCCAGGTCAGGCCATGCCAGGGGGTGGTGTGGGCCCCCCAAGCACCCCCTCGGTCTCCCTCTTCGCCTATAAGAAGCCTTCTGACCTAAAAAGTTTGGGGGGTTCGACGTTTTTCCAGAAGGAGTTCCGCTCCGCCGCCACCACCAGATTCCACGAAACAGCACCTGAAACTCCATTCTAGCACCCTGTCGGGACGGGGAATTGGAGGAGATCATCGCCATCATCATCACCATCGCTTCTCCATCGACCATCCATATTCCCCCATCTATGAGTGAGTAATCCCCCGCTGTAGGCTATGGGGATGGTAGGGATTGGATGAGATCGTTCATGTAATGGCATCAAATTGTTAGGGCATGGTGCCTAGTATCTTTTATTAGTGCTTTATGACTTTGTTGCAACTTGTTGTGCTTAATGCTTGTCACTAGGGCCCGAGTGCCATGATTTCAGATCTGAACATGTTATTGATTCATTATGATAGTATTGTTTTTGGTCTTATCTACAAGTTGTATACACACGTTGTTGTCCGGAACCAATGGCCCCTAAGTGACAGAAATCGGGATAACCGGAAGGGAAAGGCTTTGATGTGAGGATCACATGTGTTCACGGAGTGTTAATGCTTTGCTCCGGTGCTCTATTAAAAGGAGCACCTTAATTGCCAGTAGTTCCCTAGAGGCCCCACTGCAAACGGGCTGGCAGGACAAAAGATGTTGTGCAAGTTCTCATTGCAAGCACGTATGACTATATATGGAACACATGCCTAGGATTGTCTAGTACTTGGATGCTTTATCTTATTTATCTGTAATTGCCCTATGTTCTGATTGCTATTTTAATTGTCTTGTCCATGCAATGCCCGTCCATCCATCCCTATGCCTACCGCACTCGAATCCCACTATTTACTGCTTTTGTTACTACTGTCCTTGCTTTACTACTACTGTTACTTTACTATCCCTACTACAAAACGGTTGCTACTGATAAACTGCTATGAGGAAGATTGTTTCCAGGTGCAGCTGAATTGACAACTCAGTTGTTAAGGCTTATAAATATTCTTTGGCTCCCCTTGTGTCGAATCAATAAATTGGGTTTCACTTCCCTCGAAAATACTGCGATACACCCCCTATACTTGTGGGTCATCAGTCACCTCAAAAATTATGCTTTCTTTTTATCACTTACCTACTTGAGGATGAGCACGAGTTAAGCTTGGGGATGTTGATACATTGCAAATGTATCTATAATTTTTGATGTTCCATGCTTGGTTTTATCCACTTTCTTGTGTTTTGTCCACACTTTGGAGTACTCTTTATATGATTTCTTGGACTAACCTATTAACAAGTGCCACAGTGCCAGTTGCCTGTTTTCTGCTGTTTTTGGTTCCAGGAAAGTCAGAAAATCAATATTCTCGGAATTGGACCGGACAAAAGCCAAAGTTGATATTTTCCCGGAAGACTCACGAAGCCAGAAGGAGAGTCGGAGAGGGGCCGCAGGGTGGCCACACCACCCCCATGGCGCGGGTCCCCCCAGGTCATGCCATGGCATGGTGTGGGCCCCTTGGCCACCCACCGACCTTTCCCTCTGGCCTATAAGAAGCCTCCCGATGCATAAACCCTAGATAGTCAAGCCTCCAGCCACGAAAAGTTCCACAGCGCCGCCGCCACCAAAGGGGAGATTCGGGGGACAGAAATTCTCTGTTCTGGCACCCTGCCGGGACCGGGAAGTGCCCCCGGAGCCATCTCCATCGATCTCCACCACCATCTCCATCAGCATTGCTGATTCTCATGATGAGGAGGGAGTAGTTCTTCTTCGAGGCTAAGGGTTCTACCGGTAGCTATGTGTTCATCTCTCTCTCTATGCATGATCATATTGTGATCATGAGCTTTGTAATCAAGTAGATCTACCTTGCTACTCAAGTGCTTTAATAGATCTCTGCTCTCCCCATGTGTGTGAAAGTGACAGCGTGCTCACCATGGTGGCACTTAGGCTAGAGATTACAAATACTTTTTATGAGTTATATTTGGAGTTGGATATCTTTATGAAATTGTGGTGTTTGTTGGACTCATCTAGTACTCAAGGTGATAGTGTGGGGTTTTCTAGATGGGAAAGGCTTACTTTGAGGTGTGCTGTTATAGCCCTACCATCGATTAAAGTGTCCAACCGGAGAGTAGTTCAGCGTAGTATCATAAAGAGAAGATATTTATATGAGAGTGCTCACTAGTGAAAGTATTGATACACCGTTTGCTAAGCATTGATACACCGTTTGCTACTAGATCTTTTACATGTTTGCTTGCTTCCATCTTTATTTCAGTTTTCCTTTAGTCTTTTCCACGCCATCAAGTTATTTTCTAGCACCGTTACCACTTATAATTATCCATACCACTTGTATTTCACTATCTCTTCGCCGAACTAGTGCACCTATACACCTGACAAGTGTATTGGGTGTGTTGGGGACACAAGAGACTTCTTGTATCTTGATTGCAGGGTTGCTTGAGAGGGGATACCTTTGACCACTTCCTCCCTGAGTTCGATAAACCTTGGGTGATCGACTTAAGGGAAAACTTGCTGCTATTCTACAAACCTCTGCACTTGGAGGCCCAACAACTATCTATAAGAATAGAAGTGTGTAGACATTAGTGGCATAGTAGGATGAAGCGGCCCGGACCAACCTTACATGTCATCGTACATGAGACCGGTTCCACGACTGACATGCACCTAGTTTTGCATAAGTGGTTGGCGGGTGTCTGTCTCTCCTACTATAGTCAATATCTGATTTACAACGAGTTGCTAATAACTTAGTTATCATCGTTGTGGTTCCATGTTCATAGGTAAGACCGGTTCTATCTTCGAAAGCCCTAAGCCATGTAAAAATTTGCAATTGATAAATTAGAGGCGTCTAGTTTAGATAGTTGCTGGGCTAGTGTCATGATATGGTAATGTTGTAAGTAGATGTATGATAGATACTCTTGCAACACACTTAACGTGTAAGTTCCATAGACCTTGGCCTTACACACAAAGGAATGATAGAGATCATGCCATGATGCACATGATGATGATCAAATGCATGGACCATATCATTCCACTTTACACATATGATGTTTGTATCTTATATTGCTAGTTTGGCGTTTTAGTAGCATTTTAAGATGATTCCTCATTTAGATATCAAGATAAAAATGTGTTCTTCCTTAAGTATGCACCGTTCTATGGATCGTGTTTCGAGACATCACGTGATGATCGGGTGTACTCGACTCCGCGCTTTCATACAACGGGTGTAAGACAGTTTTACACACGCGGAATACTAAGGTTCTTACTTGACGAGCCTAGAATGTACAGACATGGCCTCGGAACACGGACCGAAAGGTTAAGCATGAGTTATGTAGTTGATATGATGCCCATATAGATGCTCGCCTTTGAAGCTACACCGACTCACCTGATGATCGGACTTGGTGTAGTGGATTTGGTTCATGTAATCACTAAAAAGGCACGAGGGATGTCGTTTTTGAGTGGGAGTTCATTTCTAATTTGGATTAGTCGAACTCAATTTGTCATAAACTAAATCGAAGTGAATTTGCATAATTTGTTGTAGTCATTGGCGTCTGTTCACTACCTTATGCTTAGTTTTAATTGAGATAATAGAACTATAGAATTCTGGATATTTACTTTACGAACTGGTATCATATTGTTTTGAATGTCAATTTAAAGTTTAGAAGTCCTATTGCAATCTTTCAGCAAACTCTATTTACTCCATGAAGTTTAATAAGTAGTATTAAATAGAGTAAGAATTCCAATGTTAGTATCTAAAGTATCATGTTTGCCTCCATGATTATTGATATTCAAAAGTTGTTTTAATATCAAGATTATCTAGGAGCTGAAAAATTGTTTTAGAAACCATCATGTGTGGAAGATATTGTGATATCTGAAACAATGTTTTTGGTTGCATTATGATAGAGTATAATTTATCAAAATACATGTTCTCATATTATATGAAAATTTGTGAAGGTTGGAGATGCTAGGCGTCCTAGTCTACCAAAAGGTTTTGGGAACTGATATTATACTCACGATTCATCCTTATAGGCTATAGTAGTTTGATCATGAAAGTTGTCATCATAAGGATGAATAGAAGATGTAAGTAAAATGTTTACTACACTAATAATTACTAAAGAATGGATTTTTGAAAGAACACCAAACATTTGATGATGGTGATCCACTTCAAAGTGCAAGTCCAAAGTATTTGACTATATACACTTTGTACTATGTGTCATTTGAATGACACCACTATTGATGTTGATAGATTCTTTTAAAAGAAAAAGGAATTGCTGAAAGAGAAGCTATAAAATATTTGGCATAAAAGAAAAGGTTGGAGATGTCCAACTTTGGTATATAGAAGATATACATGTTATGGTTGTATTCTTTGCTTGTTAAACAATGTGGTTCTTAGGTACTGGATACCGAATTGGTTGGTATGAAGTGTCATACAGGACAATGCAATTCATGAACTGCAATGGCCTAAGTAACTAGCAAGAGAATAAGTGATGATGTTCATCAAAAACAAATAAAGTGTTATTGTGCTTTTCGTTGACGTCAAACCTAGCCTTCAAGATTTGTTTTAAATAATTGTTATTTTGTTCCGGTATTACGAGAACAGTGGTTGTTCACATAATTACCGTAAAACGAGATCACATCCATAAACACTATTGCTAAAATGTCGCAAGACAAATGATTGAAAGATCACTTATGAAGTAACAACGTTGTTTAAATTATATTGAAAAGAAAACATGAAGAAATTAAATGTTGATGGATTTTTGGAGTCTTTGATTTTGATCAATTAATGCTTGTGAGACTTTTCTCGAGATAATTGAAACTACATTCATAGGCCAAAGAGGAACGGATGACTAACTTATTGGATATTATGCATGTTGATGTATATAGTCCATTATGTGTAGCCATATGCGATGGATCTTTTGCTTCATATGCTCTCTCCAGAAATTTAAGTAAATATATCTATATATTTACTTAATAAGGAAGAAGTATGAAACATTTGAAAATTGTTCAAAGACTTTCAAGATGAAGTGAAAAATCATTGTAACAAGAAAATAAAAGAGTTTATGATTTGATCATCAAGGAAGATATTTGAGTTACAGGTTTAGCAAAACACCTAAGATTTCAGGAATTGTTCCATGAATTTGCATTTCCCGATAAACCACATGAGTATGGTATGTTTGAGAGATCAAATCAAACCTTGTTTGACATGGTAAGCTCAAGGGTGTCATTTATAAAACTGCCATTATGTTTTAAGGATTGAAGCTTTAGAGACTACCGCTTTTATACTGAAAAGAGCACCATCGTGATCCGTTGAAATGACACCATATAAGTTATGGTTTGGGATAAAACCCGAATTGTCTTTTCCTAAATTTTCGTATGCTATGCATAAGTAAAATGTTTACAACCAAAGTCGGAAAGCACGTCTTTGTAGGTTATCCCAAAGAATTTGTTGGGAATTTCTCCATAACACCGAGGACAAAAGAGTTTGTCGCTTGGAACCTCAAGTTTCTTGAGAAGGAATTTTTCGCGAAAAGTTAAGTGGGAGGACAATAGAACTTTGATAAGGTTGTTGAACCTTAGCTATATGTGCTAAGTAACACAGCGCCAGAAAGTTTCCCGGCGGCGGCCACAATACTCATGGCTCCCGTGATTACAAAGGTTGTGATCTCGGAGATTAGAGTTCCTATTGAACCGTGTGGGTCGGTAAGAATCAAATAGTGAGATTTGATAAACAAGTCGTTATTTTTTTGACAATGATGAACCAACTATATGCAAAGAAGCGATGATGGGCCCTAACTCCATAAAATGACTAGAAGTCATAGAATCCGTGATAGTATCTATACACGAGAAATCAAGTTTCTGAACTTGGAAGACCCTCCGGAAAGGCGTGAAGCCTATCGGTCGTGTTTGGATCTATAAAGAAATAGACATGGATGTTTAACATCTATGAAATAGTCGACATGTCGGAAAGAAGTTTACAACAATGTTCAAGGAGTTGACTATGACAAGATTTTATCTTTCATAGCGATATTTAGTATTGGCGGATTAATGTAGCAACCACTACATATAATTTGATGTATGGTAGTTGAACAAACTAAACAATGTTCTTCTAATAGAATGGTTACCTAGGACGTGTACAAGACACGGTCCGAAGGGTTTTGTTAATTCAAAGGGTGCTAAAAGGGCATGCAAACGTCAATAGTTGAAGTGAGCATAGCGGAGTTGGAATCTTCACCATGATGAAAATGTTAAAGGAGTTTAATTTCATAGGAGATGATGAAGATGCTTGCATTTGCAAGAAATTAAGTGGGAGCGCTGAGACAAATTTTCAATACATTATACATAGTACATATTGTTAATTGGAAATGATGTATCTTTTTGACACAAGTTAAGAATTTCATTAAAATAGGATTTCGATGGAAGACTTGGGCAAAACCGGAATATTTGGCATCAATGTCTATATGGATAGATTGAGGCGCTAATATGGTTATGCCAGACGTACATATATAAGATAATGAAATGGTTCAATATGGAAACAACAAGAAAGGTTCTTGCTGCATGGAAAGGATTGTATCAAGATTCAAGTGTTTCAACACTTGGTGAGTAAAATCACATGAAGATTTTGATCGATTATACCGTGATATGTCTATATCCCGAATGTCCTATGCTCTAAATGTTGTGAGCACATACCAGAATGATTCATAAGATGATCATTGGACAATAATAAAGATATTCTTATGAGCTTTGGAAGAACTAAGAATATATCATGTATAAGTGACAAATAGTTAAAGGTAGTTCATTGTAAAGTGTTACATTGATACTAGTTTTGTCACAAGATACAAATTAAATTTATCTCAATTTAGACTATGGTCGGCACAATGTAATGGAAAGGATGTTCCATGATGGATTTGGATAAGTTCCAAAGTTGACACATTGTGATGGATACTACAACAAAAGGCTAAGTATATGGCTGCTATAGTAGCAGCAAAAGAGGGCATCTGTGTTAAGAAGTTTGTTATCAAACTAGGTGTGGTTCAAAGTGGGCTAATACTATGAAGATATATTGTATGACAATAATATCAACATATTTTAACCCGAACGAACTAAAGGTCTCACTAAAGGACCAAATTTATACAATGCCATCTCATTTGAGAATGAGTGATGCGTAGAGACGCAAAGACATGCAACTACACGCGGACCTGAAAGTGCCAGATCCGGAGATTATGTTAACCACTAGCAATCGCGTATATTCGACACCTAGGTATTGTATATACAAGTTTACAAACTATATTATTGACTCTAGTGCAAGTGGGAGACTGAAGGGAATATGCTCGAGAGGCAATAATAAAGTGGTTATTATCTTATTCCATGTTTATGATAAATGTTTATTTTGCATGCTATAATTGTATTAATTGGAAACATTAATACATGTGTGTTTAATAAACAAAATACAAAGTTCCTAGTACTGCCTCTCATATAAACTAGCGTGTTGATTAACAAGATGATCAAGGTTTCCTGATCATGGACATTGAATGTTGTTAATAACAAGGTCACAACATTGGTGGAATGATGTGATGAACATTCATCCGAAGTATAGCATTACGCTCAAAGTCATTATGTTTATATTGCTATAACATCATACGAAGTAATCTTAGTCCTTAGACCATGATATCATGTTAATTGCTGACACCGGAAGAGTATCTTGAATGCTTGATAACATCAAACGTCACACCGTAACAGGGTGACTATAAAGGTGGGTTCAGTGCTACAAAGGTGTTATGTTGAGGCTCATGGATCAAGAGTGGGATTTGTCCATCCCGATGACGGATAGATATACTCTGAGCCCTCTCGGTGATATCACATTAAGATAGCTTGTAAGCAAGTGATGTGATCACTAGAATGTTATATCACGGGAACGAGAAAAAGTGCATGTCGATAACGAGATCAAACTAGGTATGGAGATACCGATGATCGAATCTCAGACATATAATATATCGCGAGACAAAGGGATTTAGTTACTAGCGTTAAAGGTTCTCACGATCACAGAAGTCATCGTTGAATGTGTACGAGTCAGTATGCATCTTCAGGTCCCGCTTCTGATTATTGATCTAAGAGGGGTATCGATCATATCTGCATTATTCACGAACCGTAGGGTGACACACTTAAGGGATACCGACACCATTTGGAGCAAATATGTTTCAGATAAAGATTTAAAAAAGCGTTGGAATTATTTCAATCGACACCGAAACTGTTTCAGGTGAAATTGCTGAAATTGGTTCTGCATGTAATATTGAAATGTTGCAGGGGGTTTTATGTGAATGTTTATTAATTAAAGTAATTAATAAAATTCTGAATAAAATTAATAAAAGAGTTTTATTAAATGAGAGAGCATTAAATTTGGAGAAATTTAATGCATTTAAAGTGGAGACTTTAAAAGAGAATGTGAAGGGCCATTTTAATGTGGAGGGGTTACCACCACATGAATGGGGGAGGTGCGGAGTCACCCTCCCATGGGACGCCGGCCATGCGGGAGAGGTACCCCCTCCTCCTATAAAAGGCCCTCCTGACACCCCTTCTTCCTCACACCTCCTCGTGAAGGATCTCTCTCCCCCTCTAGTATTTTTCCCCCATGGTCTCGGATTAGCGAGATACATGTTCCCGGTGGCTTTATCTGGAAAGGAGTTGTTGCTTCCGCTGCTTGGCTGGAGCGAGGGACGGAGGTTGTCGGGGGTACCGGACGTGTGTGCGATCACGGATGCACCGCTGCTTTGCGGTGCTGGACTTGGTGGTGCTGGACATGCTGGAGCTGGATCTGATGGACGTGCTGGAGCCGGACCTACTGGACCTCATCACGATCTTGAGATTGACAAGTGTATGACTACATCATCCACGAGTTCCAACTCGTTAACAAAGCTTTGTTGTCTTCGAGGGTAAGTTCTCTATGGATGTATATCCACCCGTTGCTTGTATCTAGTAGATAGATCTTGGCGTATAGTTCCCATCGTAGGAATTTTTTGTTTTCTATGCTGCGAACCCAACAACACAATGTCTATTCGTACATGCTGAGTCTGAAGTATCATTACACTTAACTAGATCTGAATGTAAAGCATCAACGTTGGTTGGTGTTCTTCAAGGAATTGACATAGGTTTCCTTGTAAAACTGGCAGGATTGATGTAATGGTTGACACAATTAGCTAAAATACCTATTGCCATATTCTCTTGAATCAGCAATGACAACCACTCTTCATAAGGCTCCTTCTATGATTTATTATAGGAGTTGTGCTTATGGTTTTCTTTGTATCCGAAGTCCGACCTTTACTTGATGTCTGCCTCGAACATCAAGGAGAACATTTAAAGTAGTGTTGCTAAATGTCTCTCGGTCGATCCTACAGACCTTTTTATGTTGGCAAGCACTTTGTTGTGCAAGTAACTAAAGTCTGATAATGAAGTTTTTTACTCGTGCCATCAGGAACCTTCTTACTTAATCATCTTGGTGGTGCAAAGTGATATCACGATCTTTGGCAAAGATTTTGATAGACCTAGATGAATAAAGAGTTTCCTTCATTTTTTGACCATGTTCATAGAGTGCCTATGATTTTGGTAATCAGAAATCCCTCTTTTTACACGTTCCTTGTGACTATTATGAGTCCTCCCCACAAAACAACATTTCTTTCTTGGCCTTCTGGTGAACGAAAGAATGGCCCTTCTGTATCAAAAGTAGTTCAACATTTTCGTTCTCCTAATCTATCTTTGTATCAATGAAGCTCTACTTAAGTCGTTTAGTAAAGTTTCATCTCTCGAAGTATGTGGTTATTTTATTTCTGTTGTAAGCTTCCCCCTTCAGAAGCTTAAACCCTTATGAAATTCCATGGTCTCAATCCTTATGAAGACTAGCTATCTAACAACTTGAAACCATCTTCTCTTGTTTCCTCTGTTAACTTGACGTGTTTCATGTCGTCCTCTCAGAGTCGTTTCAGAACACTCCTACATGAGTTGACCATGAGATACTTTGTGTGTTGTTAGTGTGTTTCCCTCTTATACTTAGAAATGACCATGTTTCTCATCCTTCTTCCTACCTGAGAAATCTCGGGTCGAGATTCTAAAAAGGGGGATAGATCTGTAACACCCTAGTTTTAGTTAATCCTTAATTAGGGTTTGTATGTGCATTGCATGAGCATCATCTATTTTTGCTAATATAAATGCAAACAAGAAATAAGAAAATGCAAAACCCTAAAACCATAATCTTCCCCCTCTCTTTGCAATTATTTCAAATGGTGTTGAATTTTGAAAACTACAAAATACGTGGAACACAAATTGTTATAAGGGGTCCCTATTGTATTTCCATATTTTACAAACCCTCTAGTATTTTGGAATATTTAAAACCTTCCGCTGGACAAGCCCCGCCGCTGTCCTGGTCCCGGATGGAGAAGTCTAGGATGAAGGGGACACCCCTCGGGTTCCTCCTGGGCAAGACCTCGACGTCGTACATGTCGGGCGTGGAGAAGTGGTACCAGCCGGTCTCCACCACCATGGTGTAGAAGAACGGGTTGGTGAGCCACATGGCGTTGTTGTCGAAGTAGAACCATATGCCGAAGTCGGTGAGCGGGGACTTCTCTGGCAGCACGGCCTGGCAGCATCCCCTGCTAGTGCAGGACCCGTTGATGGCTAGCTGCAGGAGGCTGGGCATGCCGACATGGTCGGAGAGGCAGGCGAGCGAGAACTCGTAGGTGGTGTCATGGTGTGCCGACCAGAGGTAGCTCATGATCCTGGGCACCACCTTCCACCCCACGCCCACCAGGACGTTGCGCGCCACCGACAGAAGGAACGGGCTCCCCTCGCCCAACGTGATGTCCTGGCACTTGGCCACGTAGTCGCTGAGGTTCGCGACATTGCAGAGGGACGAGACCAAGCTGTATGCGCGCACCGACCCGTTGGCCACCGATATGTCCATAAGCTCAATGCCGGTGTTCCCATGGTCCACCCTCTTCACCGGATGGTTCCACCCTACCTCGTAATGTATCTCGGTAATGTGATGGGATGCGCCGCCCAAGGCGAGGAAGGTGCAGTCGGGGCGGAAGGTGTCATTGCAAGTGATCTCGAAGCCATCGCGGAAGCAGCCGGGCTTGGTGCCGAACGGGTAGGGGATGGGCGTGTCGCCGCACCTGTCCGGACACCCCAGAAGCGTGATGGGCTTCGGCTGCTGCTCAGCTTGTTCAGCGGCTGCAAAGAGGAGGAGGAGGAGGAGGAGGAGGGCGTGTAGCCGCACCATTAGCGTGGTCATGGCTGGCGGTGTTACGTTCTGCTTCGGCCCATGTAGCTCCTTCGAAGTTGGTTTCCTGGCTGAAATTGTAAAATATACAACGAGATATGCTTCTTTCGAGTAACATTAATATATAATTATAAGATGTGAACGGTATCAGAAGCTTTTTCATCATCATATGATCCCTTTGCTCCTCCTTTGCTTAAAGTAATCTGACGCGAAGGAGGGAGTGAAATTTGTGAATTTGGTCAATGCACTACAGAGTTTAGTTCCTTGTTTTGCCTATGTGGTTGCTGCGTTGGCGTTCGTATGACGAACAGAGTACTAACATGGGGGTCTCGACCATCCCTTCACATGGCAGTTGACATAATTTTTGAATTTGGTAGGGGTGGGATGAGTTTGCCTCGAAATCGGTCCTCTCGGTATGTAGGAGCCCAACTTTGCGATATCCGGCGATTACAAGCAATTCAGACCCCGCGATGCCTTCGCACGACAACTTTGGGACCGCAAAGTGACTAGCCCGACATTCAGCACTGTACACTTCAAAATCAATTTTTAAAATTACCCCATTCGGTATTGTACCCTTCTTGGAGGCTGTCATTCTTGGAGAAGTTGTTTTTACAGTCGGAATGCGGCCTTTGTGCACTGTACCATTCTCGGAGGCGTTCTTTTAGTACTTTTTTATTTTGTCTGTCTGAATCTTTGATATCCTTTATGACATTATGTTTTTGCAGAGGGCTGGTGTAATTGATATATGCTTGGTATTAATATATTTTCTTTATCTGGAAAAGAAAATTGTTGGACGGTTTTTTGTGCGCTGCTAGCAATTGATGAACTCAAGTTAAAACTAGGTGCGTACGTGCTGGTAGAAAGCTGATCATACAATCGATCAATTCAGGCGACGTACGTGAGAAGAGATACATGCAGTCCGGCCGACTCATGGCAACACCGTGTCGTGTACTGGATCGCGCCCTTTGCCTCAACTAAACAAGATGTTCTTCTAGTCAGCTAATGTTGCGATCGATCTGATAAGCATCAGTGGTCGATTCTCTCGGGGAGTTGGCGCCTGCAAAGCCTCGCGATAAGCATCGCTCCCGCAATATATATTCTCCAGGCACTCCATGCTCATCCATCCAGCGTCGTTCCCAGCCGAGAGAGGGCGGAGGCAGAAGAACACACCCGGAGCCGGAGGCACAGCTCTCAGGAGGCAGGCAGGCAGGACTCGGAGACTCGGCTCTCGTACCCGCAGCCGGAAGGAGATCACATCCAAGAAGAAATACACGTCCCACACCACCGGAACTCCATCTGACAATTTCCATACAAGGACACGTCCGCAATCGCTGGGTCGCTAGTTTTTTCGGTTCGGTTCTAATCCATGCAGGAGGGCGGGCGCGGTCGCGAGGCGCCGATGCAGGCACGCGTGTGACTCCAATCGGTCCATCTCTCTAGCTCAATGAAAACACTCGAATTCAAAATATTTTGTTGCTCAAACAGTTAATCCTATTAAAATTCCGTTTTCACCATTAGACTAGTCGCGATGAGATCTCCAAAACTAGATCCCATATCGATATGTTTCGATAACTTTTTTTCGGACATAGGACAGTGCCGATACCGCCGCCTCCTCCTCACCTCACGAGTTTAGCCCGTTGGCATCCTCGACGGTGTCAGCAGCAGAGTAGGGAGGTGCGAGGGGAGGTCAAGGTTGGCGGCGGGACTCCTAGGTGCAGTGCGGCGCTACCACACAGGGGAGGGAGGGTTATAGGGAAGGGGCGGCTGCAGTATTTACATACCTCAGTATTTAAGAGTTACCCACATGAATATATTAGATAGCTATTCCACATGTTCTATTTACATATCGCAGTATGTAAAAGTTACCCACATGTTAACACTAAAGTTATCCAACTACTAGCCCTAAACTTATCCATTCTAGTATAAGTTACCCACATGTTATCCCTAAAAGTTATCCATCTGTTAGCACTAAAGTTATCCATATCTTAGCACGAAACTCACCCTATGCTATAGCAAAGTAATACATACTAATATGTATAGGTTACCCACCTATTAGCACTAAAGTTATCCACCCGTTAGCACTAAAAGATATCCCTGTTAACACCAAACTCACGCCCTGTTATAAGAAATAAGTGACCCACCTATTAACATTAAAGTTACCCACTCGTCAACACTAAACTTACCTCATACTGTAGCAAACAAAAGAACATCCTAGTATGAAGTATAAGTTATAAGTTAACTATCTATTAATACTATAGCTATCCACTTGTTAACATTAAAGTTACCCAATATTGGCGTTGAACTTACCCTGTGCTATATAACAAAAAAATGTTACATCCTAGTGTGTATAAGTTAACCATCTAGTAGTACTAAAGTTATTTACTTGTTAACACTAAAGGTAACCGGACCAACGGCTGCCCAGCTCTGAGGCTGCGCTGGGAGATGGCACAGAGCTCCCCTTCATTTCCGGGATAATGCTCGCGTAGCAGCTCCGGCGTCGGGAGATGACGCATAGGTTAGCAGGGAGCGCTCGCGGCGACGTAGGCGCAAGAGAAACTGGATCGAGCTGAGGGGCGAGGTTGGGAGGGAGCGTCAGTGACGGGCGTCGGCGCGGGTGGGGTTGGAAGAGAGGAAGTGCATAGATGGGGTACTCCGTCGAGAAAAGGAGTAAATTGTGGGCGTACCCAGCTGTGTACCCAGAAAGTGCTCGCGGAAGTATACTTTTTGTATGGGCCGTTCGATTCGCATCGGACGCGCCGCCCTATAAGGCGTCTGTCCGGGCGCCCGCCGCGCAGCAAGTACTAATGACATCAGTAGTTTCATACTAAACGAAAAAATACATCCACACATCTCTACTTAAAAAGGAGGGTTATTTACCAGTTACATCGTGGGTAATGTACATATAACGGGATGGGTGAAATATATCAGTATGGGATCTAGTTTCGAAGATCTCGTTGCGAGTAGTCCAATGAGGGAAATAGATCTTTAATCGGATAAATAGTTTGAGCTACAAAACTGTTTAAATTCGAATTTTTTATTGAGCTAGGCTGCCGATCGGATCGATCCGCACGTGCGCCGCTGCGTACGCCTCGCGTTGCCTCGCTGGCTGCCACCCGCCGAGAAAAGCAAACTAACATGCGCCTGCCGTGTAGAAAAATGGATCAAAAATATCATTACACATACACATACTGATCAGCAGCAAGGAGGAGACACCGTGGAGCATGTTAAATATACGGTCTAGGTAGCCATGTATAGTTGTATTCGTAGTCATGTAGGATTGTATTTGTAACTGATGATCTAATATATATACACATGTGAGGAGGCTGTGACCCCCACAAAACCCTAACTTTGACTGAGGCGACGGTGGCCATCCGAGGTAGGGTTTCGCGTGACGGAGACCCGTTTCCACCTCTCCCGAAGCCGATGAGATGACGCTCTTGTCTAGGACGACAACCGTGAACTCAGCGTCGGGCCGAGACGAGGCGCCGACCACACTTGCTGGCTGCCGACTTATGTGTGTGTCGGTTTCGCACTGACGCCAATCTCCACCGACACTTACTCCCGCGAGGTATACTCCTTGCGCACCCTGACGAGGCTGCTGGTCGTCGAGAAGTCCCAGCTGAGTGGACCCATGCTACTCCAACTCTAACTACAACAACGATGTCAAGACCGACGAGGCATGATGGCAAGGGAGGGCGTGGTCAGAGCAAATGCCACGCTACTCGCGGCGCGTGTACCGACGAGGACAAGGGCTCTGCTGCCGCCTAGGGTTGGACGCTCGGGGGCATGCTTTTGGCTCGGCCCGGTCTAGGAGTTGCTCGCCCCAAGCCCAGCTCGGCCCGAGATGGGCACGGGCCGAGTCGAGCGCAAAAACGTGGACCGCGACGAGATTTTGGCTCGGCCGGCTCGGCTCGGGCTGGCCCGTTGGCTCGCGTATTTTTCTTCTTCAGGGAAGGCGATGGACAGTAGCGTGTTAGCAGATCATCAGGGAGTGTAGGGCAGGATCAGCTCAGACTGGTTTGTCTCTGTGGCATCGACCACTACCCCATAACTCCAAGTAGATAGTGCAAAAGCTTCAAAACCTCAGTTTGATGTGCAAAAGTTCAAAAACTCCCTTCCACTGCCCCTATGTTCTGCCACTTTTTGCATATATCTTTACTATTAATTTCAAAAGCGTGGTGAATGCCTGGTGTCACACTTTAACAAATTACACTAAAACTGCCACCGCCAACAAACTCCACGCTTAAGTAAAAAAAGAAGGGTCGACTAACAAACTTTATCTTTTCTAAACAAAAATTCAAAGATGCTGAAACTATGTGTCGGCCTGCTGCCCCTCGCGTTGCTATTCTCGGCAACAAGCTGACACCCAAGGCTAACAAACTAAAAAAATTACTAGTTTTACGCATCAGGGCTGGACTCTATTGAGTCCGCCAGAATTCAAGAAGATCCTCAATTTAGGGAGACGGTGTGGTTTTTGTCATCCTCCCGAGCGACTATGCATAGCGACATGCAAGATGAAGCGTTGGTCTTGGTTGTTGCCTACCGTCGCACCTGTGAAACCAAGGTCTCCGTGTCTGGAGCTGTCGGCTGCGGCTTCGCCGGAGTGCGTCCAGCAGGTTCCCTGTGGCCCGTGCTCCCGGCGGCGAACAGGGAGACTGTGGACAGGCGTAGAGCCTATGGGTGCCAGCGCAGGCGTGGAGGCATCGAAGATGGGCACACAGCCGAGATGCAGCGCCAACGCCTGGCACAATAGTCCCTGGTCCAAGACTCCTCCATGTGATTCTACCGCGACATGGTTCCGCCGTCGCGGCCGCGCTGAGCTCCTGCGCAAGTGCCACCGCGCTCAAGCTAGGCTTCTGGGTGCATGTTTCCCCATAGTGCAAGAACCGAAGAAAGAGAAGGCACTGCTGGCCGTGGCATGTGAGCTCGGGCCGGTGGTTAAGTCGGCTGGCCAAAAGAGATGTAGGCTGTGGTCATGTCCCCTGGTGCATCCGTGGAGGACTTGGAAGTTGCCAAGACTGAAGCCGAGCCGCTGCGTGGCGATCAAGGCACAGTCGAAGTGAGGTTGCAGGCCACGTCCAAAGTGTACAGTGCATAGGTGGAAAAGACTGTGGCAGCCGTGAGCCAAGACGGTGACCGAGTGCGTGCGCACGTTTGAGAAGGACTTTCATTTTAGAAATTTATAATTCTTCTGTTTTACTGGACGGAATTTTGAGGCTGGCCAGGGAGGAGAATGCCAAGCTACTAGAGGTGTAGCGAGTGCTCCATGAAGAAAGCAGTGGGCTTGGTGATCTCGTGACGAAGTCAACAACACGATTCATGGAAGACACTGCAACGACAGCTACAGCAACACTGACGATGCCTGTAAGTGAAGTCGCCAGGCACCGAGAGACCGGTCGTGCAGGTGCAAGAACTAAAGCTATGGGAGATGAAGAAGGCCCCGAGTGTGCTTGGTGCAACCTATGGAGAAAGCGCCGTACATCCTCTTGCTAAACGAGGAAAAGATCAAGCCCAAGCTGAATGCAAAGGAGGGGCACAATGGTGATTGTGGTATGCTGATACAGGTGCAAGCAACCACGTGTCAGGCTGTTCAAGGATGTTTACTGAATTAGATTCGAGCGTGCAGGGGATTGTTCGTTTAGGGATGGGTCAGTGTTACAAATTTGTGGCCAGCGAGGCACCGTTTTGCTCACTTGCCATACAAAGGCAGCTGAACATACGTGATGGCTCGGAGGAACAGTTGGTTGAGGCACACATAAAAAGAGAAGCGTCTCTACGCACTGAAGCTGAAGAAACCGCGTGCCTGCTGCCGAACACAAAGAAGGTACCAGATGAGAGGAGTGTCATGCATATGACCTCCACGAGCCCATCAACATCCAATACAACAGCGGAGGCAAGTGTAACAAAGAGAAGAGCTGCTGCAAGCGGCCTTGCCGGAGTCGAGCCGGCATGATGCCCAAAGTAACACCATAATGAAGATGACGGTAACAAGATTAGAGGTGATTGTTAGATTTATTTAATCTTGTTATACAAGTTTCTGTTTACTGTCGTGTTGTGTTGAGTCCTAGGCATAAACGCAGCTGCTACACGGTGGTGTGTTCAGATTGCATAGGGTCAGAAACGTGTCAGGTTCATGCTACGACCAAATCTTTTTATTTACCGTTTGCATCAAGTCACTCGATACGATCCACTGCACGTGGGATGGCACAGGCTTCGTATGGATCGTGGCTATTATTTCGTCATGTTTGTGAGTCGGCTGAATAAAAGGAAGCGAGAAAAGACGCAGGAAGTTACGCATCGCAAAAACCTCTCTGTGTTCATGTGTGTGTTTCTCCGTGTTCATGTGTGTGTTCATCAGACTTTCAGAGTTAGAATTTCACCATAGCATGTGTTGATCTGCGGTTGGGTCCAACATCCCCTACTACAAGATCAGGAAAAACAATATGCGCAAGATATATGTGAGCAACCAGAATACTGTCGCAATCCTAGAGTGGATTATCCAAAGATAATAGATGGATCAAACTGAATAATATCGGTTAGTTTATCACCAACTATGTCGAACTGCATCTAAATTTTATTTTATTTTCAGAGGATCCTTGCTAGCATTCTAGAGTAGTCTACACATCGTTATGTTCTTTGATCTCAGACCGTGTAGGAAAAAATATGCAATTACGTCACATAGTGATGAACATTTTCCGGGCCAATCCGTTTAAATTTTTAGGTAGTTAAATTAAGCATAGTGGTTTTTTAATGTATTTAAAATATTAGATGCAATTATGTTTTCTATGTATAAGCAGATATTCACATGAATTTTAAAGCAACTTAAAGACCGTGGCAACGCACGGGTATTCTGCTAGTTCTATTAACATGCATTGTTGGTTATTTTAATTAAAATGGGTTCGGCCATAGTTCAATTGTTCCACTGCAAATTTTTATGGCCAAATTTGAACATATGCATGCTGAATTTGAGTGGACAAATGCACCCGAAGAGAGGCAGGTTGTCCTCATTACATGTGTGTTACTGTGAAAATACAGGTGACATTTTTAGGTTTTTAATTGTTGATTTTTTTCATTGGAATGGATTCATACATTATTGAATTATTACTCTGTGATTTTTTATGAAACATTTTGAATGTTTGCTTGCTCAATTTTGGTGGACAAATTTGAACTGGAGAGTTCGTGTGTCTCACGGGCTAGCTCAGTGTGGACCAAGTTTACACCAACTCGGGCCGAGCCAGTTTTGTTGGACCGAAGGCCCAACGAGCCAGCTCGAGCCAAGCCAATTTATGTCGGGCCAAAAGGCAGCTCGGACCGAGCCCAGCCCGAGCTCGCTCGTGTCCAGCCCTACCGCCGCCCGCACACACACAGCACCACTGCATCATGCATGGAGAACGCGAAGCAAAGACGACAAAGACGACCACATAGCTTAATCGGAGGTGTCTCGCGGCGTAAACCGCGGGAGTAATTAACCCGGTGCCTTCCGAGGCCCCGGGAACCAGGAGACCGCAATCGTCACAGTCAGGCTGGTCACGCTAGCACCCCATGGAGCGCATTATATTACGGACCATGTACTTTGTTTCTCCAAGAGAGATTAATGAAATGCATCTTCCCTATCTTTATTTTTTATTTTGTGTACTAGGTACACTAGCACGCCCGCACTTATTTTTCTTTACCCGGCGCATGAGAAAAACATGCTACTATCTTCTTCCCCAAATTAGCACTCTTCTACGCTCTAGACATTTTTTTTCGTGTCAAAGAAAATCATCGAACAGATTAAAAGGAGTATTGCATAGGCTTCACTACAACCCATCTCAGTGAACACAAAACAAAAACAAACAACTGAGATGGCTCGATACCCCTTCTTCATTAAAACTAAACGAGTATATGTAGTCATGTACAAAAGCCTTATGGCCCAACTAAATTATACGAATATGTATCATACACGTGGATATGACTAGGCTAGCGACTCTGCTTCCACGCAGTGGCGGTCGTGGGCCGCGGGCGGGAGAGAAGACAAGGTGGTGATAGCAAGCCACGGCTCACTTCATGACCATGGTGGCTGACACAAGCCACGACAATACTTCGTATGTGCATGCCGGCTAGGCTAGCGGCGGTGTGCATGCTGGACGGTGGCGTCGTGGCATGATGAACAGCCGGACACTGTTCTACAGTTTCGTCGGATTGTCCAAAGTGCTGGGAATGAACTTGGATCTGTCAGGAAAAGCATGTGGGACCCACGATTCAGTGGTTTTAGATGGGTGTTTTTTATGAAACTTTTCTTTGTCGGACTGTCCGTCTCTAAATTAGCCGGACTGTTTGGCACCCTTTTGATAGTCTCGCGCTGTTCTTGTGGTGCCCATGACAGGCTGTTTTGAGGCGGCCGGCGTCGGCCGTGATCGCGCAGTTGGCCGGCACCAAGGGTGTATGTAAGATGTATCGGGGTTGTACCGATCGCGTGAGACAACGGCTGAAGAGTAGGGGTATACTAGGTTTTGGATATTGGTTTGGACATGGGATGGCGCCCGTTGGGTTTGAGAGGAAAACTTTGCCGGTGTTGATCAGCGGCCCTGGTCTTGACAGAGCCGGCAGGTAGGAGTTTGCTAAGGTGGCAAGTCAACAGCTCTTGGGACGCGGTGCACGCCTCCTCCGTGGCGCTGTTCTCCGGCATCCCTGTGGACGGCCTCGGCAATGGGCCATAGATGCACATGCTTGGCTGCATCCATGGTTTCTGCCTGCTAGTTGGACGTCACCCGCCATTCATGATTTTCTGCTGTTGCGGCAGGTCGTTGCCGTCGTCCCATTCGGCAGCCAATGCTCGGCCGGTGCAAGTGGTCATGAGGGCTAGCGTAAGAAGGAAAAGGAAGAACTTGGCCATGGCAGTGTGGTACCGCGTGGACGAGAAGTATATAAGTGTGACAGACACGCATGCAGCTCAATCTTCCCTCTTCAACCGGACTAGCTAACATTTCTATTTGTTAGATTACAGTTTGTGTACCTCACGTTAGGATACCAACCGGCCTCCTCATGTACTATATAAACCCTTTGTTTTTGAGTTGAGCAATTGTATTATCATAATTCTACATGGTATCAGATTTTTGTTCCTAGGTCATGGGTCCTCCACCCACCCCTCCGCCGCCGCAGCCTCCTGGCTATTTCGAGGCCAAGGCCGCCGCCGCCCAGACTCCTTCTTCCTCCTTCAACCAACTCTCCACCTACCAAAACCCTATACCACTAGCCCCTCCGATCTCCCTTATAGATACTATCACCGATGTCTCCAACATCATACCTATCGTTCTTGATCTCGCTGCCCACAACTACTATCATTGGTGTCACTTGTTCGATATTCATCTAGGTCGCTGTGATCTCCGTTCCCATGTCGCCATCGATTCAATTCCCCAACCCGCCAATCCACAATGGGCAAAAGGCGATATTGCCGTTATCCAATGGATCTACACGAGGATCTCTACAGAAATTTTCAATCTTGTTTATCGCGAAGCCACCACCGCCGCCAAGCTTTGGGCTGCCCTTCGCCAACTTTTCCAAGATAACATTGATGCCCGCCTCACCACTCTTCACACAGAGTTCCGCAATACCATCCAAGGGGACTCCCCCATCGGCATCTACTGTCAAGGCCTCAAGGAAATTTCTGACGAGCTTCGGGAACTTGGCGATCCCATAGATGATCGGCAGCTCATCAACACCTTTCTTGCCAGGCTCAGCGACAAATTCGAGAAACAGTCGTCGTTCATCCCCATGATGCGCCCTCACCCCACCTTTGCCGAAGTGCGCTCTCTTCTGCAATGGGCAGATCGTGCTCAAGCAAACAAAGACGCCCGCCCCCAGGTTTTCACTTCATCGCCTCGGCCACCGGCACCTCCTCCGCCGATCCACGCTCCTTCGGCCCCAACTCCTCCAGGATGGCGTCCAAGCCCTAATTATAAGGGCAAAAACCCCATGTATCGGCCTCCACCGCGTCGGACCGCACCACCGCCGGCTCCGCCGATTGGTGTCCCTACATCAACTCTGGCACCGCCGACAGCAGCTCCGACATGGCGTCCTCCCCATGATCCATGCACAGGCCTTGTCCAGGCTTGGTCCATGCCGTGGACTGCACCCTCTCCCGCTGGTGCTCCCTCGGCCTACTCCGGCGCATGGCAACTGGGTATGCGGCCGCACACCGGCACGCCTGGACTCCTCGGCGTCCGTCCACCTTCTCAGGCCTACTACGCGGCTCCAAGCCCTGCTCCATATACTGCTGCTCCACCACTTCAGTATGGTGCCCCGATGCCGACTCCACTTTACCATGTTGATCCAGGAGCCATCTACTCGCCTCACCCCATGTATGCGGCGCCTCCATGTGCTCCGGCCCCTGCACCACCAACAGCACCACCACCCGCCAACGCTCCGAGCTAGGATCAAGCTACGTTTCTCCAAGCCATGAATAATTTTGCTGCACAAGGTAACACAGGTACTTCTTGGATCTTTGATTTTGGTGCATCTAGTCATATGTCCTCATCCAATAATATGCTGTCAAATTTCACTCCATCTTATTTTTCCTCGATTACCCTTGGTGATGGTTCATCCACCTCTATTTCATGTGTCGGTCACACCCAACTTTCATCCACCACCAAACCACTTCTTCTTCGTGATGTCTAAGTTGCACCGGCCCTCATCAATAATCTTATTTATGTTCGTCGTTTTACCACTGACAACCATGTTTCTGTTGAATTTGATCCCTTTGGCTTGTTTGTGAAGGATTTCCAAACCAAGGCGGATATCGCGCGCTTTGATAGCTCCGGTGACCTCTACTCCATCCACGGCGCTCCTGCTTCCTCGCCTCCATCATCCATGCTTGCTACCATTGGTCTTTGGCATCAATGTTTAGGCCATCCAAATAAAGCCACCATGTCATCTTTGCTTAGTGATTTCTCCATACCGTGTAATCAAGATTCTCATAGTCCATCAACTTGTGAGTCATGTCAACTAGGAAAACATGTTCGTCTACCCTTTAGCTCCTCCAGCTCCTTTAGTACTTTTCCATTTGAGCTCCTTCATTGTGATTTGTGGACATCTCCAACCTTGAGTATTTCAGGTTTTAAATAGTACCTTGTTATATTGGATGATTTCACGCATTTTATATGGACTTTTCCCTTAAGAAATAAATCTGATGTGCACACAATCTTCCTCAATTTTCAATGATATGTTGCAAATCACTTTTTCCTTCCCATTAGATTTCTACAATGTGACAATGGCAATGAATTTAACAATCTCGCAAACTGCAACTTCTTTCTCCAACACGGCATTCTTCTTCGTTTTTCATGCCCATACACATCACCTCAAAACGGCAAAGCTGAACGATCCCTTAGAACAATCAATGATATTATCCGTACTCTCCTCATTCAAGCATCTATGCCATCCACCTTTTGGGCTGAAGCACTTCGCACTGCTACCTATCTTCTGAACATTCGTCCATCAAGTGTCAATCCTAATACCACACCCTTTTTCTCCCTTTTTTCTCATCCTAACTATTCTGAGCTTCGCATCGTCTTCGGTTGTCTCTGTTTTCCTAATATATATGCTACCTCTATCAATAAACTATCCCCTAGATCCATTCCATGCGTTTTCTTCGACTACTCCGATGAACATAAAGGATATAGATGTCTCGATCTAGTTTCTGGTCATGTACATATATCTCGCCACGTAACCATTGACGAAACGGTCTTCCCCTTCTCTACCCGTTCGACCACCGATAGTAGTCCTCCACCCTCCTCCAGTCTATCTCCTTCACACAACAAACTACATCTTTTCACACCCATTATCGCTACCCAACCACCTGCTGACTCACCCCCTCCCGCTGCCGCGGCACCACATTCACCATCTTTTTCTGCCATGGCAGAACCCCCTCTCTAGCTGCCGCCACGCCGACCTCTGCCGTGGCAGCCGAACCACCTCCTTTTCCTGCCGCGGCAGGCTTGATCTCTGCCATGGCAGACGAAACAGCCTCTTTTCCTGCCGCGGCAGACTCGCGGCAGATGACTCCCACATCCACTTCCTCCGCTGCGTCGGACGCATCACCTTCGCCATCCCCGCTAGCTCCCCCACCTCATGCCATTCCCATTCATGCACCCACTAATGATCATGTTATGCGCACCTGTGGTAAATCAGGGTTTAGATTACCTTCTAAAAAGCTTAATCTCCATGTCACCGCTAATCTTTCCCCTCTCCCTAAATCTTATATGTCTGCTCTTCCAGATCCTAACTGGGCTGCTGCCATGCGTGATGAATATCAAGCCCTTCTCTCCAACAACACCTGGCAGCTAGTTCCACGACCTCCTAATGCTAATATCGTTTCTGGAAAATGGGTGTTTAGACAAAAATTTCACTCTCACGGTAGTCTTTCTAGGTATAAAGCTCATTGGGTCTATCGTGGTTTTTCTCAACAACATGGTGTAGACTATGAAGAAACTTTCTCTGCATTAGTTAAACCTAGCACCATTCGCACTATTCTTAGCATCGATGTATCTTCTAAATGGCGTATTCATCAACTAGATGTTAAAAATGCTTTTCTTAATGGCTCTCTTAATGCAACTGTCTACTGTCAACAACCATTAGGATTTGAAGATTCTACTTCTCCTAACCATGTCTGTCTCCTCCAAAAATATCTCTACGGTCTCAAACAAGATCCTCGTGCATGGTTTCAATGTTTCTCTAACTTTATTCAAACTGTCGGTTTCACTCCTTCTCGCTCTGATTATTCTCTCTTTGTCTACCACTCTCAAAATCAAGTTGCCTATCTTCTTCTCTATGTTGATGACATTGTTCTCACAGCCTCCTCTACGGATTTTCTCGAACACATTATTGCTCTTCTTCAACAAGAATTTTCTATGACTGATCTTGGTTCTATTCACCATTTTTTGGGCATTGTCGTCACACGTGATGACCATGTTCTCTTTCTTTCTCAGCGTCAGTATTCTATTGATCTTCTTAACAAAGCCGGTATGCTAGATTGTCAACCCTCTCGCACTCCTGTGGACACAACTTCTAAACTTTCTTCTGATGGTGAAATATTTGCTGATCCTACCCTCTATCGTAGTCTTACTGGAGCTCTCCAATATCTCACTCTTACCCGTCCTGAACTCTCCTATGCCGTGCAACAAGCTTGTCTCTTTATGCATGAGCCACGTGTCCTGCATTATAATCATGTCAAATGCATTCTTCGCTATGTCAAAGGTACCATTGATCATGGTCTTGATGTCTACGCACTTCTATACTTGCAGACAATTGTTGGGCCTCCAAGTGCAGAGGTTTGTAGAACAGCAGCAAGTTTTCCCTTAAGTGGATCACCCAAGGTTTATCTAACTCAGGGAGGAAGTGGTCAAAGGTATTCCCTCTCAAGCAACCCTGCAATCAAGATACAAGAAGTCTCTTGTGTCCCCAACACACCCAATACACTTGTCAGGTGTATAGGTGCACTAGTTCGGCGAAGAGATAGTGAAATACAAGTGGTATGGATAATTATAAGTGGTAACGGTGCTAGAAAATAACTTGATGGCGTGGAAGAGACTAAAGGCAAACTGAAATAAAGATGGACGCAAGCAAATATGTAACAGATCTAGTAGCAAACGGTGTATCAATGCTAAGAAACAAGGCCTAGGGATCATACTTTCACTAGTGAACACTCTCATATAAATATCTTCTCTTTATGATACTACGCTAAACTACTCTCCGGTTGGACACTCTAATTGTTGGTAGGGCTATAACGGCACTCGTCAAATTAAGCCTTTCCCATCTAGAAAACCCCACACTATCACCTTGAGTACTAGATGAGTCCAACAAACACCACTATTTCATAAAGACATCCAACTCCAAATATAACTCATAACAAGTATTTGTAATCTCTAGCCTAAGTGCCACCATGGTGTGCACGCTGTCACTTTCACACACATGGGGAGAGCAGAGATCTAAGAAAGCACTTGAGTAGCAGAAAAGATCTATGGATTACAAGCTCATGATCACAATATGATCATGCATAGAGAGAGAGATGAACACATAGCTACCGGTAGAACCCTTAGCCTCGAGAGAGAACTACTCCCTCCTCATCATGGGAATCAGCAACGGTGATGGAGATGGCGGTGGAGATCGATGGAGATGGCTCCGGGGGCACTTCCCCGTCCCGGCAGGGTGCCGGAACAGAGACTTTCTGTCCCCCGAATCTCCCCTTTGTTGGTGGCGGCGCTGTGGAACTTTTCATGGCTGGAGGCTTCCTCTTTAGGGTTTTTGCATCGGGAGGCATCTTATAGGCGAGGAGGCAAGGTCGGTGGGCGGCCAGGGGGCCCACACCACCTGGTGGCGCGGCCAGGGCTAGCCCGCGCCACCACATGGTGTGGCCAGGCCCTGGCCCTCCTCCGTCTCGTATTCTGGCTCCGTGAGTGACGAGGGTTTAACTCATCAATGCCCATTGTTATGGACTTGGGTTTTGGAGAAGGAGGGAGTGCTGGAGACATCTATCGGCTAGCAAACAAGCACATAGGGGACAAAGGATTTACCCAGGTTCAGGCCTCGTAGAGGTCCCTACTCCTGCCTGTCTGCTCGTGGAATTATCGAGGGAGTCGAAAGTTACAATGGTGCGCAAATGTAATCTAGCGAGGGTTGTGGAAACTAGGGTTGCGTGTGTCCTCCTCGCCGCCCCCTCCTAGCCTTTATATAGATAGGCTAGGTCTCGGGTAGCAGGTCGAGTCAGTTACAAGTTAGGGTTTTTCCCTTCAAACTTTCTATCTTTAGCTTCTTCTTGTCTCTCAAGCAATCGAGAGTCCGCAGGTTACTCGAGTCCTTTCGTCTAGGCCTTGGTGACACCGTGGGCCTCTACGTATTTAGACCATATATACCAAGCTCGAGTACCTGTAGGGTATACCCATGTCAGTAGCCCCCGAGTATCCAGTGGAATCGTAGATTCGACTGGGTACTTTTTGATGTTTTCGAGTGCCTGAATGAGTACATTTTTTGACTGCTTTCATTTATGTCATAGGGATTTGTTGATATACGTGCCTGATGTAACCGAAGTATCGGTATCAGTTAACCACCTTAGGGTGAAACAACGCAATCTACTCGAACTCGAGTCCCCGGACTCGAATCCGGAAAAGTGCTGGCGTAATTTGACTCAAGCCGCGGAGGTCTTACAGGAGTCAAATTCCAGTTATATGAGTGTGAGCACTTGACGCGTCCGTCAAGGCATGTTCATCGTGCCTATAGGCATGGATATGTTTCTGGTAGTGCGCAGTTAAATGCGTTGCCAGGCCTTTATTCAGGTCTTACCTTCACGCTGTAAGCGCGGCATCCGAATTTTATCATCGCGGAGATGATTCGGGCAACCCAGGAGACGTAATCTCTTTGTAGGGAAAATTATGAGGCGGTGTCGCCATGATCTGCGAGTGCTGATGTAATCAACGCACAGCTTTCGTGCAAATAATCATAGGGTGCGCGACCAGCGCTCCCTATGGGAGTAGCCCCCGAGTGCCTGGTTGAGTCGAAGACTCAGGCAGGGACTAAAGAAATTTTGACTGCTGTCGTCTTTTGCTTGCTTGTTTCAGTCGAATTTGTTTCCAGCGCTCCCTATGGGAGTAACCCACGTCCATAGTCGAATCATTTTTCGAGTGCTTTCATTTATGTCATAGGGATTTGTTGATATACGTGCCTGATGTAACCGAAGTATCGGTATCAGTTAACCACCTTAGGGTGAAACAACGCAATCTACTCGAGCCTTATCAGGACTTGGCTGCGTCGTCGCGTCCAGCCTCTCCAAGCTAGAGTCCATCCCATGTTTCAATGGGGTGGTGCTAATGATGCCACTCGCGTGTCTGCCGATGGCATGTCCGCGAGTGAGGTAGATAAGAGGGTGCGACTGGTTACGTAGTACACCTTCAAGGATGTGCTTCCGAATGAGCCAGTCTTTCCTCCCTTCGATGCTTCGAATTCTCCTCCCGAGGTACAGTCGTACTACGTAGTAGCTTATATTCACGATTGATTTTCTGTTGCTTACCTGCTTTTTGTATGCAGGATTGGGCGGTCTCGCCTTGCATGCCTCCTCTCCCTAAGGGCATTATTCCTCGTGAAGCTTTTGAAGAGGACGAGTCTGAGTCGATTGTCCCTTCTGACGTGGAAGAGGAAGCCCCCGAGTCGGAGAGCCCAGATACTCGCAAGGGTCCTCGCAGCGAGGACTCTGATGCGTCGACTCCTTCAACTCCAGAGGGCACTATTGCTGGCGCGGAGTCACCAATTCCCGCCGTTCCTGTGAGGGCTGTAGCACCAGCTTCTCGCAAGAAGATGCGATTGCCCAAGGAGTCTTCGTCGGAGTCGGCGGAGGCCACCTTTGATCTTGACAAGTTTGACTGGTAAGTTTATGAGTTCATTCTTTCTTCGCTGTTTTCTTTTTGTTGCCTTTGCCCTGGAGTTTTGCCTTTTCTCAATGTGAATTTGGTCTTGCAGCCAAGAGGCATCGTCATCTTCTGGCGACGTTGAATTTTTGAAGGAATCAGGAGTCGCGACCTCAAGGGCCAAGGTAGAGGTTGAGCGCGCTCCTTCTCCTCCAGCGGCAGCCCACTCCGGGCACAATTCTTCGAGTTCTCCTCACGGAGGGGAGCATCGAATAGTTGCTCGGATGACAGCTCAACAGACTTCTTCGGAGTCGCTAGAGGACCATGTGAGTATATCTTTCCTTCTTTTGTATTTTGGCAGTCAACGCCTTCTGTTGCCCTTATCTGATTCCTTGATTGGTGCAACAGCTCCTTGTAAAAGAGGTCGCACGAGTGTCGGAGCAGGTGATGGTGATGGGTCGTCAGCATGCGATGCTGGAGACGTGTCACCTCGTGGTCGAAAGTGAGTGCTTCCATGCTTGTTTCTTTCGTATTTTTTCTGTTCTGGTGTGTTTGACTGATAGCCAATTATTTTTGACTGCCATGTAGCTGAGCATAACGCCCTACTGCGCAATGTCGCATCCTTGGAGAAGACACTGGCTGCCGCTGTCAAGGGGCGCGATGAGGAAATCGCGGCTCGTGATGAAGCCCAAAAGCGTCACTACTAGGAAACATGCTATAGGTGAACCCCTATTCTGTGGCGCACGGAAGGCCATGCGCCACAAAAACTAATTTTTGTGGCGCACGAGTGCCAGTGCGCCACACAGAAAGCAGCAAATTCTGTGGCACACGAGCACGGATGCGCCATAGAAAGCGCCACTTATGTGGCGCATCCGTGCCCGTGCACCACAAAATTCCAGAGGGCCACACTCCAATCATTGCCGCTGGCCAGGCAGCCAACTTCTGTGGCGCATCTGGGCCAGTGCGCCACAGAAGTGCACTTTTCTGTGGCGCATAACACCACGTGCGCCACAGAAAAGTGCACTTCTATGGCGCACTGGCCCAGATGCGCTACAGAATTTGCGCACATGGCCCAATATCTGTGGCATCTCCCACCTTCTCCCACCCACTCCATCCCCTTCTCCTACATACCTCTAGCTAGCTCGACCCCCTTCTCTCTCCTTGGCCATTTTGCTCATATTTTGCTTTATTTTGTGTGTTTAACCTAGATTTGTTGGTATATATTTGGTGAGGGTGAGCCTCTCCATAATGTCCTCCTCTCCCACATCTCACCGACCGCGTTCTCGTCCGGGATCTACTAGGTGAATATAGCTTGGAGAGACATGCATATGCATGTTTTGGCGTGGCGGTGTGTATGTATGTTTGTTGTAGGGGAAGAGCTTGTCGCGCGCGGGCGTTTTGCGTGACCGGATTCGTATGGTGATACGATGCTTATGCTATGCAAGAAGATTTTTGGCGTGGCGCATGCATATTTGGATATGTGCGAATATTCTTTTTGTTGTTGCTTGTGCCGGCGTGGTGCATGGATGTTTGCCGAAATGTTGATTCATTTCCGTTTCGGCAAATTTTTGCACCACCCATATGTCCTAGTTTTAGGGGAGGTCATGCCAAATTTTTCCGGCGACCATGCATATGCATGCGTGTGTGTGTGTCGTTCTGTGGGTGTGTGTGCACACGCATGTTGCGGTATTAATAAACATACTTTCTCGCAGGCAATAATTAACCATGGTTCTCGCGATGGACTCCGGTCGAATCGCTAGATACAAGAAAGACGCGAAGACAGACATGATTCGGCGGAACATGCGCCAGATAAGATGCCCATGTCGATCATGCAAACTCGATAGGTGGATCGACCCTGATTCCGAAATACTGGAGCAGCACCTGCTCAGATGCGGTTTCTTCAAGCCGACAGCAAATGGTGCGGGTGAAGACGAGGGCGGGCGGCGAGAAGACGAAGAGTCTCCCGGACAAGACCATAATAATGATGAAGGAGATGCCAGCGGAGAAGATCATCATGACGAAGAAGATGGATCCGCGGACACGGAGATCCCTCGATCGGCCTTTCAGGACATTCATGTTCAAGAACTGCTCCACAAGCAGACGAGCAACGCCAGGGCTGCTGAAAGGGAGAAAGCCAAGCTGGCGCAAATGAAGAAAGACGGGATGACTCCATTGTTTCCTGGATGCCGGCCCCAGGATACACGCTTGCAAGTAACGTTTGATGCTCTGGAGCTGAAGTCGAATACAAAATGGACCGACACTAGCTTCAGCGAGAACATGGAATTCTGGCACGACCGTCTTCCGGAGGGGAACACATTGCCACGTAGTATCGAGGAGGCCAAGAAAGTCGTGTGCCCTCTTGACCTACCTCACAAGAGATACCACGCCTGCATCAACGATTGCATAATGTATCGGGACGAGTATGAGAACAGCACGACATGTCCGAAGTGCGGCCACGGGCGGTACAAGGTTGGGAAAAAGAAGGTTCCTCGAAACGTGGTATGGTACTTTCCTATCACTCCCCGTCTGCAGCGGTATTACGTGAACCCTAAGGAAGCAAATCTCATGCAATGGCACGCGGAAAGGGAGAAGCCCGAAGAGGATCCGCAGAAGGGCTATATCCGGACACACCTTTTAGACACCACCTAGTGGCAAGCATTGGACCTCGCCTTCCCGCAGAAGTTTGGGGACGACGCAAGAGTTAGGCTGGGTATGAGCACTGATGGACTCAATCCGTTTGGCAACCAGAGTAGCACGCATAGCACCTGGCCCGTGTTTGTATGGCCTTACAACCTTCCCCCGTGGTTGTGCAAGAAGCAAAAGTACATACACATGTGTATTCTCATTCAGGGGCCGAAACAACCAGGTGTCGACATACATCTGTATCTCGGGCTGCTAAAAGAGGAGTTAGAATTGTTGTGGAATAATCCACCCCATACGTGGGACGCCTACAAGGAAGATTATTTTGATATGAGAGTCGTGTTGCTCACGACGGTGCACGACTATCCTGGTTACGCATATGTAGCTTGCCAGGTCGGCCACGGATTCTGCGGCTGTGTCAGGTGCATGGATAATACCCCGCATCTCCAGCTACCAAGGGATCCCGGGTCTTCGAAAACCGTGTTCCCAGGTGCTCGAAGGTGGCTTCGCTTGGATCACGCGTGGAGGAAACGCGGTGATCTGTTCAATGGTAAAGAGGAGCCTGACAGAGCCCCGCTGCCGAGGAGTGGCGTAGAAATCGACGAGCTTTTGAAAATTTGGGAGGAGTGCCCTTCGCCGGGAAAAATGAAGCGACCGAGGGCGGTAGAGCCGTTGCTGGGTGTATGGAAAGCCAGGTCTGTTTTCCACGACTTGGAGTACTGGAAGTACCTCCACACGCCACATTCCCTCGATGTCATGCACATTACGAAGAACATTACGGAGAGTCTGCTTGGCACTCTTTGCAATTCGGAAAAGGGCAAGGATGGGGCGAAAGCAAGATACGACCTAAAATATCTTGGCATTAGGAAAGAATTACATGCCCCCAGTAGTGGTGATGAAGCCGACGGTGATGATGATGATCAGACGGATGGGACTCAACGTCTCCGCAAAAGGGCTAAGAAGAACTCTGTGGTGCTTCCAGCTGCATGCTACACGCTTAGTCCGGAGGAGCTCGATCAGTTTTTTAGGTGCCTCCTAGGAGTGAAAGTTCCTCACGGTTACTCATCGAAGATAAGCAGATATCTCAACGCAGCGAAGAAGAGGTTCACCGGGATGAAGTCTCACGACTATCACGTGCTGATGACGCAGATACTACCCGTCGCGATCCGAGGGATAATGGACGAGCACGTACGTGATACGCTGTTTGGCCTGTGCAACTTTTCCGACGTCATCACCAGGAAGTCGATCGGCGTGAGGCAGCTCCAAAGGCTACAGCAAGAGATCGTGGTGATACTATGCGAGCTCGAAATTTACTTCCCGCCCGCATTCTGTGATATTTGCGTGCATCTATGTCTCCATGTCGTCGATGACATCAAGCATCTCGGCCCGACATTCCTGCACAACATGATGCCGTTCGAAAGGCAGAATGGTGTCATGAAAGGATACGTTCGTAGGAGGTCCCGTCCAGACGCAAGCATGGCCAAGGGCTTCCTAACATACGAGTGCATCACCTTCTGCCAGAATTATATAAGGAGCGAGGACGAGGATGTTGGTCTGCCAACCAGGACACACCTCGGTAGGCTCGCTGGAGAGGGTCACCGCGAGGGGTCCCGCTCACTCCATGTCGACATCGATAATCGACGCGACGACTTTGACAGGGCTCACCGAGTCGTGCTACAACACTTGACATTGATCGAACCTTGGGTGAATGAGCACAAACGCGTAGTCGAGCAGAGTAACATTGACCTGGGCCGAACGAGGAAGAATGGAGACATAACCAGAGAGCACAACTCGAGCTTTGGCCGCTGGTTCAAGAAAACACAAGAGCTTCTCGCAAAGACCATAACACCGTCTACGGAAGAAGAAAAACTCATATTTGCCTTATCAAGGGGCCCCGGGCAAAACGTAAAGACCTATCAAGCGTACGACATCAATGGTTACAGATTCGGCACCGAGGAAAAGGACAAGAATAGCAAATACCAAAACTCAGGAGTAACTATGCTATCTTTCGCCGATGACGAGGCTACTATCAAGGAACGGTACTTCGGAAGGATCGAGGAGATTTGGGAGCTCAACTACTATGGAGAGACGGTGCCAATGTTCCGTGTGAGATGGGCCAAGAACGTCGAAAAAGAAGGCCGGTATTTCACCACCATGGTTATACCCGATGCCAAGTCAAAGAACGCATCCACGAAAAATGAGCCATGGGTACTCACCAGCCAAGTTGACCAATGCTTCTTCATCACCGACCCGTCAAGACCTAGCCATGTTGTCGTGAGGAGGGGCAAGAGGAGCATCATCGGAATGCAAGGATACGCCAACAAGGAAGACTTGGATAAGAACAGTGATCCGAAGATCGAGGAGGAATTCGACAAGCACTTTGACATGCCTACTACTAGTAAAGTTAGAAGGAAGACCTCCCTACCCACCAAAGGTTGTCCGTTCACGCGAAGAAATCTCATGGTGGTTGGCATAAAGTATTCAACCACCAACAAGAAGGGCAAGAAGATTGCGAAGAGACGCTAAAGCTAGCTAGCTTGGAACCGGGACGAAGAAAGACGTTTTTGTATATCACATGTGTGTCTATGTGAGAGAACAAGCATATATGTATGTGAGTGATATATGTATGTGAGTGATATTTAAGGATATGGAAATAGAAAATCCCTAGTATTTTCTTTCATTAAATGTAATTAACTAAAATAATTTAAAAAAAGTTAAAAAAATGTGGGGCAACTAGGATTTGAACCTAGCCACCCCAGGTTCCAGGTTAACAGCAGCAAACCACTGGGTTAGTTCTCTGTTGTTGTCAATATAGCAGTGACTTTCTTTTTATTTAATCTAGTCAAAGAATTCTGTGGCGCATCTATTGGTGGGATGCGTCACAGAAATCTACAATTCTGTGGCGCATCTGTTGGTTGGATGCGCCACAGAATGTTTGCACTTAGCAAAAAAACGACACCAGTCTCCCTTCCCCTCCCCATCTATCAACATTGCAACTCGATCTGTCGTGTCATCCCACACCACCGTCCCCCTCCCACGCCGCCGTCCCCCTCCCGCGCCGCACCGGAGCGGCCCACCACGCCGTCTACGCCGCCACCGGAGGAAGAGCACCACACCAGGAGGAGGCTCGCACTAGGAGGAGGCCCACGCCGTCGACCTCGCGCCCGCACCCGTGCAGGAGAGAGGAGGAGGAGGCCCGCACCAGAAGGAGGCCCACGCTATCGACCTCACGCCCGCACCCGTGCAGGAGAGAGGAGGAGGAGGCCCGCACCAGGAGGAGGCCCACGCCGTCGACCTCACGCCCGCAGCCGGAGCACCAGCCGGTAAGGCCCCCACCCCCTTCCTCCTCCCCCTCCTACTACTCGTTGGCTAGGGTTCTTTAGGGTAGATTAGGTGATATGATTTCATTGAGTACAGCCATTCAGTACAAGATTTGGGACCTCCATTCAGTACAGCCATTCAGTACAAGATTTGATTTCATCAAAACAACACAAGTATCATTCCACCAGCAGTTCATCTCTATAAAATCTTGCAATAAGCATTGCACCAGCAGTTCCATTGTTCAAGAATCTGTCTACCTGTGTCCTTTTCTTCTGAAAACAGCAACCATATGGACCTGTACCAGAGTAATATAGTACCAGGGTCCCATACATAAGAGGCATTGATCACTTGACTTTGCCATGTATTACATGAAATGATATCTGACACTGGCATTATACTTTCTAATAGTGCGAAGGCAGCCAATGAGTCCCCACAGCATATGTACATGTGCATCAGAGCATTAACAACTGAAACTGCACTACCAAATCCACACTTGAGGATAAAAGAGTGAACTGCTTTGCCAAAGTGTAGCTTAAACCTTCAGAAATCAGGTCTTTGAACATAGCTTGAGCTTCTATTCCCAGTGTGTCATCTCTTGAGTAACCAGAAAGCATTGTGTTCCAGGAGATCAAGTCTCTTATTGGCATTGTCATGAATAAAAGGTTGGCAGTAGATGAGTCATCGCATTTCATATACAAATCTAGTAGCTGTTTTCTGATTATACATCCAGAAATTGTATCTATTCATGACCTGGGGTGCTACTGAGCACCATATGGGGTGATATATATGTTGGGGGGATATGTTTTTGCAGGGATTTCATTGAGTCCCATTTCTCCCGGAATGTTGATTAACTTCCGTTTTGGTTGAGAAATGGGCACTCCTATGTAGTAGAAAAATTAGCAAAGGTCATGCCGAAATTTTGAATTTTTGGGCATGACCTTTGCTAATTATTCTACTACCTAGGAGTGCCCATTTCTCAACCGAAACAGAAGTTAATCAACATTCTCGGAGAAATGGGACTGTACTATATTTTTTTGCCTTTTGTGCTAACTTTTTGCCTCATTATATAAAGCGCAAATAAACATGTCGGGAAACGCGGATGAGCCCGGCACTTCTAAGCACATGAGCATTGAAGAACAAGCGAGAGAGCACAACAAGTCATTCTGTAACAAGGAGATGGAGGAGGCGGAGGCCGCCGCCGGAGCTGCTGGTTATGAGGGTGGCCGGGAGGAAGCCGCCGATGATTATGAGGGTGGCCGGGAGGAAACCACCGATGATTACGGCACCATCGATGGCCGGGAGGACGACGACACCACCGATGGCGGCGACCATGACGCAAGTGGTAGCGGCACCAATCCGACCGCCGGGAAGAAGGCCGCGAGGCCAAGGAGGCCCCGGAAGGCGCAAGTGCTCGCCAACGTCACAGACGAGTTCACTTCTGTCTCGGAATCTGGCCTACCATTAGAGCCGAAGAAGGCGGCCTCCGGGTTCAGCATGCAAATAGGGTGCATCGTCCGGGAGAGTGTTTCAATCAACACTAAGGACATCAGAAGCCCGGAGAATACGGCTATACTCCAAACCATGCTCGATAAGCTTCACCAAAGATACAAGTTCCCGGACGAGGACTCCAAAAAAAGGGTGGAAGCTAATGCCATCACGAAGATGAGCACCGCCTTGAGCAGCTGGAGATTCTGGCTGAAGAAGAAGATTAACAAGGGTGACAGTTGGGAGAAGATAAGTAAGGAAGAGCCGCATCTCCCTAGAGAAGACTTCGATGCATTGAAGGAGTCCTTCAACATAGAGGTGGCTCGAGAATGGACCGCCTGGGGGAGGGAAATGCAAGAGCTGAACATAGGTAAGCACCATCTCGGAAGCGGTGGCTACCGAGGAAAACAACCGATTTGGGAGAAGGAGGACAACGAGTATATACGTCTGGGAAAAGACAACCCGTGGTACAAAATAACGGACGTACAGACGAGGAACTATGTCCGGTCCCGCTACTTCCTCGACTGGAAGACCGGGGAATTTGTTACCAACGATCCGACCGTGAAGGCCTTCGAGGAAAAGCTGGTAAGGAATTTCATTACCGCTTATATCTCGAGTTGATCTAATTAGATAACGGAGACAAAATTCTAATTGGGTTCACCTTAATTTCCTTTTCCTGAAGGACGAAGCGTTGAAGGATTTGGCTAAGAACCCGCAGTCGTCCAAGGGGTCTACGGAGCCGTGGGACACGGCTTTCAACCGGGCGACGAACGCGATGAAGAAAAGGAAGTTAGATCTCCTGCCGATGTCAGCTGGCCGTGTGTCCGGCTTTGGTTTGAACATGAAGGTACGGGACTACTACGATTCGGACGCCAAGTCCAAAAAGGCGAGGAGGGTGACGGGCGCGGCACGCGCCGAGGTTGAGCAGCTGAAGAAGAAGGTGGAGGACCTACAACAGGTCAAAGCGCAGTTGCCCGACATAGTGGCGTCCTAGGTCAACGAGACGATAAAGTCGTTGATCCCCCCTAATTTGTGGGAGGGGATAAGTGCTTGGAATGCGAGAGGTCAACAGGGGCCGATACACGTGCCCGCCTGCACCGGCAGCAACTCGAGCAGGAATAGGCCCGCCTCGACGGAACTCGTGACCCCACAACCCAACGCCACCGGGCCGCAGCCGCTCCTCCAGTTGGACGCACCTGACCAGCCGGCCGAGGATGATAGGACGGCGATGCACGATGATGCACCCGAGCAGCCGAAAATTGATAGGCCGCCCGCCGCCCTTGTCTCCGCATTAGCCGAGCTCGACGCAATCATAGTGGTAACTAATTAGTTAGTCTGCGCGTAAATTTTTTTAACTATGCCTTTGATGACTGTCATCTCATCATCCCAAACATGTTTTGACTCAGGACACGCCTTGCGTAGTGCTGCATAGCGTGGTGCCCGGCGGCGAGTTGAAGGAGGTTGCGGCGGGCCAGGTGATTCGCCCAAAGAGCACGGAGGTTATGCACAACGTTAAAATGGGCAAAGACATCATGAGGGTCAGTTTGACTTACATAGTGCCGGAGTATCGCGACATCCTCCCACCCTTTAACCCTCCGGGAGCCGAGGACAACACTCCCCTCCACGAATGCACCAATTGGGTCATGCCATGGCCGAAGTCCCAGATTCGTCTTGGGGGGGCGGGGGATCTTGTGGGGCCAAAGCTTCCCGCAGGTGGCACCTCGGTCCGCCGGCCCATGCCCATCCGGCCCTCGGCGAAGCGCGCCCCGAAGGAACCGGCGGTCGCCGCCGCTACCACCACCCAGAAGAAGCTTAAGGTACCGCCGGTCGTCGTCACCCGGGAGGAACCGGTTCTCGTCGCCAACACCAACCGCCACCAAGAACTGTTGGGACGAAAACAGTTACCGCGCCGACCATCCAAAACCAAGGCCGTTGCACCTCAACCGCCGGCATCGCAACCGCTGCCAGTAACTAAGGACGTTGACATGGCACCACTTGATCATGATGACGGCCACTACCATGACAATGATGACCACAACTATGACAATGATCAGGATGAGGATGTCGACGTCGATGCCTACATCAACACTGGCACCTGCAGCAAGGATGTGTATATGCCTCCTATTGAGGTTGATGAAGAAGCCTTCCGTGGTCACGACGATGAACCTAGGCGTCCCAATGCAGTACCCTTGCAGCGCCAGCTAGTCTTCAAGGGTTTATCTTAGGAAGAAGACACGCCTCCGGAGGCCGGCGATGCAGCTATACAGAAACCAGCTACCATTTTCATCCCTACCACGCTGAAAAATACGGTCAACGAGGTAGGGGTAGCACCCCCAGAACAAGCTGACAAGAAGAAGAAGGCCAGGAAGAGGAAACCTAAAACTACCCCGGGTGCCTCTATGAGCCAGCCAGCTCAGAAGATACGGCATGACAGCGTGATACCACCCCGTCCGGATGGCTTGACGCGAGTTCATGAAGCTGGGAAACCGATACTACCTCCTGATCTGCTACGCTTGGCAAGTGGATCAATGCACTCTTTGCATAGTCATATCTTATATGTTGAGCAAACCCTTCTCAAGGAGAAAGATCCAACTTACCCGGTGTGCGTCGTCAACGTGCCAGAGGACCCAGACTTTGTCCATGAGGAACCCGCAAGTCTGTTCTTCATAGCGTACGAGGACGTCTTCAAACTGTTTCACCTCAGACGGCTGGACTATAACTTGGTCCGCCTATTCTCGATCAATCAACAGTTGAAGATCAAGAGAGAGTTACTCCCGCAAGTCGCGGTAGCGGATCCCTACTACATGCGCGACAGCCAGCTGGTGGAAGGATCAGCGACACGGACCCGGGCGGTGGAGTACCTTCAGATTTCATGCTCAGATACAAAGAGAACACCATTCTTCTGTCCGTCTTTCCCGAGTAAGCACACACATCCGTTCGTCGCCGTCGTAACTAATGCTTTCTTGTAGATTTCTTCCATTGCTTATCCTTTCCAACATTCGTTTCAATTGTGTTGAGCAGGGACTACTACTCTGTAACCATCGCCATTTACCCGACATATTCAGTAGCCCAGTATTTCGACTTGTCGAATACCACGTACAAGAAAAACTGGGCCAGAATAAAAGCTGTTCTCGATGATGCTATGGAGGGATACTTCAAAAAGGGAGGCACCTTCGTAAAGAAAGGGGAATTTGTCAAGACGGATAAAAGACACGGGTTCAAGCACGTGACCGAGTTTCCCTGCATCAAGCAGCCGGCTGGCAGCGTGAGGGATAGCTTCTACGCCCTCCATCACCTTCACGGGTTGGTCCGGGATGCAGAGCAGATCAAGTGCCCAGACACTGTCCGAGAGTGGTCTGCAAGATATATAGGGGAAATCAGCGATGCTGATCTTAGAGAACACTTCCATCGCATCCAAAGGAAGTTATCGGAGATAATCAAGGAAGATGTCGAAACCATGGGGGGGGTGCTTAAACGTACGCCGGAAGCCGTCTAAGAGGGCGATCGAAAAACTCCTAGATGCGCAGGGTGATCGAAGGACGTGGACGACGAAAGACTGCTACAAACCGTTCCCGACGCCGTCCGGCAAGTAGGCTCATTGATCATGGACACATGTGTGTATTGTGTCGTGTTCCCAGGTGTCGTGAACTATAATTGCTTTGTAATAATTTGTATCGATGGATGTGTGTGTGTGTGTTTTGTCGTATTTTATCGTTGAACTTGCTTCTGTGATATCGATGCAATATGTCTTATATGTTGCATTATGCACTAATATATGTCTTGTGTCTATAGAGATGACGTACTACGTGGTATTCGAGGATTGGGTTCCAGGGATCTACGAGGAGTGGGAGGACTGTAAGAAACAGGTGCATAAGTTCAGCGGCAACTGCTACAAAGGATACGCGACTAGAGAGGAGGCGGAGGCCAAGTGGAGGAACTACCGGTCGAGGAAGAACAAGAACAAGATGAAGACCACGGTCGTGCTCATGCTCTTGCTCACCATCGTCGTGGCTCTACTATATTTCATCATAGCGTAGGCGGCGGTGACCACTTCATTTGTAACTTTAGATGATGAACTAATTTATACTTGTGTAAAAATGTGGCACTTATGACTATATGTATGCATGTATGTTGGGATCTAATATTTGATGACATAGTAATGTATATGTTTGCATCTACTGTTTGTCTAGATTATTATTTACTATCTATGTATAAATCCTGTATACGCACTGTATTTTGGGCTGTGTTAGAAATTAAAAAAAATTACCGAAAAAACATTCTGTGGCGCATCTTGTAACGTTTCTGTGGCGCACAGCATTCTGTGGCGCATGTGTGCATATGCGCCACACAAAGCACACTTCTGTGGCGCACGGGAGCACATGCGCCACAAAAAGCCCAAATTCTGTGGCGCACGGCTCGTGCGCCACAGAATTACCAATTTAGTGGCGCAAATTCTGTGGCGCACAAGGCATGCGCCACAGAAACCAATTTACGTGCGCCACAAATAAGGGTTTCCCTAGTAGTGCGTGAAGAGGATATGCACGCCTCTTTTGTGGCCAGGGAGAAGTTGTTCGAGGAGCAGCTATTCTCAGTTGCCAAGGCCCTCTCAGGTACCTTTACTGGTGGATTTTTGATTGATGCTTTTCTCTGCTTCTGGAGTTTTGCCGTTGGCACCAGAAATCTGATCCGTGTTTTTTGGTGTAGATGCTGGCGACTTCAGTTTTGACCCGCGGGCCCTTCGTCGTGATGACGCTCTGGCTGGCACGGTATCCGCGGTCGAAGACCGAAGCGCCGTCGTCCAGAATACGTTGTCCAAGGCCAAGGTCGCCCTTAGTCGCCTCCGAGAGGAGTTGATGCCAAAGGCGGAGCAGGTCGACAAAATGGACGAGCTGGTGGAGTCACTCGCCGGGGGTGTGCCTTCTACCTATAAGAACTCCCTCCGGGCGGCTGGTGCAACGATGTCACTCGCCATGGTGCAGGCCCACGGAGTCGAGATAGATCCCTCTGCGGTGTCGAAGACAATGCCTGTTGGCGCGGATGGTCAGCAGGTAGTTTTCGCCCCCTTTGCGACTGCCTGTGCCAAATACGGTCATTCTTTGATTAATACTGTTGCCAAGTATTCGGAGGAGTTCCAACGCGCTAAGAAGGCGGCGAAAGCTTCGGCTTCAGGGGCAGGTGGAAAATCAGTGGCGTCTGATACTGCCACGGATTTGATGAAGCCCCCGAAGGTGTCGAAGTCGAAGAAGCCAGTTGCTCCGTAGTTAGCTTTGTGTAGTAGATAACGAATTGTCCTTTTTGCCCTAAGAACATGCCTACTGGCGAGTGTGCTTATGAATATGTTTTTATGCTTATCCTGAATGCATCTGCTATCCCTGCCTTTGTGTTAGTTTGGTCGCCTTATTTGCTTTTGTCTTGATTTGTGGTAGGGCACATCGAGTGGTTCCGTAGGGGGAAATCAGGATCCATCATCTCTTGATGAGACAGTGGTACCGCTGCGCTCCAGGGTAGAGGAGCTGTCTTTGCTGTCGCGACTTCGTGACCACGTGAAGCAGCTGGAGCGTGAGTTGCCCTTGATCCACGGTAACGCAGATGTGTGGAAGTCAAAGGCGGAAAAAGCTGCCGCCCGCGAGCAGTATCTGCTTGGCAAGGTGACGTACCTGGGCGACCAGTTTAAGTGTTAGTTTGCTCGTCCTTATCTTTTTCCTTTGTAGATAGTCACAGTGGTATGTTGTACTCATGCTGTGGGTGCTGCTTCAGGTAGTTGTTAGCGCACACCGTCCTCAGGAGGAGAGGGATAGGATTGCCATCCGCCTTCATGGTCTCAGCCAGGAGCAACTTCAAGAGAGTGGATACTTCTGGGTGGATCATGATCGTGCGACTGCATTGGCGACCCTGCAGGATCGCGCTTCGCAAGTGCTGCTCTTCTTGAAGAAGTCGCAGTCATGTTTGAAGAATATCTACCGAGCGATGTTCCCATTGGATGACACGCCGTCCAGCCTGTTGGCTCTCCTAGCCAAATTTCAAGATATGTCCGCGGTTCGCGAGTGCATGAGGCAGCAGTTGGTGGCTGGTGCCAAGGCTGCCCTCTCGATGGTGCGATTGCATAGGTCTGACATGGATGTCGCCGTCGTAGCTTCCGGTCTGCCAGCGCCGCCAGCCGGATCTTCTTGGAATATGGTGCCGCACTATCAAGCGGTGGACCGCCCAGCAGAGGAGATTGTCGACTTCTTCGAGGAGCAAACCAATGTTCTTCTGTTGCAGCAGTAACCAGATTTGTATCCTGCACATAAGTGTATTTGTGTTGTAAAGTTCATATATATATATATTGTATGTAATTTATTGTTGAACGCGTATAAATAGCTCTTGTAAGCGTAAGGTGCGTTGCACAATGCGAGTCCTTTTCGTTAGCTTGGTCATCCCTTTTATCAACCTGCCAGGTGCGTTGCAGCTGGGTTGAATTTGTGTTAAGGGGTTCGACTGATGTGCCATCTACTCAGGATGTCGCGTTTATTAGTTCGAAGAACAAATGTGTGTAGGGTGGCGCAGCCCCCGAGTATAATAGTAATAGAAGTGAAAAGAAAAAACACAGAGTTTTGGGGTACTTAGCTTTTATTTATTTGGAGAACAGTACGAGGTACAATGTGTGGCTAAGTAGCCTTGGCTGAGTAGCCTTATTTGCGATGTAAAAGTAAAAACAGCTAGGGGTAGAAGCGCCGCAGTTGTGCGATGTTCCAAGGGTTGGAGTATGCGACTCCTGTTTCTAGGTCTTGAAGGCGATAGGCGCCACCTGGGATTACTTCTGTAACCAAGTATGGTCCTTCCCAGGGGGACTCGAGCTTGAGATGCCCCTGCTGCTTCAGTCGCAGGACCAGGTCACCTTCGACGAAGGTTCTGGGGTGAAGCCTTCTACTGTGGTAGTTGCGCAGGTTCTGCTGGTAGATCGTGGATCTTTCTGCGGCGATTTCTCTCACCTCGTCGAGGAGATCGACGGAGTCTTCGAGTGCAAGAGATGACTCTTGTTCGCTGTAAGCGACTATGCGCGACGCCTTGTACCTTACTTCGGCGGGTAATACCGCTTCTGCCCCATACACCATAAAGAATGGCGTGTAGCCTGTGGCGCTATTTGGAGTTGTACGTAGGCTCTAGAGTACGGATTGGAGCTCATCTGGCCAGCAACCCGCGGCTTGTTCGAGTGGTCGAAGGAGTCGCTTCTTGATGCCGCTGCAGACGAGCCCGTTTGCTTTTTCCACCTGACCGTTGGTCTGTGGATGCGCGACTGAGGCATAACTGATGTTGATCCCCAGGTTTTCACAGAATTCTTGGAACTCCTTGGATGTGAAGTTCGTCCCGTTGTCAGTGATGATGCTGTGCGGCACGCCGAAGCGATAGACGATGGACTCGAAGAACTTGACTACGCTGTGCCCTGATTGCTTGGTTACTGGCATGGCCTCGATCCACTTGGTGAATTTGTCGACTGCTACCAAGAGGTAGACGTATCCCCCTTGCGAGGACCTTGGAAGTTTGCCAACCATATCGAGACCCCACTGTGCGAAGGGCCAGGCCAATGGAATAGGCCGCAATTCTACGCCTGGTGCGTGTGGTTTGTCCGTGAATCGCTGACAAGCGTTGCACTTTTGGACTATGTCCTTGGCGTCGCGCATGGCCGTGGGCCAGTAAAATCCAGCTCGTAGAGCTTTGGAAACGAGGGTGCGACTGCCGGCGTGGTGTCCGCAGGTTCCTTCATGTATGTCGAGGAGGACTGCTTTTCCATCGGCCAGGGAGACGCATCGCTGTAACACGCCTGTGATACTACGTTTATACAGTTCGTCGTTGATAACGGCGAATGCCTTGGAGCGTCGTGCGATGTGCCGTGCGTCCGTCGGGTCGTCCGGTAGGCGCTTGCTGAGGAGATATGTAATGTACGGCTGCGTCCAAGATTATTCTATCATCATGACGCTCATTGGCCCTTTGAGTCCTGTGTCCAGCTCCAAGTCATCGAGTGCCATCGGCTCATTGGGTGGCGTAGCCCCCGAGTCCATTGCCGCGCTTGTTTTCTTCTCTGCGGCCTTTGGCTTGATAGAGCGTTCGCAGATGCGCTCGAGAAATACCCCAGGTGGTATGGGGGCGCAGGTAGAGCCTATGTTGGCGAGTGAGTCCGCCTCCTCGTTGCTTTCGCGACCTACATGTCACAACTCGCAACCATCGAAGTCTCCCTCGAGTGTATCGTAGAGGTTGCGGTATGCGATCATATTGTCATTGAGTGCGTCGCACTCGTGCATTGTTGGTTGACGACCAGCTTGGAGTCGCCATATATGATGAGCCTCTTTGTGCCGCAGGCTTTTGCCATCCTCATCCCGTGCAACAGGGCCCCGTATTCAGCCTTGTTGTTTGAGGCTGTGAACTGTATTCGCAGGATGTATTTCAGCTTGTCTCCTTGAGGTGACGTCAGAATGATGCCTGCTCCTGCTCCGTCTTTCCGCTTGGATCCGTCGAAGTGCATGGTCCAAAGGTAGGACATGTCTGGCTTGTCCGGGAGTTGGTTTTCCATCCAATGCACGAGAAAGTCAGGGAGAACTTGCGACTTGATTGCGTCGCGTTTTTCGTATGTGATGTCTCGTGGAGACAGTTCGATTCCCCAGAGCGCGACTCGTCCCGTGGCGTCGGGGTTATTGAGGATATGTCCCAATGGGGCGTCGCTGACTACCACGATTGGGTGTTCCTAGAAGTAATGGCGCAGTCGCCGGGCGGTCATGAAGACGCCGTACGCCAGCTTCTGGTAGTGCGGGTACCGCTGTTTTGTTGGCGTGAGGACCTCGCTGAGGTAGTATACCGGGCGTTGTACGCCGTGGACCTTGTTTTCCTCGGCCCGCTCGACGACGAGCACTGTACTAACCACTTGGTTGGTAGCGGAGATGTATAGCAGTAGTGGCTCCCTTTTTCATGGAGTCACCAGTACTAGCGAGGTGGATAACAGGCGCTTGAGGTCTTCGAATGCTTCTTGCGCTTCCTTGGTCCACTCGAATTTGTCAGCTTTGCGGAGGAGCTGATAGAAGGGCAGTGCCTTTTCCCCCATTCGACTGATAAATCGACTGAGGGCCGCGATTCGTCCGGCTAGTTGCTGGACACCTCTTATGTTCTTTGGCTTCTCCATGGCCAGTATGGCCTTTATCTTTTTCGGGTTTGCCTCAATCCCTCTCGCGGAGATGAGATACCCGAGCAGCTGCCCGGATGGTACTCCAAAGGCGCATTTGTCTGGATTGAGCTTAATCCGGTAACGATCGAGGTTGGCGAATGTTTCGCGCAAGTCGTCGATTAGAGAGGCTTCCTCCTTGATTTTGATTACTATGTCGTCGACATAGACTTGGATGTTGCGACCCAATTGCTCCTTGAGGCAAGCCTGCATGCACCGCTGGTAGGTGGCTCCCGCGTTTTTTTAGCCCGAAGGGCATTGTGTTGTAGCAGAACACACCGAAGGGCGTTGTAAACGCGGTCTTCTCTTGGTCTTCCTCCTTCATTCAAATTTGGTTATAACCTGAGTAGGCATCGAGAAAGCAGAGGCGCTCGCATCCAGCGGTGGAGTCGATGATTTGATCGATTCGTGGTAGCAGGAAGTGATCCTTTGGGCAGTGCTTGTTTAAAGAAGTGAAGTCCACGCACATCCGTAGGATATCCGTGTCCTTTTTTGGCACCAGCACCGTATTGGCGAGCCAAGTGCTTTCCTTGATCTCGCGTATGAATTTGACCTCGAGGAGTCTGTTGATCTCCATGCCAACCGCCTGCGCTCGTGGCTCAGATAGTCGCCTGATTGTTTGTTTGACTGGCCTTGTGTCGGGGTTGACGTTGAGTGCGTGCTCGGCGAATTCCCTAGGAACTCCTGGCATGTCCGCAGGACACCAGGCAAAAATTTCCCAGTGCTCACGGAGGAATTCGACGAGCGCGAGTTCCTATGTGGGACTCAAGTTGTTGGCGACGAGGGCCGTTTTGGCGGGATCTATCGAATGGACCTGCACCTTCTTTGTGTGCACGGATGAGTTAAAGGAGAGATCAGGTGAGCTTAGCCTGCTCAGGGGAGACGTACTATTGTCTGTCGTTTCCTTCAATCGCGCGAGCTCCTCCTGCATGCCAAAGGACTAGGAGATTCTGTTGAATTCCCTGTCGCAACTGTCGGATCGCTCAAAGCTTCTGTTGATCGTGATGACGCCGTTGGGACCTGGCATTTTCATCTGCAGGTAGGCGTAGTGGGGTACTGCCATGAACCTAGCGAACGCGACGCGTCCGAGGATGCAGTGGTATTATGAGGGCCAGTCGACGACCTCAAAGTCAATGCGCTCGCGCCTAAAGTTCTTCGGCATGCCGAATATGACGTCGAGGTTGATTTTGCCCAGGGGGTATACGCCTTTCCCTGGGACGATGCCATGGAACGTTGTGTCCGATGCCTCCAAGAAAGTTAGAGGAATCCTCATTGCTCGCAGGGTACTCGCGAATATGAGGTTGATGCCGCTTCCGCCGTCCATGAAGACGCGACTCATGTCGAAACCTCCAATTTGCGCCTCGAGTACGAGGGGGCAATGACCTGGGCGAGGTACTTGAGGCGGGTGGTCGCGTTTATCGAAGGTGATGCACGACTCACACCCACTGAGGTACTCAGTGGTGGATGGTGGTGAGTGCGTGGCCAAGTTGACTTGGCGAGTGATAGCTTTCTGCACCCTATTGGAGGGGCGCCCCTTTTGGATCATCATGGTACCCATGGCCCGTGGGTACGGTTCTCCTCCGTGGTGCTGGTCTGGTGCAGCTCCGTTCGGGGGTGGCCCTTGTGGTGGTGGCGGTGCGCCATGTGCCACGGCGCCTGGAGTGGCCCCGTAGCCTCTTTCGACTGCGTTGCGGTTCATCCGAACCAATCCCTCGTGTAGCTTGAGGAACTCACGGCAGTCTTTGAGGAGGTGACTGGACTTTCTTTTGCCGTCATGCTTGTCGATGTAGAAGTGTACCGTGCATGGTCCGGATAGTTTCTCCTCGATGGAGGTCGCGGTTGCCTCGTCGCGAGTGCGACGTTGCCACACTTGCATGGTCTTCCCAGAGTCGCGGTATCCGTTGCTACGGTATCCGCTGTTGCGGTTGTCGTCGCGTCTCTCGGCGTAGCCGGCTGCGACCATATTAACATCGTCACGGTCGTCGTAGATGCGCATGCGGCTTTTGCCTTGGCGGTCGCGTCTGCGTTCGAGCTCTGCCTCCTCGTCAGAATGGGCACGGTTCTTCACTGAATCTTCTCCATCAGCCCATCGATTCGCGATCTCCATTAGGTGGTCGATAGTCTGGGGCTTTGAGCGGCCCAGCTCCTCCCTGAGCTCTAAGCGGCGAACGCCACCGTTGAATGCATCAATCGCGCGGTCCTCTGAGATGTTTTCCGCGGAATTCTTGATGATGGACCACCTTCGGATGTATGAGCGCAGTGATTCGCCAGATTTTTGCTGGCAGCATCTCAGTTCTTCGATTGATGCGGGCCGTTTGTACGTGCCCTTAAAGTTGCGCATGAAGCTATAGACTAGCTCATCCCAGCTGCGAATGGATCCGCGTGGGAGGCTATTGAGCCATGCTCGGGCGGCTCCCTACAGCTGTAGCTGCAAACATTGCATGGCAGTACTTCGAATGCCTCCGTGGAGTCTGACGGAGGAGATGTGGTCCTCTAGCCAAATTTTAGGGTCTTGTAGGCCGTCGAACTTCGGGTTTTCCGATGGAAGTTTAAACCCCTTAGGCATTCGTTTCTGCCTAATGGATCTAATGAAGCATCTAGCGCCGCTGAGCTCCCCGTCTTCCTCCTTTGAGTCAGTCGACCGGGCACATCGTGCTCTTGATTTGTCGATCTTACGTTGTGTGAGGTCGTTGCGCGTGTCGTAGTCGCGATCGTGTCGTTGCGAACGACGGCGTCGTGACAGGTCATGACTGTCATCGCTAGACGAGGGCGAGGAGTAGCGTTTTGCTAGCGTTTTGCCCTTTTTGGGGTCTGGTACTAGCTACTTGTCGAGGGCAGCCTCGATTAACCCCAAACCCGCGATCGTAGATCGGTGCATGGCGGTTCGGGGATCTCCAGCCGGTGGCAGGTTGTTGAGGAGGTACATGGTGGCTGCCGTGACCGCGGCCTGCGGCATTCTGGGGACCACGTTGCCTCTCGTGTCGACTGTCATAGAGCTGAAGTCGATGACTTTCGCGGCGTCTATGCGCTCTTGTTCGGTGAGGTGAGCCATTCGCGACTGCCTCTTCTTGGCGATGTACTCGTTTCCTCATGAGGAGGATCCTCCGTAGGAGGAGAGCCCAGCACGACGAAGGCTTGATTCGTCCGCCACCCTTTTACGCGCCTCCAGCTGCGCGATTGCTTCTTTTTGGCGCTTGAATTCTTCTTTCAGGAGCCAGTGGTAGCCCATTAGTAATTCCTGTGGGGATCCAAAGGGTAGAGGTGTACCTCGTAGGGCTTCGCGGCAGCGTTCCCACTCTTGCTCGTTGAGCCTGATTACGACGCGTTCGCCGGTTTGCTCATTGATTATGCTGGGAGGTTCAACTGCTCCACCGTTGGCGCCGTTACCGCCGTTGCCACCGTTGCCAACGTTGGGTGGATCGGGGCCATTGCCGGTGTTGACGACGGTGCGGTTGGCGGAGGTGTCGCCTGCGTTGATGATGGCGCACATGAAGTGATTGGGGAAGCTGTTGCTTCCGCAACTTTCAGATTCGGAACCACAGGTTCCATCTTCTGTGGCCAGATCGCTCAGATCGGAGTCACGACTGTTGTCGCTGATCGTGTTTCCCACAGCTGCCGGAGTATTGAGCTCGCTGAGGGTGCCGATCGGTGGAGGGAACCATGATGCCGGGGCAATCGCCGGTGTTGTCGGTTGATCAGGCATGCGAAGCGTGCCCATCTGACCAACTTGGAAGCGAAAGCTCCCAATCGCCAAGCTGATTCCGTCTCCCACGGACTCGAAAGCCCGGCGGGTGGCCGATGTGTGGACGGTGAAGTCGAAGGCGTCGAAGAGCTGGCGAATCTCCGCTGTTGCGGAGTTGTAAATCGCGGTTGATGGGGCCGAAGGAGCCGTAACATCAGCACTCCCACTTCCCACAGACGGCGCCAATTGACGAGGGTTTAACTCATCAATGCCCATTGTTATGGACTTGGGTTTTGGAGAAGGAGGGAGTGCTGGAGACATCTATCAGCTAGCAAACAAGCACACAGGGGACAAAGGATTTACCCAGGTTCAGGCCTCGTAGAGGTCCCTACTCCTGCTTGTCTGCTCGTGGAATTATCGAGGGAGTCGAAAGTTACAATGGTGCGCAGATGTAATCTGGCGAGGGTTGTGGAAACTAGGGTTGCGTGTGTCCTCCTCACCGCCCCCTCCTAGCCTTTATATAGATAGGCTAGGTCTCGGGTAGCAGGTCGAGTCGGTTACAAGTTAGGGTTTTTCCCTTCAAACTTTCTATCTTTCGCTTCTTCTTGTCTCTCAACCAATCGAGAGTCCGCAGGTTACTCGAGTCCTTTTGTCTGGGCCTTGGCGACACCGTGGGCCTGTACGTATTTAGACCGTATATACCAAGCTCGAGTACCTGTAGGGTATACCCATGTCAGTGAGTCTTCCGGTAAAATATCAACTTTAGCTTTTGTCCCGTCCAATTCCGAGAATATTCATTTTCTGACTTTCCTGGAACCAAAAACAGCAAAAAACAAGCAACTGGCACTGTGGCTCTTGTTAATAGGTTAGTCCAAGAAATCATATGAAAAGTACTCCAAAGTGTGGACAAAACATAAGAAAGTAGATAAAACCAAGCATGGAACATCAAAAATTATAGATACATTTGCAATGTATCAACATCCCCAAGCTTAACTCCTGCTCGTCCTCGAGTAGGTAAGTGATAAAAAGAAAGAATAATTTTTGAGGTGACATGCACCATCATAAACTTGATCAAATTATTTGTAAAGCATTGGAAGTTGGGATCATAGTACTTCAATCATAACATGAAAGACAAGGTTCTAGCAATAAGCAAAGAAACTATGCTGCAACGTGAAAAGGCACAAACAAAAGATTCATGAATAACAATGCTTTGCAAGACATTTGTTTGTTTCACATAAAGAAAACATAGCATAATAGTATTCAGCTTGTCCCTCATAGAGTAGAAAACATAAATGCATAGGACACCTTCAAAGTTCATAAGAGTGACTAGATACAAATAGTTTAGAACAAGCAATATCAAGTTATGCATCAATCAACAAGTCTTGGGACAATGCACATAGAACTAAGAATGGCCACTATGCTCTCAAAGTAAGTGCATAAAGATAGAAGGTGGAGACTCAATATAATGGTTGAAGAAAGGCCTTTGTAGAAGGAAGCAGAGATTCAAGTTTCATAAGGAGCTTCCAAAAATTATGGTACTTACTAGCTTTCAGCTCTCATTGCCCCTATCATAAGCATCTTGAAGTGGTTAAGGTTAAAATGAACAAACTATGGTGTACATGCTTGACGAAGTATAAGTCAGAAATCTCATGTCCCTTGTATACGAGGGCCGCTCCTCATGCTACTCAAGTTTAGTTATCGGTAAGTTCTTGTCATCGTAAGTACATGTGTATCATAGAGAACCTCCAACGGGGTACCCCTTGCCTGATGATACGGAAGAATCCCTATATCAAAATGACAAGGCAAGCAGACAATGAGCAACAAGACAAGGCAAGCATTCTTCTTATTTACCATGGGAATATGGTGCTTTTTTCTCTCTTTCCTCTTTTCATAGTATCTCCTTTTTTCTTTTTTTCTCAATGTAGGACTCATTTTTTAATAAGAAGAATGCTTCATAGACAGCTCATTATGGTTACGCTGTAGGTTTTCACCATGTCAGCATGGATTAGACCAGCGGCCCAGGCGTTTCTCTAACACATATACATAACTCCATGGACTTACAAGCTCCCCTTTCATTTCACACCGACGACATCCATATACAAAAGAGAATGATATCAACTAGGTACAAGTACCAGGTGCAATGTTGAAAGCGTTCCCCATGAAAGCATGGTTCTGCTAATTCCCGACCAATAAGTGCAAGCATATACAACATAGAAGACACAATGGTTCAAGTTTAGGGCAACTAAAGTAAAGTGTGCCATCAAGTTCATGAGAGCTTTAATCACTAGTTTTCTCATAACAAGTGGAAAGTAAACAAAAGCATGAATATACTTGGAATAGAATAAGCTAGTAGGTAGGTATGGTGGACTCTTTGGGATAACTTGGTTTAGGGAGTTGTATGCATGAGTGGAACTCATACTTTGTTGTGGAAGCTAGCAAAAGACTGGCAACGACAAACTAAGAGAGCAATAATTGCCATAATCATGCAGAGCGACAAAACATCATTGATCAAAGCATAAAGTGATACTACAAGTTGAAAACTAAAGGATCATACAAGCTATGGTGACTTGAGATAATCATAACATGGTGTGAGCATGCACCAAGTCAACCCAAATAAACATCAAAGGAGAATACCACTATACTATGCTTTAATATGCTAAAACAACGCATGATTCATCCAAGGCACATTAAGCAATCTCAATTGTTTATAACAAGTCATGCTACAGCAAAGAATACTAAGCATAAAGCCAAAACAATATCAAGCATGGCATGACAAAGCATAGGCCACAGTCAAAAACACGCTCTTTTTACCACATAAGCATGAACTTTCCTAGTCTTTTCCAAACCAAACCAAACTATTTGCAAACCAATGTATGAAAGAGGGGGTCCAACCAATTTATTCAAAAAACTAATAAAACCAAGCAAACTAAAAACAAAAACAAAAACAAAAAAAGAAGATGCTCCAAAAAAACACAATTGTGCATGAAACAATAAAAATGAAGCATAGGCCACAGTCAAAAACAAGCTCTTTTTACCACATAAGCATGAACTTTCCTACTCTTTTCCAAACCAAACCAAACTATTTGCAAACCAATGTATGAAAGAGGGGGTCCAACCAATTTATTCAAAAAATTAATAAAACCAAGCAAACTAAAAACAAAAACAAAAACAAAAAAAGAAGACGCTCCAAAAAAAACACAATTGTGCATGAAACAATAAAAATGAAGCGTTTGGAAGAAACCTGAGATTTTTATTGATGAAGAAGGGGATGCCTTGGGCATCCCCAAGCTTTGACGCTTGTACTTCTTGGATATTTCGTGGGGTGACACGCGTGGCATCCCCAAGCTTGAGCTTTAGTCCATCCTTCATCTCATTACTCATTCCTTCCATACACCTGAAATTTTTCCTTCATACAAAACTTCAGACAATCTTTATTAGCAACATTATTGCACTTAAGATAATAAGTCTTTAGGTTCAGTTTCGATATCAATAAAACTTCCATTAAAACACAAGCTACTGTAGCACTTCCCTCAAAAAGCTCAATTCCCAAAAGAACTCAAAAAGGAACCAACAAGAAGCAAATGCAGAAAATGGCAGAAATTTGTCAAAACAGACCAGCAGGTAAAGACGAATTTTTTCAAAGACCATATGTTGCTCAAACCAAAAAGTGTTGAACTAACGAAAGTTATATAACAACCCGGGGCAGAAGCAAAAACAAGTACAGCTCAAACCGACATACAGAGCTCTCTCACGAATTTTTACGGTGAAGCACAAAAATCTGTTTCGGGACAGTCCCAATCATTACTTCACTCTCATTAGAGGTTACTCTTGGCACAAAAAGCAAATAAAAAGGATAAGGAGAGGTTATTACAGTGGTAATAACTTCCAAGAATCATCTAAAACTTTTGGGTTATCTTCCAATAAGTACTTTTCTTTAACGCCTTTAAGTTAGGCATGATAGTTTAAAAAGATGCACACATAAAAAATATGAACAGAAGTAAAAGAGAGCATCAAGAAGCAAATTCGAAACACATTTAATTCTAACCCACTTCCTATGCATATGAATCTTGTAAAGAAACAAGTCATGAAAGCACAAAGCAACAAGCATAGGAAAGCAAAACAAGTGCAACTTCAAAAATTTCAACATAAAGAGGGGAAACTTAATATTATTGAGATGCATAGAACCCCTCTCTCATAATAACTTTCAGTAGCAACATGAATAAAAGTAACAATATAACTATCATAAGAAACATTCTTATCATGAGCCACATGCATAAAAGAATTAATACCCCCCACATAAGAATAGTCATTCTTATTAATCATAGTGGGAGCAAACTCAACAAAATAGCTATCATTATTATTCTCATCACCATAATCATCAAATATAGGAGGCATATTGTAATCATAATTAATTTTCTCCTCAATAGTAGGTGGACTGAAAATATCATAATCATCATTGTAATCATCATATATTGGAGGTATAGTATCATCAAAGTAAATTTCCTCCTCCATGCTTGGGGACTAAAAATATTATTCTCATCAAAACTAGCTTCCCCAAGCCTAGACTTTTCCATAGCATTAGCAACAATGGTGTCCACAGAATTCATACTAACAACATTGCTATTAGCATGCAAATAAAGCTCCATAGGTTTTTTAATTTTCTCTTCAAACACTTCATGTCCTAACTCAAGATAAATATTATAAAGCTCTCTAATTTTGTTGTTGTTTTCCATTAAGCCTAACTAGTGAAAACAAGAAACAAAAAGACAAAATTGCAGAATCTAAAGGAAATAACTTCGAGCACTCACACCGGAGGATGTGAGTACCTTTTACCTTACCTCCCGGCAACGGCGCCAGAAAATAGGCGTTTGCCGTCGGAGGTTCTTCTTCTTTAATCATCCGGTGTGAATACCTTTTACCTTTCCTCCCCGGCAACGGAGCCAGAAAATAACTTGATGTCTACGCACTTCTATTCTTGCAGACAGTTGTTGGGCCTCCAAGTGCAGAGGTTTGTAGAACAGCAGCAAGTTTTCCCTTAAGTGGATCACCCAAGGTTTATCGAACTCAGGGAGGAAGTGTTCAAAGGTATTCCCTCTCAAGCAACCCTGCAATCAAGATACAAGAAGTCTCTTGTGTCCCCAACACACCCAATACACTTGTCAGGTGTATAGGTGCACTAGTTCGGCGAAGAGATAGTGAAATACAAGTGGTATGGATAATTATAAGTGGTAACGGTGCTAGAAAATAACTTGATGGCGTGGAAGAGACTAAAGGCAAACTGAAATAAAGATGGAAGCAAGCAAACATGTAACAGATCTAGTAGCAAACGGTGTATCAATGCTAAGAAACAAGGACTAGGGATCATACTTTCACTAGTGAACACTCTCATATAAATATCTTCTCTTTATGATACAACGCTGAACTACTCTCCGGTTGGACACTCTAATCGTTGGTAGGGCTATAACATCACTCCTCAAAGTAAGCCTTTCCCATCTAGAAAACCCCACACTGTCACCTTGAGTACTAGATGAGTCCAACAAACACCACAATTTCATAAAGACATCCAACTCCAAATATAACTCATAACAAGTATTTGTAATCTCTAGCCTAAGTGCCACCATGGTGTGCACGCTGTCACTTTTACACACATCGGGAGAGCAGAGATCTAATAAAGCACTTGAGTAGCAGAATAGATCTATAGATTACAAGCTCATGATCACAATATGATCATGCATAGAGAGAGAGAGAGATGAACACATAGCTACCGGTAGAACCCTTAGCCTCGAGATAGAACTACTCTCTCCTCATCATGGGAATTAGCAACGGTGATGGAGATGGCAGTGGAGATCGATGGAGATGGCTCCGGGGACACTTCCCCGTCCCGGCAGGGTGCCGGAACAGAGACTTTCTGTCCCCCGAATCTCCCCTTCGTTTGTGGCGGCGCTGCGGAACTTTTCGTGGCTGGAGGCTTCCTCTTTAGGGTTTTCGCATCGGGAGGCATCTTATAGGCGAAGAGGCAAGGTCGGTGGGCGGCCAGGGGGCCCACACCACCTGGTGGCGCGGCCAGGGCTAGCCCGCGCCACCACATGGTGTGGCCAGGCCCTGGCCCTCCTCCGTCTCGTATTCTGGCTCCGTGAGTCTTCCGGTAAAATATCAACTTTGGCTTTTGTCCCGTCCAATTCCGAGAATATTCATTTTCTGACTTTCCTGGAACCAAAAACAGCAGAAAACAGGCAACTGGCACTGTGGCTCTTGTTAATAGGTTAGTCCAAGAAATCATATGAAAAGTACTCCAAAGTGTGGACAAAACATAAGAAAGTAGATAAAACCAAGCATGGAACATCAAAAATTATAGATACATTTGCAATGTATCAGGTCTCCACATTAATCCATCACCACCTGCATCATTGACAACATATTCGGATGCCGACTGGGCTGGTTGTCCAGACACTCATCGATCCACTTCAGGATACTGTGTTTATCTTAGTAACAATCTTATTTCTTGGTCTTCAAAACGCCAGCTTACGGTCTCTCGATCGTCTGCTGAGGCTGAGTACCGGGTTGTTGCACATGGAGTGGCTAAAACAGTTTGGTTGCGCCAATTACTTGAGGAGCTTCATCGTCCTATTCATCAGGCTACCGTGATTTATTGCGATAACATTTCTACAGTTTACATGTCAGGCAATCCGGTGCAACATGGATGCACCAAGCACATTGAGATTGACATCCACTTTGTTCGGGAGAAAGTTGCTATGGTCCAAGTACGAGTTCTACACGTTCCTACAACAGCACAGTTTGCCGACATCTTTACCAAAGGGCTTACAACAATACCTTTTATTGATATTCGATCCAGTCTCAACGTTATTGATACCACCGTTGACACTGCGGGGGATGTTAGATTACAGTTTGTGTACCTCATGTTAGGGTACCAACCGGCCTCCTCATGTACTATATAAACCTTTGTACCCCTTTGTTTTTGAGTTGAGCAATTGTATTATCATAATTCTACAGTATTCATTACAATCGACGAAATATACATTTTTTTACAAAATAAGAAAAGGGGATGGAAAACAAGGTAGTCAGTTGAGTATTGAGACACTAATAGAGAAGCCCATGTGAATGCTTACCCTCTATATCCACCATGGAACAAAACAAGTTTTTTCGTACCTGTCCATAAACGGGACGTGTCAAGGCAACATTTTATGTATGACTAAGTCAACCACTACAATTTGTCCTTTATCGGATGTATAGCGGAGCACATGGCTCTCCCTGTTTATACACGAGTATAGCATAGTCTCCCTTTTCTATTCCAAAAAGAAGTTTTCACAACATTATTTAGGAATTAGGATATGTTAGAACATGTCCACCGCAGGCCCCCAAAGCCCCCTACCCCCACCGGCCAAATCCGCCTGTGTTGGTGGTCTAAAACAATAATTTCAAATTCGTTTGAAATAAGTTAGGTGAAAAATTGGCCAGATTGCAGAGTTTAGAATGGGTTAGAGCATCTCTGTCCTCAGTCGTAGGCAATAATGCCCCCCCTCCCCTGTCCCAATCCGTCCGCTAGAGTAAAAACCTGAATATCATATCTGTTTGAATTAACTTAGACGTAAAATAGGTGAGATTACTGAGTTTTTGCCGTAACCGGTACTTTTAGTGCCTTTGGAGAAAGAAGTTTTTGAGAAAAAAAACTCTGACTAGAGCTCGGGGTTTTGGGACCACCGTGCTACACCGCACCCCTCCAGAGAGATGTCTATTTGACGGACACACTTGGGGCATTAGAGGACTACTAGGCCAACACCTCCCTTAGAGAAGAGTCTTTCTGTGCGCAGACACATAAGGGTTTTGTTGCTACACCGGTTGAGCTCTAGTACAAGATCTCGCCGGCCTTTGCTTCCTCCAATCTGGCACACTTGGGCATCAACTCACCAACAGTCAACTCATGGTTGTCATCACACATGGTACATAGAGCACAAGGGACAAACCTCTCCAACGAGGGGATTCTCGTTTTCCACCGGAGCATATATGGTAGCCTAGGCGAACGAAAGACCACCACAAGAAAGTACAAAAGATCATTAATTAGAAGAATGAGACTGCGAGCCGGAGCCCCTACAACGGATTGAATATTATGTTTTTGAAGCGAATTGATGATACATTTTTAGTATGTTTGGAATATGTTATCTCAACCGTGTGATGGAGTGTAATGTCTTAAAAAAAGTTATCTCACCGGTGCGCTGAATTAGTATCATAGTAGAGGTGTATGCTTGTGATTCTTAAAATATGAAAAATTATTCCACGATGACTGTATGCAGCCCAATTTTCCCTTTTCAACCGGGCCAGCTAGCCCTTTCTATTTATTACTCGACAGAAATGTATTCAATTTGTTACAAAATAAATAGAGGGACACAAATCAAGCTACTCCAAGTGCTCAACCCTAAGTAGTCAGTTGAGACTTGAGACACTAATAGAAAAGCTACCCGAAGTGCTCAACCTCGGCCATCCACCACGAGACACTACAGGAAACACGTGCAATGACGGCACCCCAAAACCGTCGGCAAAAGACACAATAAAGCCATCGGCAACGGCTGTGCCGATAGTTGCCCTCGCTGTTAAGCCACTACGGCAGAGCGATCCTTTGCCGTGTGGACAATATAACACGGCAAAGACTTTGCCGTGTGTATACACACGGCAACGTTTGCCACAGCAAAGGCCCTTTGCCGTGTGTTTTCTAAATAAGACACGGCAAGGCTTTGCCGTGTGTCTTACGCGTAGACACGGCAAAGTAAAGTGAGATGACGGTTCTCTTTGGAGATGACGGTGTCTATTCTTTGCCGTGTGACAATCATAAATCCAACACGGCAAAGGCAGCATTTTTTTCGCAAAAATAAAGATATTTTGGTCAAGACGTAAGAACTAGCTAGCTAGTATAAGAAGAAGCATGGTTCATGTAGGAAAAAATAGGCTATTTTTTTTAAATAATACTTTTTTTAATAATTTTAAATAATACATTTTTTTAAATGCCGAGAGGTTATAGGGGCAGTGTGAAGAATAGGGGAACTAGTCGGCGTTTCAAAAGCAGACAGGACTGATCGACTATTTAAAAACCGATAAGGGGGACTAGTCAGCTTTTCAAAAGCAGATATGACTGATCGGCTATTCAAAAGCCGATAAGAACTGGTCGGCTATTCAAATACCGACATCGCGCTAGAATTGCAAATCTTTCAATTCGTTTATTATTCATGAAAAATATTAAAAAAGATAGCAAAAAATAGTTTGGGACGATAGGAGTGAGTCAGGCAGAAAACCAATCCAATCCGACGTACTCCAAATCGGCAATGCGTCAGTGTTTGATTCATTTTTTTTCTCTCTCTTCTGAACGAAGATATGATTGTTCTGACTTTGATTCGGTGGACGATGCAATCGATTAGAGAAGGACGACGTAGGTCAACATGTAGTACAATTGTACCAGCTGGTCCATCACGAGCCTCGTCTCTCGCATGCAGTAACTACTTTTCGGTACTTCTTCGCCAACAATAGCATTGTGTGCCTCCGTTTGGACTTTTCCAATTCAGAATTTGAATTGGTTAGATGGACACTTTGCTGATTTGTGTTTTAGTTAATTCTCTGCTCATCGGTGTAGCAGTCAAAACACTGCGCTTTGCTGTAATCTCCTGTGGATCACATCATTTCATCGCCAAACCCGACAACATTATGGTTAGGTCTTAGAGAACTGTTAACCATGTACTTAAAGGGCGTGGTGAAGCTCCATTGATCTGGCCGGAGTGTCTGGTTCCGGAAGGCTACGCCAGTGAACTCACATGGGCGCATATGCCTGGAGTTTGTTGAATCGGAAGAAATTCGCGCATGCGCACCTGTGTTTTTTTTGCTGGCCGTTTGGTTTTAGTAGGAGCGTGGTGAAACTCTACTACCTGTTACCATCATGCGACATGTCTTTGACGATACGCATGGTGAAATCAGATGCGGAGAATGTCATGAAGACAAGGACATGTGGACGAGCTATGGTGGATTGAGTCTTTATGACGATGGGGATCTGGCTTGGTTATTTGTGACTCGCAGCAACGTCTGTTAGAGAGAGCGACATCACAAGAGGAGTTCACAGTCTTACCTTGCAGGGTGAAAACCCAAGGTCTGGCCTTTATTGGTTGTGCCTGGCAAAATCCTTGCAGAAGGCATTGCTTTGCGAGCGAGGACTTTCTTCAAGGTAAAAACCTAGATCTTTGATCGGGCGATGACAGCGCATGTGCACTATTTTATTCTTGGAGGCGTCGCTTTTGGAGGGGTTGAATTTATGGTGTTGTTTTGCTGGTGGTAGCGTCGCTGCTGCTGAGAATCGGATTCCTGCAGCGAGATTTTTCTTTTTTAATTCTTCTTCTTTTTTCGGTTGTGTGCATCCGTATTGCTATTAGGGTATGCGTTGTTGCAGAGGCTGGGTGTAATTGGTATCCATGTAATATTAATATATGCTTATTTCCACAAAAAAATGTACTTAAAGGGTGTTCTCGGGTGTTTATTCACCTCGTCTCCATCTCCTATGGTTATTTTCGCAAGCAATTACATATAAGATCTACAATGCTAATCCTGCTCCTTGACAACCAAATATACTTGGGCAACTTGACTGATTACAATGGAGAATGCATAGGAAAGGAAACTTGGATATCACTTCCAAAATCTACAATATTACACTTTATCAGAAGTAATAAGATCTAGAATAGTAGCTACTTATCCGTCCAATGCATATCCGGTTTGGTGTACTCCTATATTTACTTGGGCTTGGGCAGCTTGATTGATTTAACCATTATGGCGATGTGAAAATTTGTACAGCAGTACTCCCTTCGTTCAGAAATATAAGACACTTTAGCATTGTGAAACGAATGTATCTAGACGCTGTTTAGTGTATAGGTTCACTCCAAACCTTTATGAACCTATACACTAAAAGACGTCTAGATACATTTGATTCACAAGCTAAAACGTCTTATATTCCGAAAGGGAGGGAGTAGTAGACTAAATTGATTTAGTACAGAATATATTCAAAGGGAACAGAGTAGAAACGTGTCGATTTCACAGAGCAAAGAGAGCAGCCCGAATGGAAGAATCCATTAAGTAAAGATAGTTCGAACAGAGGACAAGCAGGAGCAAATGCAGGGGAATAGCTTACAAACAGAGGACAAGTACGAACAGAGAGGCGCCTACATGCACAGGAGACATGAGCCTAATTAGGGAGCCAACAACAATCAAGCATGGATGCATGTCACAATTCCTAAGACGATACGAAACCAGCACGAATTGCAGGCTAGAGATCGTGGTCGACGATCTTGGCGCCACCGCCCGGGAGCAGTTCGGCCAGGTGGCGGGTGAGCAGCACGTTGGCGGCGGCGCGCGCCTCCTCCTTGGCGCGGACCTCGGCGGCGGTCGTCTCCGGCATCTTGCTGATGGCCTTGAAGATGGGCCGCAGCAGGGCCAGCTCGGCGTTCACCGTGGCTACTGCCCGCTTGAGAGCCTGCGGGTCGGCGCTCGCCGGCTCGTAGTTGGCCATCACATGGACGGCGTCCAGCATGGCCTCCTGCCGCTGCGGCAGGTCGCCGTCGTCCCAGGCAGCGCCGGCGGTGGCTGCCACGAAAGCGAGCGCGATGAGGAAAAGGGCGAGCTTCTTGGCCATGGTGAGTGAGGGGAAGGTTGTGAATGTGTATCTCTAGGGAAAAGGAGCTGGACGAGTAGATACGGTGGAGTTGTGGTGGCACACCTCGATCGCCTATTCGCCTTGCGCAACTGACTGCTGCCTGTACTCCGTTGCATGCGAGCAGCGTGAGAGCTGGGCGGGCAGAAGAACGTGGCTGATCGACCAAGCTCCTTTGTTTTTACCGTTCCAACCTCCAACTTTTGCTTCACAAGGATGCATGTGAGTACCACTAGCAGTAGTACTAAGTGATAACGACACCTACCCGGTTGACTGGTTGCCCATCTCCCTCCATTATTTGCTTCCCGAATGGTAATATGACCCAGTAGTGTAGTGTAGCTGATAGGATAGGATAAGATATTGCCTATTTCAGTCAATATTACAACCCACATGCACCATCCAGTATATTGTTGCGTCTCAATACCTATTCTGCTCTAGACATGTGTCTTTTCACAGGGTGACAGGGTGTGTATGCAGCTCAACTTTCCCTTTACAACCGGGCCAACACAATATAGATATTTATTACTCGACGGAAATATACAACTTATTACAAAATAAATACTACCTTCGTTTCAGTGAAATAAGGCCCACGCTAATTCCAAGAAGAAATTAATTTGACCAAAAAAGCTAAGCAACAAAAAACTGTGGACTATATTGCACTTAATTAGTACCGTTGGATTCGTTATATATTTTGAGTAATTCTTGGTAAAAATACACACGCAAAACGAGGACGTCTTATTGATTGGAACGGAGGGAGTAGACGGCACGCAAATCAAGCTAGCCAGTTGCAGCTTGAGACACTATCAACCTCGATAATCCACCGAGACACTCTACAGGAAACCATGCAATGCTGACGCCCTAAAACTGTCAGCAAATCACATAAAGCCATCGAAAATAGCTATACCGACGGTCATCCTCGGCTTTAATCCTTCGGCAACATCTTCAACACGAACTAGCGCTTGGCCATCAACAAATAGGAGGCCGTCGGCATGCACATTAATGCCCAGGGTTTTACATGGCCCTTTGTAGAAAATAACCTACCTTCTATTTAACTACGTTCATAGCTATGCCAACGTCCAAGTTGTCTGTCATAGAGGGTCCCTGCATGTCCCTAGCTAATGTGACATGTCGTTGTATGCTTAGGGCATTATTGCCGACGACCACGACGAGGGAACAGTCGGCATACAAAACTATCCGACGACCTTGTTTTGCCGATGACCCTCATAAAAAATCCATCGGCATATAAAAAACCATCGACATATAATGGTTTTTCCTGTAGTGAGATACATTAGCAACAAAACCACTACAAGTGCATACCGGAGAGGAAGAGGAGGGCCCGAGCCACCTCCACTAGCAACTGCTGCAGAGTAGCCACCTGCGGCCTGCTCCTCCCATGGCCCTCGCCGCATAGGGACACCAAAGGCAACATTGTCGAATCCCCAAGGCTCACACTACCATGTTGTGTCGCCAGTACAAGCACAGATCGAGCACTATATTGCCATGGCCCCAGACGACTGCGCCACCTCTTGGCCTGGTGGCGCAGACCCGCGCACACCCCATCGTGCTTTACCCGTCTGTGCCCCTTGGCGTCAGCCAGGGAGGAGAGGGGAACCAGCAGCGAAAACTAGGGTTTCCTCTCGTCGCTTCCGGGGCAATGCGGGACGGGGAAGGAGATAGAGGAGGGGAGCAGGGATTTTTGTTGTTGCACATTTTTTCGATTAATTACTTCCATGGTCGATCTAAGTGTATGGGTGTGATTTTTTTTAAGATACCACTTACACTCAGTGTCTACAACAACGCATTGCCCTACTAGCCTTACGGATGCACAAAACTCAGAAAAAAGAACACAAAAAGAAAAATTCCGCTGCAGCGATCAGTTCCTTATAGCGTCGACAGTAACAACACCAAAATAACACTAGAGCTCCATCCTCTCCAATAAAACAAGAAAACAATGCACAAGCGTCATCATCGTCCGATCAAAGATCATAGGTTTTCACGAAGTTCTTGCTCACAAAGCAATGTCTTCAACATGGCCATTGTCAGACACATCTAATTAAGACCAGATCTTAGATTTTCACCTGCAAGGTAAGACCGTAAACTTCTTATGTGATGTTGCCCCACTAACCGTCGCTGCTGCGAGGCACATATCACCAAGCCAATTCTCATTGCCACAAATGACGTCCCGCCGCAACAGCTAGTTGACCGCCCCGACCGCTTCACACGTCCTCTGGGTCCGTCGATTTAAAATCCTCGACGCATATATCTCGATTTAAAATTGTACTCTCCTCTGTCGTTAATTAATCTGCAGCAATAATCCAAACAGTAGCATGGGACGGTGGGATGGGACGACAGGAGTCACCCTAGCAATCGAATCTGACACACACCAAATCGGCATTATGTCACAGTTTGACTAGCTTTTATTTTTGAACGACGAATCGGTTTTGAACGATCGGATGGCCGGACAAGGAGGACGTTGGTCGAGGGTTACGTAGCAGAGCAACAGGGCTGGCCAGAAGAGCTGCTTTTTTGACCGTTCCAACCTCATCTAAATCTTCAACTTTTGCTTGACAAAGAATGCATGTGACTTGTAGTGTACTTGATGACAAAGTCATCGACTCGGTTGACTGGATACCATCTCGCTCCATTATTTGCTTCACAAATGGTACTAGTGCAGTATATTGCTTTGGCTTGTTGCATCTGAAAATGTACTCTGCTCTAAACAGGTGGTTTTTTTCCCTTGATTTCGTCCCAATACATCACATAGAGATATTTTTTTCTAAAAACTTGGTCAAACTTTATATAGTTTGATTTTTTCAAAAAATTATAGGCCTTAAGCCTTTGGACAAAGGTAGTGTGATATACTTGGGCAAGTAGATTTGATTTGTTTGTAGGAAGTACTTTTAGCACGAATACATTACCGCTAGCCCAACAAGATACAACAAGAGAACACTACATGCTCACACACAACCAGATGTTAGGGTAATAGAGGCCAAAGGCCAGAATATATAGTACATATACAGGTGCAAATATACAGAAAGCCCCCTAACATATGGGGAAACTACAATACACAAATATACTCTAACACCCCCCCCCCCTCAAACTCATGGTGGATCCACAACACTGAGTTTGGAGAGTAAGAAATCATGCTGAGCGCGGGTTTGTGCCTTTGTAAAGAAATCTGCCAACTGCAAGTCTGAGGGCACATAATGAAGCGCAACAACCTGATCCTGCACCTAAGCACGTGTATAAAAAGCATCATCACCAATATGCTTGGTCAGCTCATGCTTGACCGGATCACGTGCAATACTGATAACACTTGTACTGTCTGACAAAAGTGGAGTAGGTGTCGTAACAGAGACCCCAAAATCTGCAAGCAACCACCGTAACCAGGTCACCTCAGCAGTCACCAAAGCCATAGCCCGCAACTCAGTCTCAACACTCGAACGGGAAACCGCTACCTATTTCTTCGTCTTCCAAGCAACAAGCGAACCACCAAGAAACACACAGTAAGCAGAAAGTGAACGACGATCCGTAGGATCATTCGCCCACGTAGCATCCGAGTAGCACTGGAGCTGGAGAGAGCTAGAACGAGGGAAGAAAAGGCGACGAGTAATCGTGCCACGAAGATAACGGAGGACACAGAGGAGATGACCGTAGTGAACAGTGGTAGGAGCTGAGACAAACTGGCTCAGAATATGAACAGGATAAGAGATATCAGGACGGGTGACAGCAAGATAAACGAGACTCCCAACAAGATGGCGATAACGAGTGGGATCGGGAAGAGGATCACCATCCGTAGAACAAAGCTTAACATGAAGCTCCATAGGAGTCTCAACGGTGCGCTCATCCGTAAGAGCAGCCCGAGCAAGAAGATCCTGAATATACTTTTTCTGAGAGATAGAAAACCCATCAGAAGTGGATGAAACCTCAATCCCAAGAAAATAGCGAAGAGGACCAAGATCAGTCATAAGAAACTGATCACGCAAGGCGAGCCTTGACAAAGGCAATATACTCAGGATCATCACCAGTAATGATCATATCATCAACATAGAGAAGCAGAAGAGTGCGTCCACGAGGAGAAGTGTGAACAAAAAGCGCTGGATCATGAGAACTAGGAGAGAAACCAGCAGCAGTCACCACAGAGGCAAAGCGCTCAAACCAGGCACGAGGGACCTGTTTAAGGCCATAAAGAGAACGTCGAAGACGAAAATCATCCCATCGGAAACAGAATACCCAGGAGGAGGCTGCATATAAACCTACTCACTCAACTTGCCATTAAGAAAAGCATTTTAAACATCAAGCTGGGACACAGACCAGCGTCGAACAGAAGCAACAGCAAGAAGAGTACGCATAGTGGTCATATGTGCTACAGGAGAAAAAGTCTCATCATAGTCACGACCATGTTCCTGCTGAAAACCACGAGCCACAAGACGCGCTTTATAACGCTCAAGAGATCCATCAGAGCGGGTCTTAATTTTATAGACCCACTTACATGTGATAGGACGAACACCAGAAGGGGGAGAGACAAGATCCCAGGTGCCTGTGCGCTCAAGCGCAGCAATCTCCTCAGCCATGGCAAGCTGCCATTCAGGATGACACGCAGCATCCCGATATGAAGTCGGCTCGGAAACTACAGAAAGACCATACTGACTAGGGGAGTAACGGGCTGGAGCACGACGCTGACGAACAGGTCGTGAGGAAGGAAGCTCATCCGCTGAAGATGACTCATCAGAAGAGGAGGAAGAAGAAGGCACAGAGGAAGGATCCGAAGCTGGAGACCGAGGAGAACTAGGGGAACTAGACGGAGAAGAGGATGGTGCCGAAGACAAAGGAGGTGCAGCAGAAGGAGGAGGTGGAGGAGAAGAAACAGTGGAAGGTGTATCAGGAAAAAGAAGAAAAGAGAGATCATTCGTTGGGTAAGTGCCAGAGGTGGGGCGTGGATAGAAAGGACGCGTCTCATCGAACGTGACATCACGAGAGATGCGCATACGACGACCAACAGGGTCCCAACAACGATAGCCCTTATGCTCATCACTGTAGCCAAGAAAAACACACTCAACAGACTGAGCGGTTAATTTGGTGCATTCACGAGGAGAGAGAAGAACATAGAAAACGCATCCAAATAAACGAAGAGCCGAGTAGTCTAGACAGGATCCAGAAAGACGCTCGAGAGGAATGTCACCCTGAAGAGCAGCTGAAGGCTGGATATTAATGAGGTAAGTCGACGTAGCGACAGCCTCAGCCCAGAAATGCGGCGGAAGAGAGGAAGCAATCATCATAGCGCGGGTAGTCTCAAGAATATGACGATGCTTACGCTCGGCGACACCATTTTGAGCATGAGCGCCGGGACACGAGAACTGAGCAAGGGTGCCCTGCTCAGCAAGGATACCACGCAGGTGCTGAGAGATATACTCTCCTGCAGAATCAGCACGAAAAACACGAATAGGCATGGAATACTGGGTACGAACCATAGCCACAAAGCGCTAATAAATAGCAAGCACCTCGCTGCGAGAGCGCATAAAAAATTAACCAGGTGTACCGTGAAAAATCATCAATAAACAAAATATAGTATCGGTGGCCCCCTTTTGAAGCAAAGGGAGCCGGACCCCACACATCTGAATGAACTAAATCAAAAGGTCGCTGAGATACAGACACACTAGTAGGATAGGGAAGCTGAATCTGTTTACCTAACCTACAACCCTAACACGAATGTAGCGACGACACATCTCCTGAGACAAGCCCTAGAAGATCACGACGAACTAAGGAGGATAAACGGGAGCCACAAAGAAGACCCAGCCGATGATGCCACTACTGAAAAGAGCCAGTGACAGAAGCAGCAACCGCAGGAGAAGTGGCAGAAGAAGTGTCGGCAGAAGGAACGCGAAGCCAGTCTAACTCCCAGAGCCCCGGAGACTCAATGCTCCGAGGGCCAGCTCCAACCAGAGCCTGTGTACGACGATCCTGAACAGCACAAGAATTAGCATCAAGAATGACCCTACAACCAGAATCAGTAAGCTGACTAGCAGAGAAAAGATTTATCTTAAGACTGGGAACATGAGAAACATCAGGAACAGAGAAGGAGGAGGTAGAGAGGGTGCCTCGACTGGAAACAGGAAGAGAGGTACCATCAGCCGTAATAACACGGACAGGAGAAATAAGAGAGCGAAGAGCAGAAAGAATAGAAGATACAGAAGTCATATGAAAAGAAGCTCCAGAATCCAGATACCACGGGGATGACGTACCTGACTGTGTAGAAGATGATGGTCGCACAGTGCCAGAAGAACTAGTCACAGAACCAGCAGTACCCGACGAGGAGGATCCAGTAGAAGCGAGCAGACTACGAAGACCACGAATAATATCCTGATCCGACAGAGCACCAGCAGGAGGTCCAGAAGCACCAGAAGGAGGTCCAGAGGCAACAACAGAAGATCCTGAAGACCCAGACTGTCGACGAGCAAGATACTGCTGACGTAAGCGTGGATCCCTCGTCCAGCAACCAGAGATGTTGTGGCCAGGCTTGCCACAGTGGGCACAGGGAGGACGAGAACCACGAGGCTGCTGAGACTGACGCTGACCCTGGGCCGGTGGAGTAGAGAGTAGCGGCGGCGCGAGAGACCGCGACGAAGCCGGCGGCACGGGGGGACCATGAGAAGCAAGAACAGACGGAACCTCAAGAAGACCAGCACCACGAAGACGAGTCTCCTCAGCACGAAGCTCAGCCAGTACCTCAGAGAGCGGAACACGACCACAGGCAAGCAGCTGGGCACGGCGCGGCTCAAACTCCTTGCGGAGCCGTGACAAGAACTCAAAGACGCGCTGAAACTCCAGATCCGTGCGCACAATCAGACAGCAGGGACAAGTGTTACACACCGCTGTACGAAGAGAGTCAAGCTGACGCCAAATAGCAGCACTCTGAGTGTAGAAATCATCAATAGTAGAATCACCCTGCTTAAGATCATGCTCCTAACGAACCACGGATAGATAAAGAGCATCTCCAGATGGCTGATAGCGCTGACGAAGAAAACCCACTGAGCAGCAGCAGTGGGAAGACCCATGAACTCAGCAGCATACTGAGGCAGAACACTGGAAGTGAGAACAGCAGCAGCACGAGCATCCTCATCTATCCACTGAGTGTAGTCGGCCAGATCCAGCCGGTAGGCCGTAGTAGCAGCAGAATGCGCCTGAACCTGGCGCTCATAGTCAGCCTGTGCAGAATCATCAGCACTCTGGGCTACATCCTTGACCGCCTGAGTAGCATCGGGGGCAAGGACAACGGGCGTCGGTGCACGAGGCACTGGAGGCACAACGGGGCGCGGTGGACAGGAGATCTCACCGGAAAGCACACCCCAAAGGGGAGACCGCGCATATGAACGCGCATAAAGGCAGCGAAATCAGGATAATTCGCGCCATCAAAGATCACCGGGCAGCGGGGAATCGCAACATAGCCCGAGGAGGAAGACATTTTTTTTAACTCAAACCAGATCGAACAGATCTGGATCTGGCGAGACTTCGGCGCTGGCGGGCCGACGGGCGACGGGGGAGGCGGGGCGGCGACCGGACGGAGAGGATGCGGCGGCCGGGGCGGCGGCGTCGAGGCGACGGGGTCGGGCCGGCGGCGGCGGATCCGGGGCGGCGGGGCGGGCGGCCGGTGGCTGGCGACGGCGGCAGCGTCGGTGGCGGTGACGGGCGGCGGCGGCGGCGAGATCCGGGGCGATCGGCGGCGGCGGGAGGGCCGGGGCCGGCGGCGGTGGCGGCGACGGCGGCGGCGGGAGGAGAGAGGAAAAAAAGCCTTACGGCTCTGATACCATGTTAGGGTAATAGATCTTGTATTACTAGAGAGCCAAAGGCCAGAATATATAGTACATGTGCAGGTACAAATATACAGAAAGCCCCCTAACATCTGGGGAAACTACAATACAAATATATACTCTAACACCAGAGACGAACAATAAAAAGGAGAGGCCTAGAGCAGTTAATACTAGAACAGAGGACAAGAGCAAAACAAAATCACTACAGGCTCAGACGACCACGAAGCTAGGAATGAACGATCAGCTATGGAGCGGTAGTTCTAGGAGGACGAGGGGCAGCCGCCTGCCTGCCTGCACGCGCTCATGGTCTTGTCGCTGCCCAGCAGCAGCCGTAGCTGGTGGCGAACGAGCAGCTCCTCGGCGGCTTCTTGCGCGTCTGACTTGACGCGGACTTTGGCGGCGCTGCTCTCCGGCAGCTTGGCGATGGCGTTGAAGACGACCCCGAACGGGCCGAGCTCGCGCCTCATGAAGGACCCCGCCCGATGCATCGTCTCGGGGTCCGCCGATGCAGGGTCGGAGGACATCCGGATGACCTCCGCCATGGACTCCTGCCGCTGCGGCAGGTCGCCGTGGTCGGTGGTGGCGGAGGCTGGTCCACACGCGACCAGAGCGAGCACGAGGACGAAGGAGAGGAACTTGGCCATGGCTTTAGCTAGGGGAGTGGGGATCAGTGGAATGGGTGGAGCGTATGTTGTTGGGCATGTAAGCTGAGGAGTATATATATATGGTGGAGTGGAGTGGTAGGGTAGGCACGCATCGCGTTGTGAAACTGCCGCCTGCTTGCAGTTGCAGTGTAAACGGCGTGAGAGGCAGAGGATAGAGAGTGTGACTGCTCGGTGGCTTTTCATGCCATGTTCACCTTTTTTTTTGCCGACATTTGCATGTCAGATTTAATGTTTTGTTTTCTCATTCGATTCTAAATGCCGGTTTGAACTTGTTTCATGCGTCGCACCGCACCGGCCTCGCAAAATGTTTTTTATTTTCTAATCTAGTCCTGTGTTTTTCCATGTTTTAAAAATCTTCTACATGCTGAAATAATTTCTCAAGTATCTGGATACCGATACCTGCCAGCCTTTGCTTCACACTGATGTCAGTAGGCAGTCCTAAATATAAAATCTTTTGACCAGATTAACTTGTCAGAATGTTTTGTATTTAAGAGCATAGCGGCCATGTTCCCTCGCGTGGAGGGCCGTCGGCGCCTGACCCTCCACGTCGCCGGTGTCTAGTGTCTCCCGTTTCTCTTGTTTGCCGGAAGAAGCATCCATCGCTGCCTAGGAAGATCGAACTCTGGCGCCAAATCGCAAGAAGAAGTATGGCAAGGAACTATTGGACGTGTTTGGGGCAGATGTGGTTTATACCCCGACATCGTCTAGATTCTGGGAAAGAAGGGCATCGAAGAAATCGGTCTGGCAAACTGAGGTGTCTCCTTTGGTGTGCAGATCACCGGTGCTTTTGTTGGATGGATCGCTGGAGCAGCATCATTCTAGAAGGGCAAGCTCTTCTTAGCCAACCAGATAACTGGCGGCGCACTCGCCGAAGGCTCGGTGACGCCGTTATTCCTCATCTCTGCAGACTGAGGGGCAACGGCTCACCCAGCCTCCGCGCGCATGGGTCCATGGAAGGGTATGTTGCCAAGGAGAGTGTCACTCCATCGTTGTTGCTTGGATTGTTCCTGGAACGTGTGATGCTGGCAATAGACAGCTGCCCTCCGGCCGGCAAGCCACCTTGGCGTTCGTTTTCAAATCGCATGTAGATGGAGATGCAGTGTGCGCGGGGTTTGCGTATCTTGATCTGACGGTTTGGTCTGGTGGGTCAGACCGTATGCAGCTGATCTGAGCCGCCCAGGGCCCTGGGATCATCTACGCCATTGGTTCACGCTATGGGAAGGAAGTTCAACGCTGAGGGGGAAAACGCTTAGCATAGCCCAGAACCCCCGGCTTTAGTCAACGCCAAGGGTGACCCTCGGCACTAAGCCCTCGGCTTCGGTGGTCCTCGGCACAGCTCGATACCGTCGGTGTTGCTTTGCCCTCGGCGTAGAGGATTGTGCTGACGGTTTATCTCGCCCCTCGGCACAGTCCAGCCGTCAGCTCAGAAAGTTAATGGCACACAGAACACGACGCCCAGGAGAAACACCAAGGGGAAAAAGCCCGGCGTAGGTGGCCACATGGAGCTTGGGCATGTATGCTCGGGAAACTTGCAATTTTTTTCATTTTTAGGTTCAGAAATCATTTTTAGATTTGAACCACACTTGTACATATATCCTAGGGCAACTTTCAAGTTTTCGTGTGATTCTACCTGCTCGGGCAGTCTTTTTTCGACGAAACCCTATTCTATGGGTCCCACAGATCTACCCTTTACCTTTCTCCGTATGAGGGTTGACCAATGTATTTTTTTATTGGATTAGGTTTGTTCAGGTCACATCTACACAGAAAACCAAGGTTGAGACATATATGCCAACTTTAGCCATCCGTTTGATTTGTAGCGGGAGTTTTCTCCTACATGTCCAGCACTTCTCTAATTATTATCGCATGCACGTGAACATGCTCGTACCCGAGAGCTAGGAATTGCATCTATGGACCCTCCACCACACCTGTACATGTATGCTTGGGCCACTTGCAAATTTTTGTGTGATTCCGGCGCTTTAGCGGTCTTTTTCCAGCGAAATCCCAGTCCGTGTTCATGCAGATCTACCCCTCCACCTTTCTCCCCGGAGAGCTATGAATTGCACCATTGGGACTTCTAGCATACTTGCAACCATGTGCTAGGTCCACATGTAAGGTTCGTGGGAATCCAACAGTCTTTCTCCACCGAAACACTAGTCTATGGGCTCCGACGGTCTATCCCATGTAGCTCGTTCTATATATGTGATATATTACTAGAAACTAAAAGTATTATGCAACCAAAAATATCAAATGCAAACATGTTTAATTCAGACATATATATATACAAAAAATCAAAGGACTAAAATAATGGGAAAGGAACAATGCCGAGGGGAATACCCTTGGCGTAGTTGCAGCAATGCCAAGGGGAGTACCCTCGGTGTAGGTGGAGCAATGCCGAGGGGATTCCCCTCAGTGTAGGTACTAGTATGTTCACAGGTGCATGCTCGTGGTAACGCTGATAGTCACCCCCTCGGCTTTACTATGCGTCATTAACTATGTGTACGCAGAGCTACACCGACGGTACATGATACATTGTAAATGTATCTATAATTTTTGATATTTCATGCTTGGTTTTATCCACTTTCTTGTGTTTTGTTGCAACTTTGGAGTACTTTTCATATGATTTCTTGGACCAACCTATTAACAAGAGCCACAGTGCCAGCTGCCTGTTTTCTGCTGTTTTTGGTTCCAGGAAAGTCAGAAAATGAATATTCTCGGAATTGGACGGGACAAAAGCCAAAGTGCCTATTTTTCCGGAAGGGATCAAGTGCCAGAATACGAGACGGAGAAGGGCCAGGGAGCCACCACACCACCTGGCCTGCCAGCTGCCTGTTTTCTGCTGTTTTTGGTTCCAGGAAAGTCAGAAAATGAATATTCTCGGAATTGGACGGGACAAAAGCCAAAGTGCCTATTTTTCCGGAAGGGATCAAGTGCCAGAATACGAGACAGAGAAGGGACAGGGAGCCACCACACCACCTGGCCCGCGAGCCCAGGCCTGGCCCGCGCCAGGGGGTGGTGTGGCCGCTCCCGGCACCCCCTCGGCCTCCCCTTCCGACTATAAGTTGCCCTCGGGACGAAAAGCCTAAGGACCCGATCAAAAATCCAGGAAAGAGTCTGTAGCCGCTGTCATCTCCATCCCTAGATCGGGAGGGATCTGAAGCTCTTCCCGGCACCCTGCCGGAGAGGGGACTTCACCCTGGAGGCCTTCTTCTTCACCATGCAAGCCTCCGGTGTGATGCGTGAGTAGTTTATCCTTGGACTACGGATCCATGTAGTAACTAGATGGCTGGTTTCTCCTCCTTTGTGCTTTCATGTTTAGATCTTGGGAGCTCCGTTCATGATCAAGATCATCTATTTGTAATTCATACATGTTGTGTTTGCGGGGATCCGATGGATATTGAGATGCTATTTTAGATTGATTATTGATTATTGATTCTATCATGTCTTTGTTATTTGTGATCTTGCATGCTTTCCGTTGTTAGTAGCTATCTTGGCCAAGTAGATGCTAGCAACTCCAAGAGTTAGTATTTATGCTCCATAGTGGGTTCATGCCTCTGGTAATCTGGGGAAGTGACAAAAATCTCTAAGGTACTAGATGTGTTGTTGCTATTAGGGAGAAAACAACAATCCTTTGTTCATAGAACAATCGTATTGTTTACTTTACACGCAGTTCGTAAAGCAATAATCTGTTGCTTGCAACTTAATACTGGAGGAGGTTCGGATGATAACCTGAAGGTGGATTATTAGTCATAGATGAAGTTGGATGGCGGTCTATGTATTATGTTGTAATGCCCAATCAAGTCTCAGAGGAGTCAAGATGATTAGTATATGCATGTATTGCTTTCTCGGTGTTTGTCAATTGCCCCGCTGTAATTTGTTCACCCAGCATGTTATCTATCTAAGGAGAGCCACCTCTAGTGAACTATGGATCCCGATCCTTTTTCTTTACATACAATCTACAAACTTTTACTGCTTTGTGTTTACTTTCTGCAAACTTTTACTTCTTGCCATTCGATACGTTTAATCCTTTGTTTTCCTCAAAACACGGTGAGATTGACAACCTCATCGCAAGTTGGGGACAAAGTTCTGTGGTTGTGTTGTGCAGGTCTCCACGTTGCTACTAGCACCGGTAGTGCACCCTGCCAAAGCTCAGCTAGTAACACCTTTGGGGTGTTTCCTTGCTCCTACTGGTTCGATTAAACCTTGGTCTCATAACTGAGGGAAAACTTGCTTTTGTGCTCATCATACCTTCCTCTTGGGGTTCCCAACGAGCTCTACATTAATCACGAGCCAGCAAAGATTTTTCTCGCGCCGTTGCCGAGGAGTCAAGGACATCTTCACAAGGGGAGTCCCTCATAACCAATCTCTTTACTTTGTTGTTTTTGTTTTGCTTAGTTTTCTTTTTGCTTTGTTTGCTTGTTTTGTTTTTCAAAAACACAAAAAAATTAGTTTTACTAGTTTGCTTTTTTATTCCAAAAAAACACACAAAAAATTAGTTCCTTTCTTAAGTTGCCTTTATGACTAGCTCTACTCCAATCATTATTTCATTATGGATAGTTCACTCAGTTTCCTATTTGGGAACAGTTTTATGACTGCTAAGGTAATAGATGAACCACCGCCTGCTAGAACCTCCATGGAAGAAGAAATTGCTGAACCTGAAAGCTCATTAGATGAAAAAGAGGAGGAGAGTGATGGACAAAAGGAGGAATAATGGATCTACCCATGCCTACCTTCCAATGAGAGTAACTCTTTATCCCTTACATTATTTGATTGTGCCCCATGCTTATCAAAGGAGGGTGAATGTTATGTTCCCGAGGATTCTTTTGAAAATATTTATAATAAAGCTCTAGTGCTTGTAGATCATGAAAAGCATGCCTTATTTGATAGTTATATTGTTGAGTTTATTCATGAGGCTACTGAAAATTATTATGAGAGAGGAAAATATGGTTGTACAGGTTTTCATGGTATTGAAACACCTCTCTATGTGCTGAAAGTTTTGAATATGCTCTTGTTTTGTCTACCCATTCTTGCTACTATGTGCTTCTTTGATTTATTTTCTTACAAGGTTCCTATGCATAGGAAGTGGGTTAGACTTAAATGTATTCTGAATTTGCTTCTTGATGCTCTCTTTTACTTCAATTCGTATTTCCTATGAGAGCATCTTCTCAAACTATCATGCCTAACTTAAAGGCGTTAAAGAAAAGTACTTGTTGGGAGATAACCCAAGAATTTTAGTTGAGTCTTGGAAGTTATTACCTCTGTAATAAAATCTCCTTATCTTTTTTATTTGCCTTTTGTGCTAAGAGTAACCTCTAATGAGAGAGAAGTAATGATTGGGAAAGTTCCTGTCCCGAAACATATTTTTGTGCTTCACCGTAAAACTTCCTGAGAGATCTCTGTACTTCGGATTGAGCTGTGAATTTTTGTTATTCTGCCCCAGGTTGTTATCTAACTTTCGTTAGTTCAGCACTTTTTGATTTGAGCAATAGAAGGTCTTCGAAAAAATTCGTCTTTACCTGCTGGTCTGTTTTGACAGATTTCTGCCATTTTCTGCATTTGCTTCTTGTTAGTTCCTTCTTGAGTTCCTTTGGGGAATTGAGATTTTTGAGGGAAGTGCTACAGTAGCTAGTGTTCTAATGGAAGTTTATTTGGTGTTAGAACTGAATCTTGATACTTATTTATATTAAGTGCACTAATGTTGCTAATGAGATTGTGTGAAGTTTTGTATGAAGGAAAAATTTCAGGTGTATGGAAGGAATGAGTAATGAGATAAAGGATGGACTAAACCTCAAGCTTGGGGATGCCACGCGTGTCACCCCAAGAAATATCCAAGAAGTAAAAGCGTCAAAGCTTGGGGATGCCCAAGGCATGCCCTTCTTCATCAGTAAAAATCCCAGGTTTCTTCTAAACGCTTCATTTTTATTGTTTCATGCACAGTTGTGTTTTCTTGGAGCGTATTCTTTTTCATTTTTGTTTTGGTTTTTAGTTTGCTTGGTTTTCTTAGTGTTCTGAATAAATTGATTGGACCCCCTCTTTCATACTTTGGTTTGCAAATAGTTTGGTTTGGTTTGGAAAAGAATAGGAAAGTTCATGCTTATGTGGTAAAAATAGCTCGTTTTTTTACTGTGGCCTATGCTCTGTCATGCCATGATTGATATTGTTTTGGCTTTATGCTTTGTATTCTTTGCTGTAGCATGACTTGTTATAAACAATTGAGATTAATTAATGTCCCTTGGATGAATCATGCGTTGTTTTAGCATATTAAAGCATAGTATAGTGGTATTCTCCTTTGATGCTTTATTTAGGTTGACTTGGCGCATGCTCACACCATGTTATGACTATCTAAAGTCACCATAGCCTGTATGATCCTTTAGTTTTCAACTTGTAGTATCACTTTATGCTTTGATCAATGATGTTTTGTCGCTCTGCATGATTATGGCCATTATTGCTCTCTTAGTTTGTCGCTCCCAGTCTTTTGCTAGCCTCCACAATAAAGTATGAGTTCCACTCATGCATCCAACTCCTTAAACCAAGTTATTCCAAAGAGTCCATCGTACCTACCTACTAGCTTATGCTATTCCAAGTACATTCATGCTTTTGTTTACCTTTCACTTGTTATGAGAAAACTACTGATTAAAGCTCTCACGAACTTGATGGCACACTTTACTTTTTGCCTCTAATAAACTTGAACCATTGGGTCCTTCTTTGTTGTGTATATGCTTGCGCTTTATAAGTTGAAATTAGCAGAACCATGTTTCATGGGGAACTCTTTCAACATTGCACTTGTACTTTGTACCCCGTTGATATCATGTTCTTTTGCTTACGGATCCCGGTGGTGTGAAATAAAAGTGGAACTTGTAAGATCATGGAGTTTGTATATGTGTTAGAGAAACGCCTGGGCCGCTAGCCTAAGCCATGCCTAATCATGGTGGAAACTTGCAGCATCACCATAATGAGCACTCTATGAAGCATCCTCAATAAAAACCTATGCAAATAGCAAATAAAAAGATCGCTGAGATGCTCATTGTCTGCTTGCCTTGTCATTTTGATTATGGGAAAGCTCCCGTATCATGTGCAAGGGGTACCCCGTTGACGGTTCTTAATGATACACATATACTTACAATGACAAGAGCTTACTCGTGACTAAAGTTGAGTAGCATGAGGATCGGTCTTCGTAAGTAAGGGGCATGAGATTTTGGTTTATAACTTGTCAAGCATATCCTCTTAGTTGTGTCACTTTAACCTTAATCATTTTCAAGATGCTTATGATAGGGGAAATGAGAGCTGAAAGCTATAAGTACCATAATTTTTGGAAGCTCTTTATGAGACTTGAATCCCTACTTCCTTTTACAAAAGGCCTTTCTTCCACCATTATATTGAGTCTCCACCTTCTATCTTTATGCACCTACTTTGAGAGCATAGTGTCCATTCTTAGTTCTATGTGCATTGTTCCAAGACTAGTTGATTGATGCATAACTTGTTATTGCTTGTTTTAAACTATTGTATCTAGTCACTCTTATGAACTTTGAAGGTGTCCTATGCATTTATATTTGCTACTCTATTGAGGGGAAAGATGAATACTATTATGCTATGTTTTCTTTATGTGAAACAAACAAACGTCTTGCAAAGCATTGTTCTTCATGAATCTTTTGTTTGTACCTTTTCATGTTGCATCATAGTTTCTTTGCTTATTGCTAGAACTTTGTCTTTCATGTTATGATTGAAGTACTATGATCCCAGCTTTGAGTTTTACAAATACTTTGATCAAGTCTTTGATGGTGCATGTCACCTCAAAAATTATTTCTTTTTATCACTTACCTACTCGAGGACGAGCAGGAGTTAAGCTTGGGGATGTTGATACATTGCAAATGTATCTATAATTTTTGATGTTCCATGCTTGGTTTTATCCACTTTCTTGTGTTTTGTTCCAACTTTGGAGTACTTTTCATAGGATTTCTTGGACTAACCTATTAACAAGAGCCACAGTGCCAGCAGCCTGGTTTCTGCTGTTTCTGGTTCCAAGAAAGTCAAAAAATGAATATTTTCGGAATTGGACGGGACAAAATCCAAAGTGCCTATTTTTCCGGAAGGGATCAAGTGCCAGAATACGAGACGGAGAAGGGCCAGGGAGCCACCACACTACCTGGCCATGCGGCCAGGCCTGGCCCGCGCCAGGGGGTGGTCTGGCCGCTCCCGGCACCCCCTTGGCCTCCCCTTCCGACTATAAGTTGCCCTCGGGATGAAAACCCTAAGGACCCGATCAAAAATCCACGAAAGAGTCTGTAGCCGCCGTCATCTCCATCCCTAGATCGGGAGGGATCTGAAGCTCTTCCTGGCACCCTGCCGGAGAGGGGAATTCACCCTGGAGGCCTTCTTCATCACCATGCAAGCCTCCGGTGTGATGCGTGAGTAGTTCATCCTTGGACTACGGATCCATGTAGTAGCTAGATGGCTGGTTTCTCCTCCTTTGTGCTTTCATGTATAGATCTTGTGAGCTCCGTTCATGATCAAGATCATATATTTGTAATTCATACATGTTGTGTTTGCGGGGATCCGATGGATATTGAGATGCTATTTCAGATTGATTATTGATTCTATCATGTCTTTGTTATTTGTGATCTTGCATGCTTTCCGTTATTAGTAGCTATCTTGGCCTAGTAGATGCTAGCAACTCCAAGAGTTAGTATTTTTGCTCGATAGTGGGTTCATGCCTCTGGTAATCTGGGAAGTGACAGAAATCTCTAAGGTACTAGATGTGTTGTTGCTACTAGGGAGAAAACAACAATCCTTTGTTCATAGAAGAATCGTATTGTTTACTTTACACGCAGTTCATAAAGCAATAATCTGGTGCTTGCAACTTAATACTGGAGGGGGTTCGGATGATAACCTGAAGGTGAATTATTAGTCATAGATGCAGTTGGATGGCCGTCTATGTATTATGTTGTAATGCTCAATCAAGTCTCAGAGGAGTCAAGATGATTAGTATATGCATGTATTGCTTTCTCGGTGTTTGTCAATTGCCCCGCTGTAATTTGTTCACCCAACATGTTATCTATCTAAGGAGAGCCACCTCTAGTGAACTATGGATCCTGGTCCTTTTACTTTACATACAATCTACAATCTTTTACTGCTTTGTGTTTACTTTTTGCAAACTTTTACTTCTTTCCATTCGATACGTTTAATCCTTTGTTTTCCGCAAAACACGATGAGATTGACAACCTCATCGCAAGTTGGAGACAAAGTTTTGTGGTTGTGTTCTACAGGTCTCCACGTTGCTACTAGCACCGGTAGTGCGCCCTACCAAAGCTCAGCTAGTAACACCTTTGGGGTGTTTTCTTGCTCCTACTGGTTCGATTAAACCTTGGTCTCATAACTGAGGGAAAACTTGTTACTATGCTCATCATACCTTCCTCTTGGGGTTCCCAACGAGCTCTACATTAATCATGAGCCAGCAGTACACCACTCGGCATTGCCCTACGATGTGAAGTGTACGTCCAGTGGTCGTATCTAGCACTCGAATGTGACGCATTCTCAGCCCGTGTCGAGGATGGCCCTCGGCATTGCTCTATCTATGCCGAGGGTTTTCCTACGCCGAGGGTCCCCCAAGGACTTACCTAGACGGTTGGATAGCACCGTCTCTTCCTCCATGTCGGACACATTGTTCATTCATGGCTGCATCGCATAGCCCCACCCTGTCTTATGGTACCTTCTATCCGGATTACGGATGTAGTATAGTTCGTTTTCCCTAGTAGACCGAGGTTTATCGAATCCTCGGGAAGCAGAAGCATAGTAAAGTTACTTTAACGGACCTTCGAGAGTTTTAGAATTCCTTTTGTGTTTTTACCGGACCAAGAGATTGCGTCTTTTTGTTGTTGTCGATGATGGAGAGAGAGGGCCTAGGGCGCTCGGTTTCACCTATAGCTGTGGAAAACATCTGATGGAAATAAAAGATAGAAATAAAGTATGCATGCAATTGTTAGAGCAAGATAAATTATATGTTGGCAGTGCATCCATAATTGCTATTGTCTTCGCAACCGCTTATAGCAATAACATACTAGTCTCATCCATAGAAGAAAAAGAACTAATGATATGCATAGTGATGTCACCATTAATTTCAAGTAAATCCCTCACATATAGCCGAACTACCCCTTCTGTCACTGGGGTTCCCAACCTGCAGATTAGATATTACTCATACTCCCTATACTTGGCTCAATCCTTGGGGTCTTGGGTACCTGACAAGTCCTTATATTGAGGCAGGAGGGGATACAGTAATCATCATGTCATACAAACTAATACATGATCCCATCTATGATAAATAACATGCACAAATGCTACATGGCTAGGCCGAAGCCCTTAGCCCAAGGAGAATTACTCACACATAGAGATGAGATCAAAGATCATAAACATTATTGTGGAAATCATGAGATTGATAGCAAATAGTCTTATAATATCGCCCATCGAAGATGAGATATACTATTACAAGTGGTGGAATATGGCTATGGTGGTGGAGAAGGGTTTGGAGATTATATCTAAGTCTATTCCTCCGGCGGTTCTTTGGTATGGTGGATGGAGATCTGGAGGCGGCTGTTGATATGGGGCAGGGCGAGGCAGGCGAGAGAGGCGAGAGAGAGAGGGCTTTTCTCATCGCCCGAGGCTTCTTTATATAGGGGTACCTTCACAAAAGTTGTTATGTTTGCCCTAGCGGTGTCGACGACAACTATACGACTAGAACTATACGGCCAGAATTTTGTTCCAGTGTATAGGGTGTGGTTAAAGCGTTTGCCTCCGCTTCACGACTCCTAGTTTCTTCTGGCTGTTGGAAATCTCATATCTTTGACTTCAATGTAGTGATTCCCATCATCAAACGTCATTATTTGCGTAGAGAAAAATAGAAAGAAAGGATTGCATACCCCTTTGACCATTAGGCATTAGTGGCAGGGTTTAGAGAGATATTTAATCAAAAATATGAATAATATCCAGTTTAAATATGGACGTAGATGGCTATATTTCAGAGCCATCATCATGTCGCGTCGCCGTCAACTCAACTTCATCCGCTTCGCCTCATGTTTCGGCAGCGCCCACGTTCTCAACCTCTTCTCTTGCGACACTCATTTCGATGGTCGCCGCACCGTGCAAGGCTCCATTGTTCTGGAGAAAATTCGCTGAGGTTGCAGCGATCAAGCAGAAGCAGATGTCGGAACAGCCAAAGCGGCCTCCACTGCTCGAGGGTAGTGCTATGGGACACGTTCGGCCGCCCATGCTTGTGCAGCCGATCCAAGCCATGTAGGGTACAACTTGATGCAACCCAACCCATGGCAATCACCATTGGACCATGTCATACTCCGCCAACCATTCCTACTAAGGTGAATTCCTTCCTATCTCTTGTCCTCCTTTAGTCCTCATGTGAATGGGATCTTACTTGAGCCAAATGCGTGTCCCTGGCCATGATCATGATACCAAGAGGAGCTATTAAGGAAGACCAACTAGCAAATATGCCCAAGCAAGAAACATTGAAAAGAAGATGGAAGAAGGGAATCGATGCCAGTTGTGGTCTAGACGGATCCACCGCCGGACCAAACCGGTGCCATCTCCAGCAGGCCGGACTTGCCGCCGAAACAAACCGATGCCCTGCTGAAACCCTCGTCGGTATACTAAAACGACGCACGCCGACCCATCCTGTCACCCGCCAAACCAACCTAGACCCATGTCCTGTTTTGCCAGACTTACCGCCGGATTTGCTTGTCTGCGCATAGTTACAAGTTTGATGCCCTGGATTATTTCCCTACCTACTGATGAGTCCATTTTCAAGCATTTTTATCCAATGTTTTTTCTTAAGTAGAGTTAGGATTTTGGTATTTTAAGGCACTCACACGCACCTTTTACCCTTGTTTCAACACAATCCTAAATTATTGAGTTTTTTGTGAATATATCAACTAGGACTATCATGTTATGTAATAATATGATATTTCTAAGTGATAAATGTTATTTAAACGATTTTCCACACCCTGGGAAAGGAGACGATGCGAGGAGAGGTTTTAGAAGGTTTAACGACCTACGGTACGGTCTGAGCCTGTCCGTATTATCCGCCTGTACTGCTTGCCAAGATATCTGCCTCGTCAAATACTTTCACCATGCGAAGACAGATCAGAGATTGGACATTCACAAACACCACCAGCCACGGAAACCACACCAGGAAGGGATCTGGAGGAGGAACTTGGAGAAGGGAAAATCCTTGCTGCTACATGGATCATCATAGGACATCATCATCTGCTACCTCTCCATCAACATCATCATTCCCCTCTTTCATCCATTAGATCTTGTCATAATTCCAATACAATTATGGGTTTGCACTTGATTTTACCTTTCACTTTCAATCCACCCATATGAATATGATGACGTTGTTGATTGCCTCCATGTGTGAGTAGTTCCCTTTTTTCTTGGGGAGATGGAGAAACCCTAGCATTATTATGAAATGAAATAAGATGATCTATAACTTTGGTCTTTGATCTTTACTTGATCAATGATATTGTGTTAGATCTCTCTCTATATATATGATACGTGAAGTCGACCACATAGCATTTAACTTTGGGACTAGAGAGATGGAACTACCCTTTGGACGTGTATGGGAGTATGTCCGGTGCTACCTTGTGACTGCAAGCATTGGCGTATAACCTACACGGTCAAAGTGGGATAAAGGGAGATTTACTAAGCTCATAACGATATCCATGGGGAAACCTTTAATTGTGGTGGTACGTAGAAGTAGTTTGTTCATAGGCATTGAAGTGGTTATTTAGAGATGACCCCATCACATGACTCATAGAAGTGGCTGATGGCTCAATTCACGGCGCCCAGAAAAATGCTTGATGGCGGTGTTGATGTAGAGCTTGTTGGGAACCCCAAGAGGAAGGTATGATGAGCACAATAGCAATTTTCCCTCAGTTATGAAACCAGGGTTTAATCGAACCAGTAGGAGCAAGGAAACACCTCAAAGGTGTTACTAGCTGAGCTTTGGCAGGGCGCACTACCGGTGCTAGTAGCAACATGGAGACCTGCAGAACACAACCACAAAACTTTGTCTCCAACTTGCGATGAGGTTGTCAATCTCATCATGTTTTGCGGAAAACAAAGGATTAAACGTATCGAATGGAAAGAAGTAAAAGTTTGCAGAAAGTAAACACAAAGCAGTAAAAGATTGTAGATTGTATGTAAAGTAAAAGGACCGGGATCCATAGTTCACTAGAGGTGGCTCTCCTTAGATAGATAACATGCTGGGTGAACAAATTACAGCGGGGCAATTGACAAACACCGAGAAAGCAATACATGCATATACTAATCATCTTGACTCCTCAGAGACTTGATTGGGCATTACAACATAATACATAGATCGCCATCCAACTGCATCTATGACTAATAATCCACCTTCAGGTTATCATCCGAACCCCCTCCAGTATTAAGTTGCAAGCACCAGATTATTGCTTTATGAACTACGTGTAAAGTAAACAATACGATTCTTCTATGAACAAAGGATTGTTGTTTTCTCCCTAGTAGCAACAACACATCTAGTACCTTAGAGATTTCTGTCACTTCCCCAGATTACCAGAGGCATGAACCCACTATCGAGCATAAATACTAACTCTTGGAGTTGCTAGCATCTACTTGGCCAAGATAGCTACTAACAACGGAAAGCATGCAAGATCTCAAATAACAAAGACATGATAGAATCAATAATCAATCTGAAATAGCATCTCAATATCCATCGGATCCTCGCAAACACAACATGTATGAATTACAAATAGATGATCTTGATCATGAACGGAGCTCCCAAGATCTAAACATGAAAGCACAAAGGAGGAGAAACCAGCCATCTAGCTACTACATGGATCCGTAGTCCAAGGATGAACTACTCACGCATCACACCGGAGGCTTGCATGCTGATGAAGAAGGCCTCCAAGGTGAATTCCCCTCTCCGGCAGGGTGCCGGGAAGAGCTTCAGATCCCTCCCCCGATCTAGGGACAGAGACGACAGCGGCTACAGACTCTTTCATGGATTTTTGATCGGGTACCTAGGGTTTTTATCCCGAGGGCAACTTATAGGCGGAAGGAGAGGCCGAGGGGGTGCTAGGGTCGGCCAGACCACCCCCTGGCGCGGGCCAGGCCTGGCCGCGCGGCCAGGTGGTGTGGCCGGCCCCCAGCCCTTCTCCATCTTGTATTCTGGCACTTGATCCCTATCGAAAAAATAGGCACTTTGGCTTTTGTCCCATCCAATTCCAAGAATATTCATTTTCTCACTTTCCTAGAACCAAAAACAGCAGAAAACAGGCAGCTGGTACTGTGGCTCTTGTTAATAGGTTAGTCCAAGAAATCATATGAAAAGTACTCCAAAGTTGGAAGAAAACACAAGAAAGTGGATAAAAATAAGCATGGAACATGAAAAATTATAGATACATTTGCAATGTATCAACATCCCCAAGCTTAACTCTTGCTCGTGCTCGAGTAGGTAAGTGATAAAAACAAATAATTTTGGAGGTGACATGCACCATCAAAACTTGATCAAAGTATTTGCAAAACTCAAAGCTGGGATCATAGTACTTCAATCATAACATGAAAGACAAAGTTCTAGCAATAAGCAAAGAAACTATGATACAACATGAAAAGGCACAAACAAAAGATTCATGAATAACATGCTTTGCAAGATGTTTGTTTGTTTCACATAAGGAAAATATAGCATAATAGTATTCAGCTTGTCCCTCAATAGAGTAGCAAATATAACTGCATAGGATACCTTCAAAGTTCATAAGAGTGACTAGATACAATAGTTTCAAACAAGAAATAACAAGTTATGCATCAATCAACTAGTCTTGGGACAATGCACATAGAACTAAGAATGGCCACTATGCTCTCGAAGTAGTGCATAAAGATAGAAGGTGGAACTCAATATAATGGTGGAAGAAAAGCCTTTGTAAAAGGAAGTAGGGATTCAAGTCTCATAAAGAGCTTCCAAAAATTATGGTACTTATAGCTTTCAGCTCTCATTGCCCCTGTCATAAGCATCTTGAAGGTGATTAAGGTTAAAGTGACATAACTAAGAGGATATGCTTGACAAGTTATAAACCAAAATCTCATGCCCCTTACTTACGAAGACCGATCCTCATGCTACTCAACTTCAGTCACGAGTAAGCTCTTGTCATTGTAAGTATATGTGTATCATTAAGCACTGCCAACGGGGTACCCCTTGCACAGGATACGGGAGCTTTCCCATAATCAAAATGACAAGGCAAGCAGACAATGAGCATCTCAGCGATCTTTTTATCTGCTATTTGCATAGGTTTTTATTGAGGATGCTTCATAGAGTGCTCACTATGGTGATGCTGCAAGTTTCCACCATGATTAGGCATGGCTTAGGCTAGCGGCCCAGGCGTTTCTCTAACACATATACAAACTCCATGATCTTACAAGTTCCACTTTTATTTCACACCGCCGGGATCCGTAAGCAAAAGTATATAATATCAATGGGGTACAAAGTACAAGTGCAATGTTGAAAGCGTTTCCCATGGTACATGGTTCTGCTAATTTCAACTTATAAAGCACAAGCATATACGCAACAAAGAAGGACCCAATGGTTCAAGTTTATTAGAGGCAATAAAGTAAAGTGTGCCATCAAGTTCGTGAGAGCTTTAATCACTACTTTTCTCATAACAAGTGGAAGGTAAACAAAAGCATGAATATACTTGGAATAGCATAAGCTAGTAGGTAGGTATGGTGGACTCTTTGGAAAAACTTGATTTAGGGAGTTGGATGCATGAGTGGAACTCATACTTGGTTGTGGAGGCTAGCAAAAGACTGGGAGTGACAAACTAAGAGAGCAATAATGGCCATAATCATGCAGAGCGACAAAACATCATTGATCAAAGCATAAAGTGATACTACAAGTTGAAAACTAAAGGATCATAAAGGCTATGGTGACTTTGCATAGTCATAACATGGTGTGAGCATGCGCCAAGTCAACCCAAATAAAGCATCAAAGGAGAGTACCACTATACTATGCTTTAATATGCTAAAACAACGCATGATTCATCCAAGGCACATTAAGCAATCTCAATTGTTTATAACAAGTCATGCTACAGCAATGAATACTAAGCATAAATCCAAAACAATATCAAGCATGGCATGACAAAGCATAGGCCATAGTCAAAAACGAGCTCTTTTTACCACATAAGCATAAACTTTCCTACTCTTTTCCAAACCAAACCAAGCTATTTGTAAACCAAAGTGTGAAAGAGGGGATCCAACAAACTTATTCAGAAAACTAAGCAAACCAAGCAAACTAAAAACCAAAACGAAAACGAAAAAGAAGACGCTCTAAGAGAAACACAACTGTGCACGAAACAATAAAAATGAAGCGTTTGGAAGAAACCTGGAATTTTTATTGATGAAGAAGGGGGATGCCTTGGGCATCCCCAAGCTTTGACGCTTATACTTATTGGATATTTCTTGGGGTGACACGCGTGGCATCCCCAAGCTTGAGCTTTAGTCCATCCTTCATCTCATTACTCATTCCTTCCATACACCTGAAATTTTTCCTTCATACAAAACTTCACACAATCTCATTAGCAACATTAGTGCACTTAATATAAATAAGTCTCAAGGTTCAGTTCTAACACCAAATAAACTTCCATTAGAACACTAGCTACTGTAGCACTTCCCTCAAAAAGGTCAATTCCCCAAAGAAACTCAAGAAGGAACTAACAAGAAGCAAATGCAGAAAATGGCAGAAATCTGTCAAAACAGACCAGCATGTAAAGACGAATTTTTTCGAAGACCTTCTGTTGCTCAAATCAAAAAGTGTTTTGAACTAACGAAAGTTAGATAACAACCTGGGGCAGAAGAACAAAAAATTACAGCTCAATCCGATGTACAGAGATCTCTCAGGAATTTTTACAGTGAAGCACAGAAATCTGTTTCGGGACAGCAACTTTCCCAATCATTACTTCACTCTCATTAGAGGTTACTCTTGGCACAAAAAGCAAATAAAAAGGATAAGGAGAGGTTATTACAGAGGAAATAACTTCCAAGACTCAACTAAAATTCTTGGGTTATCTCCCAACAAGTACTTTTCTTTAACGCCTTTAAGTTAGGCATAAGAACCAAAGAAAGAATCAAGTGTTCTCAAATGAAGAAGCATTAAGACCAAATTTTGTTTTCATAGGAGAAGCAAAATAAATCTTTTCTCTCTTTTTAGGGAAGTGTTCTATACCTTTCTTGAGTGGGAGTTGATATTTAATGGTGCCTTCTTTCATATCAATGATGGCACCAATAGTTCTAAGAAAAAGTCTTCCCAAAGTAATAGGACAAGAAGCATTGTATTCAACATCCAAAACATAGAAATAAACGGGGACATAGGAATCATTAACCATAATAAGAACATCATTAGGACTCCCCATGAGTTTCTTTTTAGCATTAGCATCAAGTGGGACATTCAAATAACAATCTTCAAGAGGAGGCAAATCAAGCATATCATAAATCCTTCTAGGCATAATAGAAACACTACTATCAAGATCACACAAAGCTTTGAAATCAAAGTCGTTAACTTTCATATTAATGATGGGTTCCCAACCATCTTCTTGTTTTATAGGAATAGAAGCTTTATGTTGCATTGTTTCTTCTTTAATCTTTATGAGAGCATCAGTAATGTGTTTTGTAAAAGCCATGTTCATAGCACTAGCATTAGGACTTTTAGCAAGCTTTTGTAGGAACTTAATAACTTCAGAGATGTTGCAACCATCAAGATCAAAATCAACCTTATCATTTAAAGTAGTAGAACTATTACTAGCCTCAACACTAGTGGTGGTGATAGTAGAAACACTAATATTTCTAGCAATTTCATCTTCTCTTTCCCACTTAGCATGTAATTCAGCTAATAGTCTAACATTTTCATCAATTCTTACTTGTATGGCATTAGTAGCTTCAAAGGGATTCTCATTAGTTTTAGGTTAAGCGGCCATTTTATTCAAAGTAGATTGAGCTTCAGCCAAAGATGCTATATTTCTTTCAGCATTAGAGAGTTTTTCCTCAATAGTTTTATTGAAAGCAGTTTGTTTACTAATAAACTCTTTAAGCATAACTTTAAGTTCAGAGGGAGAACTCTTATTATTGTTGTAAGAATTTCCATAAGCATTACCATTGTTGGGAGGATATGGCTTATAATTGTTGTTACCAAAATTGTTCCTATAAGCATTATTACCATAAGCATTGTTGCCAAAGTTGTTATTTCTTATGAAGTTCACATCAACTTGCTCTCCTTGAGCAACCAAAGAGGCTAAAGGAACATTATTTGGATCAATATGGGTTTCCCATTAACAAGCATAGACATAATTATATCAATCTTATCACTCAAGGAGGAGGTTTCTTCAACAGAATTTACCTTCTTACCTTGTGGAGCTCTCTCAGTATGCCATTCAGAATAATTAACCATCATATTATCTAATAGTTTTGTTGCAGCACCCAAAGTGATGGTCATAAATGTACCTCCAGCAGCTGAATCCAATAGGTTCCTTGAAGAATAGTTCAATCCTGCATAAAAAGTTTGGATGATCATCCAAACAGTCAATCCATGAGTGGGACAATTCTTAACCAAAGATTTCATTCTTTCCCAAGCTTGAGCAACATGCTCATTATCAAGTTGTTTAAACTTCATTATTTTACTTCTCATGGATATAATCTTAGCAGGAGGATAGTATTTCCCAATAAAAGCATCTTTGCACTTAGTCCAAGAATCAATACTATTCCTAGTCAAGGAATTCAACCACTCTTTAGCTTTTCCTCTCAAAGAGAAAGGAAACAATTTTAGTTCAATAATATCACCATTTATATCCTTATGCTTTTGCATCTCACAAAGTTCAACAAAGTTATTTAGATGGGAAGCAGCATCTTCATTACCAATACCAGAAAATTGTTCTCTCATAACAAGATTGAGCGAAGCAGGTTATATCTCAAAGAAAGTATTTTCAGCCATAGGTGGAGCAATAGGAGTGCTCATAAAATCATCGTTGTTGGTGCTAGTGAAGTCACACAACTTGGTGTTTTCAAGAGTAGTCATTTTTTTTGGGTTTTCAAATAAGAAAGCAAACAAGTAAAACTAATTTTTTTGTGTTTTTTGAAGAACAAAACAAGCAAACAAAGCAAAAAGAAACTAAGCAAAACAAAAACAACAAAGTAAAGAGATTGGTTATGAGGGACTCCCCTCGTGAAGATGTCCTTGACTCCCCGGCAACGGCGCCAAAAAAATGCTTGATGGCTCAATGAATGGCGCCCAGAAAAATGCTTGATGGCGGTGTTGATGTAGATCTCATTGGGAACCCCAAGAGGAAGGTATGATGAGCACAGCAGCAAGTTTCCCTCAGTTATGAAACCAAGGTTTAATCGAACCAGTAGGAGCAAGGAAACACCTCAAAGGTGTTATTAGCTGAGCTTTGGCAGGGTGCACTACCGGTGCTAGTAGCAACGTGGAGACATGCACAACACAACCACAGAACTTTGTCCCCAACTTGCGATGAGGTTGTCAATCTCACCGTGTATTGCGGGAAATAAAGGATTAAACGTATCTAATGGAAAGAAGTAAAAGTTTGCAGAAAGTAAACACAAAGCAGTAAAAGATTGTAGATTGAATGTAAAAGACAAGGACCAGGATCCATAGTTCACTAGAGGTGGCTCTCCTTAGATAGATAACATGTTGGGTGAACAAATTACGGCGGGGCAATTGACAAACACCGAGAAAGAAATACATGCATATACTAATCATCTTGACTCCTTTGAGACTTGATTGAGCATTACAACATAATACATAGACCGCCATCCAACTGCATCTATGACTAATAATCCACCTTCAGGTTATCATCCCAACCCCCTCCAGTATTAAGTTGCAAGCAACCGATTATTGCTTTACGAACTGCGTGTAAAGTAAACAATACAATTGTTCTATGAACAAAGGATCGTTGTTTTCTCCCTAGTAGAAACAACACATCTAGTACCTTAGAGATTTCTGTCACTTCCCCAGATTACCAGAGGCATGAACCCACTATCGAGCATAAATACTAACTCTTGGAGTTGCTAGCATCTACTTGGACAAGATAGCTACTAACAACGGAAAGCATGCAAGATCTCAAATAACAAAGACATGATAGAATCAATAATCAATCTGAAATAGCATCTCAATATCCATCGGATCCCCGCAAACACAACATGTATGAATTACAAATAGATGATCTTGATCATGAACGGAGCTCCCAAGATCTAAACATGAAAGCACAAAGGAGGAGAAACCAGCCATCTAGCTACTACATGGATCCGTAGTCCAAGGATGAACTACTCACGCATCACACCAGAGGCTTGCATGCTGATGAAGAAGGCCTCCAAGGTGAATTCCCCTCTCCGGCAGGGTGCCGGGAAGAGCTTCAGATCCCCCCCGATCTAGGGACAGAGACGACAGCGGCTACAGACTCTTTCGTTGATTTTTGATCGGGTACCTAGGGTTTTTATCCCGAGGGCAACTTATAGGCGGAAGGAGAGGCCGAGGGGGTGCTGGGGTCGGCCAGACCACCCCCTGGCGCAGGCCAGGCCTGGCAGCGCGGCCAGGTGGTGTGGCCGGCCCCCAGCCCTTCTCCGTCTCGTATTCTGGCACTTGATCCCTTCCGCAAAAATAGGCACTTTGGCTTTTGTCCCGTCCAATTCCGAGAATATTCATTTTCTGACTTTCCTAGAACCAAAAATAGCAGAAAACAGGCAGCTGGCACTGTGGCTCTTGTTAATAGGGTAGTCCAAGAAATCATATGAAAAGTACTCCAAAGTTGGAACAAAACACAAGAAAGTGGATAAAACTAAGCATGAAACATCAAAAATTATAGATACATTTGCAATGTATCAGTGGCTTGCTCATGAGACTTGTTGGTGAACATCTTATTATGGAACGCTCTCCATACATATCATGAATAAAGATATAGGTTATTCTAATCATATGTAATTCTCCCATGCTAGTAGTGTATCCTACATCCCCGAGAACATTTTAGCCTTGTTGAGTTCCAACACCAATCCCAACTCTCTTGTTGCTTGTTTACTTTATTGCATTCCTTACTTTCTTGCACACAAACACAACACTCTTTACATGAGATCAAAGGCAACTTACAAGTATCATTTAGTAGATAGTGATAAGGCACATAAAGACCTTAACCAAATAGCTCTTTGTGGGTTCGATTTGAAGATAGCTACAATTGATCCATGCATTTACATTCATCACCTAATACTACACCCTAGTACTATAAATAGCCCCTTGTGGATCAGATCTAGGTAGAGATGAATTGAGTTGACTCTTGGCTTGTACCTAAGAACCCTAGATGGGAACCTCTCACTAGATTGAATCTATGAGTTGTATCAAGGCACTCCTCGAGTAACTAGTCTGTCTAAGTTAAGGATTCTAATAGCTACTTGGTCTCTCCCGTTGGGATTCTACTTTATACTACCCACTCATTGATTTGGATTGTACCACTTTCTTACCAATCTCGCCTCGGGTGATTTTACCACAAGGTCTCTCACCTCAGGATTCTATTGGATTGGTTGTTCAAACCAACAGGAGGAAATTGGACAGTGTGTGTTTGCATGTGCTTGTACCTTTATCTTTCTTTTCATGTTGAGTTCATCGCATTCCTCTTGCTTCCCCTCACTTCCTGCCCCCAAATCAGTGAAGATAGGGCCACCCAAGGGTCAATCTCAAAGGAACCATCAACATAATTGTATCAATAGCTTTTGGTTGACATGGATTTGACTTCATTCATTGATTTCCACCCAAAAATTGAAAATACCAAAAATTAGCCCCAAATTGCTTTTGTTTTGATCTCTCTCAAATTGGTGAGTTTTTAGTGGTTTTTGTCCATGGATCTGGTGCTTTAGGTTACGATCTCTGTTTCCTTGTGTTACCAAGCCCCAATTTTACGAATTTCCTTACAAATCGACAAAATGGATTTCTTTGTGTTTGTCATGAACTCAAACCGGCGTGCCATCCGGTGAGCCCGGCCTATCGCCGAACTGATCCACTTCCGGCATGCTGGCCATAAAATAATAAAACAACAATATGGTTCCATCCGGTTGTCATAATCTACAAATAATATCATCGCATACATAAAATTTGTAAGATTTTACCATATCACATCACATGTCCTGTAAAAATAAGTTAGACATCTCTAATTTATTTTTGCATATTTTACACGGCTTTTGTCTTACGAAGATAGAACCGTTAATACCTAAGAATATCAAGTCACAACGGTGATAACAAATTATTAACAACCCGTTGTACATCAGATCTCAAGTATAGTGGGAGAGACAGACACCTGCTAGTGACTTATGCAAAACTAGTTACATGTCAAGCGTGGAACATGTCTTATGTGCGAGGACATGTAAAGTTAGTCGGACCTGCTTCATCCCACTATACCACTAAGATCCAAAATATAAATTGCAATTACATGATCATCAATGCTGACATTCATATGTGTTCTACTCGTACAGAACATCTACGCATCGATATGGCTCTGATACCACTAAAAGGTTCGTAGCATAGAAAACAAAAATAATTCCTATTATATGAATAACTAATTATATCATCTAATCTAGTATATGCTAGTAACAAGTAAGGAGTTATTCAGAAAACACACCCTCGAATACCAAAAGCTATTATGAAATCCGATTTCTTTGTTGATATAATCGATCACTTGCTGATCTTAAGTTTAAGTTGTAGAGCGCCGCAAACTAGCAGCGCATCCGTGCTCGGGCACACATCCAGCTTCACGAGAACCTCCAAGCCCTCACTCCAGCAGAGCAGTAGATCCCACCAGTGAAGCTACTAGAACATGTTTATCGCTAATCCGAAAAACATGGGAACTAATGGAGGGAGAGAGAGATCCTTCACAATGATGGTGTGAGATGAGAGGAGGTCTCCACCTCCTTTTATAGGGGAGGGGAAGGCCCCAAGGCCATGGCTGGCGGTCATGGTGGGCATGCCCCCACCTCTCCCTCACTCATGTGAGTGGAGTCTCCACTCATCCAACTCACATGAATTTTTATTCCACTCACTTACATTAAATTTCTACTAGATTGATTAAATAGAATTTCTCATTAAATAATTTTTTATTTATTTATATTAATATTTTTTAATTATTTTAATTAACAAACATTTATATAAACCCCCTTGCATAATGTTTATATTACATCTGAAACATATTTCAGTGATTTGTCCCGAAACAATTCCAACGCTCCCAGAAATAATTTATACACATTACAAACATTTCTCTGATATAATATATCTGCCCATTAGTGTCGTCTTACTTTAAGTGTGTCACCCTATGGTTCACAAATAATGCAGACATGATCGAGACACCTCTCTGATCAATAATCAGCAGTGGGACCTAGAGATCTGCATTGACTCCTATACATTCAACGATGACTCATGTGATCATGTGAACCATTAAATTTGTATCCAATTCCTTTTGTATAGCGATATTTTATTTGTACAAGATACGATCATAGGTATAACCATAGCCTAGTTCGATCTCGTTACCAACAAATACTCTTTACTCGTACCGTGATACTACATCCTTCTGACCTAGTCACATGCTTGCAAGCGGTGTTAATGTGATATCACCGAGAGTACCCAGAATATCTCTCGTCGTCATCTGGATGGATAAATCCCATTCTTGATTCATGAGCCTCAACTAATACTTTGAGACCACCCAACGACACCTTTATATTCACCCTGTTATGGTGTGACATGTGATGCCATCAAAGCACTCCTCTAGAATTAGTGTATGACATAATATAATGGTCTAAGGTTTAGGGTTACTTCGTATGTGTTTGATATAGCAATATAAACTTAATGACTAGATCGTTATTGCTATACCTACTTTGGATGTATGTTCATCATAACATTGTTTTAATGATATGATCAGGTTATTAACAACATCCAATGTTCATGATCAGTAAATCTTGATCATCTATTGATTAACGAGTTAGTTAAATGAGAGGCATGAGAAATCGTAGCATGTATTAACGTTTCCGATTAATATAATTGTAGCATGATAAATAAACATCAATCATAAACTTAAAATAAGATAATAACCATTTTATTATTACCTCTCGGGCATATTCCCTTCACCGAGCCTACTGGGTGTGCTTATCTTCTTGTACTTGAGATACCCTTAGTTTTCTATATTGATATAGGTATGCTACTATCTAGATGTGTGTTGTGCGTCCATGTTTTAGATCCAAGGGGGTCGGGAACTTGTAACTCCTTTGTAACTTTTGGATTGTTGTGATTTCTGTTTGGGGCTTTATCTATAAAGTCGGGTCGAGGGCATTCAGTTTAAAAAATGAATTGTCACATAATTTGGAAAAATGATGCTATATGTGTCTAGACTCAATGAAACTATGACAAATAATTTGGATCAGAGGTAGTACACGGTTTTTCGTATGTTTCCCCGTGTAACGACTCTCAAATAAAAATAATACAATATAACTTTACATATAAAGTGGTGATTTCATATGATATTTCCTTTTTTTGAAAAAAATATGATATTCCCCTTTGTTAATGATAATACTAATTAAGTGCTAGGACTAGAGGGAAAGGTGGAAGAAAGTGGCTAAACAAATAGAAGACAGAAAAGAATGGGCGCAAATTAGATGGCATGAGAAAATGGTGACAACTAAAAAGTGGAAGGCAAGAGGGGCATAAGGTGGTGGGTTTTATTTTTTGCATTTGTTTTTTAAAAAAGCAGGTGGTTCTCATAACAATTCAGTCAAAAGAGAGCAAACCATATTTAAAATGGGAAAAAAAACTATTTGCCGAGTGTCACATCAACACACATTTGTCAAAGACTAACGGCAGAGTAAGCCCTGCCGAGCGACTGGACTGGAAGCAGCTAGCATTGAGGTATGATCGATCGGATTGTCTTCGTTTCAGTGAGAGTGGACATTTCTAACAGAAGAAACTGCATACAATACATACTCCGAGTGATCATTTCTAACAGAAGAAACAACTATGGTGCACTGACATAAGGCCGCATAGACTACATTATATGAAGTCGTCTACTGGGATGTTGCGTGCATGTGCATGTGCATGAATATCACAGGTCGTCGGTCTTTCCAAAGCCCTGAGGCATGAGCTGACGGAAGTGACGCATCAGCAGCTCCAGGGCCGCGTCGGAGGCCTCCTCCTTGCTACGGGCGTCGGCGGCGCTGTCCTCTGGCATCTTGTGGATGGCGGCGAAGACGGGCCCAAGCGCCCCCATCTCTTGCTTCATAAACGCCGCCAACCGATGGACGGTCTCGGAGTCGGCGGCTGCCGCCGACGCGGGGTTGGTGAAAATCCGGACGGCCTCCGCCATGGTCTCCTGCCGCTGCGCCAGGTCGCCATTGTCGTCCTCCGTGGCGGCTGCTGCTCCGCCGTGGTTGCTGCTGCCCGCTGCGACTAGGGCGAGAGTGAGGACGAGGAGGAACTTGGCCATGGCGAATTGAATAGGTGGGTCGACAGGTGCTTCTGCGTTGAGTACTATATATCGTGGTGAGGTAGGCGTACCTCGCGTTGCGCAACTACCGCTTCCTTGCTAGCTAGCTGGTGCACTGTAGCAGTGGAAAGAGTGTGACCCAACTGCTGTGGCGCCAATGCCATGTTCACCTGTTGCGCCTGCATCTGCATGTGAGTGGTACTACGCTCGCGATGAGGTTACCCTATTGAGTATTGACCGTTTCTCTTAGCATTCCTTCTTTATTGTCTCATCTTCATCTACTCTGCTCTACCGGTGATTAATGCTTGCAATATAATAAATGCTTTGCAATATTTCTCCTTTATTTTTTTAAACCTAGTACCTAAACTAAAGACACGACAACAAAGATATTCAGCTGAAAACAGCTAGCCAATTCTCACAGTTTTAATACGTGTTCGCAAAAATCCGGATAAAACCCTTAATGAAAAATAAATACAGTCTCCGTCCAAAAATAACTGACTTGGATTTTTCTAAATTCATACGTATATAGACGCATTTTATTTAGTACGTAGATACATTTAAATCTAGACAAATCTAGTCTTAGAGTACTTATTTCCGGACGAGGGATTAGCACAAATGGAAGAACAAATCCAGTGAAGGTAGCCGTCGTACATGTTCGAACAAACAGAGTACACGAACAACAAATGCGCGGAGTAGCGTTAGGCGCTTACATGCTCCGGCGACGACCACGAACTACAATTGTGGAGCTTCTCGAAATAAAATGGAGGCCTAGAGAACCAGAAATCTACGACCAAGACGAAACTGCCATGCAGCCTAGCTAGCCAAGACACCATGCTAGAGCTCGCCGGTCCTGGCGCAGCTGCCGGCGTCGCGAGGCATGAGCTTGACCAAGTGGCGAATGAGCAGGTCCAGGGCCGCGTCGAACGCCTCGTCCTTGGCGCTGCTCGCCGGCATCTTGCGGATGGCTTCGAAGACGGGGCCGAGGGGGCCCATCTCGCGCTTCATGAACAACCCCACCCGCTCGACCGTGTCCGAGTCGGCGGCTGCCGCCAGCTTGGGGTTGCAGAACACCCGGACGGCCTCCGCCATGGTCTCCTTGCGCTGCGCCAGGTCGGCATCCTCGTCGGCGGCGGCGGCTGCTGCTCCGATGATCTTGTTGTTGCTGGTGGCGACGAGAGCGAGCGCGACGAGGAGGAGGATGAACTTTGCCATGACGAGTCGAGCTAGAGCAAATGTGTGGAATCTCTTGGAGAAGAAAGGCGAATGTATATGGTGTGGTGGTGGCAAGCTCACTGATATAGCGTGTCATAGCTGCCGCGTGAGGATGTACTGGACAGTGTGGGCAGAACAAGAGCGTGACCGGCCGTACTAGCTCTGGCGGTGGCCATGCCGCGCCTACCTGCAAGGCTTCAACTGCAATCGTAGGTGAGAGTAACCTGGTCTCAGTCAATGTTACACCCCACATGCTGACATGCATGTGATCCAATATACTCCCTCCTTTTCAAAATAGGTGAATATATTTTTTGCCAAAGTCAAATTTTCGAAAGTTTGTTCAACTATATTGAAAAGAATATTAATATGTACCATACCAAAGGTAGTCCGTATGAAAATATATTTTATGATGGTTCTAACAATATTGATTTGAGTTTACAAATATCGAAAAAAAATCGATGAAGATAGCCAAACGTTAAAATTCAACTTTACACAAAAACTATACGCATCACTACATGAATGGAGTGAGGTGCTGATGGCCAGGGGCTACGCCGCGGCCAAAAGTCGGGGTCGTCGGCGTAGGCCACGAGCTGGGCACCCACGAAGCTGGCCATCGGCGTAGAATTGACCTCGCCGTAGGATAGCTATGCCGACGGCAATGCACTCGGCATAGCTTTCATAGCTACGTCGAAGGCAATGTCCTCGGCATAACTATTTTCCCTTTTACCATATTAATCTTTGAAAAATCATAACTAAATTATTCTAATTCAGAAAAATACAAATAATATATCAAAATTTGCAGAACAATAAGATCTATCTATCTACACTCAAATATTATATATTTGTAAATAAAAATTAAGTAAGCATAAAAATATTACATATAGTTTGAAACGAGCATAAGAAATTTAAAAACGATCCAAACAATATACAACCTTCGTGTGAAGTCATATTATATAATATAGTTGCAAGGAAATATATAAAACTTGGAATATTATAAATATCATTAAAAACTTTCTCAAAATGAGCTATCATATTCGAGGTTTTATGCCTTTCAAGCTAAACGACCAATGTGATGACTATAATCGCGACATAGTTTGTGATAATATGCTCATATTATGTACATATGTGCATCTTGGGATGGCTTACAATCTTGCAATAGGAAGTTTTCCTTTTTATCGTAGCAAAAAGCCATTTTCCATTTTTCGAGTGAAAAACAGAGTGTTTTGTGAAGCAACCACCAAAGACATAATTCAAAATGCTACCACCCTATTTTTGAAAAATACTAGACCACCTGACATTGCCAATGTACCAACCAGGGTATATCAAACATTTCCATCTATTCCGGGTGAAAAAGTCAAATGTCTGCCGAATCGGTAGGAAGTGGGCTGGTTTGAACTACATGTAAATGTTATAATGCTCATGATTTTTTTGAAAAAATCATTCTTAGACTCACAATATGATGTTTCTTCAGAGATCCAATGTAAGTTTGGCGAGGCTCATCCTCTATATTCATGCCTGCCGTTTTGATCATAGTTTGAAATGGGAAAATTTGGAAATGGGCATAAGAAATTCAAAAACGGTTCGAACAATGTAAATCCTTCGTGCGGTGTCATATTATGTGACATAGTTGCAACGAAAAATACCAAACTTGGTATATTGATTGCATCTCGAAAAGTCCTCAAAATGAGCTTTTATGTTCGAGGTTTCATGGCTTTCAAGCCAAACGACCACTGTTATGGCTATAATCGCGGCATAATTTGTGATGATGTGCGCATATTGTGTACACATGTGCATCTTGGAATCTTGCAGGAGGAAGTTTTCTTTTTCATCGCACCAAAATGGCATTTTTTATTTTCCGAGTGCCAAAAATGGGTTGTTGTGTGAAGCAACCACCAAATAAAAGTTTCACATTGGTACTATCTCATTTTTCAAAAAAAATACTAGACCACCTTGCATGGATAATTTCCCAGCCGAGATATCTTAAACCTTTCTATCTACCCCTCATGAAAAAGACAAATTCCTGTCTAATCGGTAGAAACTCGGTCAATTTTGACCATAGTTTGAAACAAGCAAATAAAATTATGGCTGGAATCATGGCATAGTTTGTGATAAGTTAATATGGATATCATATTTGGATTCCTCTCATTTTTCTAATCAATGTAGACATATTATTTGTTTACTTCCGATTTACGGTTTAAAGATATTAATTATTCCATATTAAATAAAAAAAGTAAAATCATTATATTTTCATTTGAATTCAATAATATTTGTACTTATTCATTGATGTTTTCTTAAATAATTGTTTGTATTTTGAAAAAACAAAAATATGTGACATAATGATATAAGAGTTAATAGGATTGATATCATAATATTGACGGCAAGATACAAATTACTTCAAGAAAACTGATTCGAAAGGAACGGAGAAGTTAAGCGTGCTGAAGGTGGAGTAGTGAGGATGGGTGACCGACCGAGAAATTTGACAAAGACTGCAATTTGATCGAGATTAAGCGTGATTAGTGTTAAAAATTCCAAGTGAGAGATTATTAACAAGTCAAACAATTCAAAGATTAAAAAAATTGATTGTTTTTACGCCCGACCGTTAGGGTATGCCGATGGGGCTGAAATTGTTTATGCCTAGCCGTTAGGCTATGCCGAAGGGGCTATACTGAGGGCAAAGCCGTCGGCGTAGCCTATGCCGACGACAAGTTCATACGTCGACGGCCAATCTGGCTGTGCCGAGGGACGTCGAGCCCGAGGAAGCTCCGCCGACGGCTGCCCTCGGTGTAGCCTATGCCAATGGTTATCCTAGCTACACCAACGACTTTTGGCCCTCGGTTAGCTTTCCATTCATGTGGTGCATTCTATTTCAGGAAGGAGAGAATATTGGAGAAATTATATGGGACCTGGTCCACAATCTGACCAGCGTCGACCAACTCCAGAATCAACCACGTGGCAATCCGGATTTCAAAGCAACACGACCCCAGTTGCCCAACAGACTCATAATCTTATACGTATGTGTCTCCCAGTCCGACGCCTTGACTCGCATACGACTACCATACACAACCCTCGACAGTTTCCTCTCGATCCTAAAACCTCTCGCGGCACGATCAGGCCATCTCCGGCAGCGTGATCAGGTGATCTCTAGTGGCGCGAGGCCCGGCGCAACAACGTCATAGTGAGTCAGTGGAGCGGCTCCCAGCGGCGCGGAGGCGAGGTGATGTGGTCCTCTGGATTGCCTGCTCCCGTCCATGGCGCTCAATCCCTAGTTCTACGACGCTTTCATTGATGATTGAGGGGTATATATACCCATCGAATAGACGCCAGTGAAAGCGGTTAACAAGGTTTGTGCCATTTTCCAAGGGACACGGTTGTTGGACAAAAAGTAACTGCCTAGTTAGCTTAGGATCTAAGGTATTCTATTTCTAACACTGCCCCTGGACAACGCCCGTTTCTTGAAATCTGATATATAATCTTCAGGATCTTCTTGCAAAGTCTTGAAAAGTATTCTTGCATGTCCATGAGAATGGTGCTATAAACAATGTTGTTCTTCGTAAAGTCTACCATCTTGAAAGTCATCATCTTTAGAATATCTCCGCAAAGACCTAATGGGGAAAATATGAGAACCTTGAGAGTAAAATCATAAAGGGAAAATAGTGCAATATGATGTGCCACTGGAAACTCCTTTAAAACCCAATCTGAAAAATATAAGGTCACTCATCTTCAGTCTGCTCATACAGTCTGGCGGGCGGGCGCAACGAGAGGCTCATATGATCGCCATGTTCGGTTCATCGGTCGCACTAGTGGCAGGTGACGTACGACCATGTAACAATTTTCCATGTAACGATTTTTGTGTCCATCTACGCACCTTAAGCATCATATACCTTAAGCGTGTTACCCTACGATTCGAGAATGCGTAGAAATGATCGAGACACCTCTTCGATCACTGGCCAACAGTCAGCGGGACCTGGAAACCCATGATGGTCCCTAAACATTTTAGGAATTAACTTTATCACTTGAACCTTAAACGTCGAGTCCCATTCCCTTTGCTACATGATACTTAGTTTGTCCAAGATCTGGTGGGACGGCCACGATCTCGTTTCGTGGATTCATATTTCGTATCGATGTATCGTGTTGCCTATTTGGATCATGTGGGGGTAAATTTGTACATTTGGTGTTTTTGGCTTTGTCGGAAAATGCTAAATCAACTTATATTTCGGAACAGAGGGAGTACGTTGTTGGTTGGCTCTTCTTTGTATTGTATGTCCATGGTCGTCTGAGCAAGTAGTGTTTTATTGTTGGGTTCTCTTTTGGTCATCTTTTGTGGGTTCGTGCTACTTTAGTTTGTGCCTTTTCAATACTTATTTTACTCAGACAATGGTTACTATGCTTTTACATTTTGGAAGTAATACCCAAGTTTCTCTTCCAATGGCAACATTGTAATGCTTAATCCGGTTGCCCTAGTATATCCAGATGTTCGATTTTACTCTTACATGTACTAGTCTAGCTAGTATTGCTTAGCATCGTATGTACAAATTCTATTTAGGTAAATTTTGTTGTTATAGAGTAGAAGTAGAGCACACCCAATATGGACTGGACATATCAGTAGCATTCTGCGTACATGTCATTACTACTGATGGGGAAAAAGTAAGATAATAACCAGAGACAAGGTGAATAATCATCCAAGCACGCTCGTATGCTAGTTCTAAAAAATCGAAATTATCGCCAATTAGTTGCATTTTATGACTGAAATTTTGTGATCCCGGTGAGACTGTGTCAAGGAAGTGCTATGGGGTCTTTGTCACCTAACTAAGGTTGTTCCAAAGTTGAGAGGGGTTTGTCTAGTATCATATCTATTTTCTCTTTCTTACTAGCAAGTTTACTTTTGTGACTTGGTGGTGTTAAGAATATAATACACGCCTAACCCTTTCCATCAGTTCGGACTTTTGATTTAGATGACTAGTGCATCAATTCAATATGGTATCAGAGTCAAGAGGTCTCAAGTTCAAGACTCTGCTCACGCGGTATTAAAAGAAGATTCTACGGTCTGCACCGAACCCATTCTAAGGACTAAAATAGCCTATACGTGAGGATGAGTGTTAAGAATATAATACACGACTAACTCTTTCCATCAGTTCGGACTTTTGGTTTAGATGGCTAGTGCATCAATTCAATAAGTGGAAGAGTGTGCCCTTATCTCACTATAGCATCTATATGGATGTATACTTTATGGAGAAAATTGATAATATGGTGTGGACTTTGGATTATGCTTGATCTCCGTAATTTACTTCATCTTCTTATTTATTATGAGATGTGTTAGGTTCATCTTGTTTAGCTTAGGGAGCAATATTTTTGATTCGTATGCTCTTCTTTTGTTTGAAATACTTAGTTCATTGTGTAATTTTACTGAGCATTCAAGTTCACTTCTCAAATATATGTGCTAATCATGGGAACCGTGTGATCATAATGGCCTTTCATCACCGATGTCCGTGTTGTGGCTACCTGTTCTTTGGTATGTGTTATGTTTGGGCTCCATTCTGTGTAACATGATACCATGACCTTTTTAGAGCAGAGTACATGCCTAGAGGCATAAAGCTAAGATAATACCCCATCGATTCGAACCAGGCTGTCCTATATCTAGGCCCTACCATTTGTGAAGGCAACGCGTTGAGAACTAGTCAACCAGCCAGTTCACCATCTACTACTTTTTTTTGTTTCTAAATATATAACGTGTTGACAAGTTAATTTGGCTTAACAAAGATCTTATATTTAGAACCAGCTACTCACATCCTTGCTAATGAAAAGCTAGGCAATTTTGACAAATCTAATCCGTTTAGAGAAGTTTAGGCTCAAATAATTGTTAGCCGGATCTAACCCATTAAATGCCGTGGCAGCACGGGAATCACCCTTTCCTGTGCCATTCACGTTGCTGCAGGTGAACATGCCACGGCTGGTCAAAAAGATGCCCTCTCCTCTCTGCCATCGCTAGTGGAAAACAGGCCTCCAGTCCCGGCCTGTAAGAGGCTTTAGTCCCGGTCCTGGTAACCGGGACTGGAGGGGCGGGACTAAAGGCCCACCCATTAGTCCCGGCTCTCTTACCAGCCGGACCAATGGACATCCACGTGGCTGTCTCTGCGGGCGCTGGGTGCCCCCCATTAGTCCTGGTTCGTATTACGAACCGGGACAAATGGTTCTCTGCCGCGGCAGAATTTTAGGCACTTTCTCTCCCGCGGCAGAGAATTTAATTTGTATTCTTTTTTTTATTTCAAAATAGTTTTCTACGCTACCACATACCGTACATGTTCGTGCATACATAAGATAACTTCTCTTAAGATCGAGCATACAAATATATACATGATAGTTACACATGGAGATCACAATTATCGGGACTAGAGCCCGTCTATTCAATTAGACGGTCGGGGATCATCGGTGCATATTCACACTAAATTCTCCGGCGTCATCTATCATCTCGTTCATCAAGAATCTTGCCAGTTCTTCAGCAATTGCTACTACGCGTTGCTGTAGTAGGAGCTGATCCCGCATTTTCTCAAACTATATAAGAAAAGGAGATCAATATGAATATCAAGCATGATAACAAAAAGTGACGGTAATAAAAATAATGTTATGAATGTATTGCTTACATCGACTCTATAATCATTCAGCTCACTGGTAAACGTGCGAATGAACTCGCAAACGTAGAATCCACATAGATTCGTCCCCTGTGGCTGCCTCGCGCCCTTTACGAGAATAGAATTCAATCAAAATAATAATCCAGCATCATAATTGTATTGAAACTAGAAGTAAAGAGATGCGCCTACTACTTACCGAGACTGGCTTAAACGTCAGCTTCTCAGTAAAGTCACCCGTAACCGCACTCTTGAACTGGTTCCAAACCCTACCCGGTAAAGAAAATGAATGAGTTATTTATTACGTAATATCTCAGGAAATCAACGAAAGAGACCGCTGTAGCACGGAAATTACATCTGGAGCATGTCCTGCATGTCACTAAACTGTTCCAGGGGTCTCTTTAATGGGTCCATGACTTCAACTCTTCCCTTATCAAGTTGAATGTCCATGAAAACTGTACACGTTTATATATACATCAGTAACTCATCAATTACACTTAACATCGAGTAAGCAAAAGAGAATGTGTACAATAGAGTAAGACACTCACGCGAAATTGTAATGAAACAGTTTGTGGTCACAGAAATTTTGCTCCATTAGAAACCTTAGAAGGTTTTCCTGTGTGTCCTCGGGTTTATCCTTTAGCGTCCGACAATGTATTTTATCTGGGTCAATGAACCCAACACCGAAGATTGACCTTCTTTTACATTCCATGATCTTCATTCTGCATAATAATAGAGTACAAAAGGATATAATTAGGATAATTACATGCAATGAACTGAACAACTGAAAAAAATGAACAGCTTATATATAGACAATGAATTCAACAACTTACAGACAATAGCAACTCATGAGACTTTTGTCGAGGACGTCGAAAGTGTATAACTAGAAGAGTTCTAGAAACTCAACATGGACCTCTTATTCTCGGAAGTAGTAGTCATGTGGGACTTTCGCCACGATCATTATTCTCTCCTCCTTTACGGCTTTCAAGTACCATTTACGTAAACTCCGCATTTGTGTTGGCAGTTGTTGGAACTGCTCAAAGCTGACCAGAGGATTCCCTGGGACATATGTAGGGACTACCTGAGCCTTGGGTAACTTGTCGTCCTGGGAACCTAGCAATTCCTCAACAGTCACATTCATAGCGGCCGCAAGCTTCTTAGCTTCTTCCATATCCTGCTGGGGAGTGTCATAGGATACCACATTGAGGGCTGGGGTCGATTTTTTGGCCTGTTCCCCGAGCTGGGGGACGTCCTTTCTTTTCCCGGTTACACTTTGACTTGATGATTTGCTCCCGCTTGCACTTCTACTTGATTTGCTCTTCTTCACTTCCTTCTGAAGTGTGCGTCGATAGTCATCTGACTTATGGTGCAAGTCATATTGCGATTTTGTGTTCAGAAAAGAAAGTGCATACGCTTTTTGCTTCTCGGTGTATACCGGGGCAGGCTCGGGTTTCTTCTTTTGAAGCTGCACAACACATTCGGCCTTTACGATCATGTCGGTTTCCTCGTCAGTACGATTGTAAGGTCTGATAGGAAGATTCTTATGAGGTACTCTTGGGAGGGGCGACATTTGTCGATTTGGGCTCCTGCGTCGTTTAGTACTAATCGGAGGCTGCGGCGGAGATCGATATGGACTCGGGCTGTGGTGGTCGTAGTCATGGGGTGGGCTTCTTGGAGGTGATGGAGATGAAGGTGACATGCGACCACTCGGAGGCGGTGTTGGCTTTGGCGTCCATCCTGGAAGCTTGATGTTGTTCTTGTCCCATAGAATGATACCACCCAGTACTTCTTCGAGTGTCCTCTCACCTTCAGGTCCAGGGATGTCAAGCTCCATTGAGTCCCACCCCATTGCGATTTCATCCACACCAACTTTAGCATAGCCAGCTGGAATCTCACGGCCATGCCAGCGTGCGCCAGGTGGACAAGGTAAAGCACATCTGACCGCCACCTTGATGGATAGGTTCTTCACCTTCTGATGGAGCTCACAAGATGCCTGCTCCTTGATTCCATCCACGGGGTAGCCGGGACCGCCATCTACCATACGTGCATCGTCAGAAGGGACCTCCGATTCAGCCACGCTGCTTTTCCACTGAGATGGGACGGCGATAATATCGAGTATAGGAGCTTGCAGGCGCGCTGCTCCTCGAAGTTCGTCAATCTGTTGCTGATGCATTCGAAGTGTTCCTCGCAACTCAGTGAACTTGTCTCCCTCCTCCTCCTGCCGTCGCCTCTTTGCTCTCTCTCGGCTCCTATAAGTATCTCTGTCTTTGGGAAACCCCATCTCCCACGTATAACTAGGGCCAAGGCCTCGTACACGTCCTCCGCATTCGTCATTCCCGAGGACCTTTGTCAGCAAGTCTTTCTCTCTATCGGGACGGAAATTTGTTGTCCCCTCTTTAATCTCCTTCACCACTTTCTGCCATGTATCTCGGGGTATCCTAATCCCGTCACTACAAATAAGGTCCCATGTACTTTCGTCATACTCACTCCCATGCCCAAGGAACCAATTCCTTGCCCTCAGATCACATTCTTCGCGTATTGGTTCTGGAGTGATCCCTTTAACAAACAGCTCATTCTCTTTAGCATCCCACTTTGGCATGGCAGCCGCGTAGCCCCTGGCCCCAGGTGATGGTGATATTTCTTCATCGCGGCATTTTTCTTATTTTTTTCTGACATTTCCATAGCAGGTTGTGACTCCTTATACTTCACAAATGCATCCCAGTTAGCCTGCTGCTTCGTTAGATAGCATTCAAATTTAGGAGTCTTCTTCGTCTTCTGATACTTTTTCCATAATGCTTTCTTCCAGTTCTTGAATAGTTCGGCCATCTTTGTAAGAGTCCACTGCTTGACTTTCTTCCTCAATGCAGCTATGTCGGCATCATCCTCACATTCTGGCAGGGTGAAATGTGTCATGAGGTCATTCCAAAGACCCTCTTTGCACCTGTCGGAGACATACTCACCCTCTTTCGCCCCTTTGGTCTTATTCCACTCTCGAACGGTGATCGGGATGCGATCCCTAACCATAACTCCGCATTGTTGTTTAAATACAGTTTTAGCCTTTTCGGGTTCCACCGGTTCACCCCGTGGTGATACCCGCGTAATTGTATAACGCGTAGATGCGTCCAACTTTTTGGCCGGGCCTCGTTTGTAATATTTTTTGCTCGATGTGAAGGCCTAAGAGAAGAAACATTCGTCAATTTATATATATATATACAACTCAATTAATGCATCTACTGATCACCAGCCTTCATATATATACCTCGCCGTCGGCTTCTCCACCACCGGAGGGGTTCATTTCGGTTGACCTCCTCTCCCTCACCGGAGGGGTTCAGATAAATCGACGGAGATTCGGGTGGATCAACATGGGGGGTGTCGTTGATCATATCCTCGAGAATTTCTTCCTGTGCTAGGTCTCTCTGGATTGGATCCATAGTTTTCTACAAAATGCACACAATAACATTTTTCATTCAATATTGCTGCACAAAATAATACTAAACAATAATATGAACACGCAAGTTGCTACCACCCTAAGTCCGGGGGCCCGCGAGCACTACCACATTAACCCTAAGTACGGGGGCCCGCGAGCACCACCACCCTAACCCTAAGTCCGGCTGCCCGCGAGCACTACCACCCTAACCCTAAGTCCGGTGGCCCACGAGCACCACCACCCTAACCCTAAGTCCGGCTGCCCGCGAGCACTACCACCCTAACCCTAAGGCCGGGGGCCCGCGAGCACGACCACCCTAACCCTAAGTCCAGTGGTCCGGGAGCACCACCACCCTAACCCTAAGTCCGACTGCCTGCGAGCACTACCACCCTAACCCTAAGTGCGGGGGCCCGCGAGCACCACCACCCTAACCCTAAGTCTGGCTTCCCGCGAGCACTACCACCCTAACCCTAAGTGCGGGCTCCTGCCAGCACTACCACCCTAACCCTAAGTGCGGGGCCCGCGAGCACTACCACCCTAACCCTAAGTGCGGGGCACGCGAGCACTACCACCCTAACCCTAAGTGCGGGGGCCGCGAGCACCACCATACTATATACTACACTAACATATTATATAATAAACTAATTAACATACTACACTAATATATACTACTAAAAAATAAAAAATACACTTTATATTACACTACTATATACTACTAAAAAATAAAAAAAATATACTACACTAATATATACTACTAAAAAATAAAAAATACACTTTATATTACACTACTATATACTACTAAAAATAAAAAAAATATACTACACTAATTAACATACTACACTAATATATACTACTAAAAAAATAAAAAATACACTTTATATTACACTACTATATACTACTAAAAAATAAAAAAATCTACTACACTAATTAACATACTACACTAATATATACTACTAAAAAAATAAAAATACACTTTATATTAGACTACTATATACTACTAAAAAATAAAAAATATACTACACTAATTAACATACTACACTAATATATACTACTAAAAAAATAAAAAATACACTTTATATTACACTACTATATACTACTAAAAAATAAAAAAATATACTACACTAATATATACTACTAAAAAAATAAAAAATACACTTTATATTACACTACTATATACTACTAAAAAATAAAAAAATATACTACACTAATTAACATACTACACTAATATATACTACTAAAAAAATAAAAAATACACTTTATATTACAGTACTATATACTACTAAACAATAAAAAATATACTACACTAATTAACATACTACACTAATATATACTACTATATATTAAAAAAAACTACACTTTATATTACACTACTATATACTACTAAAAAATAAAAAATAAAAAAATATAATTAACTAGCTAGTAGCTAGAAGTGGCCGGGGGTGCCGCCCCGGCCTGCTCGCCCGCACCGCCGCCGGCGTGCACGGCTGCCGCGCCGGCCGGCCTGCTCGCCCACAGTGGCCGGCGCCGCCGCGTGCCGGCGTGCACGTACAACTGCCACGCCGCCGATGCCGGATGGGTGAAAGGGGAGGGGCGCGATACCTGCTGGCCGGGGGCACACGCGCGGCGGCTGGATCTGGCTAGCTGGTGGCGGCGTTGGAGTGGGGGGACGACGCGCTGGTGGCGGTCGGATCTGGCGGTGGAGTGGTCGGGCAGCCTGCCGGTGTCCTGTGCGTCGTCGTCCTCGCACGCTTCGTCCCTGCAGCAGAGTGTGGTGGTTTGTGGAGAAGAAGGGGCGCGGGAATATAAAGGGGATGTACCTTTAGTCCCGGTTCGTATCACGCACCGGGACTAAAGGGTTTTCGGCCCAGCCCAACAGGCGCGCTCCAACGCCACACCTTTAGTCCCGGTGTGTAGCACGCATTGGGACTAAAGGTCCCTTTTTAAAAAAAAATTCACCCTGGGGCGCGCCTGTTTAAAAAAAATTCAATTAGCATATTATTTAAACATTTGAATTTTACAGTTTTTGCATACTTATGAATTTGAGAAAAATTTCAACATGAAAAGTTCTTGGATTTGAATAAGTAATCCAAATCTATTTTCTGTTTTATAAAATAATTATTCTAACTAGTGAAACTAATAACCATTTTGCCATTTTCAATTTAAAAATGCATTAAATATTATATTTTGCATATTTTTAAATAAGTGATTCAAATCAATTTTCTATTTTATAAAATAATTATTCTAATAGTCAAACTATTAACCATTTTGCCATTTTCATGTAATTCCGACGCTCCGGTGGTCTTCCTCCGGTGAAACCCTAGACCGGGGGCCCCGGATCGTCTACCCCGCCTTATTTTTTCCCGCCCGTTCTCTTCCGGATCGTAGCCCCTTTAGGGTTTAGGGTTTTTGGTTTAGGGTTTAGGGTTTTTGGTTTAGGGTTTAGGGTTTTTGGTTTAGGGTTTTTGGTTTAGGGTTTAGGGTTTTTGGTTTAGGGTTTAGGGTTTTTAGTTTAGGGTTTAGGGTTTTTAGTTTAGGGTTTAGGGTTTAGGGTTTTTAGTTTAGGGTTTAGGGTTCCCTCCTCTGACTTAGGGTTTAGGGTTTAGACTCATATCTGCCGCCTCTCTCTACTCTATCCCATGGCTTCCACCATACCTCTAACCCTAGGGAGGCGGAGATGGAGTCTTTCACGGGCTCGTAGGAAAATATTTTCCGAGGCAGAACTTCCGAAGATGCCATAGTGCGTGTGCACCAAGGGCATCTTCGAGAAGTTCCGCCACGGGAGATTTCCCAACCCTTTCCTCCGTCCATGGGGATGAAACTCTCCATCCATGTTGGCTTGTTGAGTTGCTTGCCATGGCGTATCGATGCTCCTTTTATAGGCATGGCGCCGCTTCTACTTTGTCTTCTTCCTCTGACAGGGCGTCATGCGCTACATGCTTTATCTCATCGAGCAGTGCGTCGACCCACGCGTCCTTATCCTACCGACAGCTTTAGTCCCGGTTTGAGCCCCCACCCGGTACTAAAGGTTACCCACGCGTCCTTATCCCACCGACAGTTTTGTTAGATGACACAAAAACCACATTTAGTCCCGGTTGCACCCACCAGCCGGTACTAAAGGTTAGCCACCCCCCCAGATAAGGCCCTCTCAGATAAGCCTCCCCCAGATAAGGCCCCCCCATCTTTTGTCCCGGTTTGAGCCCCCGCCCGGGATGAAAGTTTCCCGCGCCACTGCGTTCCTGCGCTTTCCACCGGTTCCCACCTCTGTCTTCCCGCCATTTTTTCAGTATATATATGTACGCTTGGCCTCCATTTACATATCACATCTAGACTCATCATTCTCTTCCCATGGCTTCCATCGTATCTCTAACCACCCGGGAGGCGGAGGCGCTTTGCGCCTCGAACTACCCCTGCCCACCGGGCTACCGTGTCCCCACCGGCTAGATGCTGAGCGCCGGAGGCATGCCGGTCCCTCTTGTCCCTCTAGGTGTGGAGCGCCGGATGGCCATCACGAACCACTACTACCTCGAGCTCACGCAAGAGCAGCGGAGGAATCCCAACTGGCATCCCGACTTGGGAAGCCTTCTTCATCAATCGGCGTGAGAGGGCGCTCGCCAGGCACGAGGAGGACGGCCCACCTCCTTCGAACTTCAACGAGGCCGGCCGTCGGCTGTGGTGGCGCGGCCGGACTCTCCAGAGTGTCATGGCCTACAACACGACCGGCAATAACCCCCGCCTGTGGTACCCTCAAATCCAGCCCACGTGTGCCCAACCTTCAAGGTTCGAATACGGCGACCCCGACGACGACAGCGACGACGGCGCCGGTGACTACGACGACTACAGTGGCGCGTATTACAGGGCTAGGCAGGAGCATGACTGAATCACTCCAACCATTAGGCATGTTTCTTAATTTTCAGTTGTGCTATGTATCCTTAGTGCTTGTGGGTTCCTTCTCTTGTGATGGTTCCTTCTCTTTGTGTGATCACCTACCGCGGCTCAGAACGTCTAGTCTGATTGAGCAAGATGTATTACATGAAAGGGGACCATTATGTCTCAAATAAAAGGTTTAATACATTACATAGATTTATGTCTCAAATAAAAGGTTTAATTACATAGATTTATGTCTCAAATAAAAGGTTTAATACATTATTACACATCACCAACATCTAGTGTTGTGGTTTTCTTCTGCACCGTAGCCATGGAGAATCTTCATCATTTAACAGGATGCTTAGGTCAGTTTTCACTTTGAAGGGCGGAATTTCATGAAACTTATTGTAATCTTCTGACATGTCTGTCTTGTCATCCACTCCCACGATGTTTCTTTTCCCTGAAAGAACTATGTGGCACTTTGGCTCATCGTATTCTGTACTCTTTTGCTTATCTTTCCTTTTTTCTCGGTTTGGTAGACATGTCCTTCACATAGAAAACCTGAGCCACATCGTTGGCTAGGACGAATGGTTCATCCATGTACGCAAGATTGTTGAGATCCACTATTGTCATGCCGTACTTTTCGTCTACATGTACCCCGCCTCCTGTCAGCTTGACCCGTTTGCACTGAAACAAAGGGACCTTAAAAGTAGGTCCATAGTCAAGTTCCCATATCTCCTCTATGTACCCATAATATGTGTCAATCTGCCCATTGTCGTCTGTTGCATCAAAGCGGACACCACTGTTTTGGTTGGTGCTCTTTTTATCTTGGGCGATCGTGTAAAATGTATTCCCATTTATCTCGTACCCTTGGAAAGTACATATAGTCGAAGATGGTAACCTGGCCAACGAGTACAACTCATCTCCAACAGTGGTGTTATTCATGAGATGTGTCTGCAACCAATTGCCAAAATTCTTCTTGTGTTCCCCTTTAATCAAGGTTTCAGGCTTCCCTGGGTTTTCGGAGCGTAGAATATTCTTGTGTTTCTCGATATACGGAGCCACCACGGTGGAATTGTGTAGAACTGTGTAGTGTGCTTGAGTGAAAGAATGCCCGTCCCTACATACCATTGATTTCCTTCCTAGTGTGCCTTTTCCAGTCATCCTCCCCTCATACCGAGATTCAGGAACACCAATCGGCTTAAGGTCAGGAAGAAAGTCAACACAAAACTCAATGACCTCCTCTGTTCCATAGCCCTTGGAGATGCTTCCTTCTGACCTAGCACGGTTATGAACATATTTATTTAAGACTCCCATGAACCTCTCGAAGGGGAACATATTGCGTAGAAACACAGGACCGAGAATTCTAATCTCTTCGACTAGGTGAACTAGGAGGTGCGTCATAATATTGAAGAAGGATGGCGGGAACAACAACTCGAAGCTGACCAGACATTGGACCACATCAATCTGTAACCCTGATAGACTTTCTCGATCGATTACCTTCTGAGAAATTGCATTGAGGAATGCACATACCTTCACAATGGCTAGTCGAACATTTTCTGGTAGAATTCCCCTCAATGCAACCGGAAGCAATTGCGTCATAAGCACATGGCAGTCATGAGACTTTAGGTTTTGAAATTTTTTCTCTTTCATATTTACTATTCCCTTTATATTCGACGAGAAGCCAGACGGGACCTTGATACTGAAAAGGACTTCAAAAAATATTTCCTTCTCTTCTTTGGTAAGAGCGTAGCTGGTAAGCCCTTGAAACTGCCCCTGGATGCTTGCCATCTCATCCTGTATGATGTTGCTAGTCCTCCCGTGCTGCCGGGGTATCTTTTGACTTCCCATACAAGCCTAGGAAGCCTAGAATATTCACGCAAAGATTCTTCGTCAGGTGCATCACGTCGATTGCAGAGCGGACCTCATGCACTTTCCAATAGGGTAGCTCCCAAAATATAGATTTCTTCTTCCACATGGGTGCGTGTCCGGTAATGGGGTCTTTCAGAACAGGTTGTCCTCCAGGACCCTTTCCAAAGATTACATCCAAATCCTTGACCATACCAAATACATTAGCACCACTACGGGGGACAGGCTTCGTCCGGGATTCTGCCTTGCCATTGAAATGCTTGCCTTTCTTCTTTAAGGGATGACTGGGCAGAAGAAAACGACGATTGTACGGGTACACATTCTTTCTACATTTATCCAGATATATACTTTTAGTCTCATCTAAACAGTGCGTGCATGCATTGTATCATTTGTTCGTCTGTCCTGAAATGTTACTAAGAGCAGGCTAATCATTGATGGTTACGAACAGCAACGCTTGTAGGTCAAATTCCTGCTGTTTGTGCTCATCCCACACACGTACACCTGGTTTGGCCCACAACTGTAGACGTTCATCAACTAATGGCCTTAGGTACACATCAATGTCGTTGCCGGGTTGCTTCGGGCCTTGGATGAGCACTGGCATCATAATGAACTTCCGCTTCATGCACAACCAAGGAGGAAGGTTGTAGATACATAGAGTCACGGGCCAGGTGCTGTGACTGCAGTTCTGCTCCCCAAAAGGATTCATGTCATCGGTACTTAGACCAAACCATAAGTTCCTTGCGTCACCAGCAAATTCCGGGAAGTCTCTCTCGATTTTTCTCCACTGCCGACCATCAGCAGGGTGCCTCAACATCCCGTCTTTCTTACGGTCTTCCATGTGCCATCGCAACAACTTGGCATACTCTTTATTTCTGAACAAACGTTTCAACCGTGGTATTATAGGAGCATACCACATCACCTTGGCAGGAACCCTCTTCCTGGGTTGCTCGCCCTCAACATCACCAGGGTCATCTTTTCTGATCTTATACCGCAATGCAGTGCATACCGGGCATTTATCCATATTCTCGTACTTCTCACCGCGGTAGAGGATGCAGTCATTAGGGCATGCATGTATCTTCTGCACGTCTAATCCTAGAGGGCAGACAAGTTTCTTTGCTTCGTACGTACTGGAGGGCAATTGGTTATTTCTTGGAAGCAGCTTCTTCATTATTACCAGCAACTTTTCAAATCACGAGTCAGTCATATCGGTCTCTGCCTTCCACTTCAACAATTCCAGTGTGCTACCCAGCTTCTTCTGGCCATCTTCACAAGTTGGATACAGCAATGTGTTGTGGTCCTGTAACATCTGCTCGAACTGTAACCTCTCCTTTTCTGTGTCGCAGTCTCGCCTTGCATCACTAATGACCCGACCAAAATCATCAACGGGCTCATCTGGTTCCCGTTCTACACCCCCTTCTTTTTCATTATCTTCAACTGCGGTATCATCGTATTCAGGGAACATAGATCGGTAGTTGTCATCATCGTTCTCTTCTTCATCGTCGTCTTCCATCATAACCCCTCTTTCTCCGTGCTTGGTCCAAACATTATAGCCGGACATGAAACCGGACCGAAGCAGGTGGCTCTGAATGACTCTTGAGGAAGTGTGAGCCTGCTCATTCCGACATTCAACACATGGACAACACATAAAACCATCCCGCCGCTTGTTCGCCTCGGCCACAATGCGAAAAGAACGCACACCTTCTCTGTAAGCATCAGAGCGTCGGTCACCGTACATCCATGGGTGGCTCATCTGCATCATACAACCATGCATATATATCAAACGCAATCACGATGCTTAAATTAGTACCGCGCAGTCAAAACGAGAAAATAGTTGCTAACCTTTTAGGACACTTCAAAACAAAGAGGAGAAACCTTAAGTGTCGCTCTGGCACCTCATATCATATTTTGTCTTGTGTGAACTCAAGTGGCATCGCTCTAATAGGCATTTCACCGAACACCTCTAGTGCATATGAAGAAAAAAAGTTAGCACAAAGTTATACCCACCTCTCACATAGGAAAAAAACAGGAGAGAGGGGTGCATATATATAGGGTCAGGCCATTAGTCCCGGTTTGAATCTCAAACCGGGACTAAAGGTTCTGCCAGGAACACGCGCGCCGGCCCAGACCCATTTGTCCCGGTTTGTATCTCAAACCGAGACTAGGTTCCTTACGGACCGGGACATAGTGTCTCGGCCTCCTCGGGCCGTCTGGTTCGGACCATTAGTCCCGGCCCCAAACACGGCCGGGACTAATGGCCCGAACCAAAGGTCCATTTTCTACTAGTGCATTCACGTTGCTTACACCCAAGAACTAACCAGCAAAGCAGGCTGCGCGCGGTTGCAGAACCCTATCGGTGTCCAGATACTTCACAAATTATTGTAAAATGTAAGAAACTAAACTATACAAATATAACTTTTAAAAGACATGCAAAAACATGGAAATAGATAAAAAAACAAAATGTTTATGCAAGGTGCACCGACGGAAGTCGTACCACCATAAATGGCTCTCTATCCTATGTTTATGGGACACGCGACGCATGAGATTATTTCAAATTAAACCACCATTTATGAATCGAATAAGATGTGAAAATAGTACTTCTCACATGCAAATGTAGGCACAAAAAGGTGACCATGGCATGAAAATACCACCTATTTATTGATGCATAATAAAAGCCAAAGCAATATACAGTACTATCATGTATGTGAGCAGGAATATTGGCTGAACCGGAGAATCCCTATCCTATGTACTGCACTATCCGTACTACTAGTACCATTTGTGAAGATGGGAACCAGTCAACTCAACTGGTAGGCACTACTTGTCACATGCATTCCTTGTGAATCAAAAGTTGGAGGCTTGGATGATGTTGAAACGGTAAAAAAGAAAGCTGCTCGATCTTGTGCCCAGCCCTAATGCTGCTTACGTTACACCGGAGGACATTAGATTATATGGATCGACAAGCGAAAATGAACCGCAACCGCGCTGCGCCCTCAAAAAAAGTCCCAACGCGCTCCATGCCATCGGACTGTCGTGTAACAAACAGCACCTTCAAGAAGGAATGCGACGACGACGCTGCTGCTACCTGGACTAAACCTAGGATTTCTCCCGGTACACGTAGGGTAGCAGGCCGGTCCTAGTGTTGTGCCAAATGTGCGGCCCGCAAAGGGCCGTAAAATTTGGAGGGCCCCAAAATTTATATAGGCCTACTATATATATTTACTGGAATAAAAAAATAGTAAATAGAATGGGCCTTATATGCCTTAGCTGGGCCGCAAAAACTTCCCCGGTAGTGTGTCTGTGTGGTGGACTCCTTGGCTTCTCGCTAACCTGCCAAGGTGGATGGATTGATCCGATCGACTTAGACGACCGTGTCCGGCTACAAACAGCCAAACGGCTAATAGGAGAATAGAGCCCCGAATATGTACGCATCTACCTTCCTCCACGCGGGACATATGCGAATACGCCGATTCGCCGACGTGGCACTCGCCAACGTAGGTTGCTGGTCCCCAGATGAGTTCCGATTTTGTTTTTTGTTCCTCCTTGATCAATTGATCGCTCATTGTACCCTCGTTGTGATCGGCACAGGTATAGGATAGGGTTGAGTTGTTTCTTAAATTTTCCAACGTTTTGTTATAAAGAGGGATGTTATTCAAATAAACATTATGCATCCGCAAGTTGACTAGGTATGTGATACATTGCAAATGTATCTATAATTTTGGATGTTCCATGTTTGGTTTTATCCACTTTCTTGTGTTTTGTCCACACTTTTGAGTACTTTTCATATGATTTTTTGGACTAACCTATTAACAAGAGCCACAGTGCCAGCTGCCTGTTTTCTGTTGTTTTTGGTTCCAGGAAAGTCGGAAAATGAATATTCTCGGAATTGGACAGGACAAAAGCCAAAGTGCCTATTTTTTCGGAAGTCATCAGATGCCAGAGTACGAGACGGAAAGGGGCCAGGGGGCCACCACAACACTGGCTGCGCGCCCAGCCTGGCCCGCGCTAGGGGGTGGTCTGGCCGCCTCCGGCACCCCCTCGGCCTCCCCTTCCGCCTATAAGATGCCCTCGAGACGAAAACCCTAAGTACCCGATGAAAAATCTACGAAAGAGTCTATAGCCGCCGTCATCTCCATCCCTAGATCGGGAGGGATCTGAAGCTCTTCCCGACACCCTGCCAGAGAGGGGATTTCACCCTGGAGGCCTTCTTCATCATCATGCAAGCCTCCGGTGTGATGCGTGAGTAGTTCATCCTTGGACTACGGATCCATGTAGTAGCTAGATGGCTGGTTCTCCTCCTTTGTGCTTTCATGTTTAGATCTTGGGAGCTCCGTTCATGATCAAGATCATCTATTTGTAATTCATACATGTTGTGTTTGCGGGGATCCGATGGATATTGAGATGCTATTTCAGATTGATTATTGATTCTATCATGTCTTTGATATTTGTGATCTTGCATGCTTTCCGTTGTTAGTAGCTATCTTGGCCAAGTAGATGCTAGCAACTCCAAGAGTTAGTATTTATGCTCGATAGTGGGTTCATGCCTCTGGTAATCTGGGGAAGTGAGAGCAATCTCTAAGGTACTAGATGTGCTATTGCTACTAGGGAGAAAACAACAATCCTTTGTTCATAGAACAATCGTATTGTTTACTTTACACATAATTCGTAAAGCAATAATATGTTGCTTGCAACTTAATATTGGAGGGGGTTCGAATGATAACCTGGAGGTGGATTATTAGTCATAGATGTAGTTGGATGGCGGTCTATGTATAATGTTGTAATGCCCAATCAAGTCTCAAAGGAGTCTATATGATTAGTATATGCATATATTGCTTTATCGATGTTTTTCAATTGCCTCGCTGTAATTTGTTCACCCAGCATGTTGTCTATCTTAAGGAGAGCCACCTCTAGTAAACTATGGATCTCAGTCCTTTTCTTTTACATACAATCTATAAACTGTTTACTGCTTTGTGTTTACTTTCTGCAAACTATCACTTCCTTCCATTCGATACGTTTAATCCTTTGTTTTCAGTAAAACACGGTGAGATTGAAAACCTCATCGCAAGTTGGGAACAAAGTTCTGTGGTTGTGTTGTGCAGGTCTTCACGTTGCTACTAGCACCGGTAGTGCGCCCTGCCAAGGCTCAGCTAGCAACACCTTTGGGGTGTTTCCTTGCTCCTACTGGTTCGATTAAACCTTGGTTTCATAACTGAGGAAAACTTGTTGCTGTGCTCATCATACCTTCCTCTTGGGGTTCCCAACGAGCTCTACATCAACACGAGCCATCAAGCATTTTTTTGGCGTCGTTGCCGAGGAGTCAAGGACATCTTCACAAGGGGAGTCCCTCATAACCAATCTCTTTACTTTATTGTTTTTTTTTGCTTTGTTTGCTTGTTTTGTTATTCAAAAACACACAAAAAATTAATTCTACTAGTTTGCTTTCTTATTTGAAAAACACAAAAAAATTAGTTCCTTTCTTAAGTTGTCGTTATGTCTAGCCTTGCTCCAATCACTATGTTATCCGAGGAAATGATTTTCATTTATAAACAAGGAATGGAAGAGAGTTTTAAGGAAGCTTGGTCTAGAATCTCTGATCTACATGAAAAAACTGAGCCGAAAATGACTCAAAGCTTGTTCCTTAGCAGTTTTTACCTTGGAATTGCTCTTTGCTACGATATGCTTTACATGCTGTTGTGGGAGGAGATTTCCTCCAATGTAATGAGGATGATGCTATTAATGCCATAAAGGAATTGATCCTCACTTACAACTTGCCTAGCCAAACTGATATTTCTTTCGCAAAAATATTTGCTAGATTGAACACTCTTGAGACTGGCACTGCTAGCTTAAAAGATTGCTATAATACGCTTAGGGAGCATCACAATTATGTCCCAATAAATTCTGAACCATCAAAATGGCTCCCTACGGTAAAGATTGAGATAAACACTGAAACTTTTCAAGCTCGCTGTGATATCATGTCTGAATTTTGTCTTATGCCCAAAGATATTTATGAATCCTTGAATACTTGGGGGCTTACTGAAGGAGGAAAAGAAATATCTCTTGCTAATAATGCTACCATATTACCTATTGGAATAGCTGAAGGAGTGTTTACAAAGATTTTTGGGAAAATGATTTCTACTGATTATCTTGTTATTGAATGTGCAGAAAAAGGACAAATTACACTTGGAAGGTCCCTATTAGAACTCCTTGGAGCAATAATAAATGTGGGAAAAGGGACCATGCACCTTTCTTCTCCACCAAACAATCATATTTTACCAAAGGTTAAGAATAAAAGTAAGAGAGGTAAGGGCAAGCAATTTGGTCTTAATGCTTCTTCATTTGAGAACACTTGATTCTTTTTCTTGCTTCTTATGCCTAACTTAAAGGCGTTAAAGAAAAGTACTTATTGGGAGATAACCCAAAAGTTTTAGATGAGTCTTGTAAGTTACTACTTCAGTAATAACCGCTCCTTATCCTTTTTATTTGCTTTTTGTGCCAAGAGTAACCTCTAATGAGAGAGAAGTAACGATTGGGAAAGTTGCTGTCCCGAAACAGATTTCTGTGCTTCATCGTAAAACATCGTGTAAAATCTCTGAACGTCTTTTTGAGGCGTGAATATTTGTGCTTCTGCCCCAGGTTCTTATCTAACTTTCGTTAGTTCAACACTTTTTGATTTGAGCAACAGAAGGTTTTCGAAAAAATTCGTCTTTACCTGCTGGTTTGTTTTGACAGATTTCTGCCATTTTCTGCATTTGCTTCTTGTGGGTTCCTTCTTGAGTTCTTTTGGGGAATTGAGCTTTTTGAGGGAAGTGCTACAGTAGCTAGTGTTATAATGTAAGTTTATTTGATGTTAGAACTGAACCTTAAGACTTATTTATCTTAAGTCCACTAATGTTGCTAATGAGATTGTGTGAAGTTTTGTATGAAGGAAAAATTTCACGTGTATGGAAGGAATGAGTAATGAGATGAAGAATGGACTAAAGCTCAAGCTTGGAGATACCACGCGTGTCACCCCAAGAAACATCCAAGAAGTACAAGAATCAAAACTTGGGGATGCTCAAGGCATCCCCTTCTTCATCAATAAAAATCCTAGGTTTCTTCCAAACGCTTCATTTTTATTGTTTCATGCACAGTTGTGTTTTTCTTGGAGCGTCTTAATTTTTCGTTTTCGTTTGCTTGGTTTGCTAAGTTTTCTGAATAAATTGGTTGGACCCCCTCTTTCATACATTGGTTGGCAAATAGTTTGGTTTGGTTTGGAAAAGAGTAGGAAACTTCATGCTTATGTGGTAAAAATAGCTCGTTTTTGACTGTGGCCTATGCTTTGTCATGCCATGCTTGATATTATTTTGGCTTTATGCTTAGTATTCTTTGCTGTAGCATGAATTGTTATAAACAATTGAGATTACTAATGTGCCTTGGATGAATCATGCGTTGTTTTAGCATATTAAAGCATAGTATAGTGGTATTCTCCTTTGATGCTTCATTTGGGTTGACTTGGCACATGCTCACACCATGTTATGACTATCTCAAGTCACCATAGCCTTTATGATCCTTTAGTTTTCAACTTGTAATATCACTTTATGCTTTGATCAATGATGTTTTGTCGCTCTGCATGATTATGGCCATTATTGCTCTCTTAATTTGTCGCTCCCAGTCTTTTGCTAGCCTCCACAACAAAGTATGAATTCCACTCATGCATCCAACTCCCTAAACCAAAGTTATTCCAAAGAGTCCACCATACCTGCCTACTAGCTTATGCTATTCCAAGTATATTCATTCTTTTGTTTACCTTCCAAATTAAACTTGTTATGAGAAAACTAGTCATTAAAGCTCTCACGAACTTGATGGCACACTTTACTTCTTTGCATCTCATAAACTTGCACCATTGGGTCCTTCTTTGTTGCGTATATGCTTGCGCTTTATAAATTGAAATTAGCAGAACCATGTACCATGGGGAATGCTTTCAACATTGCACTTGTACTTTGTACCCCGTTGATATCATGTTCTTTTGCTTACGGATCCCGGCGGTGTGAAATAAAAGTGGAACTTGTAAGATCATGGAGTTTGTATGTGTGTTAGAGAAACGCCTGGGCCGCTAGCCTAAGCCATCCCTAATCATGGTGGAAACTTGCAGCATCACCATAATGAGCACTCTATGAAGCATCCTCAATAAAAACCTATGCAAATAGCAAATAAAAAGATCGCTAAGATGCTCATTGTCTGCTTGCCTTGTCATTTTGATTATGGGATAGCTCATGTATCATGTGCAAGGGGTACCCCGTTGGCGGTTCTTTATGATACATATGTACTTACAATGACAAGAGCTTACTCGTGACTAAATTTGAGTAGCATGAGTTTCTGTCTTCGTAAGTAAGGGGCATGAGATTTCGGTTTATAACTTGTCAAGCATATCCTCTTAATTGTGTCACTTTAACCTTAATCACCTTCAATATGCTTATAATAGGGGCAATGAGAGCTGAAAGCTATAAGTACCATAATTTTTGGAAGATCTTTATGACACTTGAATCCCTACTTCCTTTTATAAAGGCCTTTCTTCCACCATTATATTGAGTCTCCACCTTCTACCTTTATGCACCTACTTTGAGAGCATAGTGGCCATTCTTAGTTCTATGTGCATTGTCCCAAGACTAGTTGATTGATGCATATCTTGATATTGCTTGTTTTAAACTATTTGTATCTAGTCACTCTTATGAACTTTGAAGGTGTCCTATGCATTTATATTTGCTACTCTATGAGGGACAAGCTGAATACTATTATGCTATGTTTTCTTTATGTGAAACAAACAAACGTCTTGCAAAGCATTGTTATTCATGAATCTTTTGTTTGTACCTTTTTATGTTGCATCATAGTTTCTTTGTCTTATTGCTAGAACCTTGTCTTTCATGTTTTGATTGAAGTAGTATGATCCCAGCTCTGAATGTTTTACAAATACTTTGATCAAGTCTTTGATGGTGCATATCACCTCAAAAATTATTCTTTCTTTTTATCACTTACCTACTCGAGGACGAGCAGGAGTTAAGCTTGGGGATGTTGATACATTGCAAATGTATCTATAATTTTTGATGTTCCATGCTTGGTTTTATCCACTTTCTTGTGTTTTGTTCCAACTTTGGAGTACTTTTCATATGATTTCTTGGACTAACCTATTAACAAGAGCCACAGTGCCAGCTGCCTGTTTTCTGCTGTTTTTGGTTCCAGGAAAGTCAGAAAATGAATATTCTCGGAATTGGACAGGACAAAAGCCAAAGTGCCTATTTTTTCGGAAGTCATCAGATGCCAGAGTACGAGACGGGGAGGAGCCAAGGGGCCACCACACCACCTGGCCGCGCGGCCCAGCCTGGCCCGCGCCAGGGGGTGGTCTGGCCGCCTCCGGCACCCCTTCGGCCTCCCCTTCCGCCTATAAGATGCCCTCGGGACGAAACCCCTAAGTACCCGATCAAAAATCCACGAAAGAGCCTATAGCCACCATCATCTCCATTCCTAGATCGGGAGGGATCTGAAGCTCTTCCCGGCACCCTGCCGGAGAGGGGATTTCACCCTGGAGGCCTTCTTCATCATCATGCAAGCCTCCGGTGTGATGCGTGAGTAGTTCATCCTTGGACTACGGATCCATGTAGTAGCTAGATGGCTGGTTCTCCTCCTTTGTGCTTTCATGTTTAGATCTTGTGAGCTCCGTTCATGATCAAGATCATCTATTTGTAATTCTACATGTTGTGTTTGCGAGGATCCGATGGATATTGAGATGCTATTTCAGATTGATTATTGATTCTATCATATCTTTGTTATTTGTGATCTTGCATGCTTTCCGTTGTTAGTAGCTATCTTGGCCAAGTAGATGGTAGCAACTCCAAGAGTTAGTATTTATGCTCGATAGTGGGTTCATGCCTCTGGTAATCTGGGGAAGTGACAGAAATCTCTAAGGTACTAGATGTGATGTTGCTACTAGGGAGAAAACAACAATCTTTTGTTCATAGAACAATCGTATTGTTTACTTTACACGCAATTTGTAAAGCAATAATTTGTTGCTTGCAACTTAATACTGGAGGGGGTTCAGATGATAACCTGAAGGTGGATTATTAGTCATAGATGCAGTTGGATGGCAGTCTATGTATAATGTTGTAATGCCCAATCAAGTCTCAAAGGAGTCAAGATGATTAGTATATGCATGTATTGCTTTCTCGATGTTTGTCAATTGACCCGCTGTAATTTGTTCACCCAGCATGTTGTCTATCTTAAGGAGAGCCACCTCTAGTGAACTATGGATCCCGATCCTTTTCTTTTACATACAATCTATAAATTGTTTACTACTTTGTGTTTACTTTCTGCAAACTATTACTTCCTTCCATTTTATACGTTTAATCCTTTGTTTTCAGCAAAACACGGTGAGATTGACAACCTCGTCGGAAGTTGGGCACAAAGTTATGTGGTTGTGTTGTGCAGGTCTCCACGTTGCTACTAGCACCAGTAGTGCGCCCTGCCAAGGCTCAGCTAGCAACACCTTTGGGGTGTTTCCTTGCTCCTACTGGTTCGATTAAACCTTGGTTTTATAACTAAGGGAAACTTCCTGATGTGCTCATCATACCTTCCTCTTGGGGTTCCCAACGAGCTCTACATCAACACGAGCCATCAGTATGATACTTAATATATCATGTTACTATTCATATTATAGTTGTTAAATAGTTCAAAATTTCTCGTAAGACAGGGGGGGGCATTTTAGAGTTTCATTCAGGGCCCTAGATTTTTATGGCTTGGGCCTAAGGGGAGTGGGGAAGGGGTGCATCCGACGCCCTTGAAAAAGGAAGGGTGGCGCCCGCATGGGTCACCACGTCAATGTCGGCTAGACCAACAGGGATTTCTCCCGACCCCAAAAAACCACAGCCCCTAACAGTCCTTAGCACTCCACCGAACTTGCCGCCAACCAACATGCGCCACCACAGTCTTGAGTTCATCATCATCGTATCACCATGGCAAACAATTTGACGCCAGCCGGACCGAGACAAGACGTAGACATGGGGCGGTAGGTCCATTGCCACACGGGAGGGAACAACCACCACCGCCAAAGACGGTAACTCACCGGACATGGATACAAGAACACACCAGGCCAATGGAACCGGAGGACGGGAGCAGAACAGCCACCTGGAGGACATCCTCCACGGCCAATGGCATGTGCTAATAGGACGCGGCAGCAGGGACACACCAGGCCTGGCAAGCCCATCCGATCCCCAGAAGGGTCCATAGAGTGTAGGGGTTCGTGCACGAAAACAATAAAATTTCCCTACGCCAATAACCCTAATGCTAGGACCTACCTATTAGTAATACAGTAACGAGAGGAGCTTTTCGCAAACTTACCCTTGATGACCGAAAAGCGTTATCAACGCTCGGGAGAGCGTGGTTTATGTAGACGAACCGAAGCCAACCTTAGGGTCGTGTTGAAGTCCCCACAGCTCCTGCGGCTCCAACGACTTCTAGTGACCCAAGTGTTGCACCTCGCAGAGAGTTACACACGTCCAGTGCCTGACGATGACTCCCGCTCCTCCGATCCAGCAGTAGTTGCGGAAGTAGAGCTTATGGGTCTGAATCCCGTAGCGCGACGGCGCTCCACGGTGATGAAGACTTCTTCTTGCGCCATTCGAACTTGGGACCACGGTTACGGGAGAGAGAGAGAGAGAGGTCTCCCCAAAAGAGAGAAAACCTTTAATTGATTATTGTGTTTTTTAACTCATTATATATTAAGCATACAAGGCGTCTCATTAAAACCTTCCGGTTCCCCTAGGTACCCTTGTAAGGAAAACGAGTGCGTCTGAAACTTACAGTCCATCAAACATTCGTTACATCGTCTATCAAATGGCTAGGGGGCTCATCGACCCAATTACAAGAGAGATTGTGAAGAAAAGAATACTTAGCTAACTCATGAGCCACCATATTACCTTCCCTTGGACAGTGCTTAAACGAGATGCTATCAATATTCGCCGTCATGTCCACACAATATGCATAGATCGCTCCTGCTTTGCTCTACCAAATGTCACCTCCATTACACGCCTCGATCACCTCCATTTAATCAGATTCAGAAAACGACCAATGTTATGGCTACAATCGCGGCATAGTTTGTGATAATGTTCCCATATTGTGCAAACATATGCATCATGGGATGACATACAATGTTGCAGGAGGAAGTTTTCCTTTTTGTCGCACCAAAAAGCCATTTTCAATTTTCCGAGGGTAAAAAAGGGGTGTTTTGTGAAGCAACCACCAAATGAAAGTTTCAAAATGGTACTAATCCATTTTTCAAAAATACTAGGTCACCTTGCATGGACAATATCCCAACTAGGGTATCTTAAACCTTTTCGTCCACCCTCGTGAAAGAAATAAATTCCTGCCAAATCAGTAGGAAGTGGGTCAGATTTGAATTGCATGTACATGATCTGATGCTCACGAATTTTTGGAAAAATTAGTTTTAGGTTTACAATATGCTATTTCATCAAATAACCACTGCAATTTTAGCGAGGCTTAGCCTCTAGCTAAGAATCTTCATGACGGTTGTTCTGACCATAGTTTGGAACGGGCAAAAGAAATTCAAAAACGATCGAAACATTATGAAAACTTCGCATGGTTTCATATTATGTGACATAGTTGCAAGGAAAAATATCAACCTTGGTACATTGATTGCATCTAAAAAAATCTTCTAAAAAAATGAGCTATCATGTTTAACATTTCATAGATTTCAGGGCAAACTACCAATATTATGGCTAGAATCGCGGCACAATTTGTGATAATATGCCCATATGGTGCACACATATGCATCATGGGATGGTAAACAATGGTGCAGCAGGACATTTTCCTTTTCGTCGCACCAAAAAGCCATTTTCCAGTTTCCGAGTGCCAAAAATGGGGTGTTCTGTGAAGCAACCACCATGTTCCAAAAAGCCATTTTCCATTTTTCCTTTTCGTCGCACCAAAAAGACATTTTCCATTTTTCCTTTTCGTCGCACCAAAAAGCCATTTTCCATGTTCTATTTTTCAAAAATATTAGGCCACCTTGCATGGACAATGTCCCAACCGGGGTATTTTGAAATTGTCCATCCATGCCTTGTAAAGAAGACAAATTTGTGCCGAATCGATAGGAGGTGGGTCATATTTGAACTACAAGTACATGATCTGATGCTCATGATCTTGTGGAAAAATTATTTTAGGTTCACAATATGCTATTTCATCAGGGATCCACTTCAAGTTTAACGAGACTTAGCCCCGAACTAAGGATTTTTTTAGAATCCTGCAATTCAAAAGGGAAATTTTGATATGATTTTTTGAAGATTTGAACACTATTAAACAAATTTTATTTAAAAATACATGATGCATGATTAAAAAGATGATAGGGTTGTCATGTCTGGATTCTTCTCATTTTTGATCGATTTAGACATATTATTTGTCGAATTCTGATTTAGGAATCTAAAGATATGAATTATTCCATATTAAATAGAAAAAGGCAAAAGAATATTTATTTCATTGTCATTCGAATTGAAGATTATATTACTTAAATAATTCTTTGAAATTAGAAAATAAAGTTGCGTGAATTGATATGGTAGTAGTACAAACAAGGTCCAATTTCTTTATTGGAATCTCATCCGGAAGGAGAAGAGAAATTAAGCGTGCTGGGTTGTAGTAGTGTGAGGATGTTTGATCGATCGGTAAGTTTGACCATAAGTGCAATTTGATTGGAGATTTAAACGTACTTAGGGTAAAAAAGACGCTTGTGAGATTAATGTATCAAACTATTAAAAAATTGGATTTAAAAAAAATTAGGCCAATGATTAAGCTGTCCATGTATCCAAACGACCGTTAGCCATCTAGGTGGGGTCCATCTAGACTATACCGACAGCTAAGCCGTCGATGTAGCTGCTATGCTGACGGCTTTTTTACGCTGACGGCAAACGAATCCCGTCGGCATACCTCTACACCGATGGCAAATTGCCCTATGCCCCTGTATCTCCTGTAGTGCATGCATGCCAGCATGTGGGGTGTAACGTTGACTGCGACCAGGTCACTCTCACTGACACCAGCATGTGGAGTGTACTAATCAGAATTCAGATCCCTGTGAGGCAAAAGCTGTGTATGTCTTCTCTCTCCACATGCATCTGGTAGGTAGGCACGACATGGCCGCCGCTAGAGCACGGCCGGTCACACTCTTGTTGTGCCCACTGCGGCACTGCCCAGTACTTCCCCACGCCGCCTACGTTCCATCAACTGGGCAGTGATGAACCCGTAGCTGTTCTGAAATGCTATATCAGTCAGTGTGCTGTGTGCCTGCCACCACCACCACCACACCATATAAACTTGCCTTCCTTTGCCCAAGAGAGTCCACGCCCATTTGCCCGAGCTCAACTCGCCATGGCAAAGCTCATCCTCTTCCTCCTCACGCTCGCTCTGGCCGCCGCCAAGATCAGCGGAGCAGTGGCCGCCGCCGCGGATGAGGATGCCGACCTGGCGCAGCGTAAGGAGACCATGGCGGAGGCCGTCCGGGTGTTCTCCAACCCCAAGCTGGCGGCAGCCGCCGACTCGGAGACGGTCGAGCGGGTGGGGTTGTTCATGAAGCGCGAGATGGGGCCCCTCGGCCCCATCTTCGACGCCATCCGCAAGATGCCGGCGAGCAGCGCCAAGGACGAGGCGTTCGACGCGGCCCTGGACCTGCTCATTCGCCACTTCGTCAAGCTCATGCCTCGCGGCGCCGGCAGCTGCGCCAGCACCGGCGAGCTCTAGCATCATTGTGTCTTGGCTAGCTAGCTTCCATGGCAGTTTCGTGTCTTCGTCGTAGATTGCTGGCTCTCTAGGCCTCCATTTTATTTCCAGAAGCTCCACAATTGTTGTTCGTGGTCGTTACTCCGTGCATTTCTTGTTCGTGTACTCTGTTTGTTCGCGCATGCATGTATGCCTATCTTCAATGGATTCTTCCATTTGTGCTAGTCCCTTTTAATCTATGATCAGTCGGCACTTTTCTGTTACTTCCCTTCTTGAATATATTCTGTGGAAAGTATCTATACTCAACACATTTTAGTAGAAGTAATCTCCAAGTTTTGCTTAGCAACGTACGTATGCACGCACGGTCCCTAAAATTATATTTATTATATATGCACTTTAGTTTTGCAGAAAAAGAAGGGTAAAGCAGTGATTTTGACTAGTCCAGTAATTTGCAAAAAGTTAACAAAGTCACGAGCAGAATTTGCCATCTTGACTAACCAAAATAAGTGTAGTATTAGCTCTTTTGTCCAAGAATAAAATACAAGTGCTCGTCAAAGTTTTGAGTTGGTTGATGAAAAGCCATGAGCTAAGCTTACGACAGTTATTTCTAAACAAAGGAAGTACACTATTTATTTTTGATTTAGGGTATTTATTGGGATTTTTGTCGAATCGTATTAAAACTGCCCGAATTGGCTGTTTTTAGCGTAATAATACGTGTGTTGTCGTATTTATTGGAGGTAGTAGGTTTACATAAATAAAGGAGTAGTACTACTATTACAAAGCATTTAGTACTACTACATATATATTGGATCACATGGATGCAGGCTTAAGCATTGACTGAAAGAGGGCATCGTTTTAGAAACCAATGCGAGGTGAAATGGTCAATCAGGTAGACTCATCACATAGTAGTGTACCACTACCACTCTGTGAATAACCTGTAAGAAATTGATAGTGCCAAATCTGTTAAAAACGAGGTCGTTTCTTGCATTCCATAAAAACCATAACAACGCACAAATGCCAACACGGGTCCTAGCATTGGCGCCACAGCAGTTCGGTCTTTCCACTGCTACTCACGCCGCTTACACTGGTGCACCAACTAGCTAGCAACGAAGCTGCAGTTGCGCAACGCGAGGCGTGTGTGTGCGCCTGCATGCCACACCACGATATATACTCAACAAAGAAGCACCTGTCGACCCACCTATTCAATTCGCCATGGCACTCTCGCCCTAGTCGCAGCGGGCAGCAGCCGCAACAGAGGACGACAAGGGCGACCTGGCGCAGCGGCGGGAGACCATGGCAGACAGAGGTCGTCCGGATTTTCACCAGCTCCGTGTCGGCGGCAGCCGCCAACTCTGAGACCCTCGGCCTGGCTTTATATTATAGATAAAGCCCCAAACGGCAACCACAACAATCCAAAGTTACTAACGAGTTACAAGTTCCCGATCCCCCTGGATCTAAAACACGGACGCACACCACACATCTAGATAGTAGCATACCAATATCAATAGAAAACTGAGGGGTATCTTAATAAGTACAATAAGATAAGCACACCCCACAGTCGGGGTAGGGCAAATGCACTCCGTAGTCAAGCCCTCATCCTCGCGTGTAGCCGCCTAACCTCGTCCAGTGCCGCATCCAATTAGCCCATGCCCCTCATCTGACCAGAACCCTCCAGCTCTGCATGTAAATAGACATTTTGCAGATCGCATCAGCTGGCTTAGCCAGGATAACGCCTTCAATCGCTAGTTTGTTACCGATATTCCAAAGCGCCCAACTCTGTGCCGCAAAGGTAAACCAAGCTAATCTACAATAGGCGCCCGACAGGGTCTGTGAAATAGTAAGAAACTCGTCAGCCCCTGCCGGATTCCACGAGCAATTTAGAAGTTCCCTAACCCCTGCGCACATGAACTGTGCAAGTGGGCACATGAAGAAGGTGTGGTTCCAGCCCTCCATCTCCCTCGCAAAGTGAGCATGAGCCGCAAACAGCTTGTGGCGCTTCGCAATATGCTCCCCAGAAGGAAGGCTCCCTCGGATGAGCTGCCATAAAAACACTCTGATTTTTGGCAGCACCCGAGCTCGCCAAACCTCGCTGAAGCGAGTCACAACCGCTCGCTAGGAGAGCCTCATGTAGATCGATCTAGTCGAGAACTCCCCGAAGGCCTCCAGGCTCCACGAGATCATATCATCCTCCTAGAGATGTTAAGATGTCAATCTCACGCCAAATGTTGTCCCATTCAACCGCTTCAGCGAGACCAGGCGTTCTCCTTAAGGGCGTCTCCCATGTCGAAATAAGGGAGGCCATAAGCAATAAAGAGGTCGTAAGACCCGGCCTTATACATCGTGGCACCCGGCCTTAGGTACAAAAACTTAAGACCTGGCCACACCAGTATAGCCCGACCACAAGGTACAAAAACTTATCGTGGCTTCGTCATGAGGATTTCCACGAGATGATAGCAACCGAATGGGCTGCTGTTCAACGTGTTAATTCACCAATTGAAACATGGCAAAATAAAATTAGTCATTTCCGTCGTTTTCTGAAGGGATGGGCGAAGAATCTAAGTGGAAAATATAAAAAAGAAAAGGAGAAGTGGTTACCATTGAGACATTGGATCTCAAAGCCGAATCTGCACCACTTTGTGAGGCCGAAAGAGAGGCATTAAGAGTCGCAGATGAGCAAGTGAATAAGCTTAGACGCGATGAGGAAATTAAATGGGCCCAACACGCTAAAGTTAAACATGTTTAAGAAGGAGGTAATAATACGAAATATTTTCATTTGATTGCGAATGGGAAAAATAGAAAGAAAAAGATATTTCAACTCGAGATGAAGGAACAATTGTAGGGGAACAAAATCTTCAGGTTTATATTTCTGAATACTACAAGAAGTTATTTGGGGCACCGGAACCGAACAATTTCTCTTTGGTCGAAAATGAAACTATGGACTTACCAAGATTGTCTTTAGAGGAGAACGCTATTTTAGTTGTTGACTTCTCTGAGAAGGAAGTACTAGAGGCGATTTCTCAAATGGAACGTAATAAAGCTCCTGAACCGGATGGGTTTCCAGCTGAGTTTTATCAGTAGTTTTGGGGTGTCATTAAATATGATTTGATGGCATTGTTTGTACAGTTACAAGCAGGAGAGTTACCATTGTTTAAGTTAAATTTTGGAGTTATAACTCTCTTACCCAAAAAGAAAATGCAGTACAAATACAACAATACAGACCCATATGTCTTTTAAATGTGAGCTTCAAGATTTTTACAAAGGTGGCTACTAATAGAGTCACTGAAATTGCACATAAAGTTATTCGGCCATCTCAAATGGCGTTTATGCCCGGTAGACACATCCTTGAGGGTGTTGTGGTTCTACATGAGACCATTCATGAACTTCATAGGAAGAAAATGGATGGAGTCCTTTTTAAAATAGATTTTGAAAAGGCTTACGATAAAGTCAAATGGCATTTTTTTGCAACAGGTCATGCGTATGAAGGGTTTTGATCCTAAATGGTGTGACTGGATTGCAAATTTTGTTCAAGGTGGTAGTATCGGAATTAGAGTCAACGATGATATTGACCACTATTTCCAAACTAAAAAGGGTATTAGGCAGGGGGATCCGTTATCTTCGATGCTTTTTAACATCATTGCAGATATGTTAGCCATTCTAATTGCAAGGGCAAAGTAGGATGGCCAAGTAGGTGGATTAATCCCTCATCTGGTTGAGGGTGGTGTGTCAATTTTACAGTATGCTGATGATACAATCCTTTTTATGAAACATGATTTTGATAAGGCTTTAAACATGAAGTTGATTCTTTGTATCTTTGAACAACTTTCTGGCTTGAAGATTAATTTTCATAAGAGTGAGATTTTTTGTTTTGACAAAGCTAAAGAGGAAAAACATGTTTATAAAGAGATCTTTGGTTGTGAATCTGGGTCTCTTCCTATCAAGTACCTTGGGGTACCGGTACATCATCGTAAACTTAGGAATGTGGAGTGGAATCCAGTTGAATCCTGATTTGAAAGAAAATTGGGATATTGGCAGATCAACTTACTATCCTATGGAGATAGATTGGTTCTGATAAATTCTGTTCTTACTAGTCTTTCTATGTTTATGCTATCATTTCTAGAGATACCCAAAGGGGTACGTAAACGTTTAGATTTTTATCGTTCTAGGTTTTTTTGGCAAAACGATGAACATAAAAATAAATATAGACTCACTGAATGAAATATTCTGTGTAAACCAAAGGACCAGGGAGGGCTTGGTATAGAGGTACTAAGGCTCACAAATATTTGTTTGCTCAGTAAATGGCTGTTCAAAATGTTAACTGAGGAAGGAATGTGGCAAGAGTTGCTACATAATAAATACCTTAAGAATAAAACCCTGGCTCAGGTTGATATTAAACCTACAGATTCCCCTTTCTAGAAGGGCTTAATGAGAGTTAAAGATTGTTTCTTTCATAGAGGTTTTTTCAGTATTGGTAATGTTAGATGTACCAGATTTTGGGAAGATGTATGGTCAGGTGATTCATCTTTAGCTCATAAGTATCCATCTTTATATAATATTGTGCATCGCAAAAATGTTTTAGTTGCGGATGTTTTAGCTCATGTTTCACTCAATATTAGTTTCAGAAGGACTTTAACTGGTAATAATTGGACATCATGGATTCATTTATGCCAAAGACTGATGAATATAAACCTTAATGACGAACCCGATAGATTTATTTGGAAGCTCACACGGTCAGGTGTTTTCTCGGTTAAATCTATGTATGCAGACCTGATAAATGATCAGCAGGATTTCCCTAGAAAATACCTTTGGAAATTAAAGATTCCTCTGAAGATAAAGATATTCATGTGGTTCCTAAATAGAAAAGTATTACTAACAAAAGATAATCTTGCTAAAACAAAATGGACGGGCAGTAAAAATTGTTGTTTTTGTGATTCAGAGGAAACCATTCAACATTTATTTATTTCCTATCCTTTTGCGCAAATGGTTTGGCGTGTTATTCATTTCGCTTTTAATATCCCGCCACCAGCTAATGTTACCAATATGTTTGAAAACTGGTTGAATGGTATTGATAAGATCGTTAAGGCTCGAATTCAGATTGGAGTTTCAGCTTTATGTTGGTCTATTTGGAATTGCAGGAATAACATTATTTTTAACAAGGTTGAAGGAACAAATTTTTTGCAGGTTATACATATGGTTGTGCATTGGATTCAGCAGTGGTCGGTTCTACTACCTATGGAGCAGCGAGAACCTATGGCTACTGGTGGCAGCCGGCTCCTGATGGTTGCTCAGGATATCTACAATCGGCCTTCTTGGCGGCATATTAGTAGATTGGATAATGTTTAATATATGCTTGCTTGTCATTTTTATGTGGTTAATACACGTGGCGACTTTAAGCGACCCGTGAGTTTGTAATAACGAGATAGACAAACTCAGTAATAAAGCAGGCTGTGTGCATCTATTGATGCAGAGGCCGGGGTGTTTATCCCTCATTTTGAAAAAAAAAGGAAATGGAATGTATTATTTCACATGTCTAGCTTTACACTATTTGCATGTGACCTTTGGCAAAAATGGGTCGCTACCTTCAGACTCTCATCTGTACCAAATTCTGCTAGGCGGGCTCCGCCTTAAGGTCCAAGTAGACCATAAACATTGTGAGATGCTATATGACTCACACCATGGGCCTGGGATTATGGACATGGTAAATATTAAGCATTGGAGACGCCCTAAGTGGATGTGCCAGCCTACCTCATTCCTTGTGCCCGAAATTAACTGGTTGTGCAGCAGGTGAATAAATTTGGAAAACAGCCCCTCAACAGCGAAGAGCCCGTCCACCAATCCAGCCAGAAGGAAGTCATATCCCCATTTTGCACCCTGTGTTTAGCTCCCAGCTTGAAATCTTCAGTAGTGAGTTCCAGAATTGTGAACCCCCTATGGGGATGGCCGAAGAGAATATATCATGAGTCCCGAAGTATTTATCCCTAATCAGGTCTCCCCAGAGACCATCAGAGTTCTGCTAAAGTTTCGAGACCCATTTGAGAATGAGCACGATATTCATGATTTTCGATTTGAGGACCCCAGCCTCCCATATTCTCTTGGTTTGCACACCATGGCCCAATCCACCATATGCTATTTCCCCTTGTTTCCCACCCCTTCCGAAAAGAAGCGGGGATCTCGTCTTGTCCAGATCCCCATGGAACGAGTCAAAGAGCATGTACAGACCCATAGCAAATATGGGCAAGCTCGAAAGGCATGGGTTCGTGACTTCTAGCCTCCCAACCGAAGCTAGGAAGAGGCCCTGCCATGGCTCAAACCAATGACCCACTTTATTGGTGAGGAATTCTCAGTCCGACACCCTGAGAGTTTTACCACTAACATGGAGACTCAGATAGGTGATCGGAAACTCAACAAGCTTACAATTGAGCCCGTCCCCCGCCGATTTGCGTCTCTCCCTTTCCGTGACACCTGTCACAACTACCTCGATATTCAAAAAAATTCTCTTCAGGCCCGACATATTCGAAGCCCAGCAAAAGTAGTTTAAGATTCACGATCCCCCGATCCGAAGGATTGACAACAATTACCATGTCATCCGCATACTGTAGATATTGATAGAAAGATCCGAAACAATAAGAAACCTTCAAAATCCTTAGATTTTTGTGGCCAGGTAGATATTGATTCAGAGATTCTCCATGGTGTGCATCATGTGACATGACTCATATTTAGTTTTGTAATGTTGTTGTTGTCCAATTTCTAATTAACTGCACAATTATCTTTTTCTTCTTTATTAATGAAAGTTTATTTGTGTTGTTTGAAAGATGGTAGTACAGTTTGTGAAGCAAACTAGATGAGAAGCATTCAACCGGTTTATTTATCACCTAGGGGTGCCCAGTGTACCACTCACATGTAACACGGCGATCAGAGAAGCACCACCAAGCACTCACACATTTTCCTCTGCCACTCACACCGCTTACGTTTTGCATCGGCCACAGTTGCGCAACGCGATACTGGTGTGGCACACTGCCACCACCATACCATATATACCCTCCTTCTTTTGTGAAAGAGAGATGCACCACCGATCGGCTCGACGCGCCATGGCCAAGTTCCTCCTCTTCTTCCTCGCGCTCGCCCTCGCCCTCGTCGCCAGCCAGCGCGGCCGAGCATCTGCGGGACGCTGGGACGACGAGGACCTTCCGCAGCGGCAGAAGGCCATGAAGGACGCCGTGCGGGTGATGTCCAGCTACAAGGCGGACACCATGGACGCCGAGCCGGTCCGGCGGGCGATGGCGTTCGTGAACGCCGAGCTGGAGCATCTGCGGCCCATCGCCAAGGCCGTCCACAGGATGCCGGAGAACACTGCAGACGAGATCCGTGCCAAGAAGGAGGCGCGCGCTGCATCCCACCAGCTGCTCACTCGCCACCTCAGCAAACTCCTCCCTGGCGGCTCCGTCAAGATCAGCGGTGATCTGTAGCTTGTCTCAGGCTTCTCTCACTGCCGGGGTCACGTTGTTGTGTGCACCACTGGTCTAGGCCTGTCCATTTTATTTCCCTAGTTCCGTGCACCACTGTCGTTGTTTGTTAGTGGTCGTCTCAGCGTGTAATAAGCCCCTGATCCTTAATTAGGTGGTCTGTTAATTAACATCCTACTCCCTCTGTTTTAAAATATAAGATGTTTTAGCTCTGTGTAAGAAGTGTATCTATACTCCTTTTAGTGTGTAGGTTCACTCCAAACCTATATGAACCTATACATCAAAAGTGATCTAGATACACTTATTGCACAAAACTAAAACATCTTATATTATGGAACCGAGGGAGTACTTCCTTTAAATTGTTCCATGAATAGTCACCACTTTGCTATTATATGCCCTTTTTAGTACATTTTGTATTTTGGAAAGTAATGTCTAAGGTTCTTTTCTGTCGCACCATTGTTATGGAATGCATAAATTAATCATGTGGTCATTTTTGGGCCGTGCGAACATGATTTTTGGGCAACAACTAGTGAAAGATTGCTTTGCATATGGGAGACGAGGCTCGTGAGCAATGGTACCAGCTGGTACGAGTCCTCCAATGCTTGATTTGCATTGCCATCGGATCAGAACACAATAACCTCTGACGCACCGCCGATATGGTGTAGCAGATCGATCAAGTAGTACTGCTCACATCATCCATGTGATACAAAAGCTGGAAGTGTTCAGGTCAGGCTAGGGCCTATTTTTTGGCCCGCCAACCGGGCTAGGCCGGGCTCAGGCCTAGGTTTTGTTCCATGGGTTTTCATTCCAGGCTTGAAGCCCATCTATACCATATATGCACCGATCAATACATTCCACTCGCCATGGCCAAGATTATCCTCCAGCACACCGATCTAATATTCAGGGTAATCTAATTCCTATGTAAGCGAGACCGAAGGATCCGGTGATCCCTGAGCCAAGGTGTCTAGGTCCCTAGAGCCAGACTAGGAGGATGCCCCAGCTGCCGCCAAGACTGCACCGCCGTACGTCGCGTCACAATTTCCCAAAGAGAACCTCACCTTAAGTCTGCTTGAAAGTCAGGATGACGCTGTAGGTAGGGCTATACAAGCGCCCACAAACCCAATGAGCAAGGACACCCGCCGAGGATCGCCGAAGCCCTAGGTTACCAGCCCATAGATCTAGAACGAGCCTACGATCCTCCTTCAGTCAACATGAGTGCCATGGGAAACAAGGAGAGAAGGCAGCCCAGGGATACTGCCCCATTATCGTCGTAACTAGAGCATAGCCATTCTTTGACGGAGGCGTCTCAGGCGGCAACGAGATGAGGGGGAGTTGGGGAGAGGGAAGGCACCGACAAGCGTTAGGACTAGCCACCTGTGTCGATAGAGGAGGGTGGAACGGGGGTGATTTTTTCTACTGCTCCATAGGTCATGATAAGTGTATCCTTAGTCTTAATGTTAGTATGCAAAAGTTCTTAATGTTGTTTGAGTCCTAGGTGAGCATGGAACATAATAATAGCGTTCAAAGTCTATAGGCACAACACCTGAACATTGCACAACACTGCACAGTCGATCAAAAATATGCACGGATGACTTTTTGCAAGAAACGATATATATTAATACTAAGAAGATATCAATTACACACATGTTTCTGTAACAACGTAGTGCTAAGAATAAGTCTAGCAAACAAACCAAAAAAAATAAGAAGAAAGAAAAAAATACTCCTCCAAAATAATCAGAGACTCACAACAACAATAGAGCCACTAGTGGGAATGATAGCTTGACTCCGAAAAAGTTTCTCTTACACAACGCATCCATGAAGGTAATGGTGCAGAAACACTGTCATCGTCTCGTCTAACCAGAATGATCAGAATCTGGATTTTCACCCGGGAGAACATCCAATCTCAAAAACATGCCTTTAATAAAGAAATGACTAGAGAGTTACCATTGGAAGGTACGAATATCAAAGGTCAGGCCTAAGGTTTTCACCCTCCCCCTCTCCCGAAACTGAAACATGGAAGTCCAAAGGGCAGATTCTCTAACCGCAAAAATTGCACTATAAGCGAAAAGCATGGAGAAAAGAAACTGGTTAGAAGCAGACACTTATTTCGACTTCTCCGGTGTAGGAAACGAATAAGCCAATCTAGAAGCCCAAAAGAAGTATAGATGGAGAGAAAAGGTGCCTAACAATCCTGGCACATTAGTTGGAGTACGAAATTCTAAATTATAATAGCCAGCTATTTTGATATTTTGTGATGCCAAAGCAGTATGTTGAGCGGGTCAAATTAACGTTGCAGGTGGGATGGGACTGCCGCCAGGTCCCGCCTCCCATCCCGCTAGCAGAGCCCGAGAATTCCGTTCCTGAGATCCCGTTCAGCGCTGGCGGGATTAACGCTGCCATCCCACTAATCCCATATGTGAACCGATGACATATAGAAACATGCACGGAAGAGGAGACTGGTGCGGACGAAGGCCTCAGTCCTGCCGCGGCCGGACTCTGCGGCACCCAGGCTGGTAATTATCGATGGGTCCCGCGGGACCCATGTGTCCTATCTCATCAATCCTGCTAAACCCGGTTAGTCCTGACGGGACGAACAGGCGGGAGCCGGGATATCCCGAGTCCGCGCCGCTTGCAACGTTAGGTCAAATCTAGATTGGCAAGAAACGACTGAAAAAGTAGCTCGCATCCCACGAGTGACGGGACCAGCTCTGCTACGTATCGTCGACCAACGTCCTCCTCGTCCGGCCATCCGATCGTTCAAAACCGAATCGTCGTTCAAAAATAGAAAGTAGTCAAACTGTGACACAATGCCGATTTTGTGTGCGTCAGATTCGATTGCTAGGTGACTCCCATCGTCCCAAGCTACTGTTTGGATTATTGCTGCAGGTTAATTAACAACAGAGGAGAATACAATTTTAAATCAAGATATATGCGTCGAAGATTTTAAATCGACGGACCTAGAGGACGGGTGAAGCGGTCAGTGGTGTGGTGGTTGTCTAGCTGTTGCGGTGGCGTGACATCCACTAGTAGAAAAAGAGTATTTCGTCCACCCCTTTAGTCTCGGTTGTGGTTATACCCGGGACTAATACTCACATTAGTCCCGGTTCCAACAGAACAACCTTTAGTCCCGGGTCAAACGGGACATTTAGTCCCAGTTGGAGACACCAACCGAGACTAAAGGGGTTGTGGCAGGCTGCGACCGGTGTCGACCCCTTTAGTCCCGGTTCGTATCACCAACCCGGACTAAAGGGGTACCAACCGGGACTAAAGAAAATAGGCAAAAAGAAAATCAAATGGCTATAACTTTTGCATACGATATCAGAAAAATACGTACAACCTATCAAAACATGCAGAAAAAAATTTCCTCTTCGATTTCAACAGCCTTAGGCCGTTTTGGATTCTTTTAGATTCTCAAAATTTGAAAAGAAAAAAAAGTTATTTCAAAAATTAAATTTTTTTAATAATAATGGATATATTATTTCAAAAATTTCAAAAAAGTTATTCGTAATTTCAAAAAAAAGTTATGTCATATTTGAAAAAAAATAATGGAAAAAAGTTATTTCAATTTTTTAATAATAATAATTTTTATGTCATATTTGAATTCCTCACATTTTTCTGATAATAATGGATATATTATTTGTCAAATTTCGATTTCCAGATTTGAAGATATTATTTATGTCATATTAAATGAATAAATGGCTAAAAATGAATAAAATATTAATTTCGAATTTTTCATTGGACTAAAATATTATTATTACTTATTTATTGTTGTTTGCTTAAATAGTTATTCGTAATTTCGAAAATATAAATACGGTTGACATATTGATATGAGCTAATAGGATTGAATACTAGTCTTAACAACAAGGTATAAGAGTCCTTTATGTGAGGTGGGAGAGATGGAATGGGAAAGTAAAGCGTGCTGGGGGTGGAGTAGTGCTTGGATGGGTGACCGATCAGGAAGTTTAACTATAAGTGTAATTTGACCTAAGATTAAATATAGTTAGTGTGAAAAATGAGAGATATGAGAGATAAGCGAGTCAGATAATTCAAATGTTCAAAAAAAAATTGAAAAAATATTAATTTTTTTTGAAAAAAAAATCATTTAGTCCCGGTTCGTATTACAAACCGGGACTAAAGGTCTCGCACGCTCGATACTATCCCGTGAGGGCCTTTTGTCCCGGTTTGTGGCCGAACCGGGACTAAAGGGGGAGGCCTTTAGACCCGCCCCTCCAGTCCCGGTTACCAGGACCGGGACTAAAGCCCCTTACGGGCCGGGACTGGAGGCCCTTTTTCCACTAGTGATCTGGCGTCTGGTGCAGGTCCGATCTAGGTCCCGCGGGCTCGTTCTGTGCCTGTTCGTCGGCTTCGAAGAATGAAAGCAACGGTCCTAGGATTCCTTTCGCGCGAAGACAAAGGTCCTAGGATTCCTTTCGCGCGAAGACAAAGATCTGCTGGCTGTATGTCTTTGTTGATCTGGCATGTAGCGGCATGTTTCGAAAGGCTCCGCCGGCGAACTCCTATGAGCGCATCATGTCTGGAGTTATCTGGATCGGAAGGAACTTGGTCGGGTGCACCCGTTTTGTTTCTAACTGTTTGGTTTCAGAGGGAGCGTTGTGAAGCTCTGCTATCTGTTTACCATCAAACATGGTGAAGTCAGATACGGAGATTGTCATGGAAGCATGGACATGAGGGCTAGCGATGGTGGTTTGAGTCTTTGTGGCGATAAGGAATCATCTTGGTGGTCTATGACTCGTAGCAGCGACTGTTAGTGGGGCGACAGTACAAGCAAAGTTCATAGTCTTAGCTTTTAGGGTGAAAATCCAACGTTCGGCCTTAATTAGACGTGCCTAACATGTGGCATCCCGCAAAACCACTACTAGAAAATCGCGTTGTTTTTGTGCATTGCATCATCATGACCGCATGCTCATGTCATCATGTCACCTTGCATTTGAGCATCGTCATCATCATGCATGTGTTTGTACAAAACTATTTTTGAAAAGTCTGTTTTGTTTTCTAAACGCCCCGTTGTTATTTCAAATCAAAACCCGGGTCTCCGGATTATTTTGTTTCGTCTACCAACGGTTTGCAAAAGCCTCGTTCTTAATAAATAAAATGTTTAAATTATTTTTAGGAGACAGCCCGCTAGGCCCGAAAGCCCGGCCGGCCACCTCCAAATTAAAAACCTAATCTGTCTAAACACCCAAACCTTTTCTACCAAATAACCTACCTATCCTATCCTACCCAGCCCCCTCCACCTCACCCCACCCAATCGGTGCACGCCACCTCACCTCTCCTCCCTCCATCCACCCAGCCACCATCTGCCACCTCATCCCCCTGGCCACCTCACCGCCCCACTTTTTCCCCTCAGCCCCGCACACAACACACGCTCCACACGCACGCACTCCCACGCACGCGCCAACCCCCACACACCACCTCAGTCGCCCCTGTCTCCACCTAACCCCCGCGCGGGCCCCACTCCCCAGTCCCACCACATGCCACCGGCCGCACACCCATCCCCACCTGGCCTCGAACCCCTCCTCGCGCCTCTCCTTCCTCACCGACGGACGCCGTCCCCGCCTCGCCCGATCCCCGCCGTGTGCACCTCGGCCGCCTCCCGCCCGGAGCTCCCCGCCTCGCGCCCCACTCCCCTGCGACCGGCCTCGCTCTGGCCTCTGCCGCCGCCCTCTCCGGTTGCCTTCCTCCCGGACGCGCGCCACCGTCCCCGGCCTCCCTCGCCCCTGTGCGGCCCCGCCTCCTCCATCGCCCACTCGAGCTCGCAGCGCCACCGCCGCCGCCGCGGTTCCACCTCGCCTTCATCCCCTCCGGCCGCCGCCCGAATTTCCCTGCAGGCCGCGCATCCGCGCCCGGCCGTCTTCCTCCTCAAGCTCCCTTGTCGCTGGTCGTCGTCGACAGGCTCCCCGTGGCACCTCGCCCCTGGAATCTCTTCGCCGCTGACCTTTATCGCTTGTGCATCCCCGCAGGAGCCTCCTCACCTGGACCCCGTCCTCGATCGATGCGGGTCACGCTGTTTCAGCCACGCGTCTGCGTTGTCTCCGCATCAAGTCGCGACCGTGTCCCACCGCCAGCACGTGTTCGGGTTCCTCCGTCGTGGCCTCCTCGGTCTGCCATGGAGCTGCCACCGTCTTCCTGCGTTCCTAGCTGCTCCTGTTGATGTGGGGAGTATGTGCTGATGCTGCTGTTTGGTGGTGTCGATTCGGTCAGGGGCTCACGATGACGCATGTGACTAATTCTAGCATGGTGTTGTGAAGTGAAGAGGTAGCTGCAAGTTTATTCTAAGCAAGATCTTCGTCCTATCGGTGTTGCTGTTTCTTCAAGGTCGTCTTGCGCGATACCAAGTCCTTCACCGACCATTGAAGTCGGAACCCAAAGAGCTACATCGTGGTACACTGAGTTCGCCCTCACGGAGACACAAGACCTTCTTCATGTGACCAAGACCGCGGAACAACAAGTTCTCCTTCACAGAATCCGAAGGCAGAACCCCGAAGACCTTAGAGACCGATCCCGAACCCGGCGCCGCGCCAGTTCTCCTTCCTGGATCCGATGATCGAGACCGATCCCGTCCAACCCCCTTCGAGCCCCAAGATCTTCGGACCCAGATGTGTGACCCTAATCCTCTATTTTTTATAATATGACATATACCGGTCGCATCATTGAATCATCATACTTGCATACATGTCATCCGGTGGGTTGGGTTAAATAGTCGACTCACCTAAATTAAATATGGAGTCCATATGCGGGATATCTTTGTCTTATTCCGGGCTCCATTTAAATTGGTTTAGCGAACCGATGCCATGTTTTGTCTTGTTAATACAACATATAAATTGCGGGGTTTCTAAATAACTTGAATCGCCTAATTAATTGTCGGGACCCCGGTTCCGCTTAATACTGCCGAATTGCACCGCATCTGCATCATAGCATAAACATGTTGGATCTTCTGTCGTAGTATTAAATAGTGCATCCGGTGTTTCTTCTAGTGTTTGCTTCTTCGCGGATTAGGCCGATGAGTTGATGCGAGTATCGACAAGTTCTCCGGATATGATCCTTCGGCAGTATTTCCCAGGCGAGCATCTCTCCCCCTTCTACCTATTTTGCATTTATAGCCTTTATTTCCTCCTATTGATCTATTGCTATCCGTGTCGCGATGCTTTAGTTTCCGTACCCTAGTTATATCCCGTGCAGCCTCTATATTGCCTTGGACACCTCCTATTACCTGTGTTTCGTAGATAGCTGGCCTTGCGAGTCGTAGTCGCTTGCTCAGGTGTGATCTCATGTTGTCAAGTACCACAGTTGTTGGAATGCTGGCAGATGTTAATGGTGGAGATGCTCACCGGTGGAGATGATCATGACTTTAAATACAACTATTAAAAATGCTAGATATAACTAATGCAGAGGCATCGGTGGGCAATAGATGTTATTTGGTTCTTCGATGCTCACTTGTGACCCGTAGGACCCCGAGTACTTGATACCTGTTCCTTGACTATTCGCACTATCCACATCCGGGAGGCCTTATGGACCCCCCCCGAGCCAGAGCTTGATTCATTTCTATTTCTTGGGGCCACAAAGTAGTTTGGGGCTTTATTACTATCCTGTACCTATGCCATGCTTTACCGCTTTATTTAAGATTCTGCGTGGAGCACCTGTACTGTTTAGGATTGCGGAGTGTTTTCGCGGTATCGACAAGCCCAGTCACACTTTCAGGTTCCCAGTCGTTTATAGCCATTGTCGCAAACCTTGGGTCCGTCTTGGAACCGGCCAACTTCGTTGCGGGTAGCTTAATGGGGTGGCCCCCTGAAATATTTCTGAATCCTGTGATCGCTTTGTCGTGAATGCCTCGTTGGGTTTTGAGTTGGTTTTTCTGAGGTTGATCGAGTGTGTGTTGCTATTTGTGCACCCCTGCAGGGTAAAACTTTCTGAAAGCCGTGTCCGCGGTTATGGACGACTTGGAGCACAGTATCTCGATCATAGACAAGCATAACTAAAGTAGTGCTATAAATTTGACTTAATATGTGACTAGTAATCAGATGCAACTATAACGGAATGGATATTAAAAATGCCAACAACTGGTGGATCTGGGTTGTTTCGTGACATGCTGTACCGGCCTAGTAAGTATTGCAACTCCAATGGAATGTGATAAAAGTGTCAACAACTGTTGGGTTTGGGATTCCTCAGGACAATTATATCTGACTAGTAAATGTTCCAACTACAACGGGATGTTAACTAAAACTGCCCACTACTTATGCTATCAGGATGACTCATGATATCTATATCTGATTAGTAATTGCTGCAACTATAATGGAATGAGTAAAATTGCCAACTGTGTGAGTTCCTTGGTCCGACTTCCTCGTTTGGTCTCGAGGGGGAAATACCAGGATGGGTTTGTTTGGTGTTAGCTTCAGGTTGGATCCGAATAGGTCTTTCTTATCCCTCTCTGATAACCGCCAGTTGTATTGAGTCTCTATAGGTTGTTTAGTGCCGCTGCGCTTCCGCTTCAGCCCACCATACCTATGTAGGCGAGAGCCGCCGAATTCTAGCCTCGTCGTGTACTGGCCTCAGTACTGACGCTCCTCTTTTCCCTTTGCCCTTTGTCGGCACCCCTTTTGTTTTAGAAGGTTTGAGATCGACGTCGTTAGCAGGGTTACCCTTCTGGCTTGGCCTGGGCAGGGTTATGGACGCCATTGGTTATTCTTCAGGGCTCTTAGCCCCATTTGCATCTTGTCCGTAGTCGGACGCTCTATCGTTTTCAAGGTGATTTGGATCTTTGTATATTATATCTGTATTCTTGACTCATGGAGTCGCTGATGTATATATTGTTGGAGATATGCCCAAGAGGCAATAATAAAAGTGGTTATTATTATATCTTTGTGTTTATGATGAATGTTTACATCCCATGCTATAATTGTATTATTAGGAAACACTAATACATGTGTGTTTTGTAAACATAAAATAGTCCCTAGTAAGCCTCTTGTTGAACTAGCTTGTTGATTAATTGATGATCATGGTTTCCTGATCATGGACATTGGATGTGATTAATAACAAGGTTATATCATTAGGAGAATGATGTGATGGACACACACCCATAGTAAGCGTAGCATAAGATCAAGTCATTAAGTTCGTATTGCTATAAGCTTTTAAATGCATAGTAACCTAATCCTTCGACCATGAGGTTGTGTTAATCACCATCACCGGATGGGTACTTTGATGACATCAAACACTGCTTCGTAACTGGGTGGTTATAAAGGTGTCATTGGGTATTCTGAAAGTATGTGTTGAAGCGCATGGACCAAGATTGGGATTTGTCCATCCATATGACGGATAGATATGCTCTGGGCCCTCTCGGTGGAATGTCATCTAGTTAGCTTGCAAGCATGTGACTGGGTCACAAGGGATGACATAACATGGAACGAGTAAAGAGTACTTATCAGTAACGAGGTAGAAGTAGGTATGGAGATACCGACGATCAAACCTCGGATAAGTATAGTATCGCGTGACAAAGGGAATTGGTTTCGTATGTTAATGGTTCTATCGATCACGAAGTCATCGTTGAGTATGTGGGAGCCGTTATGGATCTCCAGATCCCGCTGATGGTTATTGATCGGAGAGGTGTCTTCATCATGTCTGCATATTCACGAACCGTAGGGTGACACACTTAAGGTTCGAAGTTGTTTAAAGTAGATATGGAATGTGCGTTGGAGACCGAATGTTGTTCGGAGTCTCGGATTGGATCCGGGACATCACGAGGAGATCCGGAATTGTCCGGAGAATAAGATTCATATATTGGGGATCATTTTCTGAGTTAGGAAATGTTCCGGAGTATTTGTATGAGGATTCTAGAAGGTTTCGGAATGTTCCGGAAGGTTTTGGAAGATTTCTTGGAGTTTGCTTGAAAACCAAGAAAGGATCAAGGAGTCCTTGTGGGGCAAGACAAGGAGTCGTGGGGGAGGAGGACTCCTCTCCCCCTCCCCAATCCGCCGGCCAAGGAGGGAGGGGAGTCCTACTAGGACTCCCCCTCCCATGGCGCCCTCCCTCCTTTAAATAGAGGGGTGGAGGCGCCACCCCCTGCCCCCCTCCACCACTCCAAACCCTAGCCGCCTCTCTCCTCCTCCTCTCTTCTGCTCAGGCTTAGGCGAAGCCCTGCAGAATTCTCTACTCCACCACCACCACCACGCTGTCGTGCTGCTGGGATTCCGTGGAGAAGATCTACTACCTCCGCTGCTCGCTGGAACGAGGAGAGGAAGGTCTGCTTTGACTCCGCACGTGTGACCGACTGCGGAAGCGCTGCCGGAACGCGGCGTCGGAAGGATCGTCCACTCGATCTTGAGATCGACAAGTGATCGACTACATCAACCACGAGATCCAATCTCGTAACGCTTTCGGATCTACAAGGGTTAGTACAGATCTATCTTGTTGCACATGTCTAATAGATTAGATCTTGGCTTTTATCTAGATTAGATCTGGGTTTTGTTCGTTGTTGCGGTAGAAATTTTTTGTTTTCCATGCTACGAACCCATAAGTGGTATCAGAGCCGTGTCTATGCGTAGATCTGTTGCACGATTAGAACACAATGGTGTTGTGGGCGTTGGTGCTCGTGCCGTCTTTTGCTTTGTGTACTTTGCATCTTGCGGTATGGTGGGATGAAGCGGCTTGGGCTAACCTTACATGTCATCGCACATGAGACTTGCTCCACGCTTGACGTGTAACTTGCTTTGCACAAGTGGCTTTGCAGGTGTCTGTCTCTCCCACCATAGTATAGATCTAATTTACACTTTGCACTTGATAGCACTTGTATCAACGTTGTGGTTCAGTTTCGTAGGTAAGATCCGTTTTCGAAAGCCCTAAACCACGTAAAACATGCAAAGAAAATTAGAGGCGTCTAACTTGTTTTTGCAGGGGTTTTGTGATGTGATATGGCCGTCATGTGATTGTGATTATATTTGATGTATGCAATGATCCTTGTTGTAATATGGCAACCGGCAAGAGCCTAATGGTTGTCTTTAATTCTGTTAAGACATGCGTGTCTATTCATCTTATAATAGCTTTATTCCAAGTAGTTGTAATAGTTGCTAGTGATGATGGACAACCATGAAACGGCGCCACTAACCTTGACGCAATGCTAGTGATGATGGAGATCATGTCCGTGCTTTGGAGATGGAGATCAAAGGCGCAAGAAGAAAGGGCCATATCATATCACACTAATTATGAATTTCCTGTGATGTTAATCCTTTATGCATCTTGTATTGCTTAGATCCCGACGGTAGCATTATAAGATGATCCCTCTCACTAAATATCAAGTAATAAAGTGTTCACCCTTAGTTGGCACCGTTGCTAAGACTCGTCGTTTCGAAGCATCTCGTGATGATCGGATGTGATAGATTCTACGTGTGCATACAACGGGTGCAAGCCAGATTTGCACATGCAGAAACTAAGGTTAATCTTGACGAGCCTAGCATGTACAGACATGGTCTCGGAACACGGAATACCGAAAGGTAGAGCATGAGTCATATAAGTGATATGATGAACATGAAGATTGTTCGCCGATGAAACTACATCTTCTCTCGTGAAGATCGGACTTGGTGTAGTGGACTTGGTTCGTGTAATCACTAAGACAATGTGAGGGATGTTGTTTTGAGTGGGAGTTCACCTAGCTAATTTAAGAATTAAATTTGAACTCAATTCATCATAAACTTAGTCTAAACTACTTGCAAATTTGTTGTAGATTATGGCGACCCCCTCCATCAATTTCAATGCGTTCCTAGAGAAAGAAAAGCTTAAGAACAATGGAAGCAATTTCACGGACTGGTTCCGTGGACTAAAGATCGTCCTCAGAGCTGGTCAGTTGACCTATGTGCTCGAAGCACCGCTAGGTGACCCACCTGCAGAAGATGCCACCGATGACGTAAAGAATGTTTACACCACTCGGAAAAATCATTACTCCACAGTTCAGTGTGCCATCCTGTACGGTTTAGAAGCGGAGCTTCAGAAGCGTTTTGAGCACCACGACCCGTTCGAGATCATTAAGGAGCTCAGGCTGATTTTTGAGACTCGCGCGGCCATGGAGAGCTATGAGGCCTCCGAAAATTTCTTTAACTTTAAGATGGAAGAGGGTAGCTCCGTTAGCGAGCACGTGCTCACCATGTCTGGGTACGCAAACAAGCTCCAAAAGTTGGGGATATCGATTCCTAATGAGTTAGGGATTCACCGTCTCCTCCAATCACTACCACCGAGTTACAAGAACTTTGTGATGAACTACAATATGCACTGCATGAACAAGACGTTGCCTGAACTATCGTCCATGCTGAAAACTGCTGAAGTGGAGATCAAGAAGGAGCACCAAGTGTTGATGGTCAATAAGACCACCAATTTCAAGAGACAGGGCAAGCCTAAGAACAAGGGCAACTTCAAGAAGGACGACAAGAAAGCTGCCGCACCTGCAAAGAAGCCCAAGGCTGGTCCCAAGCCTGAAACTGAATGCTTCTACTGCAAGGGTGCTGGTCACTAGAAGCGTAATTGCCCTAAGTACCTGGCGGATCTGAAGAATGGCAACATCAAAAAGAAAGGTATATTTGATATATATGTTATTGATGTGTATCTTACTAGTAATCGTAGTAGTGCCTGGGTATTTGATACTGGTTCGGTTGCTCATATTTGTAACTCGAAACAGGAGTTGCGGAATAAGCGAAGACTGGCGAGAGACGAGGTGACGATGCGCGTTGGAAATGGCTCCAAGGTTGATGTGATCGCCGTCGGCACGCTCCCTCTACATGTACCTTCGGGATTAGTTTTAAATTTAAATAATTGTTATTTGGTGCCTGCGTTAAGCATGAACATTATATCTGGATCTTGTTTACTGCGAGACGGTTACTCTTTTAAGTCCGAGAATAAAGGTTGTTCGATTTCTATGAGTAATATCTTTTATGGTAATGCACCTGAGATGAATGGTTTATTCTTACTGAATCTTGATAGTAGTGATACACATGTTCACAACATAGATGCTAAACGAACAAAATTGAATGATAATTCTACATACATGTGGCACTGTCGTCTTGGTCACATTGGAGTGAAGCGTATGAAGAAACTCCATTCTGATGGACTTCTTGAATCACTTGATTTTGAATCACTTGAAAGATGCGAAGCATGTCTAATGGGAAAAATGACTAAGACTCCATTCTCTGGAATAATGGAGCGAGCTACAGACTTATTGGAAATAATACATACTAATGTGTGCGCTCCAATGAGTGTAGCATCGCGTGGTGGATATCGTTATGTTCTCACTTTCACGGATGACTTAAGTAGATATGGGTATGTCTACTTTATGAAACATAAGTCCGAAACTTTCGAGAAGTTTAAGGAATTTCAAAGTGAAGTGGAAAATCATCGTAACAAGAAGATTAAATTTCTGCGTTCTGACCGCGGAGGTGAATATCTAAGTTATGAGTTTGGCATGCATTTAAAGAAATGTGGAATACTTTCGCAGTTGACACCGCCGGGAACACCACAGCGTAATGGTGTGTCCGAACGTCGTAATCGAACTCTCTTAGATATGGTTCGGTCTATGATGTCTCTTACAGATTTACCGCTATCGTTTTGGGGCTATGCATTAGAGACAGCCGCATTCACTTTAAATAGGGCACCATCTAAATCCGTTGAAACGACACCGTACGAATTATGGTTTGGTAAGAAACCTAAGTTGTCGTTCCTTAAAGTTTGGGGTTGCGAAGCATATGTAAAGAAGTTGCAACCTGATAAGCTTGAACCCAAAGCGGAGAAATGCGTCTTCATAGGATACGCTAAAGAAACAATTGGGTATACCTTCTATCATAGATCCGAAGGCAAAGTTTTCGTTGCCAAGAATGGATCCTTTCTTGAGAAGGAATTTCTCTCGAAGGAAGTGACTGGAAGGAAAGTAGAACTCGATGGGGTTATTGAACCTTCTCTCGGATTTGAGAGTAGCGCAGCACCGGAAGATGTTTTTGTGCCGCCTACACCAATTGGAGAGGAAGCTAATGATGATGATCATGAAACTTCAAACGAAGTTACTGCTAAACCTCGCAGGTCAACGAGGGTTCGTACCACTCCTGATTGGTATGACTCTGCCTTGAACGTCATGTTGGTGGACAACGCTGATGACCCTGCGACGTATGAAGAAGCTATGGTGAGCCCACATTCCGACAAATGGCTAGAAGCCATGAAATCCGAAATGGGATCCATGTACGAAAACCAAGTGTGGACTTTGGTGGACTTACCGGATGGCCGTAAGGCTGTCGAGAACAAATGGATTTTCAAGAGAAAAATAGATGTCGATGGTAATGTTACTGTCTATAAAGCTCGACTTGTCGCGAAAGGGTTCCGACAAATTCAAGGAGTTGACTATGATGAGACATTCTCACCAGTAGCGAAGCTAAAGTCTGTGAGGATTTTGTTAGCAATTGCTGCACATTTCGATTATGAGATTTGGCAGATGGATGTCAAAACGGCGTTCCTTAATGGTGACATTGAGGAAGAGTTGTATATGGTACAACCCAAGGGTTTTGTCGATCTTAAAGATGCTGACAAGGTATGCAAACTTCAGCGCTCCATTTATGGACTGAAGCAAGCATCCCGGAGTTGGAATCAACGTTTTGATAAAGTAATCAAAAACTTTGGGTTTATACATACTTATGGAGAAGCTTGTATTTATAAGAAAGTGAGTGGGAGCTCTGTAGCATTCCTAGTACTATATGTAGATGACATATTGCTGATTGGGAATGATATAGAACTTCTTAATAGCGTCAAAGCCTATTTAAATAATAGTTTTTCAATGAAGGATCTTGGCGAAGCGGCATATATTCTAGGCATCAAGATTTATAGAGATAGATCAAGACGCCTAATAGCGCTTTCACAAAGTACATACTTAGACAAAGTTCTAAAGAAGTTTAGAATGGAAGAGAGCAAGAAAGGGTTCGTGCCCATGTTGTCAGGTAAGACCTTGAGTAAGACTCAAAGTCCAGCTACGGCAGAAGATAGAGAGAAAATGAATAATATTCCCTATGCCTCGGCCATAGGTTCTATCGTGTATGCCATGCTGTGTACAAGACCGGATATAGCACATGTTGTTAGTTTGACTAGCAGATATCAAAGTGATCCTGGAATGGAACACTGGACAGCGGTCAAGAATATCCTGAAATACCTGAAGAGAACTAAGGATATGGTTCTTTCTTATGGAGGTGATGAACAACTTGTTGTAAACGGTTACACCGATGCTAGTTGGAACACCGATCCGGATGACTCGAAGTCACAGTCGGGATACGTATTTATTTTGAATGGTGTTGCAGTGAGCTGGAGGAGTGCCAAGCAAAGCGTTGTGGCGAAATATTCAACTGAATCGGAATACATAGCTGCTTCGGAGGCTGCACAAGAAGCCATATGGATGAAGGAATTCATTACTGAACTTGCAGTGGTTCCCAGTGCGTTGGACCCGATGGCCATCTACTGTGACAACACAGGTGCCATAGCTAATGCACAGGAGCCAAAGTCACATAGCAAGCTGAAGCACATCAAGCTACGTTTCCACGCTATTCGCGAGTATGTCCGAGATGGTGACATAAAGATTTGCAAAGTACACACTGATCTGAATGTGGCAGATCCGTTGACTAAACCTCTCCCTAGGGCAAAGCATGACCAACACCAGAACGCCATGGGTGTTAGGTAAATTACCATGTAATCTAGATTATTGACTCTAGTGCAAGTGGGAGACTGTTGGAGATATGCCCAAGAGGCAATAATAAAAGTGGTTATTATTATATCTTTGTGTTTATGATGAATGTTTACATCCCATGCTATAATTGTATTATTAGAAAACACTAATACAGGTGTGTTTTGTAAACATAAAAGAGTCCCTAGTAAGCCTCTTGTTGAACTAGCTTGTTGATTAATTGATGATCATGGTTTCCTGATCATGGACATTGGATGTGATTAATAACAAGGTTATATCATTAGGAGAATGATGTGATGGACACACACCCATAGTAAGCGTAGCATAAGATCAAGTCATTAAGTTCGTATTGCTATAAGCTTTTAAATGCATAGTAACCTAATCCTTCGACCATGAGGTTATGTTAATCACCATCACCGGATGGGTACTTTGATGACATCAAACACCGCTTCGTAACTGGGTGGTTATAAAGGTGTCATTGGGTATTCTGAAAGTATGTGTTGAAGCGCATGGACCAAGATTGGGATTTGTCCATCCATATGACGGATAGATATGCTCTGGGCCCTCTCGGTGGAATGTCATCTAGTTAGCTTGCAAGCATGTGACTGGGTCACAAGGGATGGCATAACATGGAACGAGTAAAGAGTACTTATCAGTAACGAGGTAGAAGTAGGTATGGAGATACCGACGATCAAACCTCGGATAAGTATAGTATCGCGTGACAAAGGGAATTGGTTTCGTATGTTAATGGTTCTATCGATCACGAAGTCATCGTTGAGTATGTGGGAGCCGTTATGGATCTCCAGATCCCGCTGATGGTTATTGATCGGAGAGGTGTCTTCATCATGTCTGCATATTCACGAACCGTAGGGTGACACACTTAAGGTTCGAAGTTGTTTAAAGTAGATATGGAATGTGCGTTAGAGACCGAATGTTGTTCGGAGTCTCGGATTGGATCCGGGACATCACGAGGAGATCCGGAATTGTCCGGAGAATAAGATTCATATATTGGGGATCATTTTCTGAGTTAGGAAATGTTCCGGAGTATTTGTATGAGGATTCTAGAAGGTTTCGGAATGTTCCGGAAGGTTCTGGAAGATTTCTTGGAGTTTGCTTGAAAACCAAGAAAGGATCAAGGAGTCCTTGTGGGGCAAGACAAGGAGTCGTGGGGGAGGAGGACTCCTCCCCCCCTCCCCAATCCGCCGGCCAAGGAGGGAGGGGAGTCCTACTAGGACTCCCCCTCCCATGGCGCCCTCCCTCCTTTAAATAGAGGGGTGGAGGCGCCACCCCCTGCCCCCTCCACCACTCCAAACCCTAGCCGCCTCTCTCCTCCTCCTCTCTTCTGCTCAGGCTTAGGCGAAGCCCTGCAGAATTCTCTACTCCACCACCACCACCACGCCGTCGTGCTGCTGGGATTCCGTGGAGAAGATCTACTACCTCCGCTGCTCGCTGGAACGAGGAGAGGAAGGTCTGCTTTGACTCCGCACGTGTGACCGACTGCGGAAGCGCTGCCGGAACGCGGCGCCCGAAGGATCGTCCACTCGATCTTGAGATCGGCAAGTGATCGACTACATCAACCACGAGATCCAATCTCGTAACGCTTTCGGATCTACAAGGGTTAGTACAGATCTATCTCGTTGCACATGTCTAATAGATTAGATCTTGGCTTTTATCTAGATTAGATCTGGGTTTTTTTCGTTCTTGCGGTAGAAATTTTTTGTTTTCCATGCTACGAACCCATCATATATATGTTCTATGGGTCCCATCGAGGACTGTTGTGTAATGGTATTACTTCGTTTTCCACCCGCACGAAAGTGCCTGGTGGGCGTCCTTGAATCGTTTCTATGCGGGTTTGGCGGAAAGGGCTGAAACTTGCATAGGGCCGATTCGAGGGTGTTACATAACAATTGTGTTGTTGAAGGTATTATTTTGTGAGCGAGGACTTGGTGAAATCACACACATACACTTAGATCGACTATGGAAGTAATTAATCGGAAAAATGTACAACAAGAAAAATCCCCGCTCCCCCTCCCCTATCCCCTTACCTGGCCCGTCCCGCATTTCCCTCGGAGGCGGCGGGAGGAAACCCTAGTTTTCACCGCCGGTTCCCCTCTCCTCCCTCGCTGATGCCAAGGGGCGCAGGCGGGCAAAGCACGATGGTGTGTGCGCGGGTCTGCGACACCAGGCCAGGACGTGGCACGGTCGTCGAGGGCCATGGCGAGATGGCACTTGATCTCTGCTTGTACTAGCGGCCCGACATGGTGGTGTGAGCCTTGGGGATTCGATTGCGTTGGCGTTGGTCTCCCTATGCAGCGAGGGCCATGGGAGACGCAGGCCGCTGGTGGCTACCTCTGCAGTAGTTGATGTTGGAGGTGGCTCGGCACTTGTAGCGGCGGCCTGGTGGCGATAGTGAGCATTTACGGTGACATTTCTGTAAAATCTTAACCTGCTACTTTATTTAAAATCGTTTCTATTGATTTTGTTACAAATTGGATATTTACATCGATTGATAAACATAAAACGCTTGCTAGCCCGGTTGAAAATGGAAGTTTGAGCGGCATCCATGGTAGTCACCACCCTATGGAAAGACCACCCTTCTTTTAGACATTTTGAGATGCATAAAGCAAATGTAATATACTGGATCGTGCATGTGAGCTAGAATATTGACTGAAACGGACAATCATTATCCTATGTACTGCACAATTCGTAGTAGGACCATTTGTAAAGCAAATAATGGAGACGGGAAGCAAATAATCGTCGTCCAAAGGTAAAAAATCGAGTACTACTAGTCAAGTAGAGTCACATGCATTCCACGTGAAGCAAAGGCTGACCAACGTCCTCCTCGTCGTCCGTCCGGCCATCGGATCAAAACTGAATCGTTGTTCAAAAGTAAAACCGGGTTGACCGCTGATGCAATGCCGATTTGGAGTGCGTCGGGTTGGATTGCTAGCCGACTCCTATCGTCCGGAGATACTGTTCAGATTGTTGCTGCAGGGTTACTACTGTTCAAATAGTATTGGTTGGATTAGTCATACAAAAAATGGTTTCCTTGACAGGAAGTTTATGCATCCCATATGAGAGACCTGATCTGTCTCACTACAAGGAAAAACCATTATACTATATCGGTGGTGTTTTATGTGCCGACGGCTTTTTAACAGGGTTGCCGGCAAAACATGGCTGTCAGATAGTTCTGCATGCCGAAGGTTCCCTCAGCATGCTCGTTGGCAATATATAATGCCCTCGGCGTACAGCGGCACGTCGCATCAGTTGGGAACGCGCAGGGAACACTCTATGACGACAGCTTGGCTGTTGGCATAGTCAAATATAATATAAGTTACTTTTTTTAGAGAGGGTCGGGGTTTACCGACAGCGGCAGAAAACCCTCGGTAGTCATGTGTATGCCAATGACCTCCTATTTTCCGATGACCAAGCGCTTGTTCCCATCAAAGATTTTGCCAAAGGCTTAATGCCGGGGACAACTATCGGCACAGCCGTTGCCGACGGCTTTATGTCCTTTGCCACCAGTTTTGGGGCATTGTCGTTGCACACATTTTGTGTAGTGTATCGTGGTGGATGGCCAAGGTTGAGCACTTAAGGTGGGATTTCTATTAGTGTCTAAAGCCTCAACTGACTAGCTTGTTTTCTGTCCCTCTATTTATTTTGTAGGAAATTGGATATTTTTGTCGATTGATATAAACATAAAGGGCTAGCCGGCCTGGTTGAGAAGGGAAAATTGAGTTGCATGCTCTCGTGTCTAGAGAAGAATACATAGTTTTTAACATAAAGCCACCACTTTCTTGCCAAATGTTTGGAAAACTACCACCCTTTGTCAATTTCGCAAAATGTGACGATTTTGTTGCAGATTTTTTGCAATTCGCACTAAAATAGTTTGCTAAGTTGGACCAGGTCCCACTATCAGACCACTAAAAAAGGCAAACATATAATAAAATAATAAAAAAATCAAAAAAAAAAAAGAAACGGGTCGTGTATTTCTCATCTCCAGTGTCTGCGAGCTCCGGCGGTCCGGCCAAGGGCCAGGGGCGGCGCGGCGAGGGCGAGCCAGGTCCAGGGAAAGAGCGACGCGTTCATGTGAGCGCTGGGCCATGCGGCGAGCTCGGGCCAACCGGCGTCGCAGCAAGCTCCGACCAGGGGTGGCGCAGCAAGCTCTGGCTAGGGGTGGCGCAACGAGCTCCGTCCTGGCGGAGGTCAAGGGGCGGCGCGGTCAGGCGCGGTGTGGCCAGCTCCGGCCTGGGGCCAAAGGGCGGTGCGGCTAGTCTAGAGCCAGCGGGCCTCACGGCGAGATCGCCGACGCTGGAGATAGGGAGGAAACAACAACAGTGCACGACGATGGCAGAGGGGTCGCAACGGCGCCGCGACGGAGGGGCGGCGGCTGCCCTGCCTCGAGGTGGCCAGTGGCGCTCTAGCAAGCCAGACCTGTGGGGTCTCGCCGTAGATGGAGGGGGCAAGGGGACGTACCCGTACTCCCCCTTTTTCTATTTTATTTTTGATGCATTTAGTATTTTTTGCCTTTTTAAAATTGGGCTGAAAGGTGGGATCCGGTCCAACTCAGCAAGTGGTCAAATTCGCTCTCAATATAAGTTTAGTACAAATTGCAAAAAAATTGCAGAAAAGTGGTCAAATTTTGCAACGGTGGTGCTTTTCCGAACATTTGGCAGAAAAGTAGTGCTTTTATGCTAAAAACTCGAAGAATACATATTGAGACGCATAAGCCAAGGCAATATACTGGATGGTGCATGTGAGCTGGAATATTGCCTGAAATATGCCATATCCTATCCTATCAGCTACACTATAATAATCATACTAGCATTCGCGGGAAGCAACTAATGGAGAGAGATGGGGAACCAGTCAACAAGGGGTGGGTGTCGTCATCACTTACTCAGTACTCACATGCATCCTTGTGAAGCAAAAGTTGGAGGTTGGAACGGTAAACAAAAGCAGCTCCATCGATGAGTCGCGCTCTTCTGCACGGCCAGCCGTCAGGCTGCTCGCATTGCACCGGAGTAGAGGCGGCAGTTGCGCAAGGCGATCGATCTGAACCGATGCTGAAGCTTATGCGCTTCGTCGAGCATATTCACTAGCTCGGGATGAAGGGCTGAATCAGGTAATCTTTGCATCTGATTGTTTATCCTTGATTCAACGGCTTCACTCCACAACTACTGACCGGTCTCAAGTTGGAGTCATGGTGGATGATATCAGACTTCTGGTAAAGGATCTCAATTCAGCATCGTTTATTCACGTAACACGGGCGTTGAATGAAGCAGCGCATTTGTTAGCTAAATCTTGTAATAGTTTAAAATCTAGTGAGGTTCTTTTATCCTGCTTGCATCCGGCGAACTCTTTATATTGATATTATTTCATCAATAAAGCGTTGTTTCTGTCCAAAAAAAATTGAACAGCATAAGGACAAATAGTAGTGGTAAGATTAGTCATACAAAAATGGTTTCCATGACAGCCAGTTTATGCATCCCATATGAAAGACCTGATCCGTCTCACTACAGGAAAAACCATTATATGTCGATGGTATTTTATGTGCCGATGGCTTTTTAGCAGGGTCATCGGCAAAACAAGGCCGTCACATAGTTCTGTATGCCGACGGTTCACTCAGCATGGTCGTCGGCAATAATGCCCTCGGTGTACAGCAACTCGTCGCATCAGTTGGGAACGCCCAGGGAGCCCTCTATGACGACAACCTGACCATGAATGTAGTCAAATAGAAGTTAAGTTACACTTTTTAGAGAGGGTCGGGGTTTAGCGACAACGACAGAGAACCCTCGGTAGTCATGTGTATGCCGATGACTTCGTATTTGCCGACGACCAAGCACTTGTTCCATCCAAAGATTTTGCCGAAGGCTTAACGCCGGGGACCACTGTCGGCATAGCTGTTGCCAACGGCTTTATGTCCTTTGCCGACAGTTTTGGGGCGTCGTCGTTGCACACATTTCGTGTAGTGTGTCGTGGTGGATGTCCGAGGTTGAGCACTTAATGTGGCTTTTCAATTAGTGTCTATAAAGCCTCAACTGACTAGCTTGTTTTCCGTCCCTCTGTTTATTTTGTAAGAAATTGGATATTTTCGCCGATTGATATAAACATAAAGAACTAGCTGGTCCGGTTGAAAAGGGAAACTTGAGCTGCATGCACTCCTGTCTAGAGCAGAATACATATTGAGACCCATAAGCCAAGGCAAATTGCTGGATGGTGCAGGCGGGCTGGAATATTGACCGAAACAGGCCATATCCTATCTGCTACACTATAATGATCGTACTACCATTCGGGAAGCAAATAATGGAGATGAGTGTCGTTATCACGTACTAGTACTCACATGCATCCTTGTGACGCAAAAGTTGGAGGATGAAATAAGGTAGTGCTGACTTGCCCTCGATGTACCTTTACAAATTTGCATAAACTAGTAGAACTAACTAAGTCCTTAATCTCACTGATAACATGTCGATACGAAGAAAGACTGTGTGGATCCTGAATTGACGACACCAACAAAGCACAATCCGTATCAACAATTGCTGAACTACAAACGCCAAACCTTCCGAACATGCCAACAATTCAGCCTCGAAAGCCTCTTGTGAAGATGGGATGAATCTGCACGCCGAGAAGAGTACTGAGCCATCAGAATCACGTAAAACCATGTCTGTCCTGACAGTTTCATCCTCCTTACAAAAGGAACCATCAATCGTTAGTTTCACCCACCCCTCCGGCGATGATTTTCCTATTGTTATCGACTTGTAAGACTATGTGGACCAATGCTTTGTATATAGAACTCACCGAGAATTGACCATTCTCATTTAAGTTCCATCGAAATTCATCGGTTCCAGCCACTAAATAGACAAATGTCAAGCGTTGATGCAAGGCACCTAGAAACATTGTCAAATAGAAGGTAAGTTACTTTTTTTACTGAGGTCCGAGGTTTACCTGCAGCCACAGAAAACCCTCCACATTCATGTGTATGCCGACGGCCTCCTATTTGCCAACGACCAAGCACTTGTTACATCAAAGATGTTGCCGAATGCTTAACGCTGAGGACAATCATCAGCACAGCTTTTGCTGACAGCTTTATGTCCTTTGCCGACAGTTTTGGGGCATGGTCGTTGCACACATTTCGTGTAGCGTCTCTCGTAGTGGATGGCTGAGGTTGAGCACTTATGATGACTTTTCTACTAGCTAGTGTCTCAGGTCTCAACTGACTAGCTTGTTTTCTGTCCCCTCTATTTATTTTGTATCAAATTGAATATTTCTGTCGAGTAATAAATAGAAAGGGCTAGCTGGCCCGGTTGAAAAGGGAAAATTGAGCTGCATGCACGCCAGCCACCCTATGATGAAAGAGACACATGTCTAGAGCAGAATACATATTGAGACGCAATAGCCATATCCTATCCTATCAGCTACACTATAATGATCATAGTACCATTGGGGAAGCAAATAATAATGGAGATGGGAAACCGGTCAACCGGGTGGGTTTCGTTTTCACGTTACTACTCACATGCATTCCTTGTGAAGCAGCTGCAATGCTTCGATCAGTCACGTTGTAGTATAAATTTTGACATCGCCATAACGCTTAAAACAGTCAATCTGCCGAAGCCATGTATAGGAGTACACCAAACTTGATTATGGCAAAGCGCGGTGCTTTGACCGCTAAACTAATAAACAAATAATTAACTAAAACACAAATCAGCGGTGTTTTCCATTACACAAATCAAAATTTTGAACAATTTTGCTTTAGGCGTACTTCTCAAACTTGGACAACAAAAAACTCGATACTGATTCGTTTCGAAAACCGTATGAACCCACCACCTGAGACCCGTATGGTCCTCTTAGACGTATACTCACGTGCCTGCAGAGGCAGAAATCGGAAGTTATATAGCAAAAGCAACGGAATTTTAAAATATGGCATGCTGGTACCCACTAGTAGAAAACAGGGCTTCCATCTAAGCCTTTAGTACCGGTTCCATTACGAACCGGTACTAAAGGGTGCATTAGTACCGGCTCACTTGTCCAGGCGGCCGAGGAACATTAATACCGGTTCGTTGAGGGCCTTTTGTACCGGTTCGTGTTACGAACCGGTACGAAAGGCTTCTCAGTCCAATTTTGAAGCAAGGTGGACCCAGTGCTGAACCTTTAGTACCGGTTCGTCTTAAGAACCGGTACTATAGGGTCCCTGCCCTATTTCTTAAGCCTGATCGGCCTTGCATCTCATTTCCCCTTCTCCTTCTCCTCTCTCACATTTCCAAATATTTTGCACCTCTCACACTCCAACAAATCTCCATTTTTTCCACCATTTTATCAAGATTGACGGCACCCATCTATCCAAGGGTTAGCAATATCATCCTTTCTTCCGGCGTTCCTAATTTAGCTCATTTCTTTCCTAGTTTAACTCGTATTATTTTTGTAGTGCTAGCAAGGTGTTCGATGAAATGCCTAAGTTAGGGATTTCATTCTTTTTATATGCAATTTGAGCTCAAATTAAAGTATGATTTGTAGGTTTTAGTATCATCCCCGTCCTCACCACCGTCGATCGCCAGCGTCGTCCCCCAGCACTGTACCACCTCGGTGAGCCTCTTCTTTTTTATAAAAAAACTTAGTTTTATGTGATGAACTTGAATATTAATTAAGTTGGTCACTCATATATCCATGATGTTGTGTAATTAATGATTTCTGATATACTTATATATATAATGCAGATGAATCGACAATGGATGTACGGTGACCGATGCCATCCCAACTTCATTACTGGCATGCATTATTTTCTCAACGTGGCTGAGGCAAACAGGCGGTCGAATGGTTTTATTTATTGTCCATGTAGTTCCTGTAAAAATACGAAGGATTACTCTACCTCAAAGACCCTTCACGTCTACCTGCTTGAGAACGGTTTCATGCCCGGCTATAATTGTTGGACCAAGCATGGAGAAAGAGGGGTTATAATGGAAGACAACGAAGAAGAAGAGGATAGTGACAACTATCCTATGTTCACTGAAGACGGTGATAGTAGAATGGAGGAAGACGAAGATGAAGAAGAGCCCATTTTTGATGAGCCCATTTTTTATGACCCCGATGACGATTTGGGTCGGGCCATTCTTGATGCGAAGATAAACTGCGGAAGTGAAAAGGAGAGGATGAAGTTGGAGAAAATGTTAGAGGATCACAACGAACTATTGTACCCAAATTGCGAAGATGGCCAGAAAAAGCTGGGTACCACACTAGAATTGCTGCAATGGAAGACAGAGAATGGTACTTCTGACAAGGGATTTAAAAAGTTGCTGAAAATAATAAAGAAGATGCTTCCAGGGGAGAACGTATTGCCCTCTAGTACATACGAAGCAAAGAAGGTTGTCTGCCCTCTAGAATTAGAGGTGCAGAAGATACATGCATGCATCAATGACTACATCCTCTACCGCGAGGAGTACGAGAATTTGAATGCATGCCCGGTATGTGGTGCATTGAGGTATAAGATCAGGCGAGATGACCCTGGCGATGTTGAGGGCGAGTCCACCCCTAGGAAGAGGGTTCCTGCGAAGGTGATGTGGTATGCTCATATAATACCACGGTTGAACGTTTGTTCTAAAATAAAGAGCATGCCAAGTTGTTGCGATGGCACAAAGAGGACCGTAAGAAAGATGTGATGCTGAGACACCCCGCTGACGGGTCGCAGTGGAGAAAAATCGACAGAGAGTTCAAGTCATTTTCAGATGACGCAAGGAACTTAAGATTTGGCCTAAGTACAGATGGCTTTAATCCTTTCGGGGAGTAGAGCTCCAGTCATAGCACCTGGCCAGTGACTCTATGTATCTATAACCTTCCTCCTTGGTTGTGCATGAAGCGGAAGTTCATTATGATGCCAGTGCTCATCCAAGGCCCGAGGCAACCCGGCAACGACATTGATGCGTACCTGAGGCCATTGGTTGAAGAACTTTTACAGTTGTGGCGTGAAGAAGCTGTACCTATGTGGGATGAGCACGAACAAAAGGAATTTAACCTACGAGCATTGTTGTTTGTAACCATCAATGATTGGCCTGCTCTTAGTAACATTTCAGGACAGTCAAACAAGGGATACAATGCATGCACACACTGTTTAGTTGAGACTGACAGTATATATTTGGGAAACAAGAATGTCTACCTGGGGCATCGTCGATTTCTTCCAAAACAGCATCACGTAAGAAAGAGAGGAAAACATTTCAGAGGTGAGGCAGATAATCGAACGAAGCCTACCCGCCCTACTGGGGATGTTATATATGATATGGTCAAGGATTTAAAAGTGATATTTGGAAAGGATCCTGGCGAACAATCTGTTCCGCATCACGTTGATGGACACGTACCCATGTGGAAGATGTCTATATTTTGGGAGCTACCCTACTGGAAAATCCTAGAGGTTCACTCTACAATCGACATGATGCACGTGACAAAAAATCTTTGTGTGAACCTGCTAAACTTCTTGGGCGTGTATGGGAAGACAAAAGATACACCGGATGCACGGCAGGACCAACAATGTATCCACGAAGGAAACAACATGAATCCAGAGAAGTATCAAGGTACGGCTAGCTACGCTCTTACCAAAGAAGAGAAGGAGATCTTTTTTGAAGTCCTGAGTAGCATCAAGGTCCCGTCCGGCTTCTCGTCGAATATAAAGGGAATAATAAATATGTCAGAGAAAAAGTTTCAAAACCTAAAGTCTCATGACTGTCACGTGATTATGACACAATTACTTCCGGTTGCATTGAGGGGGCTTCTGCCAGAAAATGTTCGAGTACCCATTGTGAAGCTATGTGCGTTCCTCAATGCAATTTCTCAGAAGGTGATCAATCCACTAACTCTACAAAATTTACAGAAGGATGTGGTTCAATGTCTAGTCAGCTTCGAGTTGGTGTTCCCACCATCCTTCTTCAATATTATGACGCATCTCCTTGTTCACCTGTTCGAAGAGATTGACGTTCTCGGTCCTGTATTTCTACACAACATGTTCCCCTTTAAGAGATTCATAGGAGTCTTAAAGAAATATGTTCATAATCGTGCTAGGCCAGAAGGAAGCATCTCCAAGGGCTATGGAACAGAGGAGGTCATTGAGTTCTGTGTTGACTTTATTCCTGACCTTAAGTCGATCGGTGTTCCTAAATCGTGCTATGAGAGAAGACTGCGTGGAAAAGGCACGCTAGGAAAGAAAGCAACAATGTGTATGGACGGACATTCTTTCACTCAAGAACACTACACAGTTCTACGTAATTCCTGCTTGGTGGCTCCGTACATAGTGGAACACAAGAATATTTTACGCTCTGAATACCCGGAGCAACGTGAAGATTGGATTGATGGAGAACACATGAAGCCTTTCGGCGGTTGGTTGCAAACACGTCTCATGAATGTCACTGATGAAGAACAGCTATACTTGTTGGCCAAGCAACCATCTTCGACTATATCGACTTTTCAAGGGTACGAGATAAATGGGAATACATTTAACATGTTCGCCCAAGATAAAAAAAGCACCAACCATAACAGTGGTGTCCGCTTGGATGCAGCAGAGGACAATGGGAAGAAGGTCACATATTATGGGTACATAGAGGAGATATGGGAACTTGACTATGGACCTAATTTCAAGGTCCCTTTGTTCCGGTGCAAATGGTTCAACCTGAAAGACGGGGTACAGGTAGACCCGCAGTACAAAATGACTACAGTGGATCTCAAGAATCTAGGGTACGACACCGAACCATTCTTCCTAGCCAGTGAAGTGGCTCAGGTATTTTATGTGAAGGACATGTCTACCAAACCGAAAAAAAGAAAACAAAGGCAAGAGGACACATCATACGATGAGCCAAAGCGCCACATAGTTCTTTCAGGAAAAAGAAACATCGTGGGAGTAGAGGAAAAGACAGACATGTCAGAAGATTATAATAAGTTTGATGATATTCCACCCTTCAAGGTGAGAACTGACCTAAGCATCATGTTAAATAATGAAGATTGTCCATGGTTGCGTCGCAATCAGAAGAAAGGGAAACACACGAAGAAAACTCAAAAGACTAGATAGGGATCATAACTTGTGTATCTCAATATGGAAATCACTTTCCCATTTATTTGTGTGTAATGATCCTACTGTATGTAAGATATTAACAATGGAGATGGTTGGCTTGTTTTACTAGTTAAGTAGCTTTCACGGGCTTGTAGGGAAATTTTCGAGAAGCTCCGCCACAGGAGATTTCCCAACTCTTTCCCCAACACTGTTAGAGGAGATGGAGTCTTTCACGGGCTTGCAGGGAAAATTTTCCGAGGCGGAGCTTCCGAAGATGCCGTAGGGCATGTGCACCAACGACATCTTCGAGAAGCTCCACCACGGGAGATTTCCCGACCCTTTCCCCAACACTATTAGAGGAGATGGAGTCTTTCACGGGCTTGCAGGGAAATTTTTCCGAGGCGGAGCTTACGAAGATGTCGTAGGGCGTGTGCACCAACGACATCTTCGAGAAGCTCCGCCACGGGAGATTTCCCGACCCTTTCCCCAACACTGTTAGAGGAGATGGAGTCTTTCACGGGCTTGTAGAGAATTTTTTTCGAGGCGGAGCTTCCGAAGATGCCGTAGCGCGTGTGCACTAACGACATCTTCGACAAGCTCCGCCACGGGAGATTTCCTAACCCTCCCTCCATGGGGATGAAACTCTCTCTACCTATGTTGGCTTGTTGAGCCGTTTACCATGGTGTATCGATCCTCCTTTTATAGGCAGGGCGCCGCTTCTACTTTGTCTTGTTCCTCCGATAGGGCGTCGTGCGCTACATGCTTTATCTCATCGAGCAGTGCGTCCACCCATATGTCCTTATCCTGCCGACAGCTTTAGTCTCGGTTGCACCCACCAGCCGGGACTAAAGGTTACCCACACATCCTTATCCCACCGACAGCTTTAGTCTCGGTTGCACCCACCAGCCGGGACTAAAGCTTCTTAGCCTGGGGCCGAGCCTCGCTGAATTTGAAGTGGATCTCTGATGAAATAGCATGTTGTGAACCTATAAATGATTTTTTTAAAGAAAAAGAAATACAAAAGAAAATAGTAATAGAAAAAGAAATAGAAAATAAAAATAAATACAAAAAACAAAATAGAAACAGAAAAAATAGAAAAGAAAAAGAAATAGAAAAATAAATAGAAAAGAAAAAGAAATAGAAAAAAGAAAATAAAAAAATAAAAAGAAATAAAACAAAACAAATACAAAAAGAAATACAAAAGAAAATAGAAATAGAAATAGAAAAAAAATACAAAAGAAAATAGAAATAGAAAAAGAAATAGAAAAGAAAAAGAAATACAAAAAGAAATACAACAGAAAACAGAAATAGAAAAAGAAATAGAAAAGAAAAAGAAATAGAAAAAACAAAATAGAAACAGAAAAAAATAGAAAAGAAAAAGAAATAGAAAAATAAATACAAAAGAAAAAGAAATAGAAAACAAAAAGAAAAAGAAAATAGAAAATAGAAAAAGAAATAGAAAAGAAAAAGAAATACAAAAAGAAATAGAAAATAAAAGGAAATACAAAGAGAAATACAAAAGAAAATAGAAAAAGAAAAAGAAATAGAAAAGAAAAAGAAATAAAAAACAAAATAGAAACGGAAAAAAAGAAAAATACCTTTGCTACCGGTTGCAGCCACGTACCGGTAGCAAAAGTACCGGTTGCAGCCACAAACCTCTATTTTTGTACCGGTTGTAGCCACAAATAGAAAAAGGCCTTTGCTACCGGTTTGTGGCTGCAACCGGTAGCAAAGGTCACCCTAGGGGCCTCCTTTCTCACTCCAAGGGGCACACTTGTTCAATTCGGCGTCCTCTTCCACACACACGCCGCACAGCCGCACGCCGCCGCGCCGCTGTCTGCCGCCGTCCGCCACCGTGTCGCCGTCCGCAGGTAATCCCCCGCTCCTCCCCTTCTTCGTGGTCATGACGAGCTCGACGAGGCCGAGGCATGTCCCTGTGTGGCACCTCCCGGTCGTCGGCGCTGCGCGTGGGCACCTAGGCCTGCACCAGCAGCTCACTGCCCGCCCCGCGCCGCGATGCCCTGCAGCGCGCGCTGCAGCCGCTCTCTCACGCCCGCCGCAGCCGCATGCCCCTACGGCTGGAGCGGCCACGCGCGGCGCGACTCGCCGTCCCTGTCGTCGGCCGGCGCGGGGGGAGTCACGGCGGTGATGCAGCTGCCAACGTCGAATAGCGGGGAGAAGGGGACTCGGCGGCGCGGTGTGCGCTGCGTGTGTGGCTTCGTCAACACCGCCCTTAGGGTGTTCGACGAAATGCCCATGCCACGCCACGCCACACACGCAGCGCACACCGGCGACATGCCCGCTTTGCTCGCGTCGCACACGCCCACGCCACCACGCCACGCCCACGCCCACACGGCCTCACGACACCGCCACGCCATGCAGACGCCCACGCAGCCTCGTGACGACGCCGGCTAGGCGGCGTCGCTAGTGCACGCGCGGGCCGGCAGTGTCCGGTGTCGATGCCGCCTCGCTCGCGCCGGCTACGCGGCCTCGCGACACCGCCACGCCACGCCGCCTAGCCGACGACGCCGGCTAGGTGGCCTCGCCACGCCACACGCCACGCCGGCTAGGCGGCCTCGCTAGCGCGTGCGGGGGCCGGCAATGTCCGGTGTCGACGCCGCCTCGCCACACGGCCTCGCCACGCCGCCTAGCCGACGACGCTCCTTGCACGCTGGTCCCCTAGCCGACGGCGGTGTTGGCGAGGCTGCCCCCGTGCCAGGCGCCGACGACGGTGTTATCCATCTAGCAATCTGTTATGATCATGACATGATGAATCAAATAATTCTACTTAATTTTGTAGTGACATTGAGCTATGGAGGACAACACCTTCATCCGAGATGAGGAGCAAGAAGAAATGGTGCAGAAAATGATATATGAGAGTGCCCATGGACCGGAACCCGATGGAGATGGCGATGATTTCACCTCACAATTTCTAAACGATGTCAGTGAGGGACTTGAGTCTGAAAAAAGAAGAGACAACGAAGTGTTCTTAACAAACTCCGGCGAGGTGTATATTTATATATCAAGGCTAGATGTATTGATTTATTTGTATTGCACTTATTAACGAATTATTTTTCTTATAGCCTTCTGGATCATCGAGCAAATCTGTTAAAACCCAATGTGGCCCGACGCAACGTCTAAAGGGCGAGGATAGGTTAGCCCTCACCGCATTTAAGGCTAGTGGTGAACCGGTGGAGCACTGCCGTACATTTGTAAATCAAGCTGGAGTTATTATTAGGGACCATGTACCGATCAGCATTGTACAGTGGCATAAGCCGAAGAACGCAGGGGCTGAAGCTAGTTATGTCAACGATACTCTAAAACAGTTTCTTTGGGACATTCTACTGACACACTTCAGCCTACCGGAAGACATGACGGAAGGGCAGAAGAATAAAGTCAAGGAATGGACTTTTAAGAAGATGGCCACACAATTCCAGACCTGGAAGAAATATTTATGGGCCAGATATGAAGATGAAGATCCAGTATTCACTGAAAGTCTAGTGAAGATAAAAGATCACTGGCCCGCATTTAAGAGGTATAAGAAATCGTCTACTGTTGTGTCCCGATCAATCACAAATACGAAAAATGCTTCAAAGAAGAAACATTTCCATCATTTAGGGGTCAGGTGACTACAAGACTGCCATTCCGAAGTGGATAGCATTTGAAGCTAAACTAATGGAGGCAGGAATCACTCCACAGACATGGGACTGGCCTGACCGGTCCAAGTTTTGGTTGTTCGCGCGTGGGGCAGGGTTGGACCCAAAGACAGGGAAGATCGTTGCAAAGGGAAAATGGAAGAAAAAAATTGAAGCAATCACGACGGAGCTTATAGATGAAATTGAAAAAGTTAGAGAGGGAGAGTATATTCCCGATAGAGAGAATGACGAGCTGACACTCGCTCTGGGGAATCCTGAACACGTTGGACGGATACGAGCCCTCCCAGGTGTCACCATGAAGGAAGCGTGGCCGGAGTGCGCTGACACTTATAGAAGCCGTTCGAGAAAGAAGAAGCAGGAGTCAGCCAAGTTAGCGGAATTGATAAATAGGGTGGAGGTGCTTGAGAAAAATCAGAGGGCACCTGACCAGCCACTGTTTCTACAAGATCCTCAAGCCGATGCTGCCCCATCTCAGCGAAGAAGCAGTGTGGGTTCCTCGCATCTTGAATGTGGAGGAAGCTACCCCGTGGATTATGTCACGAAGAAGACAGATTGTGAGCTACATTTGCCAATGAGGAACGTGTCCGTTAAGGTGGCGGTCGGCTATGTTTACCCAACTGAAGATGGAGCAAAGCACCATCATATGCCCATTCCAGCTGGCTGTGTTCGTGTCGGGGTGGATGATGTTATTCCGGGTTATGAAATAGTGGAGCTCGATTTTCCTGGAGGTAACGAGGAGAAGACATTGGCCGATGTCAAGCGAGGTTTCGCCCTATGGTCCAAGAAATACATCATCCTTTTGCAAAGGCCACCGACTCCTCCTCGTAGCATTCCACATGAGCAGCAAATTCCACATGAGCATCAATGGCCATCGACTCCTCCTGGTAGCAGTCCACATGAGCAGCAACGTCCACACCTACCTGAGAGGGACCCCAGCGCGAGTCCACCATCTCGAGATCCTCCACGTAAGACTGCGCCCGTTAAGCGAAACAGTACGCCGCCTAGGAAGAGACCTAGCAAGGAGAAACCACTGCCGCCTATTGAGCAGTTACCTTGGGAAAAAACTATCGAGGAATGCACCGAAACCTCTAAGTCCGAGGTGGAAAAACATTTTGCTAAGAAAGTGCTAGAGATACCTTTTGAGAAGACTCTAGATCCGGTGAAAGTTGTGCGTACCGTTGAGAATCTATATGACCCTGTACCATCGTCGCCATCTGACTATAGGCGTTCTATTGAAAGGTCGTATGACGATATGGTGGAGGCGAAAAAACCCGATAAGTCGGTGGTCTCGGGTATAAAAGGGCAACAAGTACACCAGCTCGGAGAACAACCCGTTCAATCGGTCCCCCCTCTCAAGGTGTTTGACGAGAAGGTCGTTCAAAGTTCTCGACAAAACACAACCGATTATCCCATCGCTGAAGTAGCATATAAATTTGTTCTTGGGAAAGATTTGGTCAAGAATATCACGTCGCTACCAACAAGTATGCGTAATTTGCATGTGTGGTACACTAATGCCACAAAGAGAGGGATCGAGGCTATCATGGTGCGAGTTAACGATGAGCACTACTTCCAAGAATAGTCTGTGAGCGTTGACTTCTATGAACTTTTTCAGTTATAAAATCTCCGGGCCCTCGACAAATCTATCATCAGTTGCTATTGTTTATAAGTGATTTATTAATGTAATTTGAGAAGTCTTTAGCTTAGCTCGTTCATTGTCTACAAATTATCCCCAATTTAATCTTTTGTGCGCTATATTATGCAGATCGAAGAAGCTCGAATGCAAAAGGGATGAAATCACGGACATTGGGTTCATTGACCCAGATACAATGCATGAAATAACCATAGAAGATCCCATCTTTAACAAGGATACACCAGAGACTTTGCTAAGGTTTTTGAAGCGACAACGTGACAAAAGGATAATACTTTGGCCTTATAACTTCAAGTGAGTGTTACTGTCTTATGACACATTCTATTTTGCTCACCATATGTTAAATTTTTAACTGATGACTTATATCTATGACACTGCATATTTAAACGTGCGCAGGTTTCACTTTATTCTTATCGTCATTAAAATGTACGATGGAGAAGTTGAAGTCTTTGACTCACTAACCAAAGAGCCTATACTATACAAGACGGCTTTTGAGATGCTCAAAAAGTAATTTTAATTCTTATCGGGTTTTTCGTTAATTTTCTGATATCAACAAATTGATAACTCTTTTATGCATTTTCTTTTGTCGGGCAGCGTATGGAAAAAATTCATCGAGGAAGATCCGGCCGGTGGATGGAAACAGAAGTTGATATGGCGTGCGAACAAAGTAAGTAGTACTACCTAGGTCCACACACCTTTATCATACTTGATTATTGTTTGATTGAATTATATTCTTGTACAAAAATGCGCGAAACAACCAAAGGGGACTAATCTATGTGGATACTACGTTTGTGAAAACATCCACAAGATTATCAGCGAGAGAATAAATAATCAAAGAAATAGAGAGGTACGAAAACAATATTCACAAATTTATTTTGTTACCATAACTTGTGCTGAGTTTCAGTCATAATTGTTTGATTGTGATTTTGATATATATATATATATACACACACACATAGCTCATGTATTTATTTGTATCTCATTCTTTTACAGTTGGCAAAAAAGCGGGACAGGATCTCAATCGAGCACCGCTTCAAAGCAATTGACGAGGAATTGGCGGGATTTTTCCTTCGGGACGTCATACCTAACTTCGCAGAGTACCACTATGAATGAAGATCTACATGTAATATATAGTTTGACTCGGAGAGTACCACTATGTATGCCTCGGAGAGTACCACTATGCATGAAGATCGATCTTCATGCATGTACTACTTAATTTTACGATCTTATGCAATTACAAGTGTTATATTATATGCACCAAGTTGATATGCATCACCTAGATCTTCATGTACTACCTAAACCCAAACGTGTTTCTGACGCATCGACACGATCCTCGTACAGTGAAAAAACCCCTCCTAAAACCCTAAACCCTCGATTTTTTGCCGCGGCAGAGATTTATGCACTTTCTCTGGCGCGGTAGCCAACCTTTGGTACCGGTTCTTGTTACAAACCGGTACCAAAGGTCCCTAGTCCTGCGGTCTGCTGGATGCCCACATGGAGGCTCCTGATACCAAAGGAGGGGGGGGGGGGGGGGGGGGGTTGTCCCGAATCTTTTGTACAGGTTGCGTTTCCGGTACAAAAGAGCCTCTGGAACCGGCATTGATGCCCATTTTTCTACTAGTGGTACGTCGTCCTCTACGTTAGGCTGGTCAGCGGATCAAAACTATAATGCCATGTCCTATCCTATCCTATCAGCTACTGTACACTATAATGATCATACTACTAGGACTCACATGCATCCTTGTGAAGCAAAAGTTGGAGGTTGAAATAGTAATGTTGGAACGGTAAAAACAAAATTAGATCCGTCGATGAGTCACGCTCTTCTCCTGCCCAGCTCTCTCACGCTGCTCGCATTGCAACGGAGTAGAGGCGGCAGTTGCGCAAGGCGATATCGAGGTGTGCCACCGGTACCACCACTCCACCATTTATACTCACCCAGCTCCCCTTCCCAAGGAGATACCACAACCCATTCGCAACCTTCCCCTCACTCACCATGGCCAATAAGAAGCTCGTCCTTTGCCTCCTCGCGCTCGCTTTCGTGGCCGCCACCGCCGGCGCCGCGTGGGACGACGGCGACCTGCCGCAGCGGCAGGAGGCCATGCTGGACGCCGTCCATGTGATGGCCAACTACGACCCGGCCAGCGCCGACCCGCAGGCGCTCAAGCGGGCGGTGGACACGGTGAACGGCGAGCTCGCGCTGCTGCGGCCCATCTTCAAGGCCATCAGCAAGATGCCGGAGACGACCGCCGCCGAGGTCCGCGCCAAGGAGGAAGCGCGCGCCGCCGCCAACGTGCTGCTCACCCGCCACCTGGCCGAACTGCTCCCAGGCGGTGGCGCCAAGATCGTCGACCACGATCTGTAGCCTGCATTCGTGCTGGTTTGACATCGTGTTAGGAATTCTGACATGCATCCATGCTTGATTGTTGGCTCCCTTTTATTAGTTGTTTGTTCGTGGTCGTCCTTGTCATCTGTTCCCCTGCATTTCTTTCCGACTTGTCATCTGTTCTCCTATCTCATCTTTAATTAATGCATTTGTTCGTCCTTGTCCTCTGTTCTTCGAACTACTATGTTTAACCAATGGATTCTTCCAGTCGCCCCGCTCTGTTTGCTCTATGAAATCGACACTTTTCTACTCTGTCCGTTTTGAATATACTCTGTACTAAATCAATGTCTATCTGTGGTACAAATTAAATCACCCACAGATCTTTAATCACTGCATTTGTTCGTCCTTGTCCTCTGTTGGAACTATGTTTAATCAATGGATTCTTCCATTCGTCCTGTTCTGTCTGCTCTATGAAATCGACACTTTTCTACTATGTCCCTTTTGAATATATTCTGTACTAAATCAATGTTTGTGGTACTCCCTCCGTTCCAAAATATAAGATGTTTTAGTTTTATGGAATGAGTGCATCTAGACTCTTTTAGTGTGTAGATTTACTCCAAACATATATGAATATACACACTAAAAAAAGTCTAGATAAACTCTATTCACAAAGCTAAAACATCTTATATTTTGAAACGGAGCAAGTACAAATTAAATCGGCCAAGCTAACCAATCCCAAGTACAGGAGTACACCAAACTCGGTATGCATCGGACGGATAGGTAGTACACACCTCTGTTTCATAATATAAGCCTTTTTAGCAAATTGTTATAATTTTTAAAAAAGGCTTATATTATAAAATGGAGGTAGTAGTACTGTAGATCTTATTGCTTCCGATAAAGTAGTAGTTGTATTGTAGATTTTGGAAGTGATATCCAAGTTTCTTTTCCTATGCATTCTCCATTGTAATCAGTCAAGTTGCCTAACGCTGTGTTTAAGGCAAAGGAGTAGGCCAGATTAGCATTGTCGATCTTATATGTAATTTCTTGCAAAAATAAACATACGACGAGGTGAATAAACACCTTTGACATATATGTTGATCAACAGTTTTCTAAGTCCTAGTCGTCATTTCGGTGGGTTGGGAGACAAAATCTTGTGGTCCGCACAAGATTATGGCAAAGTGCGGTGTTTTGATTGGTTCACTAATAAATAGAGAATTAACCAAAACACAAATCACTAAAGTGTCCATCTCACCAATTTAAATTCTGATTTAATCCTTTAAATATTGTACATAGGAAACATGTGTTAGTTAACACTATCCTATCACACGATCCTTTAAATATTGCCTTTCGACGCAGCTTAACGGGCAATAAATGGGATGCATGGCTGCACCTATGTGAGAGATCGATGGGGGTATCTTTGACAATTAATCGGGACAGTTTTCGGTGGAAGTTGTCGGAAAACGGAATTTTCACGGTTAAATCGATGTATATGAATCTCATGAATGGTAATCCACGGTTTCCATCAAGGTATTTGTGAAAGTTAAAAATTCCTAAGAATATTAAGATATTTATGTGGTTCCTTAATAAAAGAGTCTTATTAACTAAAGATAACTTAGCCAAGCATATGTGGAATGGATCAAAACATGTTGTTTTTGTAACGATGACCAAACAATAGAATATTTATTCCTTTCATGTCCTTTTGCTAAGGTTATTTGGCATATGAAATATTGCACCTACAATTTACCTCCTCCAACCAATATTACTAATATGTTTGGTAATTTGCTAAATGGGGTAGATAAGGCGAACAGGGATAGAATTCGAATTGGTATTTCGGCCATATATTGGTCCATTTGGAAATGTCGTAATAATTGTATTTTTAACAATGTTGGAGTTCCATCTTTTTTGCAGGTTATTCTTATGGCGGCACATTGGATCCAACTTTGGGCTTTCCTTCTTCCAGAGCACTAGCGGCAACCCATATTTTCTGGGTGCACCCGTCTTGTGACGGTTACTTCGGCTTTTTTAGCCAGGTTTTGTGGCGTCATTCTAGTAGATTGACAGATTATTCTAGTAGATTGACAGATGCCTAGTTGTGATCGTCTATCTGTTGTGAGATTTTTAGCTTTTTTCGGATGGTTGGTGTTTATATCAACCATATCTGATGTTTGATCTGTAATACTTTTTATAATACTCTTGGATCCTATCAATAAATAGGATGTGTGCATTCTAGGATGCAGAGGACGGGCAATCCCCATTTCAAAAAAAAACCAATTTGATTTCTGATGAACTGGAAAACTCCGCAAGGTGGCACACGATGCAAGTTTTGGGCAAGAAGTACTGAAAAGTAGGTTTTGCAGGCTCGTGATGGTCAGAGGGATGGGACTGTTAGAGATAGAAAAGAGTCCTATTCATAAATGTATATGTATCCCCGATTGTAACTTGTATTGGATTGTGTACCGCAACGTACACGCATATTAATAGATATCGATCGGGAGGCTCGGATATCCGAGTAGTCTCAACCTACCTGATCATAAGTTTAATATGGTATCAGGCCGGCTCTTCCGCCGAAACTGATCGCCTAATCCTCCCCTACATCGCCGCCGCAGTCGGTCCCACCTTCCTTCCGCTCGATCGGCATGGCTACGTCTTCCAGCGGTAGCCCAGCGATCCACCTTGGCGAGCCGCCCTCAGAGAAGTTGACTCGCCACAATTACCCACACTGGCGCGCGCAGGTTCTGCCTGCCATACGGGGCGCCCAACTCGTCAGACTCCTCGACGGAACAGATGCAGCTCCGACAAAAACAATGGCCGTCGCCCCAGAAGCCACAGAGAAGGATCAAACGCCCAAGACGATTCCCAACCCTAAGTATGGGTCCTGGTTGTCTCGCGACCAGATCGTCCTTAGTTACCTTCTCAAATCGCTCTCCAAAGAAATCCTCACGCATGTTCTCCGGATCGAGCACACCGCCGGCGTCTAGGCCGCAGTCGAAGGGATGTTCGCCTCGCAGAACCAGTCCAAGATCACGAATCTCCGGATTGCCCTGGCGAATACCAAACGGATTCAATTTCCGGCCACTTCAGCTTTCCTGACCAAGATGCAGAGCATCGCGTATGAACTAGCTGCCGCCGATCGTCCTGTCCCTGACGAGGAACTGGTGTCCTTCATCCTCGCAGGCCTCGGTGCAGAATACAACTCTCTAGTCGCGGCCCTTGGCGTGATCGCGAACAAACTCTCCCTCAGCGAGCTATTCTCCCACCTGCATGCCTATGACCAGCGGCAAGATATGCTCGGCACACAGCCCACCGGCGGGTTTGAAACATCCGCCAACGCTGCCTTGCGTCAACGTCGTGGCCGCAATTTTGGTGGAAACAAGAGTGGGCATGGTGATTACCGCGGTGACCGCGGTGACTATGATGACCTACGTGGTGACCGTCGTGATGATCGACGGGATGATCGCCGCGATGACCGTCCTCGCCAAGGGCGGGGGGGTGGCCGTGCTACACCTCCAGGAGGGGGGCGTGGTCGTGGACATGGTTGTCGACGAACCACGCCATGGGTCGACGTCACGTGCCAAATATGCAACAAGGAAGGCCACCCTGCAAAGGATTGTTGGAGGCGCTTCGACGACGACGATGATGACTCTTACACCACATCACTGGGGAGCTGCACAACCTAACCGTCCGCGATAATTACCGGGGCTACGACAAGGTCAACACTGCAAGTGGGCATGGTATGAATATCTCTCATGTTGGTCATTCAATTGTTCGTCACCCTGTTCAGAATTTTCATCTTCACAATATTTTGCATGTACCTGATGCTTCGAAAAACCTTTTATCTGTTCATCGATTCACCTATGACAACCGCGTCTTTATCGAATTTCATCCTTTCTTCTTCTTGATCAAGGATCAGGTCACGCGGAAAATAATCCATAGAGGGCGATGCGTTGGCGGTCTTTATCCTCTTATTTCATCCCTGGAGTCACCCCCCAACCTCAGAAGCATGCGTTTGTTGCCGCCAAGCCCTCTCAAGCAAAGTGGCATAGTCGTCTTGGTCATCCGTCTTTTGCTATTGTTAGTCAAATACTTAGTAAAAATAAACTCTCATATGTTAGAGATTCCAGTTCAGAGTTAGTTTGTGATTCATGCCAACAGGCTAAGAGTCATCAGCTTCCCTATCCTACCTCCACTAGTGTCTCTACAGCACCTCTTCAATTAGTATTCTCTGATGTTTGGGGTCCTGCTCCCACTTCTGTTGGACGTCATGATTATTATGTAAGCTTTATTGATGACTATAGCAAGTTTACTTGGATTTATATGCTTAAGAAAAAATCTGATGCTTTTGCCGCCTTTGTGAATTTCCAAAAACTAGTTGAGCGTAAACTTGATAGAAAAATTCTTACTATTCAATCAGATTGGGCGGCGAGTATGTGAAGTTAAATGCCTTCTTTCAGTCTCAAGGAATTTCACATCATGTCTCTTGTCCTCATGCTCACCAGCAAAATGGCTCTGCTGAAAGAAAGCATCGCCATATCGTTGAAGTAGGTCTCGCCCTCCTCGCCAATGCGCATATGCCTTTAAAATTTTGGGATGAAGCATTCATGACTGCCACATATCTCATTAATATGCTACCTAGTAGAGTCATCAACAATGACACACCAGTTCATCGAATTTTGGGTTCTCGGCCTGACTATAATTCTCTTCGAGTTTTTGGGTGTGCTTGTTGGCCCAATCTCCGTCCTTACAACAAACGTAAACTCGCTTTCCGCTCAAAACAATGTGTTTTTCTGGGCTATAGTCCCCTTCATAAGGGGGTTAAGTGTCTTGACATTTCCACTGGCCGAGTATATGTGTCTCGTGATGTCGTTTTTGATGAAGCGGTTTTTCCTTTCAAATCGCTTCATCCAAATGCTGGTGCACTACTTAGGCGGCAAATTCTCCTACTTGACTCATCTCTACATGATTCTGAACATGGGGACGTACACATTGATGATTCACACATGATAAATACTCATACTACTAACTCTGTTTCGATACCTGTGTCTGTTGCTCTACAGGATGCGTCACGACTACTGGAAAATGCCGGTGAAAATTTGGGGATAAATGGTGCTGAAATAAGTGAAAATAGCACACATGAAATCTTGGCAGAAAAAGACACGGACGCTGGACACGAAACTGGTTTGCTGGAGGAATCAGCCCCGGGATCTACTTCTCGATCCGCCTCGGATCAAACTCCGGACAGCACCGGCCCATCACCTGGTCAGCACAGACCTGCCAGCTCTGCATGCGGAGTGGCAGGGGCGGAATCATGCGTGTGAAACGCGCGAACAAAATCATGGATGCCAACGTCACGATCTCCAACCCGAGTCTCTCCGGGATCTTCTGTATCGACGCAACACACAGCAGGCTCTCCTTCCACAGGAACGCACACACCGCTGGACAGAGAATCCCATGTGCCATTTGCTACATCTTCACCTGCAACGACGGTTTCCACTTCACATGCAGGTGATAGCGATGGGAGTCCAGGATCTTCTGTAGTGCGTCCTTCTGGTGGGCAGCGTGTGGCAGCTGAATCTCGTCCTGGTACACGTGCATCCAAGGGAGTACACAAACCAAAAACGTACACGGATGGTACCGTTCGGTGGTGTCTTTCTGCTACTCAAGAAGAACCCAACAACTTACAAGCAGCACTTGCAGATACAAGATGAAAAGAAGCGATGAATGAAGAGTATGATGCTCTCATAAAAAATAAAACATGGAGATTGGTTCCTCCTCGACGTGGTGCAAATATAGTTGACTGTCGATGGATATATAAAGTAAAAAAATGAGCTGATGGTTCAGTTGATAGATACAAGGCTGGACTAGTAGCCAAAGGGTTCAAGCAAAGGTATGGTATAGATTATGAAGATACTTTTAGTCCGGTTGTCAAAATTGCTACTGTTCGTCTTGTCCTGGGCATTGCTATTTTTAGGGGATGGAGTTTGCGACAGTTAGATGTAAAGAATGCGTTTTTACATGGTGTTCTGGAAGAGGAAATCTTCATGAGACAACCACCAGGGTATGAAAATAAGAGAAGGCCGAACTATGTCCGTAAATTGGACAAGGCTCTATATGGACTGAAGCAAGCACCTCGGGCGTGGTATTCAAGGTTGAGTTCTCAGTTAATTCAACTTGGTTTTGTTGCTTCAAAATCCGATACATCCCTGCTTATCTATCATAAGTCCAATGTTACCATCTTTATGCTCATTTATGCCGATGATATAATAGTGGCTAGTTCATCAAAAGCTGCTACGGATGCCTTGTTGAAGGATTTTGCCTTGAAAGATCTGGGAGATCTACATTTTTTCTGGGAATTGAGGTTTAGAAAACTAATGATGGACTAGTGCTTAGTCAAGCAAAATATGCTCGAGATATTCTTACTCGAGTCGGAATGACAGATTGCAAAGGATCACCTACTCCGTTATCTTCTTCAGAAAAAATCACAGCTCATGAAGGAGAATTACGGGGTCCTAAGGATAGCACCAAATACAGAAGCATGGTAGGTGCCCTTAAGTATCTTACTCTCACTAGACCCTGATATTTCCTTTGCAGTCAACAAAGTCTGTCAATATTTGCATGCTCCCACTACTCTGCATTGGACAGCAGCCAAACGCATCTTGAGATATGTTAAGCATATAGTTGATCTTGGACTAACTTTTACAAAGTCCAACTCCACTTTAGTTAGTGCTTTTTCAGATGCTGACTGGGCAGGATGTGCAGATGATCGTCGATCAACTGGAGGTTTTGCTGTTTTCTTTGGGCCAAATCTTATTTCATGGAGTGCTAAAAAGCAAGCCACTGTTTCTAGATCTAGTACGGAAGCAGAGTACAAATCTGTGGCAAATGCAACTGCAGAAATAATATGGGTACAATCACTCCTTGCTAAACTTGGGATCAAGTTGACTCAACCGCCTTGTTTATGGTATGATAATATGGGAGCAACATATCTGTCTGCAATTCCTGTGTTTCATGCACGAGCCAAGCATATTGAGATAGATTTTCACTTTGTTCGAGAGAGAGTTCTCAACAAAGAGCTGGAGATTCGCTTCATTCCTTCAAAGGATCAAGTAGCTGATGGGTTTACCAAGCCTCTCCCTATTCGTAGCTTTATAGAGTTTAAGCATAATCTCAACTTGACGAAGTTGTGATTAAGGGAGGGTGTTAGAGATAGAAAAGAGTCATATTCATAAACGTATATGTATCCTCGATTGTAACTTGTATTGGCTTGTGTACCGCAACGTACACGCATATTAATAGATATCGATCGGGAGGCTCGGGTATCCGAGTAGTCTCAACCTACCTGATCGTAAGTTTAATAGGGACTAGCTGGTACCTATGTACTACTCCCTCTGTTCGGGATTATTAGTCCTAAGGGCCAAGTTGCTAATACCAAAACACTCCATAACTCTCTCTCATTAATATATGGATGCACCAATAGTTTTACATGTATGAGAGAAGTGAGATAAAAAGAAGAACACGCATTGGATGCAAGAGACTAATAAATAAGATATCCCTTATAATGTCAAACAATATAAAAAAGCTCTTAGAACTAATAATTCCAAACAGAGGTAGTACATGTTAACCTACGCTACGTCCTGCATGGTCTAATCGATTGCGTCGTCAGGCTGATCAAAGCCGAATCAGGAGATAGAGAGAGAGACAGAGACGAATCATAGACCGACGCATGGAGTACGTGTATTGGATTAGATTTCTGCATGATTGATCTCTATCGTCCCAAACTATTTTTACTATAAGCCATCCTTCTCTTAAACATCTATGTAAACCCCTAAACCTAAGGTAAAGTTTTTTTGACAAACATTTCCATAATGCATCTTTTCTCTAAACTCGTACAAATACATCCACGTATATACTTAAACCCGTATCCAAACTGAGTATTATCCCTTAGAGGCATAGGGATCAGGATATATAGATATACGGCATTCCCGCACACACACGATCTGGCCTACCCACCACCGTCCAGCACCCCGACTGCCGCCGTCAGCTAGTCTTCTCGCTGTTAGGCCAACATGTCCCAGCAGCTGGATGCCGATGCCTAAGGTTTGTTGGACGACGCCATTGCTGACCGCCCACAGTGGGACAGCACTGCGCCGTCTCGACCTCATCGAAGGTCTAGCCACCCCCGATCGTGTATGCAGGTAGTCAAAATTTTCTTTTGCCCCCTCACTTTCATGTTCAATTGTCCCCAAAAATTGTTTGTCAATGTCTTGTCAAGAAGCATTGCATGGATCTGCGGTCATTGCGACCTTGAGGAGCTGCCATGGATTCTTTTTTATCTCCATGCCAATTTGGTTGGCCTGCGTGCAGGCCCGAGCCCATGGGAGTGCGGCCCGTGCGGCCGCACAGGGCCCAGATTTTTTTGGGGCCCAAAATTTTAAACCCCAGTTATAAAGGGTATAATTTAAGTGAAACATGTAGCCAACTCGGCCGAGTTGGTTGTCAGAATCAGGCTTCTATCTTTTACACCTCGTGCAGGAGGTTTCAAGTTCGATTCCTAGTTGGTAGCTTGGAATATTCTTTTTAGTTATTTTCTCAAATCTACTAAGAGTAATTGTTTCCTATGAAAGATAATCTTGGCATACTCTATTCTTTATTTTCTCAAAATCTAAATGTGAGAGTGTAATTGTTCCGTTGAAACATACATTCAAGAAAAAATGTATAACGAACTTTTTTTCTTTATTTTCTCTTACATTTTGATATTCCAATGGCTGCCTCTTAAAAAACTAACATAATATCTACTCTTAAAAACAAAATTATCTCTAGTTTAGGTTTATTATGGTAGGTCATGTCTAGTTTTTCAACTCTGTGTTTCCCTTAAAACGGTTTTCTAAGACGATTTTACCACGCTAGGCATTGGGAGTAGTTCTTCTCGGAAAGTCCATCAAATAAGCCAAGTGCATAAGCAATCTTGATCTATATCTATGTTATTAGTTTTATTTTTTAGTAAAATAGGGGCCTATTTTGGAGTTTCGCACAGGGCCTAGGATTTTACCAGCTCGGCCCTGCCTGCGTGCGGGGCGCCAACGACCTCCACTTATCCAAGTTCTTGGTTGTTAAGCAGGTGGCGATATGTTTCTATCTCTATATCTCTATTACTCCCTCTGTCTCAAAATAAGTGACTTGAGTTTGTCTAAATTTGTATATATCTAGTCTTAAAACGTGTCTAGATACATGTGAATCTAGACAATCCCAACTCACTTATTTTGGGATGGAGGAAGTATACTTTATTGGATTACTAGCTGGGTCACAGATTGGGAACGCCTCTTTGATCAGTGATTCAGATCAGGTACGTCGCTATATCTCCCAACCTGTAAGAGACCTGATTGTAGAATTGGACAAACATTGCAACTTAAGGTGAATGTGTAATTGCGTCTCTAGATCTAATCTGGCACTATTTGTGGTTCTTTATACCGCGCACTGTGTTGTGCTTTAAAGTTTAAATCTGGCCATCATATTAGCTGCATGCAGTCCTATCACCCTATGAAAAGACACATGTCTAGAGAAGAATACATATTGAGACGCATAAGCCAAGGCAGTATACTGGATGGTGCATGTGGCTGTGAGCAGCTGGAATATTGACTGAAACAGGCGATATCCGTGTGAAGTGGAATAATGATCATAGTACCATTCGGGAAGCAAATAGTGTAATGGAGAAGGGGTACCAGTCAACCGGGGGTGGATCGCGTTATCACGTACTTCCTCCGTTTAGAAATATAGGACGTTTTAGTTTTATAAAATAAATGTATCTAGACGTCTATTAGTATATAGATGATACATTCGATTCATAAAGTTAAAACGTATTATATTTCCGAACGGAGGGAGTACTACACTAGTACTAGTACTCACATCAAACCTTGTGAAGGTTGGAACAACGGTAAAAACAAAAGGATCTTCGTCCAAGCATTTGTTCCCCTCAAAGATGTTGCCGAAGGCTTAACGCCGAGGACAGTCTGATTGCTCTCTATATGACAAATTTGTGTGATCCGCACGTGATTACGGCAAACCGCGGTGTTTTGACTGCTATACTGATGAGCAGAGAATTAACTAAAACACAAATCAGCAAAGTGTCCATCCAACCAATCCAAATTCTGAATTGGAAAAGTCCACACGTACGGAGGCACACAATGCTAGTGTTGGGGAAGAAGTACTCAAAAGTAGTTACTGCATGGGAGAGACGAGGCTCGTGATGGACCAGACCAGTGTCGTCCTTCTCTAATCCATTGCATCGTCCGTTCGGTTGGTCAGCAGATCGTCAAAACCGGATCAAAGTCAGAAAAATCTTATCTTCGTTTCAAAAGAGAGAGAAAAAATGAATCAAACACTGACGCACTGCCGATTTGGGTAACTTATGCAAACTTATCTTCAGGTAACTTATGAATAAAACAATCTTATCTTCGGGTAACTTATGCAAACTTTGTGGAGAAGTATAAAAAAGGGATTGCTTGACAAAATTGTATACCCCTCTTGAGCTTATCTCATTTCACTCATTTTGAGATTATTGCACGAATCTTATATGAGAACTCATTTTTGATTGTTTTATTTGTTTTGTAATGCCTATTTATCTTTGGGTACCTATTTTCTTTTGCTTTATGCACTTGTGTAGTTTCTTATTGTTGAAATTTTTAGAGAAGCTATTTTCAGCCCTTTGATGCACAAGGATGGATTTTAAATTGTGGCACGTTGCTTATGCACGTATACACAAGATGTTTTGGTTGTATTCATGAGTGTGTTACCATATTTTAGGACAAATAAAATAAAAACTTATAGAAATAATAATATGCAAATGTAAATTAGACAAATATAGGTTTTTGTACGAATTATAACCGGAGACACCCTTACATAACATAGCAAGTCACACGGTCTCTTACAAGAGTAGTTCATCGGAAATAAACACAATAAAACCATAGTTCATGACACGACGAACAAGATATGGATAATAAAAAATAGGGATGAACTCGAGAGCTTGGGAGGAAACAGAGAGGAGAAAGCAGCATATAGAAAATGGAGTATAGCTCGGGGCAGAAAAGATGATATAGGAAGGACTTTAGTCCCGGTTGGTGTAAGCGGGCTTGCGCCAGCCCCAGCCTGCCGCAAACCCTTTAGTTCCGGTTGGTATCTCCAACTGAGACCTCCCGTTTGGCCCAGGACTAGTGCTGGTTGTGCCCGTGCGACGGTACTAGCCATTGGAACCGGGACTGATGTAACACGCTCCGGAAGGAAGGCCATTTTTCTACTAGTGGACTCTTCCACGACTCTCTGTCACACGCACTGACACGGCCAACACCCTTTTTTTGAGCTCGTTGGCATGTTCAGCATCTCGGCCAATGCCGTTCCCATCACCGAAGAAGACTCTCGGGGTCCATAGCTATGGGAAGACCGGGAAGGATAGCCTCGTGCGCATTGACCTTGGGTTCAAGTTCCACGCTCTCACCAAAGGCATCGACGGCGTGCTCGGCCAAACCTACCACCCCGACTATGTTAGCAAGGTAAACATCACGACCAAGATGCCCATCATAGGTGGCACACCCAAGTACCTCTCGACGAGCCTCTTCTCCATCGACTGTGTTGTCTCCAGCTTTCATCCCATCGGCGCAGCTGAGGCATTCGCTTCGTAACTTCCATTGGACATTTGTTTTGATCTATATGAGAAATCAACTAATATCGTGTAACACCCTCGCCTGATAAGGCTGAGTTCCTGTGTATAGTGCCAATCCCTGGATCGGTTCACTGGCACACACAGTACAGATGAATACCAAAGAATATAACAGTGCATCATTATTACATCGAATGATCCATAATCTGTAATTATTACATAATGCGTAGCTCAAAGGCTAGCTCAAATAACAAAGTAGCATACGGAAGCATAAACAGATAGTAGGCTCCATCTTCAATTGTGCCACAGGCGAACAACTGTGGAGTGGAGTATCGCGACCTATTCGATCACTCATAATCGGTATAACCTGCAACATAAAACGTAGCAGCCCCGAAGGGTCAGCACTTGGAATGCACTGGCAAGTGGAACAATGAGAGAATCAACGAGGCTAATAACTATATGCATATCTGACTTGTGGGGTTCAGGCTTAGTTGCAGCAGCAAAATACTTTATCCTATCTTTTGTAAAAAATTTGATCTTCTTCACACAACCCAATTATGTTTCAACCACAAGTTTTAGCAATTACAAGTTAGAATGAATGAGAACATGTCATAGCACCCATAATTCAGCAACTCAATCGTCCATTACCGGGGACACGGCTAAGTACTTAGTTTTACACCCTGCAGGGGTTGCACACTTTACCCATATGACTTGGTCGACCCGCTCGTACCACGACACACATATTGAGTCATGATAGGGAGAAGCCCAAGAAGATACAATTCGGGAAGTAGCTCCCCAAGCCCATCCACGCACCGTACCAACCTATCACATTCACTACATCTCTGGATACGAAGAGCTCGGGTCGCCACAACCTACTAAGTCCATCCAGCCACCCATAACTCACTGGTATATGGTTGCACACGGAAGCTACCAAATCAAGACACTAATCATTTCTCAGAAACATGGGTGGCCATCCACAAGTGAGCTACTCGGGTAAACCATAGACATGGGCCCGGCATTCACGAACCAAGCAATTACCAATCCACCCAGAGAGTTCATTAATTAAGTTGTTTTCAAACTTTCCAAACACGTTCTTTCAAAACAATATTTGCCATGGTGTATCCCACCCTCGTCTACATAAGCACAACTAAGCACAACTACTTATGACGGCTCACCTAACGAGAAAGGCTACGACATAATAGGATATAGCATAGCAATAGATAAACTTATAAAAACAAAACAAGCTACAATGCATATAGAAAGTAAATAGGACATTTATGAAGCTCCGCTTGCCTTTAGTTGATATAGTCGTTCAAACAATCTTCACAATTGCAATCATTGCACTCGTCACAATCAAAAGACTTGCAATCACAATGCTCGCAATCATAGCTCTAGCGATCATACTAGTTACACTCCTCGCAATCTATCATTCAAAAGCAAAAGCACAACAACATATTATTCAAACATTGCAATCATGCAACAATACAACAATACAATAAAACAGTGATGATCCAATGCATGCATGATGATTTAATATGTCATAATGGTTGTAATTAGTTATCTAAACAATACTAGATCACATGATGCATGTAGAAGTGTTTTAATGCAATATAGTATTTGTTATTCAATTTCAATTGCCAATAAAGGGGTTTTAACATAACTGTTGTAGCTTCTGTACTAGTTGCCAAATTAAATTTATATCTGAACTGTAAAGGATAGAGGGCTTTAATACGAACCAGTAGCAATTGGATTCACCCTAATCGGAGTTATAGATCTTTTTCTACGTTTATTTAGTGTTTAATGGAGTTTAATAAATCTGAACAGATCGTACTGACAACAAACAAAAATAAGTACAGATCTGCAAACTACGCAAGATTATGAACTCAGGGACATATTACTCATATTTTTCAGATCTGTAGATTATTTACTATGAATTTAATGATTTAAAAGGCCAATAATACTAATTAATTATTCGTCAGTAATCTATACAGTAAACTTGTAATTTAATTCCATAATCATGTTCTATACAATTTTGTGAATCCAGGGGTATATCATTTGTATTTTTCTGAGTTGTATTTTATTTTCTGTGAATTAATTGCTCCAAAAAGTGTATTAAACCATTTAAATAATCACGACAAATACTTACAGTAAATGTCTGATACAATTATATATTAATACTCTACACAATTTTGTGATTCCAACGGTATATTATTTGCAATGTTTGGACATAGTATGAATTTTCTATGAATTTTACAAGTTAGATCTATAATCTGCAATTTTAAATTCGAATGGAATATTTCAGGGAATATTCCGCTGACCGGACAGGTTGACCGTGCAGGCTGACTGGGACTAGACGCTGACCTAACAACGACGTGGCGGTGACAAGGCAACTGATCAGGACGATTGAATCTCGACCGTCGGGATGAGATCCGGTGGCTAGAAGAGAAGTTGGCTCAAAATAGACCCGATTTTGCCTCACAAAGGACTAGAAGTAGATCTGTGTTAGAGAGACAAATCCATAGGTCAAATCGAAAAACTTTGAACATGAAATCTGTGGAGGATGATTAGATCTACCTTTTTATCAAAGGAATTTGGATTTCAAGAAACGAGCGCGAGGAGATTTTGGAATTACGCCATCAGATCTGAAATATTGTGTTGCAAAATTCTCCGGATGTGGTGGATGAAAAGAGGTGAGGTTTATCGGAATTGAAAGATTTCGACGAGATCTACAACTTTCGTGATGAAGCCGGAGGCATCCGACAAAGTTTAGATGGGTTTAGAAGCGAAATACGATTCGGTAGGGTGTAGATTCGGGATTTCGGGAAGAAAAGGTGTTATAGCTGTGGCTCCGAGGGATTATTTAGGCTTTTAAGATGATGGGAAGATATATCTTGAAGTAGAGAACAAGTAGAAACAAACGGAAATCAATTCGGAGTTATAGATAAAAAGTTATAAGTGTTTGAATAGAGATAGATTTAGAAATCAGATTTTCGCATGCTTTTTAAAGCAATCCGTGGGATCGATCCTTTCTCCCGTGCGCCGCTGGCTGCTTTGGTTGGCTGAGTGGGCCGGCCGGGTGGCCCATTTGGTTTTGTTTTTTTTCCCTTTTTCTTTTCTTTTTCTTTTTCTTTTTCTATTTTGGTATTTTCTTTATATCTTTTGCATACGAACTCCAAATGACATGATTCTTGTTTCTAATTTTTTCTAAAATTCAGTAGATCATTATAGGATCATATTTATAAGATTTTCACTAGTTTTAAGATGGTGGCTTCACAAATTTCTATATATTCCTTTTCTTATTTCTTTAATAACTTTTGAAATATAGCTCCAAATGAGTTCAAACCAGTTTGTAAAATTTTCAAAAATTCAAAATATCTTTATAGGACTACTAGGGCACATAATCCTGTCCATTCAAAATTCAAACATGTATTTTTCAAATAAAACCTTAATAGGTAAAAATAGAGATTTTGAAATAGGGTTTTGACACAAAGGGTTTTGAAGATGAAATTTTTGCATGATGCTTTATGCAATGCATAGATCCATAACATATGTCAATCACCAAAACGCAAATCATTTTATGCCCTTTTGCCAAATAGGGCTACTTAGGCGTTATCAAAAGGATATGTGGTTTTATGCAATTGGCCTTATATGGCTACTATGTAATATTTCTAAATAGTTTATTATGGTTTATTTTTAGTCACTCAATCAAGACACACAATGCCACAAATCCCAAAACAACAAGTTCATTCATATAACATAAAGGAACATAGTTTTTAACATCCAAAAAATGGAGATGTCATGTTATCTTCTCTCTTTTCAAGCAAGTGGTGAAAAGCATCTAGAATGGTTTCATAAATCGAAGTAGAGACTTTAAGGGTCAAATAGGGAAATTAGAATATCACTCCAACATAATTGGGAAAGTAATTTTATTCCCTCTCTTTAATCATCTAAGCATGGTTGGATACTTAAAGAATCAAATGGTTGAAAAGAAAATGAAAACAAGTTGGATAGTCATGTTAATCCAATCTCATACAAGTTTCTGAATTCAAGGAAGGAAAATCATAACAGAAAGTTTCTTTTCTTTGAGAAATTTCAACAAAGTCAAACAATTCAACCAAGTTATTTTATTAACTTTATATTCCAAAATTAGGAGAATTTTGGGATGTGACATATCGGCTCCATGGGAGAGAAATTGCATCATTCATGTCGTAAGTGTGAAGGGTTGGCACAAGCTTAGGTTAAATTTTTATTATTTTTAGGCCTTTTTGCCTTGATACAACTATGTTTCAAGGGATACAGATTTTTTGGGGAAATCAATATTCAAAGTCTTTCGTAAAAGGCTAACAAATATTCAAATGGATGTCGTCATCTTCGTAGTACTTGTATTTGGGTATTTGTGTACTTCGATTTAAGATTATGTACGAGAAATAACTTTCTCCTACGCGCGACACGTGGCGCTCCCTGAGAGCGTGCATGCTCCTCAAACAAATATTTTCGAAGGTCTCCGTTTTTCTAGGGATACCCAATAAATATTCTTGCATTTAACACTTGTTCTATTTTTTGGGTAACCTGTTTCATTTAATTTTTAGTCTTTTTTAATGAAGTTAATTGTTATACTACCTCTGTCTCAAGGAATAAGGCATCCTCGTTTCGTGTTTTTTTTACCAAGATTGACTCTTAATATATATAAAATGTTGGTATAAAATTATAAGCATTGGAAACTGTGTTTCAATACGAATCCAACGATACTACTCCCTCCGGTCCGGTTTATTAGTCACACACGTAGTTTAAGAACAACTTTGACCATTAATTTTGGTCAACAAATTTTACATAATATGTCAACAAATTATACCATTAGATTTATCTTCAAAAGTAGTTTCTAATAGTATATCTTTTGGGACATATATTGCATATTTTATTGGTCAAAATTGATGATTAAAGATTTTCTAACTACGTGCGTGTCTAATAAACTGCACCAGAGAGAGTAATTTTAAACAATATAATCAAGTTTTAATTGTTTTATTTATTCTGTCAAACTTTGCTTGGGATACGCGTGGGCCGAGTAGTCTAGATCGGCAAATGGATGTTGTCATCTTCATCGTAGTTGGGCTTGGCCCTTATTGTGGCAGTAAGAGGCTCTGGTCGGGCCCGTTATTTACAAAGCGTTGATTTCTCCTCACGCTCCACCTCCGTACTCGAAACAAGCGGCCCATAACCACCCACGACGGGGAGACATGTCATCCGCCGGCGACGGAGAAGACGGCGTCGCCGCCGACGAGGTGGTCCTAGAGATCACCGACGCGTCATCGCTCTCCACCCCCTCCTCCACGCCTCCACCTCCGCCCATCCCCGTCTCCGCCCTCACCGGCCCCCTCCCGTACCCGGCCGTCGCGGTTCGCGCCGACCGGAGCAGGCTCATCGAGAGCTCCTCCTACTTCCGGGCCCTCCTCGGAGGAAGCTTCAGGTAAGCTAGCTCACTCGACCTCTCAGCCTCTGAGCTAGCGATTCGTCCCCATTTCCCGAGCAAGTGAGTTAGATTTCTCTGGTGGCTGCAGTGAATCGGGCAGCGGATATGTGCAGATCAGCTGCAACCTCGAAGCCGCGGTGCAAATCCTGCGGTATCTGTTCGAGCCTTCCGTGAGCCAAGCGAATACACACCCGTATCTGTTCGAGCCTTGCGAGAGCCAAGCGATTACACACGAGAATTTCCTCCTGCTGCTAGAGGTATCCTTTTCGGCTCGTCTGCTGCTCTTAGTGGCTTATCTGTACTGAATTTACAATGCTTAGGGAATTTCCTTTATTGTGAAAATCATTCAATTTAGCCGGCGCCGAGCTGAAAGCTTGAGCTAGCTGGTAATTTAGATGATGCATTCTGCTTAACTTTGGCTTATGTTATGTTTGGTGTATGGTCTGTGATGCTTAGGTGCTGATACGCGATGATGTTTTATCTTACAGGGGGCTTTGTTTCTTGCTGTCGAGAACCTTCTAGTGGAATGTGAAATATGGTTCAGAACCATGATATCTCGAAGTTTCTCCATGTTGGTCCCACTGGATTTCATAATCGAGGTCTGGGACTTCGCTCAAAAGCATGGTGAGTTTTTTTTGTTGTGGATTTCCGAGAAATATTATTTTTGCCAATATGTAGGAAATACTTAGACGTGAATTGTGTCTATTGACTTTCGATGTGGCTGCAGGGGTTACTTTTGTTGAAGACGATTGCCCGGACTATCTAGCTAAGAATTTTGTAGGTACAATACACTACATTTCAATGTTGTGTGTTTTTATGTTTGCAATTCAAATTTATGTTGTTTAATCGATGTGATGCCAACTTGTCGTGTTGACTGGAAGTGTGAATTATTAGTTGACTAGAAATGGAGATGGGAATTCTTTGTAAAAAAAGAGTACCAATCTGTTTTTCGATGGTTATCTCTCTGGCATGAGATGTAGCTTGTGTGTAATTACTGCTGTGCAAATACCATGCAGGTACAGGTTATCTCCAGTAGATTGTTTGCTCAACTACCTTATGATCTTTTGTGCTCTATCATTGAATGTCCGTACTTGATTGTGGATAGGTTTGTTTTTGTGCACTCTCGACGTTTTCGTGTAACCAGATTTGCTGTGATTTCCCGTCTGCACTAACAATTGTTTCCTGACCATTTGCAGTGAAAAACAATTATGTGAGGCAATTTTACATTGGCTTTCTGCAAATATGCAAGACTCTGAACAGTTAGTCGGAGTCCCCAACTCAGCTGATAGCCAGCTCTTTCTTCTTAGCAAGGTACACCTCTCTGCAACCTATTTAGATGACTATTACCTGTTCACACATTTGCAGTAATGTTAGTTTGCCAGATGTCTGGCCATGTTCATTTACGTATAACATTTTGTTTTAACTTTTTCTGCAGGTTAAGGTATGCCTTCTACCTTTGGGGTTTGCGGCAGGTATACCTTCTTGGTTTGGAACACTTTTGTTATGAAGTTGTCATTTTTTTTTCTATATTTCTCTGTGTTACACATCCCCCAAACTTCTCTTTCATAGTTTCATGTATTATGTCCTGACTCTTCATTCCTACTTTAGGGACAAAAAGAAACTGGGTTGAATTTGGAAACAATGCTGTATGCATGATTCTTAATCTTCTCAAGGACAGTTTGCAACCTCTACTGGGTACAATTACTGATGCCAAATTGAATAGTTACCGTATTCGATTAACGAACTATTCCAAGGTTTTCCTCAAAGCCTCTTCTGTTGCATTATTATTGCTGTGTTAAATTTGAATCTTCCTGAATTCATGGTCCATCAAAATGGTTGTTTTGCTCTTGCTGCTTTGCGAAATTGTAATAATAATTCTTAGACTGAGCAACCATTCACATACTGGCTGTACCCTCTTCACAAGCTTGCATATTTGAATAACTCCCTTGTCATTACTTTTATCTGATCAACTACTAGAAAAGAGGGAAAGTTATATTATGATATTGTTGAATACGTAGTACCCATCATATGGCATTTTCAAAAAACTTTAGGTAATTAGATTGAATAAATATGCTTACAAACTTCATGAGCTCTAATATTTCTGTATGAAAGATGGAATAGTCTTATCCTTCATTTCAATTTACTATCGGTCCTGCATTGTCCGGAGAGTACCATACACTATTTTGAAAGAGGACTTTGTTTGCAGAAAGTCGTACTTTCGGGTTGTCCCCAATTAACTACCGAGTTCTTGTACGTAACAGTGCTGCCCACTGCTTTGGATGCTGTATTTAAAAGAAAGATAGCAAGTTTGTATAGCCAGGTTGGCTCTGGAAGTTTCTCCTGTTATATTAAGCTGGTGAAGAAGGCTATAACCGTCTCATTTCCAAATGTACGCATGGTGGATCTCTCGAAATGTCCAAATGTACATTTTGGTGCAGCAATTGACTGGCTGAAGTTGGTATTTCCAGAACTGAGAACATTCCGAGCTTCCCACTGTTTACATTTTCAGTTTGAAGACTTGCAATACCTGTTACTGAGATTTCCATCGATTAAAGAAGTTGATTTGAGTATTGATATGAGCATTATACTACCCAAGTACTCGGTTATATCTTCTAGAGTTGAAGCACGGTGTGAGATGAATCGAAATCTGTATAGCCAGTACATGTTCACACCAATTTTCTCAAAAATATCAAAATTGACACTGGAAGGCCGAAATGATATTACTGGTAGGGAAAATGTTCTATGCTCACCATCCATTGCTATGCCTATTTTATTTGCAACCTTGTAATTGAGTTTCTTCTTATTGTGTATCTTTATGTACAGATAAGAACTTGCTGGAGATATTCATGCTGGAAAAGTCTCTATGTTATATAAACATTAAACATTGCACCCTGTTAACAGACGATGGTATATCAACACTACTACTGAAGTGTACAAAGATCCACTCAATGGTTCTTTCTTATACTTCTTTCGGAAATCATTCAATTCAAACACTATGTTCCTTGGATTATTTGGATCCCTCAGAGAGCTTTCCTTACCATAAGGATGAACGTGCTCATGTTATGGCATCTAGGTTGCAACAATTGCATCTGGAAGGCTGCGAAGGTAAAGATCTTCCTTTTGCTTGTTATCCAATGGTCCTTCACAACTGAGCTAATTTGAATTCTCCCGTTTGTAGGTATTAGTTGTGCTGCCATGTCCCAGCTATTGAGTAATATGAATGTTGTGAAGTCCTTATGCTTAAGGCAGACATCACTTACAGATGGCGACCTCTGCAACTTTGTTGGCTCTTCCCTTGAGTATCTTGATCTTTCAGAGACTGTGGTATGATTATCTGTTTGAATCATTATCTATTATGTTCAATGTAATCTCCACCTTATATTTGTTAGGCTCTTCTGATTTTTTGAAAGAATATTTATTATCCTGGTAATGTAATACTCCCTCTGTTTCAAAATATAAGATGTTTTAGCTTTGTGAATGGAGTGTATCTAGACCTCTTTTAGTATGTAGATTCATCTAGGTTTGGAATGAACCTAGATACTAAAAGAGGTCTAGATACACTCATTTCACAAAGCTAAAACATCTTATATTTGGAAACGGACGGAGTATTTAGTTGTGAACTTACAGTGAACCAAGCACTACATTTAATTAATTAAAAAAATGTCAGGCTTGGAACTACAGGCCAACAACATTACAGATTTTCAAATATTTTTATCAATGAACACATACCTAACTATGGAACATTTATTGCTTTCTAGCAACTGATATTCTGCGGATCACATACTTGAATAAAAAGTAATTTATGGTAAATGTTTCTGCTTTTATATATGAATGAGAGGATAATCACCTTTGTTGCTTTGTTGGCTGCAGAGAAAAAACTTTGTAAGCGCAATGCTAGTTCATTTTTAACCAAAACAGAACCATCACTGTGCTCATTTTGATATCTAGTGTCTTTTCTTTTCTCGCCATGAAAATTACAGGTTTCCATGGTGTCATTAGCACCGATTATACGGAGAAATTCTAATTTGAGCTGCTTGAAAACTGCTGGATGTCGCAATCTGCTGTTTGAACAAGGTGAGGTACAGTCCGTGAGTGGTAACACCTATGGCGGTTTTCTTCAGGAGATTACCAATACTTGCTGTTTGGAAGATGTCGAAATGGGGTGGGCATTTTGCCCCATTCGAATAGATGACCTTATTCCTTCTTTTAGTAAAATTAGGAGGATGACTGTTGGCCTTGGCACAACATTACCAGAGAATATCCTCCATGCTCTTCCTGAGATTTGCCCATTTCTTGAGTCTTTGGTTCTTAGGTTTCAGGTGTGTCCCTACTCTGTACTAGATTAAATTAAATAGTAGAACTACATGTGTGCTTCATTCTATAATAATAATATGAAACTGCATCCAGGTAATATCTGACATGATTGTGAGAAATCTACTAGAGTCCTCGATAAATCTTCAGGTGCTTTGCCTGCATTATTGTCTTGGCGGCTTAACTTCATTTAGCTTCCAAGCTAAGGCACCAGCGTTAAGAATATTACGGCTCCAGTGGGTTACTCCATGGATGACAAATGATGATCTGACAATTCTTACACAGAATTGTAATTTAGTTGAGCTTTCTCTCTCTGGTTGCAAACTCCTCGACTCCAGTAAGTTTACTTCCAAGTTCAGTTCCGTGGATCCGTCTGTAATTTTGTTGACTTGAGTTTTTCTTGACCGACAGCCTCTCAAGAGATAATCTCGTCTGGGTGGCCAAACCTGACATGTTTACACCTTGAGGTATGCACAAGCTACCTGTGAATACTACTCCCTCCGTTCAGAAATATAATACGTTTTAGTTTTGTGAATTGAATGTATCTAGACGTCTTTTAGTGTGTAGGTTCGTAGAGGTTTGGATTGAACCTATACACTAAAATACATCTAGGTACATTCATTTCACAAAGCTAAAATGTCTTATATTTCTGAACGGAGGGAGTTGGTGATAGTATATTTGTATTAGGATACTTTATACTAATTTTCATCTATAGCTTTTATTTGGAAGTGGAAACTGTGGATTTTAGTGCTAATATCTTTGTACCTACCAGAATTTGCTCTTAGTGGTGGGGTAAAAAGCACTCTTATGTTGCCTATATTATTGGAGCTTCATTTTGATATTTAATAAGTTTTCAGTGTTGCAAATACATAATTTGTAAAATTTGAATTCTAAGTCAACTGTGCTCAAAAATCATAAACATCATCTAAACCCTATCTCTTATGTACCTGTACCCCATGTTTCTCTGATATGCAGGAATGCGGTCAAATAACACTTGATGGGCTTTCTTCTATTTTGAATTGTAAAGCTTTGGAAGATGTCTTACTTAGGCACACGGTGAGTATGAACAACTATATATACGCATGCTCTTTGGACCCACTACACCTAACCTTGCACAAGAAACAAGTTAGTTTAAATTCTGAGGAGTTCTTTTTCCCCCTGAATCTTGGAAACTGCAGGGTAGAGGTATAGGAAGAACCATCATAACAGATGCTACGAGAGAGGTATTATCTATTAGCTTGTGTAATCTGTAACACATTCAGCCTAACAACAACCTTATTTCCCCCTCGTCGCAGCTACCACTTCTAAGGCTTCTGGCACTGGATCTCTGCGACGCTTCCGATGGAGGCTACGACACCCCCAATGTGAGCAGTTACATCTCAAAGATTCCCTAGAGCAATTGTGACGACTTGATTACAACTAAAGAGGAGTTGCGCTAACCATGGTTTCCATTGTTTCTGAAGGATCCGGAGGGAAAGATGCTGAGGAGCGTGAGGATGAGCAGATGCAAGTCGGTGAGGTCGTGTTTGGAGCTTCACGGAGAGGTGCCCTCCTCCTCGAAGCCGGTGCACAAGGAGACCATAGTGCTGGAGTGGAGCAGCAGCCAGCTCAGAACCACCGTACTGGAAGAAAGAGTGTAATGTTTCTAGAGAAAGTATGGAATGTCTTGATGCAACGGTTTATTTTCGAGAAACTCCCCAGATACAGGAGTTCTGCAATTTATGTATAAGAACAATGGAATCAGGCTATTATTTAAGAGAAAACCAGAGTGTTTGGCATATTAAATTCTCCGTGTTTCAACATGACTAGCATGGCTTTGCAGTGGTCGTGACTTAGAAACGTGTAAGGTTATTTGAAATATCTACTCTTTTTTTTGCGAGGGAAGGACCTGATTGCATTTATCCAAGATTCTTACAAAAGAGTCCAGGAACAAAGAGAATTACATAGAAGCCCTCCTAAACCCTGTCATCGTCTCCACCGAGCACGACGCCACGCCGGAGAAACCTGCCGCTCATCCTCCAAACTCTTGGACTGGGAGGACCCCCAAGCGACCAGGAAGTCGAACGCTCCTCAGTCCACCCTCCATAGCAACGGCGACGACAGCTTGGACACTTGCAACCACGAACTCCAGATCTTCGAAAACCGGGGCCGCAACCTCTCGGCCACCAGCGAGGGGAAAGCCCACTCGAGCACTCCGACGAGCCTCAAGCAGGGAAAGGGCAGCAGATCCGCGGTGAAGCTCCACTAGAGCCGCACCAACGGAGGGGAAGACCACCGCCACCAAAAGCCACTTCGGCACTGCCGCTTCCACCTCAGCGCCGCCGACTAGCACCCTACGCACACCTAGGCTATGTACACGCCGGGATCCATGGATTCTCTGTCCTCCCGGCGCCGAGGCAGCCGTCGGAGGGCGAGGAATCACAGGGATCATCGGCGACGAGCTGATGTGCACAAGAACGCCCAAAAATCACCCTTCTGCAGTGTAGATGGGAAGGGGATAAGGTCAAAGGTTGGTCCTAAAATATCAAGATGTTTTTTAGTATATAGATATGTGCTAATTGAAACAAATCTGCGAGATCTAATTTGGGACGGAGTGAGTACAAAATAAACATCTCTGGAGTCAGCTGATGCATATGCAGCTTGTACAGTAAAGTAGGTTAAATAGGCTACGAAAGTTTGAAATTCACAAGGAGCTGGTTTGCCCGAGTGGTTAAGGGGGAAGACTTAAGATCTTCTGCACTCAAGTGCGCGTGGGTTCGAACCCCACAGCCAGCACTATTTTCTTTTTTCTCTTTCTTTTTTCTCTGTGCGTGGATTCGAACCCCACATCCTGCACTAATCTTGTTTTTCTTCATTTTTTTGTCTACAAAATCATCTACTCCAACATTTGAAAGTGAGTATCTTTTGTGTGTAAAATAATTAGCATTGACATTTGAAACATCCGCATTGACATATTTGCTCTTATTTATAAAAATCCAAGCAATCAATCTACCTTTTTGGTACGCTGCAATTAGGTAGCATGTTCGACAGCATAGAGTTCAGAACGACCGCTGCGAGCGAGAGTAATGCGGACTACAACGGCGACGATTACTGTCGTCATCGTGGCCTAACCACCCTATCGTCGCCGCCGAGACCAGACATAGATGACCAGACCAAAGAGTTCACAGCGGATCTTGAGAAGGGCGGCGCACGCCATGCACGAAGCAATTACATATTCTTACAACATTGTTTAAAATTAGGTAGTACAACATTTTTCCCTTCAGAAATTAACTGAACAACATTAGCTGGGCACGCCATGCATGAAGCAATTGCATATATGCATTATTACTCAGGATTAATACATACATAGCACACAAGCATGAGAGTGCCAGGTTTCTGCAAGTACTTGCATATATATCCCGGAGGAGTTCACAGTTACATACACCTGAGTTACAGACGGTGTGTTCCGAACAAAAGGCAGAGACCACGGTCATGGCATCACTTGCTGCGTTGTTCGGAACAAGAGATACAGCGGCATACGCCTACTTTTATCCAAACATGATTTTTTACTCTAGCTAAGGATGCCTCACACAATCAACGACAGAGGCGAGCTCAGAATATAGTGATCGATGGCCTATGCATATAACCAAATCTCTTGCTTGCTACTACTTGGTACTCACTCCATTCCATATTGCTCTGTCATGGTTTTAGTTCAATTTTGATTACCGAGCGGAACCAGCTATGCGAAGGAGGGTGCGCACAATCGACACCAGAAGCAAGCCTCAAAATATAGTGCTCGGTGGCTCCTGCTTGCTGCTTGGTAGCTTCCCACGGTGACCATGCTGCACATGGACAGCTCTCTAATCTCTGCCGATGGCATTTCTCCATATCTTCTTCAGTAGGCTAGGCTCTGTTCACAAAAGGTGTCACAGAAAACTTTAAAGTATTAATGTCGCGTCAACGTTTACACTGGGAAAAGACATGCATTGAGGGAATGAAGAATTAAAATAAAAGGGAATATTTGCAACAAATGTTGGGTCGTCGTACTACCATATATACTGGGCATGCTGTTATACCATTATCTTTGGTGTGTGTGTGCCATTTACCATTATCTAACTACTTGGTTAAATATACTCACTGGTGTAGTATTAAAAATAGAAGTGTACATGTGTATGTGACATAACGTATGTAACATATTGTTTGCGGTTACACGAAAAAAGATCAAGAGCACTTTCGTTTAGTTATGCATCTAGCTAGCAAGCTACAGAAACTGATCCAGCTCGAGTAGTATATTTCGAAGCATGTCCAGATTTGTTGCTGAAATGTGACAAACTAATGCAGAAGGAAACCGACACGTGCATACCTTGGTAACGGCCATCTAGTTTTTTCCACTTGAGGCTGCTTAGACGTTGCTGCAGGCATGTAGGGAGCCTCTTTATACCGGGGCACTCTACAATCTTAAGCTCCCAGAGAGATGGGTATGCTTGTGGCCCATCAGGTAAGGATGACAGGGTTTTGCAATCTTTGATGTAGAGGCCATCCAACGATGGGAACTCCCCGGAGTGAGATTCCACTGATCTCAACTCAGCACACTCAAAAACAAATATTTTCTTGGGGGATGGCGGAAGAACGAGGACCGTTAAGCTATCGCACCTCTTTATGTCTATATATTCTAGACATGGAAAGAGCAAATGCTCCGCCCTGGCTATGGCTGGTGATAATGAATATACAGGTGACGGCCCTTTAAGATCTGATGATGCAGCCTGTCCCTGCTGCAGCCCCCTGCTGAATACCGACTTGACCTTAGTGCAATGAGAAATTTCCATGTACCTCAAGGAAGAAGGGAGTTTGAATACCTCTACCATGCTTTCACAACCATATATCTGGAGAAACTCGAGACGTGGCAGGAGCTGACTTGAGGATTCTGATGTTGTTGATGGCTCAGCTGCAGGAGCTTTCGCATGTCCAACCAGTTGTTTGCAGTTACTAATACTTAGGGTCCTCAAGGTTACCAAGCTTCGGAACTCTTTCTCTGGCCAGTACACAAGTGCGGCACAGTCCTCAATGTACAAGTTTTGAAGCTGTACAAAACATGCACATAGCTCAGTTACACCCGACTTCAGGCCAGTTAACTGCACATCTGCTAGAGGGAAATCATTATGATTCCCTTTTCCCATTAGGTCCACCACTTGTTTCAAACTATGATTAGCCGCCGCCGAGGCTGTCTCCGTTTCTCCACGGCCCTGCAGTTTCAGGTAGGCCAATGAAGTCATATGTCTAGCTACCCAGAGGAAGAGAACCTCCTCACTTCCCTGCATATCTAGCACACTGAGCTTTGGTGATATAGCTTTTGTTGCAAGCTTTGGACAAACCTTTTGTTGTCGCGATAATGATGCCATCTTTTCACAGCCTTCAATATACAACTCCTCAAGCTGAGGAAACATTATCTCATCTCCTTTAGATCCTTCAACTGCATCCCATCTCTCAAATCTCCTCAAGTTCTCCAACTTGAGAACCTTCAGTGCTGGAAAGGCTGACCGTGCCATTGCACCATGAGATTTTCCAAGCAGTGTTACTTGTGGTAACCCTGTTAACTTTGCACAACCAACAATAGACAACTTCTCGAGCTGAGGAAATATTATCTCTTCTCCTTGCTCCATGTTACTTATTTCCCACCATTTCTCCAAACTTTCCAGACCTTGTAGTGTGAACTCCTTCAGATTTGGAAAAGTGAAGGACTTATCACAGCTGAATAGCCATTGCAATTTTTCACAATCGGAAAGATGGATCTCAGCCATGTTTTGTGGCATAGCCATCCATGTTGGGAAGGTGGTGCCTCCGTAGGATTTTATCCTCACGGCCTGCAGCCCATCATGAGGTTTGAGACCCTCGAGCACTCTTGCATCCAGGTCCCTGCTTGCATCATCCAGACTACGATCGGACCATTTTAATGTTAGTTCTCGAAGTTCCTTCTTATTTCCGAGATTCGCCGCTTTTGCATCTTCTTGTGTCACATTCTGTAGCCAACGTAGCTCTAGCTCACCACCAAGGTTTAACTCCTTCAGCTCTCCAACATCACTGCACCCAGAGCCAGTACGACCTGCTACAAAACACGTAAGTGTCTGTAGGGACGTGAGTTCTCGGAGGTCAGCAGGCATGCTCCTCAACTTTTGACAACCATGGGTGTACAGGTGACGGAGGGCAGTCATATACTTCATTAGCCTTGGAAGATGACGGATTTCTCGGCAGCCAGAGATGTTCAATGTTTGCAGGTTGTATAGAATGCTTATATCTTCAGGAAGTTCTCTGATACCACTTCTGGAGAGATCAAGGTACCTTAGGTGATGCAAATGCTTTGATTTCAAGGGGAATGCCATGCTCCCCGTAAGGAACTGTAATGCTTTCAGAGAGCTGTATTTTGATAAATACTGCAATGAATCTTCCACATACTTATCAATCAGAAGTGTCTGGATTGCCGGAGATTTTTTCGCCAAAGATTTATTCAACGTAGTTATTGGTTTTTCGCAAGACAAAAGTAAGTGGCGGGCTGTATCTGGAAGCCACTCAATCAGACTTGGATCCTCGGGTGCGAGAGCACATTCTTTTTCCATTGTGGAAAGTGCAACATCATGCATAAGATCGTGGATTTTACATGTATTCTGGGAATAAATACCCTCACTGCGGTAAATTTCATGTAATGGGGTCTTGACTTGCTTCACATCAATAAAGAATGACCTTGAGGTCAACTCACTGAAAATATGTTTGCCAATGGTTTCTGGACGAACTTGTTTTTGCTCCAAGATAAAGCCATGTGCAATCCAGAGTTGGATCAGCTTGTCCACATCAATCTCGTAATCCTTGGGAAACACAGCACAAAAAGCAAAGCATTGTTTCATCTGAGATGACAAGTCATTGTAGCTAAGCTTGAGTATTGGGAGAATTCCAGAATCATCAGTGCAGATGTTGCTTCTGCTTGATATAGCCTTCCATTCTTCTTCGCTGGTCTTTGTACTCAGCATAGAGCCCAGAGCTGTTGCAGCCAAGGGAGAGCCACGACATCTCTTCGCAATCTCTCCAACCATACTAACTAGTACGGCAGGCCTTTCTTCTTCCTTATGCAAACTGAATGCTCTTGTCTTGATAATTTCTTCTATGAAGCTATCCTTCAAACCTGCAAGATTATGGGCTTCAACTGTACCCATTATTTTTGCGACTCCTTCATCACGAGTAGTTGTCAAAACCACACTGCCATTGGCACCATCTGTAAGGCGAGCCTTGAGATTTTCCCACTTAACAGGATCTTTGTTCCAGACATCGTCCAATACAAGAAGGTACCTGCGCCCACTTAGTCCGTCTCGTACTTGGCTTTTCTTGGTAGCTGCTGCTTCAACTATTCTTTTAGCCAGGGAATCAACGTCAAAGTTGTCGGAGACACAAACCCAAATGAGTAACTCAAAATGATTCTGAATTTCAGGTTTATTGTAAATGAGCTGCGCTAAGGTGGTCTTTCCTAGCCCCCCTATTCCAACAATGGGAAAAACCGTGAGATTTGCATTGCTAGCTTGACCGAGCAGTAGATCGACGATTTTCTTAGTGTCTTGTTCTCTTGATCTGCTGATGATTTTGTTTGGATCAAACATAACATGATTCGTCTGCCGCCACTGCTTGGATGGTGGTGTCTGCCTCTCATATTTGAACCCAAAGGCATTCATCTCAGCCACAAGGACCTCAATGGCCTGCACAATCCTGCATAGCTTCTTCCCCATTTTTTCACGGAACGCGAAACGGTTATGGGTCGGAAAGAGTTTTACTACATCGAAGCCGAGCTTGGTGTAGTGGCCGTTCTTCTTTGCTTCGCGGCGTAGCGCCTCATACTTGAACTCGTCAAAGATCTCGTCCGCCTCGTAAGCCACCCTCTTGAGCTCCTGGAGCCATGCCTTAGCCCCTTCTCTGTGGGATGCGGCCTCCTCGACGTCGGCGATGACGTCTAGGATGGCCGGCAGCTTGCGCTTGAGTATCCTGTGCTGCTCCTCCATTCCCTCCATCACCTTGTACTGGTCCAGCAGGTAGCTGGAGGCCTTCTCCTTCACGATGGACAGCAGTGGTCCGACCACCATGGTGGCCACCAGCTCCGCCATTGGAATGCTCAAAGCTCGCCACACACGCGGAACACAGGGAAACACTATTGGGGTTGTGGGTTGGAGAAGAGAATGCACCACGGAAACACAATTGCAGTTCAGGGTGTAGAGAATGATAGATCAGGCTAGATGTGCAGATATGCTTTGCTTCAGAGGATAATGGAACCTAAAGTTGGTGGTGTGGGCAGGCTAGATGCGTGGATACTTTGCTTCAGAGGAAAATGGAACCTAATGCTGGTGGTGTGGGCAGGCTTGACGTGTAGATGCTTCGCTTCAAAGGAAAATGGAACCTAATGCTAGTGGTGTGAGCAAGCTAGACGTGCAGATTCTTTGCTACCCGTGAGGAAAATGGAATCCAATATGCGAGAATCGTGCGGTCCTCAATTTTCATCTGCGAATCACGCCACTTAATTCCATAAGCACCCATCTAATGTGCAACTGAATGACCCATGCTAAGAATAAATCCGTTGCTTGGCCAGCTAGCAGAAAGGATACTGTGTTGGAGATTCTAGACTGAATGGCCCATACTAAGAACTAACCCATTGCTTTGGAGGCAGGTAGAGGAAATCAGCATGTAGAGGTATGACGCTAGCTGGAGATTCTGAACTGAATGGTCCATACTAAGAACTACTACTCCTATGTTGCTTTGCCAGCTAGAGGAAAGAAACACATACATATCATGTTGGAGATTCTCCCTTCCCAGGATGAAAGAAATCGAAACCTTTAGTTTTGCCACTATCCAAGAAAAGTATATTTCAACGAGATACTGAATATCCCAGCAGAATCAGGGTAAAACTATTGTGAATCTGGGTGAATCATTTCATGGTCTACTGGACAGTCGACACAATCTAGTAGTGCAAAGCCGTAAGAAAAATAGTAATTTGGTTATTAAGCTTGGATATAACTGCAGGGATCAAATTGAGAGGGATAAGAGAAGGTTACCACCAACCAGCCTGCGGGTGGAAAAGGAGGAAAGCGGAAACAAATCCGCCGACGACGAACACGGGGGTTCCTGACGGCGGAGCAGGGGAGGAAGGCCGGCGAAGTCCGCCGTCCCTGGGGCTGCTCCGGTTGAACGGCAGGCGGGTACTGATCGAAAAGCGTCAGCATTGCAGGCAGGCAGCGGAGGAGGGAGCTCGACCCCGCGGTGGATTCCGACGGGAGGATGGTGAAGGGGCTGTGGAGGGAGGAGGCGGACGGACCTCGTCGGAGTGGAGGCCAGTCGAATGCGGCGGCGCCGTCGCCGCCGTAGAGCGCCTCGGCCGGTGCGGTTCAGTTCTAGCACGGGAATCTTCGAGCTGAGGATTCCTTTTTTTTTCCTCTCACGATGACAGAGCATTCCAGATCCGTTGGAACTTCATCGCACGGTAAGGAATATATCAGAGGAACCGTAGAGCTGTGCATTATCTAGTCTAGACCAGAAAAAGCAACAGAAATGGTGAATACTATGGTCTAACTAGGTTCTTAATTATTATTTTTTGCGAAATTTCACCGACCTATTAGTAATCATCAACAACAGTATAAAGAGTTCTAAAAGTAATAAAAATTATAAATAGGTCATTAGACCACCTAGCAACGACTATAAACACTGGCAAACACTATCAGGATGTTGATGTGTTTAAAAGCAGGATTGAAAGATGGATCATTATATACTATACTCCCTCCGATACATTTTCTCATAAATCTAACATCTTATATTTTGAAACTAAGGGAGTAGTTGGTAGAGTATTGCAGCGGAATCCAGACTTCCATATAAACTCTGTTTGGATACCGTGACAATTTGACCCTCTAGTAAGTTTAGCCCAAAATAACCTCTCTTCTAAAAGTTTAGCCAAATCTAACTCTTTTGATCCGCGACATCCTCTACGGTATTGAACTTTGCTATGTCAACACCGCATACCTCGGTGCAGGCCTGCCTCGGTGACGGAAAAAACCTAAGTATTTTCGTGAGCAGAACAAATTCTACTCACTTTATTTCATATTACTACATATATTAAATTTGATCAAAGTCAAGCTTTATAATCTTTGACCAACTATGCATAATAAAATGTCAACATATATAATACCAAATGAATACTATATGAAAATGTATGATATTACGGTTCAAATAATATTTATTTAGTTTAATAAACATTTCTACTCTTTTTTTATCCATGATTGGTCAAACTTTGTAAAGTTTGATTTTAGCCAAGCCTTATATGCGGAGTAGTATGAAAAGAGAGTAAGGACACGGTCTCGGCATTGAGCTGTGTTAGTATGATCTTCCCACGTCCGTCCGTTGGGACGGACGACTTGGTCCAGCGCCCTGATCGGGGGCGCCCAACGTTACCATCATTGGTGGGCCCCTGTCGCGCAGCGCTATATAGAAGAGGTGGGGGCCGGGGGCACGGATCTAGAGATTCGTCGCTCGTCTCACCCCACCGACACATCCAAGCCCAATGCCACCGATCTGGCTAGCGTTGTAGCGACGGGACTAACCCACCTCACCGTCGTCACCTCTCTGTCGAGCTCCATGACGAGCTCGTCGTCAACCTCGAAGGCCGACGGTATGTATATCTCACTCACACTCTCTAGATCGACGCCTAGCGATCCTAAAGGTCTAACAATGGTATCAGAGCCGCTAGTTCTAGTTGATCTAGTAGAGAAAGCAGAAAATCCGAGTAAGAAAAGCTAAAGGCTAGGGTTCCAGAAGCGCCGCCGCAAGGCCGCGCCGTTCCTCTCGATCCCGACGCATCGGCAAGCCGAGGTCAGGAAGAAGAACATAACCCCTCTGGGGTGAAGAAAAATGAACCCCAAAGCCACAGATCCCCTCCTCCTCGGATCAAATCGATCTAAAAAAATCGAAAAAGAAAAGGAAAGCCCCGTGTGTTTTCTCCAGTTTTCCCCATCCCCGAACCCTAGAAGCAAAAGAACATCCTCTGTTTTTTCCCCTCCCGAATTCGAATCAGAGAAAGAAATAAAAAGAGGAAAAGAGGCAAATCGGGCCACACCGGCCGCCGCGTGCGCCGGCAGAGGGCGCCGCCGACTGAGCCGCTTGACGGCAGCGCACCCACCCACCGGTGGATGCGCGCACCGGCAAGGGGGTCAGGGGGGCCGCCGCCGTCCATCGGGTCCTCTCGGCTCTCGCCTCTATGCGGTTTGGGGAGGTGGACAGAGAAGGAGTAGAGGGGGAGGGGCTCGTCGCCGGCGCTGCGCCGGTCGACGCCGCCGCCTTGCCAACCTCACCGGCGCGGGGCGGTACGCCGCCGTCGCCGGGAGCAGAGAAGAGGGGGAGAGGGAAGGGCTTGCACGCCGGCGCTGATGCCGGGCGGGGCGGCCACCTCACCTCACAGAGAGCGGCGCCGCCGGAGGAGCGTGCGACCGCGAGGAGAAGGGGCGAATGGGGCTAGGTTTTCCAGGAGCAGGCGGCGGGGGCGGGTTTTGTTCCCGCGATACGCGCGTGCGACCGTCCGATCTAGGTCGGACGGGATGGACGGCCAGGATGAAAGGGTGGGGCGGCGCTGGGCCACTCGGCCGCGTGAGGGCGTAGGAGGCCAGCCCGCCGTGGGCTGTTGCAGGCCCAGGGCGCCTTACACGCCGCCTAGAGGTGCTGGGCCGGCTATTTTCCGCCCAGGACAATTTTTCACCCAGTTTTTTTTACAGAAGCTGTTTTGGATGATTTTTATGCAGTTTTTTGGCAATTTTCGTCTAGTTTTTTCTATTCAATATTATCCAACGATATTTTTTCTAGAAAGTACTAATGTAATAGTAAAGTTTCTGTAAATGTAAAGTTTGATGAATGTTTTATTCATAGTTTTCCGCTGCAAATAGTTAAATGTATTTGCTTAATTGCAATAAAGTGAGGATTTTATTTGATGACCAACGTTGTTAGTAAGATTTTCACTATGGATAGTAAGTTTTATCACTATTAGTTCTATTTCTGCCCAACGGTGATGTAGAATTAATGTTGAGAAGTTTCATGTTTTAATTTGACCAACGTTGAATTAACTCATTTTGGTGATATTTTGTTTTCAGGCAATCCTATGAGTTTCATCTCGGCCATTGAGCCCCTCAATGGAGGGAACTACGGCTCATGGCGAGAGAAGGTTGAGATGGGGCTTGCTTTGCTTGACCTCGACTTGGCACTGATTGAGACCTGTCTCAAAGAACCTGAGGACCCCGTGAGGGGCGAGAAAGAAAGTGAAGATGACTTCAACAAAAGGGTCCACGACCATGGACCAATAAGAATGAAGTACGACCTTGATCGTGCAAAGTGGGACTCGTCCAACAGAAAGTGCTTGATGGTCATTAAGAGCTCCATTATGGAAGCAATAAGGGGAGCAATCCCAGAATGTAGCACTGGCACAGAGTACCTGAAGAAGGTTGAGAGTCAGTTTACTAGGTCTTCAAAGGCCTATGCGAGCTCTCTCATTAAGAAACTTGTTACTACAAGGTACACTGGTGGTGGAGTAAGGGACCACATATTGTGAATGAGCAACATGTCTTCCAAGCTGAAGCCCATGGGCATGGAGCTCCTAGTCGAGTTTATCATTCACCTGATGTTTGCCTCACTACCAAACCAATTTGAGACTTTTGTTGTGAACTACAACGCACATCCAGAAAAGTGGGGCATTAAGAAGATGATGGCCATGTGCGTACAAGAAGAAGAGAGGCTCAACGGGCAATCTGGTGATTCTGTGAACTACCTGAGCCCAACCAAGAAGAGGAACTTGCAGGGTTCCAGGCCACAAGGGAGGCCACAAGGGGAACCTCAGGGGCCTCCCCCACCTTCTAAGCCTCATGGAAAGGATGATGATCACCGACAGCATGAGGTGGACAAGGACACCTGCATGTGGTGCAAGGAAAAGGGCCACTACATGAGTGACTGTGTGAGCTTTCTAAAGCATCTGTGCAAGAAAGGTGAGGATTTAATTACTTTTGTTGATGAATCACTATTTTTAAGTTACGCAAAATCTACTTGGTGGATTGACTCAGGTGCAACTGTCCACGTTGCAAATTCATTACAGGAATTCCGTATGAGAAGGACCCTGCAAAGAGGAGAAAGAAGCACAGGAGTCTTAGAAATAATTCATACGGATATTTGCGGTCCGTTCCCTGTGACATCTGTGGATGGATATGATTCTTTCATAACATTCACGGATGATTATTCGCGTTATGGTTATGTTTATCCAATTAGAGAGCGTTCTGAAGCATTGGATAAATTTAAGATATTTAAGGCTGAAGTTGAAAATCAGCATAGTTTAAAAATTAAAGTAGTAAGGTCCGATCGTGGAGGCGAATACTACGGTCGGCACACCCCATATGGCCAGGTTCCTGGACCTTTTGCAAGGTTTCTATAGGAACATGATATAGTAGCCCAGTATTCAACGCCGGGCGAGCCTCAGCAGAATGGATTAGCTGAAAGACGTAACCGTACCTTGATGGATATGGTAAGAAGCATGTTAAGTTACTCCACCTTACCGGTTGTTTTGTGGATGGAGACGTTAAAAACCGACATTCACATACTTAATCGAGTTCCCTGTAAGTCGGTGTCTAAAACACCATATGAGTTATGGACTAGTCGCGAACCTTCACTCAATTATTTGCGAGTGTGGGATTGTCCAGCTGAGGCTAAGCTCTTTAACCCAAACCTTGGAAAGTTAGATCCTAAAACAGTAAGTTGCCATTTCATTGGCTATCCAGACAAGTCAAACGGTTATCGTTTCTATTGTCCAGACATATTTACTAAGTTTGTGGAAATGAGACACGCTGTATTTCTGGAGGATCAGATGATCAGGGGGAGCACGGTATCGCGAGAAATCAACCTTGAGGAGAAGCGGGTGCATGCACCCACTCCGATGATTCAGGAACCGTTTTTCTCGATACCTGCTGCTGCACCGACACAGGAATATGTCGAGGTGCCACCTGTTGTTAGTTCTCCTGTGGCAACAATGAATGAAAATGAAGACCCTGTTGTCACACAAGAAGGGGAGCTGGAACAGCCCCAAACAGAGAATGTGCCAGAAGGCGAGACCCTCAGAAGGTCTCAAAGAACTAGAAAGCCAGCTATTCCTAACGATTTTGAAGTCTATGCAAGTGAAGAAGTTCAAATGGAGGGTGATCCCACCACATTTGAAGAAGCCATTAAAGGTGCTCACTCATCAAGGTGGCTTGAAGCCATGGAAGATGAAATGAGATCCATGAGTAGTAACAAAGTCTGGGATTTAGAAGAAATTCCTAAAGGAGCCAAAACAGTAGGCTGTAAATGGGTCTACAAAACAAAATGTGACTCTAGAGGGAATATTAAAAGATATAAAGCACGACTTGTTGCTAAAGGTTTCACCCAAAGAGAGGGAATAGATTATAATGAGACATTTTCTCCAGTCTCAAGTAAGGATTCTTTTAGAATCGTAATGGCTTTAGTTGCACACTATAATTTAGAATTGCATCAGATGGATATAAAGACGGCTTTCCTAAATGGAGACCTAGAAGAAAAAGTTTGCATGGCACAACCCAAGGGTTTTGTTGTGGAAGGAAAAGAACGTATGGGATGTCGTCTGAAGAAATCCATTTATGGATTAAAACATGCCTCCAGGCAATGGTACTTAAAGTATCATGAAACAATAAGAAAGTTTGGGTTCGATGAGAATGAGGAGGACAATTGCGTATATGCAAAGTTCAAGAATGGGAAGTTCATTTTTCTTATCCTGTATGTGGATGACATTTTACTCGCTAGTAGTGATGTTAGTCTACTATTGGAGACAAAGAAATTCTTGTCCTCACATTTTGATATGAAAGATCTCGGTGAAGCTTCATTCGTTCTAGGAATTGAAATTCTCCGAGATAGAGAAAAGGGGGTTTTAGGATTATCGCAAAAGGCATACTTAGAAAAGGTTCTGAAGAAGTATGGTATGCATGCGAGTAATGCTACGTCTTCTCCCATAGTCAAGGGTGATAGATTTGGGAATTTCCAGTGTCCCAGGAACCAATATGAGATCGATCAAATGAAAGCGGTTCCATATGCTTCTGCTGTCGGAAGTTTGATGTATGCTCAAGTATGTACACGCCCTGACTTAGCTTTTGTTACCTGGGTACTTGGCAGATTTCAAAGCAATCCAGGAATAGATCACTGGAAAATGGTGAAGAAGGCATTGCGTTATACAAAAGGCACAAAAGGCCTCATGTTGACGTACAGAAGATCTGATTCCCTTAAGATAGAAGGGTATTCAGATGCAGATTATGCGGGAGATATAGATGAAAGAAAGTCCACGTCAGGATATATATTTACTCTCGCAAGGGGAGCTATATCGTGGAAAAGCTCAAAGCAAACCATCACGGCATCATCCACGATGGTGGCTGAGTATGTAGCATGTTATGAGGCCACGGGGCAAGCAAACTGGTTAAAAAAGTTTATACCCGGGTTGAGAGTGGTAGACAGCATTTAAAGACCACTCAGAATGTACTGCGACAATGAGCCAGCAGTATTCTATGCTCACAACAATAAATCAAGTGTTGCTGCCAAACACATTAATATTAAGTTTTACGTTGTGAAAGAAAGAATCCAGGATCATATCATAAGTTTAGAGCATATAAGTACAAAAGAAATGCTCGCGGATCCGCTCACAAAAGGCTTACCACCCAGTGTGTTCAGAGAACACTTAGCCGGCATGGGTTTACGGGAAAGCCTATGATACCTGGATATTAAGGGCCTAGAACTAGAACCTATTTCAAAATAGAAAGGCGTGTAGTGGTTGTTGAATCTATGGTGCGTAACTGACCATTATGACGAAACATGCCCTATATGTTGATCTGTAGTGGAATGGGTGCCAAAGTATAAGTTTGAAGTATGAGTTAAATGAAAGATGAGATCAAGGGGAAGAATGTTAGTATGATCTCCCCACGTCCGTCCCAACGGACGGACGACTTGGTCCAGCGCCCTGATCGGGGGCGCCCAACATTACCATCGTTGGTGGGCCCCTGTCGCGCAGTGCTATATAGAAGAGGTGGGGGCCGGGGGCACGGATCTAGAGGTTCGTCGCTCGTCTCACCCCACCGACACATCCAAGTCCAAAGCCACCGATCTGGCTAGCGCTGTAGCGACGGGACTAACCCACCTCACCGCCGTCACCTCTCTGTCGAGCTCCATGACGAGCTCGTCGTCAACCTCGAAGGCCGACGGTATGTATATCTCACTCACACTCTCTAGATCGACGCCTAGCGATCCTAAAGGTCTAACAAGCTGTTATACCTAAACACCATGGGTCATGGCGTTCAACGCCAGGGAGGAGGAGGAGGAGGAGGAGGAGGGTTGAGCAAAATTGTTAGATTTTGTTAAACTTTGGAAGTTCGATTATTTTTCGCTAGGGTACCGTAAGTGCTAGCTGGAAGATGACCACTCGCTGTGACGGCCCTACTCTGGTCACAATGGTTGGATGCGAATCGCTTCCTGGGAATTCTATGTCCTGATGGCCTCGAAGATTTTTATGCATGTCACTCCTCTGTTCGCTGGGCACATCACAGGGAATGGGAGCACCAGTTTGGCGTGCTACCATACTCCAGCCGTTCCACAATATACACTGGTTAATTCAGTTTGGGAGACTGTCTGGAAACTGAAAGTTGATGCAGAGCTGCACATATACACTGAAAATAAATAGAACAAACACTATTCGAAATTAAATACTCCAGCCGTTCCACAATGTAAGCCTTTTTAGCAAGCTGTTTTAGTTTGCTAAAAGGCTTATATTATGGAACATAGGTAGTACTAAATAGAGCAAACATGAGTGTTCCAGGTTCTATACATGCTTAGTCTGACTGAAACATACTGAAGGAGATAATAAAAGGTCACTGGCAGATCACAGTCATGACATAACTTGCTACCTTATCTGGAACATGAAATACAGCCGAGTCACAAAATTCTTCTTCTTGGGGATAATATGACTGGGAGCAACTTATTCCACTCTATCTACGTCGTATGTGTGGAAATGATTCTGCGAAGAAGCCACGCGCAATTAACAACTGAACAAACGTCAAAACATAGCGATGGAAGGCTAATCCATATAATCAAATATCCTTTGGCTGCTTTTATCTTCCCATGGTGTTACATACTGACAGCTCGCTAATCTCTGCGGATGGCATTCTTCCATGTCTTGGGCTTCAGAAGGCTAGGCTCTGTTCACAAATAATGTCACAGAAAACTTGTAAGTACCAATGTAGCATCAGAGTTTACAATTGAAGGATTACCTAAAAGGAATATTTGCATCCAAATTTTGGGTAACACTATCTTTGGCGTGTGCCATTTACCAATACCTAGCTACTTGGTCAAATATGCTAGCTAGCGTAGCAGTAACTAGAAGTGTACATTTGTATGTAACACATGTCTGCTGTTACACACGCGCAAAAACAATCAAGACCCTGAGCTAGCTAAAGCAACCGATACAGCTTGAGTATTACTATATTTGGAAGCATGCCTGAATTTGTTGCTGAAACATGACAAGTTAATAGAGGAAGGAAACTGATGCGTGCATACCTTGATAACGCGCATCTAGATATGTCCGCTCGAGGCTGCTTAGCCGATGCTGAAGGCATGTATAGGGAGCCTCTTTATACCAGGACAGTTTTTAATGGCAAGTCTTTGAAGAGATGAGTATGCTTGCGGCCCATCCGGTAGGGATGACAGGGTTTTGCAATTTTTGATGTAGAGGTGTGCCAACAACGATGGAATCTCTCCTGAGTGAGATTCCACTGATCTCAACCCACAGCAGTGATAAACAATTAGTTTCTTGAGGGATGGGGAAATAATGAGGGCCCCCGTTAAGCTATCGCACCTCTGAATGTCTATATATTCTATAAATGGCAAGAGCAAATACTCGTCGCTGGATAGGGCTGATGATGATGACACCTCTGAATATACAGGTGACAGATCTTGAACATAAGACGATGCTGATTGTTGTAGCCTCCTGCTGAATATGGACTTGAGCTCACTGCAATAACGAATTTCCATTTCCCTCAAGGATACAGGGAGTTTGAAAACCTCTACCATGCTGTTACAACTAATTATGACAAGGGACTCGAGACGTGGCAGGAGCTGACTCGACAATTCTGATGTTGTTGATGACTCAGCAGCGGGAGCTTGTGCGTATCCAACCAGTTTATTGCAGTAACAAATCTCTAGCCTCCTCAAGGATACCAAGCTTTGAAACTCTTTCTCTGGCCAGTGGACAAGCGCAGCACAATCACAAATGCACATGCGTTGAAGCTGTACAAAACATGCACATAGCTCGGTTATGCCCGACTTCAAGTAATTTAACTCCATATCTGCCAGAGGAAAATCATGATGATTCCATTTTTCCATGATGTTCACCAATTTTGTGAAACTATGATCAGCCGCCTCCGAGGTTGTTTCCGTGCCTAAACGATTCTCCAGTTTCAGATTGGTCAATGAAGTTACATGTCTAGCTACCCACAGGAACATCTCTTCCTCACTTCCCTCGATGTCTAACACACTGAGATTTGGTGATAGAGCTTTTGTTAACAGCTTTGGGCAAACATTTTGAAGTGTTGTCATCTTTTCACACCCTATAACATACAACTTCTCAAGCTGAGGAAACAATATCTCTTCTCCTTGATATCCTTCAACTGCATCCAATCTCTCAAAGCTCCTCAAGTTTTTCAATTCGAGAACCTTCAATGCAGGAAATGCTGAATGCGCCATACTATAATCACCACTCAACAGTGCTTCTGGTAATGCTGTCAACACATGACACTTCTGGATTCTAAGTTCCTCAAGCTTAGGAAATATTACGTATCCTCTTTGAGTTCCTTCTAATGCCTCCCATTTATGAAAGCTGTCCAAGGAATCCAAGCAGAGTACCTTCAATGCTGGAAATGCTGACCGTGCCATTGTACCATAAGATTCTCCAAGCATTGTTGCTTCTGGTAATGATGTCAACTTTGCACAATCAACAATAGACAACTTCTCAAGATGAGGAAATATTATCTCTTTTCCCCATTCGTCGTTACTTGATTCCCACCATCTCTCCAAGCACTCCAGACCTTGTAGTGTAAACACTTTCAGATTTGGAAAAGTGAAGGATGTATCACAATTGAATAACCATTGCAGTTTTTCACAACAGTAAAGATGAATCTCAACCATGGTTCGTGACATAGCCACCCATTTTGAAAACGTGGTGCCTCCGTAGAATTCTATTCTAATAGCCTGCAGCTGACCGTGAGGTTTGAGACCCTCAAGCACTCTTCCATCATCCCTACAACCAACGGTCCATTTTAATGTCAGTTCTCGGAGTTCCTTCTTCTTCCCAATATTTGCTGCTTTTGCATCTTCTTCTGTCACATTCTCTAGCTGACGTAGTTCTAACTGACCACCAAGGTTTAACTCCTGCAACTCTCCAACACCACTGCACTCAGAGCCACTACAACCTGCTACAAAACATGTAAGCGTCTGTAGGGATGTGAGTTTACGGAGGTCACCAGGCATGCTCCTCATCTCTGGACAACCATGCGTGTAGAGATGTCGGAGATCAGTCATATACTTCATTTGTCTAGGAAGTCGATGAAGATTAAAGCAGCCAGAGATGTTCAATGTTTGCAAGTTGTATAGAATACTTATATCTTCAGGAAGAGCTGCAATATAACTTCCTGAGATATCAAGGTACCTTAGATGATGCAGATGCTTTGATTTCAAGGGGAATGTCCTACTCCGTGAGCAGAGCTGCAATGCCTTCAAAGAGCTGTATTTTGATAAATGCTGTAATGGATCTTCCATACGACGATCACACAGAAGTGTCTGGATAGTCGGAGATCTTTTTGCCAGACAATCATTCAAAACAGTTTCTGGTTCCTCACAAGACAAAAACACGTGGAGAGAAGTATAAGGAAGCCACTCAATCCGACTTGGTTTCTCAGGTGCAAGAGCACATTCATTTTCCATTGCAGACAGTGCAACATCATGCATAAGATCGTGAATTCTACATGTAAATTTGGAATAACTACCCTCCCTGCGATAACCTTCATATATTGGAATTTCGACGTGCTTCACATCCACAAAAAATGACCTTGAGGCCAACTCACCAAAGATCTGTTTACCAATCGTTTCAGGACTAACTTCTTCTTGGTCCTGGATAAAGCCATGTGCGACCCATAGTTGGATCAGCTTGTCCACATCAATCTCATAATCCTTGGAAAACACAGCACAGAAAGCAAAACACTGTTTCATATGCGATGACAAGTCATTGTAGCTGAGCTTAAGTATTGGTAAAACACCAGACTCCTCAGTGCAAATGTTGCTTCTGCTTGATACAGCCTTCCATTCTTCTTCGCTGGTCTTTGTACGAAGCACAGAGCCCAGCGCTGTTGCAGCCAAAGGAGAGCCACGGCATCGCATCACAATCTCACCAACCATATTAACTAGCACAACAGGCCTTTCTTCTTCCTTCTGCAAACCGAATGCTCTTGTCTCGATAATTTCCTTAATGAAGTTATCTTCCAAAGCTGCGAGATTATAGGATTTAACTGTACCCATTATTTTTGCAACTCCTTCATCACGAGTAGTAATCAAAACGACACTAACCTTGGCACCATGTGTAAGGCAAGACTTGAGATTTTCCCACTTATCGGGCTCTCTGTTCCACACGTCATCAAGTACAAGGAGGTACCTGTTCCCTCTTAGTACATCTTGAAGGATATTGCGTGGGTTCTTCTTGGAAGCCTCTTCAGCTATACATTTTGGGTGATGAAATTCAGCTATACTTCTAACTAGGGAATCGACATCAAAGCTGTCTCAAACACAAACCCAGAGGAGCAACTCAAAATGCTTCTGAATTTCGGATTCATTGTAAATGAGTTGCGCTAGAGTGGTCTTGCCTAGCCCCCCTATTCCAACGATGGGAACAACCATGAGATCTGCATTGATAGCTTGACCAACTAGAGTATCGACAATATTCTTAGTATCTTGGTCCCTCGATCTGCTGATAATTTTCTTTGGATCAAAGATAACATGATCTGTCTGCCTCTACTGCTTGGATGCTGGCACTTTATGCTGATATTTAAACCCAAATGCATTCATCTCAGTCACAAGGACCTCAATGGCCTGCACAACCCTGCATAGCTTCTTCCCCATTTTGTCACGAAACGCAAATCTGTTATGGGTTGGAAAGAGTTTTACTACATCAAAGCCAAGCTTGCTGTAGTGCCCGTTCTTCTTGGCTTCGCAGCGCAGTGCCTCGTACTTGAACTCGTCAAAGATCTCATTCGCCTCGTAAGATACCCTCTTGACCTCTAGGAGCCAAGCCTTGGCCCCTTCTCTGTGGGACGCCATCTCCTCGGCGTCAGTGATGACGTCCAGGATGGCCAGCAGCTTGCGCTTGAGGATCCTGTGCTGCTCCTCCATGCCCTCCATCACCTTGTACTGGGTTAGGAGGTAGCTGGACACCTTCTCCTTCACAGTGGAAAGGAGTGGTCCAACCACCATGGTGGCCACCAGCGCTGCCATTGGAATTCTGAGAACTAGCTACACAAGAGAACAAAGGGAAACACAATGGGGTCTAGTGTGGAGAAGAAAATGTCGTTGGGAAAGCTAGACATGTAGATGCTTAAATGTAAGCAAACGCAAGTACTGACTTTTGGGAGACAAGTGCATGTGCTTGGTACTTTGGTTGGTTGCATCGATCACCACAATATGAATCGATGGTTGGCTGCATCGATTACCTTCAACCAATCACGTCCAGTCTTGCAACAGCTCGGCATTGGCAGGTATTCTTTTTGGACAGTTAGTTGAGCCTATTAGAAATAAACTACAGTACTCACTCTAGCTGCCAATAGCTCAGCACCAGGCCGGCATAGTATTTTGGTTGACATGTTGTAACAGAGACAGCAAGCTGGGCCTACTAACAACTGGGACATCTTTTTTTCTTAACTAAATGATGTCCAGCAGCATGCTACAAAAGTATCATCATGCATTGATCAACAGTTTAAGAAAATGTGCAGCCAATGAAATGGTTCCCAGTTGCAGCCAAAATTGCTATCTAAAAATCTAAGCCTCAACCACCAGCAAAATCTAGAAATTCTTATTGAAATCTGCTTTGGAGAGAAAAAACATCACAGGCACAAAAAGACAAACTGTAAATACACGAAAGAGAAGAAAGCAAATAGGTTACTGGAGAACATAAAGGATACGTGGAAAAGGAAGTATTTAGGTTCCGTACATGGGAGCAGATCAGTGAGCGAAATGGAAGATGTAGGGACCAAAAGAGCGAACTTGAAAAACACACCAATTACCTTTACTTCATTGGTTTCTATAAAAAACATACATTTGTAATGATCCTGAATCAAGACTGATGCACGGCTCTTCTGAAATAAATAACTCAATTCAAGGTTTTGAACAACAAAGGGAGCCTAATTAATTTAGTTTCAGAAAGTTTTCTTCTTTGTGAAGCTAAATAAACAGCCATACAACTGAAGATGAGAGACATACACCAATTCAGGGCATCATTTAAAAAATAGGTTTCCTTTGGTGTATCGAATATTTAAGCATAGTACCTTGTTCCCCTGTTGGAGTTAGTTGTAATACTCTAAGTTGTAGGGACAAAATTAGAAAAAGTAACTGAACAATGTAGAGTCAGGTAGAAGGCTCGAGAGAGGTGTGTGGTAGATATTAGGCTCCCTCTCCCCTGACTCGTTGTACTCTGGTGGTATAAAAAATATTCCTGAGAATTAGTTTAATTCTTCCATGAATTTCTTCATGGTATCAGAGCAGGACGAATCCAGTGTGTTTCCCTGTGATTTTTTGAGCTGATTCGCCGGCGAGGAATTGGATCGAGGCGGAGCTTGAAGGGGTTGCGCCCGCCTCCGCAGATCGGCCGCCGTCGATTTTGCCGCGGAACTGCTCTAAGTCCTAGCTTCCGCTGCCTCCCTGCAATCCCTTTCTCCCAAGTTCCCATCCGACATTTCCCTTGTCGCCAGTGCGCATCCGTGAGGGAGTGGTGCTGGGATTTGTTATTGGTGCTGTTTTCAGTTTAGCCCGCAGCTGCCAAGTGCCCCGGGCTGGTTCCAGTGAAATTCAAGATCAATCTTCCTCTACCTTCTGCCGTGAACTAGAAGAACCCAAGGTACAACGCTCTAGTGCTGCTACTATTTGTTCATCTAGACTCAACTGTTGTGCCGCGGACACAATCTTGTGTGGCTGAATGTTTTGGTCATATTGCAACTGTTGAAGATTAGTACTAGCAAAAGGAGTCACGTGCCATTGATTCCTTCCTGCTCTTGAGTGTTGCTACTAGCAGTTCAAAAAATACTGTTTTTTGGCGTTGTTCTTAACTGAGAAAAATTATAGAGGACTCAACCAAAGACAAGACAGGGGAATCTAGTATTGATAAAATGTATGAAATTTTTAGGGAGCTCCTTGAACAGCAGCAGAAACAATCAATGTTGGTCCCTGAGGCATTAAAGTATGCACTTGAGCCCAATCCTGTCAAATTATCTGGTCCTGCCAACTATGTCAGTTGGAGGCGTCATGCTCAGTTAATTTTGAGCTCTCATGGTTACGACTAATTGCTTACTATGATGAAGAAAAAATGAAGAGTGGTGACACCTCCGCTAGACAGATCAATGATAGAGTTTTAGTCTGGTTATTGGGAAGTATGGAGCCCATTGTGCGCCAACAGGTTGAGGTCATGACAACGGTATTTGAGGTATGGGCTGCACTAGAAAAGCAGTTTTCTGGCAAATCAAATAAAATGCAGGCCACTCGCATTATGGGTGAACTCACTCACCTGAACCAAGGCACTCAATCTGTAACTGAGTATGCTGGTGAGGTGAAACGTTTATATAGGGATCTGCATTATTATCACCCTTTTCAACCTATTGATAAGAAGGATTTAGCCATTCATCACAAATGGTTTGAGTCTATTGTAGCCAAGCTTTTCCTTGATGGACTAAACCAGGAATTTGATCTCCGACGCCAAATCATTTTTTCTGAAACTGTGTGGCCTGGCCTTGAGGATACCATCTCTAGTGTTGTTGAGGAAGAGACACGGTTGTTTCAATCTAAGGAAGGTAACTTGAAAGGTGGGGAAGATCGTGCAGCTCTGTCTATGCGACCTCGTCATGTTGCAAGGCCATTCAGTAAATTGGACAAGAGTAAATTATTTTGTGATCATTGCAAAAGGAATGGGCACACAAAAGACACATGTTTTGAACTACATGGTTTTCCGTCTTGGTGGGAGAAAGGGAGATCACGGTCAGGGGGAGCTCAGGGTTCAAATAGGCGTCAAGCTAATCACACTGTAGCTACAAGGGAGCTACCATTGGTAGATGTGCGAGCTCTCGAGGATTTTACTTCCAAGCTTAAACTCTCAGAAGGCTCATCTTCCTCCCAGGGTCCCTCCAAAGCTGATTCTAGTATGTACATCACTTCTTACCAAGGTACGACACCTCAGCAGGCCCACACTTCCACAACTCAATCGAAATCCTGGATCATTGATACTTGAGCCACTAATCATATGACAGGAGCATCAAACCTTTTTACCACATATAGTCCGTGCTCAGGTAAGGACAAGGTACGTGTAGCCGATGGATCCATGGCACCTATTGTAGGACGTGGATCCGTTAGGTGCACCAATACATTGTCCTTATCCCCTGTCTTGCATGTTCCTAAACTTCCAGTCAACCTATTGTCAGTTAGCTCAATTAATAAATCTCGTAATTGTAGAAGTTGGTTTGATCCTACTTGTTGTGCTTTTCAGGAGCTAAAGACAGGGAAACTATTAGGGACTGGGACCGAGCATGATGGGCTCTATTATCTTGATGAAGGAAGAGAAGAAACTGCCCTTGCATCCAGTTTGTCTCCAGTCCAAGAGCTCATGATGCATCATCGCAGGCTTGGACACCTCATCATCGCAGGCTTGGACACCTCTCTTTTGCCGCCTTATATCATATCTACCCTTCCTTGTTTAAGTTATGCACCAAGGAGTCTTTAGTATGTGATGCATGTGAATTAGCGAAACATACCAGGGGCTCTTATCCTAGTATTGGTCTAAGGAGTAGTAAACCTTTTGAGATAATCCACTCTGATGTATGGGGACCCTGTGAGGTTCATTCTATTTCTGGTCATCGTTGGTTCGTAACATTTATTGACTGTTTTAGCCGTTTTACATGGCTTTATCTCCTAAAGCGTAAAAGTGATGTGTTATCTGTTTTTAAAGATCTATGTGCTTTTATTAAAAACCAACATGCAACAACTGTTAAGATTCTCCGTTCAGACAATGGTACTGAATATCTTAACCAAGATTTTGATCAGTTTCTTGCAATCAGTGGCATAGAACATCAAACTACATGTGTTAATACCCCAGAACAAAATGGTGTGGCTGAACGCAAAAATAGGCATTTACTTGAAGTTGCTCGCTCACTCATGTTTGAAATGCATGTTCCAAAAATTTTGTGGAGTGAAGCAATTAAAACTGCAACATATCTCATAAATCGTATGCCGCTTCGTGTTCTTGGTTATAGAACTCCTGCTGAGTGTTTGTTGGGTTCTAATGATTTTATTGTCCCTCCAAAGGTTTTTGGGTGTGTTTGCTTTGTGCATGATTACAGGAATTCCATAGGTAAATTAGACCCGCGTGCCGTGAAATGTGTTTTCACGGGCTACTCTCCTTCTAAGAAAGGTTATAGGTGTTGGTGTCCTTCTGAACATCGTTTTTTTGAAAGCTTGGACGTAACATTTCATGAACATGAATCATATTATGGATCATCATGCGATAGTAGTATTACCCTGTTACCACTTGAGGGGCAACACGAGGGGGAGAATGGAAGTAGTTCCCTGATTCCTGTTCTTGTTCCCCCTTCAAGTGGTACAGGCGGTTCTTTAATTCATGATAACATGTCGTCTCCTGAAAATAATTTGTCTAGCAATAATGATTTAAGCCAGGGGGAGAAGACATGCCATGATGGTTCTGATAGTGAGTCTTGTCCTGGAGACACTATGGATGCAACACATAATTCTTTGCTTCCATCTCAAGGTGAAGAGTCTATTATGCGTAAGGACCTAGGTATCGATAGTACTTACCCAATTCTAATGTTCCTATTAACACTACAGGGCAGAGTGACAACCAACTATCTACTATTAATCCACAAGCTAATTTACCTATTGCCTTGAGAAAATCAACTAGGACTCGCACCACCCCAGGACATCTTAAAGATTTTGTTGGGTACAAACATAACATTGCAAACTTCATTTCCTACAAACATTGCAGCCCTACTTTCCAAAGTTTTATTGCCTCTTTAAACTCTATCATCATACCATCCCACTGGAAAGTAGCTTCAGAGGACCCAAAATGGAGGGAAGCAATGCTTGATGAGATGAGAGCCTTGGAAAAAAATGAAACATGGGAGCTCGTGGATCTACCACAAGGTAAGCAACCTGTAGGATGCAAGTGGGTTTTCTCTGTCAAACACAACCCCGAGGGAACAATAGATATATATATAAAGCTCGACTAGTTGCTAAGGGTTACACACAAACTTATGGTATTGACTACGGGGAAACATTTGCTCCTGTTCCAAAGATGAATTCGATCCGGACACTCATTTCTTGTGCCGTCAATCTACATTGGAGTTTCTATCAGATGGACGTAAAAAATGCTTTTCTCCACGGGGATCTGCAAGAGGAAGTCTATATGGACATTCCACCTGGTTTCGAATTAAGTGAGCACACAGGGAAGGTGTTGCGCCTCCGTCGCTCATTGTATGGGTTGAAACAATCACCACGAGCATGGTTTGATCGGTTCAAACAAGACATGCTCAAGAGAGGCTTGTACAAAAGCAATGCAGATCATACATTATTTTACAAGCACGCAGATAATAAAGTTGCAATTTTAATAGTATATGTCGATGACATTGTGATAACAGGTGATAACCACAAGGAAATTGACGACCTGAAGTGTCACCTAGCACAAGAATTTGAGGTCAAGGACCTTGGGCACCTAAGATATTTCCTTGGCATAGAAGTTTCCCGTGGACCACAAGGTATATTTCTATCACAGAGGAAGTACACTCTAGACCTACTTAGAGAAACCGGTATGCATGGTTACCGTCCAGTTTCAACTCCCATAGAGCAGAATCACCGCCTTAGTAGTAATATGGGAACTCCTATTGATCAAGAGCGTTATAGGTGACTTGTTGGGAAACTGATATATCTTTCCCATACACGGCCTGACATTGCATTCATTGTAAGTGTTGTCAGCCAATTCATGCATGACCCTAAGACAACACACTTGGATGCTTTGAATAGAATTTTAAAGTACCTTAAAGGATGTCCAGGGAAAGGTATCTTATACACTAAGCAAGGAGGTCTACAAGTTGAATGCTATACAGATGCTGATTGGGGTGGATCTTTAGATGATCGACGGTCCACTTCCGGTTATTGTGCATTTGTTGGGGGTAATCTCGTATCATGGAGGAGTAAAAAACAATCTGTGGTGGCTAGATCAACCGCAGAGGCAGAGTTTAGATCAATGGCTCAGGGCATATGTGAACTATTATGGCTGCAAGTTCTCTTAGTAGAATTGAAATTGCATTCACATGCTTAGTAGAATTGAAATTGCATTCACATGGGCCACTGATGCTTTACTGTGATAATAAGGCTGCCATTGATATTGCAAATAACCCTGTCCAGCATGATAGAACTAAGCACATTGAAATTGATCGTCACTTTATCAAAGAAAAACTTGACAAGGGAATAATGTGCTTACCATATGTTACCTCAGCAAGTCAGATAGCTGATATCCTCACTAAAGGGTTGCCCGAGAGGATGTTTTCTGTATTTTGTAGCAAGATGGGTCTATCTGATGTGTTTGCCCCATCTTGAGGGGGAGTGTTGGAGTTAGTTGTAATACTCTAAGTTGTAGGGACTAAATTAGAAAAAGTAACTAAACAATGTAGAGTCAGGTAGAAGGCTCGAGAGAGGTGTGTGGTAGATATTAGGCTCCCTCTCCCCTGACTCGTTGTACTCTGGTGGTATAAAAAATATTCATGAGAATTAGTTTAATTCTTCCATGAATTTCTTCATCCCCGTTCTCCAATCTTCTGGTATAAAGGTGATAAAAAGCGCAGAGTGTGCAAAGGAGGCCAGGCCATGCCAACCCCAGTCCAAAGATCGCTTGTGAAACCAAGGAGGTCATCTCGACCCGTTCATTAGGCCATTAGAATACGCACAAACTTGAATGGGAAGACAAAAATAGCATCTGAGCAGACGAACATCCTCTCGGTGTATCCGATACGGCATAAAGAGCACGGAGAATACGCTAGAGATGTTGTTTGAGTTCAACACATTGACAAACAGCAAAAATGTGATCAGCAGATGGCTGAGAAACCCAGGGTATGGTAGGGACGGCACCTGAAACCAAAGCTTTGGCTGCTTTACCGGCTGGCTACTTTGTCTCCTCACTTGGGCTGAAGGTTCCACCTTATGTCTGCTACAGACAAACTGCAAATGATATTAGCAAACTATCACTTTGCCAGGAATCTAATCGAAATCAGAGTCAATTATCCCCAACCAATCCGCAGGAAGGGAAAATGGAGAAAAAAAATCCACCTAGTAATAAACCGAATGAAGGAGTCCGTCGACCTTGGGGGTGCTCAGCGGAGAACCGCATCGGCAATCTTGTCAGTGACGGGGGGTGACGTAGGCAGACAGTGGAGGAGGGAGGTCGATCCTGCGGAGGCATCGACGGTTGGGGGGTCGAGGAGGGTGAAGAGGCTGACGGACGCCGCCGGATCGAGGCCGATGCGGCGGCGCAGGCATGTTAAAGGTCAAATCCGGCAGGCGCCGTCACCGTAGAGTGTCTCGGCACGGTGTGGTTCAGTTAGAGCTGATGAGCATTCTAGAGCCGTTGGATCTCTATCACAGCTAAAAACAGAAAAAAAATGTATGAGATGAATCTCTGAGCTGAGGGTTCTAGAAACAATCTCCACTCCACTCCACTTCACCCCCTGAACTCCACTCCAGCAACAAGCTCCAGAGCGGGGGGGGGGGGGGGGGGGGGAGCATTTGGCTAATGTGGTAGCTCCAAATTCTAGGGCTGTTGGAAATGACTTTGGTGCCCTCTTATTTTCTTCTCTTTCTTATTTTTTGCATGGTCATGAGTGCGTGGCATGTCAAGATTATTTTGTACTCTTATTTGCTTTTGTTTTGCATATGGCCGTGCTTGTACATGCATGTGAAGACCATTGATGTTGATTTTTCTTTAACAAGTGACATGTCATGTCCATTGAAGAGCATACAACCGAATGCTATCCATTTTCAAATGTACGTACAAAATCATCCATGAGTTAGAAATCCGCCAATAGACGTACATATATCACCATGAATTGGAAATATCAGTTGCTAGCTTGTTGTGAAAGACATCTATTGTCATCTCGCTCTCTTCTAACGTCGACCCATCAGACGTAATTTGAGAAATCACGTACTTTCGATACCTTGATGGAATAGTTGGCACATAATTCGGGTCTCGATCGCACCTCTCGAAATTCGATCTCCACTTTGATGCTCACGCTCGTAGTTGTGAAGCACCATGCAGGCAGCTACAATCATTTTTTGCTTCTCCATCGAATAGCTTGGCATGGTGAACAACATACACCACTTCATGTTAAGCACGCCAAAAGTTCTCTCGACCACATTACGCGCTCATGAGTGCACTCTATTGAACTCTTCCGTTGGAGTAGTTGGTTCCACACCCCTGTGAAAATACTTGCCTGGAACACACGACAAAAAAACTAGTCATGATATAGTAAAAAATGAAATCTAGGAAACATCAAGTCGGTGCAAAAATTACCCTTTGGAGGATGGGAAAAGATATCTTTATCTGCTCGCATGGCATGATATAACACACTTGTATCGTGCATGACATCTGCTATTCACACATACTGCAAATCATATATATTGCACGATGTACGGATCGTAATGTCGTACAAAATTATTCACACGTACTACAAATCTTTCTAGTGATCAGACATGTATCTTTCTAGTGATCAAAATTATTCACACGTACTACAAAATTATTCCCTCCCTGTCAAAAAAAGATAATGTATCGTGTCTACTTAACACCATACATATCAGAGGTTATATAAGAGGTTTCTAGTGATCACATACTGTCTAGTGATCACAAATCATATATATCAGAGGTTTTATCATACTGTCTAGTGTCCACTTAACACCACACGCTGTACAGTATATTCATCGTGTACAGATCACAGATCTTTTCTAGTGATCACAATGTACAATCTATAGATCATATATCATCTAGTGTTCACACATACAGACAGAAATAAGAGGAAGAAATAAACAAAAAAGCAAAGTTTCAGGAAAGCTTATGTGCATACGTACCTGTCAGCTGCAGCCGGTGGGAAGTCCCTCGTGCAGACGGAGTGAAGATCCTAGTCGAACCCTCCTACAAGAAGACATCAGAGATTCCCTCGTGCAGGAAGATAGCAACGGCGGCAACTCCCGGGCGACGGTGATTGCTTCCGTGAGGTGCTCCGGCGGCGATCGACAAGAGGGAGCAGGGGGCGGAGATGAGAAGGGAGGGTCGCTGTGGGTTGGCGGAGAGAAGGAAGGACGGCACAAATGGCGGGAGGGATCACGGGGCGGTCGTCGGAGGGGCTCTAGAGGGCGGGGATCTCGCCGGAGACTGTGGCGGCGGCCTGCCCTAGTCGCCAGGCCTCCATCGAGGGGAAGAATCGGGGAAGGGATGAGCAAAACGTTCCAGGCTGGGCTGGAATCGTGAGGTAGTTCAGGGGCATTGGTGGGTAAATAGACTTCAACTAGAAGGGTAGATGGATATTCGGAGGTGAAGTGAATCTGCTGAAGCACCCCAATCGCTGCTTCGGAAAATTGAACTAGCGCGGCTCTGGCTTCACTCCAGTTATCGGGTGAAGTTTTCGAGTTTGGGACAGCTTTGGCTGCTTCACGCGTGGATCAGTGGAGCGGAGCTGTCCCAAACACAGAATAGGAAAATAAACAAAAGGTGAATCTAAGTCGAACCAAATGGGATTAAAACATATTTCCTCTATGGGAATTACTTGTCACATATTTGTATATACTTCTCTCGTTCAAAATTATGAGATGTTTTAACTTTTTTCTGACATTACTGTGTAGGTTTAGAGTAAAATGAGACTACACACTAAAAACATTTCGCACCACTCCGACGTGGCCACGGCTCGGTCCAGCCATACTGGTACATTGGCTCTCCCGACTCCTTTTATTATCATAAGTGTGTGGGATACATGTAGCTTGTGAGTTTAACTACTGTTTTGCGACAACGTGCAGTTAGGGATGGAATTTGAGCTGGCTAGACTCTGCTAAATCTTGTCCAACTGCTGAGGTAACTCGGCTTAGCATGTTTACAGAACACGTTCATATTTGAAACTCGGCTCGATTAGGTAAACTCACGAGTAGCTCATTTCGCTCGTTATAAGCTGTGAACTGGAGCGCATATAGTAGCTCCATACCATTATAGAAAAACTAGTAATCATCGTATTAATTCAGAACTAGAACAATGATATTATTTCCATAATTCCAGGAAGGCAAGATCGTTGAAAAATATAGTAGCTCCATACCATTATAGGCACAAAAGATATTCCTAGTTTAGCACTCGTGTATGGAAAATTTACAAACTATGTATGCGAACGAGTTTAACGAGTTAAACGAGTAGCTTGCGAGTAGCATTTAGCATGGATGAATAAACGAGCTCAAATCTAAAACTCGGCTGAACTCGTTAGACACCGAGTTCGAGCCGAGTCGAGCTAAGTCACAAGCTACACATCTAGCTCGCGAGTTTCGAGTTATATTTCAAGTCATGTGCTATTTTTTATGGCACGAGTGGTGTTCGTATGATTTCTATTTTTCTGGTCAGCCCGAACTAGCAATTGTGATGTCCATTGCAGATGCTAGTATTACAATTTCTATTAACCAAATTTTCTTATTTTATCCTTTTTGTCTAACCAACATTTTTGTAACTTTTCTAGGTATGAGATCACTATCAGTATTTGTCAAAGTATGATCCAAATTTATTAAGAATGCTAACTTCTGACGAGCAGAGCGAGACCCGTCGCCGGAGGCTGGGCCAAAACGTAGGTTTCCACCAATGTATATACCTCTTTTAAGCCACCGGCTGGGATAAGTTGTATCTGTGAAATCCCAGGTGTTGTGTAAATACTCTCCGTTGTAGTGAAGTTTCACTAACTGACGCCCTGGTTTTTCTCTCTCTTTGTTGGAGAGGTTTTCTACGTTAAATCATGTGTCCCTCTGCTATGTTTTCATTTTTTCTTCGTTATTTGCTTGTCGCACATACAATAGTATTGGCCTGGCCAAGACGTGGTTTCATGATTGCTCTATGGTGTCTACATTGTATTGTATATTTCTCTGTGAATGGAGTTGTGCCAAAGAAATGTTCATAGCACAGAAGTTGGACTCATGATTTTCCATGTCAGTACAAATAGAGGGCATGTTGCTTTCTAGTATCTTTTTTTAGAAATGATGTTGCTTGTTGTTGGATTTTCAAACCTTTCATCAAACAAAAAATAAAGCCTATGAAAGTAAGGTCGAAGGAAAGGACGAAGACGGAGCTCTGGTGGCAACTTAGAAGGGGTACACTTTCCACTAAGTAGTCACATTATTTCTATTAAACACAACGTGAGGTTAACCAAAAAAGTGTAGGTAGTTGTGCAACTATTCGTGTGCAGAAACACGTAATACCTTCCCTAAAAAGGAAACAAGTAACAAGAGCAGAAATTTAATAACTGATCTAAGAAAAATAAGCGAAGTAGCTGACATGCATGCTGGGCCACCATTGCACCAAAATAAAAAATATGCAGGCATACGAGTATTCCAATTGGGGACAACATTCAAGCATATCTAGCCCACCATTCGTTAGCACAGAGACTTGAGTTTTATCAAAAATCAAGTTGTTATAGAAGCACATCCAATAGTCGCTCATCGATCACATATGCAAAGACTGTAACTCTGAGTACATTGGCACATATGGAACATATGGAAGGCGAACACTTCCAAGATCATCAGTTATCAAATTGGCTTGGCGAGAACAAATGTTATAGCACACGAGTAGTGAGCTATTCCTTCCCACCGTGAAGTAGATCAAGTTCCAGTAGTCAGGATGAATGGCAGCCAAACGAAAGGATCTAGTGGTGTTGACATGCATCCCTTCCAATATGTCTGAAGCCTTCATGCTATGCTTGATTATCCATTCTTCTTTGCTGCCATAGTCGTCCATAACATATACGTCTAGTCGAATGTCATCATCGCCCTCATGCTCGTCGTTGGCAAAGCAGGCATATATAGTGCATCTGGCCCTGAGACAACTGAATGAAACCATCATATAAGTCTTTGGGGCGATGATAGCTCGTCCACGTTTCTCCCTTGGTGTCCACCACTGCCACACGACATGCCCAATCAGAGCTGATGCCGCAAAAATGAAGAGAGCCGTTAAGGTAGACGGTCGCTGCTGACCGCTGAACAGTGAGCCACATAGGTTGGCAGGACCCGCTGCTGTCCTTATGAACCCACCTCTTGGTTTCGGAGGAATATACTTCCACTCCTGTGACGTAGCGGTGATTGCCCAGCAAGATTGCGAACACGTAGAAGTGGGGTGACACGGCGGCATCGAAACCTAGACGCACGGTGCCCACCTCTCCAGGATGGAGACGGGAGGGCAAGGCCTCCCACCGTTGTGTGGCAGGATTGCACACGACGTATTGGTCGGCGTAGTATCTGATAGGAGTGTCGGCGAAATAGTAGGTGCAGCTGCATAGGAGGAGGCCATTGCAGCCGTCCAGGAGTTTGACGCCCTTGTGCTCGGGCAGGAAGGTGAAAGAGGGAGGGGGGCGGTGGCTCCCTAAGACGTCAAAGAAGCCGAGATCATCCCTGGTGGTAATTTGGGCGTACCGGCCGTCGTCGACAATGGTGGTTGTGGTGGTGGTGGTGAATGTGTAGACGAAGCCGGCCATTGGGTGGGAGAGCCTTCCGCAGTAATGTAGGTGATCGATGAGGCTGAGCCAGTGGGTGGAGACACATTTGAAGCGGTAGATGGATTTGTCGGGGAGACGCGTGAGGAGATCGTCCGTGAAGAACGCTGCCATGTTGCGAATACGATGGTGGCGATGTGTCGAGGTCGAGCGAGACGACCTAGAGATTACCTGAAAATCGATCCTGCGTTAAGCCGGTGTACATGGGGAATTTGATAAGGGCAATAATGATTATCGACAAACTAAGCAGTCGACAACAACGATTCTCTAGAAAGGAAACAGTATGCGGCAACGATTTCTCGAGGTATATATTAGGAAACTACGCGGTTCTGTTTTGGATAGCCGTATATAAATATGCGGTTTTGCTAATTCTCAGGCGCCTGAGAATTAGTTAAGTCTCAGTCACCTAATACACCGTCGGATTTTTTGCTTTATGATAAGTGCAAACCAGGTTTTTCCGCGTTGTGTCCGCTCGCTGCTGCGTGGCTGTGTCCCGCGTTGCTTTTTTTTAGCAGAAGCTGCCCGCGTTGCTGTGTCTCGCACTCCCGCGTGCGCGTTTCTTTCTGACTAGTTCTGGCTGTGTGGCTTGTTTCTCCATTTTTCCGTGGGCATTTTTTTTGCTGTGGGCTGTCACCGATCGGTGAGTCTGTTTGTTTTTCTGTTTTTTCTTTTTTTCTTGTTTGTGGTTGTTTCTTTGCCGGCAGTGATTATTTATTCTTCTGGTGAATTTAAGATTAGCTTAAGTGTTTGAGTTGGTTGTTCAATCGAGTTTTAATTTTCAATTTTTTTTTTGATGGTTGTATTTTCTTTTCCAGATTTTTATAGTTGTCATTGTTTTACTGCTAGGACGACGTCTAGACTGTAAATTTTATACTAGACTGATCTAATTTATATTGGTAACATGTACTCTCTCTAATTTCATAATATAATATACTTTTAGCTTCAATGTGTAGATTTAAAATGAACCTACACACTAAAAAGGGTTTAGACATACTTTTTTTAGAAGCGAAATACCACTTCATCGTAGCTGGGCTTTTTTTCTAAACTTTTGTTGGGCTTTTTTCCTTTTCGTTGAGCCAGCTATAGGTCGTTTTTATGTGACCAATCGCATGTGTCTGTTTTTTTGTGTGTGTAATTGTTTTATGTGGTCATGCCCCATTTTATTATAGTTGGCTATTATTAGTTTTATTTTTTTTTCGTTTTTCACCGGCAACATAATTATGCAAAGGTAGATTGCTAGGGATTTTTTCTTTGTTTTTCCTTGATGCTTAGAGTGACGAGATTGGTTTCACGATTTGCGCCGGCAATTCATCTTTTTTTTAATCTAGTTGTAAGTTCAATTGTTGATCTATAGGTTTGTTGTATCCTCTTTTATTTTCTTTCTTAATTTTCCCCCTTGATATTTTATAGTTGTCACTGTTTATTACTAGGGGTCATATGGCTGAAAATTGTCGTAGTCTTTTTTTTATGCATAGTTAAACGGTTTTGCTAATTCTCAGGCGCCTGAACCCCATCGAAGGCCATTTTTTTCCAATTTGCTTACCTGTTGAAGGCCAGTTGCAATTTTCTTGTAACTGAGCCCCCGTCGAGGGGCCTATTGCAACTTGATTATAACTGAACCCCGTTAAAAGCTTTTTTTCGCAACTTGCTTACCTATCGAATAATAGTTGCAACTTGCTAGTAACTGATACCCCCGTCGAGCCATAGTTGCAACTTGATTGCAATTATGGTCCCATCGAGGGCCAGTTGTAATTTGCTTGTAACCTAGTCCCTGTCGAGGCTCAGTTATAACTTGCTTATAACTAAGCTTCCGCTGGGGCCTAATTGTCGTTTGTGGTTGTTTCTTTGCCGGCAGTTATTATTTATTCTTCTTGTGAATTTAAGATTAGCTTAAGTGTTTGAGTTGGTTGTTCAATCGAGTTTTAATTTTCAATTTTTTTTAATGGTTGTATTTTCTTTTTTTAATTGTTTTTCTTTTCCAGATTTTTATAGTTGTCATTGTTTTACTGCTAGGACGATGTCTAGACTGTAAATTTTGTACTAGACTGATCTAATTTATATTGGTAACATGTACTCTCTCTAATTTCATAATATAATATATTTTTAGCTTCAATGTGTAGATTTGAAATGAACCTACACACTAAAAAGGGTTTAGACATACTTTTTTTAGAAGCGAAATACCACTTCATCGTAGCTGGGCTTTTTTTCTAAACTTTTGTTGGGCTTTTTTCCTTTTCGTTGAGCCAGCTATAGGTCGTTTTTATGTGACCACGCATGTGTCTGTTTTTTTGCGTGTGTAATTGTTTTATGTGGTCATGCCCCATTTTATTATAGTTGGCTATTATTAGTTTCATTTTTTTTTCTTTTTTCACCGGCAACATAATTATGCAAAGGTAGATTGCTAGGGAATTTTTCTTTGTTTTTCCTTGATGCATAGAGTGACGAGATTGGTTTCACGATTTGTGCCGGCAATTCATTTTTTTTAATCTAGTTGTAAGTTCAATTGCCGATCTATAGGTTTGTTGTATCCTCTTTTATTTTCTTTCTTAATTTCCCCCCTTGATATTTTATAGTTGTCACTGTTTATTACTAGGGGTCATATGGCTGAAAATTGTCGTAGTCTTTTTTTGTATGCATAGTTAAACGGTTTTGCTAATTCTCAGGCGCCTGAACCCCATCGAAGGCCATTTTTTTGCAATTTGCTTACCTGTTGAAGGCCAGTTGCAATTTTCTTGTAACTGAGCCCCCGTCGAGGGGCCTATTGCAACTTGATTATAACCGAACCCCGTTAAAAGCTTTTTTTCGCAACTTGCTTACCTATTGAATAATAGTTGCAACTTGCTAGTAACTGATACCCCCGTCGAGCCATAGTTGCAACTTGATTGCAATTATGGTCCCATCGAGGGCCAGTTGTAACTTGCTTGTAACCGAGTCCCTGTCGAGGCTCAGTTGTAACTTGCTTATCACTAAGCTCCCGTCGGGGCCTAGTTGCAGCTTGCTTTTAACTAGGGCCCCGCCAAGGGGGCTAGTTGCAACTTTCTTGTAACTTGGGCCCTAGTTGCAACTTTCTTGTAACTGGACCCTCGATGGGCCTAGTTGCAATAACTGAGCTCCCGCCGGGGGCCAGTTGCAACTCGCTTGTAACTAGGGCCCACCAAGGAGGCTAGTGGCAACTTGATTTCAACCGGGGGGACCCTATTGGCAGGCCTGGGGCCCAGTAGCAAGTTGATTGTAACTGGGGCCCCGCCGAGCGGGGGCTAGTTGCAACTTGATTGCAACCGGGAGGACCCCGTCGGTAGGCCAGTTGCAACTTGCTTGTAACTGAGCTCCCGCCGGGTCCTAGTTGCAACTTGCTTGTAACTAGGGCCCTGCCAAGGGGGTCAGTTGCAACTTACTTGAGCTCCTGATGGGGCCCAGTTGCAACTTGCTTATAACTGGGGCCCACCAAGGGGGGCAATTGCAACTTGCTTGTAACTAGGGTCCTAATTAAAACTTGCTTGTAACTGAGCTTCCGATGGGCCCAGTTGCAATAACTGAGCTCCCACCGGGGCCCAGTTGCAACTTGCTTGTAACTGGGGCCCTAGTTGCAACTTAACTGAGCTCCCGATGGACCCAGTTACAATAACCGAGCTCCCACCGGGGCCCAGTTACAACTTGCTTCTAACTGGGACCCTGCCAAGGGGAGAAGTTGCAACTTGTTTGTAACTAGGACCCTAGTTGCAACTTGCTTGTAACTGAGCTCCCGATGGGCCCAGTTGCAATAACTGAGCTCCCGTCGAGGCCCAGTTGTAACTCGCTTGTAACTGGGGCCCCGCCAAGGGGGCCAGTTGCAACTTGGTTGCAACCGGGGGGGACCCCGTCGGCAGGCCTGGGCCCTAGTTGCAACTTGATTGTAACTGGGGCCCCACCGAGCGGGGGCTAGCTGTAACTTGATTGCAACCGGGAGAACCCCTGTCGATGGGCCAGTTGCAACTTGCTTGTAACTGAGCTTCCGCCGGGTCCTAGGTGCAACTTGCTTGTAACTGAGCTCCCGCCGGGTCCTAGGTGCAACTTGCTTGTAACTAGGGCCCCACCAACGGGGCCAGTTGCAACTTACTTGTAACTGAGCTCTCGATGGGGCTCAGTTGCAACTCGCTTGTAACTGGGGCCCGCCAAGGGGTCCAGTTGCAACTTTCTTGTAACTGGGGTCCTAGTTGCAACTTGCTTGTAACTGAGCTCCCGATGGGCCTAGTTGCAATAACTGAGCTCCCGTCAGGGCCCAGTTGAAACTCCCTTGTAACTGGGGCTCCGCCAAGGGGGCTACTTGCAACTTGATTGTAATCGGGGGGGGGGGGGGGACTCTGTCGGCAGGCCTAGGGCCCAGTTGCAACTTGATTGTGACTGGAGGCCCGCCGAACGGGGGCTAGTTGCAACTTGATTGCAACCGGGAGGATCCGTCGGCGGGCTAGTTGCAATTTGCTTGTAACTGAGCTCCCGCCGAGGCCTAGGTGCAACTTGCTTGTAACTTGCACTTGTGTTGCAATCGAGTCTTTCTTAGTTTTTTTTACGAAATTCCACCTATCTATTTAAATCATTTGTCTCTTACTCTTTATTTTTTTGCGAATCCATTTGCCTCTTACTCCCTTGTTTGTTTCGTGTGCTAAGCAAATGAGCTTAGAAAAAAATTCATTCCGGCGTGGTGTGTGGTATAGCGTAGCAGCATAGTACGATCAGAAAAAAGGCCATGAATCGAAAGGCCCAACAAACACCACGTATCAGTTTTTTTTCTTTGAAGGCACACCACATATCAGCTAATCGTTCTGGAGTTTTGACTAAATCGCTCGAAACTAACATGCTTACGTCAGTTCTCAGTCGCCTGAGACCTAGTGACGCCCATAAATATGATGAGACAGGGAGGGGGTACGTGGTTCGACTTGGATTCGATCCTAGAGTCCGAGCCGGAGACCTCCTCGATCGTTCCAGCATCTACACCTACACCTACACGTACGCGTACACGTGCATCTCAATCACTAGCTAGCACAAATAATAGTAACTCTCTTTTTTCACCTCGATCGCAAACGTGCATGCCAAACAGAACCACGGTATTTGTGAATTGTGATGAGCAATCTGAGAATGTTAAGCTGACGGTAATCACTGAATCTGTATGATGTTTGAGATACACTCACATAAAACTTCCATTGCTAATCTATTTCTGTATCTTTCCTTCTATTTTAGGGGTATTACTTATAAGCTTAAGCGTGAACGCTGCGGCGCACGGTGAGAGCACTTGCCGTGCCACCGATCGGTCGGTGACGTTTGGAGAGCTGGACCTGGACGGATCACCTCCTACCCCCGCGCCCCCACCTTCCCCGTCTATCTCCACTCTTCTGGATGACTCAATCCCCTCTCATCTTCCTCGTATGCGTGCTAGGGTTTCGTGCTGCCGTGCCGTAGTCAGCTGCGGCCTCTCCCCATTGCCGCCCCACCATGGCCCCATCTCCACATGCGCGCCCCCGCCTCTCCCCACTACCGCCCATGGTCGTAGTCGCTCCCGCCCCCTTGTTTGTGCTCGCGCCCGAGAGAAAGGCGGCCGGGGCGGTGACCTCGGATGGCTGCAGATGACAGTGATGTGGGCGTCCGCTGCGGCCACATGAGCGGCATGGCGATGCGGTCCAGGCGGTGCTCCTGGGCGGCGAGCATGCGGGCGTCAGAGGGACTCAAGTATATCATTATTTTCGTCTCCACTAGCTCTTGTACTACTACAAAGTCTTGCCTCACTGCTTAAAATACTTCTCATTTTTGCCCTTTTCGCTTTAACCCAGTCTCGCGAATACCAACACAAAGCGTTTTCATCCAGTCAGGGCTCTTTCGCAGTTACTGCGCTGATAAACTGACATCCGCGGAACCGGATAGCACTTATAGGTGGTGCCCTTCAAGAGTTCATACATTTTCAAACCACCAATTTTCCGCAGATTCATGGCACGATCATGCTACATCTACAACAACATCAATATGTCATGCTCAAACAACATCATCACCAAAACACGAGTACTTCATACGAACCGGTATGTGCGGCTGTTCCCCAAGAGGCAAGAGGCGGTGGTGAAAAACCCACTAGGGTTCCTTCCCTCCATCGGTGACGCCCTCGGTCCATTCCGTCTCCGATGGCCTTAGGGCCTTAGAGGTGTGGCAAACCACGGCCTCTCGCTGGCTGGAGGTTTTTGTTCTTCGCTTATGCTCTTTTCTCATGTCTTTTTGGGGATGTTGAGGCGACGGCTACATCCTGAAGTTAGAATAAAGTCCTTCCCGTCTAGCGCTGACAGAGGGCGCGTGGAGTCGTGTGTCCGGCTGATCTCTTGGGATCTAGTCGTTTTTCGTGTTAATTTCAGGTCAGTCTCTTCCAATCTACTGATGTCATCATTGGCGATGGTTGTTGTTTTAGTGCGTTGGTTCTTTGAGACCTTAGCACGATGACTTCCCGTTCGTCTACTATAACAAGCTCTACTACGACAAGCTTTGTCCGGCTCCAGTGATGGAGGGGCGAGGACGGCGGCGCGCCTTTGGCTCGTGCTAATGTTTGTAGTCTTCGCTAGGTGGTCCATTGACCTATTTGTAATTTTTATTACTTTTGGACCTCTTTGTACTATTGTTGATGATTATTAATAGATCGGTGAAATTTTCGCAAAAACAACAACATCATCACCGTAAAAGGCAACTCCATCAAGGCTCCGGAGTGAGTTGAGACAAGCCGCCTTCACCGAGGCGGTGCTCAACATAGAAGAGTTCCAGCAAATCTAGAAGTACCATGACCCCTTAGAAATGACATCTTCAAAGAAACAAGTAATAACTCCCCTAAAAAGAAACAAGTAATAAGAACAGAACATTTACTGGAAATTTGAATAGCTGATATGTGAAAAATAAGCCCACAAGTAGCCGACATGCATGGCGAGCCACCATTGCACCAAACTTAAAAATATGTAGACAAGAGAGTATTTCAATTGGACGTACACAAGTAGAACCACACTGAAGCATATCTGCCTTAGCACGGAGAACTGGCTTTTATCAAAACAAAACAAAAAACCAAGTTCTTACAAAAGGCGCCAGCAGTAATTTCTGGTTGATCACGTCTGCAAAGATTGTAAATCCGAGTACATTGGCACATATGGCACATACGGCAGGCGAACCCTTCCAAGATCAGTAATCAATTTGGCGTGCCGCGAATCAATGTTGTAGCGCACGAGTGAGTTATTCCACCCCACCGTGAAGAATATCAAGTTGGAGCATTCTGGATGAATCGCAACCAAACCGAAGCATCTCCTGGTGTATACATGTATCATCCCTTCGAATATGTGTGAAACCTTCCTGCTATGCCTCATTGTCCATTCTTTGGTGTCGTAGTCATCCATAATGTATACCTCTAGTCGAATGTCTGAATCACCCTCATCATGGTCGTCTTTGGCAAAGTAGGCGTAGTGTAGCCGCCCCTGGGACAGCTGGATAAAACCATCGCACAAATCTTTCGGGCGCTCGAAGCTGGTCCATGTTTCTCCCTCGGTGTCCACCGTCGTCACACGACAGACCCAGTCATGGCTGATGGTACAGAAATGCAGGCCGCCGTTAAGAAACACGGTTGCTGACTGGTGAACACTGAGCCACATAGGTCGGCAGGACCCGCTGCTGTCCTTATGAACCCATGTGTTGGTTTCCGAGGAATAGACTTCTACTCCATGTGACGTGGCGTTGTTTGCCTAGCAAGATGGCGAAGACGTGGAAGTGGGGTGACACGGCGGCGTCGAAACATAGGCGCACGGCGCCCACCTCGCCGGGCTGGTGACGGATCGGCAGCACTGCCCACTGTTGTGTGGCGGGATTGCACACGACGTATCTGTGATCGTAACATCGGATGGCGGGGAAGTGGTAGAGGCAGCGGCATAGGAGGAGGCCGTTGCAACCGTCGAGGAGTTGGACGTGCTGGTGCTCGGGCAGGCTGGCGAAAGGAGGAGTGGGAGGTAGGAAGGTGAAAGAGGGAGGGAGGCGGTGGCATGCGGAGACGTCGTTGAAGAAGAAGCGGTGACCTAACCGGTCGTCATTCTGGGTGGTGGTGGAGGTGGAGGTGTAAACAAAGCCGGTCATGGATTCGGGGAGGCCGGTCATGGGCTCGGGGAGCCTTTCGAGGTTATCCGAGTGGTCGATGAGGCTGAGCAAGTAGGTGGAGACGCACTTTAAGCGGCGAAGGGATTTGGCGAGGACGCGCGAGAGGATCTCGAGGAGAGGGTCCGTGAAGAACGCCATGTTGCGACGGAGGCGGCGCCCGCGCTGTCGAGCTAGACCTAGAGATTCCGTTCTAGTAATCGATCCTGTGTTAACTAGGCAATTGGCCGTCCGTGAGAGGGACTCGTCTCTGGCAGGCCGCCTCCGTCAGACGATCCTTCCGGTTGTGCTTCCAGCTAGAACGAGAAGGGACAATTAGGCCATGGGCTGAATATATCAAGGGTAAAAAAAATAAGGGGGGGGGAGGGAGGTTCGCCCTCGTGAAGGTCCGTCTATGCCCCCAAGAGTAACGGACGTCGACCACCAAACACGAATCTCACCGGATCCAGATACCAGCGAGAAGACTGGGCCACCTGCCCCCGAAACACCGAGATGGAGGAAGAACATAGGCAAATTATTCTGACGCGACGCAGTCTCCTCTATGGAAGCAACGTCCCAAGAAAGCACTAGGATAGCCCTTACTACAGACCGGAGCCCGGGTCCCCACCCTCTCCCGCCACCGGAGCGGTCGACAGGGAGGCAGGGACCGAGTCGGAGGCAGAGGAAATCCGAGATCTCTTTTTCCGCTGGAGCGGTTCGAGGCCTGTGAGGAGCAATCTGGGATTGTTAAGATGGCAATGATCGGTGATTTTGTATATACTAGCGGCATGCCCGCGCGTTGCTGCGAAACAGACAGAAATGACCGACAAAATAAAAGAAAAAGAAAAATGACGTAGTGAATTCACATCAGATGATGCATATCCAAGCCAGACACCAAGACCAGTGGATGATATTAGAAAAAGAAAGATGGCCTAGTGAATTCACATGTTCCTTGACCATGAGCAATCTATATACAAACCGTGCACGTTACATGCCTGCAGATAACATGTTTTGGTTATGAATACACAAACAGATTGCCATGTAGCTCTGCCTCCTTCAGCGTATTTAAAGAGTACTCCCTCAGTTTTAAAATATAAGATGTTTTATGTTTTATGAAACATTAGCAGATGATGTAGCTACTGACTGTATTCTCCCTGGCAGTCAACGGATACAAATCCTACCAATCCATTAGCAGATTCTTCGATGAACAACAAGGAGAAGTACCTGTAAGAGGCAGCCGTCGTCCTACGAGGTATCTGCACAATAAAATCCCCAAACATCATTAGTTCACAGCGACACATTCATGCACGACAAGTGGTCGATGAATTCCCATTGTGAAAGAAACCAAGGGAAGGGGGCGTAGGTACCAGGTAGACGTAGCAAAAACTGCAGCAATACACTCTATTTCAGCCAAGGTGCCATGGGAATTCAGAGATGTCATTGACTCCTTTTTAAGCATCTGCTCAGCTTCAGATAACAATATATGATGTCAAAAGAGACCATGACAGTGTAGCACACTATGGCGCACATCAGGCTCTCAAAAGAAGTTTTTGAACTTATCTTTAGATGCAATTGTTCAGCTCATAGAAGTAGCTTATTTCCTACTGTACTATAATATACCGCTCTCCATTGTGCAGACATAAACAGACAGATGTGTTTTACTCCTGTACTCCCTGAAGAGAGATGGTAGTATCAGGCAAATCCGGTCGCTCCTCCTTGATGCAAGCACTTACCAGGACCTCTTCCTCAACCCGCTTGGATCCGTCTCCGTTCTCCCGCCTTCGACCGCGCGGCCTCTCACTTCCAGCACACGCAAGTCGCCGCCGACCCGTATTGTTCACCGCCCGGAGCAAGCCCTGCAACCACCCCCTTCTGTTCTGCATCTGGTTGCAGTGCCAAGTGCAGTCACCACCTTGTCCCTACACATCGACGCCTCACAGACTTCTTCTGCTACCACGACCTCGAACCTGAGGCCTCCCGGACCGATTTCTCGTGTCAGACCCTCCCCCAGGCAAAGGACAGCTGGATTGTGGGGCGTCGCTAACCTTGCGCGATGCAAGGGATGGGGCAGCGCCATCGACTACGCGTGATTCAGGCGATGGAGACGGCGCCGCGGGCTGATCTCGAGGTAGGGGTAAGCGTCGCCGGTTGATCTCGAGGCAGAGGAATCGACGGATTTGGCGGAGGTGTTGGAACGGCGAACGGAGACTGAACCTAGGGCGCACTCCCCTCGTCTCCGGCGTTGGGCCATGGGGGAGGAGGGGGCGGTGGACGGGGCAATCGGGGAGGAGGGGCGGTGGATGGTGGTGCTGGGCGGAGACCAACGACCGGGCGACGAGTTTTGGGGATCGGTTCATTCGGCGGTGGCAACGGGTGTAATATTTCCGAATAGCCAGGGGTAAAACCGTCTAACAAAAGTCGGACGGAAAATCTGGGGCGACAAACCTACCTCAACATAAATTATAGTATAGATAGATTGATGATGTTCCACATACATTTTCTTCCTTTTTCTTTGGCTTAACACTCAGATTGCAATCTATTTCTATATCTTTCGATTTTTTTGTCCTGTAAAATAATACCATTGGACCGAAATCTGAAACATCTCCCTTGTCCCTGTCATATATACAACCCCATCTCAATCGTTTTAATTTCTCGAAACTGAATCAAACCCAAGACATGTGGTTTTTGGTAGCAGGAAGGGTGTCCCTACTCCCTAACTCCTACTATTGTTCAAGGTCGAAAGACGTCAACAGCTAATGGATCCTGAGTATGGCAGCGGAGACTACGTGGCCAACCATTGGCATCGGATCCACGAACCGACTACTTCTTTCCCCGCTCCTCTCCTCTGAACCCCCTCCTGCTCCCCTCGTTCGCCTCCAGATCCAGGGCCGCTAGGCCCCTCCCTGCTCCTCTCTGGCGATGGCCGGCGTTGATACGGGCGAGGGTCCCTCCCCCTTGTATTATACTAGTAGTTGTTTTGCCTCTAATGGCGTCTGCCTTCGTGGCGTTTGAGGGTAGGTCGGTGGCCTCCGGCGGCCAGGTCGTCCACGCCTCGTTCTTCCCCTGCCTCGTCGCGCCCTGCTGGTGGCATGTGGTGGTGCTGGTGAGCAGGTGGAGGGCGAGCATCCCTCTAAATACGGCATGCCTTGGGTGCTTCAGGCTGGGTACTCCGGATCTTACCCAGCTTGATATGGTCCCTCTTCTTCCAGTGGTGCTCTCATGGCAAGAGCAAGTGATGGGGAAGACCACCACTCGCCCGCCTAATAAGATATGTCGCTCCGGTGAGGAAGAAGCCCGATCTGCTCCCTCTTCTGCCTTCCAAGGTCACCAAGGTGGTGGACTAAGGGATCGGAAGGTTGCTGTTTGGTTTGGTCCTCGTCGGTGGGGAATCACTGCCGTGCTCTGCGGAGATCCCAAACGGTGGCAAGCTGATGCCGCTGTTACTCTTGGTGAAGGCGGCCACTTCGCGCCGCGCTTCTTCTCAAACCGTGGCTTCTCCAACCTCCTGGCCAGCGTGCCTAGAAGGAGGCCCTCCTGCGTCTCAGTTGCGGCAACCTGCGTCACATCCTCGCCAAGTGGTTTCGTCCTCGGCATCGGTGTTGATGGCCGCGACATCGAGAGCTTCTTCAGATTCGGTGGAGAAGGACCTGATTGCGTTTGCCATGTTTCTTATGAGGTCCTTTTTATAAAAGTCCAGGGCTTATTGGTATTTCAGTTTTATTTTGTGGCCCTGTTTGTAATCTGTATTCCCACCGTTTAATGGCAGCTCTGGACCCTTTCGGGTCCTTCCCCTTGTTCAAAAAAAAGACTACATGGCCCGAACACGATCCGCTCGCGAAATGCTAATCGCGGCCCGCTGCGGCTAGCGCCACACGGTCTCTCCTCTGTTGGGCCAGCCCTTTTTTCACGCTCTGGTTTTATCTTTTCTTGTTTTTCGTTCTTTCTTATGTTTTGTTTTTTGTTTTTCCTTTTTTTGGTTTTAATTTTCCCTTTTACATTTTGATACGTCCAAAACGTATCTACTTTCCCAAACACTTTTGCTATTGTTTCTCCTCTAAACTTGTGTGATTTAGATGCAACTAATGCGGATTGACGTTGTTTTCAGCAGAATTGCCTTGGTGTCTACTTTTTGTGCAGAAAACCAACTATCAGGAAAAATCCGGGAAAATATGCCAAAAATCCTATTTCACCCGAAGACTCCAGGAGCCAGAATACGAGACGGAGAAGAGCCAGGGGTGGCCACACCACCTGCTGGCGCGGGCCAGGCCAGGCCGCGCTAGGGGGTGGTGTGGGCCCCCCAGGCACCCCCTCGGCCTCTCTCTTCGCCTATAAGGAGCCTTCTGACCTAAAAACTTCGGGGGGTTCGACATTTTTCCAGAAGGAGTTCCGCTCCGCCGCCACCACCAGATTCCACGAAACAGCACCAGAAACTCCGTTCTGGCACCCTGCGAGGACGGGGAATTGGAGGAGATCATCGCCATCATCATCACCATCGCTTCTCCATCGACCATCCATGTTTCCTCCATCTATGAGTGAGTAATCCCCCGTTGTAGGCTATGGGGATGGTAGGTATTGGATGAGATCGTTCACGTAATGGCATCAGATTGTTAGGGCATGGTGCCTAGTATCTTTTATTAGTGCTTTATGACTTTGTTGCGACTTGTTGTGCTTAATGCTTGTCACTAGGGCCCGAGTGCCATGATTTTAGACCTGAACATGTTATTGATTCATTATGATAGTATTGTTTATGGTCTTATCTGCAAGTTGTATACGCACATTGTTGTCCGGAACCAATGGCCCCGAAGTGACAGAAATCGGGATAACCAGAGGGAATGGCTTCGATGTGAGGATAACATGTGTTCATGGAGTGTTAATGCTTTGCTCCGGTGCTCTATTAAAAGGAGCACCTTAATTGCCAGTAGTTCCCTAGAGGCCCCGCTGCAAATGGGCTGGCAGGACAAAAGATGTTGTGCAAGTTCTCATTGCGAGCACGTATGACTATATATGGAACACATGCCTAGGATTATCTAGTACTTGGATGCTTTATCTTATTTATCTGCAATTGCTCTATGTTCTGATTGCTATGTGAATTGTCTTGTCCATGTAACGCCCGTCCATCCATCCCTATGCGTACCGCACTCGAATCCCACTGTTTACTGCTATTGTTACTGCTGTCTTTACTTTACTACTGCTGTTACTTTACTATTCCTACTACAAAACTTTTGCTACTGATAAACTGATGTGAGCAAGATTGTTTCCAGGTGCAGCTAAATTGACAACTCAGTTGTTAAGGCTTATAAATATTCTTTGGCTCCCCTTGTGTCGAATCAATAAATTAGGTTTCACTTCCCTCGAAAATACTGCGATACACCCCCTATACTTGTGGGTCATTAAGACTATTTTCTGGCGCCGTTGCTAGGGAGCATAGCTTTATTTATCAAGTTCACTTGGATTCTCTATTGTTCGCTACTATCCATCCATCATGGGTAAGTCTCGTGATGGCAAGGTTCCTATTTTACCATCCACTACAAGAAGCGGTACGGTTCTGAACACCTATGCTGCTCTTGATTCACCGTCTGTTATAAGTAAGCTCGTTACACCACCACATACACATGCTACACACACTGCTACTACTGCTGAATCCAAAACTTCTGATGCTTATGATGCTGCTTCTACTGTGCTTGATAAGAGTGGTTCATTAGGTCCTTTCCTAGATGCTACGATTGCTAGATGGAAATACCGAAACTTCTAATGAAGACACTACCACACCTGTTAGTTCACCTGAGTCTAGTGAAAGTTATGATATTGAAGATGGTTATGTTGAGATGACCGATAAATTTATTAAAGAATGTAAAAACACCCATGATAGGAGCGCTGCTAAGAGTCTCCTTGAGAGGCGTACTATTAGACCCAAATTGTCTCCTATTGCTAAGTTTGCAGCTTCTCCCATAAACATTATAGATGAAGATTATGATTTCTCTCTCGATCTATCTTACATAGCTATTGTCGAGAAAGAACCTTTTTGTGGGACTAAGAATGAAAGTGCGGTAGCACATATGAATGAACTTTCTACCATGAGTGGCTTGTTTTCTGATGATGTTAAGATGCGTACTTACTTTGTTGCTAAGATTTTCCCCTTTTCACTGAAAGGAGAAGCTAAAACTTGGTTTAGTAATTTACCTCCTAGATCTATTGATAGCCCTGAGTGCTTGATTAGTACTTTCCTGCAGAAATATTTTCCTCCTAGTGCTAGACATGCTATTTTGCAGGAACTTTTTGATTTTAAACAGGGAGTAAAGGAGGTATTGCCTAAATCTTGGGCAAGGTTTTGTGCTTTGATTCATGCACAAGCTAGAAGTCCATTACCTAAGAATGAGCTTCTTGATATATTTTATAATGGACTAACTGAGGAATCTAGGAAATACCTAGATAGTTGTGCTAATTGTGTTTTCAAGAATAGGACTCCTAAGGAAGTTAAGAAATTAATGGCTAAAATAAGTAAGAACTAGGAAGATTGGACTCCTAAACAAGCTATACCTGAAGTAATTATACCTGAACCATCTATTCCGGTGCCTATTCCAACATCAAAGAAGAGGGGAGTTATTGAATTAAATGATGAAGTGATGAAGGAAGCTAAGAAATGTCTTAAGGAGAAGGGAATTAAAGCTGCAGATGTCAAGAATTTACCTCCTATAGAAGAATTATGTAAGCCTATTCCCTACTCATCCACTATTGAGGTACACTCTCTCCAACACTTTGATGAAGGTGATATCCCTTACTCTAAACCTCCTGATCAATGCTTAGAAGAATTCGATATATTTATTGTTAAGCAAGATAACTTTAATAAAAGGGTGCAAAATCATCTAATGGAAAATACTAGAGCTATTGTTGAGTTGAAAGATATTGTGGAAAGAACCTCTAATGATGTTAAAATTATTGTTAAAAACTTTCAAATGGTTCAAACTCAAATAGATCAACTCGTTAAAGTGCAAAATGACTTGCTAGTTAATGCTGCTAAAGAAAAACATGCTTATGAAATTAGAACTAGAAGTGGTGTTGCTACCCAGGATCCTCTATATCCTGAGGGGCATCCCAAAAGAATTGAGCAGGATTCTCAACAAGCTGAAAATAGAGGTTCTACTCGTAAAAAAAGGAAAAAGAAACATAAAACTATTGTAGAACCTTCTGAACCTGCTATAGATCCTAATAGTATATCTATCTCTGATGCTGAAACTGAAAGTGGTAATGAAGAAAATGAAGTTCCTAATGAAGAGAAAGTTGAAGAAGAACCTGAAAACTACACTAAGAATACTAAATACACTAAAGAAGATTTTATTGCTAAGAAACATGGTAGTGAAAGAGAACCTTGGGTCCAAAAACCTATGCCTTTCCCTGATAAGAAACACAAGTCAAAGGAGGATGAACATTATAATAAGCTTTGTGAGTGGATGAAACCTTTATTCTTGCAAATTCCTTTGACTGATGCTATTAAATTGCCTCCTTACTCAAAGTATATGAAGGATATTGTCTCGAATAAAAGGAAGATCCCTAATGAAGAAATTTCTACTTTGCTTGCTAATTATTCCTTCAATGGTAAGGTTCCTAAGAAACTTGGAGACCCAGGGATTCCAACTATCCCTTGCTCTATTAAGAACAGTTATGTTAGAACTGTTTTGTGTGATTTGGGAGCTGAGGTTAGTTTTATGCCTTTCTCTCTCTATAAGAGGCTTCAACTTGAAAAATTAATACCAACTAATATATCTTTGCAAATGGCTGATAAATCTACCACTATTCCTGTGGGTATATGTGAGGATGTACCTGTTCATGTGGCTCACAATTGTTTGATATTAACTGATTTTGTTGTGCTTGAAATGCCTGAAGATGATAATATGTCTATTATTCTTGGGAGACATTTTCTTAATACTGCAGGAGCCGTTATTAATTGTAATCAAGGAAAGGTGACCTTCAATGTTAATGATAAGGAACATACTATCTATTTCCCCAAGACGATTGAAAGGACTTATGGTTTGAATTCAATTGAACATGTTGAAGGCATTCAAGTTGGAGAAATATATTATCCCATACCAAGAGAAAAATTTGAAACTATTATGATTGGGACCATTGCTATCAAGGTTGAGGTAACATAATCATTAGTGGAATACAAAGTTTTGTCTCATATGCAATTGTTTTGGTAACAAGACTTGATCAACCTTGTTAACAAAAGGATTCCATTGAACAAAACAATGTTTTCACTATGATTATCTCCGTTTATTTCTATCCTTTGCATTTTAGTTTTTTCTTTCGTTTAGTTTTATTTTTGTTGTTACTTGCTTGCATGTTAGAGTGTCTTAGAACTTCTGTAGTTCTAGCCTTGTTTTGTCCTTGCATCATGTTTCCAAAAAAAAATCTGTCTGTCAAAAAATCATTCTTCTATTTCTGAAAAATGCCCAAAAAGTAAAGTGTCTCGAAAAATTCCAGAAATTTCATATTAAATTTTTATGTGAAAAAAGGGGCAGAGGAGTACCTGGGAGGTAACAGGGGGGCCCACCAGACAGGCACACTACATGGTGGCGCGGTCAGCCCTAGGTGGCGCCATGCCCTGGTGTGGGCCACCCCTGGCCCCCCACTAACTCTCTCGCCTGCCACTTTCTTCTCTCTCCCGAGTAAGCTCCAGTTCATTGCTCAGAATCGCGTTCTTGCTGTGCTTGCTCTCGATTTTTTTGATCTTCTTGCTCAGCCCTTCTTTCTTGCTGAAATTTGGAGCATTTGTTCCCTGAATAGAAGATGAGTGAACACCACCTAAACCAACATGAGCTTCGGGTACCTGAGGTCATGAAGGTCCACCGGGAGGAGGAAGTTTTTCCCTCCATTTATCCATGCTCTGAGTTCATGAGATATCAGGAATTCTACAAGATTTCCACACTTTGGTTTCTAATACAGGGTTAGAGCACTTTTTGGAAGATGAACCTTGTCAATTTGTGAAGCTAACCATGTCTGTGGTGTAGGATTTCCAATTTAGTCACTCTTTGCCTAACCCCATGGTCCATTACAAAATTTACAATATTGATGTCAACCTTTCTCTTGATGATTTTTGTGCAGCTATTAAGGTACCTCAATGGGGATCATGTAGGAAGATTAAGGAGAGACCTGAACCACTCATGGATTTATATGCAGAAATTTGCCAAGGGAGTAGCTTCTCGAAGGAGAGTGGAAAAATCAGTAACATTCATCTTCCCTCCATTCGCTACTTTGCCTACTTTATTGCCAAGTGTGTTCTTGCTAGGAAAACTGCCAATAAGTTATCTTCGTTTGATCTAGCATTTATCTCTGCTGCTCTTAGACGAGATAGGTCTTACAACTTGGGTGTTTTGATAGCTTTCCGTCTTGCTGCTAACCGTGAGAAAGGTGGAATTTGTGGAGGCCTCATTGCTTCTCGTTTACTAGCATTGCATGGTTTAGTGCCTCATCATCTAGACCTACAGTTTCCTATAGAAAGGCTTGATCTTAATTCCATGATACAGCATCAATTTGTTTCCTTGTGGGCTAGTATGAGTGAGTTATCTTATGAAATAACCTTTCTCAAAGCTGGTTGGAGAAAGAGCAAGTCCGAGCGTGTTGTTCTTTTGCCTGCACCTGTTTTGTTTAACCTTGATAACAGGGAAGGATGGTCCCTCACTGAGGAGGAGCTTGACACATACTTAGGAGAGCTCTTCCAACAGGAGCAGGACACTAGAAGGGAGGTCACGGATGATTCGGTCCAGCCCTTGAATGAGGGAGAATCTTCATATCAGCAGCCCGCTTATGATTGGGGAGCTTATTCTTCTTCTCATGGGCCCAGCTACGACCATTCTTACCAAGATCCGCTCGCTTGGAACCCCTATTCGTACATGGATTGATACCCACTTAGGCAAAAAGCCTAAGCTTGGGGGGAGGTACGCTGACACCGCACTCATCTCCATATCATGTTGTGTCGGTACTTTGTATATTCATGTTTTCGTTCTCTTCTTAGTTTTCGTTTTTCTTTGCTTTTGCTTCCTAAAACACAAAAAGACCAAAAATATTTCTGTTGTTTCTCTTTGGTTTGCTTCTTCTTTTTGTCTTGGTTTGTTTTTCCATTTTTGTTTTTTTGAACTATTCGAAAAACCCAAAAAGATTTTTCTTTGCTTGTTTTTCCCTTTTGGTTCTTGTTTAAAAAGCAAAAACACCAAAAATATTTGTCGTTCTTCTTTGGTTTTGTGAGTTTGCTACAGGGTGCAGCAGTCCTCAGCGGAATATTGGTCTCATATTATTATTCAAGCCACACAAATGAAGAGCAATAATGAGGATTAATGACAACATGAGGCGTGGTAAGAGGCTGGTAACGAACTCTATTTGTTTTCATTTTTGTACATATACTCATCACTGCGAGCATGCTTAGTCTGTTCATGTAGGGTGTATGTTATCTTTGGATGCTTAGTAGTTCTTGCTTTCTTATGATTAGCTCTAGCTCGCTAATAGTTTGTAGCATGTCTTATGAATGTTTGCTTGCATTGCTCTATTCATAAATTGGTATGACACCGCGGTATCCTCCTCTGAATGTTTCATTTGAATTGACTTGGCACATGCTCACGCATGCACATGACTGTAATAATCAGTTGAGCCTCGATGAATTATTTTTCCTCGAGGATCTTGAATCACTTTCATGCCATGAGTAGTCCTGTTTTGTTGCAAGCATGATAATGACAGCTATTGCTCTCTCGTTTGTCGCTCCCTTACTATTGCTAGCCTTCACTTCCACTGAGTGTTTTACTCAAGTTTCCAACTCCCTAAACCAAATATTTCCAAAGTGTCCACCATACCTACCTATTAGCATCATTTGCTACTTCTGTGCATATTCAATATGCTTTGTTTTCTTCCGAATAAAATGTTTGCTTGTTATGAGAAAATTAGTTAGTAAAGCTCCACTAGTGGAAAACGGGCCTCTAGTCCCGGCCCGTAAGGTGCTTTAGTCCTGGTCCTGGTAACCGGGTCTGGAGGGGCAGGACTAAAGGCCCACCCATTAGTCCCGGCCCTCTTACCAATCGGGACCAATGGGCATCCACGTGGCTATCTCTGCGGGCGCTGGGTGCCCCCCATTAGTCCCGGTTCGTATTACGAACCGGGACAAATGGTTCTCTGACGTGGCAGAGATTTTAATTTGTATTTTTTTTATTTCAAAATAGTTTTCTACGCTACCACATACCGTACATTTTTGTGCATACATAAGATAACTTCTCTTAAGATCGAGCATACAAATATATACATGATAGTTACACATGGAGATCACAATTATCGGGACTAGAGCCCGTCTATTCAATTACACGGTCGGGGATCATCGATGCCTATTCACACTAAATTCTCCGGCGTCATCTATCATCTCGTTCATCAAGAATCCTGCCAGTTCTTCAGCAATTGCTACTACGTGTTGCTGTGGTAGGAGCTGATCCCGCATTTTCTTGAACTATATAAGAAAAGGAGATCAATATGAATATCAATCATGATAACAAAAAGTGACGGTAATAAAAATAATGTTATGAATGTATTGCTTACATCGACTCTATAATCATTCAGCTCACTGGTAAACGTGCGAATGAACTCGCAAACATAGAATCCACATAGATTCGTCCCCTGTGGCTGCCTCGCGCACTTTACGAGAATAGAATTCAATCAAAATAATAATCCAACATCATAATTGTTCTGAAACTAGAAGAAAAGAGATGCGCCTACTACTTACCGAGACCGGCTTAAACGTCAGCTTCTCAGTAAAGTCACCCGTAACCGCACTCTTGAACTGGTTCCAAACCCTACCCGGTAAAGAAAATGAATGAGTTATTTATTACGTGATATCTCAGGAAATCAACGAAAGAGACCGCTGTAGCGCGAAAATTACCTCTGGAGCATGTCATGCATGTCACTAAACTGTTCCAGGGGTCTCTTTAATGGGTCCATGACTTCAACTCTTCTCTTATCAAGTTGAATGTCCATGAGAATCCAGTGGAAACTATACACGTTTATATATACATCAGTAACTCATCAAGTACACTTAACATCGAGTAAGCAAAAGAGAATGTGTACAATAGAGTAAGACACTCACGCGAAATTGTAAGGAAATAGTATGTGGTCACAGAAATTTTGCTCCGTTAGAAACCTTAGAAGGTTTTCCTGTGTGTCCTCGGGTTTTTCCTTTAGCGTCCGACAATGTATTTTATCTGGGTCAATGAACCCAACACTGAAGATTGACCTTCTTTTACATTCCATGATCTTCATTCTGCATAATAATAGAGTACAAAAGGATATAATTAGGATAATTACATGCAATGAACTGAACAACTGAAAAAATGAACAGCTTATATATAGACAATGAATTCAACAACTTACAGACAATAGCAACTCATGAGACTTTTGTCGAGGGCGTCGAAAGTGTATAACTGGAAGAGTTCTGGAAACTCAACATGGACCTCTTCTTCTCGGAATTAGTAGTCATGTGGGACTTTCGCCACGATCATTATTCTCTCCTCCTTTACGGCTTTCACGTACCATTTATGTAAACTCCGCATTTGTGTTGGCAGTTGTTGGAACTGTTCAAAGCTGACTAGAGGCTTCCCTGGGACATATGTAGGGACTACTTGAGCCTTGGGTAACTTATCGTCCTGGGAACCTAGAAATTCCTCAACAGTCACATTCATAGCGGCCGCAAGCTTCTTAGCTTCTTCCATATCCTGCTGGGGAGTGTCATAGGATACCACCTTGAGGGGTGGGGTCAATTTTTTGGCCTGTTCCCCGAGCTGGGGGACGTCCTTTCTTTTCCCGGTTACACTTTGACTTGATGATTTGCTCCCGCTTGCAGTTCTACTTGATTTGCTCTTCTTCACTTCCTTCTGAAGTGTGCGTCGATAGTCATCTGGCTTATGGTGCAAGTCATATTGCGATTTTGTGTTCAGAAAAGAAAGTGCATATGCTTTTTGCTTCTCGGTGTATACCGGGGCGGGCTCGGGTTTCTTCTTTTGAAGCTGCGCAACACATTTGGCCTTTACGATCATGTCGGTTTCCTCGTCAGTACGATCGTAAGGTCTGATAGAAAGATTCTTATGAGGTACTCTTGGGAGGGGTGACATTTGTCGTTTTGGGCTCCTGCGTCGTTTAGTACTAATCGGAGGCTGCTGCGGAGATCGAGATGGACTCGGGCTGTGGTGGTCGTAGTCATGGGGTGGGCTTCTTGGAGGTGATGGAGGTGAAGGTGACATGCGACCACTCGGAGGCGGTGTTGGCTTTGGCGTTCAGCCTGGAAGCTTGATGTTGTTCTTGTCCCATAGAATGATACCACCCAGTACTTCTCCGAGTGTCCTCTCACCTTCAGGTCCAGGGATGTCAAGCTCCATTGAGTCCCACCCCATTGCGATTTCATCCACACCAACTTTAGCATAGCCAGCTGGAATCTCACGGCCATGCCAGCGTGCGCCAGGTGGACAAGGTAAAGCACATCCGACCGCCACCTTGATGGATAGGTTCTTCACCTTCTGATGGAGCTCACAAGATGCCTGCTCCTTGATTCCATCCACGGGGTAGCCGGGACAGCCATCCACAAGGATGTAGTCATTAGGGCATGCATGTATCTTCTGCACGTCTAATCCTAGAGGGCAAACAAGTTTCTTTGCTTCGTACGTACTGGAGGGCAATTGGTTATTTCTTGGAAGCAACTTCTTCATTATTACCAGCAACTTTTCAAATCCCGAGTCAGTCATACCAGTCTCTGCCTTCCACTTCAACAATTCCAGTGTGCTACCCAGCTTCTTCTGGCCATCTTCACAAGTTGGATACAGCAATGTGTTGTGGTCCTGTAACATCTGCTCGAACTGCAACCTCTCCTTTTATGTGTCGCAGTCTCGCCTTGCATCACTAATGACCCGACCAAAATCATCAACGGGCTCATCTGGTTCCCGTTCTTCACCCCTTCTTTTTCATTATCTTCAACTGCGGTATCATCGTATTCAGGGAACATAGATCGGTAGTTGTCATCATCGTTCTCTTCTTCATCGTCGTCTTCCATCATAACCCCTCTTTCTCCGTGCTTGGTCCAGACATTATAGCCGTACATGAAACCGGACCGAAGTAGGTGGCTCTGAATGACTCTTGAGGAAGTGTGAGCCTGCTCATTCCGACATTCAACACATGGACAACACATAAAACCATCCCGCCGCTTGTTTGCCTTGGCCACAAGGCGAAAAGAATGCACGCCTTCTCTGTAAGCGTCAGAGCGTCAGTCACCGTACATCCATGGGTGGCTCATCTGCATCATACAACCATGCATATATATCAAACGCAATCACGATGCTTAAATTAGTACCGCGCAGTCAAAACGAGAAAATAGTTGCTAACCTTTTAGGACACTTCAAAACAAAGAGGAGAAACCTTAAGTGTCGCTCTGGCACCTCATATCATATTTTGTCTTGTGTGAACTCAAGTGGCATCGCTCTAATAGGCATTTCACCGAACACCTCTAGTGCATATGAAGAAAAAAAGTTAGCACAAAGTTAAACCCACCTCTCACATAGGAAAAAAACAGGAGGGAGTGGAGGGCTGGGTGCATATATATAGGGCCAGGCCATTAGTCCCAGTTTGAGATACAAACCGGGACTAAAGGTTTTGCCAGGAGCACGCGCGTCGGCCCAGACCCATTTGTCCCGGTTTGTATCTCAAACCAGGACTAATGGTTCCTTACGGACCGGGACATAGTGCCTCGGCCTCCTCGGGCCGTCTGGTTTAGACCATTAGTCCCGGCCCCAGCCACGGCCGGGACTAATGGCCCGAACCAAAGGCCCATTTTCTACTAGTGCTCTCACGAACTTGATGGCACGCTTTATTTCCTGCACTTAATAAACCTGAACCATTGTGAACTCTCCATGAAAGTTATATGCTTGCAAATTATAGGCTGGGGATTAGCAGAATCGTGCTGTCACGGGGAACGTTTTCAACACTTGTAAATATATACCCAGTTGATACCTTGCTCTTTTGTTTGTGGATGTCGTCGGTGTGAAATAAAAGGGGAGCTTGTAAGTCCATGGAGTTATGTATGTGTATTAGAGAAACGCCTGGGCCGCCGGTCTAATCCATGCTGACATGGTGAAAACCTGCAGCGTAACCATAATGATATCTATGAAGCATTCTTCTTATTAAAAAAAGAGAGAGATAGCTATTGAGAAAAAAAAGAGTTTTATGAAAAGAGGAAAGAGAGAAAAAAGCACCATTTTCCCATGGTAAATAAGAAGATTGTTGAGATACTCATTGTCTGCTTGCCTTGTCATTTTGATATGGGGATTCTTCCGTATCATCGGGCAAGGGGTACCCCGTTGGCGGTTCTCAATGATACGCACATACTTACGATGACAAGAACTTACCGGTAACTAAAGTTGAGTAGCATGAGAAGCGGCCCTCGTACTCAAGGGACTTGGGATTTTTAGTTTATAGTCTGTCAAGCATATAACTCAGATTGGACCTCACTTTCACCTTAACCACATTAAAGATGCTTATGATAGGGGCAATGAGAGCTCAAAGCTAATGAGTACCATACTTTCAGCATTTGGAAGCCTTTCAAATTATTCAAAACCTTTTCTTCTACTTGTTGAGTCTCCACATATTCTTTGAGCACCTTCTTGAGAGCATAGTTGTCATTCTTTGTGTTTGTTCCATTACTTGATTATTTGTGTTATGACTTTGATGCTTGTATCCTTGATATCTTTACTTCTAGTCATCACTTGAACTTCAGAGGTGCCTTGACATTCAAAATCAAAGGCAAGTGAGATACCACTCTATCATACCTTTCTATGAGCATTGTAATGTTGCTTATGTTTGTGCCTCATGCTACTTATTATTTTTAAGTTGAAATCTCTTCATAGCTTGCAATGACTATTAAGTAGACTTGGCTGCATACTCATTATTATGAATTGTCTAAGTAGTTGATCACATTGCATATGAAGCAAATGTGTTCGTGAAAGTTCTTTTATCGCACTCAGTTTTAAACTGAATTGCTTGAGGACAAGCAATAAGCTAAGCTTGGAGGGAGTTGATACGTCCAAAACGTATCTACTTTCCCGAACACTTTTGCTATTGTTTCTCCTCTAAACTTGTGTGATTTGGATGCAACTAATGCGGACTGACGCTGTTTTCAGCAGAATTGCCTTGGTGTCTACTTTCTGTGCAGAAAACCAACTATCAGGAAAAATCCGGAAAAATATACCAAAAATCCTATTTCACCCGAAGACTCCAGGAGCCAGAATACGAGACGGAGAAGAGCCAGGGGGTGGCCACACCACCTACTGGCGCGGGCCAGGCCAGGCCGCGCCAGGGGGTGGTGTGGGCCCCCCAGGCACCCCCTCAGCCTCTCTCTTCGCCTATAAGGAGCCTTCTGACCTAAAAACTTTGGGGGGTTCGACGTTTTTCTAGAAGGAGTTCCGCTCCGCCGCCACCACCAGATTCCACGAAACAGCACCAGAAACTCCGTTCTGGTACCCTACCAAGATGGAGAATTGGAGGAGATCATCGCCATCATCATCACCATCGCTTCTCCATCGACCATCCATGTTTCCCCCATCTATGAGTGAGTAATCCCCCGCTGTAGGCTATGAGGATGGTAGGGATTGGATGAGATCATTCATGTAATGGCATCAGATTGTTAGGGCATGGTGCCTAGTATCTTTATTGGTGCTTTATGACTTTGTTGCGACTTGTTGTGCTTAATGCTTGTCACTAGGGCCCGAGTGCCATGATTTCAGATCTGAACATGTTATTGATTCATTATGATAGTATTGTTTATGGTCTTATCTGCAAGTTGTATACACACGTTGTTGTCTGGAACCAATGGCCCCGAAGTGACAGAAATCGGGATAACCAGAGGGAATGGCTTTGATGTGAGGATCACATGTGTTCACGAAGTGTTAATGCTTTGCTCTGGTGCTCTATTAAAAGGAGCACCTTAATTGCCAGCAGTTCCCTAGAGGCCCCGCTGCAAACGGGCTGGCAGGACAAAAGATGTTGTGCAAGTTCTCATTGCGAGCACGTATGACTATATATGGAACACATGCCTAGGATTGTCTAGTACTTGGATGCTTTATCTTATTTATCTGCAATTGCCCTATGTTCTGATTGCTATGTGAATTGTCTTGTCCATGCAACGCCCGTCCATCCATCCTTATGCCTACCGCAGTCGAATCCTACTGTTTACTGCTATTGTTACTGCTGTCTTTACTTTACTACTGTATTCCTACTACAAAATTGTTGACTGATAAAGTGCTGTGAGCAAGATTGTTTCCAGGTGCAGCTGAATTGACAACTCAGTTGTTGAGGCTTATAAATATTCTTTGGCTCCCCTTGTGTCGAATTAATAAATTGGGTTTCACTTCCCTCGAAAATACTGCGATACACCCCCTATACTTGTGGGTCATCACATTTTCACGAACCTCGATGTTTATTATATTTTAGAAAAATTCACATTTATTAAAATTGGTTTATGGTTTATGGATTTCTTGTTCATATTTTTAAAATTGGTTCATGATTTTTAAATATGGTTCGTGGTTTTTGAAATTTGGTTCATGGAGTACTACTATATAATAGTATGCATTGTGGAGATGGTATGATATAGTAGTATCGTATACATGATACTACTAAAATTGCTCATGGCCAGGAGCCCTGGACGGTTTTGTTGCATGACACATCTGTTCGTTCGGCAGATTACGAGGTAGAGTGCTGATGGACAACCCGGATCAATTCAGTTTACGAGGAGACTGCCTAGAAACTGAAAGTTGCTGTAGAGCTGCACAGATATACCGACAGTAAATAGCACCCCCAAAAAATCACAAACGAGAGTGTTCCAGGTTCTACGCATACTTGCTCTGACTTAAACATACTGAAGGAGACAATAAAAAAGGCAACAAGCTCGAAACATGAGTGTTCCAGCCAGGTTCAACATTGTCTGGAACAAGAAATACAGTGCCACGCGTACAGAAGAGTCGCGTAATTCTTCTTCTTGGGGATACCATGATTGGGAGCAACTAATTCTAATCTACTCCCTCCGATTCAAAATATAAGACATTTTAGTTTTGTGAAGCTAATGCATCTAGACCTCTTTTAGTACATAGGTTCAGAGAGGTTCGGAGTGAACCTACTTACTAGAAGTGATATAGATTCATAAAGCTAAAACATCTTATATTTTGAAACGGAGGGAGTAGCTTACTAGGCCAATTTGTGCTGAAACGGTTCTGCAAAGGAGCTACACGCTATTAACACCAGAAGAAAGCTCAAAATATAGCGATTGATGGCCCATCCATATAATCAAATATCCTCCTGCTGCAAAATATAGCTTCCCGTGGTGTTACATATTGACAGCTCGCTAATCTCTGGGGATGGCATTTCTCCACGTCTGGGGCTTGAATAGACTGGGCTCTGTTCACAAATGATGTCATGAAAAATTGGTGAGTATCAATGCAGCATCAGAGTTTACGCTTGAAGGATTACGTAAAAGGAATATTTGCAACAAAATTTTGGGTTGTACAACTAGTCATGCTGTTCCCATTATATTTGTCGTGTGGCATTAACCAGTACCTAGTTCCCCCGCAAAAATAAAAATAAAATAATACCTAGCCACTTGGTTAAACATACTCACTAGTGTAGTGATAACTAGAAGCTGTGCACGTAAAAAATGTCTGCTGTTACACACAAAAACATCTTCATTTAGTTACGTATCTAGCTATCTAGAGCAATTGATCCAGCTCAAGTGCTATATCTGGAAAGGTGACTGAATTTTTTTCTGAAATGTGACAAATTACTAGAGAAGGAAACTGAAGTGTGCAAACCTTCATAACGGGCATCTACATGTTTCTCCTCAAGGATGCTTAGACGCTGTTGCAGGCATGTAGGGAGCCTCTTTATACCAGGACAGGTTTTTATATAAAGTTTTCGGAGAGATGAATATGCTTGTGGCCCATCTGGTAGGGATGACAGGGTTTTGCAATCTTCGATGTAGAGGCCATCCAACAATGGGAACTCTCCCGAGTGAGATTCCACAGATCTCAACTCACTGCACCGATAAACTGATAGTTTCTTGATGGAAGGGGGAAGATCGAGGACCCCTGGTAAGCTACCACATCCTCGTAAGTATATTTCTTCTAAACATGGAAGGAGAAAATGATCCGTCCTAGCTACGGGTGATGATGATGACACCTCTGAATATACAGGTGGTCGCCCTTGAAGATTCGGTGATGCTGATTGTCCCTGCTGCAGCCTCTTGCTGAATATGGACTTGAGCTTACTGCAATTATTAAAAATCATTCTTCTCAAGGATGCAGGGACTTTGAAGACCTCTACCATGTTCCTACAGCCATCTATGTGAAGATACTCGAGGCGTGGCAGAAGCTGTCTCGATGATTCTGATGTTGATGGCTCAGCTTCAGGACCTTGTGCGTATCCAACCAGTTGATTGCAGTAGAAAATCACTAGCTTCCTCAGAGATACCAAGCTTTGGAACTCATTCTCTGGCCAGTGGACAAGCGCATCACATTCATCAATCCACAGGGACTGAAGCTGTACAAAACACCCACACAGCTCAGTTACACCCAATCTAAAGCCGGTTAACTTCATATCTGTCAAAGGGAAATCACTGTGATTCCCTTTTTCCATGGCATCCACCACTTGAGTAAACCGATGATCAGCCACTGCCAAGGTTGTTTCCGTGTCTTTACAGTTCTGCAGTTTCACAGTGGTCAATGAAGTCATATGTCTAGCTACCCACAGAAACATCTCTTCCTCAATTCCCTGCATCTCTAACACACTGAGGTTTGGTGATTTAGCTTCTGTTATCAGATTTGGACAAACCTTTTGTTGTCCTGATAGTGTTGTCATCTTTTCACAGCCTATAACATACAACATCTCAAGTTGAGGAAACATTATCTCATCTCCTTCAGGTCCTTCGACTACATCCATTCTCTCAAAGCTCCTCAAGTATTTCAATTTGAGAACCTTCAATGCAGGAAATGCTGAGGGTGCCACACTATGATCTCCACCAAACGGCACATCAACTAATGCGGTCAGAACAGGGCAGTGCTCAATTGTAAGTTTCTCAAGCTTAGGAAATACGATATGTCCCCTTTGAGTTCCTTCGATTGGTTCCCATCTCTGAAAGCTGTCCAATTCATCCAAGTAGAGTTCTTTCAATGCAGGAAATGCTGACCGTGCCATTGTACCATAAGATTCTCCAAGCAGTGCTGCTTCTGGTAAAGCTGACAACTTTGCACAGCGAACAATAGACAACTTCTGAAGCCGAGGAAATATGATCTCTTCTCCTTGTTTCTCACTACTTATTTCCCACCATCCCTCCAAACATTCCAGACTTCGTAACGTAAACTCCATCAGATTTGGAAAAGTGAAGGATGTATCACAACTGAATAACCATTGCACTTTTTTACAATTGGAAAGATGCATATCAACCAAGTTACGCAACATAACCATCCATGTTGGAAACGTGGTGCCTCCATAGGAGCTTATCCTTAAAGCCTGCAGCCCATCATGAGGTTTGAGACCCTCAAGCACTCTTGCATCATCCCTACAACCAATGGTCCATTTTAATGTCAGTTCTTGGATTTCCTTCTTTCCGAGGTTTGCCGCTTTTGCATCTTCTTGTGTCACATTCTCTAGCTGATGTAGCTCTAGCTCACCACCAAGGTTTAACTGTTGCAACTCTCCAACATCACTGCACCCAGAGCCAGTAGGACCTGCTATGAAACATGAAAGTGTCTGTAGGGACGCTAGTTTTCGGAGGTCACCAGGCATGCTCCGAATCTCTGGACAACCATGAGTGTAGAGGTGACGGAGGGCAGTCAGATACTTCATCTGCCTTGGAAGCCGACGAAGTTTGTGGCAGCCAGAGATGTCCAATGTTTGCAGGTTGTAAAGAATGCTTATATCTTCAGGAAGTGCTTTGATATAGCTTCTAGAGAGATCAAGGTACCTTAGGTGATGCAGATGCTTTGATTTCAAGGGAAATGACCTTCTTGATGTGCAGAGCTGTAATGCCTTTAAAGAGCTGTATTTTGACAAATGTTGCACTGGATCTTGCATATCACTATCACACAGAAGTGTCTGGATAGCCGGAGATCTTCTCGGGAGAGAATCATTCAAAATAGTTTCTGGTTTCTCACAAGACAAGAGTAAGTGGCGAGTTGTATCTGAAAGCCACTCAATCTGACTTGCTTCCTCAGGCACGAGAGCACATTCTTTTTCCATTGTGGACAGTGCAACATCATGCATAAGATCGTGAATTCTACATGTATGTTTGGAATAACTAGTCCCTGTCCTCCGCCCAATTTTGCCAAATGTGGCTTTTCCCAGTTTCACAGCCACAAAAAATGACCTTGAGGCCAGCTCACTGAAAATTCGTTTGCCAATGGTTTCAGGACGAACTTCATTTTGCTGCAGGATAAAACCATGTGCAATCCATAGTTGGATCAGCTTGTCTACATCAATCTCGTAATCCTTGGGGAACACAGCACAGAAAGCAAAGCATTGCTTCATCTGTGATGACAAGTCATTGTAGCTGAGCTTGAGTATTGGTAAAATTCCAGATTCCTCGGTGCAAATGTTGCTTCTGCTTGATATAGCCTTCCATTCTTCTTCGCTTGTCTTTGTACGCAGCACAGAGCCTAGTGCAGTTGCAGCCAAAGGAGAGCCACGACATCTCTTCGCAATCTCACCAACCATATTAAGTAGCACGGAAGACCTTTCTTCTTCCTTCTGCAAACTGAATGCTCTTGTCTCGATAATTTCCTTAATAAAATTATCCCCCAAAGCTGCGAGATTGTAGGCCTTGACTGTACCCATTATTTTCGCGATTCCTTCATCACGAGTAGTTGTCAAAACCGCACTACCCTTGGTACCATGTGTGAGGCAAGACTTGAGCTTTTCCCACTTATCGGGATCTCTGTTCCAGACGTCATCGAGTACCAGGAGGTACCTATGCCCTCTTAGTACATCTTGAAGGATATCGAGTGGGCCTTTCTTGGAATCTGCTTCAGCTGTACTTTTGGGGGGATGAAGTTCAGCTATACTTTTAGCCAGGGAATCCACATCGAAGCTGTCAGAGACACAAACCCAGAGAAGCAACTCAAAATGTCTCTGAATTTTTGGTTCATTGTAAATGAGCTGTCCTAAGGTGGTCTTGCCTAGCCCTCCTACTCCAACGATGGGGACAACCGTGAGATCCGCATTGCTAGCTTGACCAAGGAGAGTATGAACAATATTCTTAGTATCTTGGTCCCTCGATCTGCTGATGATTTTCTCTGGATCAAAGATAACATGATCTGTCTGCCTCCACTGCTTGGATGCTGGCACTTGCTGATGATATTTAAACCCAAATGCATTCATCTCATCCACGAGAACCTCAATGGCCTGGACAATCTTGGATAGCTTCTTTCCCATTTTGTCACGGAAAGCAAAACGGTTGTGAGTGGGAAATAGTTTAATTACATCAAAGCCAAGCTTTCTGTAGTGCCCATTCTTCTTGGCTTCGCGACGGAGCGCCTCGTACCTGAACTCGTCGAAGATCTCGTTCGCCTCGTAAGCCACCCTCTTGACCTCTAGGAGCCAAGCCTTGGCCCCTTCTCTGTGGGACGCTGCCTCTTCGGCGTCGGTGATGACATCCAGGATGGCCGGAAGCTTGCGGGTGAGTATCCTGTGCTGCTCTTCCATGCCCTCCATGACCTTGTACTGGTCCAGCAGGTAGCTGGCCGCCTTGTCCTTCACGATAGACAGCAGTGGCCCGACCACCATGGTGGCCACCAGCTCCGCCATTGGATTGCTCTGAACTAGCAACAGAGGGAAACACAATTTCAGCGCAGGGTGGAGAAGAGAATGGTGGTGTGACAAGCTAAACGCACATATGCTTGCTTCTGAGGGAAATGGAAGCAAATGCTATAGCATTGGCTTTTGGGGGCCAAGCGGGTGCGCTCGGTTGATGGTTGTACTTTAAAATAACATTACTCTTCGTGGGACTAGAGCTTGATCTGCACGTCTTCAAAATGTCCAACCTTGCAACAGCTCTGCACAAGTTATTCTTCTAGATAATTAGCTGGCAGTACCTCAGCAGGGCATTGTTAATTTCTGGTTGACGTATAATAACAGGGACATCTAAGTGAACCTTCTGACACGTTAACAACCGGGGCATCTTTATTTCTTAAATCTAAACTATATGATTTTGCACAAAAGGATCATCATTAATCTATCAACAGTTCAAGACATATGTGCAGCTAATGAAGCATATTCTAAATTGCAGCCATAATTGCTATTTATAAAAGCAGTAAAAGAAAAATACCAGTGAAATAGTAGTAGCATATAACAGTCAACCCATAAATACCCAAAATAGAAGAAATCAAAGAGCTTTTTACACAATATAAAGGATAATTGGATTCTCACCTTCTTGGTAGAAAAAAGAGGTATTTAGGTTCCACAAATGTGAGCACATCAATGATTGAAATATATAATATTAAGGAACAAAACACAAACTTGAAATAACACACCAGTTACCTTAACTCCATTGGTTTCCACAAGAAAAAGCAGGGTGTTCAGAAATTTTGTTACAATAGTATTCCATTGTTTATTAGTTCTCCACATTATGCATTAGCATATCTATTTTGTTAATTATGTACTGTAAGTAGTTAATACTTCTTGATAGTTAACAAGGTTAGACCCGAATTATGACATGGTCATTGATGGTCCATGATATTAGATGGAAATATGCTTACAAACAAAAAAAAGTTCTGAATTATAGTATGACTATTTTTCAGGTCTTCGGAGTGGATAAATAAAAACTTCCTTATATACATACGATAGGATCTGGTCCAATACACCTGAATTCTTCAATATGTGCAACCTAAAAGCAAACATGGCAAAAAAAACAGTCAGAGGTGACAAAACTATTTTTTTGTCAGTTCAATTGGAATAAAATTTGCCATTAGAACGCTCAGAGCTGTCAACACAGGGAATCACAATTGCTGTCCAGGGTGGAGAAGAGAATTGTGTGAGCAAGCTAGAGGTGCAGATGCTTGCTGGAAGCAAAAAACGATTATTGACTTTCTGGAAGACAAGTGGACGTGTTTGGTTGGTTGCATCGATTATCAATTATCACAATACAAAATGATGGTTGTACTTAAAACAAATACTCCCATGTGGTAGAGCTTGATCTTCACTTATTCAACCAATAACAAGTCAAATGTTCAGTCTTGCAATAGCTCAGCACATAGATATTATTAAAATGGCTGAGCCACATTAGAAATAAAGTAATCAATCCAGCTGGCACTAGCTCAGCGCCAGGCAAAGTTTTTCTGGTTGACGTATAATTATAGGGACAGCTAACTGAGCCTCCTGACTTTGCACATGAAGAGCTGGCGCATATTTATTTCTTATCTACATGATGACCCACGCGCTGCTATGGGATCACATTCTATAAAATTATCATGTATTGATCAACAGTTCGAGACATATGTGCAGTCAATTAAATGGTTCAGATAGCAGCCAATGGTGAAAATTTTATGCCTCAACCACCAATAGGTTCCAAAAATCCAATTTAACAGACATACGCCGGTGAGATAGCGCATAAAAGTTGATGCACTTTTATGGGGAATTAGAAATAAAGTTTGCAGAGAAAATACTTCCGCCACACTCGCAGCAAGAAAGAGACAAACAGTAAATACATAAATGAGAAGAAATCAAATAGCTTCTTGGATAACTGGATTATACCTTCAAAGTAGAAAAGGAGGTATTTAGACTCCACACATGGTAGCACACTAATGAGAGAAACAGAAGACATAGGGGCCAAAAACAGATTTGAGTAACACGCCAATTACCTTTGCTCCATGTCTCTATAAAAAATGCAATGTGTTGAGAACTTCTGTTAAAATAGTGTCTCTTTGTTTTGCTAGTTCTCTACAATTTGCATTAGGATTTCTTTGTTAGTTATATACTGTAGGTAGTTAATAGTTAAAAAAGCTAGACCCAAATCATGATGTGATCCTTGATAGTCTAGAATAATAAATGAGAAGAAATATGCTTACAACAAAACAAAAATGTTACGATTCATAGTCTGACTCTTTTCAGGTTTTTTGAGTCTAATTGGAGAAAGAAGTACCTCGATATATACATACAACAGGATCTTGTCCAATACAACCAAATTCTTCAATATGTGCCACCTAAATCCAGAACATGCAAGAACAGAAAGGCAGAACAGTCAGACATGACAAAGCTATTTTTTGTCAGTTGAAAAGGAAGCATATACATATATATAGACACAAAATCAGAAAAATACACTGTATGAGCACAATTGAATAAGTGAAAGCAATACTTGGGAGCACCAAAGATAGATCTTGTAGAAATTTGGTGTGAGATTCCATAAAACAGCATGTTCACAAAGAAAGTCGAAACTGTTTGTTTGCTGTCAGTCACCTTAACAGCAGCATTTGAACAACATATTTCTTTGTATTTTTCCCCTCTAACTTGCACGAGGAATAAGGTAGCTAGTATCAGGCTAACTATTGTCATCTAATTGGAATACAATGTGGCAGAATCCCACGTCCAGTGGGAGCTGAACCCAAGACATTGGGGACGTGCCACTGCGCTCTCGCGTGTCCTCAGTTTTCATCTGTGAATTAACCTACGTTTTGTAAGTTCATAAAATTCCATGTGACGACCAACTGAACGGCCCATACTAACAACTAATCCGTTTCCTGGCCAACTACCCAAAAACCTTTTTGGTTATCACTATCCATGTCCAAGAAAAATATACTCCAACATTTTGGTGGTCTATACCGACGTACCGACAGAAGCAGAGTAAACAAATTCGTACTCTGCTTGTATTAACTATCAGGGCGACTAGAAAATTTCGTGAACTGAAGAACCATTACAGGATCTACTCGACAGAGTCTAGTAGTAGCACAATGCTGTCAGACATAAATAATAGGGTAGATTCGGTCAAATTTACCTTAGATGTAGGGGTTATTAAACCTGGACGCGAGTGCATAGAACAGATTAGAGAGAGCTACCCCTAACCAATCTGCAGGAAGAAGAAGAAAACGAAACCGCTGAAAACCGGATGACGAAATTTGGGGGGTTGCTGACAGCGGAGCGGGGGAGGGACGGAGGCCGGTGGCTCCTGTTGAACCCAGGCGGGTACTGATCGAAACACCTCCGCATCCTCCGTTCTCCGGCGCGGTGCGGAGAAACGCATCCGCATTGTAGGCAGACAGGCAGGCAGGCAGCGGAGGAGGGAGGTCGGTCCCGCGACAGCACCGACGGGGGGAGGGAAGGTGGTTGAGGATGGTAGAGAGGCGGTGGCAGGTGGACGCGGACGGACCCCAGCGGATTAGGTCCGGGCGGGGCGGCAGAGGCGGGTGTGCTAATGGTCAAACCACGGCAGGGGAGTCGCCGCCGTCGAGCCCGGAAGCACGGTGTGGCGCTCTGTTCTGGAGCACGGGAATCTTAGAGCTGACGAGGATTCTAGAGCTGTTGGATCTCTATTACACGGCTAAAAACAGAATAAAGTGGCATCACAAATGGTGGCTCCTGTTTTCCTTGTTTTCCTTCCTTTTCTTTATTTTTTTTTAGGGTAAAACCAGACCTTTATTAATCAGCAAGAATTACAGGGAGTTCAGCTACGAGCTCCTGAAGGATAACATCAGGACCCGACTAGTTATGTTCTCTACCCTTGCCCAATTAGCAAGGCAGTGGCTAATTCTCACCTGACTACGGTCTACTTTTACAAAACAGCACTTTCTATTACCTCTAGCCAAACTTCGAATCTCCAAAACAGTATGCAGATAGGCGGAACGATCACGGTCTTTTGATAGAACAGCCAAGACCAGCTGTGCACAATCAGATTCCACAATAATGGGTAAGTTGGACTGATGAAGAGCATAATCAAGGCCTTCCCTGCAGGCCATTAGTTCTGCTTCATACGCATCATCGCAGTCCAATAGAGAACGACACGCTGAAAAAATTACCGCACCAGTGTCGTCCCGAAGGACCATTCTGGTGCCCGCAGATCCATTATCTTCTTTAAACGAGCCATCAATTGTTAGTTTTACCCACCCAGCTGGGGGCTTGACCCAAGATTTACTCTGTGGTGCTTCATTCACAACAGCAGCCGAAGTATCCACAATAGGAACATGCAAGATCTTCCCTTTCAGCATCTGGTCAGTTGAGACAATCGAGATGGAGCTAAGGGTGTTTGCATAGCTGCATAGAAATCTTCGTGATCCTTCAATAGACGAAAGGGGTTTGTCGTGGGTAATCTCATTCCTCTCATACCAGGCCCTCCAGGCAACGAGCAGTGTTTTGTCCACTAGGTGGTCAGGGATGGAGTGGATAACCGACTTGAACCATGTAGGGGATGAAATATGGAATTCCGTTGTAGAAGGAAGGGTCCAGCAGTCCCTCATCGCACTCCAAAGTCGTTTTGCATGCGGACAGAATACCAGCGCATGTGCAACATCTTCCACTTCCGATTCACAGATCTTGCAAAGGCCTGTAACAGGTATCTTCCGTCTCACCTTGTTTTCTTCTGTAGCTAGGGCATTGGAAGCAGCTCTCCAAGCAAATGTTTTAACTTTCGGAGGTACAGAGGCATTCCAAATTTTATTCCAGCATGGATCATCACCTGACGGCCTAACACTTGAGCATCCAAAGGAGAATTGGCCTAGGAGATCATCGAATGCTAGTTGGTAAGCTGATCGGACAGTAAAGGAGCCAGACTTTTCAGGAAACCAGGCCAACACATCATCAAAACCATGTGGTGATAACTTAATACGGAGAATAACTTCAGCGTCAATTGGGTAGAAAGTACTCCGGATGAGCTGAACATTCCACCTACCATTGTTGTCAATTAGCTCAGACACCCATCGTAGCCGATTACTCCTTCTTGGAGTCAGTATTTTATTATTCGCCGCTCTCGGTACCCATACATCACGCCAAATACGAATATTGTAACCATTGCCAACCCTCCACACAAGTCCTTTCTTTAGCAGATCAAGACCATAAGAAATCGCTGTCCAAGTAGGAGATGGATTTCCAGTAAAAACAATGTCAATTAAATTTCCATTGGGATAATACCGGGCTCTCAATATTCGGGCACAGAGGCTATCAGGACAGGTGATCAGTCTCCATACTTGGCGAGCTAACAAGGCTTGATTGAACAACCTCATATCTCTAAAACCCATACCAGCTTGCGCCTTAGACTGCTGCATCGTAGTCCAATTCACCCAATGTGTTTTCCTCTTGCCACGTTCTACTCCCCACCAATAGTCGCGAATTAGCTTCGTGAGATCATCACAGAGGGAGAATGGAAGTTTGAACACCCCCATAACATAAGTAGGGATGGCCTGAGCTACTGCCTTAATTAAGATTTCCTTAGCACTTTGAGCTAGCAGGCTGTCACCCCATGCCAGTAAATGTTTACACAGTCTCTCACATAGGTTGACAAAATTACCTTTGTGCATCCTTCCATCTGGGGTTGGCAACCCGAGATATTTTTCCTCAAAATCATGTTTCTCCACATGCAGGATAGACCGGACCTCCTCCTGGAGAATCTGGGGGCATTGATTACTAAACATCAGCGAACACTTAGTAGGGTTGATTAATTGTCCTGTCCCATGAGCATATACATCAATAATATGTTTCACCTTCATCGCCTCATCCGCACAAGCACAAAACAATAACAGAGTATCATCCGCGAAAAGGAGATGTGAGATGCCTGGAGCGCCCCTACACACCTTAATCGGAGAAATACCATTAAGCTCAACCTCTTTTTGAAGAAGAGTAGATAGACCATCAGCGACGAATAAGAACAAGAAGGGAGATAGGGGATCCCCTTGTCTTAACCCGCGAGTTGGAGAGAATGCTTCCAATAAAGTTTCATTGAATTTCACCGAATACCTCACCGTGGTCACGCATGCCATAATCCATTACACCCACCGATGAGAAAACCCCATTTTCAGCTAACTTGTGTTTTATGTATCACCTACTCCTACTATTGCAATGAAATACAGCAGCTCACCTACTGTGATTAAAAAAAACAGAATAAAGTGTGTGAGGAATCTTGGAGCTGACTGGTTCGCGTGGACGTGTCAAGTAGCTACGGTCGTTGGCCATCCCACGAAATATTTCTCAGTTGACTCCACAGACTTGTTGAAGTCCACCCAAGAAGAGTTAAATTCATAGTTACTCTCTCCGTTTTAAAATATAAGATGTTTTAGCTTTATAAAAAGAGTGTATCTAGACTCTTTTTAGTGTATAGATTTATTTAGATTTAGAGTGAACCTACACACTAAAAAGGGACTAGATACACTCCACTCACAAAGCTAAAATATCTTATGTTTTGAAACGGACGGAGTAGTAACTGAACTTGATATAGTAATTGGATATAGAGAATACGGATTTACGGTCATTGAATATGTGTCGGAGTGTAAGGGGCGGTCACTGGGCACGTCGTAGAGCTGTACGAGCTGAGTTGGCGTGGTGTGGGATCCACTGTCAGTTGACTAGACGGTAAGTTATGGAAGACAGAGATTTGGGAGGGGCATTTATGCAAAATCGCGGGCCACTGTAACCTAGGACTGGTTCGACCGGACCTGTTCTCTTCGTGTCGCCGGGCCATTCCCCTTCCTTCTCCGGTAACCCTAAATCAGCGGCGCTGCCGCTAGAGAATCACCGGAGTTGGCGAGATCTCGTCGTTGCGCCGCCATGTCTAGCGCGAGTTCATCCCGTTGTGTGATGCGCTGGTCGACTCCTCCATTTCCCCTCATGCTATTGCCTGATTGCGGCAGGGTGGTGAAGAAGTCCACCTCGGGGACGACGAAGCACCCAGGATGGGTCTTCTACAAGTGCAAGAACCATGGTGTGAGCTTCTGGCCTTACGAATTTGTGCTCATTTCATTTGATCTTGGTCTTTTTGAATGTTTTGCACATATGCTTGGTTGAGTTGAGTAAATTTTGGACTGTTGTCAGTTTGGTTGCAATTTCTGGTATTGGGAGCTCGAGTACATAATATTCTTGCTCGAGAAATTTTGGACTGTTGTCAGTTTGGTTCTGGTATTGGGAGCTCGAGTACATAATATTCTTGCTCGAGAACAACTACATCAGAGGAGAAGCTGGAGTTCAAGCCCTAGGTTGGGCAGAAGATAAAAGAGACGAGCTAGAGCTGAGGAAGCGGGAGCAGAAGCTTACTAGGGTACATGGATAGGAGCAGCTGCTGCTGAGGATCTTGGATGAAGTAAAGCAAATGGTGGTTCTACTGAAGATTGCAACTGTTGCCTTGTTTGTGCTAGTTGAAATGTGTCCTATTCTGCTGTTCAAGAAGTAAGTGAGATGATGACGAGCGCAAGGGAGCAGAAACAAGCGATAATGGCGAAGGAAGCACGAGCAAGAACAGAGATGGGGAAAATTACCGCAGCTGTGCTGCTACTTAACTTTCTCGCAGATGTCATCCAACGGCTAGCAGAAACCCTACTGGACGCGTGGCGCACATCATCATCGACACGTGGTGAAGGTGAATCACAAACCGTCCCCCACTACTCCCATTACGCGCGGAATTCGAGGAGATGCAGTTAAAACAGAAGATTACACATGCCCAGTCAAATCGAAGTCAGAAAGTAGGACCCACCGCTCGTCACGTCCCATCAAAACTGCTCACGCGGGCAACTGAGGTCATCACATCATCAGTACTGATGTCATCGATCCCAGCAGAAGAAGATTTTGACTACTTTAGTTCTTACTCAAGTCTTCGACTCAACCAAGCACTCGGGGGCTACTCCTAACAGGAGCGCTGGCCGCGCACCCGAAAGAATTTTTATGCAGGTGTATGAGCATTCAAGACAAACCCATCACTCGAATCAACGATGCGATTGTGAACTAAGGGTTACTCCCATAGGGAGCGCTGGAAACACATCCGACTGAAACAAGCAACCAAAGACGACCGTAGTCGCAAAAAATTTTTAGTCCTCACTAGAGTCTACGACTCGAATAGGCACTCTGAGGCTACTCCTATAGGGAGCGCTGGTCGCGCATCCTATGGTTATTTTTCTTTTACATCGTACTTTGTGTCGATAACATCCACACTCGAATGTTATGGCGACTCCGCCTCATATTTTCCCTACAAAGAGATTACGTCTCCTGGGTCACCCGAATCATCTCCGCGATAACGAAAATTCGGATGCCGCGTTTACAGCGTGAAGATAAGACATGAACAAGGCCTGGCAATGCATATGCTTCGCACTACCAGAAATATATCCGTGCCTGCAGGTACGATGAACATGCCTTGACGGACGCATCGAGTGCTCACATTTATACACTGGAATTCGACTCATGTAAGACCTCCGCGGCCTGAGTTGAATTACGCCAGCACTTTTCCGAATTCGAGTCCGGGGACTCGAGTTTGAGTAGATTGCGTTGTTTTGCCCTAAGGCAGTTAACTGATACCGATACATCGGAAAAATCAGGCACATATATCAACAATCCCTATGACACAAACAGAACACTTGAAAAGATGCTTAGTCATGCACTCGAAAGACTTCATAAAGTCTCCAGTCGAATCTTCGATTCCACTGGACACTCGGGGGTTACTAACATGGGTATATCCTACAAGTACTCGAGTTTGGCATATCTAGTCCAGATACGGCAGAAGCCCACGGTATTGCCAAGGCCCAATGAAGAACTCGGGTGGCCCACGGACTCTCCGATTGCTTACGATGCAAGAAAAAGCTTAAGATAGAAAGTTCAAAGGGCGTACCCTAATCTGTAATCGACTCAACCTTCTACCCGAGACCTAGCCTATCTATATAAAGGCTAGGAGGGGCGGCGAGGAGGACAATCACAACCCTAGTTTCCACAACCATCGCCAGATTGCATCTGCCCACCCCTGTAACTTTCGACTCCCTCAATAATTCCAAGAGTAGACAAGAAGGAGTAGGGACCTCTACGAGGCCTGAACTTGGGTAAACCTTGCATCCTTGTGTGCTTGTTTGCTAGCCGATTGATGCCTCCAGCACTCTCTCCTTTTCCAAAACTCAAGTCCATAACAATGGGCATTGACGATTTGAACCCTCGTCAGTGTCCTTAGAGCAACTCTAGTAGACCCCTTAAAACCCAGAACCAAAAATCGTGTTTCAAGGTCGAGTTTTTCGCGTTTTTTCGGGCTGCGCGTGATGGGGCGGAACAGAACCCATATACCCGAACCAAAAAAAAGGAATATTCCATTTTTATTTTGTCCGTCTTCCTGTACAAATAGGAGGCGCCGACGCGATCCATCGCCATCCATCCCCTCCCTCTCCACTCTCCACCGCACCGCCATGGAGGCGCTGACACTCAACTTTTACGAGGCGGTGATGTTCGCGCACTACAACATCGTCACTCCGCCGGGAGCGACGGTGCCCTATGGTTGGTGAATCAGCTACGCGGGTGTGCCGGTGGCGCCGCGCCCGGGCTGATTCGAGATGGGGAGGAACATCGAGGCGCGGCGCTACCAGATGCCGGCGTGGAAGAGGGAGATGCCTCGGTACGCGGCTACGAGCCCGTACTGGCCGACAAGGTTCAATAGGGAGCGGAAGGCGAAGCTAGCGTCGTTTACGGGCGGCTGGTGTACCCGGATCTCCGCAATCAGGAAGGAAGAAAGCGGTTCTGGTCCGTCCCTGGCCGCACCAAGTACACCGTCATCGCCACCACTCGCCGCGAAGAGCTCCTCCGTGCGGCGAACAATGACAAAATCGTGGAGATTCCGTCTGATGAGGAGGACGATGCCGGCGGCGCGGGGGAGGAGGACGGCGAGGGCAGCGATAGTGGAAGTGAAATAGTTAACTACATTTATGTATCGTAGCTTGTTGTAGAATGAACTCGTTCTTAAATCTATGAACTAGTCTATTTCCGCCTCGAGGTAGATCACCATCCCGGATCAATTTCTGTCACAACTCATGTTGGGAACGTGATAGTCGAGTAGCGGAGGCCGTCTCGGCGGGCGGAATTTGTCTGCCGAGGCCTGAGTCGACGACGGTGCTTGGCGGTGGCGGCGACACGTGAACGCGGAAGGGAGGGGAACGAGCTGAAATGTCTCTCCCGCCAACGATTCGCAGCGATACAGGTCGCCTCCAGGTCGTGATTAAAACGTGAGAATATGTGGTTCCGAGGGGCATTTTTCTCGGCCTTCCTAAATTTTTTTCTGGTTCGAGGGTTATATGGTTTCTGGTCTGGCCAGTTTTACGGTCAAAACCAGAAAGTGGCTGGTATTTTTCTGGTTCCACCCTTTTAAGGAGTTGCTAGGGTTGCTCTCAAAGAAAGGCCAAGCGCTCTGCATATTGATCTACAGTTCGCCTCCCTTGTCGAATTGTCTTTCTCATGTAAAGCAAACAGTCAAAAGCTTTTATACCCCGCTCAGAGTGCTTTTGTTCCATATATAAGTAGGTAAAACTGGAATATATAAAAAACACCTCTATAATTATTTGTATATATAAGGCCCTATTTTTGTCTTGCACCGGTCCGTGACAAGTCAGGAACGGCCCTCACAAGTACTCTCTCCGTGTTATCCGTGTTAAAATATAAGATGTTTTAGTTTTATGAAAAGAGTTATCTAGACTATTTTTAGTATGTAAGTTCGCCCTAAATCTATATGAACCTAGTACTAAAATAGGTTTAGAAACACTCTATTTGTAAAGCTAAAACATCTTATATTTTGAAACAGTGGAGTAGGTGGATTTGAACCGCCGGATCCCGATGTTGCTTCTTACCGGTTCGGCTTCCTTTCCGACCTTTGCCTAAGAAAAAGTCAGTTTAGATACGAACTACTCCGCGAAAGTTGTTATTGCTGCTACGGAGTATTAGTTATAATCTGATGAGCCATATTATGTGGAAAATAGGTAATTTTCAAGCAGATAGGCCGGCTGAGTCGATCACGTACGTGAGCACCAAAAAAATAGATCGCACACGGACGACATGGACGCGAATCTGGAGGAAGGCGGCGGCGCGGGGACGGCGCCGGATACCGGCGGGAATTTCAGCGGCCTCGACGGCTGCTTCCTGTCTTGCGTTTTCTCCATGTGGCTAATTGGGGCCATCCTATACGCGCTTCTTCTCTCCGACATGTGGAATGACGATGCAGCTAATAATGGATTTCTCCCCGTGGCCATCGCCGGCGGCGTGTTCGGCGCCATCGGCTTCGCCGTCTTGGTCTACCACGCTCGCCGCTTCTGCTGGTGCTGCCGGTCGTCTGGCTGCATGGACCGCCGCCGTGACGGCGTGCTGGATGCTGAGTAAGCTAATCTGCGTGTTAGCTTCCGCGTGCGACATCCTCTGTATCGCATGAAAAATGCTAGTCTTATTTTCTACAATTGGATTATTATCTCTTCATCTGTTTCATTGTTAGATGTGGGTCAATCTGTGTCAAAGAACCAATGTATCTCCATCGTCATCGCAGGCTCAGCGTTCCTTGCCGTTGGAGCCGCCGCGTTGGCCGCCCTCGTCTTCCACCCTTGTCGTGGCTCTCGGAGGTGGTTTCTAGATGATTAGCATTCTAAGGGCATGTACAATAGTGTTGAGTCAGCTATCTGCAACAGAAGGTTATAGATGGTTTTGATGACGTGGAGAGAAGAGAGAGTAAGGCTGTCTATAAAGTTCTAGATTGTCTGTTGTAATCTTACAGACAGCTTCGATATTTTGTTGTTGTACGAGCGGTGGCTATAATTTATACTCATACATAACTGGCTAAAAATAGATATCTCACAGACAGAGTATTGTATAAGTTGTCTATAATATTGTCTATAAACCAATGTACATGCCCTAAACCAGTAGGGAGTTACGTCCCACGCTGAGACAGCAACAAGGGTCCTAATTATTAGGTTTGGAAATCATCTGGAGCTCTTCCACGTGTGCCCTATTCAGCTGCAACGCCGCTCCTTCCGTTTCAAAATATGAGATGTTTTAGCTTTATGAAATAAGTGTATCTAGATCTCTTATTGTGTGTAGATTCATTCCAAAATTTAGATGAACCTATACACTAAAAGAATATAGATACACTCTTTTCACAAAGCTAAAACCTAGTATTATATTTTGTAACGGAGGGAATATCTATTATATACTAAAAGTAATACAAGGTTGTGTTTTGAGGCACCAGGTTGATCCACATCATCTAAAATTTCGTGATGGTTACGATTTAACGAGAATTAATTAGTTATGTAACCTGTTTGACACAATACCTGTTGCCAAGTGCATCGTGTGGGCTCCCATAATTAGTGTGCGCACGCTATCCTCTGGTTGGAACGTGATAATTGGAAACAAAAAACAGACAGGAACGTGGTGGACTGGTGGCTTTGAGAAAAAAAAGGAACCCAAAACTCAAGCATCCATCATCAAAAGCTGAAGTTTTTTATGAATCAACAAGGAAACCGGAACCAGATTATGCTGATAAGTGCATCACGTGGTCTCCCATAATTACGTTGCATCTGCTATAAAAAAATTAACCGTGTATGCTCGCTAACCCTGTAGGTGGAACGTGATAGTTGCAAAAAAAATCAGGCTGGAACGTGGTGGCTGTGAGAAAAAAGAATCCAACGTGATCAATATCCATCATCAATGCCTCAATTTTTTCTATGGATCATCAATTAGAGCAATATGTAATGCACAAAGAACCAGAATGAGATAGATTCGTCTACATGGCTGCTGCTAAATCGTGCAAATTGCTGAATTGTGCTCCCTTGGATCGATCCAGCTGGACATTGATATTTCACGGGGTACAAAGCTATACCATACTCATCTATTATGCCGGCTCAGCTACAGGCGGTATTGCTGTCACACTGAAAATAGTCTTCCAAATGATACACGAGGGACTAAATTAGCACTGATTCTACAAGTGGTTAAAAGAATATTCTGATTTAAGGACAGATGATGTGAAACCTAGAATTTTATGCAAACAAAGAAACGTACACAACCCAAGATTTTCAAGAGGATAGTACTTGGGATGTTGGATGATTGTTCTCGATATCCTTAAAAATTTCCATTGGCTGGTGAATTGATTCATATGTTTCATCTTTAGTATTTACATATCATGGCAATAATATTTTTATTAAGAGGGCCTAAAATACTTAGTATCTTGATTCATAGGAATTTTTCAAGCGGATATTATTTTGTTTGTATGGAAGATTTCTTCGACATTTTGTATTTGTCTTTCTGTGATGTTAAAATATCAACATATCATCACATGACATTCCAATCGTGCAATGAAATTGAGGACTACTTATGAGTTTTGAACTATGTTCTCCAGGTCACATAGTCATTTTGCATAGTAGAAAATTTTATTTGGCGGAGTGTGTAGAAACAAGTGATTGACGTCCGGTATAACATTTAGAAATTTTTAATAAAAAATATGATATAACAGTCGATGAAATTCTATAAAAAATGAAAACTTTATTTTACTACCATTGGATCCATACACACTCACAAAACTCCTATAGGATTTTGGAGTCGCCAACTTCAACGTTATCGAAGTCATCACATTAGTTGCTCTCGATGGGAATGTCTTTCACATTAAGATATATTCCTTCTTAATGACATACTAGGGGCTAAATCACCACATTTTGTCGTGATCGGTGATAATGACCTTTCAGTGATAGAATATTCCAGCTTAATGAGACACATGACATAAAGCCTTAGATTTGATCACCGATGGACCGTGGCTACAACCAGGCTACTTACCATCCAACCACAAGTTGGTTTTGAATAAAAGTACACATTTTTAATTTGAGTACCCAACGTAAAAACATGATATGTTCCGAAAGCCGTTTTATTGAAAATAATGCTCATTGATGCATGTCATACCATCGTAATAAGACCTTAAAACCTTTTGTCCAATTTGCATATGTATGCAAGGAAAAGTGTATGATTCTATGATTTCAAGGATAGGATGAGATATACTTGACCGTTCTCGGTATCCTTATATGTTATTATTGTTGTCTACAAAATTCATTGATATGTTTTATCTTTAGTAGCCACACACCATGGCGGTAATATAATAAGTCTAGGCTATCTATTGATAGACATCTTTGAATAATTTATAGGTCTTTATATTATGTAAAAGGATCAATGTAAGAGGACATGGCAATCCAATCAGAAAACAAATTTATGATTAATAAGAGTCTTAACAATGTCACAAGCCGAGTAGTCAGGTAGCTTGACAAAAAAATACATGTCACTTAGTGTGTAGAACTAGACATAATGATCTCGCCCACAAATTTAAGATGGTCAAAGATGATAATGCATACATGATATTTTGTTTACCATGTTGTTTGTAATAGGTGTAGAGAATTTTTAATTCGTAACATATAATGTGAAATAATGTGATAGAGTCATGCATCTGTAACTTCGGCTACCGTTTTGTGAACTTGTAATCCCAAAAGAAAATATTTTTGCTATATATTAATATAACAAATAATCATCAAAATTTCATGGAGGAACAACATTCATGTCTCTAAAACATACCACATTTTGACATGGAGTATGTAAATGAGTGGAAGAACTATCTAAAGAAGATATTTCTCATGATTTAATGTGGCTTAACTATTAAGAAGGACAAATAATGTTTCTTCCAGTTCATCCAATTATCATAGTCAACTAGCCTCACACATTGATCTAGCATCGTGTATCCATTTAATTATATAATATAACTTACAACCGACACACATGGGTGTTTTGGCACAAACGACATAATAATCACTCGATGGCCAAAAATGGCATACGTGTTATTTACCATATTATATGCGATAGTTGTAGAGCAGTTTTGTTTCTTATGACATAACAGGTGATAATGTGATATCCTTGAAACGATATTATTATTTGTGGAACACTTTGAACACACTAAAGACGATGTCCTCGCATTTGCGAGGGCCACCTCGCTAGTTAGAGTATAATTGTACTGCTTTTGAATATTGCAATATGAGTCTATGAATCTTGTTAACCTGATCCACTCGTGTGTTCTCTACTTGTACTGCTTTTGAATTTGAATTTGAATTTTGGCACATCGTTGATTCACTCTTGTGATGTGTGCTTGTACCTTTGGAGATGGATCTATCCTATTGTAACATTTTGTACCCACTTTTAACTTAGTGTTAACTGACATTTGTTTATGTACACAGGCACTCCCTCCTCGATGTTCACTCTAACCGACCCTTGAAAACTTACCATGTGAACGCCACTTTCTTTTCAATAGTACTATAATCTACCCATCGATTTTCCGTGAGAAAAAATCGAAATAAATCACTTGTTCCCATAAGAAAATTGCAAAAACCCACCACTTTTGGAACATATGTATAGAAAACCACCGGTGTTCAGATTTTTTTGCAGTAAACCACCAGATCAGTGTAAGTTTTTTCAAAAAACACTAATAATCTGTCAACTTTTCATGGGCTAAGGTCATTTCTGACCGGTGGATCCCTATGTCAGGGTGGTGTGGCACTCGTTTTCAGGCATACGACCATCGTCATGACCTCTTTGATCATGTGCTTGGTCACACTTCGACGTGGAGCCGCTGATCTGTTACGTGTGGATACTAGTAAAGGTACGACGCTTGGAGCACTTGGTCGTAGAGTCGTTAGTGCCAAAATGCATCTCCTCACGACTTGATAAGTCTCATTGCGGGAACCAAAGCTCGTTTTCATCAATCTCGTTATCGACAACTTCTTCTAGATAGATCTTCGAGGGTATGATCTATTGCCTTACTCCCATATAATTTGATCAGGTTTATGCGTTAGAATTTTTTCGCGTAGCGCTTTCCCCAATAGGCTGGGCTGAACATTAGTGTGTGTATATAGAAAATTGCGTGAAACTCTAATGTTTTCAAAATAGGCCAAGCGGGTACGAGGCTAGTCATATTGCGTTGCTCCAGCGCCAGTTCAAATAAACCTTCACTAAACACATGTCCAATTTACCCTCAGAGTGAGTCGCCACGTGTTATCTTCGCTAGTGAGTTCATCCTTCTTAGTGTGCATAGAGAATAACTAAATAGGGTAAAATTCCTCACGCCGCGATAACCAATGGATAACATGTGGCAACATTTACTAAATGGATAAAATATGTCACAAGTGACATCTTGAGAGTAAAAGTGAAACTATTCTACTAAAGTTCTTCGCAAGAAAACATCAACATATATGATTACAAGGGAGTTTAGAGTAAACATTATAAACCATACAAGGATTCAAAGACTCTGTAGTTTAACTAAATTATTGTTCAAAGCTTGAGCTTTTTGAACTAAAAATACTCGAGCTTGTAGAGATTCAATGTTTGAAGCATCAACCTCATAAGATCCAGTGAAGTAGTGGATGTCTTGAGCTTAGATATACAAACTATATATCAGATTATATTATTGCATGTTATTATTAAAAAATGTTGTTATCGTTAGAACTAAATCAGAGGTCGAATAAAATTATATTAAGTAAAATTTAATTAGATTTTACTTAATGTAACAAATTCAAAATAGCTAATAGACTCTATCTATACACACATAAATATATAGATCTCGAGAACGACAATATCCCTTCAAACCCTGATAGCACTTCAGGCAGCATCTTGGTAGCTACTACCGGCTTTCTCATTTGCAAATAAGATAACTACCGGTGTCACAGACCTTCGAGAGCTGTTAGTTTGCAGGTCATACTAATGTTCGCAACATGTTTTGTAGTTGTTCAAATTAAACTAAATATATTTTATACTAAACTATTGTTCTTCTTTATGAGTTCTTTTTTAACATATTACAATATCAACCAGTATAATTTACTATTAATGTTTTGCCATAGTTAACAATATTTGAATGTTGCTAATATTAATTGTACTATTCATTGTCATATTGTTGTAATATGAATCATTGCAAATTTTCAATTATGCTAAATTTAAACCATATGTTATAAAAAACTTTATCATAGATTTTTTTGAAACTTTCATAAACTATATAGTGTATATGTATTATATGTGTGTGTGCGCGCGAGTGTGCGCACATATGTGTGTCTATGTATGTTCATGTCTGTTTAAACATCGTGGTTGCAATTTCTGAAGTGTAACATCTAACTAATATCCCAATAGTGGTTTCTGGTGGACGATTAGGCAAGCATATTTACATATATTCCTAGGGCATAAATCGAAACATTAGTACATGTGTCTTGAAATCTAAGTTGGTGATAAGCTGAAAATGCATGCATCCTCTATATTTGTCCTAGATGTGCCCTAGAGGCAAATAATAAAAAAGTTTATTATCAGTAGGGAGTTTCTAGATGATTAGCATCCTTGTCGTGGCTCTCGGAGGTGGTTTCTAGATGATTAGCATCCTAAACCAGTAAGGAGTTACGTCCCACGCCGAGACATCAACAAGGGTCTTATTTATTAGGTTTCAAATTCATCTCGAGCTCTTCCACCTGTGCTATAATCAACAAGGGTCTTAATTGATTGTACTGCTTTTGAATTTTGCAGTATCAGTCTATGAATCTTATTGATCTGATTCACTCGTGTGTTCTCCACTTGCACATACGAAAAAGATAACGCATGTTTTGTCCGTTTGTTTCCTGTCATAATCGGAGTTATCGTTTTCGTTTCTGATTCCGGCGGGACAAGAGGAAACAAAAACAATAAGACATGTTTCCGTTCGTTTCCATTTTATGTTCAAACCTACTCGCTACCGTCACCGTTGGCATTCACATGCGGTACCTAATAATAATGGGCTGCTTCTACCTCCTGCCCGAAAAGGGGGCCGAACAGGGGCGGAGGCATCGCCATTGACAGGCTCAGTGCTCCTTGCTGTTGGAACTACCACTTTGACCAGCCCTCGTCTTCTACCCTCGTCATAGCTCCTCTCGTCGACAGTATCTAGTTGGTTAGTATACAACTCCCAATTAGCTTTCGAATTCATATAGAGTGTGTGTTTCGACTATAATCATTGTTCTGCTTTTGAATTTTAGCAATGTCATTCTATGAATCTTACTAATCTGCTCAACTCTTTTGTTTTGTACTTGTACATACTGCTTTGAATTTGAACTTGGGGACTGACGGTCTATATATGAATCTTAAGACGATCCACTCTTGAGTTTTGTACATGTACTACAGATTCCGGAAAATGGCAAAGGTCCGATTACCAGCCGAACGGATCCAGAAAAAAATCCGATTGGCATGACGCTATGCTTGATGAATATAATGCTCTAATTCCGAATGACCCTTGGTATTTAGTGCCTTGCCCTGCAGGTATCAACATGGTTTCCCGCAAGTGGATCTTTCGGCATAAATTTCATTGAGATGGGTCTCTCCCGTGCTATAAGCCAAGATGGGTGGTCCACGGATTTTCGCATTGTCCGGGTGTCGATTATGATGAGCCCTTAAGATTCGTGGTCAAGCTAGCAGCCATCTGTGTTGTTTTGAGCATCGCCACTTTCCATTCTTGGCCCATACACCAATTGGATGTCACGAAGGCTTTTCTTCATGGAGATCTTCAAGAGACCGTGTAATGCCAACAACCCTCTGGTTTTTTCCGACTCCACTCGCCTTTCTCATGTATGTCTCCTTCACAAATCCCTTTATGTCCTCAACAAGCTCCCCACACATGGTTTCATCGTTTCACCTCCTTCATTACATCCTTGGGTTTTGCTATTTCAAAATGTGATACATCACTATTTATCCTCCACCACGGCACATCCATTGCATATTTATTACTTTATGTTGATGACATTATAATTACAACCAATTCCACCACTTTACTTTCCTCCATTATCCAATCCCCCCACCATGAGTTTTTCATGAGTGACTAAGGCGGCATGCACCTTTTTCTTGGCATCAATGTTCACCGCACGCACACTGGGCTCTATCTCTCATATTAGCAGTACACCCTAGAGGTCCTTGATTGCGCCAGTACGCTGAATTGCAAGCCCATTGCGACTCCCATAGACACACGGTACGAAATTTTAGCACATGATGGATCTCCTGCAGCCGATCCCTCTTTTTATCGCATCTTGGCAGTGGTGCTTCAGTACCTCACATTGACCCACCCAGACATCTCCTATGCGGTCCAGCAAGTTTGCCTCTTTATGCATGCTCCTCGCGATGCGCACTTTCAACTCGTCAAACGTATACTCCGGTATCTCAAGGGCACATCCCACTATGGGATTCCATTGTACAAGGACTCTTCGCGAGAGCTTATTGCGTATTTAGACACAGATTGGGCTGGGTGCCCCAACAACCGGAAGTCCATGTCAGGCTTTTGTGTTTTCCTTGGTAGCAACCTCATCCCCTGGTCCTCGAAGCGGTAGCACACCGTCTCATGTTTGAGTGCGAAAGACGAATACGTAGCCATGGAGAACCGTGTGGCAGATTCATTATGGTTGTGACATTGATCGAGATCCATCAACCCTCTCAGCACACATTTACTGTGACAACATCAACGCGATGTTCATGTCGAGAAATCCGGTCTAACATCAATAAACAAACATGTCGAGATTGACCTTCACTTCATGCGGGATCACATCGTCCTCAGAGAAGCTCATGTTCTCCATGTGCCTACAAGTTCCTAGTTTGCTAACATATTTACAAAACGGCTATTGACTTCAGAGTTTCATGATTTTCGGTATAGTCTAAACATTCGCCAGGTATCATTCCGACTTTGGTGGCTGTTGAACACATTGTATAGTCGTGTAACCATGTATGCCCTGTTTGTTACACCTTTTCTTCTGCTTTTTGCTCCAAAAGAACTGGCCGAAACAAATAGTTGCAAATAGCAAAGCACTTCTGATAATCGCCGCTATGAAATAAACTTCAAGCGGGGAAGCTAGAAGAAGCGACGCAAGATGCGCTTCCCATATGTAACACCCTCGAATCAGCCCTATGCAGATTTTAGCGCTTTTCGCCAAACCCGCATAGAAACGATTCAAACATGCCCACCAGAAACTTGCATGTGGGAGGCAAACAAAGTAATAACATTACACAATAGTTCACGATGGAACCCACAGAAACATATATATATATATACACACACAATAACAACTCAACGAGTCAAGAATACAGATATACAGTAGAAAGATCCAAATCACATTGAAAATGATACAACATCCGAGTACGGTTAAGAAGCAAAATGGCGTCCATCACCCTGCCCAGGCCAAGCTAGAAGGGTAACCCTGCTAACGATGTCGAACTTATACCTGTCAAAGCAAAAGGGGTGCCGACAAAGGGCAAAGGAAAAATGGAGTGGTCAGTACTGAGACCAGTACACAACGAGTCTAGAATTCAGAGCATGCATAGGTATGGTGGACTGAAGTGGCCTCGTAGCATGCACTAAACAACCTATAGAGACTCGACACATCTGTAGGTTTTTAGAGAGAGGTAAGAAAGACCTATGCGGGACCAACCTGATACTAACACCAATCATACCCATCCTGGTATTTTCCCCCTCAGACCGAACGGGGAAGTCAAAACGAGGAACTCACATAGTTGGCAGTTTTATTCGTTTCATTATAGTTGCAGCAGTTACTAGTCAGATATCGATGGTATAAGGCATTCCAATGTCACGACCAGTTGGAACTTTTAATTAACCATTCTGTTGTGGTTGCATTACTTACTAGTCATATACAATTAGCCAGAGATATCCCAAATTCAGCAGTTGTTGGCACTTTTATTTACTCATTCCGTTATAGTGAAACTGATTACTAGACATGTCAAAGTCAAATTTATAGCACTACTTTAGTTATGGTTGTCTATGATCGAGATACTGTGATCCAAGTCGTCCATAATGATACGCCGTAAATGTATCTATAATTTTTTATGTTCCATGCTTGTTTTATATCTACTTTCTTATGTTTTGTTCATACTTTGAGGTATTTTTATACATTTTCTAGAACTAACCTATTAACAAGATGCCACAGTGCTATTTGCCTGTTTTCTGCTATTTTTGGTTTCAGAAAAGCTAGTAAGGAAATATTCTCGGAATTGAACGGGACAAAAGACAAAGTCAATATTTTACCCGAAGCAATACGGAGACCGAAGGGGAGACGAAGTGGCACGCCACCAGGGGGTGTGGGTCCCCTAGTACTCCAGCAACCTTGTCCCTTCGCTATAAAAGCCTCCCAGGATGAAAACCCTAGTACCCGATCAAAATTCCACGAAAGAGTCTATAGCCGCCGCCATCTCCATTCCTAGATCAGGAGGGATCTAAAGCTCTTCCCGGCACCCTGCCAGAGGGGAGAGATCACCCTGGAGGCCTTGTTCATCACCATGTCTGCCTCTGGTGTGATGTGTGATTAGTTCATCCTTGGACTACAGGTCCATGTAGTAGCTAGATGGTTGGTTCTCCTCCTTTGTGCTATCATGTTTAGATCTCGTGAGCTCCGTTCATGATCAAGATCATCTATTTGTAATCTTACATGTTGTGTTTGCGGGGATCCAATGGATATTAAGATGTTATTTCATATTGATTATTGATTCTATCATGTCTATGTTATTTATGATCTTTCATGCTCTCCGTTGTTTGTAGCTATCTTGGCCAACTAGATGCTTGCAACTCCAAGAGGGAGTATTTATGCTCGATAGTGGGTTCATGCCTCTAGTAATCTGGGGAAGTGACAGAAATCTCTACGGTTGTAGATGTGTTGTTGCTACTAGGGAGAAAACAACAATCCTTTGTCCATTGGGTAATCATATTGTTTACTTTACACACTTTTCTTAATGCAATTATCTGTTACTTGCAACTTAATCCTGGAAGGGGTTCAGATGATAACCTGAAGGTGGCTTATTAGCCATAGATGAAGTTGGATTGCGGTCTATGTATAATGTTGTAATGCCCAATCAAATCTCATAAGAGTCAAGATGTCTAGAATATGCATTGTTATGCTTTCTCAAATCTGTCAATTGCCCCGCTGTAATTTGTTCACCCAACATGTTATCTATCTTAAGGAGAAACATCTCTAGTGAACTATGGACCCCGGTCCATGTTTTTACCATTGCTATACCTTCTACTGTTACTATTTACTATTTACTTTCTGTAAGTAATTACTATCTTCCACACAATACGTTTAATTCTTTGTTTTTAGCAAAACCGGTGAGATTGACAACCTTACTATAAGTTGGGAGCAAAGTTCTGTGGTTGTGTTGTGCAGGATTCCAAGTTGCTAGCAACACCTTGCAGTTGTTTCCTTGCTCCTACTGGTTCGATAACCTTGGTTTCATAACCGAGGGAAAACTTGTTGTTGTGCTCATCATACCTTCCTCTTGGGGTTCCCAACGAGCTCTACATTTTGAACCATCAAGCACTTTTTCTGGCGCCGTTGCCGGGGAGTTAAGGACAGCTTCACAAGGGGAGTCTCTCATAACCAATCTCTTTACTTTGTTTTTTGTTTTGCTTAGTTTACTTTTGCTTTCTTTTGCTTGTTTCTTCATCAAAAATACAAAAAAATAGTTCCTACTATAGTTGTTATTTTTGTTAGTCTGTTATTGTCTTGCTTTATCATGCTTTCCATCAATGGTTGGTTTCTTTGAAACTAGATCTTATTGGCAATGTGGGTTCACAGAAGAACAAAAATATTATTATAATGAACAACGCTTGTCACAAAAAGGGAAACACTTATGGGAACAAATTAATAAATTATATGCCATTGCTAGAAACGTGTGCTCTACTTATAATGTTACTTATTGCTTTGATAAATCTTATTACTGTAGGAGGTATAAACATCTCCCACTTCAATGTGAGTATAATGATAATGTTACCATATCTTCTTATGCTAAGGGAAATTATGACTTTTATGATGTGGAGCAAATTGATGAATTTATTTCTTGGAAGGGTGCTTTCAAACTTGCTTATTTGCTTGAAAATATTGATGATGCACCTTATAAATAGGAGGTTTATGATATACTTAATTTTTTCTTAGATAATTACAAGGAAGAAAATAGATATGTTCTTGAATATATTAATAGATGCTCTCCACGAACGGAAGAGACTAATGCCTTGCAGGCGCCTATGGAAGAAGAAATTTGCTGAAACTGGAAGCTCATTGGATGGAAAAGAGCAGGAGTGTAATGATCAAGAGGAGGAAGAATGGAGCAGCTACCCATGTCTACCTCTCAATAAGAGTAACTCTTTAACTAATACCTTATTCTCTCGTCCTCCATGCTTACCAAAGGAGGATGAGTGTGATATTTTATATTGTTGAGTTTGTTCATGATGCTACTGAAAATCATTATGAGAGAGGAAAATATGGTTGTTAGAATTCTCATGTTACTAAAACACCTCTCTTTATATTGAAAGTTCCAAAGTTGCTCTTGTTTTATCTAGCAATTCTTGTTACTATATGCTTCTTTGATTTATTTTATTACAAGATTCCTGTGCATAGGAAGTGGGTTAGATTTAAACGTGTATCATATTTGCTCCTTGATGCTCTCTTTTGCTTCAATTCATATTTCTTATGTGATCATCTTCTCAAATTACTGAGCCTAGCTCAAAGGCGTTAATGAAAAACACTATTGGGAGATAACCCAAATTATTTTTACTTTCAGTAAGTTTTTATTTTGTTGAGTCTTGGAAGTTATTGTCTCAGTAATAACCTCTTCTTATCCTTTTTGTGTGGGTTTTGTGCCAATAATAACCTCTGAGAGAAGTAAGAATTGGGAAAGTTGCAATCCCGAAACAGATTTTTTGTTTTTCACTATAAAAAATCGTGAAAAATCCCTGTACGTAGGATTGAGCTGTAATTTTCTGTGCCTATGCCCCAGGTTATTATCTAACTTTCGTTAGTTTATCACTTTTCGATTTGAGCAACAAAAGGTCTTCGAAAAAAATCGGTTTTTACCACCTGGTCTGTTTTGACAGATTTCTGCCATTATTTGCATTTGCCCCTTAATCTCTTTCTCTTTGAGTTATCTTTAATCATTTGAGATTTTAGAAGGAATTGCTTCAGTAGCTTGTGTTTTAATGGAAGTTTTAATTGTATTGAAACTGAACCTAAAGGCTTATTATCTTGAGTACACTAATGTTGCTAATGAAGATTGTGTCAAGTTTTGTATGAAGGAAATTTTAAAGTGTAGGAAAGAATAATGTGATAAGATGAAGTATGGACAAAAGCTCAAGCTTGGGGATATACCATCCGTGTCACCCCAAGAAATATTCAAGAAGTACAAGCGTCAAAGCTTGGAGATGACCAAGGCATCCCCTTCTTCATCAATAAAAATCCCAGGTTTTCTTCCAAAACACTTCATTTTTATTGTTTCATGCACAATTGTGTTGTTCTTAGAGCATCTTCGTTCTTGATTTTAGTTTTCTTTTGTTTAGTTTGCTTAAATAAATTTGATGGACCCCTGTATTCATATGATATTTCAAATAAGTTGATTGGTGATTGAAAAAGAGTAGGAAAGTTCATGCTTATAAGTGGTACAAAAGGAGTTTTGTTTTGACTGTGGCCTAGACTTTATCATGTCATGTGTGATATTGCTTTGACTTTATGCTTAGTAATTATTGCTGTAGCATGACTTGTTCCAAACAATTGAGATTGCATAATGTGCCTTGAAAGAATCATGTGTTGTTCTAGCATACAAAAACATAATATTGTGGTATTCTCCTTCGATGCTTTATTTGGGTTGACTTGGCACATGCTTACACCATGTTAAGACTATGTACCAGTCACCTTAGCCTCTATGATCATTTAGTTTTTTGACTTGTAATATCACTTTATGCTTTAATTAATAATGTTTTGTCGCTTTGTGTGATTATGGCCATTAGTGCTCTCTTAGTTGGTCACTCCCAGTCTTTTGCTAGCCTCCACATGTACTAAGTATGAGTTCCACTCATGCATCCAACCCCCAAGAAAACCAAGTTGTTCCATAGAGTCCACTATAAATTCCTATGCATGGTGTGTTACACCATTCCAAGTATATTCATGCTTTTATCTACCTTCCAAATTAAACTTGTTATGTCAAAATTAGTGATTAAAGATCTCACAAACTTGATAGCACACTTTACTTTCTTGCACTTAATAAACTTGAACCATTGCGTCCATCTATGTTGTGTATATGCGTGCACTTTATAAGTTGAGAATTAGCAGAACCATGATGTCATGGGGAATGCTTTCAACATTGCACTTATTATTCAGTTGATATCATGTTCTTTTGTTTATGGATCCTGGCGTTGTGAAATAAAAGGAGAACTTGTAAGCTCATGGAGTTTGTATATGTGTTAGAGAAACGCCTGGGCGGCTAGCCTAAGCCATGCCTAATCATGGTGGAAACTGATGTCTACGCACTTCTATTCTTGTAGACAGTTGTTGGGCCTCCAAGTGCAGAGGTTTGTAGAACAACAACAAGTTTTCCCTTAAGTGGATCACCCAAGGTTTATCAAACTCAGGGAGGAAGTGGTCAAAGGTATTCCCTCTCAAGCAACCCTGCAATCAAGATACAAGAAGTCTCTTGTGTCCCCAACACACCCAATACACTTGTCAGGTGTATAGGTGCATTAGTTCGGCAAAGAGATAGTGAAATACAAGTGGTATGGATAATTATAAGTGGTAACAATGATATAAAATAACTTGATGGCGTGGAAGAGACTAAAGGCAAACTGAAATAAATAAGGAAGCAAGCAAACATGTAACAGATCTAATTGCAAACGGTGTTTCAGTGCTTAGAAACAAGGCCTAGGGATCATACTTTCGCTAGTGAACACTCTCATATAAATATATTATCTTTATGATACTACCCTTAACTACTCTCCGGTTGGACACTCTAATTGTTGGTAGGGCTATAACATCACACCTCAAAGTAAGCCTTTCTGTGGCATCCCGCTAGAATCACTGCTTGAAAATCGCTGTGTTTTTGTGCATTGCATCATCATGACCGCATGCTCATGTCATCATGCCACATTGCATTTGAGCATCGTCATCATCATGCATGGTTTGTTTGAAAACTATTTTCGAAAAGTCTGGTTTTGTTTTCTAAATGCCCCGTCTTTATTTCAAATTAAAACACCGGTCTTCCGGATTATTTTGTTTCGTCTAAAAATGGTTTACAAAAGCCCCGTTTTAAATAAATAAAATATTTTAAAATTGTTTTAGGAGGCAGCCCGCCAGGCCCGAAAGCCCGGCCGGCCACCTCCAAACCCTAGTCTAAAATACCCAGACAAATCCTACCCTAGACCTTTTCCTTCCCTCTCTCTACCTACCCCTCCACCAGCCGCCACTCCTCTCTCCCCCTCCACCGCACACACACATCCACCTCACCCCGTCCACTCAGAACTCGCCACCTCACCAACCACCCCTCCACCCTATACTCCCAGCCCGCCACCTCATCAACCCCCCACACACGCACACCACACGCAACGCACGCTGTGCCCACCCTCGCGTCAACGCGACGCGATGCAGCGCCCGCTCCCCCTCGCCTGGTCCCACCTCCTCGCACCGCACAGCCGCCCGCGTCCACCCCGTTTCCGCATGCCACGGACGCCCCCGGCCCCACCTCGATCCCCTCACCCCGTGCCTTGGGTTCCTCTCCTCCTCGCCTACCAACTACCACCGCTGCCTGGATCTCGCGACAGTCACCGTCGAGCTGCCCTTCCACGCGTCGGCCACCACCCTCTACGGCGCCCCTCGTCGGCCGCTCCAGCGGCTCCCCTCTGCAGCCCGGCCCGCCGCAAGCTCCTTGTCGCCTTCTCTTTTCCCCGGTCGCCCGCCGGTGCCCTCTTCTTCGCCCACGCTCGACCCCACCTGCGCCGCCTCTGCTTCCTCCGAGCGATCGCCGCCATCAAGTTCATCGCCGCTGCCTTCTACTCCTCTGCCTCGCGGCAGCACCGCCACCTCGTCCCGCCACCGTCATCCTCACCGACTCCGGCCGTGTCCCCGCCTCCTCATCACGCCGCTCCCCCGTCCCCTTCGGCGAGCTTCGTCGCCCCGCCGTCCTGGGCATCGCCTCCTCCTCTTTCCCAGGACGCCTGCCGTTAGAGCACGCCCATGCACCGCCCCGGTCGCCCCATCTCCTTCCCCGCCATCGCGCATGCTCGCCCCACAACGAGCCGGCTGACCTCGCCCCCAAGCTCGCCCAAGCGCCTCGTCTCCGGCGCCCCTGTTCATCCGCGCCCGGCCCCACGCGAGTCCCTCGCTACTGCCAGCGTCGTCTCCGGCCACCCTGCCTCCGGAAGCTTCCTCCTAGAGCGCACGTGAGGGACCGGTTGCGAGCTCGCCTGGCGGCATCCTCCTCCATCTCCTCCGCTCGGTGCAGCAACTTCCAGGGCCGTCCTCGTGTCCTCGTGCTGCCAGGCCCTCCGTGTGGTGCCTTGTGAACTTGTAACCTGCTCAGCCGTGTTTGCTTTTCCTGTAGCTGCATGTCTCCTAGGTGTTCGCCCGTATGCCTATCCCGAGCCTCCGTTGCACCAGTCATGCTAGCACACTCTCGCTTTGCCATCGGAGCTTTGTCTTCCATCCGTGCTGCTTGTTGTTGTCCACCAAAGGATACCGATGCAAGATCAACTCTGACTGAACCCGAGGATTCTGACATGATCTTCCCCTGCCGACAAGGTCTACTACGCGAACCCGAAGACCGCGGATGCGACAAGATCGTCTCTCGGACGCCAAGTCCTTCGGCCCCGAAAAACCGATGACCCGACCAAGATCCGAAGACCGAACCCTGGCGCGCCAAGTTCTTCGACCCCGAGGACCAATCCATCGGATGCGACAAGACCTCCTTCTCGGAACCACCAAGCACTTCATCCCGAACGCCAAGACCGACCCGCTACGCGGACTCGACAAGATCTTCGCGACGACAAGATCGACACCGACCAGGGCGAATCCGATGCGCCCCCGACGCCAAACCAAGTCCTTCTTCCCGGAATGCCAAGCTCTCCTTCTGTTGTTCGAGACCAATCCCGTCGAACCCTGAGACCCAGACCCGAACCCCCGGAACCCAAGATCGCCGAGTTCCCTATGTGTGACCCCTATCCGAGCCTCTATTTTATAAATGCTATATATAGTTGTTGCATATTAAATCATTCAGACTTACAAGCATATTGTGGGTGTTTGGGGCTATTTCGAGGAATCACCTAAATTAAATATGGAGTCTATATGCGGGCTATTCTAGTCTTATTCCGGACACCATTAAAATTTGTGTAGCGAACCGATACCATGTTTTGCCTTGTTAAGACAACATTTAAATTGCGGGGTTTCTAAATAACTTGAACCGTGTAATTAATTATCGGGACCCCGGTTCCGCTTAATATTGCCTAATTGCACCGCATCTGCATCATTTCCTAATCATGCCGGATCTTCTGCAGTAGTATTAAATAGTGTATCCGGTGTTTCTTTTAGTGCTTTGCTTCTTCACGGATTAGGCCGTTGAGTTGATGTGAGCTTCGACAAGTTCTTCGGATATATCTTCGGCAGTGTTTCCCAAGCGAGCATTCTCCCCCTTTCTACCTATTCTGCATTTATAGTCTTTATTTCCTCCTGTTGATCTATTGTTATCCGTGTCGCGATGCTTTAGTTCCGTACACCAGTTATATCCCGTGTAGCCTCTATATTGCCTTGGACACCTCCTATTACCCGTGTTTGGTAGATAGCTGGCCTTGCGAGTCGTAGTTGCTTGCTCAAGTGCGATCTCATGTTGTCAAGTACAACAGTTGTTGGAATGCTGCCAGATGTTTATGGTGGAGATGATCATGACTTTAAATACAACTATTAAATTGCTGTGATAACTAATGAAAGTGGCACCGGTGGTCTATTACATGCTATTTGGTTTTTCATGCCCACTTGTGTCCCGTAGGCCCCGAGTACTTGATACCTGTTCCTTGACTATTCGCACTATCCACATACAGGAGACTCTATGAATCCCCCTTAGCCAGAGCTTGATTCATTTCTTATTTCTTGGGGCCACAAACTAGTTTGGGGTTTTATTACTATCCTGTACCTATGCCATGCTTTACTGCTTTATTTAAGATTATGTGTGGAGCACCTGTACTATTTTGGATCGTGCCACGTTTTCACGGTATCGACAAGCCCAGTCACACTTTCGGGTTCCCAGTCATTTACAGCCATCGTCACAAACTCTGGGTCCGTTCCGGAGCCGGCCAACTTTGTTGCGGGTAGCTTAGTGGGGTGGCCCCCTGAAATATTTTATGAATCCTGTGATCGCTTTGTCGTGAAAGCCTCATTGGGTTTTGAGTGGGTTTTTCCGAGGTTGATCGTGTGTGTGTTGCTATTTGTGCACCCCTGCAGGGTAAATCTTTCTGAAAGCCGTGTCCGCGGTTATGGACGACTTGGAGCACAATATCTTGATCATAGACAAGCATAACTAAAGTAGTGCTATAAATTTGACTTAATATGTGACTAGTAATCAGATTCAACTACAACGGAATGGATATTAAAAATGCCAACAACTGGTGGAGCTGGGGTTCCTTGTGTCTTGTTATATCTGCCTAGTAAGTATTGCAACTCCAATGGAATGTGATAAAAGTGCCAATAACTGCTGGGTTTTGGGATTCCTCAGGATAATTATATCTGACTAGTAAATGTTCCAACTACAACGGAATGTTAACTAAAACTGCCCACTACTTATGCTATCAGGATGACTCATGCTATCTATATCTGACTAGTAAGTGCTGCAACTATAACGGAATGAATAAAACTGCCAACTGTGTGAGTTCCTCGGTTTGACTTCCTCGTTTGGTCTCGAGGGGGAATACCAGGATGGGTATGATTGGTGTTACTATCAGGTTGGATCCGGATAGGTCTTTCTTATCTCTCCCTAATAGCCGATAGCTAATTGAGTCTCTATAGGTTGTTTAGTGCATGCTGCGCTGCGCTTCCGTCCATCATACCTATGTAGGCGAGAGCCGCCGAATTCTAGCCTCGCCGTGTACTGGCCTCAGTACTGACACTCCTCTTTTTCCTTTGCCCTTTGTCGGCACCCCTTTTTTTAGCAGGTTTGAGATCGACGTCGTTAGCAAGGTTACCCTTCCGGCTTGGCCTGGGCAGGGTTATGGACGCCATTGGTTTTTCTTCAGGGCTCTTAGCCCCATTTGCATCTTGTCTGTAGTCGGACGCTCTATCGTTTTCAAGGTGATTTGAATCTTTGTATAGTATATCTGTATTCTTGACACATGGAGTCGTTGTTGTATATATCTGTTATGTGGGTTCCATCGTGGACTATTGTGTAATGATATTACTTCTTTCTCCACCCGCATGAAAGTGCTTGGTGGGCGTCCTTGAATCGTTTCTATGCGGGTTTGGCGGGAAGCGCTAAAACTTGCATAGGGCCAATTCGAGGGTGTTACACTTTCCCATCTAGAAAACCCCACACTTTCACCTTGAGTACTAGATGAGTCCAACAAACACCACAATTTCATAGAAACATCCAACTCCAGATATAACTCATAACAAGTATTTGTAATCTCTAGCCTAAGTGCCACCATGGTGAGCACGTTGTCACTTTCACACACATGGGGAGAGCAGAGATCTATTAAAGCACTTGAGTAGCAAGGTAGATCTATAGATTACAAGCTCATGATCTCAATAAGATCATGCATAGAGAGAGATGAACACATAGCTACCGGTAGAACCCTTAGCCTCGAGAGAGAACTACTCCCTCCTCGTCATGGGAATCAGCAATGGTGATGGAGATGGTGGTGGAGATCGATGGAGATGGCTCCGGGGGCACTTCCCCATCCCGGCAGGGTGCCGGAACAGAGACTTTCTGTCCCCCGAATCTCCCCTTCGGTGGCGGCAGCACAGCGGAACTTTTCGTGGATTTCTGATTGACTTTTTAGGGTTTATGCATCGGGAGGCTTCTTATAGGCGAAGAGGCAAGGTCGGTGGAGTGCTAGGGGGCCCACACCACCTGGTGGCGCGGCCAGGGCTAGCCCGCGCCACCATATGGTGTGGCCAGGCCCTAGCCCTCCTCCGTATCTGCTTCGGGCTCCGTGATTCTTCCAGGAAAATAGGAACTTTGGCTTTTGTCCCGTCCAATTCCGAGAATATTCATTTTCTGACTTTCCTGGAACCAAAAACAGCAGAAAACAGGCAGCTGTCACTATGGCTCTTGTTAATAGGTTAGTCCAAGAAATCATATGAAAAGTACTCCAAAGTTGGAACAAAACACAAGAAAGTGGATAAAACTAAGCATGGAACATAAAAAAGTATAGATACATTTGCAATGTATCAACATCCCCAAGCTTAACTCCTGCTTGTCCTCGAGTAGGTAAGTGATAAAAAGAAAGAATAATTTTTGAGGTGACATGCACCATCATAAACTTGATCAACGTATTTGTAAAACATTCAAAGCTGGGATCATAGTACTTCAATCATAACATGAAAGATAAAGTTCTAGCAATAAGCAAAGAAACTATGATGCAACATGAAAAGGCACAAACAAAAGATTCATAAATAATAGTGCTTTGCAAGACGTTTTCTTATTTCACATAAAGAAAACATGGCATAATAGTATTCAGCTTGTCCCTCAATAAAGTAGCAAATATAAATGCATAGGACACCTTCAAAGTTAATAAGAGTGACTAGATACAATAGTTTAAAACAAGCAATAACAAGTTATGCATCAATCAACTAGTCTTGGGACAATGCACATAGAACTAAGAGTAGCCACTATGCTCTCAAAGCAGGTGCATAAAGATAGAAAGTGGAGACTCAATGTAATGGTGGAAGAAAGGCCTTCATAGAAGGAAGTAGGGATTCAAGTCTCATAAAGAGCTTCCAAAAATTATGGTACTTATAGCTTTCAGCTCTCATTGCCCCTATCATAAGCATTTTTTAAGGTGATTAAGGTTGAAGTGACACAACTAAGAGGATATGCCTGACGAGTTATAAGCTGAAATCTCATGCCCCTTACTTACGAAGACCGAACCTCATGCTACTCAACTTTAGTAACAAGTAAGCTCTTGTCATTGTAAGTACATGTGTATCATAAAGAACCGCCAACGGGGTACCCCTTGCACATGATACAGGAGCTATCCCATAATCAAAATGACAAGGCAAGCAGACAATGAGCATCTCAGCAATCTTTTTATTTGCTATTTGCATAGGTTTTTATTGAGGATGCTTCATAGAGTGCTCATTATGGTGATGCTGCAAGTTTCCACCATGATTAGGCATGGCTTAGGCTAGCGGCCCAGGCGTTTCTCTAACACACATACAAACTCCATGATCTTACAAGTTCCACTTTTATTTCACACCGCCGGGATCCATAAGCAAAAGAACATGATATCAACGGGGTACAAAGTACAAGTGCAATGTTGAAAGCGTTCCCCATGATACATGGTTCTGCTAATTTCAACTTATAAAGCGCAAGCATATACGCAACAAAGAAGAACCCAATGGTTCAAGTTTATTAAATGCATAAAAGTAAAGTTTGCCATCAAGTTCGTGAGAGCTTTAATCACTAGTTTTCTCATAACAAGTTTAATTTGGAAGGTAAAGAAAAGCATGAATATACTTGGAATAGCATAAGCTAGTAGGTAGGTATGGTGGACTCTTTGGAATAACTTGGTTTATGGAGTTGGATGCATGAGTGGAACTCATACTTGGTTGTGGAGGCTAGCAAAAGACTAGGAGCGACAAACTAAGAGAGCAATAATGGCCATAATCATGCAGAGCGACAAAACATCATTGATCAAAGCATAAAGTGATACTAAAAGTTGAAAACTAAAGGATCTTAAAGGCTATAGTGACTTGGGATAGTCATAACATGGTGTGAGCATGCGCCAAGTCAACCCAAATAAAACATCAAAGGAGAATACCACAATACTATGCTTTAATATGCTAAAACAACGCATGATTCATCCAAGGCACATTAAGCAATCTCAATTGTTTATAACAAGTCATGCTACAGCAAAGAATAGTAAGCATAAAGCCAAAACAATATGAAGCATGGCATGACAAAGCATAGGCCACAGTAAAAAAGAAGCTCTCTTTACCACTTAAGCATGAACTTTCCTACTCTTTTCCAAACCAAACTATTTGAAAACCAATGTATGAAAGAGGGGGTCCAACCAATTTATTCAGAAAACTAAGAAAACCAAAACAAAAAAAAAAACGAAGATGCTCCAAGAACAACACAACTATGCATGAAACAATAAAAATGAAGCGTTTGGAAGAAACCTGTGATTTTTATTGATGAAGAAGGGGATGCCTTGGGGATCCCCAAGCTTTGACGCTTGTAATTCTTGGATATTTCTTAGGGTGACACGCATGGCATCCCCAAGCTTGAGCTTTAGTCCATCCTTTATCTCATTACTCATTCCTTCCATACACCTGAATTGTTTTTCTTCATACAAAACTTCACACAATCTTTATTAGCAACATTAGTGCACTCAAGATAATAGGTCTTAAGGTTCAGTTCCAACACCAAATAAACTTCCATTAGAACACTAGCTACTGTAGCACTTCCCTCAAAAATCTCAATTCCCCAAAATAACTCAAAAAGGAACCAACAAGAAGCAAATGCAGAAAATGGCAGAAATCTGTCAAAACAGACCAGCAGGTAAAGACGATTTTTTTCGAAGACCTTATGTTGCTCAAATAAAAAAGTGTTGAACTAACGAAAGTTAGATAATAACATGGGGCAGAAGCACAAATATTCACGCCTCAAAAGGACATACAGAGATTTTACACGAATTTTTACGTGAAGCACAGAAATCTGTTTCGAGACAGTAACTTTCCCAATCATTACTTCTCCCTCATTAGAGGTTACTCTTGGCACAAAAAGCAAATAAAAAGGATAAGGAGCGGTAATTACTGAAGTAATAACTTCTAAGACTCATCTAAAACTTTTGGGTTATCTCCCAATAAGTACTTTTCTTTAACGCCTTTAAGTTAGGCTTGATAGTTTGAGAACATGCTCACATAAGACATATGAATTTAAGTAAAAGAGAGCATCAAGAAGCAAATACAAAGCACATTTAAGTCTAACCCACTTCCTATGCATAGGAATCTTGTAAAGAAACAAGTCATGAAAGCACAAAGCAACAAGCATAGTAAAGCAAAATAAGTGCAACTTCAAGACTTTCAACATAAAGAGGGGAAACTTAATATTATTGAGATGCATAAAACTATGTTTCCCTCTCTCATAATAACTTTGAGTAGCATCATGAATAAATTAACAATATAACTATCACATGAAACATTCTTATCATGAGCCACATGCATAAAACAATTATTACTCTCCACATAAGCATAGTCATTCTTATTAATTGTGGTGGGAGCAAATTCAACAAAATAGCTATCATTATTATTCTCATCACCATAATCATCAAATATAGGAGGCATATTGTAATCATAATTAATTTTCTCCTCAATAGTAGGTGGACTGAAAATATCATATTCATCATTGTAATCATCATATATTGGAGGCATGGTATCATCATAAGCAATACAATAGCTATCTTCCAAAGCTGGGGAACTAAAAACATCATTTTCATAAAAACTAGCTTCCCCAAGCTTAGACTTTCCATAGCATTAGCAATAATGGTGTCCAAAGAATTCATACTAACAACATTTCTATTAGCATGCAAATAAATTTCCATAGGTTTTTTAAATTTCTCTTCAAACACTTCATGTCCTAACTCAAGATAAATACTATAAAGCTCTCTAATTTTGTTGTTGTTTTCCATTAAGCCTAACTAGTGAAAACAAGAAACAAAAAGACAAAATTGTAGAATCTAAAGGAAATAACTTCGAGCACTCACACCGCAGGATGTGAGTACCTTTTACCTTACCTCCCCGGCAACGGCGCCAGAAAATAGGCCTTTGCCGTGGGAGGTTCTTCTTCTTTAATCCTCCGGTGTGAATACCTTTTACCTTACCTCCCGGCAATGGCGCCAGAAAATAGCTTGATGTCTACGCACTTCTATTCTTGTAGACAGTTGTTGGGCCTCCAAGTGCAGAGGTTTCTAGAACAACAGCAAGTTTTCCCTTAAGTGGATCACCCAAGGTTTATCGAACTCAGGGAGGAAGTGGTCAAAGGTATTCCCTCTCAAGCAACCCTGCAATCAAGATACAAGAAGTCTCTTGTGTCGCCAACACACTCAATACCTTGTCAGGTGTATAGGTGCACTAGTTCGGAGAAGAGATAGTGAAATACAAGTGGTATGGATAATTATAAGTGGTAACGATGATAGAAAATAACTTGATGGCGTGGAAGAGACTAAAGGCAAACTAAAATAAATAAGGAAGCAAGCAAACATGTAACAGATCTAATTGCAAACGGTGTTTCAGTGCTTAGAAACAAGGCCTAGAGATCATACTTTCACGAGTGAACACTCTCATATAAATATCTTATCTTTATGATACTACTCGTAACTACTCTTCGGTTGGACACTCTAATCGTTGGTAGGGCTATAACATCACACCTCAAAGTAAGCCTTTCCCATCTAGAAAACCCCACACTTTCACCTTGAGTACTAGATGAGTCCAACAAACACCACAATTTCATAGAAACATCCAACTCCAAATATAACTCATAACAAGTATTTGTAATCTCTAGCCTAAGTGCCACCATGGTGAGGACGCTGTCACTTTCACACACATTGGGAGAATAGAGATCTATTAAAGCACTTGAGTAGCAAGGTAGATCTATAGATTACAAGCTCATGATCTCAATAAGATCATGCATGGAGAGAGAGATGAACACATAGCTACCGGTAGAACCCTTAGCCTCGAGAGAGAACTACTCCCTCCTCGTCATGGGAATTAGCAATGGTGATGGAGATGGTGGTGGAGATCGATGGAGATGGCTCCGGGGGCACTTCCCCGTCCCGGCAGGGTGCCGGAATAGAGACTTTCTGTCCCCCGAATCTCCCCTTCGATGGCGGCGGCAAAGCGGAACTTTTCGTGGATTTCTAATTGACTTTTTAGGGTTTATGCATCGGGAGGCTTCTTATAGGCGAAGAGGCAAGGTCGGTGGAGTGCCAGGGGGCCCACACCACTTGGTGGCGTGGCCAGGGCTAGCCCGCGCCACCATATGGTGTGGCCAGGCCCTGGCCCTCCTCCGTCTCTGCTTCGGGCTCCGTGAGTCTTCCGGAAAAATAGGAACTTTGGCTTTTGTCCCGTCCAATTCCGAGAATATTCATTTTCTGACTTTCTTGGAACCAAAAACAGCAGAAAACAAGCAGCTGGCACTGTGGCTCTTGTTAATAGGTTAGTCCAAGAAATCATATGAAAAGTACTCCAAAGTTGGAACAAAACACAAGAAAGTGGATAAAACTAAGCATGGAACATCAAAAATTATAGATACATTTGCAATGTATCAGAAACTTGCAGCATAACCATAGTGAGCATTCTGTAAAACATCCTCAATAAAAACCTATGCAAATAGAAAATAAAAAGATCGCTGAGATGCTCATTGTTTGTTGCCTTGTCATTTTTATATGGGATAGCTCCTGTAGCATGGGGCAAGGGGTACCCCGTTGGCGGTTCTCCATGATACACATGTACTTACAATGAGAAGAACTTACTTGTGACTAAAGTTGAGTAGCATGAAGTCCGGTACTCGTAGGCAAGGGCCATGAGATTTCGACTTATAACTTGTCAAGTATATCATCATATTTGGTCACTTTAACTTTAATCACCTAAATATGATTATGATAGGGGTAATGAGAGCTGAAAGCTAATAAGTACCATAATTTTTGGAAGATCTTTATGAAACTTGAAATCCCTGCTTCCCTCTTATGAAGGGTCTTTCTTTTTTACTTTTATGTTGAGTCTCCATTTTCTGTCTTTATGCACCAATTGAGAGAGCATAGTGACCTTTCTTAATTTAATATGCATTGTCCCAAAAATTGTTGATTGATTCATAACTGTGATATTGCTTGTTCTAAAATTATTTGTATCTAGTCACCCTTATGAACTTTGAAGGTGTCCTATGCATTTATGTTTTGCTATACCATGAGGGACAAGCTGAATACCATTCTTATTATGTTTTCTATATGTGAAACAAACAAATGTCTTTTAATGCATTATTATTCATGAATCTTTTGTTTGTACCTTTTTCATCTTACAACATAGTTGCTATGGCTTATTGTTAGAACTCTGTTATGTTCATGTTAGAGTACTTTGATCCCAGCCATCAATGATTTACAAATACTTTGATTAAGATTATGATAGTGCATGTCACCTCAAAAATTATTCTTTTTATCACTTACCTACTTGAGGACAAGCAGGAGTTAAGCTTGGGGATGTTGATACGTCATAAACGTATCTATAATTTTTGATGTTTCATACTTGTTTTATATCTACTTTCTTATGTTTTGTTCATACTTTGAGGTATTTTTATACATTTTCTGGAACTAAACTATTAACAAGATGCCACAGTGCTAGTTGCCTGTTTTCTGCTGTTTTTGTTTTCAGAAAAGCTAGTAAGGAACTATTCTCGGAATTGGACAGGATAAAAGTCAAATTCAATATTTTACCCGAAGCAATACGGAGACCGAAGGGGAAACGAAGTGGCGCACCAGGGCGGCCACACCTGGTGGCCGTGCGGCCTGGGGGCGGCACCAGGGGTGTGGGCCCCCTGGTACTCCACCGACCTTGCCCTTTCGCCTATAAAAGCCTCTCGGGGACGAAAACCCTAGTATCCGATCAAAATTCCATGAAAGAGTCTGTAGCTGCCACCATCTCCATCCCCTAGATCGGGAGGGATCTGAAGCTCTTCCCAGCACCCTGCCGGAGGGGAGAGATCACCCTAGAGGCCTTCTTCATCACCATGCCTGCCTCCGGTGTGATGCATGAGTAGTTCATCCTTGTACTACGGGTCCATGTAGTAGCTAGATGGTTGGTTCTCCTCCTTTGTGCTATCATATTTAGATCTTGTGAGCTCCGTTCATGATCAGATCATCTATTTGTAATCTTACATGTTGTGTTTGCGGGGATCCGATGGATATTGAGATGTTATTTCAGATTGATTCTATCATGTCTATGTTATTTGTGATCTTGCATGCTCTCCGTTGTTTGTAGCTATCTTGGCCAAATAGATGCTTGCAACTCCAAGAGGGAGTATTTATGCTCGATAGTGGGTTCATGCCTCTAGTAATCTGGGGAACTGACAGAAATCTCTAAGGTTGTAGATGTGTTGTTGCTACTAGGGAGAAAACATCAATCCGTTCTCCATGGAGCGATCGTATTGTTTACTTTACACACTTTGCTTAATGCAATTATCTGTTACTTGCAACTTAATCCTGGAAGGGGTTCAGATGATAACCTGAAGGTGGCTTATTAGCCATAGATGCAGTTGGATTGCGGTCTATGTATAATGTTGTAATGCCCAATCAAATCTCATAAGAGTCAAGATGTCTAGAATATGCATTGTTATGCTTTCTCAAATCTGTCAATTGCCCCTCTGTAATTTGTTCACCCAACATGTTATCTATCTTAAGGAGAAACATCTCTAGTGAACTATGGACCCCGGTCCATGTTTTTACCATTGCTATACCTTCTACTGTTACTATTTACTATTTACTTTCTGTAAGTAATTACTATCTTCCACATAATACGTTTAATTCTTTGTTTTTAGCAAAACCGGTGAGATTGACAACCTTACTATAAGTTGGGAGCAAAGTTCTGTGGTTGTGTTGTGCAGGATTCCAAGTTGCTAGCAACACCTTGCAGTTGTTTCCTTGCTCCTACTGGTTCGATAACCTTGGTTCTACATTTTGAGCCATCACATAACAACGGACATGGCTTTCAGAAAGTTTTACCCTGCAGGGGTGCACAAATAGAAACACACACACGATCAACCTCGGGAAGAACCAAATAAAACACAACGAGGCCTCACGACAATGCATTCACAGGATTTATAATATATTTCAGGGGGCCACCCTCAATAAACTACCCGTTACGAAGTTGGCCAGTTTCGAGACGGACCGAGGGTTTGCGAGAATGGTTGTAAACGACTGGAATCCGAAAGTGTGACATGTCCGTGTCCATCGACTCCGCCGACCTCGCTAACCCCACTTCCGTCCTCCTGTGGCAGGTCATGCGTGCGCCAGGTCGCTGTCCTCCCGCATGCGCTAGGTTGACGACCTCCCGCGCCAGGTTCCCGCCAGCCAGCTCCAAGCTCACTCCTACGGCCTTCTCCGAGCTCCCTCCAATGGCCAGCCCACTCTCCTGACTAGGTGATCGATACTCATGCAACTTGATTATTTCACTCCTGCAAATGCACATTCACTGATTGTGTCACTGTTACACCGAAAAATATGTAGAGGTACCTAGATTAAATTGCCCAAAAAATGTTGATTACTTACTAAACTTTTCCCATAAAACCAAAATTTATATCATTGACTATTCAGTGAAAGAAGTTGAGATTGTTGTTGTCAAGGCACAGTGAAAGCGAACGAAAACTGACAGTGTTGAAGTATAGGTCAGGGAGAGAGCTTTTGATGATGATTTTACATGTGACCCTTAGTGCGAACAAAAAAATGTAGCATACATTGCCTCAGATGCTGCTTTTCTTAGTGGAGGAGAGAACTCACAATGATAATTTACAAGGTACTCATTATGTAGACAAAATGACCAACAAACTTCTTTTTGACTCACAGTAAGGATGACCTGGCATTAGAAATGACAATAACATGCAATAAATTAGAAACTTCTATCTTACCAGATTTGTACCTGTAAAATTGAAATGCAAAATGACAAGGTCGAATGTTATTTACTATATTGGATATATGGTCTAGAAAGGAAAGAAGTTGCAGTGAACTAAGCTAACCTTTCTTTAACTATGGAGAAAACTCCCTTTGCTCAGGCCGTCTACCACTTCCCCTAAGTGGTACTTTGTATACCATTAAATCGAATCACACGTTGTATATCTGAGAACAACATGAGCATATCTCATTATGAAGTAACTGAAATTACTCCGAGAAACTATTATTAACTTTCGATAAATCTAGCTAACTAAGGCATGAAACAATGAAACAGAACATAAAATGATCATTGAAGTAGGCATGAAACAAGGAGCTAAGTGAAGGCTCCTTGTTCACTGTACACAAAACAGTTAAGTTGGATCTTTATGCATCATGACTTATTTTTTCTAGATATAAAATGATCAGTGAAGGCTCCATGACTTATTTTTTCCGAATCTGCCTCCATGACTGCCTGCTAGTAGATGTTCAGTTAACTATTACTAGAGGTTGTTGCATTGATTCTTTTTAGAGATTGTTGCATTGATTTGGCTACTTGGCTTGTATCCCAAAAGAACTATTTAGTCAAGCTTAGCTTGGATATGTAAAAATATCGTATTAGATGCTCACGGGGACGCCCGACCCGGAATTGGCCCTGTTTCCACGTGTCAATTACTAACCCACCCAAACAGTCGAATTAGATGCTCCAAATTCCAATTCCCTAATTCCATGCCGAATTCTGTGCATCCAAACATTCTGTTAGAGATTGTTGCATTGGTTTGGCTACGTGGCTTGTTGCATTGTTGCATTTAGTCAAGCGTGGATATGTAAAAATCGTATACGAGACAATTATTTCACCAAGATTTGTTCCGAGGTTGTTACCGGCATGTACGTACGTGTATAAAAACTCCTGATCTCTACCCAATAGCCTCCCTCCTTTCTTTCCTAGGACGTCTCTTAGCACGCAACGACTTCCCATCCTTTCTCCTATATTTCTGGGCTCCGATCCATGGCGAGGATTTTCAGGTAGAGATCGATTGAGTCATCAGCATAGTGTTGGCGGTTATCGCCCTTGATCCGATCCAGGTATAATCTCCTTCTTCTTTGCAGTTCTACGTTCAAGGAGGAGGCGGCGGCGGCGGCGGCAGAGTATACAAGTCTCTAGGACCAAGGCGGCAGCGGCGTGGACTCCGACTCCGACCGCTTGCGTCGTGACATCTTGCTCATTACCGTTGGTACCTTCGCCGTTCGCATTGGCATGTGGTACCTAATACTGGGATGCTTCTACCTCCCGCCCGAGGCGGGGCTGGACGGCGGCGGCAGTATCGCCATCGCAGGATCAGTGTTCCTTGCCGTTGGAGCCGCCTCGTTTGCTGCCCTCGTCTTCCACCCTTGTCGTGGCTCTCCGAGGTGGTTTCTAGATGATTAGCATCCTAAACTAGTAGGGAGTTACGTCCCACGCCGAGACAGCAACAAGGGTCCTAATTATTAGGTTTCGAATATCTGGAGCTCTTCCACCTGTGCTATAATCAGCTGCAACATATTAGAGTATGATTGTAATGCTTTTGAATTTTGCAGTATCAGTCTATGGATCTTATTAATCTGATTCACTCATGTGTTCTGCACTTGCACATACGAAAAAGATAACGCATGTTTTTGTCCGTTTCCTCTTATAATCGGAGTTATTGTTTTCGTTTCCGATTCCGGCGAAACAAGAGGAAACAAAAACAATAAGGCATGTTTCCGTCCATTTCCGTTTTATGTTCAAACCTACTCGCTAGCGTCACCATTGGCATTCACATGTGGTACCTAATAATAATGGGCTGCTTCTACCTCCTGCCCGAAGCGGGGGCCGAACAGCGGCGGAGGCATCGCCATTGGCAGGCTCGGTGCTCCTTGCTGTTGGAACCGCCACGTTGGCCGGCCCTCGTCTTCTGCCCTCGTCATAGCTCCTCTCGTCGACAGTATCTAGTTGGTTAGTATACAGCTCCTAATTAGCTTTCGAATTCATCTAGAGTGCGTTTAGACTATAATCATTGTTCTGCTTTTGAATTTTAGCAATGTCATTCTATGAATCTTATTAATCTGCTCAACTCTTTTGTTTTGTACTTGTACATACTTCTTTGAATTTGAACTTGGGGACTGACGGTCTATATATGAATCTTAACCCAATCCACTCTTGAGTTCTGTACTTGTACTGCAGATTCCGGAAAATGGCAAAGGGCCGATTACCAGCCGAACAGATCCAGAAAAAAAAATCAAATTGCCACGACGCTATGCTTGATGAATCTAATGCTCTAATTCCGAATGACATTTGGTATTTAGTGCGTTGTCCTGCAGGTATGAACATGGTCTCCCGCAAGTGGATCTTTCTTCATAATTTTCATTGAGATGGGTCTCTCCTGTGCTATAAGCCAAGATGGGTGGTCCATGGATTTTCGCATTGTGCGGGTGTCGATTATGATGAGCCCTTAAGATTAGTGGTCAAGCTAGCTACCATCTGTGTTGTTTTGAGCATCGCCACTTCCCATTCTTGGCCCATACACCAATTGGATGTCACGGAGGCTTTTCTTCATGGAGATCTTCCAAGAGACCGTGTAATGCCAACAACCCTCTGGTTTTTTCCGACTCCACTTGCCTTTCTCATGTATGTCTCCTTCACAAATCCCTTTATGTCCTCAACAAGCTCCCCACACATGGTTTCATCGTTTCACCTCCTTCATTACATCCATGGGTTTTGCTATTTCAAAATGTGATACATCACTATTTATCCTCCACCACGGCACATCCATTGCATATTTATTACTTTATGTTGATGACATTATAATTACAACCAATTCCACCACTTTACTTTCCTCCATTATCCAATTCCCCTACCATGAGTTTTTCATGAGTGACTAAGGCGGCATGCACCATTTTCTTGGCATCAATGTTCACCGCACGCACACTAGGCTCTATCTCTCGCCGTAGCAGTACACCCTGGAGGTCCTTGATTGCGCCAGTACGCTGAATTGCAAGCCCATTGCGACTCCCATAGACACACGGTCCGGAATTTTAGCACATGATGGATCTCCTGCGGCCGATCCCTCTTTTTATCGCATCTTGGCAGGGGCGCTTCAGTACCTCACGTTGACCCACCCAAACATCTCCTATATGGTCCAACAAGTTTGCCTCTTTACGCATGCTCCTCGCGATGCACACTTTCAACTCGTCAAACGTATACTCCGGTATCTCAAGGGCACATCCCACTATGGGATTCCATTGTACAAGGACTCTTCGCGAGAGCTTATTGCATATTTAGCCATAGATTGGGCCGGCCCGGAAGGCCATGTCAGGCTTTTGTGTTTTCCTTGGTAGCAACCTCATCCCCTAGTCCTCGAAGCGGTAGCACACCTTCTCATCTTTGAGTTCCGAAGCCGAATACGTAGGAACTGTGTGGCAGATTCATTATGGTTGTGACAGTTGCTGATCGAGATCCATCAACCCTCTCAACATGCATTTACTTTGACAACATCAGCGCGATGTTCATGTCAAGCAATCCGGTCTAACATCCATGAACAAACATGTCGAGTTTGACCTTCACTTCGTGCGGGATCACATCGTCCTCAGAGAAGCTCATGTTCTCCATGTGCCCACAAGTTCCCAGTTTGCTGACATATTTACAAAATGGTTACTGACTTCAATGTTTCATGATTTTTGGTATAGGCCAAAGGTTCACCAGGTATCATTCCGACTTCGGTGAATGTTGAACACGTTGTACAGTCGTGTAACCATGTATGCATGTTTGTTACAACTTTGCTTCTGCTTTTTGCTCCAAAAGCACTGGCCCAAACAAATAGTTGCAAATAGCAAAGCGCTTCTGATAATCACTGCTGTGAAATACACTTCAAGAAGGGAAGCTATAAGAAGCGAGGCAAGAGGCGCTTCCTGTAGCCTTCTCCATCTTCCCGAGACCATTAATCAGAATACCCTCAATAGTTCGTAGGATTTACCAGAGTTTTGCCACCCTGAAATATCCCAACCGGCCCGTGCAATTCCGTGTCGTTACCTGCCGAGTTCCTCCATCCCCTTCGCTGTCATTCCCGGCCTCCCCGTCTATGACTCCTCCCTCCGTCGCTTGGCCGAGGTCCCGCCTTCGCCGCCATCTCCTCAGTCGGAGATGCGTGACTCCTACCCTATCAGTGGCCACCCACGGGCGTCGATGGCTACAGGGAGGCCTAAGGCAGCGACGAGGCCTGGGTTGGCGACGCCTGGGGCTGTGGAGACCGCGGGGCTGGGGAGAGCGGTGCCCGGGACAAATGTGATTCTACCATCCATGCTATATCAAGTCGATTGTTTTAATCAGTTTCATTGAGTATGTATTGGATATAGATTTTCGAAATATACTGAAACTTGATAAAACTTGCACCACGAATAGTAAAGCAGTAAACAAACGACATAAACATGCACTTGATATAGCATGCACGGTAGAATCGCCGTGTTCCGGTGCCTAGGCGTGGCGGCGACCACGGCGTTCGTCCCCGTCTCCTTGGCTGTCGCCGGATGGGTGGCGGCACGGGCAGGGAGACCAGCAGTTCGATGGGCACGGTGGCGGCGACTGCCTCCTCCTCTACCCGACTCTAAGCACGTCGCCCGTTGGCCCCCTCTACCATGACCCTGGTTCCATGCAAGCCGGTAGCGAGGAGGGCGCCGATAGTAGCAATTAGATAAGAGACGGGGATGGGGTAGCTGGATAGAGAGACGTGTGTGTCTTTTTTACAGGTTCTAGCTATGTCAGCTCATGTGCGTGTCTTTATGTGTTGTGTTAAAAGATTATTTTGTTAAAAGTCATATTTACTTTCTAAAAAAGTCATGTTTACATTTAATTTAGCAAAAATGAGTTGATATAGCTCTTAAGCATGTCGAAGATTGTATTTAGTAAACATGGCCAGAAACACCTAATTCATTTCAAATCAGCACTAATATAACTTCTTTTTCACTCAGCGCTATTTTACACATTCCAGTTCCAAAATCACCACCAACAACAATGAAAACAACGCTCTTGCCAAACACCAAAACTCTGCCTCCAGCAACTTCTTCCTACAACTGATTTTTCACAGTTACTTCCTAAACAAACACACCCGTAGCTTATTTTTCACAACTAGAATCATGGCATAGTTCGTGAAGCAACAACCAAATTAAAGTTTCACATTTATCAAAAATAGTAAACCCTTCGTGTGGTGTCATATTATGTGTTATAGTTGCAAGGAAAAATATTAAACTTGAAAATTTGCAAACATCACAAAATATCATTCACAAAATGAGCTATCATGTTCGAGGTTTCATATGATGGGGGAATACCAATCGGGGTATACCCATGAAGAGGAGTCGCTAGCTAGAGCGAGCCGACTGAAGCCAAGCCAGAGCGGATCGACTCGCCGAATACGGCGACTGGCGCAAACGACTCGCCAACTGGAGGCCCAAGAAGGCGACTCCATATGAAAGCCCATTAGCACTTGTAAACCCTAACTGGCTGCATATATAAAGCCACCAGGGGCACCCCCACGGGGCACGTTCTCTCCCACGTCTCCTTAGCTCTAGATCTCTCCCACGTCATATTAGATCTAGTCTCTCCCTCCGCCTACGGCGGCTCCATGTAAACCAATCTATGATCTTATACTGGATTGCTAGCAGGACGTAGCGATCCTCCATCGAGGGGACGTGAACCTGGGTACATCGTGTGCCAATCTCGCTTCCGGATTCTCCTACGCCGCCTTGTCCTTTCCTCTACGTAAGCTACCTTGTAGCATCTGCCGTGGTCAATTCCACGACAGTTGGCGCCCACCGTGGGGCAAGCGGTGCTTGGAGTTGATGATCTGGGCGGGATCCTCAAATTCTTCATCGACATACACGCGTGATCAGGAAAAAGTGGTTGTCTCTGCACGCTCGAACATGCATGTTCGGTTTTGCAGGACAGGCGGCCGGCAGATTCAATCGTGATCTTCTCTTAAACTATGGAAATATTTTATTCCATATGATCTTCTAATGTCTCCGTGTTTTTCCTTATGCATGTCTTGCGGCTGCGAGATTCAATCTGGTGCAGTACCGTACGTGACTGCTGGACCAAGGCAGAGTTATCCCAAAGGATTGGAGGACAAAGGATTAGAGGAAGAAGTCAGCTCCCAGATCGATACACACGCAAACGTGCTCCCATGTGTAACTGGTTTTTCCAATCTAATCGCACAAACTTCTCTTTTGATCTTACACATTGATTACTTTATCGATTAATTATTTTGGGCATAATCCTTTACATGTATGATATTTTGCTTATACACATCGTTGGGAGAAAGAGTCATGGAGGAAATCAAGTTGCTAATACATGGTTCGACTCGCCACGCCTGATGCCGAATTGCCTGTTGCTGGCTCGCCCGGCGGCGTGGCGCGTGTGAATTTGACAAGGTCGCGGACTCGCATACCTCCGACTCGCAAGGCTTCTATAGATTTCTTTATTTGTATCTAAATCCCTTTCGCTGATTATGCTATCAATGTATTATTTTATTAAGACTGGACTAATCTTTCGTACGTGGTTTCTCATGTACATAACGTGGGAGAATTAATCCATGGCGACGAGGCGATCTGGGGACTATCTTTGCGTTAATTTCGATCGCCCACTGCCACGGCCGTGTCGACTCAATCCTCTCATCTCCAAAAGGCTGGTTCACGACCATTATCGCGCAGTCGCCCACCACGAACACGCCGTTGCGGACTCACCGTGCTCAAGGATTGCCCACTGCGGACTCGCCATCGCCGACCAGCCAGGCTCATGGACTCGCCATGCTCCGGAACTCGCCTAAACGCGGACTCGCTAGGCTCGGGGACTTGCCTGCCGCGGACTCGATCAGGCGCGGATTCGCTTTCGTAGACTTGTCATGCTAACAGCTAAGTTTCTTTACACTCATACATTCATCTTTTTGTTCAATCTACAAACCATACTTGGGATTGGTTTCAGTTTTGTCTGCCGTTTATTCGCGTCCATCGAAGTAGTGAGGCTGGGTACCAAAAGGCCGACCTTGTCTCCGGGTTCAACAGTATAGCATCGCGTCCCTGTTACCCGGCAAGCGTTTGATGCTGGAGGTCTACCTACTCATGAAAAGACACGCATAAACATTTCATACTGCTAACTGGTCCATTTAACAACACGCCTTTTATTTCAACATCTACTAATCATACTCTTTACAAATGTTCAATATATTTCATAAATACACCTTACTGCAGTTGTGCATTTTTCTCCTTCTCAGCAAAATGGTCTGGTGTCTCTCGCCACTCGCCACGCTCGGGGACTCGGCGCGCTCCCGACATCGCCACTCACCGGTCGCCCGACCTCGCCACTCGCCGCACTCGGGGACTTGGCGCGCTACGGACATCGGCACTCGTCGGTCGCCCGACCTCTCTACTCGTCGCGCTCCCGACAACGCCACTTGCCGGTCGCCCGACCTCGCCACTCGCTGCACTCGGGGACTTGGCGCGCTACGGACAGCGGCACTCGTCGGTCGCCCGACCTCTCCGCTCGCCGCGCTCCCGACAGCGCTAGTCGCCGGTCGCCCGACCTCGCCACTTGCTGCACTCGGGGACTTGGCGCGCTACAGACAGCGCCAGTCGCCGGTCGCCCGACCTCGCCACTCGCCGCGCTCGGGAACTCGGCGCGCTCCCGACATCGCCACTCGCCGGTCGCCCGACCTCGCCACTCGCCGCACTCGGGGACTTGGCGTGCTACGGACAGCGGCACTCGTCGGTCGCCCGACCTCGCCACTCGCTACACTTGGGGACTTGGCGCGCTACAGACAGCGCCAGTCGCCGGTCGCCCGACTCGCCATTCGCCGCGCTCGGGGACTTGGTGTGTTCCAGACAGCGGCACTCGCCGGTCGCCCAACCTCGCCACTCGCCGCACTCGGGGACTCGGCACGCTCCACGGCCGGGGACTCGCCGCAATTGGCGGCTTCACCGACTCCCTGCGCCTTTTGCCAACTGGCCCTCACCGACTGGCTCTCGCCGACTGGTTCTCACCGACTAGCTCACACCGACCGCCTCCCGCTTAATGGATCTTTCCTCTGTTCAGGAGCTCGTCGCCGATTCGCCACAATCCATCGCCAAGACTCTCCGCGCCCTGCCTCAAGCCTGCGTTGAATCCACGACGCGCTCGGGGACTACTGATGGGGGAATACCAATCGGGGTATACCCATGAAGAGGAGTCGCTAGCTAGAGCGAGCCGACTGAAGCCAAGCCAGAGCGGATCGACTCGCCGAATACGGCGACTGGCGCAAACGACTCGCCGATTGGGGGCTCAAGAAGGCGACTCCAACAGAAAACCCATTAGCACTTGTAAACCCTAACTGGCTGCATATATAAAGCCACCAGGGGCACCCCCACGGGGCACGTTCTCTCCCACGTCTCATTAGCTCTAGATCTCTCCCACGTCATATTAGATCTAGTCTCTCCCTCCGCCTACAGCGGCTCCATGTAAACCAATCTATGATCTTATACTGGATTGCTAGCAGGACGTAGCGATCCTCCATCAAGGGGACGTGAACCTGGGTACATCGTGTGTCAATCTCGCTCCCGGATTCTCCTACGTCGCCTTGCCCTTTCCTCTACGTAAGCTACCCTGTAGCATCTGCCGTGGTCAATTCCACGACATCATAGCATTTAGGTTTACAATATGAGATCGGCCAGATTTGAACTAGAGGCACACAATATGAGGCCACGATCCCTTCTTGGAGTATGTCCTTTGCATATGATCGCTTCAGCCGTAATCATGGAGCATTTTCTTTATTTAACGGGATGCTTGGGTCAATTTTCACTGTGAAGGGCGGAATTTAATCAAACTTATTATAATCTTCTGACATGTCTGTCTTGTTCTCAACATCCACGAGATTTATTTTCCCTGAAAGAACTCTGTGATGCTTTGGCTCATCGTATGATATATTTGTTTACTTATTTTTTTTGTTTTTTTGGGTCTGGAGGACATGCCCTCAACATAGAAGACCTGAGCCACATCATTGTCTAGGACGAATGGTTCGTCTCTGTAACCAAAATTACTGAGATCCACTTTTGTCATTCCGTACAACTGGTCTACTTTTACCCCTTCTCCATTCAGGTTGACCCATTTGCACCGAAATAAAGGGATCTTAAAAGAAACTCCATAGTTAAGTTCCCATATCTCCTCTGTGTAACCATAGTATGTGTCATTTTGCCCATTCTCGTTTGTTGCATGAAAGCGGACACCACTGATTTGGTTGGTACTCTTTTTATCTTGGGCGATCGTGTAAAATCTATTCCCATTTATCTCGTAGCCTTGGAAATTCAGTATAGTAGAAGATGGTGACCCGGCTAACAAGTAGAGCTGATCTTCAACAGTGGTGTTATTCATGAGATGTGTTCGCAACCAGGTGCCGAAAGTCTTTATGTGTTCATCTCTAATCCAGGAGTCAGGCTTACCGGATTGTTGGAGCGTACAATATTCTTGTTTTCCTAGATATACGGAGCTGCCAAGGTGGAATTCTGTAGAACTGTGTGAAGGGAAACAGGTAGATTACACTAGCGTAAAATTAAAAAATTCTACCGCGTCAACCAGGAATGCTATTGGCATAGATCACGGGATTACCACTAGACGCGCAGTTGCGGAACTCGATGAAGCACGTCGTGGCAGTGTAGATGTTTTACGTCTCCTCCTTGTCCTCGTCCCACGAGCAGCTCCCCTTTGCGCGGCTCGTCCAAGTGCTACAGCTGTAGCACCTCCGAGGTATCCACACGTCTAGAGTGGAAGGTCACACGGCAGACTGCTAGGTTTGCACGTGCAAGACAGGCGAAAGAGGAGTGGCGGCTGGGTGGAATGCTCAACCCTCTTCAGCTCGCCTCACTCTCTCTTATATAGGCATCCCTGGTGGGCTTCTACTTTAGCAGCCCATTAGCAGCCTAAGCCTGGTCTAATTCGGATCCAATCCTCATTAGGCTTCCAGCCCCTAAAGTGTGTGACCCTATAGGTTCATACACGTGTAGACATGACACGAGTACACTTACTCCGTCAATAGTTGGTAGCGGCCTCTAGCAAGACGTGACAACTCCTAAACGCATATAAAGATCATTCGGAGGAACCATCACAAGGTAGAGTACATGTGTTTCCCTTTGCCTCACGATATTTGGTCTAGCTCCAAGCTGACCTCTCTTTCTCGATACTGTGATTCGGAATCCCTTTACTAGGTTAACTCTTAACCATATGTAGCACGACCATGCATTTCTGGATCCGATCACTCGGGGGGCCCAGAGATATCTCTCTCAAGTAGAGAGGGGCAAATCCCATCTTGATTGACCGATGCCTTGCAGCATGTATCAAGACAAACCCAAAACCTACCTTTATAACTACCTAGTTACGGAGTAGTGTTTGATAGCCCCAAAGTAGGTCGATCCACATCTCAAGTACATGCGACAATCTCAGGTCTAAGGACAAAATGTACAAGATGTGTAGAGAGAGCTGCAAGTATTATTGCCAGTCTCAAGTTGGGTCAGTCCAACCCCATGTTCATAACATGTGTCCACTTCATTGGTTTGACATCTCCGTGTCTATGACTTGTGAAACATAGTCATCAACCAATCGATGTGCTAGTCTAATATTCACGTGTGTCCTCACATGAAATCCGACTAGGGACAACTATTTGATAACCATACAAGTAAAGAGTTTCACAAGCAATTCACATAATTGCCAATCAATACAAGTTGCCTGATATATAGATATTCAAGGAACATTATAAAAACTCATGGATACAAATGAAATACAATCATCTCTATGATTGCCTCTAGGGCATATTTCCTTCAGTCTCCCACTTGCACTAGAGTCAATCTAGATAGTATCTAATACCTATTGCTCTTGTGTGCGCTTCATGCACAGGCTGCGGGGGTGGCTTTGTCAAGGGATCAACAACATTTGAGTCCGTATGTATTTTGCATAACATGACACTACAACATCAATGAACTCACGAATCAGATGGTAACGCATGCGAATATGTTTGTTCTTCTGGTGCTGTCTAGGTTCATTGGCTTGTGCAATAGCACCATTGTTGTCACAATAAACATCCATGGGATTGGATGCGCCCTAAACCACACCAAGAGCGATCAGGAAATTCCTAATCCAAATAGCTTCCTTTGCAGCCTCTGAGGCAGCAATATATTCAGCTTCTGTTGAAGAGGAGGCCACTGTATCTTGCTTGGAACTTTTCCAGCTCACAGCACCACCATTCATGACAAACACATAACCTGATTGTGATTTCGAGTCATCTGAGTCGTTAAGGTAACTCACATCTGTGTAACCCTTTACACTGAGTTCAACCTCACCTGCGTAAACTAGGAACATATCCTTAGTCCTTCTCAAGTACTTAAGGATATTCTTTACCGCTATCCAGTGACTCTCACCTGGATCAGCCTGGTATCTTCTCGTAACACTTAGAGCATAGGAAACATCTGGGCGAGTACATGTCATTGCATACAAGATGGATCCAATAGCCGAAGCATATGGAACCCTACTCATGCGCTCTCACTCATCAGTGGTCGAAGGACACTGAGTCTTGCTGAGTTTAATGCCGTGAGACATGGGCAAGAACCCCTTCTTAGCCTCTTCCATGCTGAACCGTTTCAACACTTTGTCAATGTATGTACTCTGGCTTAATCCAATTAGCCTCCTTGATCTATCTCTATAGATCTTGATGCCCAGAATATATGCCGCTTCTCCCAAATCCTTCATAGAAAAACTATTTTTCAATGAGGTCTTAACAGACTCGAGCATAGGAATGTCATTTCCAATCAGTAATATGTCATCCACATATAAGATTAGAAACACAAGTGATTTCCCATTTTCTTTCTTATACACACAAGGTTCTTGTTCGTTTTTGGTGAAGCCAAACTCCTTTACAACTTCATCAAATCAAATGTTCCAACTCCGAGATGCTTGCTTTAGCCCATAAATAGACTTTTGAAGTTTGCAAACTTTTCCATCATTGTTTGGATCGACAAAACCTTCGGGCTGCATCATATACACGTCCTTAGTAAGGATTCCATTTAAGAAAGCCGTCTTGACGTCCATCTACCATATCTCATAATCGAAATATGCAACAATGGCTAGAATGATTCTTATAGATTTAAGCATCGCTACGGGTGAGAAAGTCTCGTCGAAGTCAACTCCTTGAACTTGTCGAAATCCTTTTGCAACAAGTCGAGCTTTATGGATGTGAACATTTCCATCCATATCAATCTTCTTCTTATACATCCATTTGCACTGGATGGCTTTGAAACCATCAGGCAGGTCAACCAAGTTCCAAACTTGACTGTCTCACATGGACTCTATCTCGGATCTCATGGCAATCAACCATTTCTCAAAGTTTGGGTCCACCATCGCTTCTGCATAGGTCGCAGGCTCATCATTGTCTAAGAATAATAACTCCCGCGCTTCGCGGAGCCTCGCCGACCTTCGTGGTTGTGGTGCTTCTATTGCCACGGGTTCCTCAACTTGTTCTGCTACAATAGCATCACTCGTAGAAGCATCCTCGACTAGCTCATCTTGGACTTCTTCAAGTCGCACCGACCTTCCACTTGTTCCCTTTGTGAGAAACTCTTTCTCTAGGAAAACACCGCTACGAGCGACAAACACTTTGCCCTCTTCTCGGTTGTAGAAGTAATACCCTAAGGTTTCCCTTGGATATCCCACAAATATGCATTTGTCCGATTTGGGTGTTAGCTTGTCTGATTGAAGTCGCTTGACAAAGCATCACAACCCTAAATCTTTAGAAAAGACAAACTAGGATTCTTTCCAGTCCACATCTCATATGGTGTCTTAACTACGGATTTAGACGGTACCCTGTTTAGTGTGAAAGCTGCTGTTTCTAGCACGTAACCCCAAAATGATAATGGTAAATCCGACTGGCTCATCATCGATCGAACCTTGTCCAACAAAGTTCGATTACGCCGTTCAGAGAACCCGTTTCTTTGAGGCGTTCCGGGCGGCGTGAGCTGTGGAACAATTCCGCAACTCTTAAGATGATTGCTAAACTCATGACTCAAATATTCACCTCCACGATCAGATCGCAAGGCCTTTATTTTCTTGCCACATTGATTCTCTACCTCACTCTGAAACTCTTTGAACTTTTCAAAAGTTTCAGACTTATGCTTCATCAAGTAGACATAGCCATATCTACTAAAATCATCAGTGAAAGTAATGAAGTAGTGATATCCTGCTCTCGCTGTCGTGCTCATTGGTCCACATACATCAGTATGTATGAGTTCTGACAAGTCTGTCGCTCTCTCGGGAAAACCTGTAAAAGGCGTCTTGGTCATCTTTCCAAGTAAACAAGCTTCGCATGTCTCGTATGATTCGAAATCAAACGAAGTTAGAAGACCATCACCATGGAGCTTCTTCATGCGCTTTTCACTTATATGCCCCAAACGACAATGCCATAAATAGGTAGGACTCAAATCATTAGGCCGAAGCCTTTTATCACTAACATTGTAAACATATGCATCATCAAGATTTAAAATAAATAACCCATTCACAATGGGAGCATTAGCCATAAACATAGCATTCTTAGAGATTACACAACCATTGTTTGTACTCGCGAATGAATAACCATCCCTCATCAAACATGAAGGTGATATAATGTTTCGACCCATACTTGGAATGTAATAACAATTATTTAACTCCATAATAAATCCTGACGGAAGGTGAAGTTGCATGACGCCGACGAACAATGTAGCAACCCTTGCTTTATTTCTGACACGAAAATCCACTTTGCCTTTCTGCACTTCTCTAGTTCTTATTAGCCCCTGCATCGAATTGCAAATATGAGCAACCGATCAGGTATCAAATACCCAAGAGTTAACATAAGAATCCGCGAGAAAAATGTCCACAACATTTACAACAAGCGTACCTGAGTGGGAAGTACTCTTACTTCCACTCTTCTTCAAAGAAGCCTGGTACTTGATGCAGTTTCTCTTCTAGTGGCCATATTCATGACAAAAGAAACACTCGGTGTCTCCTGCAGGTCCAGCCTTTTGCTTGGGTGCAGGGTTTGGCTTAGGGATCGTATCCTTAGCCTTGCCCTTCTTCTTCTGCCAAGAAGTGCCCTTTTTCTTGAAGCTAGGCTTGTTTTGCACAACCATCACATGGCTATGCCCTGCACACTTCTTAATGTCACATTCTGTTGTTTTCAGCATCCCACATAATTCATTAAGGCCCCTCTCCATCCCATGCATATGGTAGTTCGAAATGAAATGCCCATAGCTAGATGGAAGAGATGCCAAAATGAAATCAGTGGCCAACTCTTGGCCTAATGGAAAACCAAGCTTTTCCAAAGTCTGACTGTAACCAACCATTTTGATCACATGGGGGCCTACAGCTGCTCCTTCTGCCAGCTTGCATTCCACAAAGGACTTAGTGACATTGTACCTCTCAGTGCTAGCATGAGTCTGGAACATGTCCTTAAGCGCAACGATCATATCGTACGCTTCCTGATCCTCAAACTATTTTTGAAGATCAGGTTCCATGCATGCAAGCACAAGGTAACTAACCTCAAGAGATTCATCACATGCTTTCTTGTAGGAATTCTTAAGGGCAGCAGTTGCATTATCAGCAGGTTCATCCGGGATTGGGGTATCCAGAACAGTTTCCTTTTTCTCAGCCCTGAGAACAATTCTCAGGTTACGAACCCAGTCCGAATAGTTTGTTCCATTTAGTTTATCCTTTTCAAGAATCGAACGCAAAGCAAAAGGTGATGAATTGTTCGGTGCCATTGATCTACAACAAAAATATGCAAAATACTAAGCCATGTAACCATGAAAGAGTAAAACATAGTAAACAATTTAATAGCACATACTCCCACTTAAATCAACATCCCTCTATTGATACTAAGTGATTCAAGATCCACAATTAACAAGTCGACTAGTGAGCTTTAGCATCACTGCTAGAAGACAAGGTAAATCGGTAAGCAACTTTTGCTAATCATATCACATATGACTCTTGTTGTTGGGTGGCATCTCTATGTCAAAACTAGGCGCCCAACCTTTATGCCCCAAGGTCCTTAATAGTTAAGATGACCTTGTCAAGCTCACCAACCCTTATGCGTGTAGGTATCCGATACAAACCCATCCAGCCAAGGAAAACCGCGGCACCCTAATTTCATAGATCCACCAACGATTGTACAGGGCATAGGATGGTGCAAGGTTTGGTTGGGAGGGCATGGTTTAACTTAAACTTTGTGAGGGATTGTTCTACTTCTATCATCTAAGCATGCATAGTAATAAAACGTGTAAGAATAGCATTCACATAGATGTGATACAACATGGACAATTTTCTCATGGCGATCTTCACCGCCATAGAACTTGTCCACCATGATGATCTCCATCTTCATGCTCTATGCGAGGCATCCTCCAAGTGATGAGTTCTCCAAGGACTAATACAAGCTATTACTCCCAGCAGCTAGTATCAAAATTACATGGTATTGGGATCATCACAAGTTGGCACGCATGCCACTACAATAATTGACAACACATATGGATCCAGCTGTGTTGCCCTACTCACGACACGTAGGTCATGAAAACAAATGCACCCATGCATCACATAAATTTTTGGGCCATACTGATCACATATATCCTGCAAAAACAAGTTGTGCATAGAATCGTATTTTACCGGATCATGTGAAATCGTAGCACCTATGAACCTTAACGTGATACGATAGGGGGCTACGATTAAAGGGGGGTCTAGGGGGTCTCCCCCTACGGGGTTCGAAGGGGCAGCGCCCCTCGCGGTATCAAATCTATACACTTGTGAAAAAGAGAGATCAAATCTATACAATTTTCTTTAAGGATTTTGATCAGAAAATCAAATTTACCACAAACCGACTAATGTTCCGATTCGACCAAACTCCTTTGATCACGGTACGTCGATTCAGATCTAGTTCCCGATTCGATCAATCATATTGATATTTGCGTGATTCAAATGGATTTATGTGTCACCTTCTACCCCGATGGCAGAAACCGACCGATAGGGGTAAGTCTTTCGACGACCTTAGAATCGCGATCACGGAAAGTAAGATCATAGATCAATCCAGAACCACCGCCATACAAACGATCACATCATTCATATCAATCTACATATCACCATATGCAAACTTTCCGATCCTATGACTGAACAGCATCGGCTCTGATACCACTGAAGGGAAACGGGTAGGCTACACTAGCGTAAAATCAAAAAATTCTACCGCGTCAACCAGGAATGCTATTGTCATAGATCACGGGATTACCACTAGACGTGCAGTTGCGGAACTCGATGAAGCACGTCGCGGCAGTGTAGATGTTCTACGTCTCCTCCTTGTCCTCGTCCCACGAGCGAGTAAATTGCAGATAACTACCACAATTCGGGCACCACTTACGAGTCGGTACCAACATTCATAATTTTTGCGAGTCAGTACCAAGTTTGGGACACAATGTTGCAAATCACACTAATTTTCATCTAATAGCATTTTAACGTGTTTCCTGACAAGTGGGACCCATCTAACAGAGCGGACTAGTCAAAAAAAATTGCCACGGTGGAGGGTGAGCTGAGCTGGACGTGGGACCCACTTGTCAGATCGCGTCCTCTTTGTCTCATCCCCTCTCTGCCTGCTCCGGCCGCTAGCCACCATGGCCGCCCGCCTCTCCTCCTCATACCGCCGGTCTCGCGAGCACCGCCGCTCCCCGGACCTCCCTCTCTCCGCCCATGCTCTGTAGCGAGCCATCGGCGGCAACCGTACCGGCTGGTGAGCCCGACAGTGGGCTTGATCCTGACCATGGAGTTGAACGACGACGGGCAGAGTATGGACCCATCGGTCTCGGTGCCCAACGTCACCGCAGCCATGTTCGCCGCCGCCGCAATGCCCGGCCCAGCGCTCGACCCGCACGGGGTGGACGACAGAGCATACGGGTTCTGCACAATCATCATCGATCTGTAAAGAAAGGAATATAGTTCTTGAATTTCATTTGGAAGTGAGTACCAATCAATTCGATTACCAGCGACTGGCCGCACCGGCGCTCCAGCCGTCGTCGACGCGGCGGATGTTGCACCACTCGGAGGGGTTGGCCTTGCCGAGCACGACGGCGCCGGCCCGCCGGAGCCGGGTCACCACGCTGGCGTCCCGCCTCACCACGGAGCCCAGGAGAGCGAAGGAGCCGACCATCGTGTTGAGCGCGTCGCAGGTCACGATGTTGTCCTTGAGAAGGACGGGGACGCCGTCCAGGGAACCGATTGGGCGGCTGCCGGAGGACACACGCCGAGCATCGGCGGCTCGCGCCTGCCTGCCGGAGCGCGTCCGGGTTGACCTCGATTACACAGGAGCGTATTGAGGCAGCTGATCTGGTCCAGGTAGAACCGGACGAGAGCCGTCGAGGTGAGGCTGCTGTTGTTGAAGCCCCACCTCCACCTGATGGGGAATTAAGATGGGTGGATGACATGCGGGCCCTACCTCCACCTAAGCTCGTTCTCCACATGGGCTGCCAAGTCAGCTCTTACAAGTGGGTCCTAACTGTCAGTCCTGCTGTCAAAATGCTCTTAGCCATGAATTAGTGTGATTCGCAACGCTGTGACTCAGAATTGGTACTGACATGCAAAAATTACGAATGTTGGTACTGATTCGTTCTGACAGCCTGAATTATGGTAGCTTCCTACAATTTACTCCCCATGAGCAGCTCCCCTTTGCGCGGCTCGTCCAAGTGCTACAGCCGTAGCACCTCCGAGGTATCCACACGTCCGGAGTGGAAGGTCACACGGCAGACTGCTAGGTCCGCACATGCAAGACAGGCGAAAGAGGAGTGGCGGCTGGGTGGAATGCTCAACCCTCTTCAGCTCGCCTCACTCTCTCTTATATAGGCATCCCTGATGGGCTTCTACTTTAGCAGCCCATTAGCATCCTAAGCCTGGTCTAATTCGGATCCAATCCTCATTAGGCTTCCAGCCCCTGAAGTGTGTGACCCTATAGGTTCATACACATATAGACATGACACGAGTACACTTACTCCGTCAATAGTTGGTAGCGACCTCTAGTAAGACGTGCCAACTCCTAAACGCATATAAAGATCATTCGGACGAACCATCACAAGGTAGAGTACATGTCTTTCCCTTTGCCTCACGATATTTGGTCTAGCTCCAAGCTAACCTCTCTTTCTCGATATTGTGATTCAGAATCCCTTTACTAGGTTAACTCTTAAACATATGTAGCACGGCCATGCATTTTTGGATCCGATCACTCGAGGGGCCCAGAGATATCTCTCTCAAGTAGAGAGGGGCAAATCTCATCTTGATTGACCGATGCCTTGCAGCATGTAATAGGACAAACCCGAAAGCTACCTTTATAACTACCTAGTTACAGAGTAGTGTTTGATAGCCCCAAAGTAGGTCGATCCACATCTCAAGTACATGCGACAATCTCAGGCCTAAGGACAAAACGTACACGATGTGTAGAGAGAGCTGCAAGTATTATTGCCAGTCTCAAGTTGGGTCAGTCCAACCCCATGTTCATAACATGTGTCCACTTCATTGGTTTGACATCTCCATGTCTATGACTTGCAAAACATAGTCATCAAACAATCGATGTGCTAGTCTAATATTCACTTGTGTCCTCACATGAACTCCGACTAGGGACAACTATTTGATAACCATATAAGTAAAAAAATTCAGAAGCAATTCACATAATTGCCAATCAACATAAGTTGCCTGATATATGGATATTCAAGGAACATTATAAAAACTCATGGATACAAATGAAATACAATCATCTCTATGATTGCCTCTAGGGCATATTTCCTTCACTGTGTAGTGTGCTTGAGTGAAAGATTGCTCATTCATACATATCATTGCTTTCTTTCCCAGCGTACCTTTTCCAACGAGTCTCCCCTTATGTCGCGATTCAGGAACACCAATCGGCTTAAGGTCAGGAATAAAGTCAACATATAACTATGTCCTCCTCTGTTCCATAGCCCTTGGAGATGCTTCCTTCTGGCCTAGCACGGTTATGAACATATTTTTTAAGACTCCCATGAACCTCTCAAAGGGGAACATATTGTGTATAAATACAGGATCAAGCATGGCGATCTCTTCGACTAGGTGAACCAGGAGATGAGTCATGATATTGAAGAAGGATGGTGAAAACACCAACTCAAAACTACCAAGACATTGAACCACATCCTTATGTAACCTTGTCAGAATATCTGGATTGATTACCTTCTGAGATATTGCATTGAGTAATGCACATAGCTTCACAATGGGTACTCGGACATTTTCCGGTAGAAGCCCACTCAATGCAACCGGAAGCAATTGCGTCATAATCACGTGATAGACATGAGACTTCAAGTTTTGGAATTTTTCTCTGCCATATTTATTATCTCCTTTATATTAGACAAGCCAGATGGCACCTTGATACTGTAAAGGACTTTTAAAAAGATTTCCTTCTCTGCTTTGGTAAGAGTGTAGCTAGCAAGACTTAAGTGACGCCCTTTATCCGTCTTGTTCTGTGGATGCATGTTCTCTGGGTCTTTCATACGTTGCTGGTCTTCCCGTGCTTCTGGTGTATCTTTTATGTTCTCATACACGTCTAGGAAGCCTAGCAGGTTCACGCAAAGATTTTTTGTTACATGCATCACGTCGATTGAAGAGCGGACGCATAGGACTTTTAATAGGGTAGCTCCCAAAATATAGAATTCTTTTTCCGCATGGGTACGTGTCCGGTAGCGACGTCGTTCAGAACAGATTGACCGCCAGGACCCTTTTCAAAGATTACTTCTATATCCTTGACCATATCAAATACATCATTACTAGTAGGGAGGTCAGGCTTCTTCCGGTGATCTGTCTCACCTTTGAAATGCTTGCCTTTCTTTTTTAAGATATGATTGGTCGGAAAAAATTGATGATTCCCAAGATACACAACCTTCTTACATTTATACAAATATGTAGCTTCAGTCTCATCTAAACAGTGCGTGTATGCCTTGTATCCCTTGTTTATGTCCTAAAAGGTTACTAAGAGCAGGCCAAATGGTTCCTGTTTGTGTTCATATGGCATCATAATGAACTTATGCTTTATGCAAAACCAAGGAGGAAGGTTGTAGATACATAGTCGCATGCCAGATGTTGTGACTGCAGCTCTGCTCCCTCAAAGAATTCATGCCATCTATACTAAGACCAAACCATAAGTTTCTTATGTCACTTGTAAAGTCTGGGAAGTCTCTCTCGATTTTTATCCACTGCGACCCATCAGCGGAGTGTCTCAACTTCTTGTCTTTCTTACGGTTTTCTTTGTGCCATCGCAACAATCTGGCATGCTCTTTGTTTCTGAACAGATGTTTCAAACATGGTATTATAGGAGCATACCGCATAACCTTAGCAAGAACCATCTTCCCGGGGGGCTCGTCATCGCCCTCAACATCACTAGGGTCATCTTGTCTGATCTTATACCGCAGTGCAGTGCATACCGGAATTTATCTAAATTCTCGTACTCCTCACCGTGGTAGAGGATGTAATCATTAATACATGCATGCATGTATGTATCTTCTGCATATGTAATCCTAGAGGGCGGAGAGTCTTATTTGCTTCGTATACTCTCGGGCAATTCATTATCCTTTGGAAGCTTCGGCTTAATTATTTTTAGTAACTTTTCGAATCCCTTGTCAGATAAATCAGTCTATGCCTTCGATTTCAGCAATTCACTACAAGAAATGCGTTGACTAGTGACCTTTTCTTAACGACCAAGGGTTTTTTGGTCATAGATTTGCGACCATTCTAAAGTAAATGGTCGTTAGGCATTTGAGAGGGTTCAAACCTTAAACAACTATGACCATTTTTGTCGAGAAGGTCATTAATTTCCTTAAACAATTTGGTCATAACCTAGATAAAACGGTCCACGATCTTATCTTTAGATGATCACGACCAATTTAAATGGTCATGTCTGCTAAATCACAATGTCTTATAAAGATTGGTCTGCCACCTTAGCAAGTTCTCCTAGTTCCATGTGTCAATTTCTGCTGACCAGATAACATTAGTTTTGGCTTATTCATGTGTAAATTTGTGCTAAATGGATAACACTAGTTTAAGGTCCACCACTCACATTTGAGACCCACACATTGACCAAATGACATGTGACACCTAGCTTTCATGTGGCGTTTATAAGTCTATACAATGACACGTGGAACCTTCCTAATAGAGTATGAAATGAACGTAGGATCGGAAGAAGGTGTAGGTGGCGGAGCTAGAGGGCACCATGTCATGTTAACTCCAACTTCCGTTCAAGATACAAAGTGGCGGTCGAAAGAACCCAGTTTCATGTCATGTTAACATGGCAATTTAGATTCTGAAGTGTCAATATTTTAATATTTTCGATCCACTTATATAGATATATTTTAGGACGAGGCTATTATTACTACGTGAGACAAACTTCTAAACTAAGACCCATGACCCTAATCCTTCCCAAAGAGCAAAATTTTGGAGGCCAGCGCTAAATAGTTGCAAGCACACCAAATTATTTGGTGGCCCGCCAAATTCTACGAGCCCCGCGTTTTGCCTCCGCTCCTTAGCGAAAATTTCGGTACCGCGCTCAATCCTCGCTCCTCTTCTTCCCCAAATTTTCTGTGGCCCACATGCTCATAACTCCTACCCGATAGGCACGTCCACAACCGAGCTCTCTCGAGTCCTGACCGCCAAACCCTACTCCGCCGCCAAACCCATCTCCCTGATCTCCACCTTGCCCGCTTCCGCAAGGTCCGCTCGCTGGAGCGGTGCTCCTCACCGGCCTCCGCCTCGCCCTCTTCCTCGAGGTCCTCAACCCTGGCTCCACTCTTCCTCTGACATCTGCAAGGCGTCGAGCCAGCACAACCTCAGTGTATGCGTCTTCCCAAGCGCGCAGGCGCGGTCACCCTCACCGGCCTCCGCCTCACCCACTTCCTCAAGGTTCTCAACCCCAGCGCCTCCCTTCCCCCCCATCATCGCCTCCATCTGCCCCAGTAGCCACCGGGCCTCCCGCCTCGACGGCGGACTCTCGGCTCGAATACGGAGAGGAAGGGCCAACGAGGGAGTTCTACAACTACGACGGCCTCACCCTCAACGAAGGCTTCAGTGAGTTCTCTGACCGCCCCCGTCCGATCCTTGCTTCATTCGTCGTGGATTTGATCTGATATATATGGATCTAGTATGGTCTGTGCTCAATTTGTGCAGTGTAGGTATATATCTGTTCTATGCTGGCTCGGTCTAGATCGATTTGCAAGCTTTCTTGCTCTAGAGAGTGGAACCCAGGTCGTGGAGGAGGTAACAATCAATAGCTCTTCAGATTTTGTTTGTGCATTTTATGTTTCTGTTGTATCAACATCACCGTGTTTTTCCTGGTATAATCAACATGTGTCCGGATGTGAGTGTTGCTAGCCATTTTGGGAAACGAGGTTATTGAATTCACACTTGCTTGTTTAATTTAGGAGTGTATGTAAGGGCTAAAGCTTATACATAAGATCATGTTTATCACATTTTACCCTAGTACACATTAGTACATGCCCACCTCTGAATTCAGAGGCTTAAGTGTGCACTGCTTTGAGACTGAAAATTTGCGTAATATTGTCTGTTTTGAGTCTTATTTTCCTCCTCTCCCTTCCAGATTATGGGCCATGTTGGCAGTCAATAGAGCCTGGATAAGAGGAAGCAGGCGACTTGAGCACCGTAATTGTCTTCAGGAGCATGGACAAGGTGGACGTATCCCCCCACCATCACTTGATCCTCCGCACCATCCTCTGCCCCAGTATGCAAAAGCAATGACTGTCTTCCTGAACAAGTTCCATCACTATGCAACACCATCGATAACAATGTACAGTGTGATAGATTACGATTGTGGTAAGATATTCTTGTATGAAAATTAACATGGGCCCTTCTCACTTGATGGATAAATTCTGAGATATGCCAAATTTTGTCGTCACTCTTATAAATCTAGAATTGCTTGGTAGTCGTACTAGATTCAACAAAATCAGTTCAATGTTTTTTTGAAATAAACTATCATGCTCTTTTAGAACCACATGTCTCTCTCAAATCTGCCTGATTTGCACATGCACAGGTACTTCGGCTAGTTGTGCACAGTAATATGGTGCACAGCTGAGACGACAATGCAGACCAGGTCTTCTTCGAGTACGCCCATCCACCGCATGGTCATGAAGTCATGTATGCACGCCTGTCCTACTACTCCACTCGAACTTATATGCTAGTGTAGATATTGTCTACCTGTAGAGTTCCAGAGGAATGAACTGCCTGATTTCGTGAGATAGTGATGTGTGAACCTGCCATGTAGATCACTTCCACGTTTTAATTTTTATAGGTGACATCACAAGCCTATGTTGGCTATGGACAAACCTTGATGTTCTTGTTGACCGGGTGAAGTGAAAAGGTCTTCTAGTACACTAAATTAGAGTTGCACATGGCAGTATACTGCTATACTCTACCATTGTTTGTAAAGTTTCATCAACATGATCATACTGAATCTTTAGTTTATGTATGTGTGATCTGTAAATGCTAATTAGTGAGTACTTTTTAGTCACTGCATGAAGTCATACTCGTTAGTGCTAGCCATGTGAAAGTAAAACTCGATTCCTACCGGACTAACCAAAACCTTCTACATATTGCTGGAAATAATTAGTTTGTACTATCATGTTTACATTGCAAATAATTAGTTCAAAGTTCTGAAGTTGTTACTTGGGGTGCAAAAGTAGCCTGCAGAAGTTGCTCTCTAAATTTTGAATAGGCCAAATTTTGATGTTACTTCTATAAATCTGACATTGTTTGGTAGTAGAAGTTGAGCACATCCGTCACCGGCGAGGCAGAGGGGGAGTAGCCGAGCGCGTCGCCGCCGGATTCGAGGGAGAAGTTCGTGTCGTCGTCCTGTCTCCCTCGTCGAGGACCTCGACCCCTACGTGCCCACCCCGTTCGAGCTCCTCATCCGCGACGTCGTCACCTCCAACGATGACGGACTGGCGTACACGCCGCAGCTCAAGCGCTGCCGCCGCATGAGCGGAAGAAAGGTAACCTGACCTCCCTTCCCTCCCTCCCTGATGGTGCCACTGGTGTTGTGGTCGCAACACTTGCAGAGGTTGCAACAGCGGCACAAGACGTTCTGAGGAATGTAAATCTGTTTTGTAAATCTCTTTTGTAAATCAGCCACAGCAGAAGTCTTGCTCGATTAGCCACAGCAGAAGTCTTGCTCGATTATGGCATCACATGGTTTTGTAAATCTCTTTTGCTAAAGATCAACAATGTTTCAGTTCTTAATTACTAATATTGTTTCATGCCAAGCTCATATTTAAGTGTTTCTGTTGGCTAGTTAGTAGTTGTCGAAGCGTTTAGTTAGACATTAGTAGCATATACGTGTCAGAAGAAGATCTGTTATGTTACTATTGGTATGCTGTTATAAGCCTGTGAATATCCAGGTACCAGTAAACATTGCGGGCTTAAACTACTCAGTAAAACAACTTTCATGTTTAGTCTTCCTATGATTTGCATTATTTTCTTATTGTTGAGCTGCTCCTAATTGTTACTTTGATACATAATTAGGTAAATTTCATATTGGAGACGCAAGCTCATGCAATGTATGTACATTGTTTATTACCTGCTAATTTACTGAACCTTACATGTGCATGAGTATCAGTAGATCTTCTACTCCTATTATAATTTCAGAGCATTTCAATTAAAACTTGCGCAATTAAATGCTACTGTTCCACATAGGAAGAAAGATACAGTTGAATTTTTATACATGTCTTTGTTACACGCAAATCAGCTTTTGCTTGTTGTGATATTGGATAGATACTCCTCTAATTTATGCTTTGACGATGCTTAGGACTAAGGATGGTTTGATATATATATGCAGAGGCGGAGCCGTGACTGGTGGGCTGTAGCACCAGTCTAGCAAATCAGCCTGCTTTATGTTTTCAGACCAGAAACACAAAGCCTAGCAGTGCAGCACCAGCCAGCTCGTCGAAGTGGTTGACGTGATCACGCGAGAGACAAGCTTGTGCTCGTTCCTAGCTCACTTGCATATCATATTAGTGTTGTTGCTGTTAATAGAAAGTTCTATCTTTCTAGCATCTGAATCTTACCATTCTACTTGTACATGTAATCTATACTTATTCATAGCTCACTTGTTCTTTGGTTTTTACTAGATACTGAGTGGTGTTGTCTCTTTCAAGAGCTCCAGCCGAACTTTGAAGAAAAGCCCATAGCCCCACATAGCAAATAGGATGTACTGTATTTTTAGAGCTAGTTTATGGATAGAAGCATTACCCTGATTGATAAGAACTATTGGATGATTGTAATAGAGATTGTTTTGCTGTCATTTGAAATGTTTCATATGTTTTTATTATCTCTTTAAATATTTGTTGTTTACAGTTTGTGAGGAATTGAAATCTAACAAGTGGGGCATGTATGGAATGTTGATTGGTGGGATCTGTTTTGAACTTATATTGATGTGTGGGACCAAACTGGTATTGACAGGTAGGACCCATATGACATGTGGGACCTACTATACTTAAAATAGGAAAAACAAAAATTTGGGCCAAATAAAATGCTACAAACCAAAAAATATATGGGCTAAAGTTTTGGGTTTGGCCCATGTGCATGTCTAGAATTGTGATAGAAAAACATAAATGGGTTGAATTGTTGGGCCTGGCCCATCTAAATCACCAAACTAGATTGAGCTGAATTTGATCAACAACCATCTAATTTGGTTATAGATTTGCCACGTATGATTGGCCAAGTAGGATCTTACGTGGACAAGGCAGATAACCCGTGACCAATATTTTTGGTCATAGGTTCCATGACCATCTATTTTGGTCATAGTTGTCCATGACTAATTCAAAACAAAGGTCCTTAGCTGTCTATAGTGACGCTCGTTATGTGACCTACTGCTTTTGGTCATAGATAGATTACTATGACCTTTCTATGACCAATATTTGGATCACCAGTTAGCACAGTTCTTGTAGTGATTCCAGTGCGGTACCGAGCTTTGTGTTGCCATCTTCGCAATTTGGGTACAATAATTTTTTGTGATCCTCTAACATGCCCTCCAACTTCAACTTCTCATTTTCTGTTTCATCGTCTCGCTTTGCATCATAAATGACGCGACCAAGATCATCAGCAGACTCATCTGATGCTTGTTCGTCACGTCCTTCTTTTTCATTGTCTTCCATTGCAGTATCACCGTATTCAGGAAACACAGGACGATAGTTGTCATCATCCTCTTTTTCTTAATTGTCTTTCATTATAACCCCTCTTTCTTCGTGTTTGGTCTAGCAATTATAGTTGGGCATGAAACCTCTCCGAACCAGGTGACCGTGAAGGATTTTCAAGGAAGAGTACTCCTTGACGTTCCGACATTCAACACATGAACAACGCATAAAACCATTCTCTTTGTTTGCCTTAACCATATCGATAAATTTATCCACGCCTTTAATATACTCGGAAGTGCATTGGTTACCGTACATCAACCCCCCGGTTCGTCATCTGCATCATATAATTAAGTTTATCAAAAACCATTACAGAACATCATAAATAGTGAAATGATCACTTTACATCGACAGATGCATTGTATCAATGATAGATGAAAGGATAAGATTGCTAACCTCGATGGAGGAGGAAAGAAAGAGAAGAAAGCTAAAGTGTGCCTCGGACACCTCATATCATTTTTTTCCTGTGAAATCAAGCGGCATCATTCCCTCAGGCATTTCATCGAACACCTCATGTGTATAAGAAAAAAACTAGCACACATATCTCACACCTTCCACCAAGAAAAACCAGAGGAGAGAGGGTTGGCTACGGCGACGTATTTATAGGCAGAATACTTCCTTACAAACTGGGACGAATGCCCCCGGCTCCCGTGCGACGCTCCGACCGATCGAACCGGGACGAATGCGAGCATTACTCCCGGTTCATGGCGCGACCAGGAAAAAAGCTCTAGGACGCTCCGAACTAAAGGCTCTTTTCTACTAGTGCCCCGTCCACCCTGCGCCGCCCCTACTCCGCTCTGCGCCTGCTCCTGGACCGCCGCCGCCCCTAGCCGTCTTCCCTCCCTTTGCTCCTGGACCTCTGTCGCCCCTAGCTTGTTGACCTCCGCCAAAACGATTCCGGCGAACCCCGGCCTCTACGTAGGCATCTATCCATCCCAGCCGATATTAGTCGAGGTTTGTCAGAACTTGGCCGGATTCCGGCGAGTTCCTCTGCGGCAGTGTCTCGTCGCGTCCTGAAAGTTCCCTCCCACCAAACTACCAACGCGTATATTGGGCCCCCTCGGGTCGGCCTCGCAACCTATGTATATTCCAACTTTTGGGAGCAAATTCTCAGGGCATAGAAAAAATTTTCCAGGCCAGACCCCCTTGGTATCTATTTCGGTAACTTTTTAGCTCAAAACCGAAAAATTACGGTTATTTTTAGTTCGGGCTATTTTAAGGCGTGTGTTTAGAGATGCTCTAAGAGTAGAACACAAATCTGTTTGGATACGAGTTAGTACTCTAAAAGGTTGTTATTGTTGCTGCTAATTAAATCGGACGAGACACGATTAAACGGAAAATACTCTTAATAGGCAACTTGATAGGCCTGTCGGGAAGTAGTATCAACATAAGGTGAGCACCGATCTGTCGGATACGACACATGGATCTGGAGGACGGCCTCGGCGCAGCAATGGCGCCGGACCCGGCCGGCACTTTCAGGATAATCGACGGCTGCATACTGGCTCTCATTGGCTCCGTCTGGGCGATCAACGGAGTCGCACTCGTGCTATCTACCTGCTGCCGCTGGTTGGATGTTGCCGGAGATTGCCCGCCCGTGGGCTTGGCGGCGGCCGTCTCCTGGGGCGTAACCGGCGCCGTGATGGCGGCCGCTGGCTGCGCCTTATGCGTCTCCCTCGTCCTCCGCTTCTGCTGCTGGTATTCGTCTGACTTCATGGACAGCCTCCATAACTGCCTGCTAGATGCTCGTGGTTAATTTTAGAGCCTGCTGCGTTGAGTTTTTCATGAGAAGTTGTTGCATTGATTTGGCAACTGAACTATTTAGTACGTCTTGGGTATGTACTAATCAGACTACGATAAACAATTATATTTGCAAGATTTGTTGAGAGGTTGTTGCCATAAATGTACGCGGTTTTGCATAAACTCTTGACCTCTACCAAACACCTTCCCTTCTTTCTTTCTTACTCCTGTACCAAAATAACTGACTCTACATGCTAAAACATGTTTAGATTCGTGGGTATATATGTTAGCTTCTGATAATCCTGTCGCTGTAGTTAGTTTCAGTTAGCAGTTTTCTGAAAATAAACACTAGTAGTTGTTTAGGCCCTAGTCTAGCGCTGCTGCGGACCGGCCTGTCTGTTGTTGTGGGGGCTTTGTAGGGGAGATGGGCACGAGCGAGAGTGGGATGGAGCTCTCCTGTAAGCTCGGTCCTTGATCCTATTTTTCAGCTGGTTCGTTTTGTAACCGAGGAAATAAGAGAAATATAAAGAACAGAAAAGTGGTCACTTGAACTCCACGCCAAAATACTCTCGTGTTTCTCTCTGTGATCTTCCAGCGACAATATAGACAAGGTTGAGTCACTTATTTTGTGACAGAGGGAGTACGTCTTAGCGCAACGACATCCAATCGTTCTCCTATATTTTCGAGCTTTGGTGCCGAAGGTTTTCATCAGGTAGGGAATTATTGAGTAATCAGCACAGCATACATGCATCGTGGCAAGAGAAAAAGAGGCGGCGGCTAGGGTAAAAACCCTAGCAGCCGCCACGATCTACTTCGTCCTCGCCGTCTGCGACCGAGCATCGACGGGTCCCCGCCTCCTCTGCTTGTCGCTCCGGCGGCGGGAGGAGGTGGGGACCTCGGACCTGCGCTCGGCGATGTAGAAGGGTCCCTAAAGTTAGAGTTTGGTCATCCAGGATCGTCGTTATGGTGGCTATGGCGGCGTTGTGCGGGACAAGAATAAGGTATACCCGCCTCCTCTTCCACCTCGTCGGCGACGATCCTGCTGCTGGCGTTGAGGAGGGTGGGGATTCGTCTGGTCGCCGCTTCCATGGAGTGGTGGATCTCGTTCAGTCTACATGTGTTCTGGATCTCGTCCAGTCTACGTGTGTTTTAGGTTTGGTGTTACAAGTTTCGGATCAATTCAAGGGTTCAATGGCGACAACTTCATCTCTGGGACGCTGGTCCTTAGGGGCACGTGCACGAAGACTTCCCGACTATCATCAACAATGGCATGCCGCTTCCGGTAATGGAGCGGCGACAGCGGCGCGTCGGCGGCTCGCTCTGACGATAGTAGTATTTGTTAGGTGGTCCAAAGACCTCGATATAATTTTTAGGATACTTTGTACTTCTTATGAACTCATGAAATAGATCCGGATCTTTTTCCGCAAAAAAAAAAGCACAGCATACATGCAGTGTTGGATGTTCGTCGGCCCTTGATCGAATCCAAAAATAATCTCCCTCCGCTCCTCTTGCGGTGGTGTGGACTCCGATCGGTTGCACCGTGACACATTACTCCTTGCCGTTGGTATCATCTGTTAAGATAGGTCTAGTTCTTGTATATCTATATATCGTTGTATTATGTACACGGATGTACGTACATATGTAACCTCTACGTTGGTCATCTATATAAAGGAGAACGTGGTGAGACTTTGCCCCGCGGAAACCTTAAATCGAAACTTGGTATCAGAGTCTCCGATCGAGTCCCTCCACCTCAGCCACCACAAAACCCTAGTCCACCGTTGCTGTAACGGCCACCGATCGACACAATGCTCAAGAAGATCGAACCCGCTGAGAGTGCTTCCTCGACGGTGCTCCAGTTGACCAACGCACTAGTAGAAAGAGAGCCTTTGGTCCAGCGTCCAAATTCCATTGGTCCCGGTTCGTTTCCGTAATCGGGACCAATGCCAGGCACCGGTCCCGGTTCATGCCACCAGGGCATTGGTCCCGATTCATCTGTAAGCATTGGTCCCGGTTTGTGACACGAACTGAGACCAATGACCCCGCGACGCACACGTGGCTCTCTGCGAGGCATTGGTCCCAGTTCATGCCAAGAACCGGGACCAAAAACCCCGCGACGGTCAGTAGTCCAGGATTTGATGTAATTTTTTTGCGGGTAAGGAATTATTGTAAATTAATTCGGCGCAGAAATTAATTCGAGGTAGAAATTGAATTGATCACTATTTTTGAACAAATCTTTCACGAATTAATCGAGACAAAGGTCTAAATTGAGACATTTTATTATTCGACCACAAATTTTTTCATACAAATAAAGATGCGACTTTATAAATTTTTAGTCGACAACACTTCCGCTGCCGCTGTCACACCCACTCCCCCTTGATATCAGGGATCTTGTAGCCTAGGACACAAACAGTCAGATAATATATATGCTCTCCTTTACCTAAAAAAATCAAAAAAAGTTTTAGGAGTTGCAAACATTAGCATCCTCACTGTGCCAAAACATTCAGGATGTTAGTGGCAACGACACACAGTGTACTACTTTTGTACTTATATACTACTTTGAATTTGAATTGTGTGTTAGAAATAATTGGGCAAAATACTTTTGGCCCATGCAGATTTCATATTTTCCTAAATCTCAAAGCACATATGTAATTTGGCATAAGTTGGTGGCAGCTTACATGTGAGTGTGGCAAAAGGAGTAGGAGCTAAAGTTTAGTCTCACATAAAAAGTTGAAGAAGAGTTGCACCACCATATATAGTGGAGTGTCTCACCACTTTGTAAGTAAGTTAGAAGAGAAGTGATACACGCGCTCCTACGATGACGACGATGTCTGCCCGCTCGTGGCGCTGTTTGCTCATTGCAGAATGAGCCTCGATATGAGCTTATCTTTTTCTGCTCAGGAAACCTGGTGCACGGTTTTCCGATCTTCTCTACATAAGTGTTTGTGCGGCTTCCACCACAAACAACACCGAAACCAATCTAGTGTATTGTCAGTCTCGCTACTCGCGCCGTCACCATAGTCTACTCAATCCCGTGCACCGGTGAAGAGCAGATCTCTGTAACCAATCGCTTTTGTGATTCTGTATGTGAGAGGGCGAATGAAGTTTTTGGAAAGCGCTCTGCCCGACCGCTCAAGTTAGTCATCATGACGCGTCTTCCCGGACGATCTACTGGTCCACGGGGGACTCATCTTCAACGTCGCCTCATTCGAGAAACTGCCAATGCAACCTCTGGACTAACGGCGACTTCATCAGCAACCGATCAGTACATATACCGTGATCCATTATGTTGCTACACGATCATTGTTATTGGTATGCAGTGCTAATGTTTATGTTGATTAATATATCCAGTATGTTTTAGTTTCACGTGATTGTAATTGTTGTTGTCATGTTTTATATTCTGAAATTAATTGTGAAAGTTATGCCCAATAGTCCAACTACCTCTCTGGTTCACTCTTGTGTTGTGTCCATTACGAATCTTATTATCTTGGTGTTAACTGCAATTCACAGCTTCATACACACAGGCATTATGTACGTCGGTGATCCAGTCAAACGGGGCTTTGGAAATTTACGTGCGAGGACGTGTACACTTTCCTTTTCTTATAATAATCTACCCTGTTGATTTTCCATCAGCAGAACTCCAAATAATCCACCTGTGACTGTCTCGTATCCTTTTCTGAAACTCTTACGGACAACTCCGGTGAGGAATCAGACCCAACAGTTTATTATGTGGAAGAAAGAGTCCGTCGTGGATTAATCAAACAATACTTTACCTATAGGAGTCCCCGTTGCTGCCCAATATAAAGAAATCGACCGATCCTGCGAATACGATCCACCGTCACGATACCAGAGATCGATCAATGGCTGGCGACGGGCGCGCTGCCCCTGCCCGCGCCCGACGTGGTTGGTCCGACCTCGCAGACGACATCCTCGAGACGGTTTACCGCCGGTACTGCTCCTCCTCGCCGTACGACCACGCCCGCTTCGCCGCCGTCTGTTCGTCGTGGCGTGCCGTCGCGTCATGGCACCCGAAGCTACCGGCTCTGTCGCTGCTTCTCCCCTGGACATGGAAAGCCAAGCGCGATCCCAAGGCCCGGGCGTACAGCCTCGAAGACGGCAGGGCCCTGCGTGTCCCGCTACAGGGTTACCCGCGGGGAAAGATCGTCGGGTCTCACCATGGTGGCTGGGTGGCCACTACAAGAAATGAGCCCAGCGCCGATGGCCGGAACCCGTCGGCGTACACCCAGTATACCGTCGGGGTAGGCTTCGCCGACGGTGGCCGTCGGCGTAAACCCGTCGGCGTAGCACCCCGTAGGCGTATACACGGATCCTGTCGGCGTACGAAAACCCTTCGGCGTATAACCTAGGCCGACGGGAACTTAGAGCCGTCGGTGCACGCACCGTCGGCGTAGGCTCCGCGGGGCCCACTTGGCGCAGGTAACGTCCGTCAGCTTCCTCCTCTATACGCCGACGGCCTCACCGTCGGCCCAGCGCACCACGTGTCCGTCCCTGCAACTCCTGCGTGGTCCTTACGCCGACGGTAATGCCGTCGGCCCAGGTTGATTTGCTGGGCCACGCAGGACGGTACGCCGACGGCAATGCCGTCGGCCCAGGTTGACTAGGTGCCATATGGTCGTCTCTACGCCGACGGCATTGCCGTCGGCATAGAGTCTGCCCAGTTTTGTTTATTTGGGTCTGGTTTGCTTCATTTCCTGCACGTTTAAAACTGCCGCAACCCAGATTCCAGGAAGAGCATTCAACACATACACATAAAGGCAAACATAAGGTCATCATCATAAAAATATCATATAGGTACATGATAGGTAGATTATCCACATAGGTAGTATCGATACAAAAGTTCCCTACAAATCCGGAGAGCTAGAGAGACCCATGTCTCCCTGCGTGAAGTCAGGCGTACGACGACGTGGAACAGCCGCCGTCGAACCAGCACCGGAAGAAGGAGGAGTACCACCACCACGACCGGTAGAAGGAGAAGCATGATCATCAGGAGTAGAATCACCACCACCGGAAGCACCAGGAGAACCATGGCCGGTATGAACCGGTGTCATCGTGCGCGAGAAAGTCGGCGAGGCGGCTGCTCGACCAAAGGGTACCATGGTGGAGGATCCCGCTCCCTACACGTTTGAGCCAGAGTTAGCAACCACCAAGACACAGTTGCGCGGTAATGACGTAGTTGGCAAATAACTTACCGGAGTCCCTGAGTAGAAGGTCAAAGCGAATTCGTCCTTCGATGGGAAGATTGGCTGCAACCCCGGCCTAGCTGGCCGTGGCGGTAGCATATCCCGCTCTCCAGTGGCATAAAACTTCTCGCCAGCCTGCAAGAAAGTTTTGGTGTCAAGCGTTGCATAATTAAATGTTTAAACTAGGGAAAGCGGGACTTGTCATCTGTTGCAAAAAAAAGGTTGAAACTAACAACATCTCGACACTCTGCCCACGCCTCGTAGGCATCTCGGGTCTGCTTCCACGCCTCAAGCACCACCACATGTTCCATATGAGCGGCCTTGTAGGCCGCGTCCAAAGCCGGCTTCAATTTCAAAAATAATGAATCTCGTCAACTTAGCCACTCGGGAACAAATGTCAGAAAGAGGATGGAAATAAGAAAAACTTACATCGGCGTTCGCTTGGGAAGGCCGTCGACGAGGCGGAATAGCGGGGTCGTCGGCGGTGAGGGTAGCCTTGACACACGTGAGGCTCAAAGCAGGAGTTCGCGGGGTCACCCTATCGAGAACCTTCAAACGGCCGTGCTCTCGGCCGCGCACTGCCACGACCAACACTCTCACATCGGTCTCCTCATACCTAGGGTCTTCCACCTCCAGGTGAAAACCACTGAACGCCTCGAGGTAGGCTGGACCATCCACCTCGGCAGTGCCGTAGAACTCGGGAAGCGAGGGCTGGGGCTCAGATAGATCGGGATTCTTCTGCTTCATCCTTTCCTAGACTTCATAGTCGGAAACAGGCCTCCCAGCTTTTGCCTCCTGCATCGTGGAAGAAATGTTTTGCATATCAAGTAGGAACATGAGGGGAAATAAATGAAGGTTGTTGCATGTATATGTATACCATTTTGGCCTTGAAGCGATCATGGTTGAGCTTTCCCCCACAATGTGTCCCCCCGGAGCCGCGGTTTGCCTTGTTCCGCTCGCTCAAGGCGTTGAACTCAGGGTCTTCCCCGCGCCACCTCGCCGTCAACGCCGCCCATGCATCATTCTTACCATCGGCCCACGCGGGCATAACCTAAAAAATCAATACTCGTTTGAAGAACGGATAATGCAATTGCAACTTAGCAACAACATAGAATCTCATTGACAATTTACTTACCCTGGCGTAATCTTCCGCGGACAATGTTGGTTGTTCCTTCACAATCACATGCTTCGGCGCCTTCTTGCCCAACTTCTGGCAGCTGTATAGATTGGTGGTGGTATGCTTCTGATTGTAGAACTGTTGCCGTGTCAACCTCGTACAAGCCCCCCACAAGGTCTTGTCTGCCCTGTCATGCTCCTCTAGAAGCACCCTATAGAATCTCTTCAATCATGCATAAAAAAATTGTGAACAAAACTCAAAAAGTTAGCATGGTGGGGTCATCAACTATGAACAAAACTCGAAAAGTTTGCCTTACCCAAAACTTGGTGATCACGGCATCAGAAGCTTTCCCATAGCCCGGGTATTCGGCGGCCTCATAGTGTGCCCACTGCGTGGCTAGCTTCCTCTCTCCGTTGGGGACGGGAGTGTAGAAGCCCGGCCAAAACTTCCTAATTAGAGCTCCAACTAAGGTGTTAGGCGCACGGGTACCCGGAGGAAATGTCCAATTGCTGCACAATAATCAAACATTAGTACATGCCAAATTGTTATGACCAAAATGAAATTACATGCCACTTACTCAATGCCGTTAGGCGTAATGATGGGTTTCTCCTCCTCGGATCGCGGTTCAAATTTTTCCTTAGGGACACCTGATTCCCCACGAATCTTTGGCTTCTTCGGCGGCGCAGACGGCCCCGACTCCTGGTCTCGAGAACCCCCCTCCTGGTCTCGAGACCCCCCCTCCAAGTCTCGAAACTCCCCCTCCAAGTCTCGAGACTCCCCCTCCAAGTCTCGAGACTCCTCGTCAAGAGACTCTAAGTAAGCAGACTGGGAAGCCACGTCGCCAGAAGCGGAGGGTAGGTCACTCAGAAGGCGTACACCTCGTCCTCCACCTCGTCCTCCCCTCGGGGGAAGCCCCCCTCCTCCCTCACCTCGTCCTGCACCTCGTCCTACACCTCCTCCTCTCTCACTGGCGTCAGTGTAACGCGAGTTCGGAATGGGTGCTCTTCCACTTTTGGTAACCTTCTTCTGCTTCATCACCTTAAGCAAAGAGGACGATGATTCCTTGCCTTGGCTCATATTGGTCAATCACCTGCATTGAGAAGAGGTAAACAATTAAGCATAATAAAGATGAAAAATAAATACGCAATGCAATTAAGGACATAATAAAGATGAAAAATAAAGACATAATTAAGAAAAATAAAGACGCAATGCAATTAAGGACATAATTAAGGACATGATCCAATTAAGAAGCATAAAGACCTAATAAAGACATAAAAGATGAAATAAAGACATAAAAGACCCTCACCACTCATCATCACTCTCATCATTATGTCTTGGGTTCTCATCAGCACTATCAACATCACTATCACGTGAGACGAAAGTTGGAGGCTCATTGCACGGTGTAGGCTCATCATCGTTGCCATTTTCTGAATGTAACTTGCTGAGCATATTTATGTCCTTTATATTCGTGACTACCTCACCATGAGTTTGACCATCGTTCTCGAGGTCCTCAAGATCTTGTAATTCAAAGTCCCCAAAGTTCTCTTGCTCTTGATAGAAAATTCCCTCATATGTTCTAGGGTCAATGTTGTTGTAATCGTCGTCGGAGGGCATGGGTTGCTTACCATGTGGCGATACCTGGAACACGACTTCCCAGCCCTTGAGTTCCTCTTTCTGACATAGGTAGGGCAAATAATAAACTTGCTTGGCTTGTTGAGCCACAACATAGACATCGGATCCGCTATAAGTGGTTGAAGGCCGTACTTCAACTAACCCAATGGAAGGGGTACTTCTCTGTCCACCGTGTGGGTCGAACCAGTGGCACTTGAACACAACGAGCTTGAGTTCTAGGGGTGTATTATTGAACGTCAGCTCGTATACGTTTTGTAACCTTCCGTAGTAATCAAAGTCATCAGCACCTCTTGTGAAGACCCCGGTATTTATAGTTTTTGCATTAGGCCGACGGTTCTGGTGAGGCTCTGTATGGAAGCGATACCCATTCACATCATACTTCTCATACATCTCGACTCGACGATTACAACCCTGGGAGACACATCTCAACTCATCCGACATCTCAACGTTGGGATCAGCTCCCTACAAGTTCAGTACAATTGTGCATTAGTTACGTGTAGTAAGAGGGACAAGCCACGGATTGCTGGGTAAGAGGGACAGGTTAAAAATTACCTTCTCATAGAACCAAGACGTGAAAATTTTCTTTCCGGGGGCACCCTCTTTCAGAAGAGTGTCCAACTCCGCATCAGAGGGATCTGTCGTTCCCGACCACATTTCATCCGTGAATTGGCTAAAATGAGAAAATTCATATTAGACCGAAACCGAGTTATTATTTGCAAAGTAATTTGTTCACCATATTACCTAAGGAAACTTGGCACTTGATTTTCTTCATCCTCCTCTTCCTTCTCACCGCGGACCACTTCCTTCATGTTCATAAGCACATAGAGCATTATGCAATCCTTCTCTTCCTTTTTTAAGGTATAAATGGTTGCGCCACCGGCCTTGCCACCGGGACACTAGAAGAGGAGGAGCTTGGGGTCATGCTTGGGCTCGTCGACATTGTACCGACACACCGGGTTATGCATAGTGGGAACATCATCGTCATAGTACGTTGTCGTGGCGTTTGTTATCTCCTGGAGGATAGTTGCCTCAGCTATGCTAGCTTCAATAGCACTTTTGTTTCCACATTTGTATCTAATATACTTAAACTCTCTCTCAATACAAAACTGCCAACGAAACTGCACCGGCCCACCCAAGAGTGCCTCGTTTGCGAGATGCACAATGAGATGTAACATCGGAGTAAAGAAGCCAGGCGGAAAGATCTTCTCTAACTTGCATAGCAACTCCGGCACTACATCATGCAGCTTCTCAATAATCAGGGGACATATCTGCTTAGCACAGAGTGTGCGGAAGAAATGGCTCAACTCTGCAAGCACTCTCTAGACATGCTTAGGGAGATACCCTCGAACCATCACCGGCATCAGCCGCTCAATCCATATATGATAGTCGTGACTCTTGAGCCCGGTGACTTTTCCAGTTGAAAGATTGACTCCCTTGCTCATATTCGAACAATAACCATCAGGGAACATCACGACGAATTTGAGCCACTGTAATGACTCGTTCCTTTGGAGGCCATTAAGACAGTAGTTGGCATGCGGCTTGAACCAATTTTTCCGATTGCGTTGAGGAGGTTGCATGTGTAGTCTCTTCCTATCACATAGCTCCTCAACATCGACTCTAGCCTTGACATTGTCCTTTGACTTCTCAGGAATGTTCAGGACTGTGTAAAAGAGGGACTCTGCAACGTTCTTTTCGGTGTGCATCACATCGATGTTATGGGGAAGTTCGAGGTCCTTGTAATACGCGAGCTTCGTTATGCCTTCCTCGTGAGTCCAATTGTGCGTTACACCATATCCTTCAAATTGTGGGACAGCGGACTCAGTACGCACGAGAGCACGTAGCTCAGCATCAACAGCTACACCATCAAACGTTGGTATCTTTTTTTCTTCAAGCACAACTTTGCCCTTGATGAAGTTCTTTTTGTCTTGTCTGAATCGATGCTCTCTTGTGAGGTCCGGTCGATGCGTGTCAAATGCAGAATACTTTTTACCTGCCTTTAGCCAAAGGAACTCAAGTAGGTGCCTGCACACTGGGCATGGCCACTTACCAGTTGTACACCATCCGCAGAATAGGGCGTACCCGGGCATGTCGTGCATGGAATAGTGGAACCAAACTTTCATGTAGAAGTTTGTCTTCGATGCACGGTCGTATGTCAACGTCCCGTGGTGCCAAGAGTGGTTCAGATCTTCCACAAGCGGCTGCATGTAGACACTCAAATTCTTCCCCGGGTATTCAGGCCCTGGAATGATCAGCGACAGGAATATGGTCTTCCTTTGCATTAGGGCTCCGGGAGGGAGATTGAGCGGAATAACAAATACGGGCCAGCAACTGTACGAGGCAGTCGACATACCATATGAATTGAATCCATCGGTTGCAATCGCAATTCTGACGTTCCGAGCCTCTGCTGCCTCATCGGGGTGGTCTCTATCAAAGTTCTTCCATGCCTTACCATCAGATGGATGTCCCATCTTTACCCGTCCATGCTCGTGCTCGTATCTCTTCCCCGTCTTGTGCCATGTCATTTGTGTGGCAGACTCCTTGGTCATGTAAAGCCGCTGGATTCTTTTTATAAACGGGAGATAACGAAGAATCTTCATAGCGACTTTTGACTGTGTCATCTGACCATCGGCTCCCTTTACCTCATGATACCTAGAGGCCCCACACTTTCTACAGTACTTGTCACCCGCAAACTGTTTCCAAAACAAGAGGCAGCCTTTTGGACAACAATCTATCTTTTCGTATTCCATGTTGAGCGCTTTCACTATTTTCTTCACTTCGTACATGGTTTTAGGCAGACAATGCCCTTCGGGCAACATGTTACCATATGTCTGCAGATGATCTTCAAAGCATGAACGGGTAAGGCCGTACTGGAGCTTTTTAGTTAGTACTTGCGAGATGGCATCGAGCTGAGAAATCTTTGAACCCTCGTACAGAGGCCTCTTAGCCGAGGCCATCATATCATAGAAGGCCTTCGCGCTTGGCTCTGGTTCCTCCGGTTCACGCGGTTCTTCTGGTTCTGGTGGTTCCTCTGGTTCACCTGAAGGTGGCGAATCTACCATGTTTGCATCACAGAGATCATCTAGCAAGTTCCTAATCCCATCGCCCTCATTGCCATTGATCCGCTGCCGCATCACCTCACCTCTGTCATGGTCGTACTGAGTAAAGTCGATCGTCGTGACGAAGTCTGGCATATACCCAGATTTCAAAAGGTGTTTTTTCATATCATCCTTGGACTGACGATGACGCTTATTACAACGAGCGCAAGGGCAAGTTGGAAGTAGGCCTGCCCTAGAACCACGCGATAACTCCTTCACTAAGATATCGGTCTTCCATAGCCACTCCTCTGTTTTGTCAACAACACTACTACGGCCACTGTACATCCACCCATTATCAGCCATCCTCTGCTTTATTGGGAGCCAAACAATAAACATGGCATTTCATATCAAATAATAGCATGAAACTAAATGCATCATATTTTTATTTCTCTACGGGGCAACACGCATAACCTACATCTCTAATAGGCATAGAGGTTCCTAGCAGCCGCCGGATCCGTAGATTGGGTACGTTCTCCATGCTCTACCCCGCTCCGAGACAGAATTTCGGCAGCACCTCCCCGCTGCTCTCCCGATACACGTCTCGGCAAAAAGCCGAGAGGATGTGCATCCGGAGAACAACGGGGAGGTGCTGCCGAAATCCTGACTCGGACCAGAGCAGAACATGGAAAACATACCCAACTACGCATCCGCCGACTTTCCCGTAAATTCCGCAAGCGTTACGGTTCATAATATGCTGACCTCTAATGCATATTTATCCGCGTAACGCTTGCGGACGGGAAATGACACCTAAGTGACGCCACTTGACGTGGAAATGGAATCTAGTAACATAACAAATGTGCGGGACGAGACGGAGTTTTAGCTCACCCTCGGGGGCTCCGAGACGGCGGGGGCTCCGAGACGAAGGGGGCTCGGAGACGGCGGGGGCTCCGAGACGATGGGAGCTCCGAGAAACCTACACGAAGAAATATAAGACAACACTTTATTCACAACATGTATATTTATGCCCATTCAAAAAACTCAATCCAATAATAAGTGGGTTATATGGTGTACAAAACGACTACCATTCCATTATATTCTAAAGCTCTTTCTTACGATTTTGTAAAGTTCAAAAGTGGGTTTCTAAAATTCTAAATACTAGTTTTATATGAGCAGTGAAATTGAAATGCAGGATGGAACATGGAGCACTATCACAGGAGATTCTACACTAGTCAGGGATATGAAAGATTTGCTATTCCATTCATATTTTTCATATATGGACGATTATAGCAAACAATCATCTAACAATTATAGCAAACAATCATCTAACAATTATAGAAAACAATATAATTTCATCTAACAATTATAGCAAACAATCTAATTTCATCCGAGCCGAATTGTAGGCCCTACCTCGGGGTGGACGCGAGCAGGGAGGGGAGGGCGCGGGCGGCCGGAGCTCGGGGTGGACGAGGTGGGAGGGGGGGGCGCCGGCGAGCTCGGGGTGGACGAGGTGGGAGGGGAGGGCGCCGGCGAGCTCGAGGCCCTGGTGGCGGCGGGGATTCGTGGAGCTCGAGGCCCTAGTGGCGAGCTCGAGGCCCTGGTGGCGGCAGGCCGCCGGGCTTGGAGGAGAGGGCGCGGCCGGGGAGGAGACGCGGTGGCGGCGGTGGAGACGAGGAGGGGAGATGGCGGCGCCCGGGCGGAGACGAGGGCGCGGGGAGCAGACGTGGTGGCGGCAGCGGGGATTCGTGTGCGTGGTGGGTCACGGGCCAGCCCGTTGGCTCGATCTAAGCGGTTCGCCTACGCCGACGGCTACCGTCGGCGTAGCGCTGCTATTTTTTTTTGCAGATAGAGTGCGTTCGCTCGATCTAGGGCACACCTACGCCGACGGCCACCGTCGGCGTACAGCTGCTATTTTTTTTCAAAGTAAATTTGGTCTATTCGTTTCACTCGACCTAGGACACACCTACGCCGACGGTGGCCGTCGGCGTAGACCTTCTATTTGTTTTTTCCATTTTTCAATCTATTTAAGTAACATATTTACTATTTTAAATACTTTAATATATTTACTATTTCAAATACTTTAATATATTTACTATTTCAAATAATAGTAGCCCGGTGGACCTTTCTCCGGCGAAACCCTAGACCGGGGGCCCCGGATCGTCTACCCCTATAGCTATCTCCGTACGAGGGTAACCCGGTGGACCTTTCTATTTGTTTTGGTTTGTTTAGTACATGTGTACATGGAGAGCAATGGTTGGGCCAACTTTGCCATATTCTAGGCCCCGGTTGTCCCGCGGCGGGAGTTTCCACGTACAGATCCAGGATTTCGCTAAGTGTTAACGCATGTCCGGGAAGGGGGTCACACCTGGCGCCTACACATGGAACCTACCAACCAACCTTGCACCACTCTCACACACATATGCTATGGGCACATGCAAGTTTTCATGTGATTCCGACGCTCCGGTGGTCTTCCTCCGGCGAAACCGTAGACCGGGGGCCCCGGATCGTCTACCCCTATAGCTATCTCCGTACGAGGGTAGCCCGGTGGACCTTTCTATTTGTTTTGGTTTGTTTAGTACATATATACATGGAGAGCAATGGTTGGGCCAACTTTTCCACATTCTAGGCCCCGGTTGTCCCGCGGCGGGAGTTTCCACGTACAGATCCAGGATTTCGCTAAGTGTTAACGGATGTCCGAGAAGGGGGTCACACCTGGCGCCTACACATGGCACCTACCAACCAACCTTGCACCACTCTCACACACATATTCTAGGGGCACATGCATGTTTTCATGTGATTCCGACGCTCCGGTGGTCTTCCTCCGGCGAAACCCTAGACCGGGGGCCCCGGATCGTCTACCCCTATAGCAATCTCCGTACGAGGGTAGCCCGATGGACCTTTCTATTTGTTTTGGTTTGTTTAGTACATGTGTACATGGAGAGCAATGGTTGGGCCAACTTTGCCACATTCTAGGCCCCGGTTGTCCCGCGGCGGGAGTTTCCACGTACAGATCCAGGATTTCGCCAAGTGTTAACGCATGTCCGGGAAGGGGGTCACACCTGGCGCCTACACATGGCACCTACCAACCAACCTTGCACCACTCTCACACACATATGCTAGGGGCACATGCAAGTTTTCATGTGATTCCGACGCTCCGGTGGTCTTCCTCCGGCGAAACCCTAGACCGGGGGCCCCGATCGTCTACCCCTATAGCTATCTCTGTACGAGGGTAGCCTGGTGGACCTTTCTATTTGTCTTGGTTTGTTCAGTACATATATACATGGAGATCAATGGTTGGGTCAACTTTGCCACATTCTAGGCCCCGGTTGTCCCGCGGCGGGAGTTTCCACGTACAGATCCAGGATTTCGCTAAGTGTTAACGCATGTCCGGGAAGGGAGTCACACCTGGCGCCTACACATGGCACCTACCAACCAACCTTTCACCACCCTCACACACATATGCTAGGGGCACATGCAAGTTTTCATGTGATTCCGACCCTCCGGTGGTCTTCCTTCGGCGAAACCCTAGACCGGGGCCCCCGGATCGTCTACCCCTATAGCTATCTCCGTACGAGGGTAGCCCGGTGGACCTTTCTATTTGTTTTGGTTTGTTTAGTACATATATACATGGAGAGCAATGGTTGGGCCAACTTTGCCACATTCTAGGCCCCGGTTGTCCCGCGGCGGGAGTTTCCACGTGCAGATCCAGGATTTCGCTAAGTGTTAACGCATGTCCGGGAAGGGGGTCACACCTGGCGCCTACACATGGCACCTACCAACCAACCTTGCACCACTCTCAAACACATATGCTAGGGTCACATGCAAGTTTTCATGTGATTCCGACGCTCCGGTGGTCTTCCTCCGGCGAAACCGTAGACCGGGGGCCCCGGATCGTCTACCCCTATAGCTATCTCCGTACGAGGGTAGCCCGGTGGACCTTTCTATTTGTTTCGGTTTGTTTAGTACATGTGTACATGGAGAGCAATGGTTGGGCCAACTTTGCCACATTCTAGACCCCGGTTGTCCCGCGGCGGGAGTTTCCACGTACAGATCCAGGATTTCGCTAAGTGTTAACGCATGTCCGGGAAGGGGGTCACACCTGGCGCCTACACATGGCACCTACCAACCAACCTTGCACCACTCTCACACACATATGCTAGGGGCACATGCAAGTTTTCATGTGATTCCGACGCTCCGGTGGTCTTCCTCCGGCGAAACCCTAGACCGGGGGCCCCGGATCGTCTACCCCTATAGCTATCTCCGTACGAGGGTAGCCCGGTGGACCTTTCTATTTGTTTTGGTTTGTTTAGTACATATGTACATGGAGAGCAATGGTTGGGACAACTTTGCCACATTCTAGGCCCCGGTTGTCCCGTGGCGGGAGTTTCCACGTACAGATCCAGGATTTCGCTAAGTGTTAACGCATGTCCGGGAAGGGGGTCACACCTGGCGCTTACACATGGCACCTACCAACCAACCTTGCACCACTCTCACACACATATGCTAGGGGCACATGCAAGTTTTCATGTGATTCCGACGCTCCGGTGGTCTTCCTCCGGCGAAACCCTAGACTGGGGGCCCCGGATACCCCTATAGCTATCTCCGTACGAGGGTAGCCCGGTGGACCTTTCTATTTGTTTTGGTTTGTTTAGTACATGTGTATATGGAGAGCAATGGTTGGGCCAACTTTGCCACATTCTAGGCCCCGGTTGTCCCGCGGCGGGAGTTTCCACGTACAGATCCAGGATTTCGCTAAGTGTTAACGCATGTCCAGAGCTGCCGCCGCCACCACCCGATTGTTTAGGTTAAATACCCCCTCTTCTTTCATTTCACTCTGCTGCCTCCTACTCCTCCTACCCAAAGCAGCCGCCGCCACCGCCCGTCTAAAGAAGCCGCCACCCGAAGCCACCGCCCGCCCGAAGCCGCCGCCACCCGGAGCCCCTCGGCAGCTCGAAGCCGCCCGCAGGTAATCTCCAAGCCAATTTATTTACTGTCGGCGTGTGCGCGTCGTTATTCTATGTGGGTGTGGCAGGATGCCGAAGATTCGCGTGATTATTTTACAATCACCTATTTATTTATAAATTACATATACATTAAAATTTTAGTGGGAAAAAATAAAACAACTGTACCCAAACAAAAAAAAAGACTTAGGCCGACGGGATTGCCGTCGGCGTAGGGGGATAGACTCGCTAGGCCGACGGCCTGGCCGTCGGCGTAGCTACGCGCCTAACGCTGCGGACCGCCCCGTCAGGTGGGCCGTTAACTGGGGACACGTGTCCTCCTGCGCCGACGGTATAGGGAAGGCCGACGGGGACCGTCGGGCTATAGTATGCATATGCCGACGGTATATTTACGCCGGCGGCGGCCGTCAGGGATTTTGATATACGCCGACGGTGTTTCTACGCCGACGGCCCCTTTGCCGGGCTGACGAGCCCAGGAACCTTCGCCGACGGCCCCGACATTTGGCCGTCGGCGTAGGATTAGACCGTCGGCGTTTTTAGCTTCTGCCGTAGTGGGCTGCCGTGACAGGCACTCGGCGGCTGCGCATTGCGAACGTCTTCTCCGGTGCCCAGGTGCCGCTCTCTGCCAACCAAAGCATTATTGGATGTAAATCTAGACCTAGAGTATTCAGTCGTATTGCTGGTGATACTGAGACTGCTGTGACAAAAATAATCTTCTCGGGGGACCCTTCATCGAGCAACTGCGTGATTGCGGCAATAACCACGATAACCGGGTCCTCATGATGCGACATTGCGCTCTGCAAGGTCAGTTGCCCAGACGATGGGTGGACCACAGTGTATAACACATATGATACGATCAAGGACATCACCTTTTGTGGCCAAAAGCTCTATGGAATTGGTAATGGTTATATGTGCAGGTTTGATGTTGGCATCAACGAAAAGGGCGGCGCTCTGGTTGTTACCTTGGTCCAGCACACCGACATGAAAATTCAAACCTCGTATGTGCCCTGGTTGGAACCCCGCGAAAAATACATTTTTCAGCTACATGGTAAGCTAGCGATTGTGATGAAGTTCTCGAGGTTGAGCTACTGCTGTAAAACTCCGTTTTTTAGGGTGTTTGACCTCGTGGACAATGGATGCACGTGGGTAGAGGTGACGAGCTTAGGTAAATATGCATTGTTCTTGGGTCAAGCCTTCTGCAAGGTGGTACATGTGCCCGCGATCGGTGGACGCAACAGCAGGGTGGAGAGGAACCACATCTACTTCTTTGAACAATGGCCATGTTCCCACCACAAGACCATGTGCTTAAACAGATTATTGGACTTCGGCAGCTACACCATGTATTACGAGAAAATTGAAGGCGTGAATCACTCCGAGAAAATCATGTCATACGGTCCCGAGGATGGCAGCAATGGTTGCATTTGGATTTTGCCTCCCATCTTATAGTACCTCCTTCATGCATGTACCGCGAGCTTATGTTACAAAGGAGCAGTATTCTTTCTTTAGCCTATGTTACCAAGCATACACGGGTAACGGACTATATCATCTTATTCATTTATATTTTTAGTGCATATGTGTCCCTTATATAATGTGAAATAATCAAATTACTGTACAGACTAACCACATGGTCATAAACAAATAAATCACGTGCATTTGGTTTTCGCATTTAACAAAACAAATGTCTCAGTTTTGCCGTTTATTTTTTGTTGCTTTGGGAATAGAGGAAAAATTAAACCATTGGTTCAGTTAAAAAGCTATTCGGTCAAGTTACGGTTAAAGGTCGAGATAACATAAGTACTCCCCACGGGGAATAGGTTTCATTGTCGCTGTAGTCTTTTTTTTACGTCGGAAATTGCCAAGAGTGCACACACAAAGCTTGGTTTGAAAGGATGCTACACAAGTCCATGTAGCATTTTAGTTGTCGACGGGATCTTTCATTCGCTTAAAAAGGCAGATTTTTTTCAGTTCTAGATTTTGAATACAATAGCATATATTAAAAGCACGCTAATGGAAAGGGGTACAAACAATTCTCGATATTTATAGCATAAGAGAAACAAATCTCATATATAAAGTTATTGAAACATGTTAGATACAATAAATAAAATATTTTCCTTGTCAATTTTTCTTTTGTAAATTATTTTTCGATAAAGGGAACATATTAATATCGCAGAGATATCAATTACGCCCCGCCTCCGCAAAACAAAATATCCTAAAAAAATTACATATTCTTCTATAAGTTATGTTGTTAAACTATGCAAAAAAAATCCCTAGATCATTAAAGATTTCCAATTAGAACATCCTAAAGTCATTAGAGATTCAACATCCGGTTGCATCCAATAGCAATAAGATCTTGATGATCCGGCGGGAGTAGAAACGTACATAGTTGTATCCAGTGTGACACCATACGATTAACCTGCAAAAATTGGAACCTCTGGCCTTCTTTAAAATAACATTATTTCAACACTTCCATATCGGCCACGTAAATCAGAAACACCTGTGTATTTTGACTTTAGTATTCTTATCAATCCCATTAAGCTAATTTCTAAATATATTTGTTATATTGGTAGGTGGTGAAACATTGTAGGTAAGAAAGAAAATGTGTTAGACGATTTTAGCAAATGGACATGTGATAAATAAATGTTTTGTAGTCTCCTCTGAGTCACAGAAACAACATTTTTACACCTATTCTATTTTCTTCTTTCATGGTTATCTGTAACAATAAAAACCATTCTATTGAGGAACCACATGAAAAACATTATCTTAGTTGGACTTTTAACTTTCGGAAGTATCTTCTAGAAGATCTGATATGTCCATTCATTAGATTTCATACATAGACTTACCGAGAAAACACCTGAAGTAGTGAGCTTCCAATTAATCTTGTTCACCCCGTAGTTGTACATCATTAATCGTTGGTAGAAATGAACCCAAGAGACCCATTTGTTACACGGAATTGCTCTCTTGCCCTCTGTATCAGTGACAGTTGGGACGAAACGTGGGGTGACTCAGCAGACCACTGCATGTTGTAATACATAAGTCGTTGGCATACCACTTTTAGAACACTATACCCATTTTCGCGAAAACGCAAAGCTTTGCATTTCGAATTAATTGATAGAAAAAATAAGTTATTTTACAAGCCTAAGAAAGGGCTGGCACACACACCACTCGAAACAAGACTACGACTACAGGTAGAAAGACACAGGTTACACGAAGAGTCACCCTGCTCCGAAGAGTCGAAGACGCTACGGACTGCAGGTCTCGCCTCAATCCGCCATCCGCCAATGGCACCCCAAATGCTGGACCATCCTAAAATGCCGCAAGCCCTGTCCATCGCCACATGTGGTTACTATCGCTAGTTGAACTCCGTCGAGCGTCTCCATGCGTCCAAGCTACCGCAGCAGAGGATCCTCCACCGTCTGCTACCCATGCCACCCAAAGAAAACATGCTCGCACGACACCGGTGCCTACTGGCTCTGGCAGAGGGTCATGGCGCGTGTCGTCGGCTCGCATTCCAACCCTGAGTCTAATATCTAAGAACAATGCCTCTAAGAAGGTAGCGACATCACCATGTCGTCGCTGTTCGATCCGGCTCCAAAAGTTGATCTACGTTTTCACCTAGAGGATTACACCACAGGTGATGGAGTGTATCGGGGCTCCTCGATGACGCCACCAAGGAGGGAAACGACGCCCAAGGGCGCCGCCGTCGCCGGCACCGGCAAGGTCGGGCAGGGCCTTAGCCCGGAGCATCACGACCACATGCATGCCATACATCCGCGCACAAACACCGCCGCAGACCTGGAGCCTCGGAGATCACGTTAGCTCGGGTTCTCGTTTAGCCTGCCATCCTACCAGCAGAGGCCACCATGCGTTGTACATCGATGAACGCATGGGATGCCACTATCCACCTCCCGCCGGACACCGACCACCCAGGCACAACCGACCAAGCTGGCCATCGTGCATCAAGCACACCTCCCGAACAACCTACGACCTCCGGTCTATCCAGCCGCCGCGTCACCCGCGTGGCCTTCCCACAACACAGCCAACCCAATGTCGCTCGACGACCGCAGCGTGCACCGGAGGACCGGTTTCTAGCACATCGGAGGTAGGCCGTAGCCGCATGGCAGCTGTCTAGGACAGCGGCATGCCGGCGCGTCGGCCCGCTCGTGACCAAAAAGCCACGACTTTGGCAGGAGCAGCCCCGCGAAAAATCAGGGTTGGTAGCTTGGTTCGCCATCCGGGCGCTCCAATAGCTTCTTCCCCCCACATCTTCTCCGGAGCAGCCTTATGGGGCCGAGTTGGGGAAGGGGGACAGGAGGGAGGAGGAGGAGGCGGCGGCTGAAACCTCCGGTGTAGGGAGACCAGACCGGCAGGGCCTGAAGTACTACACCCATTAGAGTAGTACAATAGAAACATCGTAGGTCCAAGACCCGACTATATTATTCATATGAAGATCTACACTAAAGATATTATTGTAAAGCATATTGTCATGTGTGATATGTAGTCTTTACATTAGATGGATGGTGTTGTGGTTAAAATGATAGAATATTTAACTGCATTATGATTACAATGCGTAAAGAGAACGATACTTGGATACCCGTGAAACCCGTGGCAACACGAAATTGAGTCATTCACCTAGAAATTGAGTATGTTTGACCATGATTGTGCTTCAAAATAGTTCGGGCTGAGCAATAGAAGGAGATTAATGGACATGAATATTTATGTGTGTTTTATATTTACACGTGAGACACACGTAATGACAGGAAAAAAAGTAGGCCGCATCAACGCACGGGCACTAAGGTATCTCTAACCGATCCCAATCGGTTGAGGAGTAAACGGAGGAGTAAACTTTAGAGGAGTAAATATACTCCTCTAAAGGACGTCGGCGCCAAACCGATCCCCTAAATTTAGAGGAGTAAACTTTTTTTGCCCCATTTTTTCCACCACTCCACATATGCATTCAAACATCTTACATATAGTTCAAACAAACAATTCAAACATACAGAAAATTCAAACACAAGCAATACACCACTTAAAAGACATACATAAGCATAGTTCATCAAATCGAACACATCGAAATAAAACATGCATAGAGTTCATTCAAAAATAGAATCTACCACCAACATCGATCAAGGTCACCAAAAAGAAGCTATCAACCTTGTTTGATCCAAAATACCACCAACATATCATCTCATATGTTGTGGACCACTATCGAAGAACTCAAAGACCATCTTCGAAGAACTCATCATCATCATCACCTCCTCCTCCTCCTCGACTACCACCATCCTCACCATGACCATCATCACCACCATCTCCTCCTCCTCGGCTACCATCACCCCCTTGGGCATGAGCATCTCCACCAAAAGATCTTTGAAGGATCTTTGCTCGAGTGATCTCCCAATACTTCCTAGTCGTGGCATCCATGTTGCTTGGATCCATGAACATGATAGCACGCTCATCGATCTCCTTCTCTTTTGATATCCTCTCCTCCTCAAGTGCAACCCTCCTATCCTCGGCAAGGGTCTTCCTCTCCTCGGCAGGCATCTTCTTCTTCCACTTCTCCTCCTCCATTGCCTTGAGCTCGGCCCACCTTGACGCCTTCTCATCCCTCCTCTCGGGCGCCAAAGCTTTCTTGGTCTCAACCATGGCACATAGTTCTTCTTTGTAGCGTCCAACTTGGGCACCTCTCCTTTGCAAGCTTTTGCCCCTCGGGCCTCTTGTGCGGGTCTTCGTCTTCCTCATCATTGGCATCGATGGAGATGCTCACCTAGACCTTTTTGGAGTGGTCTCCCAATTCCTTCGCACCTACTGTTCATTGTCAACAAGCTCGTTGTAGCAACGGTGCAAGGTGAAATCTTTGCCTCCATTATTCTTGTTGCGTATCTTCTAGAGGTCTTGGATGAGTGGACCAAACTTCGTCATGGGCACTCCACTTGGCGGGTTGGTTTGCACTTGATCAACACGACCGGACCACCGGTTGCAACACTCAAGAATGGCACCCCACCGGTGGCCGAGAGAGCCTTGTGTGCGAGTGATCGGCACCTCCATGGTGTTGTTGTAGTAGTCCTTGATGCGAGCCCAAAACTTCTCCTTCGATTGGTCGGTGCCAACCGATGCATCAAGTGACACATTCCTCCATGCATAGCACAATGCGATGTCCTCCTTCTCGCTATAGTTGGAGGCTCGGCTCTTCTTTGTGCTTCCTTGTATCTCCTCCACCTCTTCTTCCTCCACCTCTCCTTGCTCGGTGGTGGGCTCAACCTCATCGTCAAAGTTGAGGTCGTCGATCCCGGTGGAATGGATACCCTCCAATTGGCTCATGAAGGAGGCCACCTCCGTCTCCACCACACTACATTTCATCAAAATAACATCACTGTGTCTCTACAAATCGCGAACTGATGAGAGGAGAGGAGAAAAAGAGATTTTTTACCTTGCCGATGATCCATCGAACACCTCGCACTCGTCGACATTGACAACGGCCGCCCCCGGTGGCCGGCCTCGGAGACGGTTCGCCATCGAGGCCTTGCGTGTCGAAGAGGCGGCTGCAGCCTTCGGCAGCTCCGCCTCGGCCTTCTTCCACTTCTTCATGGCCGCCACCTCCGCGAGAGCCACTTTGGCCGGAGTCGGCTTGCTCTACCGCCGACCGGACATAGGAGCAAGGGGAGGACGCGACGCCACCTCGGGAGCCTCCATGCGCTTGCCGCCGGCCTTACCAGAGGCCTTGACGGCCGGACCACATTGTTGGCCCCCAATCTTTTCCCACCCGCGGCCGCGACGGAGATTTCCGATTGCGGCGGCGTTGGGGTGTCTCCGGCACCGGGGATGGTCGGAGAAGGTGCGCCGGAGACCTACACGTCGACTGCGGGCGGAGTCGGCGACATCGGCGCCGGTGGGGAAGCGGGCGGGAAAGAACGGTGTGGGGCGGGAAGAGGAGGTCGCGAGGCGGGAGGTTTTCTCGGAATTGGCCTCGGAGGAGTAAATTTAGAAGTCGACCGCCACTTTTACTCCTCCGACGAGTATAATTTTATTTCTCTAACCGTTTAGGAATTCGGTTTGCTGCCGCCGCTGCGTAATTTTACTCCTCTAACGGATTGAATAATATTTGAACCTCGCTCCCTCTAGCGTCTGCAATTAACGTACAGTCGTTTGTAGTCGAAACAGACTCTATTGAGCCAATTCAGATAGGAAGCAGACCGAACACTAAAGTTTACCACCTGAGCACCCAGCAGGTTTACTTGGTGCGTGTTGTCTCTGCCCTAAATACGGTCGATTCTACCAAAGGACACGACACAAGATCCGATCCACCGTCTCGCTACCACGATCCATCCAGTGACAGTTCAATGGCCGGCGACGGCGGCGCTGCCCCTGCCCGCGTCCGGCGTGGTTGGTCCAACCTCGCAGACGACATCATCATCGACATGGTCTACCGCAGGTGCTGCTCCTCGGCGTACGACCGCGCCCGTTTCACCACCATCTGTTGGTCATGGCGCGCAGTCGCGTTGTGGCACCCGAAGCTACCGGCTCTCCCGTTGCTTCTCCCCTTGAAGCCTTGTTTACTTCTCTCGTATTTGCTAGTGTATTTGCAGGGAATGGAAGAGATTATTCCAATCCCCGTAGTCCGTTTACTACTCCGGATTTGGTCGGGATAATTTCGAAATATCCCCGCAAATCCCTGCAAATCCTTCTTATTTTTGTCTATATTGAAAACTCTCTTACATGGTAGAGTATTTTCGGGAAAGAGTATTTACGGGAATTGGAGAATATTGGGTGAACACCAAATCCCCGCATATTCCAAAACTCTAATGGATAAAAATACGAGAGAAATCAACAGGGGCTGATGGGGGATGCCAATAAGTCGTTGGCGTACAGCCTCGAGGACAGCAGGGCCCTACTTGTCCCACTACAGGGTTACCCGTGGGACAGGCTCGTCGGGTCTCACGACGGTGCTTGGGTGGCGGCCATGACAGACGCCCAGCTGCTCATCGTGAATGTCTTCTCGGGCGCCCGAGTACCTCTCTCTGTCAAACAAAGCATCATTATTGGATGCAAACGACCTAGAGTGGCCAGTCGTGTAACAGGTCAGGCTCAGAACCAAGTAGTGAAGTAGTACAAAAAACCATCTTCTCACAAGACCCATCCTCGAGCCATTGCGTGCTTGCCGCGATAACGAGGTTCTCAAAGTGCAACATAGCGCTCTGCGGGATCGGCTGCCCAGATGGCGGGTGGACGACGATAACAGGATGGCACATGTACAAACGCATATGAGCAGATCACGGATATCACCTTAATTTCGCAACAAAAAGCTCCTCTTTGGCCTTGCCTGCCCAACATTTTTTTTGAGCGGGACTACGGCGGGCTTACGCCGGCCTGAACCATTTAATATCATTCAAAACTGGTACAATTCTTTACAATTTTGGAGGAGCGAGAGAGACACTCGGATCAAAGGGTTCAAGGGGGATCGAAATTATTACACCATGTATTGAGTAAGATAGAGGAGCGTGACGTGGTACAGCGGTACGCCCAAAGGCGAAGATCTTCAATGCACCTACGCTGGATCGTCGTAAGGTATTCATCAACCTGGTTGAACACAAGGGCATTTCTTCTCTTACAAATGTTCCATGTGATCGCTGTACGAATTGTGTTTTCCTCCATGGTTTGGTGCTGGGGGTCCCAGAGTTCAGCAAAACTGTCTAGAGAGGTGGTCGAAGGCAGAAGAGAGCGCCAAACGTCACGAGCTCTGCAGCGAGCAAGCATGTGATCGATATCTTCGTCTTCAGTGCAGAAGGGGCACTTGGCGGACGAGGAAAGGCCATGCCTGAACCTTCTGTCATTTGTTGGTAATCTCCATCTGTGAGCCAGCCAGCCAAATATCTTGCACTTCAGGGGAGCGATACTATGCCCCTCCTGCCTGCCCAACATTGTCTGTACAAGTTTGGCATCGGCATAAACAAAAACGGTGATCCCGCCATCACCTCAGTCCACAACATCGACATCGGAGATCCAACCTTGAGTTTATGTTGGTCCATGTCCAACGAAAAATATGTCTTTCAGCTACACAACAAGTTGGCGATTATTGCTATGAAATTCTGGGCGAGGAGTGACAACCATATAGCTAAAAAATTTAGGGTTTTTAAGCTCGTGGCCAGTGGATCCACATGGGTACAAGTGGCCAGCTTAGGTAACCATGCCTTGTTCTTGGGTAAAGCCTGCTGCAAGGTGGTACATGTGCCCCTCATTGGTGGACGCAGCAAGGTGGAGAGGAACCACATATACTACTCCAAGCAACGGTCATGTGTCCATATACAATGATGCGAAATCCTCCTTACAGAGATTGGACCTCGGCAGCTACACTGTGTATTATGGGAAAAGCGAAGGCGTGAATCCCTCCCAGAGAATTGTGTCATGCGAATACCATTACTGTCACGACGATGGCAGTAATGGTTGCTTTTGGGTTCTGCCTCCCGATCTCTAGTTCCTCGTTCATATGCATGTTATTAGCATGCATGTACATCGGGATTATTCTTGTTTTTAAACTTATTATGTTACCTAGTGTACACGTGTAAGGAACTACCTCATTTTGTTCTTTTGTTGTACTAAACAGATAATTGCAAATACTCTAATGAACTAGTAGTAGTTTTAATGAAAATGTTTAAGTAGGTTGTGTTCTTGTGGTCTGGTAGTTCTCGACAGCGGCGGATCTAGGATTGGAGCAAGCCCCGGGCCAAAACTAAGCGTAAAAAAACCTATATATTACTAAAACACTCTTATAACAGCTCAAAGAATGGGTACAATACAACTGCAAAGATGATATATATTTTCAAATTCAATGTTAACACAGTTCAAGAACATACATGAATCAATAATTTGAGGATCTGCATTTGTTAATTGGTTTTGTTTTGAGATCGACGATTAAAAACTCTTCATCTTGTGTTACTGAAATATGAAATCAACGCACCAATCATTTGAATCCAGCTATCCAAAGAGTATATCCAATTTAACCGTGATGAAATGAAATTACCTAGCCGAGAGGATTGGCAGCCGTTCAATTGAGTCCTTTCAACTTTGTGAGTTGTGAAGAGGAGCCGATCAGAGGCAGCAAAGCCGCAGGGCCATAGCAATCAGGCGATGCCGGCCGACGGTCGCGCTGCAGACGACTGGAGGAGGGAGGCCATGAGGCGCAGGAGTCTGAGGCGGCGCCGGGTGGAGGAGAGGTGGCAGCGAAAAGCCAGGAGTGCAGCGAGAGAAGAGGTCCAGGGATTGGGGGAGGGCGGGAGACGGCTGGGGCAATAGGCCTGACGCGGTCGGTGAGCTCCTACCACGCGAGAACACGAGCCATAGGAGTCAGTTTTCGCTCGGTCAGGTGTTATACGGTCATGATCAAATCGACTAGCAGCAAGCTAGGCTAGACTTGGGCTGTACCCCGGGCCAAACTTTTATTTTCATAGGTAGTACGCGGAAAAAGATCATGCGCCCAGGGCCATGGCCCTTGTTGCCCTGGGCCTAGATCCGCCCCTGAGTTCTCGAGAATTCTCATGTGAAATATTAGTGATCCAAATATGTGCATCTGTGTTTCTAGATGTTTTATAAGTTATCAGCTAACATTGTTGGCTTGTTTCAAGGGCCAAACGAGCCCGTAGTCAACTCAGCATGGGGTTTATGCTAATGGATTGCCTGCCAAACCGGGCCAGCCTAGTAGAGCCTACGAGGATAGAATATGGCATAGCATCGCGGCGGAAGTTTTTAGGGCATCTCCACCGGGCAGACCTAAACAGGCGACGCAACGTTCCGTTTCTATCCATTTGGGTCCGGCCGTGGGGGAATTGGGTCGTGGGTCTGGCCTGTCCGGCCAACCGCGCCCCTATCTGTCCGCGCTTGGTCAACAGGACACTGACGAATTTTATTTTTAAAATTTAAACAGAGACAATAAAGCACTAAAACTTACAAAGTTCATATATATTCATATGTAATTTACATTCAAAATATAAAAGATGAAATTTATACTATCCCTGGCCACTGATCTTCGATGTTGGCGTCGTCCCGTCCATCTAGGGGATCGAGGTCGATGTACTCTAGCGGTATCCAGAGGTGTGCCGGCGACAGGGTAAGAGCAGGTGTGGGTGCAGGCTGAACAATCACCTGCCCAGGCCACGGTGCCCACCCCGGTCCCTCCTTCGGCGCGGGCTTTTGTATGCTCACCATCCCGTATCACCGTACGTCTCACATCCCACATTTTTTCCACACCTTGAGGACCCCCTCATGGCTTACTTATCTTCAATCCGACGATAAGTACATTGGTCAACCCTCTTACGGAAAAAGCTAGAGGGATAGACATGCGGGACCCACGGACAAGAGTTTCACTGGAAAAGGACCGTTGGAGCTCTGAAATCCTCAAAAAACTTGCATGTGACCCTAAGAAAAGTGTGCAAGTGTAGTGGAAGGAGAAATATGGGGGATAATAGAGATTAAATATTGGGTAACAGAAAATGGCAGTAAAGGAAAGGTAAGGAAAATAGAAAAATAGAGAAAATGGCCTTTGCCATGAGAAATTTCAGATGTGCACCGGAAGACCTTCATCGTGCGATTGATCACATGCTCACGGCAAAGAAATTTGAAAATAAGCCCGCCAACCATGTGCGCGCAGAAAATATGCTCGCGGGAAAATTGCGTGTGGAGGACAAATTGAAAATACGCATTTCTTTGCCATGCATAATGCCTCTGCGGTGCACACGGCAAACCCTTGCCATCTCGACGCACCGTCAGATGAGCCGAGGAGGTGGGCGCAGCATTACAGTTTGATGTGGGCTTTTCTCTGCCGTGAGCTTTCCTCTACAGTGGGCTTTTCGCGAATTTTGTGGTGTTCTTTTTGTTTGTCGTGAGCTTTTATTTAATGTGCCATGCGACTTTTTTTCGCCAGGCGTTTGTCCCCTTGTCGCACAGCATTGAAATCGTTGCCATGAGTTAGCGCACGGCAAAATTACTCACAAACGGCAGAGCCGTATTTTCTCGTAATGTCCGTCACATGGAATTAATTTGCTTTTATACTAACAATCCTTGGTAACCTGGCTCCAATCAATCTCCATCTCCACTACTTATAAAGACGCGAACTTGCGTGAGAAAATAAAATCTGAACCGTAAACATGCTTTCATCTAACGACCTAGAATCATCCGTTCTCCCTCCTCCTCCCCCTCAAATCACGCCAAGGCATGCATCATTCCCGAGCTATGGATCCCTACCCGCACGCCCTGATTTCGCGGATAAATTCCCACAGAATTCACCTTGAAGAGATTTGTCCTCCTTCTTTTCTGGTCCTTCCTTAAGAGACCGAAGCAATCCATTAAATCAAAACTGCGGGCGTGGGAGATGATGACCTCCGACGTCCCAGGAGAGAGCATATTGCGGGCGAGGCGGCGGCAGTGCTGCGAACGAGGTTGCCGAGATGGGGCGCCGTCGTGCTCACCACGAGACTACGACCACCAGCTCTCTTGCGCATGGTTCCTTGACGACTTCCCGTCCTGACCGCTGCCCTTGCTGTTCAGGACCCCAACGCCGCCTGCATCGGCTCCGGCGCCGCCAGATTACATGTCGTCGCCTCCATCGTCGGACACGCTCCATGCTCCATGTCGTCGCCACCGTCGCCCGACACTTCATCTCCCAGGTATATCTCTGCTCTCCCATCAGGTTTCACTTATTACAAATATGCATGTGCTACTGTTCTCTCCTTTCGATCTGTTTAACGCCTGAATTTTGCAGGCTCACAATGAAGAGATTTCTAGATTCTACCCCCGGATCAAACGGTTCTTCTGCAGTTCTGTAGTTTGCGTCCTGCTCGCCTTGGTTGTACACGTCATGGAAATGAAGCATGTGCTGCTGCTATACCCGACATCAAGATGGTTCCGTGAGCAAACTCCATGGTGAAGGATTTCCTGTCCGTACCTTACTTGGCCGGAGACAATCCTGATGAGCCTGTCCTGCTCCACTTTGACTAAATACTAGGCATATTAGTCACTGCAAGAAAGTAATTCAAAGACAAGGATGTGTCTTACAAATAAGAGTTAATTCCATTTTTACCCCCTATTTTCGCACATATGACAATATTTACCCCATTTAACAGAAATTACTCTCATTTACCCCATTTAGTGAAACTTATGCCAAAATTTACCCTTTTAAACCATTACCCTTTCTATGAGGTGTGACCTCGGCACCTCACGTATCTGTCCACCCAAAGGTCTGGTATCTCCGCACCGACGTGAGCGAAACCCAAGATATGTGGTTTCGTCACCGCTATACGCTACACAAGAGTTTGGGCCAACCTTCTCGAGCTACGGAGCAAGGCGCACCTGGGAGCTGAGATATTCAAAGACTGGCTGAATGCATCGCGCTCGGCACGGCAGCCCGTTGGCCGGAACGCCCCACTCCCACCCAAGCTAGAATGCATCCCCAACTGAGCACGCATGCACGCACACGTCCATAGACCAGTTCAACCCGATGTGGAAAGAGCAGTGCATGGGACGTGATTGATCCCGAGAGATTGATCTCCGTCAATTCCTTCGACAACGACCTCTACAAGACCACTGTTGACTCTCGGGAGCTGGCGCGTGGAGTTCGTGCGGGAGCAAGAAGGAAAACCGATTACATGCCTCGTGCATGATCACCGGGACGGGGACGGTGAAGTGGTGTTACTCCAGTGGGTATGTGGAGCCCACACGGCCTTGCCCACAGTGTTCTTCATCGCAGGTTGATCGTCGATGTGGCAAGTCAGGTCGACACGATGACCCGATCCTACTTGGTAAAGGTTTGAAGGGGTAAATTTTGGCACAAGTTTTACTAAATTGGGTAAACAGGAGAAAGTTTTGTTAAATGGGGTAAATACAGTCACAAAGGTGAAATTAGAGGGTTAAAACCAGAATTTACTCTACAAATAAAGCCACGATTTTTTATCAATAGGGTTCCATTCGATTCATATAGCCTGGTCAGATGAGATCTCCATAATGACTTGGAATTGACGCCTTTAACGTACCCGTTGCTGATGATGATGTGTGCACATGGTCATGTACACAGGATGTTTTCCATGGGCCCAAAGAACAGATTACAGAGATTGTCGAAGCATGCTTGTCTGTAACTATATCTAGCCACTGTTAAAAAAATAGCTTGCAGTGTCATTAGTGCACTGGCTTGGTTTTGCTTAAATTATAGTATTTATAAATTTTATTGACTTCTCTACATCGAACGGAAATAACTTCTCAGCTAAGACTTCGCATGTAAAATTTAGTTGAAGCCCTCCTAGACCCACTCTTGCTGGAGTTGAGTAGTCTCAGTAAGCTAGACACACACCTTTTTCCCCCATCGTTGTTTCTACTAATGTTGAAGGTACACTATTGTCTCACTATAATTTTGCTTTACGTCATCTTATGCTACAACCTGTTAACTTACTAAGTTCTACGTAGAGGCCATGAGTATCAAATGAGTCTTTGTTGCCTTGTTGGGAGATGCCGGAGTGCATGTGTGTTCTGCTTTATTTAATTCAAACCATTTCAGTTTCATTGCTACAAGTGTTGAATGGTTTTCTTAGCACCACATATTAACAACAACTTGGCAACATTATGCTTGATAGTTCCTTAAGCTTCTATCCTCCCAACACTTGTTATTCATATTCGACAAAATCTATATAAACATAATAAGAAAGGTTGCTTTGCTAGGTCTTGCATTTTTTTTCCTTCAAGTTATAGTGACATCTTCGAGTAGTGCATCATAATGGATTAATTTCTCAATCCTTTGTACAACTTCAGTATTATAATTTCTGCTCAATACAAAATGATTATGGAGCAGTTCTAGCATACATCTTATATATATTATAAGTTATTTCTATTTTACATGGAAATTGATGGTATTAATATTTGTCTTGAGTAAAACTTTAACTTGTTTGTAGCGTTCTATGGTTAATGTTTTGCAGTTCCCTTCTCCAGGATTCCAGGTTTTGGTTGGTATCCAATTATTGTTGTCATCCTCTTGAGTGCATCTTAAGAGACAAGAGCTACACTCGCTGCGAGCAAGTTTGGGCATGTGGCTACACTTAATGTGAGCCCAAGTTTTTATAGCTTAGTTATCACCTAGCAAAATTGTCTCTTACTTGCACTTTATATTATTATACATTCTTCAGAAATTCTTTCCAGTGAAATTGAGTGAGCTGATTATGACATGTACATTCCTCCGAATATACACGAACTATGCTCTTCAATCAACCATCGCCAACATACGTTAGGATTGCATCATTGGAAATAGCAGGATTGCATCGTTGTTGGAAGTATATGCAGGATTGCATCATTGGGAACATTTATAAACTAATATAAATCTCATATTCCATTTTTAGTTTATAAATCTTTATGATTTTAATTTCTATTACGTCGTGTTTGGATGCACTCAATTGGGCATGGAATCACGGAATCGGAATTGAGGATCTAAATCAGCTGTTTGGTTTGTTCTGGAATTCAGGTCTGGAAAGGAGCCCCCAATTCCACGCATACCCCGCGCGTACCGTCCTCCCGTTCTCTCCAATTCGGAGCCCTCACCCTCCGAATTGTTACGGAAACCACACTCCGGCACCCACGCGAACCGCTTCGACAAATTGCAAAAACAAAGCTCGCGTCAACCAATTGAGGCACCTTACCGTCGGCACCGCAACACTGGTAAGGCCCGCCGTCCTCCTTGGCCATCCTTGTCCCTTCCCAGCCCTCCTTCCCCATCCTCGACACCTCTGATTCTAGCATGTCCGTTGGTGGCCCATCCCTGCCCTCTCCCGTTCATCTCCACCCGCCTAACCCTAGAGTCGACCGGCAGCAGGAGTGGTTACGGCGGCGGGAGGGGAAACAGCAGGGGAAGTGGAACTCGGCGAACCCCATCCCCTTCCTATTCCTTTCAATTTCGTGGTCCATGGGTTCGGAGAGGACAAGTGCGGACTGACATACGAGCTTCCGGTGAAGGCCATAGTAGAAGAAGAAAAACAACATAATTATGTCAGTACCAATTTCGTCGTACATGGAGCACTGCCGGTTTGATGCCTGTTTCGCAGCTGTCCATTCAGCTAGGCAAGAACAAATTAATTAAAAATACTCACATGGAGAAACTTAAAACTAGTTCATGCTTACTGTGACGTTGTTTTAGTTCATGCCGGTAGCACTCCGACGTTTTTTTTCTTCTTGTTTTTCAAACGTTTTACTCCATCCAACCGATATTATTTGACTTAGATTTGTCTAGATACCGATGTATCTAGTCACATTTTAATGTTACATGCATCCGTATCTAGACAAATCCAATATGGATCGGAGGGACTACCTTTCCGATATTATTACCTCACGTGGAGAAACTTAAAACTAGTTCATGCCTAGTGTCATATTATTTTAATGTTAAAATATGTGGGAAAAATCTGCATTTCAATATACATATGCTATTTTTCATACATATACACAACTTTATATTGTCCAAACTCAACAAAACATCCAATTCATGGTTCAAACGTCCAAACAGGAATTGAAAATGGGTCCGACCCTCTAATTCCAACGGAAAATTCCATGGCATCCAAACAATAGAATTTGAATTGACAGTCATTTCCTTTCCAGACAAGATTTGGAATTATGATCCATTTCATTTCCAGGATTCAATTCTATGCATCCAAACAAAACATTAGTCGATCTCGTGCGTTGCACACGTACAAACTTACTAGTAATAGAAAGGGATGATGTAACCCGGCAAAAAAACTTGGTACATGCACATGTGGACCCATCCAGAACTCCAAGCTGGTACGGTACGATATAATCTGCAGATAAGTTGCCAGGCCGTTGGGGCCTGGTTTTGACCTAAGATGGTCGATCTCATCTCCCGTATGTACGTGTGTGCAAACTCGTCTCTCAAGTCTTAACACGCTGCATGCGAAAACTAGATCTCATTAATCCTTCTCCTTGTAATCAAAAAAAAAAAATCCTTCTCCTTGATTTCTGGGCTCCGATGACGAAGATTTTCAGGTATAATTAATCCACCGACTTTTCTTTCATGCGCAGCAAAATATCTATCTATCATTGGGTCGATCTGTTCACCATCGTGCATGTTTAAGGTGTTCTTGCAATCGATCTAATCCAAGGCTTCTTTGCAGGTCGAAGCAAGTCGACCCGTTGGAGCGGGAAGAGGAACCGCTGGCAGCGGCCGTGGAGTACAGGGACCTCGAGGGCGGCGATGGCGAAGACGAGACGGCAGACTCTGGCAGCAGCCTTCGCCGTCCGGAAGGCGCGCTCGTCGTCGCCGTTATCGTCGCCTACTTCATGTCGGCCATCGGCATCTACTACCTGCTGCTCGGTAGCTTCTACCTGCCGCCTGAGGCAGGGGCGGCGGACGGCAGCAGGGTCATCGCCATCGTCGGCGGTGCCATCCTGGGGGTCGCTGGCCCCGTGCTAGTCGGCGGCCTGGCGGTCTGTTGCTGCTGCCGCAGTGCACGTGGCTCTTCTGGTTGATCGATGTTTCTCTCATGATCAGTTGATTATTACTGTTCCTGTGTTCCTGAATCCCGATGGTTTCGATGCACATTTATTTCCACTCTTATTACTACTCTCTTCGGTCCGGTTTATTAGGCACGCACGACGTTTAAGGACAAGTTTGACCATTAATTTTGACCAATAAAATATGCAATATATGTCTAAAAAATATACCATTGGAAAGTACTTTTGAAGATGAATCCATTGATATAATTTTTATGACATATTATGTAAAATTTATTGACCAAAATTAGTGGTCAAACTTGTTCTTAAACTACGTGCGTGTCTAATAAACCAAACCAGAAGGAGTAGTTTTTTATGACAGTTTCAATCAATTCTTAAGAGAGTAGTACACTGTGCCAATTCGGTAGTACCTTTTTTTTCGAAAACTTGGTACCTTTTCTTTACTTTTATTACCTCAAGCTGTCAGCTATCACAATGTATTTAGTAAAGGGCATCTTGTGTGTGTGCAAGGCAATGTCCCGCAACCGCAATGAATACAATTTTTAGCTACACGGCGAACTGGTGATAGCTGGAGCGTTCTCGCCGAGGAGCTACTGTTTTTTCTCTTATATTGTAAAACTCATTTTTATAGGGTGATTGAGATCAGTGAGACAGTGACGGCGTATTTGTAGTGTCTTACAGAGAGTGGAGTAGGAGCAATAACAAAAAAAAACTTTTTTGGGGGAAATAAAAATAGTTGAGTAATATGCAAGGGCATCTGTCGCACATCACGATATAAACCTTTTCTTTCTGATTTGTAGGTTGAGCAAGAATATCGACCTGGGGTACAATTTTTTACAATGGTAGGATTTCGTGCGAGTAGGATGATATACTACTATCCAAAACTTGTGTTTTCCTTTTTTGCCTTTTGCTACAAGTAAAAAACGGTTTGACTCAGAAAATAGAAAAAAAAACTAGACCTCGTCAGTGACTTTATAGCAAAAAAATATCCTAATATAGCAAAACCAACTTCGCCGGAGATATCGCCTTAGACTTTGTAGCAAAATATTTGTGTTGTTGTAGAAAAAATAGAAAATGTGTGTAGCAAATAATATTAGCAACTGTAGCAAAAAATTAGACTTCACTGGAAACCTTGTAGCAAAAAAGTTTCTACCTAATAAAATGACTTCGCTGAAGACTATTGTCAGTCATCTTGTAGCAGAAGTTTTACAATATTATAGCAAAAGCAAATAACATGTGTACCAAAAAATATATATGTATGTAGCAAATCATGCAGTGTAGCAAAAACTGCTACACTCCCCCGTACGAAAATTCACCGCCCCGTCCATAGCAAATTCGTTGGTCGTCGGTAGCAACGTTGATGGCCGTCGGTAGTTAAAACGTCGACTGCCCGTAGCAAAATCAACCAATGGTAAGTAGTATGTGCGGGGTCACCACATGAAACCACTGTTCCACGCCAGAGGTCGAAGCTGCTGGCCGGGCGACATCCTCGCAGCGGGATGCCGTTTGTTGAGGAAGAAAGTCCGCGGATGGCGCACACCAGGAGATGAGAAGGACCAGAGGCACGCCGGCGGAGGAGCACGACGGGGCGGGGCGCTAGGCAGGGGTACAACATGGACGTGGGGCGCGCTGGCGATGACGGGTCGGTGGCCGGTTGATGACAGGAGCGGAACTTATAGGACAGCAGTGCGGCCATGGCGGTGGCGACGCGACCAGGGCGGCGACGGCGAGGGCGTGTAGCTAGGGAGGCAACAACGCGTGACATCAAGGCCGGGGCGGCGGCACGCAACGGCAGCTAAAAATCTGGAAAAAAAAGGGCTATGCCGACCCACCCACGATGCAAGGCAGTCCGCTCCACACGGGGACCCGGAGGATGGAATCGCCGGAATCCTGGAGACTAGTATCATTTTCCTTTTCTTTTTGCCTTTTGCCCTTCCTTTCACCGAACCATCTTCGATTAGAACTCCTGTAATGTGGACACGGATACGTCAGGTACTAATATTCAGGCACCACAAGGATACAAGGGTGATCCATCGATTTCCACGGACGAGAACAAGTCGATCCCAATGATCCCACGGGGGTGGTTGGGTCGCCCTGGCAACCGGCTCTCAATATAGATCATCAACCTCTTCAACGGCGCCTGGGTGCCAGGGAAGGGACACGTGGCCTTGCCAGGGAAAGGAAAGGACACATATACCCAGCGTCTCGAAAATACACAGACAAAATCTCTATTGAAAAGGTCGTATTTTCAGAGAACCCTACCTCTAAAGACTGCATCCTCGCCGCACTGACCACTTGCTGCCATGATGGCGCTCTGTAGGCTTGGCTGCCAGGGCGGAGGGTGGACGGCACAAGGATGTGGCATGGGCATGAGATTCGTAGATATCGCCTTCTGCAATGGCGAGCTCTATGGCCTCTCGTGTAGTCGCCTATTACACAAGCTCGTCATTGGTCTAAATAATGACGATGCTGTGGTGTTTATCTCTTCTGAGCGACTCTCCATCCTAGGGGCTGAGTTGTTCGGTCCAAGGTACATATTCGAGCTCCGGGGCAATCTGGCAACAGCGGTGCAGGTCAAGCCAGTAAGCAACCGCGAGGCTCAAACTTTTATGATATTTGAGCTCACCAGCATTGACACAACAGAGTCATGCAAACACACGTGGGCAGAAGAAACCAGCTTTTGGGCGACCACACCTTGTTCCTAGGACCAGGGTGTTGCAAGGCGGTTGCGCGTGTCGAAGGAGGGTATGCACGGCAAGGTGAAAAGCAATTGTATCTACTACTCCGAGCAAGATTGCTCCTCTCTCCACGACAATCCAGAGTGCTTAGCTATGTTAGAACTCGGTAGTTGCGCTCTATATTGTTATGAAAGCGATGGAGTGGATCACACACATGGGATCATGTCGAGAGGATATCATTACCGAGAGAAGGGGGATTACAGTCGTAATAGTTGTACTTGGATTTTGCCTCCATACTTTTAGTTCACCTATATCCATGCATGTACCATGAGATTATCTTATTTAGGCATAATTTTTTCTTTTTTCAACGAATATTTTATTTGAAGGAGTGATATCTATATAAATCACTGCAGATATGTCAGCAAGTGGCGGCGGAAGACCATCTAAAAGTTAGATAGAGCGAAATCAAATAGAACCTTAATAGGGGGGAAATCCACGAGGCTCAAACTTTTAGGGTGTTTGAGCTCACCAGCATCGACACAACACCGTTATGCAAATACGTATGAGCAGAAGAAACGAGCTTGGGCAACCACGCCCTGTTCCTATATAGGACCAAGCAAGGCGGTAGGTGTGTGGGAGGCGGGTATGCACACCAAGGTGGAAACGGATTGTATCTACTACTCCAAGCAAGAGGACTCCTCTTTCCACGACTATCCAGAGTGCTTAGCTACGTTGGACCTCGGTGGTTGCGATTTGTATTGTTATATGAAAGTGATGGGATCATGTCGAGAGGATATCATTACCAAGAGAGGGATGATTACAGTCGTAATAGTTGTACTTGGATTTTGTCTCCATACCGTTAGTTCCTCTATGCATGCATGTACCGTGCGATTATCTTATTTAAGAATAGCGTTTGCTTTTTGAATGGATATTTTGTTTGAAGGACTGATATCAAATAAATCACTGCATGGAGCACTAAATATATGGACTGGCCGTTCTATGATATCGTCATGAAAAACAAAGTGGTTATCTTATTTCAAACATCAAATTATGGTCCGACAGTGGTCAGTGGCTGTGTACAGGTTATTCATTTTCTTCAGTAGTATTACAAGAAAAAACTTATAGACAACTCTATATGAGACCATGAGTAGCTTGACGCTTGTAGGTATGTGACTTTTTTTAACAACTAACTAGACTTGAATGTGTTGCGGTAGTTAAAGCAATCATGGATTTTTTTCCGTTTTTGTTTAATTTTTTATATGTAACAACGAGTGTATGGATTTTTCATTCTATTCCCTTTGTCTCAAAAAATAGATGTCGCCAATTGTTTATATTTGGATGAATCTAATACTACCTCTGGCCCATATTAGTGTTTTCAAATTTGTCTAGATTCGAATGCATCTAGTCTAAATATTTAATTAGATACATACGAATGTCGACAAATAAGTTGAGAACATTAATATGGACTAGAGAGTAGTAAATAGTGTCTAGATTAATCTAAATTCAGACAAATTTTCTACATCTATTTTTAGACGATTTTGAGACGGAGAGAGTACAATAATCTAGTCTGATTGGCTGGGCTAACTCGCCGACTAAGATAGAGAGCAAATCAAGAAAACTTTCCTCGCGTTCCTTCCCTTCCGAACATCGCCATACGTAGCCGATGGTGCAGTGAGTGTTTGTAGTCGTCGCTACGTGGTTTAGTGACCTATTTGTAATTTTTATTATTTTTGAAAGTATTTCGTAGAAAAAAAATACCTCAGTTAAATCGCAAATCGAAATTCTTCATAAATTTAAGTTACTCAGTTAAGCCTCTTTAGAGTCCCATGAGCACACGGTCCGTCCAGGCACTATAAAGCACACGTAAATATAAATAGTCTATGAGAGATTCAGAGATCGATCCTGCCAAACAAGAAACGACAAGATCGCACCCGTCTCGATCCCGAGAGCTAACCAGCAATGGTCGGCGACGGCGGTCGGGGCAACCCCCAAAGGGGGTGGTCCGACCTCCCAGACGATATCCTCGACCTGGTCTACCGCGGGTGCTGCTCCTCCCTGTACGATCGCATCCGCTTCGCCGCGGTCTGTTCATCGTGGCGCGCCGTCGTGTCGTGGTCGTGGCACCCCAAGCTGTCGGCTCTCCCGCTGCTGCTCCCCTCGACGGGCAATGCCAAGCGTGACCGGAAGGCGCGAGCATACAGCCTTGAGGAAGGCCGGGCCTTGCGCCGCCCGCTCCGAGGGTTTCCTTGGGGCAAGAAGCTCGTCGGATCCCACGACGGTGGCTGGATCGCCGCCTCCACGGGCACTCGGATCATGGTGGTCAATGTCTTCTCCGGAGATCGGGTGGCGCTCTCAGCCAAAGAGAGCATCATTGGATGTAAATGCCCAACCAGATCTGACCCTCGAGTAGCCGACGACCATGTCGCCGGTCAGACTCAGACCTCGGTCAAAAAAGTCATCTTCTCCGAGGACCCCTCCTCACGCGGCTGCATCCTTGCCGCGATAACCACCAGGTGCAAGATCGCGCTTTGCAGGGTCGGCTGCCCGGACGACGGGTGGACAACGCGAGGATGCTGCACAGACGCATATCAGGAGCTCACGGACATGGCCTTCTGCAATGGAAAGCTCTATGGCCTTGGGTACTACGAGCTTTTCAAGTTCGACATCGGCGTGAACGAGAACCGTGCTCCCTCGGTCACCTCGGTCCACCGCATAAGGAGCATTGTGCCTGTTTACGGGGGGAAGTCCTTGGACAAATACGTCTTCGATCTACGCGGTAAGGTGGCAGTAGCCGTCAAGTTATCCCACAGGTACAACTGCTGTAGATTCAGTTATTTCCAAGTGTTCGAGATCGACGCCGACGGACACACATGGGTAAAGGTGACGAGCTTGGATGACCATGCGTTGTTTCTGGGGCCAGCGTGTTGTAAGGCGGCGTATGTGCCTGCGACCGGCTGGCACGGCGAGGTGGAGAGGAACCGCATCTACTACTCTGAGCAACGGTTATGTCGCCGACATGACGAGAAGTGCGTCGAGAGGTTGGACCTCGGTAGTTACACCATATATTATGGGGAAGAAATTGATGAAGCCGTGAATAGCGAACCAAGGATCATGTCACGAGGATATCATTATGGCCACGAGGATGACAGTAATGGTTGCATTTGGGTTCTACCTCCAGACTTCTAGCAAATTCTGTGGTCATGCATGTAACACGAGCTATATGTTACGGATTTTTTTTAAACTTATGTTCATGGTGCCAGTTAATAAGGAATTATCTCGTCCTGTTCTTGTGGTACTAAATGGTTGAAGTTTCGTTGTGCCATTGATCCGATAGCACTTGGGGTAATATTACCTTCTCTTTTATGTTTGTTAAAGCTTTATTTAAGAATATATGTACATATCCAATGAACTAAAAGTTAAGATGAAAAGGATTAAACGGGTTGTGATCTGGTCGTACTCGGCAAATCTAGCTTCCTGATATTTTTTTATTTTTTTGCGGGGAGCTTCCTGATATTGTGGAAGAGTGCTCCAAAGATGCTGATTGTTTGGCATTTTTGTACATGATATCCATAATATCGAGCTGCTCATGTTATATGTGCATGCCTACACTATGTGTCCCCTATATATATATAGCAAAAATAAAATACCTAATGTTATATCCACAAAAGAATTGGTCATAGTCGTCGAAAGTACTGTTGTCTATAAGCAGAGGAGAGCGGGAGACCCGAACCCCACCGCCACCTACCACTCCGGCGGCAGCGTCCACAGCCCCACGTCGGCCGCCCCTCCGGCACCGGCGGCCACCTCGATCCGCTCCCCCATGGCCTTCTCCTCCCCCCTCTCCCCCACCCCCTCTGTCTCCACCCCTTCCTCCTCCCAGGCTCGCCGGTGGGCGGACTACTCCGATGACGAGGACGAGGTCGCTGTGAGCAACCCCCACTCGTACTGCGAGGTCCTGCGCAACAGCTCTCCTTCCCCGGCGTCGGCGGCACGCTCTCCATCCCCGGTGGTGTCCCCAACCCCGGCCCCGTCCGCTGCCCCCCGTGCCTCTCCTCGGCGGGTTGTTCCGGAGGCGGTGCGCGGCTTGGCGCGCGGGGGCGGGCCAAGCGCGTGGCAGCAGGCCGGTGGGCGGAAGAGGCGGCGCGGAGGCGAGGCGGAGCTCCCAGCGCTGGCCATCAAGGAGGACCTGCCGCCGGACCTCGCCGGCTGCTGCTTCAATTGCTTGAGGACTTGCCACATCTCGAAGGATTGCACCTTCGAGACGGTGTGCCTTCGCTGCAGGCATGAGGGGCACCGTGCTCGCGAGTGCCCGGAGCGGCGTGGTGAGCGGCAGCGGCCTCGCCTACGTGGACCTGTGCAGCAGCAGCAGCCTGGTGCTCAGAGGCCTGGCCCGGCAGGGAGGGAGCGGCAGCAGCGCGTCCCGGAGTTGGAGGGATGTCGTGGAGGAGTTCAGGACCGTCTGGGCAGCCACATTCAACCGGCGCCCTCGCCTGGATCCCCCTCCCCGGGGCGGGGGCCTATCGTGTCCCGGCAAGGAGGCGCCTTGGCTCTTGTCCCCCCTCTCCCGTCCCTCCGCCGGGCTCTGTTGGTTCCAGGTTCGTCCGGCGAGAGGCGCCTGGTGCCCTGGGCGGGCATGGCTCGCGTGGCGAGGTGCGAGAGGAGCTTGGGCTAGGTGTGCAGGTGGAGCGCGACCAACGCGCTGAGGGTCCGCGTGGTGGCCGTGGAGAGCGCGCGGTGCGCGGCGAGCGCCGGGGGCACGAACAAGTGGAGCGCGGCGTGCGTGAAGGCCTTGGGGACCGTGGCTCCCGTGGAGACCGCAGGGATGGCGGCGCTGGTCGCGAGCGTGGGCGCAGCCTCGGCGAGCTTGGGCGGGGTGGCCGTCCTCCCTCCCGCGAGCTCCCTTCATCATCACCCCCTGGCCCGGCCATGGAAACCGTCATCCTGCCGCGTTCGGCGGAGATTGCTGCGGCGGAGGACGCGCTGCGCTGGGCGCTCGTCGCCTTCGTCTCCGGGCACCGGAGCCACGTCTACCTCATCGAGGTCGGCGCGGACGTGGCAGCGCAGGTGCACGTGCCGAGGACAACATCTCCGTCCACCGGTCGTGGCCGGCTAATTCCTGTTCGTCTGCAGCAGTAGGCGTGTACGGCGGGTGTGATCGACGGCCGGGACTTCTCCCTTCGCTTCTCGCCATGGAACCGGCAGCTACGGGCCGTGCATCGGACGTTGCGGTACCGGGCGCACATCGACTTGACGGGCATTCCTGCACATGCGTGGAGCAGAACGACGGTGACGGCGATTCTTGGCTCAGCTGCTTGGGTTGAGAGGTTGGACCTCGGTAGTTACACCATATATTACGGGAAAGAAATTGACGAAGGCGTGAATAGCGAACGGAGGATCATGTCACGAGGATATCATTATGGCCACGAGGATGACAGTAATGGTTGCATTTGGGTTCTACCTCCGGACTTCTAGCAAATTCTGTGGGCATGCATGTAACACGAAGCTATATGTTATGGAAAAAATTTAAACTTATGTTCATGGTGCCAGTTAATAAGGAACTATCTCATCCTGTTCTTGTACTACTAAATGGTTGGAGTTTCATTCTGCCATTGATCCGATAGCACTTAGGGTAATATTACCTTCTCTTTTATATTGGTTAAACCGTTCCTTAAGAATATATGTGCACATCCAATGAACTAAAAGTTAAGATGAAAAGCATTAAACAGGTTGTGATCCTCCGGTCGTACTCGGTAATCTAGCACTTGGGGTAATATTACCTTCTCTATTGTATATCGGTTGAACCTTTCTGTAAGAATACATGTACATATCCAATTAACTAAAAGTTAAGATGAAAAGGATCAAACAGGTTGTGATCTGTTCGTACTCGGTAATCTAGCTTCCTGATATTTTTTTATTTTTTTGCGGGGAGCTTCCTGATATTGTGGAAGAGTGCTCCAAAGATGCTGATCGTTTGGCATCTTTGTCCATGATATCCATAATAGCGAGCTGCTCATGTTATATGTGCATGTCTACACTATGTGTCCCCTATATTTATATAGCAAAATAAAATACTAAATGTTATATCCACAAAAGAATTGGTCATAGTCATGGAAAGTACTATTGTCTATAAACCTGCCACGATTGATACTTGAAACGTGGCTCCGACTGAAATTTCACAATCTTTTTTAATAGTTGAGAAAACTTTATTTTAATTTCTAATGAAAAATGTGCCTAGAGAAACTTTGTGTCCCTTTCCAAACTTTAGTTTGTGCCTATTGGGTGTGCAACTTAATGGTCCACACAAGTACAGTACTTTGGGGCAACGGGTTAATGTGCAATATTAATCCCAAGAGAGAGCTCCCTCAAGAGGCTGCGGCAAAGTAGAATGATTCTACTGCTTGGAAAGATCTTCTAAAAATCAAACAAATCTATCTGTCTGGGAGGAGAATGGAGGTGTATGGAGGTAGGGAAACTAACTTCTGGCATGATCAGTGGCTTGGGGGTTTTTCCCTTTGTGAAAAAATTCATGAGCTATTTGAAGTTTGCAACCAACAAACTGGCACAGTCAGGGAGATGTGTGATTTGGGGTTGATTGTTTTACTTTTAGAAGATGGTTATCTCCCAGGTTAACTTCTCAATGGCAGGAGCTTAGGAGTATGTTGTCCCAATTGCGGTTAAGTGATGAGGCTGATAAACCTAAAAGGAAATTCACCAAATTTTGGATCTTTTCTGTTAAATCCTTATACAACCAAATTTATGATGTTGGCCCTGACAGGTCCTTTAGGTATTTTTGGAAAGCTAAACTGCCTCTAAAAATTAAAATTTGGCTTTGGTTAATTTGGCATAATGCAATTGCTACAAAAGATAATATGAAGAGAAGAAAGTGGACTGGTAGTTATGTATGTCGTTTTTGTCATTTGGATGGATCTATTAATCATTTGTTCTTTACTTGTCCTGCAGATGTGTACATGTGGAGTTCTGTTGCTGGTGTTATAGGTGCACGATCTAGACCATCATGCTTTACTCAATACTTTTGGTGGATTGTGAAATTTCTTCCCTTTGGATTTAATTTTCACATAGTTTGCATTGTTGCTCTGTGCTGGGCAATTTGGAAAACTAGAAATCGTGCTTGTTTTGAAAGGAAACTCCCATCTTCCCCTCTGGGTCTGATTTGTTACATGTGTGCATTTTTGCGTCATTGGGCAGGTTTGCAGACTGAACGAGACCGTGGTATTTTGGAGGAGGGTGCTGATCGGCTACAGAACATGGCCACCCAGGTCCATGATATGGCGCGTCGTGCCTCTACGATGAGGATTAGGAATGGGAAAGACGTGGATGAAGATTCTTCTAGAGTCTGAGAAGCAGCAACGTTGTAGAGGGCAGCTAGTTGTTTGGTGTGGTCTAGGCAGCCTTCGAACTTATGTTTACTGGCAGTGTCTTCGTGTTTATTTTCCCTTGCTGTGGATGGGGTTTGGTCTTTCTGCACCTTGTGCATGTCTAGTTTCTGTTAGTCTGGATATCTCTTTTTGGTTCTTTTAGTCCCCTTTTACGTTTGATACTTCAGACTTATTATTCTGCTATCTTATTGATAATGGAACCCGGCTCATGTGAGTCGTTTGGAAAAAAGAGGCGGCGAAAAAACCCATCTAGGGTTCCTTCCCTCCGCCCACGATGCCACCGGTCCGTCCCATCTCCGGTGGCCTTAGGGCCTTGGAGCTGTGGCGGACCACGGCCCCTCGCCGGCGGGAGGTCTCTGTGTTTTGTTTAGACTATTTTTGTTGGGTTCACAACATAGAAAACAAAAAAAATCCTACGATGGGAACTAATATACGCCAAGATCTATCTACTAGATACAAGCAACGGGTGGATATACATCCATAAAGAACATACCCTCGAAGACCGACAAAGTGTAACGAGATGGAACTCGTGGATGATGTAGTCGAACGCTTGCCGATCTCAAGATCGTGTGGAAGTCCTAGCGCTGCAAATCAGCAGTGCATCCGTCCTCGCACACACGTTCAGGCCACCGAACAACCTCCACATACCAGCGATGCAGTGGAAGCAGCAACTCGTTCCAGACAAAATGCCACCGGGAACATGTATCTCACTAATCCGAGACCATGGGGCAATAATTCTAGAGGGGGAGAGAGATCCTTCACGAGGAGGTGTGCTTTAAAAGGGAGAAGAGGGGGGCCTTTTATAGGAGAGGGGGGCTTCCCCCTCCCATGGCCGGCGCCCATGGGGGTGGCCCAACCTCTTCCTCATTTATGCAGTGGAAGCTCCACTCACATCAATTTTGCCTCCACTCAAAATCCCACTCACACGCATTAAATTTCCACCAAATTTAATGCAACTCTCATTTAATAAAACTCTTTTATGTGTTTTATTCAGAATTTTGTTAATTACTTTAATTAACAAACATTCATATAAAACCCCCTACAACATTTCAATACCACATGCAGAACCAATTTCAGCAATTTCACCCGAAACAATTTCGGTGTCTATTGAAATAATTTCAGCGCTTTGCAATTCTTTTATCTAGAACATATTTGCTCTAAATGGTGTTGGTAACCCTTAAGTGTGTCACCCTACGGTTCATGAATAATGCAGACATGATCGAGACCCCTCTCAGATCAATAATCAGAAGCAGGACCTGGAGATCCATACTGACTCCCACACATTCAACGATGACTTGTGTGATCAAGAGAACCTTTAACGATAGTAACTAAATCTCTTTGTCTTGCGATATATTACATGTCCGAGATTCGATAATCAGTATCCCAATACCTAGTTTGATATAATTACCGACATGCACTCTTTTCTTGTTCCCGTGATATAACATTCTAGTAATCACATCACTTGCTTGCAAACTATCTTAATGTGATATCACCGAGAGGGCCTAGAGTATATCTATCCGTCATCGGGATTGATAAATTCCACTCTTGATCCATGAGCCTCAACATAACACCTTCGAAATATCCAAACCCATCTTTATAGTCACCCTGTTACGGTGTGACGTTTGATGTTATCAAAGGATTCTTCTGGTGTTAGCAATTAACATGATCTCATGGTCTAAGGATAAAGATTACTTTGTATGATGTTATATCAATATAAACATAATGACTTTGATCGTAATGCTATACTTCGGATGAATGTTCATCACATCATTCACCAATGTTGTGACCTTGTTATTAACAACATCCAATGTCCATGATCAGGAAACCTTGATCATCCTGTTAATCAACGAGCTAGTTTAGAGAGAGGCATAACTTGGAACTTTCTATTTGTTTATTAGACACACATGTATTAAGGTTTCTGTATTAATACAATTATAACATGCAAAATAAACATCTATCATATACTTGGAATACATATAATAACAACTTTATTATTGCCTCTCAGGGCATATTTCCTTCAGTCTCCCACTTGCACTAGAGACAATAATCTAGTTTATATAGTGATAAATCTAACACCCATGGAGTTCTGGTGTTGATCATGTCTTGCCCTAGGGAGAACTTTAGTTAACGGATCTGCTACATTTAGGTCTGTGTGTACTTTACAAATCTTTATATCTCCATCCTTGACATGCTCACGGATGGAATGAAACCGACGCTTAATGTGCTTGAAATTCTTGTGAGACCTTGGTTCCTTGGTGTTGGCTATGGCTCCATTATTGTCACAATAAATCACCATTGGGTCCAACACACTAGGAACCACACATAGTTCCGTTATGAACTCCTTCATCCAAACCGCTTCTTGCACCGCTTCTGAAGAAGCAACATATTCCACCTTCGTTGCTGATCCAGCCACCACAAGTTGTTTGGAACTTCTCCAACTAACTGTTGCTCCGTTCAAGAGAAATATGTATCCGGATTGAGACTTAGAGTCATCTGGATCGGTGTCAAAGCTAGCGTCGACATAACACTTAGCGACCAGCTCTTCTTCACCTCCATATACAAGAAACATACCCTTAGTTCTTCTTAAATACTTAAGGATATTCTAGACCGTTATCTAGTGTTGTGAACCTGGACCAGATTGGTACCTACAAGTCAAACTAATAGCATGTCCCGCATCCGATCTTGTACATAGCATGGCATACATTATAGAGCATATGGCTGAAGTATAGGGGATCTTAACCATTATCTCTCTTTCTTCCGCCGTAGCCGGAATTTGAGTCTTACTCAATGTATTGCCTTGCAACATAGGTAAGAACTCCTTCTTACTTCCGTCCATAGTAAACTTCTTTAATATCTTATCAAGGTATGTATTTTGTGATAGCCCAATTAGGCGCCTCGATCTATCTCTATAGATCTTAATGCCTAATATATATGATGCTTCACCAAGGTTCTTCATAGAAAATTTGTTGTTTAGATAACTTTTAACACTGTTTAAAAGATCTATATCATTTCCAATCAATAATATGTCATCCACATATAATATCAGAAATTCCACATTGCTCCTACTCACTTTCTTGTAAATAAAAGCCTCTCCATAAGTTTGGACAAATCCAAACTCTTTGATCACCTCATCAAAGCGGAGATTACAACTTTAGGATGCTTGCTTCAGTCCATAGATGGATCGCGGAAGCTTGCATACCTTATCAGTATCCTTAGGATTGACAAAACCCTTAGGTTGTATCATATACAACTCTTCTTCAATATTACCATTAAGGAACGCAGTTTTGAAATCCATCTTCCATATTTCATAATCGAAATATGCAGCAATTGCTAACATAAACCTAACCAACTTTAGCATCGCTACGGGAGAGAATGTCTCATCGTAGTCAACTCCTTGAATTTGTAAAAACCCCTTTGTGACAAGTCGAGCTTTATAGATGGTCACATTACCATCGGCATCAGTTTTTCTTTTGAAAATCCATTTATTCTCAATGGTCTTTCGGTCGTGAGGTAAGTCTACCAAGGTCCAAACTTGGTTTCCGTACATGGATTCCATCTCGGTTCATGGCTTCTAGCCATTTGTTGGAATCCGGGCTCATCATCGCTTCTTCATACATCGCAGGGTCATCTATTTCATCAACCATGAAATTCATAACAGGATTTTCCTACAGTTCAGGAGCTGCACGTGTCCTGCTTGACCTGCGAGGTTCGGTAGTGTCCTCTTTCGGAGTTTCATGATCATTATCATTAGTTCCCTCTTCATTTGGTGAAGTTAACTCCGGAACAATTTCCGGCGCTACGCCACTTGCAGTTTCATGAAGAGAAGGTTCAATAACCTCTTCGAGTTCGACCTTCCGACTACACACGCCTTTCGCGAGAAACTCTTTCTCTAGAAAGGATCCATTCTTGGCAACCAAAACCTTGCCCTCATATTTGTGATAGAAGGAATACCCAATTATTTCTTTAGGGTATCCTATGAAGATGCATTTTTTCCGCTTTGGGTTCAAGTTTATCAGGTTGAAGTTTCTTCACATAAACATCGCAAGCCCAAACTTTAAGAAATGATAGCTTAGGTTTGTTTCCAAACCACAATTCATACGGTGTCCTTTCAACGGATTTAGATGGTGCCCTATTTAAAGTGAATGCAGCAGTTTCCAGTGCATAACCCCAAAATGACAGTGGCAAGTTAGTCAGAGACATCATAGATCGAAGCATATCCAATAAAGTATGATTACGACATTCTGACACACCATTACATTGTGGTGTTCCGGCCGGTGTGAGTTGTGAAACTATTCCACAATCTCTCATGTGTGCGCTAAACTCGTAACTAAGATACTCACCTCCACGGTCAGACCGCAGAAATTAAATCTTTCTATTACGATGATTTTCCACTTCATTTTGTAAATTCCTTGAACTTTTCAAAGGTTTCAAACTTGTGTTTCATCAAATAGATATATCTGTATCTACTCAAATCATCCGTGAAAGTAACAAAATAACGATATCCACCTCGCGCTGACACACTCATTGGACCACATACATCAGTATATATATGATTTCCAATAAATCTGTCGCCCGTTCCATTGAACCGAAAAACGGCGTTCTAGTCATCTTGCCCATAAGGCATGGCTCACATGTATAAAATGATTCAAAATCAAGTGATTCTAAAAGTCCATCAGAATGGAGTTTCTTCAAGTGTTTAACGCCAATATGACCTAGACGGCAGTGCCACATATATGCAGATATATCATCATCAAGTTTAATACTTTTAGCATCAACATTATGAATATGCACTATTATCGAGATCTAACAGAAATAAACCATTCATCATAGGTGCATGACCATAAAAGATATCATTCATATAAATCGAACAACCATTGTTTTCAGATTTAAATGAATAACCGCTTCGCAACAAACACGATCCGGATACAATGTTCATGCTCAGCGCAGGCACCAAATAACAATTATTAAGATTTATCACTAATCCCGACGGTAGATGGAGAGGTAGCGTTCCGATGGTGATCACATCAACTCTTGATCCATTGTCGACACGCATCTTGACCTCACCCCTTGATTGCGGTCGCTTGTTCCACAGCCCCTGATTCGAGTTACATATATTAGCAACCGATCCAGTATCAAAAACCTAGGAGCTAATGTGAGTACTAGTCAAGTACACATCAATAACATGTATATCACATATACCTGTGTTTGCCTTGCCGGCCTTCTTGTCCGCCAAATACTTGGGGTAGTTTCGCTTCCAATGGCCAGTCCCCTTACAATAATAGTACTCGGTATCAGACTTAGGGCCAGCTCGGGATTTGTTTTCAGGCATGGCAACAGATTTGTCGCCCTTCTTTCCCTTCTGTTTACCCTTCTTGTCTTTCTTGAAACCTGTGGTCTTATTGATCATCAACGCTTGATGCTCTTTCCTAATCTCCACTTCTGAAGTTTTAAACATTGACAGAAGCTCGGGGATAGACTTCTTCATGCCATACATATTATAGTTCATCACGAAGCTCTTGTAGCTAGGTGGCAGAGATTGGAGAACATGATGTATGCCTAAGTCAATGGGAATCGTTATTCCTAAGGACACAAGCTTATCGGCGTTACTAGACATTTAGAGTACGTGCTCACTAACGGAGATGTTCTCTTCCATCATGCAGCTAAAGAACTTTTCAAAAGCACTATAACTCTCTACGGCAGCATGGGTATCGAAAATCATTTTCAATTCACCCATGGTATCAAAGTCATTGCCATTTTCGAAACGCTTTCGAAGTTCCAGCTCTATCCCATACAGTATACCGCAGTGAACTAAGTTGTGGTCCTCTACCAAGGGCATCGCCGTCAACCCAGAAACTATTAAGACAATTATGGATTGGCTTCCACCCATAAATGTCAAAGAAGTCCGGAGTTTCCTTGGTTTGGCCAGTTACTGCCGTCGCTTCGTTCAAAATTTCTCAAAGATTGCGAAGCCTCTTACCGATCTCCTCAAGAAAGGCAAGAAATATCTTTGGACTCTTGCATGTCAAGCAAGCTTTGAAACACTCAAAGAGAAGCTCACTTCCACACCAGTCTTGGTTCCTCCAGATACATCAAAGCCTTTCCAGATTTTCTGTGATGCTTCATTACAAGGATTGGGTGCGGTCCTTATGCAAGAAAAGCAAGTTGTTGCTTACGCATCTCGTCAGTTGAAGACGCATGAGATCAACTATCCTACACATGACCTCGAACTTGCAGCAGTTGTCTTTGCTTTGAAAGTATGGAGGCATTACTTGCTTGGCAACCGTTGTGAGATCTTTTCTGATCACAAGAGTCTGAAGTATATCTTCACACAACCTGATCTCAACCTCGTCAGAGGAGGTGGATTGAAACAATCAATGATTTCGATTTGACCATCAACTACACCCCGGGCAAAGCTAATGTCATGGCAGATGCTCTCAGCCGAAAAGCTTATGTCAACAACCTCATGGTGGAAGAACAACAGCCTCTCTTGTGCGAGGAATTCCGCAAGCTCAACCTTGAAATTGTGGATCAAGGTTATCTTCTGAACCTTCTAGCAACACCTCTCTTGGAAGAAAGGGTCCGTTCCATTCAGCTTGGGGATCCTAAAAGATCATCTCCAACATTCAGCTTCCGAAGTATGAATCTTTTCACATAGATGAACAAGGCACTCTTTTCTTTGAACACCGGATGTTTGTTCCGAACTACCCGGGTTTAAGGGAGCAAGTTCTCAAGGAGGCGCATGATTCTGTTCTTTCCATCCACCCTGGAAGCACTAAGATGTACATGGACTTAAAAACACAATATTGGTGGCCTGGTTTGAAACGATATTGTGCCAAGCATGTCTCAGAGTGCGATGTTTGTCGTAGAGTTAAAGCTGTCCATCAGAAACCTTCCGGTCTTCTACAGCCATTGAAGCCTCCGGAATGGAAATGGGAGAAAGTAGAGATGGACTTCATCACTGGTTTTCCAAGGTCGCAGAAAGGCAACAATGCAATCTTTGTTGTCATTGACAGGCTTTCCAAAGTAGCTCACTTCTTTCCAGTCAAGGAAACAATTTCTGCAATTCAATTGGCGGAACTCTATATCAACAGAATTGTCTCTCTGTATGGAGTCCCTCTTGAGATCAGTTCAGACCGTGGAAGCATCTTCACTTCCAAGTTCTGGGGAAGTTTCCAAAATGCTTTGGGAACAAAACTAAACTTCAGCACAGCTTACCACCCTCAGTCGCAAGGACAAGTTGAAAGGATCAATCAGATTCTAGAAGATATGCTCTGTGCTTGCGTTATCTCTTTCGGCATGAAGTGGGAAGAATGTCTTCCTTATGCTGAATTCTCTTACAACAACAGTTTCCAGAAAAGTCTAAAGATGGCACCATTTGAGGCTCTCTATGGTCGCAAATGCAGAACTCCGATTGGTTGGTCGGGCGCAGGTGAAAGAATATTGTTTGACCCCGACATTGTAACTCAAGCGGAGGAGAAAGTTCACATCATTCTTGAAAATCTGAAGATTGCTCAAAGTCGCCAGAAGAGCAATTATGACAGAAAGCACACGGACATGGAGTATGTCCCTGGTGATCTCGTTTATCTCCGTGTCACTCCCATGAGAGGTACGCACCGTTTTGGTATCAAAGGAAAGCTGGCTCCTAGATACATCGGGCCTTTCAAAATTCGTGGAAGAAGAGGAGAAGTTGCTTATGCTCTTGAGCTCCCTGAACAACTCAAAGTCCATGATGTTTTTCACATCTCTCAACTCAAGAAGTGCTTCAAGGATCCCGGCAGGACCGTGGACCATGAACTCATCAATCTCCAAGAAGATCTGTCTTATCAAGAACACCCCACAAAAATCCTTGAAGTCGCATAAAGAAGGACTCGCAACAAGTCCATCAAGTTCTGCAAGGTGCAGTGGTCGCACCATTCCGTTGATGAAGCAACCTGGGAACATGAAGATGAGCTCCGTGCCAAGTATCCTACCCTCTTTGAGTCTTCTTCTTCCTAGAATCTCGGGGCGAGATTCCTGTTTAGTGGGGGAGAGTTGTAGCATCCCAATTGTCTAACAATTGTAATGCTACTTGTCCTAGTAAGATATTGGCTACTTCATAGATATTATTATTGCATCATAATTATATCATGCTCATGTCATCATGCCACCTTGCATTTGAGCATCATATAAAACTCCTTTTCTTTTGGTTCTTCTCTCACATGCATTAATAATTGTATTTGCCTCTTGATATTGTATTTGGCTATTGATATATTGTTCAAATGCCCAAGTTGAGTTGGGGGCATATCTTTTATCTCATTTCCACCACTCTTCTCTTCCATCACTTTATAATTCCACCATCCTACTAGATCATGAGCTTGTTGTCTTTACTTTGGTTTTCTCTAGCTCATGTGCAATAGGGTGGATCTAGTCCTTTAGATTTCTTTGCTTGGCTTATTTTCCACTTCTTGGAAATGCACAAGATTAATGCCATCATATTATTATTGTTTTCACATAATAAATCATGTCATTAATGATTTGCATGGGCCATGCAAGCTTCTCCACCACCTTTTTACTCCATTGGCTTTTCTTTTGATTAATGGATCCTAACTTGGGAACCATCTACCACCATTACACCATCCTCATATTCTCATCCATATCATCTTCTTTATCATTATTTCTCCATGCATGGACCATATGAGGCCTATTCCATAATTCTTTTCTTTTTCTTTTCTTGGAATTCTTTTTCACCTCCACCTCATGTTAATTCAAGCATTACCACGCTCCACTTGAGTTGGTCTTCCCCACCTTATTTTTCTTTTATTTTCTTTATCTACATGTATGATCATATGTGGCCTTTTCCACCTACTCACTTCCTTCTTCTTTCTTTCTTGTTTTTCTTCCATTAGCCCATGCAAGATCAAGCCCTTTTAGTTCTTCTTGGATTGGCCTCTTACACAAAATTTACAATCTAAATACTTAAAAATAGTCAAACCTAATTAATCTCTTAATTCTCCTCATAACCCTATTTTTCCCCCTAAACCCTCTCTCTCTCTCTCTCCCTCTAGCTTGACCTCCATGCCAAGCCCCTCTATCTACCTGGCCCACACCCCAGCCACTCCTCTCCCTAACCCTAGCTAAGCCTAACCCTAACCCTAGCCATGCCCTAACCTAACCGAGCTCACCCGAGCCCCTTCCCTCTTTCTCTCTCTGCCGTGCGGGCCTAGCTGCACCACCATCGCCGACCCTACCTGGCAGCCACCCCTACCTCGCCCAGGACCAGCCCCAGCCAGCTCAGCCATGTGCTCGAGAAGGAGGAGGAAGAAAAGGTGGAACCGAGTCCACCTTTTCTCTGCCGTGCACGCCTTCCTCTCCTCCCTCCTCTCCCTTCTTTTCCTCCCTCCCCACGTCTCTCTGACCTCGCTCAGATCTGGCCCGAGCCGCCCCTTCTTCCCCTTCTTCCTCTCCGACCACCAGCAGCCGACGCCGGTCGCCGCCAGCAACCACCTCGCCCCGACGATCCAGCCGGCGCGCTTGTCCTAGAGGTGGCCTGGGAGGTCGTGGACGCTCCACTACGACGCCCCGACCCCACCGACGTGGACGAGCAGCTCCCCCGCATCGCCAGTACCTCGCCGCCCTCCGAAACCCTAGCCGCCGGAGCGCCTGCATCCCCGACGCTCCGCCGCTTCTCGCGCCGATCCGAGCCCGCCAGCGAGCCCGCGGTGAGCATCCCTTCCTCCCTGACAACCTCCGCCTCGCCGCACCGCCCTAGAGCCGCCGATCATTTCATCGAACAACCACCGTGCGCCAGAGCTCGTCGCCGTCTGTAGCTCTCCAGCGCCGCAGCAAGCTCACCTAAGCCCCCGCCCCTTCCCTGTCAACTCCCCTCACCCTACCACACCGGTTAGCACCCTCAGCGCGCTCCCCCGCGTCCCAGGATCGAACCCCGCTCGCGCCGCGCGCCGTTTTCCCTCGCCAGACGTGGGAGAAGAAAAACAGTAAACGGGCCCGTGGTCGATTTGCAAAAAGCCCCCCACCTTTTTGGATTCCGCAACCCGCGCTCCAACGACCCCACCAGTCAGTCGCCCTGGTAGTTTAGCAGAAAACCCCCTCCGCTTCCTCAGACGTAACCCGCGGTCCAGCTGGTGCCCCACCAGTCAGCCGCTGGGGCTTTCCCACTGGCACGTGGCCCCTTCCGCCGCTGGCCCACCCCGCAGCCTCAGTGGGTAGCCAGAGCCCGCGTGGCAAAAGTTTTCGCGCACGCGTGGCCCCAATCAGCGCAGGCCCACCCGTCTGTGTCTGGGTCTGAGTTTGCCTGGGTATAAAAAGTATTTCCTGCGTCTGATTTTAACTAAATCTTTTTCAAATGATTTAAATTCAAATTCTTTTCAGATTCAAATAATTTTTAATATACACATCCAAATATTACATATAATATATGTTTTAGAATCAGAAAAATGAGAGGAATTAAAATATGCCCTTCAAAATATATTTTGAACACTGTAAATTTCGAGTTGATTAAAATTACAAGAAAATGCCCTTTTACTTAATTAATTAATAACTTTTGTTTTATAATTCCAAATTCAACAAATAATATGTCTAAATCGATCAGCGCGACGAGCCCGTTCTATCTATGCAGTCCTTGTTTTGAATTGAAGCATGCATCATGTTGTCATTAAAAATCTGAACTGTTTATGACAATAAAACTTGGGCAAATAAATAATGAAGTGCTTTATTTCTTGTATCCACACCTCACCTTTGCCATGCTACTTTAATGCCATGTAATTGTGCATCATTCATCATGGCATGCTTGGTTGCTTGTTGCATTTCAATTCATATGCTTGTGCACTTTATTTATGTTGGCCCTTGTTTGTTTGGTTCTCTTCGAATAGACGCCCAGCAGGAGAATTACCAGGAATCACGGGAGTATTACCCAGATCCATCTCTCGCTTCAATTGAACTGTCAGGCAAGCACTACCACATGCTTGCATACATACAATACCTATTGCCTCTATCTTATTCTTGCATCATTGAGTCGCGATTGCATTAAATTGAATCCCAAGTACTGCATAGCCTTTACTTTTAAACCACATTAAGCCTGTTCCGGTCCCATGAGCCATTACTACAGGAGTTGTTTGAGCCATGCGAGTCGTAGAAAAGCATGAGTAGGGTATGTGAGAGTCTGATGGATAACGAGGTACCTAAACAACATAACCTGAGTAGTAATGGGATAACTAATGAAAGAGGCACCGGTGAGCAATATCTGCTATTTGGTTTTTCATGCTCACTTGTGTCCCGTAGGACCCCGAGTACTTGATTCCTGTTCCTTGACTATTCGCACTATCCACATCCGGGAGGCCTATGGACCCCCCTGAGCCAGAGCTTGATTCATTCTTATTTCTTGGGGCCACAATTAGTTTGGGGCTTTATTACTATCTTGTACTTATGCCATGTTACGGTTTTATTTAAGATTGTGCGAGGAGCACCTGTACTGTTTTGGATCGTGACACGTTTTCGCTGTATCGACAAGCCCAGTCTCATTTTCGGGTTCCCAGTCGTTTACCGCCGTCCACACAAACCTTGGGTCCGTCTCGAAGCCGGCCAACTTCGTTGTGGGTAGCTTAATGGGGTGGCCCCCTGAAATATTTCTGAATCCTGTGATTTCTTTGACGTGAATGCCTCGTTGGGTTTTGATTTGGTTTTTCCGAGGTTGATCGAGTGTGTGTTGCTATTCGTGCACCCCTGCAGGGTAAATCTTTCTGAAAGCCGTGTCCGCGGTTATGGACGACTTGGAGCACAGTTTCTCGATCATAGACAAGTATAACTAAAGTACCGCTTTTAAATGGACTAAGTACTTGACTAGTAAATAGTGCAATACTCATGGAATGGTTAATAAAAACTGCCAACGGATGATGGGGGTTGTTCGTCCGCTTCCTCGTTGGTAAGCGAGGAGGAGGATGGATCTGTTAATTATACTGTTATAACTGTTGTTCTTAATTCACGGACTTCCGTCTATCATTGGTTAGGCGGAAGGTTAGCGAGTCTCTATAGAATTGTTAGGTATTATCTTCTGCTGCAATTGCGTCACCCCAGGTTGTGTCCCCTTTAGTGGCATAAAGACTTGCTGAGTACCCCTAGGGTCTCACACGATAAATTGTTTGATTCAGATGAACAGGTGTACCCGCAAGATGGATACCGGGTGGAAGAGACAGATGATGTTGGCAACGATCATTTGGTGTAGAGATTCCGGGAACGGGGATCCGTGTGATCTGTGGGCGGGATGTGTTTATTTATGGGGCATCTTATGCCAATTTGCTTCTTATCCGTACTCGGATCTTGTTTTCTGCTTCCGCCTGACACTCTGATGTGTGATGTATGAGGAGCTATCCTAAATTATTATATCTATCTAGGATATTTGGATCTTGCCGTATGGCATTGCAATATTTCTATTTCTTTTAGATGGAATGGCTCTGATGTACTGTTGTATGTGGCTTGCATACATACTCATTTGTGTATGTATTTGATCCCTTCGCCTGCCGATTACGCCGCTCGTTCTTGTCCCGTTGACTGAAAGTGGTTAGGACGGCCGAAAGGTCTACCGTGAGTGGCCCTGGGCCCCACCGTACTATTTTAACCACTTTCGTTCATCCAGGCATTAACTAAGAGCGTAATTCACCGAGGTAGTTACAGAACCGGTCTTACCTACAAACATGGAACCACAACGATGATAACCAAATTATTAGCAACTCGTTGTAAATCAGATATTGACTATAGTAGGAGAGACAAACACCCGCTAGCCACTTACAAAACTAGTTGCATGTCAAGCGTGGAACAGGTTTCATGTGCGGGGACATGTAAAGTTAGTCTGGGCCGCTTCATCCTACTATGCCACCAATATCCAAAATACATATAAGATGCAATAACAAGATCATCATCGCCCACATACTCATATGTTTACTACCCGTGCAAAGCACCTACGCATAGATCAGGCTCTGATACCACTGTTGGGTTCATAGCATAGAAAATAAAAAAAATCCTACGATGGGAACTAATATACGCCAAGATCTATCTAGTAGATACAAGCAACGGGTAGATATACATCCATAGAGAATATACCCTCGAAGACCGACAAAGTGTAACGAGATAGAACTCATGGAGATGTAGTTGAATGCTTGCCGATCTCAAGATCGTGTGAAAGTCCTAGCGCCACAAATCAGCAGCGCATCTGTCCTCGCACACACGTTCAGGCCACCGAACAGCCTCCACCTCCTCGCTTCAGCGATGCAGCGGAAGCAGCAACTCATTCCAGATGAAATGCCACTGAGAACATGTATCTCGCTAATCTGAGACCATGGGGAAATAATTCTAGAGGGGGAGAGAGATCGTTCACGAGGAGGTGTGCTTTGAGAGGGAGGAGGGGGCTTTTATAGGAGAGGAGGCTCCCCCCTCCCATGGTCGGCACCCATGGGGGATGCCCCCACCTCTTCCTCATTTATGTGGTGAAAGTTCCACTCACATCAATTTTGCCTCCACTCAAAATCCCATTCACATGCATTAAATTTCCACCAAATTTAATACAACTCTTATTCAATAAAACTCTTTTATTTATTTTATTCATAATTTTTTTAATTAACAAACATTCACATAAAACCCCCTGCAACATTTCAATATCACATGTAGAACCAATTTCAGCAATTTCACCCGAAACAATTTCGGTGTTCATTGAAATAATTCCAGCGCTTTTCAATTCTTTCGTCTAGAACATATTTGCTCCAAATGGTGTTGGTAACCCTTAAGTGTGTCACCCTATGGTTTGCGAATGATGCAGATATGATCAAGACCCCTCTCAGATCAATAATCAGAAGCGGGACCTGGAGATCCATACTGACTCCCACACATTCAACGATGACTTCTGTGATCGAGAGAACCTTTAACGATAGTAACTAAATCCCTTTGTCTTGCGATATATTACATGTTCGAGATTCGTTCATTAGTATCTCAATACCTAGTTTGATCTCGTTACCGACATGCACTCTTTTCTTGTTATCGTGATATAACATTCTAGTGATCACATCACTTGCTTGCAAGCTATCTTAATGTGATATCACCGAGAGGGCCTAGAGTATATATATCCATCATCGGGGTTAACAAATTCCACTCTTGATCCATGAGCCTTAACATAACACCTTCGAAATACCCAAACCCATCTTTATAGTCACCCTGTTACGGTGTGACGTTTGATGTTATTAAAGTATTCTTCTGGTGTTAGCAATTAACACGATCTCATGGTCTAAGGATAAAGATTACTTCGTATGATGTTATAGCAATATAAACATAATGACTTTGATCGTAATGCTATACTTCAGATGAATGATCATCACATCATTCACCAATGATGTGACCTCGTTATTAACAACATCCAATGTCCATGATCAGAAAACCTTGATCATCTTGTTAATCAACGAGCAAGTTTAGAGAGAGGCATAACTAGGAACTTTCTATTTGTTTATTAAACACACATGTATTAAGGTTTCTGTATTAATACAATTATATCATGCAAAATAAACATCTATCATATACTTGGAATACATATAATAACAACTTTATTATTGCCTCTCATGGCATATTCCCTTCAATTTTCAGTGTCTTTTTCAGGATGTTGAGACGGCGATTACATCCTGGAGTCAGAATAAGGTCCTCCCCGCCTTATCCTCGCTCTAGTGGTGTGTCTAGCATCCACAGAGGGTGTGTGGAGTCGTGTGTCCGATAGATCCCTTGGGATCGGGTCGTTTTTCGTATTCGTTTCTGTGTTTTGAGGTTAGTCTCTTGCGATCTACGTTGGTCATTTTCAACGACCATTGCTGCTCCGGTGCTGGTCCTGTAGGGCCTTAGCACGACGACTTCCCGTCCGTCTACTATAACAAGCTCTACTACGACAAGCTTTTCCCAGCTCCGGTGATGGAGGGGCGAGGACGGCGGCGCGCCTTTGGCTCGTGCCAATGTTTGTAGTCGTAGCTAGGTAGTTCATTGACTTATTTGTAATTTTTATTACTTTTAGGAAAATCTTTGTACTGCTATTGATGATTATTGATAGATCGGTGGACTTTCACAAAAAAAGGTACAGTACTTTGGGAGGTATTTCTTAAAGATCGGTATTAAGGGTCTATCTGGTTTTAAATTGGTTGCAATTTCTAGTTTATTGTTGTTCATTTGGTTTAAGAAAAATATGAACGAATAGTTCAGTTGGTTTGGTTTTGGCTAAACCTTGAGCAAACCAAATCACTAGCTTAGAAACATCGAATCAAACAAGGTATATATATATATATATGCATATTGATCAAACAAACAAAAAACAGATCGCCAGAAGCTTGTGGGAGTGGCGATTCTTCCAATAAGATCTTCTCAGCTTCAGCCCCATCTCGACGGCGACGTCGAGAACCTTGTGTGAGTGGTGTGGTCTTCAAGGATCTCGTGTGGTTGTGGGGATCTTCAGATTGTCAAGGTGCTTTATCGGGAGTTCATCATTTTTCTTTGTCTCCGGACAGATGTGGACCTCTTGACCCATTCAGTGACTTTCCTTCCGTAACCAACAACGTCAGGACGACTCAGGGAGAAGCTGACGGCAAAGGCGCACCGCTGGCACGGTCTGGATGTTGAAGATGAAGATCTTCTCAAGGATCTCGTAGAAATTTTTGTTTTTCTTAAGGTGCTTTGTAGTGTTCGTTGTTCCTTTTAATGTCAGGTCATATTCGCAACAAAAAAAAATGGAGTTTGCAACTTAAAAGTCTAAGATGCAGCCTCACTGGCAACCTTAATTGCAACTTGAAAATCTCAGTTTTCACGGAATCGTGATGCAAATCTAATTGGTTAGGACCTTAAAGAGCTCTAACTTAATTCTTACTAGTCAACTAGGAATTAGCAAAATCCTTAGTTATTATTCCTTATTATTATCGTCCTACTTACCTACTCAACAGACTCCCCGCTAATTTCTCTCGTCTTACCACGCTGCAACAACCAACTGGCGTCGAGTAGTTGTAATGTATCACAAGATCTCGGTAATCTTTGCTCTCAAAATTTCTGGGCTCCGATGACGAAGATTTTCAGGTAAAATCCGATCGATCGATTCAGCGTGCAAGTTTAAGGTAACCTTGCAATCAATCTAACAAAGCTTTTCATGTTTCACTTCTTTGCGCGCGGCTCTAGCTTCTACCGGACGAAGCAAGCCGACCCGTTGCAGGAGGAGGAAGAGGCTCTCGCGGCGGCGGAGGAGTACAGGGACCTCGAGGACGGCAGCGGCGGCAAAGACGGCGACGAGACGCCGGGGTCCGGCAGCGGCGCGCGTCGTGACGGCGAGATGCTCTGCTTCGTCGCCTACTTGGCGACAATCGTCGGCATCGGCTACGTGCTGTTCGGCAGCTTCTACCTGCCACCCGAGGCGGGTGCGGATGGCGGTGGGGTGATCGTCCTCGCCGGCGGTGTCATCCTGGCCGTCGCTGTGCCAGTGCTGGTCGGCGGCCTCGCCGTGGCCTGCTGGTCCCGCCGCCGGCGCCGTGGCTCCAACGCGCCGTCGTGTATTGAGGGTTGATGTTTGTTCGTGTCTATGTCAGCCGATGGATCAGCTGCTGGTAGTTGACTAGTTAGCATTTTTTTCCTGAATCCTGATCAACTGGATCATGGATCTGCACACTTACTTTTTTCAAGTAAGTATTATTTCGTCAAGTTATTTTCCTGACTAACAAAATAAGTTGATTTTGTTGCTGATGTTCGTTTAGGATACCCAAACAACTGATGGAATGGAAACAGTGTGCCGAGATGAGTAATACCAATGTGCAAAAAATATAACCTTATACCTGATAATGTACAATGTGAAACACTACCTTAGTTTTTTTTTTTTTTGAAATTGAAACACTACATTAGTTAATTAGTTTGATTGATGCACACTGTTCAGCTGAGCGCATTCATTAGGAGGAGATAGCGGTATTGATCGGAAGCAAACAGTGAAAATATGTGAAAATGCTCATAAAAATCCAGATAACAACAGGGCGATCCGTGAAAGAAAGTTCATCGACAGTCATCTACTTCGCTAATAAACATTCAGACTGGAAGCAGAGCCCAGTCCTTGCAGGAGTAAAACCTAGGATGAGCCATCTGGCGACTGGCCATCCGGGGAGTCGTCTCTGTCCTTGCTCTCCTGCCACTTGGCCCAGCCCCACCGCATGACGAGGAATGCTCCAAGGGCATACACCTACAAGAGTAGCGGGACGAATGAGTGGCAACTCCATAAGATATTGTAGCAGTATCTTCATCTCAAAACCAGAAACTAAAAGATAGGTCGTGCTGATTTCTCAGAAGACTAACTGGTAGGACTAAGTGGTATGGAACACAGATGAATGAACGATCACAGGATCGTGTACCGCAGCAATATGCAAGAGGAATAGAGGTTTCTCTGAAGGAATGTGCTGACCTATCTCAACATAAGACAGTAAACACAAAATGCCAGAAAATAGTAATATGCTCTGCATCAACTAGATGGACCAAATCAAAATTCTTACTCAATAACGTCATCACTGTTTCTGTAAGCGGATGACAGAAAAATAAGTGATGTCTCACCGAACCTTCAGCGATTCATAATTGCTTCAAACCCCACTGGACCTCAAAGTGGGCTAGTGGTTGCTAAATCTAGTCTCAAGTACACTTCTAAATCTGTACTGCATCAATATTATAACTTGCCATGCTCGATTTTGGAAGAGATGGTAAATTCTCCAGTTTCCAAGTTTAAAAAGCAACACAGCTAAAGTTGTGTTGTTTGGGTGTGAATTGTGTAACCCCGAGTGGCACACCGAAACGGCAGCCTATAGTATCTAGTTTTAAACAGCCGTAAAATGGTAACGCGGGCAGCAAGAGTTCCTCCCAGTTTCAGGAATCTTATTTTTAGAGTACTCACAAGTTTTATACAAACAAGATCTCAGTACAGTGAGACTTGGTAGCTAATCTAGCACATATTCTCTGACAAGAAGGATGCGTCCAAGAGACCGAGGCAGTGAAACTGCCAATCCAGCTAAAAATTTGCTCCCGAGTCCTGTACAGTTCAGCTCAGTGTGGATAAATGGTCAGATCGAACCACATTGGGATGGCCACACACCTAAATCTAACTGCTATGCTGAACGAGGACTGTTTTGTCAGAAGCGCATCATGTTGACTAGAAAATGGCTTCTTAGTTCTTACTGAACTGAAAATCATCACTGTCTCCGTGTTCACAAGTAGGCTGATGACGACGTAACAAATCATGTCTCGCAGAATCTTCAGAAACATGCAGTAATCGTTTCAAACTGCAGTGACCTCAAAGTGGTTACTATATACCAAATCCAGTATCAAGTAAACATGGAATCGTGCTACATCAACATTACACTGCCATGCTCAGCTTTGGAAGGAAAGATGGTTAACTGCCCAGTTTTAAGTACCAATTGACACAAAACAGTAATATGCTCTGCATCAAGTAGATGAACCAAATGAAAGCTCTTACTGAACTTAACACCATCACCGTCTCTATGTTAACCAGTAAGCGGACTACGACATGACAACCGACGTCTCACAGAGATATATAAACTTTTCAAATCCCTGTCACCTCAAAGTAGGCAGTGCTTACTAAATCTAGTTACTCTAGTATTGGGTAAATGGAAAACTGTACCACTACATCAACACAACACTTGCCATGTTCAGGTTCGGAAGCAGAGATGGTAAACCCCCCAGTTCTCAGGTTCACCAAGCAAGCACACCCAAAAGGACTTGTTATTTAGGTGTGAAATAGTGTAAAGCCGGAATTTACACCTAAACAGCAGCCTACAGTATACATTGAAACAACCGTAAAATCGTAATACAAGTAGCACGAGAGATTTCCACAATGTACAGTAGAGCACTCGCAAGCTTTCTGGAAATAAGATCTCAGTAATATCAAAAAAGAGACCTGATAGCTAATTTAGCACAAATTCTCAGACATGACAAAATGATGCATTCGGGGGGGGACCAAGACTGGCACTATACAGCTTGATGTTCAAAAAAAGAATGGTGAGCACGAATACTAATCCAGCTAAAAGTATCTCCAACAAAGTTAAGTTTGCTATGGATAACTCTGAAAACCACAAAGTAAAGGATAGGCTGACAGGCTGTACTGATTGCTAGACTAATTGGTTAAAATACATGCGGTGAATGAATGACCACACGATCAGGTACTGCAGTAGATCACATGAAACTAGAGGGTATAGGGATTCTCTGCACCAATGTGCTGATTTCACTGAACTTAAGACAGTAAACACCAATCTAAGCCTAAAATGATGTCTCGCAAATGATGTTAAAGTACTCATTTCTCTGCAGACTAACTGCTATCTAACAGAGGTGAATGAATCACAAGATCTTCTTACTGAACTTAAGGTCACAAGATGAACCAAATCTAAGCTTCTTATTGAACTTTCAGAGATATGTAGCAATCGCTTCAAAACCCAGCGACCTCAAAGTGGTTACTAAATACTAAAGCAGGTATCAAGCAAACGTAGAATCATACTACATCAACATTACACTTGCCATGCTCAGTGGACGATGACATGACAAATGATGTCCTACAGAGATACGTAATCGCTTCAAACCCCAGTTACCTTAGAGTAGGTAGCAGGTTGTTAAATCCGGTCTCAAGTAAACCTAAAACAGTAGCAACATTATAACTTTCCCATGCTCAACTTTGGAAGCAGAGATGGTAAACTCCCCAGTTTTCAAGTTCGAAAAGCAACACGCTGTAGCAGTTGTTTGGGTGTGAATTGTGTGATCCTTGAGTGGGACACGGAAACGGCAGCCTACAGTATTAAACAACCTTCAGAATCGTGACGCAGGCAACGAGAGCTACTCCCGATTTGGGGCGATCTATTTTAGAGTACTCAGTACACACAAGCTTTCTGGAAATAAGATCTCGGTATAACAGTGAAAAGAGAGACTCGATAACTAATCTAGCACAAATGGTGCATCCAACTCCCCAAGAAGCTGAGACAGTGAGACTAACACTACAGTACTAGGATACCGTTCAATGTGAAGATAGAATTGTGAGGACGAATGCCAATCCAGCTAAAAGTATCACCTATTTCAGTTCAGTTCTCTGTGGATAACTCTCAGACTGAACCACAGTGAGATGGCTACAGCAGCAATCAAGTTAAGACCTAGGGAGCCGGATGGTGGTGACTGGTGAGGACTTGGGATATACCTGCCAGAGGTTGCGGGGGGCCATGTCCTCTCCTTCGACCGCGGTATCGGGCGGCGGCGGCACGTCCTCCTCCTCCAGCTTTATCGGCGGCGGCTGCCTCGCCGTGTGCTGCGCGGCGCTGGGGAAGAATCGCACCGTCGACGGCGGGCCGCCGCCCTCCGTGCCGTCGGCCTCCGCCTTCTTCGCCTGCTCAGGCGCGCTCCCGGCGTTGCCCATCTCCTCCTCCGGCCTCTCTCTCTCCGGTCCCAAACCCAAAAACTTTCTTGGCGATAGGAAACGTATCCGTGCCCGACTTGGGTCAAACTATGCAGGTTAAGGGCCTTTTGGATTAAATGAATTTCCGAAAATGATATTTGCATACAAATCTAAAAAAAATTATGGCGTTAAATATATAGATGGATATATAAAGGAGAAGTGTACGTAAAAAAATCCTGTTTATAAAACTTAAAATTTTAGGAGATATAAATAAATAAATTTTAACTGTAAATAGTACTCCCTTCTGGAAATAAGATACATTCAGATCTAGACAAATCAAAGTCAGTTATTTCTGGACGATGGGAGTACTAGTTTTAGTACTCCCATCGTCCAGAAATAACTGACTTAGATTTGTTTATATTCAAATTTATCTATATATTAAAATGTGTCCAGATACATTCCAATCTAGGCAAACACAAGTCAGTATTCAGAGGGAGTATATCTTTTTGCAAATATACAAATTTCAGACAAAAAATACAAATATGGAGTATATCTTTTGGACAGAAATTTGTATTTTTTGTATTTCCCAAAATATAACATATTTATTTTTGGACACGTAGAATAGAATTGTGAGGTTTTAAAATTTTCAAAAATCTGAAAGAGGAGAGAGTAATGGTGCACATGTGCCCAAGACACTTTCTATATCAAAACCTAGGAAAAATACTCCCTCGGTTCAAAAATATAAAACGTTTTACCGATGATTCACAAAGCTAAGACGTCTTACATTTTTTAACGGAGGGACTATATATGATTCTTGTGCTCTTTTGCTTTTGCATCCTTTCTCCTTTCCCTTTTTTCCATGGATCTGCTACAACATAGCAGCAATTTTCTTTTGGCCAAAAAATAAAATTGTGGAAGAAAGCAGGAAAAAAAAAGGGGTCAGATTAGTCATTTTTCATTCTTGGCCTCCTTTATCGGTGGATTATGGCATGATCGCCATGTCTTGTTCAAAACAATCCGGAAGTGTAGGTCTGAATTTTTAAGTTTTTACAGGCACACATCAGTGGCCCTGTTACCTAGACAAATATAAGGATCTGCTGGAGACGACGTTGACCTACCAGCACAAGACATACAAGGAGGCCATCAAGACGCAAATGTCGCAGGCCTAGACAAATATAAGTTAGCTAATATGGGTCGGAGGGAGTACATGAACTTAAAACTCGCCAGAACTGAGCTCAACCAATATGACATTCCAGACTGTAATTCACAAGGTTCATCTATACTCAACAAGAATAGCTCTCACTGGGGAAAAAATGGCACGGGAGGTGCAACCAAAAGTACAACGGAACACATCGACTCCTTCACACAGGTATAGATGATAATCAATCCCTTTGCCCGGTTACAAGTGCTGAATCTAGGTACGACAGGGGGTCTAGGGAGCAACTAGAGGCGCAAAAAGGATTTTACTATGACGCGTATCCGACTTGCTGAAGATCACAGCCGCTGCTACCTGCACTCTACACGAGCCATGTCAACAGGTCGCATGCTTGTCTAACTCGACGCCGAGGCCTGCGACATTTGCGTCTTGACGGCCTCCTTGTATGTCTTGTGCTGGTAGGTCAACGTCGTCTCCAGCAGATCCTTGAGAGGGGTCTTCGGGTTCCACCCTGCAGTTTGGTCAGCAGCAATTGGAGATCAGGTACTGCAAGTTGGGGAGGGTAACATAAGGCAGAACAGGCCATTGCCGAGAGTGATACCTAGCTGCTTGTTGATCAGGGTCATGCTGGGGATTCTCTTGTCGCTGTCGTCGTACCCTTCGCCGTAGAACTGTTGCGCACTGACATCAATCACAGGTTCCTCCAGTGGTGGCTCTCCTGAGACGTTAGCATAGACCTGCAGATGAATGCAAATAAGAGATACAGGTGACAGAACATACAGATGTGCTTTTGCTGTGTCAATGGTATACCTCTGTCATCATCTCAGCCAATTCCCTAACTGTGACTTCATTATTGGGGTTACCAACATTGAAGATATGACCATTGGCTCGAGCAGGGTTTTCCTTCAATATAGAAAAGAAAACAGAGATTAAGTTCCACAGATGTGGTACATAAGGGAAAGAACAGAAGAAAGAAAAATAAATAGAACAAGACATACAATCATCAAAACAACAGCTTCAATGGCATCCTTGATGTAAAGAAAAGTTCTCTGGACCTCGCCGCCATCAACAAGCTTCAGGGGCTCTCTGCGGAGGAGATTCTGCAGCAAATCCACCATTGGTAGCATATTATTATCCTTCGAGAAGACTAAACATGGCACAATGCAGGTCTTAATTCTGAGCAAAGAACAAATCTACATACGTTACTGAAGCAGGCCAAAACCCGAGGAACACCCTCACTGGGACCATCAACGCCAGGAATGAAGTCCATCCTTGGTCCAATCCAATTGAAAGGCCTTACAATGGTGAACTCAAGGTCATTTTCTGCACCTTCAGCTGGTAAAGACTCAAAATATCCATTGTTAGAAGGCGAAGGACAAGTTAAGTTTTGCTAATGGCAAAAATAACCAAAGTTACTCCACTGACCAAAAATAAGCCTCTCAATAAGCTGCTTCGCACATGCATAGGACCATCTCTGTTTCACAATTGGACCAAAAATGCAGGGTGACTCATCTTCTGTCAGCACAAAAAATTCAGGTTCCTGGTTGAAAGGAAAATGCACAAAAAGCCCATCAGGAGATTAGCCAAATGAATGTGATTGCTACATAATAAAGTAGAACATTTCAGCAAAGCAAACCATTTCATACAGTGGGACTTGGCATACTATTGTTACAAAGATGACAGATAGCAAATACTAAATCCTAGGAACAACAGATGACAGCATACTTAAATTAAGAAGCCAAGAGATATCAAACACATTATCGTTTAGTGCAGCAAGGGTGTCACTAGAGAGTCCTGAAAGCTCCAACTGAGCTAACATATAAAATTTTCAATAAGAAAAGACCAGCTCCTTATGACAGCATGTTCTCTAAATTACTACATCCACTTGGAAATGTGCTGAACTAATAATTATATTCAACATACAAAAATGATCATCCCTTCATACAGATAGTCCCAGAAGTTATGATAAAATGGTACTTGATGATCAACACCGATGAACTAATGAGCAACATAAGGAAAAAACACTAGAATTAATGCTTTTAAACTCTGATCTTTCAGGAAAGTTTAGACATTCCATAATTATGTTACCTAACCACAATTACAAGACATTATCCCCCAGTGCCAACCAACAAGGCTTTAACTATAAAATTCCAATCTCAACTAACTCCAAATCTAGCCCAACCTGTTATTATAAGGACAGTACTACAAGGACAGAATAATTGCAAATGTTCAGTGATAGCATGACACATAGCTGAACAAATAATTATAGTCAACATGAATAATGATCATCTCATCATAAAGCTAGTCCCAGTCATTACCCTATAACCATACTGGATGATCCGACGCAGATTAACTAATGAGCAACATAAGAAAAAGATCACTATAAATAAGTGTATGCAGTCAAACTCTGGTCTTCCAGGAAAGTCTAGGCATTCCATAATTATGTTACAAAACCACCATTACAAGACATTATCCCCCAGTGCCAACCAACAAGGCTTTACCTTAAAAAAATCCCCTCCCAACTAACACCAAATCTAGCCTAACCTGTTATTATAAGGACAGAATAATTGCAGCTGAACATCACAATCTATCAACCTGCACCAGATCCATTCCACCTCAATCCAATCCAATCCAATCCAATCTGTTTGTTTATTCAACCAACCAAAAATGGGTCAACCTACTTCAGATACTACTACCACACTATCCACAACCAAATGTCACTCAGTGAGTGACACACACACCAAGTGCAGAGATTCTGAGCAGGGGATGACGAAAGAGTTTGGCATCACCTTACGGAGGGGGTGATCCTTGGGGAGGAAGCTGCCGATGGTCTTGCCGTAGACCTCACACGTGGAGAAGTGGATCAGGCGCTTGCTGTTCTCCGAGCAGTACTTGACCTGCAGACAGGGCACGAACACGTGACGCTGAGACATTCGGGTGTCGAGAAAAACTGCGGGGATTGGTTGGTGGGAGTGGGCGTACCACTGGGAGCGCGTCGATGAAGTTGCTGTAGATGGTGTCGAGCGGCCGCGTGTTGTAGTCCGCCGGCGTGCAGATCGCCGCCAGGTTTATCGTCTTCGCAGATCCAACCGGCCACCGACAGGAAAACAAAATCGTCAATAGCTTGCCGGAATTTTAGGGAACGCGAGTTTTTTCAGAGGGCGACCGCGCAATTTCCCTCCCCAATCGAAAAATATTCCCAGGAAAATCGGTGGTAATGTTCCACTTTGCGCGAAGCAATCCAATAGGCCGCCATTAGAGAAGAGGAGGGAATGCGGGGGAGGAGGTGGGAGTCGGGAACAGACCAGATCGGCCATCTTGATGAGGCCCTCGAGGCGGGAGTCGTTCTTGATGTTGAGGCGGTGGAAGGAGATGCGGCCGGCGAGGTGGGGCGGGGCCGGGTCGACGAGGTGGCGGATCTTGTCGCAGTAGACGTCGACGGCGAGCACGGTGTGGGAGGTCTCGGCCATGAGCTTCTCGCAGAGGTGGGAGCCGATGAACCCGCCGGCGCCGATCATGCAGATGGTGAGCGGCGCAACGGGCGCGCCGTCCAGATCCACCCTGCCGCTGGCCGGTGACGGCGCCGACGACGACGACATGGTCTACTCCGGTGGTCGCGCGGCGCTGTCGGACGGTCGGTCGGATCCGGGGTGGAATGCGCGTGGGGATTTGGGTTGGATTGGATTATTCGGCGGCGATGTCGGTGGGGTGTGCGGCGATGAGGTAGGGGAGGGTGGTGGTATTTAAGGGAAAGACTGGAGTGGGCAGAAGAATGGAGGCCGCCTGTGTGGGCCCCACTGCCCAGATCGAGATCCACTGCTCTGTGGGTCCTCCCTGGTTTCGTCATTATCTTTTTTATTAATGGATACTTCTCTTTCCTGATTTCAGATTTGATTTGATTCAATACTTTGGTTGCAAGTTTTCTAATCTGATTCGATACTTTGTTTGCAAGTCATAGAGCAGCTCCAACCTTTCCCTAATACCACTCGTTTAGCCATTGTTAAATACAGTAATGAATAAAATACTACAAGAGTAGTCCATGAACTAGTCACCCCGGTTCCAATTGGTCATCGTACTTACGGAATACCGTTTTACGGTCACTAAGTAACGTTGCGTGTGTTTTATACGGTCACTAGTTCCAGGAGCTGCCATTTATTTGTCTAGTTGGCATAGGCGGGACCCACTTATCAGGACACAATGTGGGGTTAGAGTAGTGTGTTTGCAAAAAAAAAGCCTACATAAGTTTGGGCATGTTGCAGGCCACCCGTCCCCTTCATCTCATTAAGCCCGCTTCTCCATGTCGAGTGCGCCATGTTCCTCCCCTGGCACGCCGCCCCTGCTCCTCCCATAGTGTGCCGCCCTACATATCGAATCGAATCGAACTGGAGAGGCACGATAGCGTATGATGCAATTCACGCCGCCGCCAGCCATGTGAGAGACGCACGGTGCCTTTTTACAGTCACTAAAGACATTGTGTGTTTTTTTTACAGTCACTAGTTCGAGGAGCTGCTGTTTATTTGTCTAGTTGGCATAGGCGGGACCCACTTGTCAGGACACACTGTGGGGTTAGAGTAGCGTGTTTGCAAAAAAAGCCTACAAAAGTTTGGGCATGTTGCAGACCACCCGTCCCCTTCATCTCATTAAGCCCGTGCAATGCCCCTGCTTCTCCATGTCGAGTGCGCCATGTTCCTCCCTTGGCACGCCGCCCCTGCTCCTCCTTGGCGACCCAATTCCGGTTCCTCCCACGGCGGGGTGCCCTGCCCCTACATATCGAATCAAATCGAATTGGAGAGGCACAGTAGCGTATGCTGCAATTCATGCCGCCGACAGCCATGTGAGAGACGCACGATAGCGCCATCATGATCATGCTCCTAGTGGTGTCCGGTAGGGATGCAGTCGCGCATCCTCTTCTAGGAAGAGGGGCACCGTTTTGGTACTAGGTCGGGAGATTGAGGGAGAGGTGGCACTACGAGAGAGGATTGGGTGTGGAGGGGATACAAGGTGGTGTCGGCGTGATTGGAGATGGAGAACAAAGCGGAGGACGGCACCGGTGGGTAGACCTGGTGTGGTCGTACGAGGAGGACGACAACACATGCATTACACCGAGAAAGCGTTGTATAGTTACTTCACAGTAGACAATGGGCAGGTACAAGATGTGCATGAACAGTAGGAGGATATGGCTCCCCATTATATGAGCGACAGAAACAACCGAAACGTAAATCAAAAAATACGAAAGGTATAAAGCTTTATAGATTTCATTAATTATTTTTATGCAGCAAACAAAATGGTTCATCGCAGTAACTTATTTGTTTTCATAAATGTTATGCAGCGATGTTATTTGAACAGCATGATATTGGGGAATGTTCCACTATGTTAACACCTGCTGAAATAGAAGATGTTGTGAAATATGTTTCAACTTTGGCGAAGATCCCCAAAGAAGCTGTAAAAAGGGCGTACCAGAACGTAGATGAGGCTATCTTGTCTTCGAAAAATCTTAACGATGTCCTTATAAAAGAATGGCTTAGTACTGCTGTAAGTTATTCGCTAACCTATTATATTGTTATTTTACAACAAAGCCGTATGAACATGCAATCATTGTACAACTATTATTTGCAGATACTTGATGCCTACATTCTAGAGCTGGCTCCCCATCTTGACTATGATCGGCACATATGTGGACCGTTGAGGTCAACTTATCTTATCAATGAAGCCATTAAAATGTACAAAACGAAAAAAAACTTGAAAAAGTTTGGCGTAGAAGAAGTGCCAAGACCAGGAGCTGTAGGAAGGGTTATGAATGAATATTTTGCACGTGATAAGGTAAACAGTGTTGTTTTATAAAGTTAATGTTATTGTTAACTATTTGGAAGCCTACATAGTACATGCTAGTGATCTTATTTTGTAGGCATATTTCCCTCTGAATATACGTGGAGAACATTACATGGCAGTTGTAATGCATAACAACAAGAAAGAGTTCCAAGTCCTTGACCCTAAGTACAATTTAACCTATTCGCATGCAGATGTGGATGACTTGGTATTATCTACTTTTCTCATCAAAACCGTGTTTTCTTTTGACGCTCTTAATCTTTTGCAGAAAGGACAAATTGCACTAGACATATGGTGGACAAACAATTTCCTGACGTCGATACTTGGCCTATTAAAAAATATGAAATTGGAAAGCAAGATGATTCGTAAGTACTTTTGAGTCATATCACTTTAGCACTACTGGTGTCGTAAATGAATTTTATTTTATCCTATATGACAGCAACTCATGCGGATTATGGGTATTGCAATGTCTAGAGCACTGGGACGGAGATCGTATGACTAAGAACATTTCTCAGGTCTATACACTATTTCTTTGTATAGTCACAAAAATCAATATGATTACAATTCAATTTATAAACTCTTCTATATGGTACTGTAGACAACAATCGAGGAATCAAGAGGACCTACCGTTGCAACGATTCTTCTATCTAGAAGAAACAAACTAGAGGCTGTGAAAAGGAAAGTCAGACCAGTGATTAATAACAGTGTACCTTGAGAATTTACTAGTCCATGGAGGTTTCCATACCTGGAAAATTCATATTGATTTGTAAAACAGTTTATTGTTTGCATTTTACGACAACAGTCCATATCATGTTATGTCGGGTCAACTCAAAACTAAGAAATGGTTTGGTTGTTTAACTTGTTTGTTTCGACCCAAATTAGTTGTTCACGTTGAAAAACTAGTTCATTTCTTTCAACCAAGCGCCTTTTAATATACATAGCGTGCTCTGCATATTTTAATATATTTAGCTTGATCTGCATATTTCGGTGAAATCAAACTAAAAGGCGCGAACAAAGTATAAAAACAACGAGATAGATATAATATAGGAGGGGGCATCCCTTACAACATATAAAACATACATAGAGGGGCATATATGCCCAAGCAAAAAACATGAAAATAAACTCTCTCCTCCCTCTTGCTCTTGCTCCCCTCCTCGATCTCATCTCCTCGGCGTTGCGCCAGCCCTCACTCTTCCTCAGGGTTGTACGGGAGAGTGTGCATCCCGTTGACGGTGGGGAAGGTATTGTCAAAGTTTGTGAAGATGTTGAAGGTGGTGAAGAAGATCTACTCGCACCCACACCAGTAGACCTCGCCGAGGAGAAGATATGCATCATACTGGTTGGTGAAGTGCATCGTGAGCCCTACCGCAAGGCCTCTGAAGGCATAGTGATCTTCGAGGCGGAACATGGCCAGAGAGCCGGGTCGGAGGTGGCGATAGCCGAAGTTAAGGAAGGCGTAGGCCAACTCCCTCGGGGACCTCAACCTTGAGTTCGCCCATACACGGAGGGACCCCTCAACAACGACCCTGACGGGGTAGGTCCTCTCCGGCACGGTGCGAGGTGGACGGAAGGTAGCACCATTGAACTGCATGGTGGCGGCGGGCGATGGATCTTGCTAGGCGGCGGACGGTGGACCTTAGTGAAGAAGAAGGGCTTGGCAGATGGATGGGGTGGAGTGTGGGAGAGGATGTTGTGGCGGCGGGCGATGGATCTTGCTAGGCGGCGGACGGTGGACCTTAGTGAAGAAGAAGGGCTTGGCAGATGGATGGGGTGGAGTGTGGGAGAGGATGTTGTGGAGATATGGAATTTTAAATAGCCTCGAGCGTCGCTTGAACAAGATCGGTGAGTAACCGCACAACGCATCGGATGCTCTACGCGTGTATTGGTGCGAAACGAGGCGTGGCCGTATCCATCACGCGCGTCGTCTCGGTTTCCATGCTCTCCGAATCGCTGCGTCGCGAATTGATGCACTGATTCAACGAGTCTGAAACGAGCGTAGTCGCTGTGTTGTAAAGTATGAAACGAGCGATGCATGCTACGTCGATCGATGTGTCCGCTCAGTTGCGCGCCCATGCATGCATGCATCCATGGTGAGGACAGGGCCTAATCAGGAATCCCACGGCCAAACGGTCCAACGACCGCTCCATTAGAACGTGTATTAATGAGGTGGGCCTTCTCCATGCATGCGCCATGCAGCATCGTAGCCTGTCTAGTGCATATCGCTGCAGCCCCGTAGCCTAGCTACTTGCACGTCTTTTTTTCACTGCGAATTCACACGGGCGTGTCGCTCGGTCGGTCACACGCCAAACAATTTCATACAGGCACAACTTTCCGTCACACGCCCACAGAAAAGAGTCAATGCTCCTCGATACCGTGCGCCCACGCCTCCTCGATATCGTGCGCCAGCGCCTCCTCGAAACAGTGCGCCTTAAACACGAGGGGAGAACGAAGCGACCACGACGCGCCTATATATCTGCCCCTCGACATCTCCCTCTCTCACTCGCTCGTACCAATCCATCTAACCGCTAGCCGCCGAGCCCCACCACCACTTAGGCAACCGCTAGCCGCCGCGTAAAACCACCACTCAAAGCAAGCGCTCGCCGCCCCCGCCCCTCTCCCGCCAAGATGCAGTTCAACGGTCCGATGTACCGCCGCCCCGCCACCGTGCAGGAGAGAGAGTGGCCGCACGGCCGGGTCGTGGAGAACCGCCTCCGCATCTGGGCCATCTCGAGGTGGAGGGGACCGCTGGAGTTGGCCCGCTTCTTCCTTGTCGCCAGCTACCGCCACCTCCCTCCCGGCACTCCACCCATGTTCTAGATCGAGCAGCACTTCGACGGCGCAAACGTCAACAACAACTTCTCCATCGGCCTCTACGTCACCTTTGTCAACCACTACGACGCCTACCACCTCCTCGGCCAAGTGTTCTGGCGTGGATGCGAGTTCATCGCGTTCACGATGTACAATATCTTCACCGACTTCCACGACATCTTCTCCATCAACAGCGCGGCCCACTCTCCCCCGTACATCATGGCGGAGGATGATGAGGGGCATGACGCGTAAGGAGCAGCCAAGGAGGAGCCAGGGAGCGGCCGGGCCAGAGGAAGAAGAAGACTTTAACAATCATTTTAACATCATTAGAGGTTCTTTCCACAATATCGTTTAACTCAACAATAGCTCTAGAGTTTTCTATTAGATGATTTTGCACCCTTTTATTAAAATTATCCTGCTTAACAATAAAGATATCGAATTCTTCTAAGCATTGATCGGGAGGTTTAGAGTAAGGGATATCACCTTCATCAAAGTGTTGGAGAGAGTGTACCTCAATAGTGGATGAGTAGGGAATATGCTTACATAATTCTTCTATAGGAGATAAATTCTTGACATATGCATCTTTATTTCCCTTCTTCTTAAGATATTTCTTAGCTTCCTTCATCACTTCATCATTTAATTCAATAACCCCCCTCTTCTTTGATGTTGGAATAGGCACCGGTATAGTTGGTTCAGGTATAATTACTTCAGGTATAGCTGGTTCAGGAGAAGTCCAATCCTCATAGTTCTTGCTTATTTTAGCCATTAATTCCTCAGCTTCCTTGGGAGTCCTATTCCTGAAAACACAATCAGCACAACTATCTAGGTACGTCCTAGATTCTTGGGTTAGTCCATTATAAAATATATCAAGAAGCTCATTCTTAGGTAATGGACTTCCAGCCTGTGCATGAATCAAAGCACAAAACCTTGCCCATGATTCAGGCAATATCTCTTTTTCTCCCTGTTTAAAATCAAAAAGTTTCTGCAAAATAGCATGTCTAGCACTAGGAGGAAAATATTTCTGCAGGAAAGTACTAATCAAGCAATCAGGGCTATCAATAGATCCATGAGGTAAATTACTAAACCAAGTTTTAGCTTCTCCTTTTAGTGAAAAGGGGAAATCTTAGCAACAAAGTAAGTACGCATCTTAATATCATCAGCAAACAAGCCACTCATGGTAGAAAGCTTAGTCATATGTGCTACCGCACTTTCATTCTTAGTCCCACAAAAAGTTTCTTTCTCAACAATAGCTATGTAGGATAGATCAAGAGAGAAATCATAATCTTTATCTTTAATGTTTATGGGAGAAGCAGCAAACTTAGCAATAGGAGACAATTTGGGTCTAATAGTACGCCTCTTAAGGAGACTCTTAGCAGCGCTTCTATCGTGGGTGTTTTTACATTCTTTAATAAATTCATCGGTCATCTCAACATAATCGTCTTCAATATCATCGCTCTCACTAGACTCAGGTGAACTAACAGGTGTAGTAGTGTCTTCATTAGGAGTTTCAGTATTTCCAGCTATAGTTCTAGCAATCGTAGCATCTAGGAAAGGACCTAATGAACCACTCTTATCAAGCACAGTAGAAGCAGAGTCATAAGCATCAGAAGTTTTAGATTCAGTAGTAGTAGCAGTGTGTGTAGCATGTGTGTGTGGTGGTGTAATGAGCTTAGTCATAATAGATGGTGAATCAAGAGCAACATAGGTGTTCAGAACCGTACCTCTTCTTGTAGTGGATGGTAAAATAGGAACCTTGCCATCACGAGACTTACCCATGATGGCTGGATAGCAGCGAACAACAGAGAATTCCAAGTGAACTTGATAAATAAAGCTATGCTCCTCGGCAACGACGCTAGAAAATAGTCTTGATGACCCACAAGTATAGGGGGTGTATCTCAGTATTTTCAAGGGAAGTGAAACCCAATTTATTGATTCGACACAAGGGGAGCCAAAGAATATTTATAAGCCTTAACAACTGAGTTGTCAATTCAGCTGCACCTGGAAACAATCTTGCTCACAACGGTTTATCAGTAGCAACAGTTTTGTAGTAGGAATAGTAAAGTAGCAGAAGTAATAAAGTAAAGACAATAGTAGCAATAGCAGTAACAGTAGGATTCGAGTGTGGTAGGCATAGGGATGGATGGACAGGCGTTGCATGGACAAGACAATTCACATGGCAATCAGAACATAGGGCAATTGCAAATAAATAAGATAAAGCATCCAAGTACTAGATAATCCTAGGCATGTGTTCCATATATAGTCATATGTGCTCGCAATGAGAACTTGCACAACATCTTTTGTCCTGCCAACCCGTTTGCAGCGGGGCCTCAAGAGAACTACTGGCAATTAAGGTGCTCCTTTTAATAGAGCACCGGAGCAAAGCATTAACACTCCGTGAACACATGTGATCCTCACATCAAAGCCATTCCCGCCGGTTATCTCGATTTCTGTCACTTCCGGGCCATTGGTTCCGGACAACAACGTGTGTATACAACTTGCAGGTAAGACCATAAACAATACTATCATAATGAACCAATAACATGTTCAAATCTGAAATCATGGCACTCAGGCCCTACTGACAAGCATTAAGCATAACAAGTCGCAACAAAGTCATAAAGCACTAATAGAAGATACTAAGCACCATACCCTAACAATCTAATGCCATTACATGAACGATCTCATCCAATCCCTACCATCCCCATAGCCTACAACGGGGGATTACTCACTCATAGATGGGGGAAACATGGATGGTCGATGGAGAAGCGATGGTGATGATGATGGCGATGATCTCCTCCAATTCCCCGTCCCGGCTGGGTGCCAGAACGAAGTTTCTGGTGATGTTTCGTGGAATCTGGTGGTGGCGGCGGAGCGGAACTCCTTCTGGAAAAACGCTAAACCCCCCTGAGTTTTTAGGTCAGAAGGCATCTTATAGGCGAAGAGGGAGACCAAGGGGGTGTTTGGGGCGGCCAGACCACCCCCTGGCGCGGCCTGGGCTAGCCCGCGCGGCCAGGTGGTGTGGCCTGGGACCAGCCCTCCTCCATCTCGTATTCTGGCTCCGAGAGTCTTCTGGTGAAATAGAATTTTTGGCATATTTTCCGGGATTTCTCCTAATAGTTGATTTTCTGCACAAAAACTAGACAGCAAGGCAATTCTGCTGAAAACAGCGTTAGTCCATGTTAGTTGCATCCAAATCACACAAATTTAGAGGAGAAACAATAGCAAAAGTGTCCGGGAAAGTAGATACGTTTTAGACGTATCAGCAGTCAAAACGGTGGGCATGACCCATCTCTCTAGGGGTTGAATCAAGAAAAACTCTTAGCGGATCTCTGATGAAATAGCCACTTATTGGTACAATTTTGCAACATGTTATTGATAGATGCTTCAAAAAAGCCCTCTTTTGACACTTAAAATTAGAAAACGAGAGATGCGAGGAGAGCCACTGGATCAAAGCAGAATGGACGAAAAAGATTGTGACCTGGGGCAGTTGGAGCGGATCTATGACTCGATGTTGCGAGCCCGCACCGCACCCAATCCACGTGCGGACCCACCCCGGCCTCCCTCGTATCATCCTTTCACATCCCACGCTACACTACGGCAAAACCCTAACACATTTTCCTCCTCCACCGCCTCCCCCTCTCCTCTGAGTTCCTTCTCTCCCTTCTCCCATCCTATCGACTTTCTCTGACCCCATATTCACCCCATCGCAAGGTGGAGCCGTGCTTCCGGCCGATGCCACCCTCCCTTTATGTGTTGCCCCGAGCCAAATCCACGCTGCTCTCTGAATCCAACCCAATCTCACCGCCAACCACACCGCATCATGCTCTACTGTTCCTCCCACATCACTAGGTTTTGATATAAAACCACATCAAGATGGTTCGAGGATCGGGTGGTGCTGGAAGCTGTGGGGAGGTTCCAGTTGATGCGGCTAGCTCTGGCACCGCTGGTGCTGCTGACGATTGCACGGATGGCTGAGGGCAACAAGAGCATGAATGCTAGAACAGTGACGTTGCATGCGGTGCTCTATGGTGGCGCATCCCTCTTGCCAGAGCTTATCCATCGGTTCTTGCATAATTTCCCCCAAGTTTGTGTTACACGAGTTGGCTTTCGTTTTACTCCTATCGAATCATGTCTTGCTACCAACACCAACACTAGGTTAGACAAGGCGCAGTGCGACCACATTCATCACGCCCCCAGCCTTATCACTTTAGTGGTTGAGATAGGCGTTTCTCCAGATCTCGGGACCGGCCCGATCCCAGACCTTCGTGGCCGGCAGCACCGGCTGTGGAAGGGATGCGGGAGGTGCCTGGTGCTCTGGTGTAGATAGTTAGGTTTAGGTGTGTCTGCCCCTGTGGCGACTGGCTTCATGCCATTCGGGATCTCACCGTCAGAGCTCTGGAGCGGCTGGTGGTGGTGGGTGGTGGGTGGTGGTGAAGCTGCGGTTTATGGAGCTCCTGTGGAAGGAGTCAGAGATGGGCAATGGTTCTGCTGCATCCCCCCTTCAAATAAGCTCCTGTTTTCCTCCCTCATCTTTGGTGTGCCCTGATATGTCATGATCTATAATTTTTGATGCTCCATGCTTGTTTTATATCAACTTTCTTATGTTTTGTTTATACTTTGAGGTATTTTTATACATTTTCTGGAACTAACCTATTAACAAGAAGCCACAGTGTCAGTTGCCTGTTTTCTGCTGTTTTTGGTTTCATAAAAGCTAGTAAGGAAATACTCTCGGAATTGGACAGGACAAAAGCCAAAGTCAATATTTTACCAGAAGGAACACGGAGTCCGAAGGGCCACCTAAGTGGGGCCACGAGGTGGCCACACCTAGGGCTGGAGCAGCCCCTAGGCGCACCATGCCCTGGCGTGGGCCCCTCGGGCAGCCACCAACCTTGCCCCTTCGCCTATAAAAGTACCCCGATGCAGAAACCCTAAGGACCAGATCAAAATTCAACGAAAGAGTCTGTAGCTGCCGCCATCTCCATCCCTAGATCGAGGGGACCTGAAGCTCTTCTGGGCACCCTGCCGGAGGGGAGAGATCATCCCGGAGGCCTTCTTCATCACCATGCTAGTCTCCGGAGTGATGCGTGAGTAGTTCACCCTTGGACTATGGGTCCACACAGTAGCTAGATGGTTGGTTCTCCTCCTTTGTGCTATCATGTTTAGATCTTGTGAGCTCCGTTCATGATCAAGATCATCTATTTGTAATCCTGTATGTTGTGTTTGCGGGGATCCGATGGATATTGAGATGCTATGCCAGATTGATTATTGATTCTATCATGTCTATGTTATTTGTGATCTTGCATGCTCTCCGTTACTAGTAGCTATCTTGGCCAAGTAGATGCTTGTAACTCCAAGAGGGAGTATTTATGCTCGATAGTAGGTTCATGCCTCTAGTAATCTAGGGAAGTGATAGAAATCTCTAAGGTTGTAGATGTGCTGTTGCTACTAGGGATAAAACAACAATCCTTTGTCCATGGGGCAATTGTATTGTGTACTTTACACACTTTGCTTAATGCAATTATATATTGCTTGGAACTTAATACTGGAAGGGGTTCAGATGATAACCTGAAGGTAGATTATTAGTCATAGATGCAGTTGGATAACGGTCTATGTATTATGTTGTAATGCCCAATCAAATCTCGTAGGAGTCAAGATGACTAGTATATGCATTAATATTGTTATGCTTTCTCAATCTGTCAATTGCCCCGCTGTAATTTGTTCACCCAACATGCTATTTATCTTAAGGAGAAACATCTCTAGTGAACTGGGGACCCTAGTCCATTCCTTTACCATTGATATACCATCTACTGTTTACCGTTTACTTTTTACTTTCTGCAAGCAATTACTATCTTCCACACTATACGTTTAATCCTTTGTTGTCAGCAAACCGGTGAGATTGATAACCTCACTGTAAGTTGGGGCAAAGTTTCGTGGTTGTGTTGTGCAGGATTCCAAGTTGTTAGCAACACCTTCGAGTTGTTTCCTTACTCCTACTAGTTCGAAAACCTTGGTTTCATAACTGAGGGAAAATTTCTGTTGTGCTCATCATACCTTCCTCTTGGGGTTCCCAACGAGCTCTACATATATTGAGCCATCAAGCACTTTTCTGGCGCCGTTGCTGGGGAGTTAAGGAAAACTTTAATATCTTCCTCCTCGTCAATCACTTTTCAGGGAGAAAGAAGATTCTTGCAAGGGCAGTCTCTCACTACCAATCTCTTTACTTTGTTTTTGTTTTGCTTAGTTTATTTTTTTGCTTTGTTTGCTTGTTTCTTTTTATCAAAACACAAAAAAATAGTTGTACTGGTTTGCTCCTTTTATCAAAAACACTAAAAAATAGTTCCTATTTCAGTTTCTATTTCTGTTGTCTTGCTTTAATCTTACAAAAAATGAATACTCTTGAAAACACTAAGTTGTGTGACTTCACTAGCACAAACAACAATGATTTCATGTGCACACCTATTGCTCCACCTGTTCTTGAAGCTGCTTTCTTTGAAATTAAACCTGCTTTGCTCAATCTTGTTATGAAAGAACAATTCTCTAGAGCTAGTACTGATGATGTTGCTGCTCACCTTAATAACTTTGTTGAACTTTGTGAGATGCAAAAACATAGGGATATAGGTGGAGATATTATTAAGCTTAAATTGTTTCCTTTCTCTTTGAGAGGAAAAGCTAAAAAATGGTTGCTATCCCTACATAGAAATAGTATTGATTCTTGGATTAAATGCAAAGATGCTTTCATTGGAAAATATTATCCTCCTACTAAGATTATATCTATGAGAAGTGAAATAATGAAATTTAAACAATTTGATAATGAACATTTTGCTCAATCTTGGGAAAGAATCAAATCTTTGGTAAAGAATTGCCCCACTCATGGACTGACTTCTTGGATGATTATCCAAACTTTTTATGTAGGACTGAATTATTCTTTAAGAAATCTGTTGGATTCTGCTGCAGGAGGCACCTTTATGACCATTACTTTGGGTGCTGCAACAAAGCTCCTTGATAATATGATGGTTAACTATTCTAAATGGCACACTAAGAGAGATCTACAAGGTAAGAAGGTAAATTATGTTGAAGAAACCTCCTCCTTAAGTGATAAAATTGATATTATTATGTCCATGCTTGTTAATGGAAAAGCTCATATTGATCCAAATCATGTTCCTTTAGCTTCTTTGGTTGCTCAAGAAGAGCAAGTTGATGCGAACTTCATTAGAAATAATAATTTTAGCAACAATGCCTATAGGAATAATTTTGGTAGTAATAATTATAGGCCATATCCTCCCAATAATGGTAATGCTTATGGAAATTCCTACAACAATAAGAGAAAAGCACCCTCTGAACTTGAAGTCATGCTTAAGGATTTTATTGGTAAACAAACTGCTTTCAATAAAACTGTTGAGGAAAAACTTTTGAATGCTGAAAAAAATATTTCATCTTTGTCTGAAGCACAATCCTCTTTGAATAATAAAATGGCTGCTAAACCTGAAACTATGGAAAACCCCTTTGCTGCTACTAATGCCATACAAGTTAGAATTGATGAAAATGTTAGACTGTTAGCTGAGTTGCATGCTAAGTGGGAAAGAGAAGATGAAATTTGTAGAAATAGTAGTATTTGTACTATTACCACCACCATTGTTGATGCTAGCAAACCACATGAAGTCCCCATTCCTTTTGCAATAATGCCTAAAACCAATGGAACCTTTTCCAATAAAAATGCTGAAATTCTTCGAAATATGGGAAACAATAGTTCTACTACCTTGGATGGTAATTTTGATTTTGACCTTGATGGTTGCAATATTTCTGAAGTAATTATGTTCCTACAAAAGCTTGCTATAAGTCCTAATTCTAGTGCTATGAATATGGCCTTTACAAAACACATTACAGATGCTCTCATAAAAATTAAAGAAGAAAAATTGAAACATAAAGCTTCTATTCCTAGGAAATTAGAAGATGGTTGGGAAACCATCATTAATATGAAAGTGAATGATTTTGATCTCAAAGCTTTATGTGATCTTGGTACTAGTGTCTCTATTATGCCTAGAAAGATTTATGAAATGCTTGATTTGCCACCATTGGAAGATTGTTATTTAGATGTCCAACTTGATGATAATGCTAAAAAGAAACTCATGGGGAGTATTAATTATGTTCTTATTATGGTTAACAATAACTATGTCCCCGTTGATTTCTATGTTTTGGATGTTGAATGCAATGCTTCTTGTCTTATTATTTTGGGAAGACCTTTTCTTAGAACTGTTGGTGCCATTATTGATATGAAGAAGGCACCATTAAATATCAATTCCCACTCAAGAAAGGTATAGAACACTTGCCTAGGAAGAGAGATAAGATACCTTTTGCCTCTCCTATGAAAGAATTTTTTTATCTTAATGCTTCTTCATTGGAAAATACTTGAATCTTGCTCCTATGCCTAGTTGAAAGGCGTTAAAGAAAAGCACTATTGGGAGATAATCCAAATTATTTTTACTTTCAGTAAGTTTTTCTTTTGTTGAGTCTTGGAAGTAATTGCCTCAGTAATAACCTCTCCTTATCCTTTTTGTGTGGTTTTTGTGCCAAGAATAACCTCTAATGAGAGAGAAGTAAGACTTGGGAAAGTTGTTGTCCCGAAACATATTTTTATGCTTCACTGTAAGAAATCGTGAAACATCCCTGTACGTCGGATTGAGATATAATTTTCTGTACTTATGACCTAGGTTATTATCTAACTTCCGTTAGTTTAGCACTTTTCGATTTGAGTAACATAAGGTCTTCAAAAAAATTGGTTTTTACCTGCTGGTCTGTTTTGACAGATTTCTGCCATTATTTGCATTTGCCTCTTAATCTCTTTCTCTTTGAGTTCTCTTTGATCACTTGATATTTTATAAGGAATTGCTACAGTAGCTTGTGTTTTAATGGAAGTTTTTCTTGTGTTGAAACTAAACCCGGAGACTTATTATCTTGAATACACTAATGTTGCTAACGAAGATTGTGTGAAGTTTTGTATGAAGGAAATTTTCAAGTGTAGGGAAGAATAATGTGATGAGATGAAGTATGGACAAAAGCTCAAGCTTGGAGATGCCAACCGTATCACCCCAAGAAATATTCAAGAAGTACAAGCGTCAAAGCTTGGGGATGCCCAAGGCATCCCCTTCTTCACCAATAATAATCTCAGGTTTTCTTCCAAAACACTTCATTTTTATTGTTTCATGCACAATTGTGTTGTTCTTAGAGCATCTTTGTTTTTATTTTTAGTTTTCTTTTGTTTGGTTTGCTTAAATAAATTGGTTGGACCCCCGCATTCATATGTTGTTTCAAATAAGTTGATTGGTGTTGGAAAAGAGTATGAAGCTTCATGCTTATAAGTGGTACAAAAGGAGCTTGTTTTGAATGTGGCCTAGACTTTATCATGTCATGTTTGATGTTGCTTTGACCTTATGATTAGTGATTATTTCTGTAGCATGACTTGTTCCAAACAATTGAGATTTCTTAATGTGCCTTAAAAGAATCATGCGTTGTTTTAGCATACAAAAGCATAATATTATGGTATTCTCCTTTTGATGCTTTATTTGGGTTGACTTGGCACATGCTTACACCATGTTAAGACTATGAACCAGTCACCTTAGCCTCTATGATCATTTAGTTTTTGACTTGTAATATCACTTTATGCTTTAATTGATAATGTTTTGTCGATTTGCATGATTATGGCCATTATTGCTCTCTTAGTTGGTCGCTCCTAGTCTTTTGCTAGCCTCCACCTGTACCATGTATGAGTTCTACTCATGCATCTAACCTCCAAGAAAACCAAGTTATTCCAAAGAGTCCACTATAAATTCCTATGCATGGTGTGTTACACCATTCCAAGTACATTCATGTTTTTATCTACCTTCCAAATTAAACTTGGTATGTGAAAATTAGTGATTAAAGCTCTCACAAACTTGATGGCACACTTTATTTTCTTGCACTTAATAAACTTGAACCATTGTGTCCATATATGTTGCTTATATTCTTGCACTTTATAAGTTGTGAATTAGCAAAACCATGATACCACGGGGAACGCTTTCAACATTGCACTTATTATTCAGTTGATATCATGTTCTTTTGTTTATGAGTCCCGACGGTGTGAAATAAAAGGGGAGCTTGTAAGCTCATGGAGTTTGTATATGTGTTAGAGAAACGCCTGGGCGGATAGCCTAAGCCATGCCTAATCATGGTGGAAACTTGGAGCATAACCATAGTGAGCATTCTGTGAAGCATCCTTAATAAAAACCTATGCAAATAGCAAATAAAAAGATTGCTGAGATGCTCATTGTCTGTTGCCTTGTCATTTTGATATGGGAAAGCTCATGTGTCATGGGGCAAGGGGTACCCCGTTGGCGGTTCTCCATGATACACATGTACTTACAATGACAAGAACTTACTTGTGACTAAAGTTGAGTAGCATGAGGTTCGGTACTCGTAGGCAAGGGGCATGAGATTTTCAACTTATAACTTGTCAAGCATATCCTCATATTTGTGTCACTTTAACCTTAATCACCTCAATATTCTTATGATAGGGACAATGAGAGCTGAAAGCTAATAAGTACCATAATTTTTGGAAGCTCTTTATGAAACTTGAAATCCCTGCTTCCCTTTGTGAAGGGCCTTTCTTTTTACTTTTATGTTGAGTCTCCATCTTCTATCTTTATGCACCAATTGAGAGAGCATAGTGGTCATTCTTAGTTTAATGTGCATTGTCCCAAAACTTGTTGATTGATTCATAACTTTGATATTGCTTGTTCTTAAATTATTTGTATCTAGTCACTCTTATGAACTTTGAAGGTGTCCTATGCATTTATGTTTTGCTATACCATGAGGGACAAGCTGAATGCCACTCTTATTATGTTTTCTACATGTGAAACAAACAAACGTCTTTCAATAAATTGTTATTCATGATCTTTTGTTTGTAGCTTTTAATGTTACAACATAGTTGCTATGTCTTATTGTTAGAACTCTATCTTTCATGCTTATGTTTAGAGTACTTTGATCCCAGCTATCAATGCTTTACAAATACCTTGATCAAGATTGTGATAGTGCATGTCACCTCAAAAATTATTCTTTTATCACTTACCTACTCCAGGACGAGCAAGAGTTAAGCTTGGAGATGCTTGATACGTCATAAACGTATCTATAATTTTTGATGCTCCATGCTTGTTTTATATCAACTTTCTTATGTTTTGTTTACACTTTGAGATATTTTTATACATTTTCTGGAACTAACCTATTAACAAGATGCCGCAGTGCCGGTTGCCTGTTTTCTGCTGGTTTTGGTTTCATAAAAGCTAGTAAGGAAATATTCTCGGAATTGGACGGGACAAAAGCCAAAGTTAATATTTTACCAGAAGGAACATGAAGTCCGAAGGGCAGCTGAAGTGGGGCCACGTGTTGGCCACACCTTGGGCGGCCACGGACCTTGCCCCTTCGCCTATAAAAGTACCCAGATGCAGAAACCCTAAGGATCGGATCAAAATTCCACGAAAGAGTTTGTAGCCACCGCCATCTCCATCCCTAGATTGAGGGGGACCCGAAGCTCTTCTCGGTACCCTGCCGGAGGGGAGAGATCATCCCGGAGGCCTTCTTCATCACCATGCCAGCCTCCGAAGTGATGCATGAGTAGTTCACCCTTGGACTATGGGTCCATACAGTAGATAGATGGTTTGTTCTCCTCCTTTGTGCTATCATGTTTAGATCTTGTGAGCTCCGTTCATGATCAAGATCATCTATTTGTAATCCTATATGTTGTGTTTGCGGGAATCCGATGGATATTGAGATACTATGTCAGATTGATTATGGATTCTATTATGTCTATGTTATTTGTGATCTTGCATGCTCTCCATTACTAGTAGCTATATTGGCCAAGTAGATGCTTGTAACTCCAAGAGGGAGTATTTATGCTCGATAGTAGGTTCATGCCTCTAGTTATCTGGGGAAGTGACAGAAATCTCTAAGGTTGTAGATGTGCTGTTGCTACTAGGGAGAAAACAACAATTCTTTGTCCATGGGGTAATTGTATTGTTTACTTTACACACTTTGCTTAATGCAATTATCTGCTGCTTGCAACTTAATACCGAAAGGGGTTCGGATGATAACCTGAAGGAGGATTATTAGTCATAGATGTAGTTGGAGTATGGTCTATGTATTATGTTGTAATGCCCAATCAAATCTCGTAGGAGTCAAGATGACTAGTATATGCATTGTTATGCTTTTTCAATCTATCAATTGCTCCACTATAATTTGTTCATCCAACATGCTATTTATCTTAAGGATAAACACCTATAGTGAACTATGGACCCCAGTCCATTCCTTTAACATTGATATACCATCTACTATTTACTGTTTACTTTCTGCAAGCAATTACTATCTTCCACATTATACGTTTAATCCTTTGTTTTCAGCAAAACCGGTGAGATTAACAACCTCACTGTAAGTTGGGGCAAAGTTCTGTGGTTGTGTTGTGCAGGATTCCAAGTTATTAGCAACACCTTGGAGTTGTTTCCTTACTCCTACTGGTTCGATAACCTTGTTTTCATAACTGAGGGAAACTTGCTGCTGTGCTCATCATACCTTCCCCTTGGGGTTCCCAACGAGCTACACATATCTTGAGCCATCATGCCCCTGTCCCGTCTTCTACCTCTGGCCGACCGTGGTGGCAGGGGGAGGTTAGGAGATGTGGAGGTCGCTGTGGAGAGGAAGGTGGCTGGGGGTCTTCCACTCTGCCGTTGTTGGCGTGGCGGCGAGGAGGGAGGTTGTCGTGCTGCTGCTGCCTGCTTCTATCTTCATCGGGTTTAGCCCAAGAGGTGCTATGGTTCTGTGTTGATCTGGAGCTTGTCTTTGTCGTGCTCTGGTGGCTTCGTTCCATCACCGCGTCGGACTCTATGGCAGTAGGGTTGCCGCTCCGCCGCTGCTCTTCCTCTGCGCCGGTGCTCGTCGTCTCCTCTTCGCCAAATGGTTTTGTCCCCGGAGATTTGGAGGTGGCCGGTTACGGAGTTTCTTCTCGCCGAATGAGTTTGGTCGAGCCCTCTTCTCGGACCTCGACGTTGGCTTCGCCTCCGAGGTCGCCCGCGATGGTGCCAGAGGCACCGTGGTCTTGTTTGCGTATTTTTCTCTTAAGCTAGGGTGCTTTCTTAATTTGTGGAGGCCATTTCTTCGAATTTTAGGTTCTTTGCGAGTGTTGTTTGGGCCTCATTGTAATTGTTCCTGCCACGTTTGTTCTTGCTCCAATTATCATACTGCGCTGCGCCCCTTAAAATTATTATCTTCATAGTACTAAAATTTGGGATAACTGATCGATGCTCCTATTGTCTCTAGCATCAATCTGGAATTCTTGACTATGGCTACTAACGATGAGTCAACTTTCAGTTGCAAAAGGGATATATGGGCTGATCGAGACTACAACATTGGAGCAGAAGAAAGTCGGCGAATTGGATCAGTTGGGCGTCTTTCGTGGAGCACTGAAGCGAAGATCATCGATCCTGAAACAGGGGCTGCTCTGCCACCTGGGGCGCTGGCCGAGCTTTTGGTCTGTGGACCTTTTGATGAAAGGTACATATGGCCAGACAAACCTATCTCATTCTCGCCTAAAACATGATGATTACGGTAATGCCATTATATCATGTAGTGTAGAAAGCGTCTGGGTAATACCAATCCGTCCTTTTCATATCAGCAATCGTGCTATTTTGCTTGAATATTTAAAGCAATCTGGTCCGGTAGTCTTGATGGATGTAGCTTTCTTATCGATTCAGCGTATCTTTTTTTTGTCAATGCAGCAGTTGAGCAGATTTGTAGCCTTCTGCTCCTGTCACACGGTAGTGGATATAAAAAGATTTCACTAATAAGACTCCACTTATCATCGTATCATCGTATATATCATATCATACCATATACCTATGTATTAAAGTCCGTGGAATTCCCGGCTTCTCAGCGCGTGCGCATGAACAGTAAGTGCACATGAACAGCAAGCGATTCTCATCCGGTGGTTGATCTTCGATCCGACGATCCATGTCAGATATTGTAGATTCCTTCTTTTGTCTAATGATCTCGCGATACATTGCACTGCTTTATTTTTTCGACTGTAGTTTTATACGGCGATTCCAACAGAAATTCCATTTTTGGCCAACGGTCTCACGGCACGTCCCACTGCTGTAAATTTTTTTGGACCGTAAATTCCAAAGGACTCTATACTTTTGGCCAATACCTCACGACAAGTCGGACAACTTACGCAAGATGGTTAATTTGTCGCCGGTGACCCTTTGATGGCCTTTCATCGACAGTGCACGCCAATAAATTTTCGACCTAAACCGGTATTTTACCTTAATATCCCGACATACGTATTTTTAGCCGCCAATAGTTTTCACGATCTTCCCTACGGTGTTTTTTTTGCTTTTCCATACTTCGACTAATAGTTTTTCAAGATGATTTTCTGTCTGCAATTTCCCGACCACAATTATCTGTATCTCCTTTGCGGTGAGTACTTCCCCACCGTAGTTCTCTCACGGTAATTTTTTTGCACTTCTATTCTATTCTTCGGCGGTAATTCCGGACACATTTTTTGAGTCGTAATTTCCTGTCCGTAGTTATTCCAAACTAACTCCTCGACGATCAGTGATACTTACTCTGTAATTCATCAGCAGTCATTCTTCTTCTATGATAATTTTCCGACACACTCCCCTGGCCATAAATTCGTGGTGCCACCCATGGGTAATTCTAGGCTGCAATTCGGCTACTTTTTTTAAATAATATGTTTTTTAAATAATTTTCACGAATAATACACGAATTGAAAGATTTGCAATTCTAGCGCGGTGTCAGCATTTAAATAGCCGACCAGTCCTATCTACATTTAAAATACCAACATGTTATAGGAGCAGTGTGAAAAATAGGGGGACTAGTCAGCTTTTCAAAAGCATACAGGACTTATCGGCTTTTGAAATGCCGAATAGGAGGACTAGTCAGCTTTTTAAAAGTAGACAGGACTTATCGGCTTTTGAAATAGTGACAAGGACTGGTCGGCTATTCAAATGCCGACACCGCGCTAGAATTGCAAATCTTTCAATTCGTGTAATATTCGTGGAAATTATGAAAAAACGTATTATTTTAGAAAAATAGCCGCAATTCGTTATCGGTAATTTAGATTCTTCTGATCTTTTTAATTCTTCGATAATAATTTCACAATCCTTCGCCTCTTTTACCAGGAAAGGTAGTACAACTATCATCTACAGTAACCTGAGACAATAATTTATACCAAATTATATACGAGGTGATCTCTAGCGGTACATCTGACCAACTATTTCACGGGATCACGCGTCGGCGTGACGCCACGGCACATTCCCTAGTACTACATATTAAGGCCCGTGGAATTAAACGCGGGGATAGCTCTACCCTTAGGTACTGTTCATGTGCAGTTTTTACCAATTAGAAGCTGCCATGTCGGGCCTTGATGTAGTGTGTTTTTTGTTTGGTTTTGTAGTTGCTCTGTTACAACAACTCTTCGACGGTAATGTCTCGTGGCGAGTTTTCGGCAGTAATTTTCCGGTGGTAGTCAACTCTTCCACGGTAATTTCTAGTGGCGACTTTCCGCCATTATAATTTTAGTAGTAGTTACGTACATCTACACCATATAGCTCTTATATGGTAATTTCTCGCGCGACTTTCTGACAGTAATTTTTCGGTGGTAGTTAACTCTTTGACGGTAATTTCTCGCGGCGAGTCTCGATGCTAATTTTATGACACAACTTCCTGGTCCTTCCGACAGACTACGTCAACCGCAATATTTGTAGCTCATTTTTTCTTAATTTTCCGCCACATATATCAAACTGTATTTCTCCATGGTAAATTCAATGCGATTTCTTGACTAACAGCTTGGTTGGAGCTCTCATTAGAAAGTTTTGGCCGGATTTTTACACTCCCGTCCCCAACGGCGAGAAGAAGCTAGCCACCAATTGGATACACTATGAGGCTGCCCGATTACCCGGGCTACATGAAAGCTTGTGATTCCGTGATCACCAAATTTTGGGTAAGGCAACTTTTCGAATTTCATTCATAGTTGATGACCCCATCATGCTAACTCACTGACTCTCACAATTTATTTTTATGCATGATTGAAGATATTCTATAGGGTGCTTCACAGAGGAGCAGGACAAGGCGGACATGACTTTGCGGGGGGCTTGTCAGAGGTTAACACGACAACAACTCTACAATAAAAAACATACCTGCACAAATCAATACAGCTCCGAGAAGTTGGGCAAGAGGGCAACGAAGCATGTGAATGTGAAGGAACAACCAAAAATGTACGACAAAGATTACGCCGCGTACGTAAATTGTCAATTAGATTCTATGTTATTGCTAAGTTGCAATTGCATTATCTGTTCTTCAGGTTATGCCCGCATGGGCCGATCGTAAGGTAGACGCATGGAAGGCGTTGACAACGAGGTGGTGCGGAGAAGACCTCAAGTTCATTGCCTTGGTTCCGGGGGACACATTGTGCAGGAAGTCTCAACCATGATTGTTTCAAGGCCAAGATGGTATGCATATATATGGAACAACCTGCATTTTATTTCCCCTCGTGTTCCTACTTGATATGTATAACATTTCTTTGGCGATGCAGGATGCACATCTAGGGTGACATGTTTCCGACTTTGAAGTATGGGAAAAGATGAAGCAGAAGAGGCCCGATCTATCCCAGCCTCATCCCTCGCTTCCCGAGTTCTACGACATTGCCAAGGAGGAGGATGCTAACTACCTCTCGGCGTTCAGTGCTTTTCATCCGGAGGTGGAAGACCCTAGATCTGAGGAGACAGACGAGAGAGCGTTGGTCGTGTCGAGGCGTTGTCGGGAGCACAGCCGTTCGAGCTCCTACTTTGATCCTCACGCGGATCAAGGCTACCCTCACCGCCGACTACCCCGCTATCCCGCCTCCTCGACGGCCTTATTGAGCTTGCAATGATGTAAGTTTTCCTCATTTCCATCCTCTTTCCGACATTCGTTCCTGAGTGGCTAAGTTGACGAGATTCAGTATTTTGAAATTGTAGCCTGCTTTGGAGGCGGCCTACAAGGCCGCTCATGCGGAACATGTGGTGGCATTTGATGCGTGGATACAGTCCCGAGCGGCCTACGAGGAGTGGACAGTGTCACGGTGTTGTAAGTTTCAACCTTTATTTTTGCAAAAGATGACAAGTCCCACATTCCCTAGTTCGAACCTTTATTTCTGCAACGCCTCACATCTAAACTATCTTGCAGGCTGACCGCCACGGCCAGCTAGGCTAGGGCTGCAACCAATCTTCCCATCAAAGGACGAATTGGCTTTGACCTTCTACTCAAAGACCCCGGTAAGTTATTTGCCAAACCAGTTGTTACCGCTTTCATGTGCCTTGGTGGTTGCTAACTCCACCACTGGACCCTTTGGTTGTGCTTCTGCCTCGCCGACTTTGTCGTGCGCGATTGCACGGGTTCATACCGGCCGTGGTTCTCCTGGTGCTTCTGGTGCTTCTCCTTCTTCCGGTGGTGGTTCGACGGCGGCTGCTCGATGCCATCCTTCGCCTATTTTCATGCCAGGAGACATGAGTCTCTCAGACTCTCCTTTGTTGGGTGGCTCTTCGGAGGTGTAGGGAACTTGATCCTTTTATATCGATACTAGCCATGTTATTTCGATGATGATCTATCTACGATATTTGGATGATGATGTAGCTATGATATTTAGATGATGATATTATGTTTGTGTCGATGTACATGTGTTGTATAGTGTGCCTGGAATTTGGGGATATGCATTCACTACTAGGAAACGGCCTATAGATAGACAAGATGTTCAGTGGCGCATATGCGAAAGCATGCGCCACAGGAAAACATCAGTGGCGCACCAGAAAGCATGCGCCACAGAAGATTGGAAGTTCTGTGGCGCATTCTCCAGAACATGCGCCACAGAAGATTGGTGGAACCCGCCGGCCGGGGTGGGTTGATCCAAGTTCTGTGACGCATTCTGAAATATGCGCCACAGAAGTTGCCTCTTCTGTGGCGCATATTTCCTCATGCGCCACAGAACATGGAGGGGGCCCCACCACAGAATCTAATTCACCCAAGTTCTGTGGCGCATGTTGTCATATGCGCCACAGATGTGTGTCACTTCTGTGGCGCATAAGTCCGACATGCGCCATAGAACTTGGGGGTGGGCCCCACACGGGGAATCTTATTCACCCACTTCTGTGGCGCATATGGACTTATGCGCCACAGAAGTTTCACATCTGTGGCGCATTTCCTCCATATGCGCCACAGATGAGGGCGTCCAGATCCATGTTAAAAAGGTGACAAGAGCTAGCTTTCTTATCTATCTATCCACCACCAACCATTTCGCATCTCTACCTCCTCCCAACTCGTCTTCCTCCTCCCTCACACCCCATCTTACCCATAGTTTCTCCATTTTCTTGTAACTAAACCTACTTTAATCCATAGATTGGTAAGTGGAAGCTTCGCTCCAACTTCTAGATCTAAAAGTTCCTTACTTTTCTCTCTCACATCTCTATTTGTTTACTAATTTCCTCTCCACCAACTTGCATTGTAGATCTATTTGTCCACACTCTCTCATCGCACGGTCTCGTCTCGCTATTATTGTGTCTACTATAGGTGAGTACTTGGCCATCATGAACATGTAGGTGAAGCTTGTCGCGTGGGCGGTGTGTGTGTGCGATCCATGGCGAGACGATGCTTGTGTGGTGCATGAATGTTTGCAATGGGAGGAAGTTCTTTGTTGGTTTCTTGTTGTTGTCGGGCCCGGCCGGTGTGGTTGCATGGATGTTTGCCGAAATGTTGATTCATTTCCATTTCGGCAAATTTTTGCACTACCCATATGTCCTAATTTTAGGAAAGGTCATGCCGAATTTTTTCCGGCTAGCATTCATGCATGTGTGTGTTCATATGGTGTGGTTCTCACCTATACTCTCTATTTTTGACCGCTCAGGAAACCATGGTCCTCACGATGAGCGAAGGTCGAATTGCTAGGTACAAGAAATGCGCGAAGGAGGACATGATTCTGAACAACAAGACCATGATAAGATGTCCATGTCGAACATGCAAACTGCAGCGCTGGATCGACCCTGAATCTGGACAATTGGAGGGTCACCTGCTCAGGCGCGGTTTCATGCGCGACCTCAATGAGGCTCCGGCAGGACATGGTGGTGGTCACGAAGACGTGGGCGGGCGAGAAGACGAAGAGTCTACCGGGCATGATCATCATGACGAAGGAGATGCCAACGGGCATGATCATCATGATGAAGGAGATGCCGGCGGGCATGATCAGCATGGAGAAGGAGATGACGACGGGCATGATCATGAAGAAGGAGAAGACGCGAACACACAGACGCTGCTAACTTCGGTCTTGCAGGACCCTCATGTTCAAGAACTGCTCCTCAAGGAGACGAGCAACGACAAAGCTGCAGCCAGAGAGAAAGCCAAGCTGGCCCAAATGGAGGTCGACGGGATGACTCCATTGTATCCTGGGTGTCGCCCCGAGGATACACGTTTGAGTGTAACGCTCAAGGCACTAGAGATGAAGGCTGAACACAAATGGACCGATGTGAGCTTCAACGCGAACATGGAATACTGGCATGACCGACTTCCTAAGGCGAACACATTGCCAACAAGTATCGAGGAGGCCAAGAAAATCGTGTGCCCACTCGACCTACCACACATTAAATACCACACATGCATCAATGATTGCGCACTTTATCGGAACAAGTACGCGGATAGAACCACATGTCCGGTGTGTGGCCAAGGACGGTACAAGAGAGGGAACAAGAAAGTTCCTCGAAAAATGGTATGGTACTTTCCTATCACCCCCTGTCTGCAGCGATATTTCGTAGATCCTAAGGAAGCAAAGCTCATGCAATGGCACGCGGAAAGAGAGAAACCCGAAGATGATCCAGAGAAGGGCAAGATCCCGACACACCCTTTAGACGCTAGCCAGTGGAACGCATTAGACATCGAGTTCGAAGAGTTCGGGGGCGATGCAAGGAACGTCAGGCTGGGTATGAGCACCGATGGACTCAATCCTTTTGGAAACCAGAGTAGCACGCATAGCACCTGGCTCGTATTTGTATGGCCATACAACCTCCCCCGTGGCTATGCACGAAGCAAAGGTATGTACACATGAGCGTTCTTACTCAGGGGCCGAAACAACCAGGTATCGATATGCATCTGTATCTCGGGCTATTGAGAGAGGAGTTAGCCAGCTTGTGGGAGACGCCGGCCCGTACGTGGGACGCCTACACTAAAGAATATTTCCATCTGAGAGCCGCGTTGCTCACGACCGTGCAGGACTATCCTGGTCACGCATATGTATCGGCCTAGGTGAACCATGGACACAATGCATGCGTCAAGTGCATGGATGAGACACCGCATCTGCAGCTACCAAGGGATCTTGGGTCTTCGAAAACCGTGTTCCAAGGTACTCGAAAGTGGCTCCGCATGGATCACCCGTGGAGAAAACGTGCTGACCTATTCAATGGTAAGGACGAGCTCGAAAGAGCCCCGCGTCCGAGGAGCGGCGAAGAAATCGAGGAGCTTTTGAATAATTGGGTAGATTGCCCTGCGCCTGGAAAAAAATGACCGAGGACAAAGCCACTGCTGGGTGTATGGAAAGCAAGGTCTGTTTTCTGGGACCTGCCATATTGGAAGGTCCTTCACACTCCCCATAGCCTCGATGTAATGCACATCACGAAGAACGTTACCGAGAGTCTGCTTGGCACTCTACTGAACATGCCGGAGAGGACCAAGGATGGGCCGAAAGCAAGAAAGGACCTTAAATTGCTTGGCATAAAGAAAGATCTTCAGTACCCTGATAGTGATGATTATGATGATGATGATCATCAGGAAGGGACTCAAGGTCGCCGCAAAAGAGTTAAGAAGAATGAGGTGGTGCTTCGCGCTGCCTGCTTCACTCTGAGTCTGGAGGAGCTCGAGCAGTTTTTCAGGTGCCTCTTAGGAGTGAAAGTTCCTCACGGTTACTCAGGGAAGATAAGCAGATATCTGGACGTGGCGAAGAAGAGGTTCAGCGGTATGAAGTCTCACGACTGTCACGTGCTGATGACGTAGATACTCCCCGTTGTGATCTGTGGGATAATGGACGAGCATGTCCGTGAGACATTGTTTGGCCTCTGTAACTTTTTCGACGTCATATCTAGGAAGTCGATCGGTGTGAAGCAGCTCGACAGGCTACAGGAAGAGATCGTGATGATACTATGCGAGCTTGAGATTTACTTCTCGCCCGCATTCTTCGACATCATGGTGCATCTGCTTGTACATGTCGTGGACGACATCATCTAGCTCGGGCCGACATTCCTGCACAACATGATGCCGTTTGAAAGGCTAAATGGTGTCATCAAAGGATTCGTTCGCAACAGGTCTCGTCTAGATGGAAGCATAGCCATGGGCTTTCTGATCTACGAGTGCATCTCCTTCTGCCAGAATTATCTAACCACCGAGAACGAGGATGTTGGAATACCCACAAAGAAGCACCTCAGCAGGCTCGGTGGATATGGTCACCGTGAGGGCTGCCGCTCACTACATGTCGGCATTGATGGTCGACGCACTGATTTTGAAAGGGCACACTGAGTCGCGCTACAACACATTGAAGTGGTCGGCCCTTGGGTCGAAGAGCACAGAAGCTTAATCAAGCAGGAGTACGTCGACCAGGGCCGGCCGAGGAAGAAGGGAGACGTAACCAGAGAGCATAACTCCAGCTTCACGGGTTGGTTCAAGAAAAGGCAACTGGACAATCCCCCACAGGGAAGATCAAAAACTCATATTCTCCTTGTCGCAGGACCCAGGGCACAACCTAAGGACCTATCAGTCATACGACATAAACGGTTACATATTCTACACCGAGGAAAAGGACAAGAATAGTGAATATCAAAACTCAGGAGTAACTATGTTATCCTTTGCTGATGACGAGACTACTGTGATGGAAAGATTCTACGGAAGGATCGAGGTGATATGGGAGCTCGACTACTGTGGAGAGATCGTACCGATGTTCCGTGTTAGATGGGCCAAGAACATGGAAAAAGAAGGCCGCTATTTCACCACAATGGTTATACCAGATGCCAAATCAACAAAGAACGCCTCCGCAAAAAATGAGCCTTGGGTACTCGCTAGCCAAGTTGATCAATGCTTTTTATTACCGACCCGTCAAAACCCAACCGTGTTGTAGTTAGGAGGGGCAAGAGGAGCATCATCGGAATGGAAGGAGCCGCCAACGAGCAAAACTTCGACAAAAACGGCGACCCGAAGATCGAAGAGGAATTCGACAAGTACTTCGACATGCCTACTACTACTAAAGTAAGAAGGAAGACCACACTGCCTACTAAAGGTTGTCCATTCACAAGAAGAAAAATCTCAAAGTTCACGGGCTAAAGTATTCAACCACGGCGAAAAAGGGCAAGAAGATTGTGAAGAGACGTTAGCTCGACACATCACATGATTGTATATGTTCGGAGAGAGAGTTTTTTGAATACATATGAATGTTTGTACATGGTCTTGCTTCATTCTAGACATATATATATAATTAAAACACATTACATGATTGTATATGTTCGGGGAGAGAGTTTTTTGAATAAATATGAATGTTTGTATATGTTCTTGCTTCATTTTAGACATATATATAATTAAAAACACATTACATGATTGTATATGTTCGGGGAGAGAGTTTTTTGAATAAATATGAATGTTTGTATATGTTCTTGCTTCATTTTAGACATATATATAATTAAAAACACATTACATGATTGTATATGTTCGGGGAGAGAGTTTTTTGAATAAATATGAATGTTTGTATATGTTCTTGCTTTATTTTAAACAAATCTATAATTAAAAATATATTTTTAAAAAATAAAAAAGTGTGAGACGGCCAGGATTCGAACCTGGCTGCCTCAGGTTTAGAATGGCACAAGCAAGCAGCAGAGACCACTAAGGCAAGTGTGTGATCTTGTCATACTACCACGCGCGCCGCGTTTTGTACTAAGTCCATAGGTTCTGTGGTGCATTTCGGCAGTATGCGCCACAGAAGTTAGAACTTCTGTGGCGCATACTGCCGAAATGGGCCACAGAACCTCAGGACTTAGCTAAATAAACGGTTTGGCCTGCTTCACCCCTTCTCCCCATTCTCAGTCACTGCCGCGCGCTAGCCCTAGACGACCGCAGACGTCACACCGCTACGCTAGCCCTTGCTGCCGGAGCCGCCACCGCCGCGCCGCCCGGTGAACCAGTGGAGGAGGAGCCGCCCGACGAACCCGTGGAGGAGGAGCCGCCGCGCTGGACCCCGCAACCCTCGTCGTCGTCAACCACCGCAGCAAGTTCGTCCCCCCACCCCCACCCCCTCTGATGCTCTTCCCCTTTCTTTGTCAGTTAAATACATAGAACAAGCAAATACAGAGAACAAGCTTCAGTTAAAATGAATAATTCATACCGTGTATTTTGAGATATTCAGTGTATATTTTGAGATATTCAGTGTATATGAGTGTATATTTTGAGATATTCAGTGTATATGAATTCAATGTATATTTTGAGATATTCTATATTTATGTTATGAACTGATGTTCTGCTATGTCATTATGGAGGATGTAATGGTGGTTACTTTTATTCATTTGTAGAATAAATCGAGACAATGTATCTTCTTAGGAATTACAAGTCACAAAAGTGGTACTGTTTCTTTCAGCACAAAAAAACTCGAAGCATACCAAACATATGTTTTTGAAGCCAAGCCTAACATGACCGTGCAGTTTCAGTTTGGCCAAGTACCTACTAGTATATGTTCATAGATTGCACAGAGTATATGTTCATAGCTGGGCTGGTCTATCGCTGTTTTCTTTTTTAAAATATAGATAGATAGATATTCTATAGTTTATTGCAGCATAGGAAGCCACTAACTGAACCGTGCTTAGTAACTTGTATATATATATATATCCAACTATAGGTAAATGAATGGTTGTTTTCTAAAAATGTGCATCTGTTTAATCCATTGTTTTAAGGATTTTAAAAAATAGAGTGGGGAACTTTCTGTACAACTTCAAAAAAAGTTCACCGATTTGATTGGAATTACTTGTTTAGTGCAAAAGACAGAAGAGTGATAATATTGTAGCGATAAGTTTTCTCCAGCAACATATACAATTAAATGTCCACCTTTCTTTGTTGTTTGCAATGTGTATAAGTTCATTAATTTTATTGACTTTTGCTCCTGTTTCAATTTTTTAATTGTACCGAGTGGCATGGCTATACACTGCCTACTAAGCACTGTCTGATACTACTACTGCTACTACTAAGCACTGCCTGATCAATTGCTCCTGTTTCAATTTAATTGTATCGAGTAGATACTAATCCTACTAAGCACTGCCTGATCCAAATATCAAGTTTTCCTTCTAAGCACATAAAACTAGTAGCTGAGTTGTGTTGCTGCATCCTTTTGTTGATAGTAACTGCTTATTAATATTTGAAATTCCATTAATTGTAATATCCTGAAATTCCATTAATAGTATGTTATCAATATATCATAGCATATGTGTTGCTGTTCTCCAAGTGCTTACTGCTGAGAGTAACTGCTGGTTACTGTAGTGATTATATGGTGTTGTTTGATATATATGGTGCTGGGATTACTGCTGGGATTATATGGTGCTAGGATTATCTGGTATATATGGTGCTGGGATTATATGGTGGGATTATTTGGTACTATATGATGCTATTTGATTCAATGGGGGCTGTGAATGGGGCTGTGGATGGGGGTTGTGAATGGGGCTGTGGATGGGGCTATTTTCTAGTGTGTGAATGTTGTAGGGATTTCATTTGAGTTTCCCATTTCTCCTGAAGTGTCGATTCACTTCCGTTTCGGTTGAAAAATGGGCACTCCTAGGTCAAAAAATTAGCAAAGGTCATGCCGAATTTTTCGGCCGAGTTTGTGCTAACTTTTTGCCTCTTTTAAATAGAGTAGTGCAAACATGTCGGGCAACAAGGAGTCTGGCCCTTCTAAGCACATGATCAGCGTCGAAGAACAAGCTAGACAGGCCAACCAGTCATTCTGGCAGGGGTCCCAACAGGAGGAGGAGGAGGCGATGAGGATGACACCACCACCGGAGGAGGAGGCGACCGTCGCCAGAGCTGCTGGGGCCAATGAGGGCGGAGATCCTGATTACGAGGGGGACGAAGACGACTACGATGGAACTAGTGAAGGCGGCGGTGAAGAGGATGACACCAAAGTTGTCAGAATCGTGATTCTACCATGCGATTCTACGACTTTTCGACCCAAATTGAGTGGATCGATTCTATGATTCTACTAAGTAGAATCTACGATTTCACGATTCTAAAATTTATGATCCTATGATCTACGATCCTACCATAGAGGCTTCGATCCGATTCAGAATCACGATTCTGACAACTTTGGATGACACCACCGATGGCGGCGCCCGCACGGATGGCGGCAGCGGCAACCCGGCCGCTTCTCAGAAGAAGAAGAAGGAACAGAAGGAGCGGAAGGTGCCAGTGCTCGCCACCGTCTGCGATGAGTTCACTGAGGTCACAGGAAGTCGCCAACCCATTGCGCCAGAGGCGATTGCTAAAGGGTATGGCCTGCAACTCGGGTGCATCGTCCGGGAAAGCATGTCGATCAACACGAAGTACATCAGACATGCTGACCATGTAGCTTTGGTCGATAACCTCCTTAAGAAGCTTCACAAGCGATACAGATTCCCAGAGCAGTTTAGAAACCTCGAGAGAAATAAGAACCCGGTGAACAAACTAGCCCTCACGAAGATGAGTAATGCCTTGAGCAGCTGGAAAACCCGGGTGAAGAATAGCATTGACAAAGGTGAAAGCTGGAAGGTTATTAGTAAGAAAAATCCGATGCTCGACGAAGAGGAGTTAAGGATTTTCAAGGTGGATATAGCTACCGCTGATGCTATAAAATGGACTCAATGGGGAAGGAGTATGCGGGAACAGAACATAGGTAACCACCGCCTTGGAAGCGGCGGTTACAGGGGGAAACAAGCCATTTGGGACAAGGAGGACGCCGAGCTTGAACGCCTTGGTAAAGACAACCCTTGGCTTAAAATCACGGACTTGCAGCTTAGGCAATTTGTTCGGGCCCGCTACTACCTGGACAAGGAAACAGGGGAGTTCATCACCGACGATCCAGAGGTGAAGGCATTCGAGAAGAAGCTGGTAAGGAATTTATCGCCGATCTCAAGTCTATTGCATTCTAATTAAGATAATGAAGTCAAGAATCTAAATGGGTTCACCTTTCCTTGTCTCTGCAGGAGGAGGAACTGAACGCTACTGCCACAGAGTCGTCCCAGGATTCGACGGAGCCGTGGGACACGGTTTTCAACAGAGCGACCAATTCTTACAAGAAGAGAGACAAGGGGTTGCCGCCGTCCTCAGTTGGCCGTGTGTCCGGCTTCGGTACGAGCATGAAGTTCAAGGAGTACTACAAAGAGGACGCCAAGAAAAGAAGGGAGAGGAAGAACCAGGATAAAGCCGCTGTTGCAGAGCTGAAGATGAAGGTGCAGACACTGGAGGAGAAGGCGGTGGACCAGAAAACGGTGGACAAGTTAGTGGAAGAGAAGCTTTGCTCGATGATCCCCCCTAAGTTTTTCGAGGGGCTTACTGCTTGGAATGCGAGAGGTCGACAGGGGCCGATACATCTACCCAGCTTAAGCGGCAGCAACTCGGGCATCAATGTTACCGTGTCGCCGGACCTGGTGACCCCGCCGGCCGTCAACGTCGGGATGCAGCCCCTCATTTTGGTCACACCAACGCCCCCTCCCGCCAAAGATACCGATAAGGCGCAGCCGACGGTGGTGATCCACGCCATCACCAAGGTAACTAATTAGTTAGTGCACATCATCTCCTTTATGCCTTTGATGCATGACTGTTGCCATCTCATGACGCCCAACAACATGTTTTTGCCTCAGGACACTTCTTGCGTACTCCTGCTTAAAGATGTCGGCGGTGAGTTGAAGGATGTTGCCAAGGGCACTCTTATACAACCGGCGAGCCGCACGATGCACAACAATCCAATGGATGATGACGTGATGAGGGTCAGGTTGGCTCGGGTGTTGCCAGGGTGCGACGACATGGACCCCCTTTCAACCTCAGGGAGCCGGCGAACACAAGACCCTTGGGGAATGCTACAACTGGCCCTTGACATGGCCGAAGACCTAGATTCGTCTTGCGGGGGGGGGGGGAGGGAGCACCGGCGCCACCTCTCGACCGATCATCGCCCGGCCACCACCTCGGAAGCCCGTAGCCGCCGTTGTCGCCACCACCAGCCGTCACCATCAACTCTTGGCAGCGTGTGCACCGCCACATGGCAAAGACGTTGTGCCGCAACCGCCGTCGCCGCCGCTACCACCACCACATGATGGCACCCATGAAGATGATGATGAATTGGTCAACGTTGACGACTTCATCAACACCGGCACCGACAAAGGATTGTATATGCCTTCTGTGGATGAAGAACCCTTCGCGGCTCGTGACGACCATCAAGCTGGTCGGCCCAATACATGCACGCAGCGCCTGGTCTTCCATGGTCATTCTCAAGAGACGCCTCCGGCCGCAGATCCACCACAAGAGAAACCGGGATTGGTTTTCAGCCCCAACACATTCCGAAAGGCGACTGATGAGCAGATGGCAGTGGCTGACACTGTTGTGAAAAAGAAGCATTACAGGAGGAGAGGTAATAATAATAATAAGAAGGGTGCGAGCCAGCCTCTTCCGAAGAGGATCCGGGGTCAGGACGCCGTCGTCGTACCATCCACACAATTTGGCTTGCCCCGAGTGCATGTAGCTAGTGATCCGATATTGACTCCGGATATGATCCACATTGCGGTTGGAGCCATGTTAACTTTGCACGAGGGTGTCAAGACACTAGAGGCCCTTCTTCTTAAAGACGAAGATCCAAATTACCCGGTTTTCACGGCCAAGGTGCCATTGGACGTGGGCTTCGTCGATGACCCCCCCGTGGATATATTCTTCATAGCGTTCGAGGACATATTCAAGCTGTTTCTCACGAAATGGCTGGACTATAACTTGGTCCGCCTATACGCGCTCAATCTGGCGCTCACGATCAAGAGAGACAGTACCCCGGAAATCGTGATAGTGGATCCCTACTACATGGGAGACAGCCAGTTGGTCGAAGGATCAGAGACACGGACCAAGACGACGGCATACCTCGAGAAGTTCATGGTGGACAACAAGAGGAAGGGCACACTACTTTTGCCTTTCTTTCCCGAGTAAGTACACACACTCGCTCATCGCCACCGTAACTTATGCATTTCTTATAGATTTCTTTCCTTTGCTCTTTTTCCAACATTCCGTTCCAATTATGTTGCGCAGAGACAAATACTGCACACTCATCGTCCTTGCCCCGAGGTATTTGCTAGCGACGTATTTCGACTCAGGGAGTTTGACGAAGAAGAAAGAGTACACCAGAATAAGGGGTGTTCTCAATGAGGCTCTTGAGGGCTACACCAAGAAGGGATGCACCTTCGTAGATAAGAGGGAATGTATCAAGGATGGCAAACACATGTTCAAGCACGTGCTCGACTTCCCCTGCGTCAAGCAGTCGACTACTGGTGCCAAGGATGCCTTCTACGTCCTCCATCAGCTTAAAGGCTATGTTCGGGATTGCCATAACCTAACGCTGCCATCTAGTCTCCGAGGATGGGCCGAAACTTTGGCGAAAATCGACGATGCTGATCTTAGAGAAGACTTCCATCGCATTCAGATGAAGTTGTCGCAAATCATCATTGAAGATGTCAACACAAGGGGCGGTGCCCTACAACAAGCCAGAGGGTTGAGTAAGAGGGAGATCGAAGAACGCCTCCGTAAGCAGGGTGACACAAGGACGTGGATGACGAAAGAGGGCTATCTACCGTTCCTGAAGCAGAGCGAGAAGAGGAAGTCTTCATCATGATCGATGTGTGCCTCTAGCATGATTCAGTGTGTGTATATTCTTGATGGACGCCTGCTGTATTAGTGTGTGTGTGTCATAAACTTTACTATCTCGTGGTCGAAATGGTCATTGTTGTTAGACTTAAACTACCTTGTGGTCATGTTGTCGTTGAACTTATTGCTTCTATGATGATCTAACTTTTAGGTTTATGGATCCTTTGTTTTATATTCTATGAACATATATATATGGATGTGAACCCTTTATTCATTCTTTTCGTTGTATTTTTACTAATATGCCTTGTCGTCTATAGAGATGGCAACGAGGTGGTATGTGGTGTACATGGGTAGGATTCCAGGAGTCTACGAGGAGTGGGAGGATTGCCACAAACAAGTAAACAAGTTCAGCGGCAACATCTACAAAGAATACGCGACTAGAGAGGAGGCGATAGCCAAGTGGAGGAACCACTTGTGGAAGAAGAACCGGATGAAGATATTGGTCGGGCTAATGCTCTTACTCACCATTATCACAGCTGTATTCTATTTGATCCTAGTGTAGACGGCGGTGGCCACTTCATATTTGTAATGTGAGATGATATGAACTTTGTATTCGGCGCTTGTGTAAAAATTTGGCACTTGACACTATATATGTATCTCGATCGGGCTCTAAGTGTTTGTATTATATATATGTCGGTTTTCATGCATCTACTACTTGTGCAATGTATTTTATACTCATCTGGATAAATACTGTATAAATACCTGATTATACACCAGGAAAGTATTTTACTTTGAATATGTGTTACGCAATCAGTGGCGCATATAATTATATAGTCAGTGGCGCATGGCATTTCTGTGGCGCATACACGTAAATGCGCCACAGAAGTTCTTCCTCTGGCGCATATGAAGAAATGCGCCACAGAAGTCTGGAACTTCTGTGGCGTATACCCATATGCGCCACAGGAAGAAGATATTAGTGACGAGATAACAGTGACGACTAGGATATGCGCCACAGAAGATGTATTTTCATGCGCCACAAAAGAGCTGTTTCCTAGTAGTGATTATGGGGCTGCGGGAATTTTATATATGCAGGAACGAACCAAAAACAAAAATATATAAAAAAACTCACAGCGTCTACGCCGACAGCAGGCTTTACCATATGACACGGTTAGCATTTGGGCTGACGACACAGCGTAGCAACCAAACCTGGGCCGACGGCAAGACCATCGGCGTAACGGCCTCCCAAGAGCCCGCAGGGGACGACACGTGGCTGCCTGGGCCGATGGCAAAGCCGTCAGTGTAAGGGCCTCCTAGGAGCCCTCAACGACGACACATGCCAGTCTGGGCCGACGGCAATTCCGTCGGCGTATTCCAGAGCTAGAATAATGGCCGCCAGGTGCCTAAGTGGGCCCCGAGGACCATACGCCGACGGCGCGTACAACGATTGTCCACTATAGCTGTCGGCCTAGGAGCAAATGCCGACGTTCATGGAGTCTACTCTACACCTATACGTGGACGTCAAACTCGGGCCACTGGGCTCGGCCCGAGGTTTCGCAGCTCGGGGCGAGCTGGGCTCAGCCCACCGGGGCTGCCGGACCGAGCCAAGCCTCCGATGCTGGACCGCAGCGAGCTCAGGCTGGCTTGGGCTCGGCACGGTCCGCTCGTTCGGCTCGTTCCTTTTTCCGAACTAAATCGTGGGCCTAATTAAGAGAGCAAAGCAGACGTATGTGGGCTGGAATGGGGCAGAACCAGGGGTACGTCGTCATCATCCCCAAATCATGGTCGTCTTCTTCCTCGGACGCTGCTTGCTACCGCCGCCGCCCGTCTAGATGTTGCCAGCGTTGCGTTGACCCCTTCTCCTCCGCGGCCGCCGCTGCCTCCGCCATGCCGCCCTACACATCCACCCACGGCCTCTGTTACCTCTGCCACGCCGCCCGGCACGGCTGCCCCTGCCTCCTCTGCGACGCCTGGCACGGCCACCACTTCCTCGGACACACAGCGCTACCGTCGAGGAGGGCCCACCTGTCAGTGTCCCAGACCCGCTTGGCTCGCGAGCTGCACCGAGCTGGACCGAGCTCGTCGGAAGCTCGGGCCAAGATCCATTTCGCGGCTGGCAAGCTGGCTCGAGCTAGGCACTTCCGGACCAAGCTTTTTGCGGCTCGGCGGCGAGCTAGACCGAGCCAGCTCATGTCGAGGTATATCTACACCTACGGGGCAATACGCCGACGTGCAGACGCCGACAGCCACCGTCGGCGTTAGCCTACGCAAGGGCAATAGGGGCTACGCCGACGAGCGATGGCCGTCTTCGCCTATCCGTTTCCTGTAGTGCAGTGTTGATAGCAGTTTCCCGAACATTAAATCAGTTTAAAACATGAGCATTGCTCCTACATAAGAGAATCATGGCCATACATTCATGGATATAAAGGGACTATAAGTTTGGAGGCAAAATCGACGTACAATTTTCGCAAATAAATAAATAAACCCAGGTACAATCATTTGTACCATTGATACCATCATACTTCTCGCGGTAATGATATCTCCGTGACATGATGCTCTCCAAGTGAAGCACCCATTTGCTATGGTAACAATAGACAACGCAACTACCATGGTCCACCCCAGGTAGGCACTCTAGGTCGACATCGCCATAGAGGTGCTTGGAGTAGTAGATACGGTTCCCTTCTTCCTCGCCGCGCATGGCCGTTCCTGACACACGGACTGCCTTGTAGCATCTAGGCCCTAAGAACAAACCGTGGTCACCCAAACTGGTGGCCAATGTCCACATGTATTTGGATGATTGTGTTGTTGTATCACTACTGGCGAGCTCAAACACCCTAAAAGATGGAGCCTCGTTTATGCTTACTGGCTTGACCTCTACGGCTACTGCGATCTTGCCACGTAGCACAAAGATGTACCGTGGATCAAACACCATTGGTCTTTGGATGATCAGTTTCTCGAGCGATATGATCACCTGGAGCATTGTCACCAATGACGAGCTTGCATAATAGGTCACCACGCACCGAGAGGCAATAGAGGTCATCATTGCAAAAGGCAATGTCTGCGAGATATATGGAGTTGTCTGGCCGCATGCCACATCCCTTGTGCAGTCCACTCTCGGAATGAGCGGCCAATCCGATAGAGCGCTTGTATAATTTCGTTTGTACCCTAGTATCATTCCACTCCCTCCGTTTTAAAATATAAGAGGTTGTTTGGTATCCATCATTTGGACCTGGAATTCTGAAATTCATTTTGTAATTTCATCACTATACAGTTTGGTTGAGACGGAATTGGACTGTCTTTTTATTTGGCAAATCCATCCAAATGGCTCCATGTGTAAACCCAATTTCTATCTTAGACCCGTTATTTGCAAATTCCGGTGGCAATCAAACATGTGGATGTTTTTAGAATCATAATATAAATGAAATGAATACATGCATGTATTCATTTCATTTCTAGTAAATGAAATAAATAGCTGAGTGCCATACGACCTCTAAGATGTTTTAGATTTGGAAAGGTAATGTATCTAGACACCTTTTAGTGTGTAGATTCGGAGTGAACCTTTTCAAACTTACACACTAACAGAGATCTAGATACATTATCTTCACAAAACTAAAACATCTTATATTCTAAAATAAGAGCGAGTACTAAGTGCAAACGGTAGTGGAGTACAAAAGGAGGCAGTACAACGTCCTTCTGTGTAGCAAGAGACGCGCGTACGTACGTACGAGAGCAGCTATCTACGTACTCAATTAAAACGCGCGCACCTACAGTACAGTACAGAGAGCAGGAGGAGATCGTACACCAAATCGATCGTGCCATCCATCCACGAGTCCGCTGCCTCAGTTCACGACTCTTTCGGCTGGGCTAGGCTAGGCTAGGCTGGGCTTTTCTATTCTATATATATTTCCTTTCGTGCATGGGCCTCAAAGGACTCGTTTGACAGGCCGTTCGAGGTCAGGGGCACGCTAGTTTTTTTCTTAATCAAAACAGCCGGTCTTGCTAGGCTTTATTAATTTCAGATAATAATTACATCGTTCACAAGTTTGCCAAGAATAAAACTAGAGATAATGGAGCACACCACCGCAGCAAAAAGGTAAAAGGGGGTGGAAAGGATTCCATCATCTCGCGTCGAAACCCTTCCTCTATTTCTACCCCCCTCCTCCACCCACACCCCCCACACTCAAATTCCACCATTCCCCCCTTCGCTGCTAATCAATTCAGAGGTAGGGTCCATCGAGAAGACGACTTTTCCAATAGAGATTTTGCCGCTTCGTCACGCAATAGCTTCGGTTGCCACTACACGGCGGCGCGCCATGACCTGCAAACGGAGGTGAAGCGTGCACGGTCGTCGGAGAGCAGCAATGGCAGTAGGTCATGCCCGGGAGGTCGCGGAAGCACCTCCCTCCGGTCCGGTGCCGCCATCCCCTGTCATGGTGAACGACTTGTTCTCCTAGTCAAAATCGGTCGATGCGATCTCCTCTACATACAATGCGGCACGAAGGCATATGGGATTTCTATTTCTCATGGACGTATCGGATTTCTAGCTCTTTGATTATCCTTAGTCATTCAAGACATGATCCAATATTTCTGTAGCAGGCCAGGTATCCACCACGCACACATATGGAATTTCTGATTCTATTCGAAGAGGGTTTGGATTGATTACGTACTACTAGTACAACATCTCGATATCTCCTACCATTAAAATAAAAAAATAAAAATAAATATCTTGATAGCTCTGCTCGCCCAAAAAAAAACCTCTACTCTGCTGGATCAGAAATAAAAACGATATATAGGATAGGAGTAATGCAATACAACCGAGAATGAACAAATCGGAAAATACGCAGTACCTCATTAGTTACCTAAATTTTCCGATTAAAAGCGCTTTCACACAGCTCCATTACAATGCCCCAATTTCTGACATTATTCTTTCAGGAAACCTCCTTAAAACAGCTTTTGTCCCGCTATATTAATATAACAACGAACCTATCCGATACAAGCTTGAGACCACCGCGAGGACGGATAACACAAATCTAATCCAAAAGAAAGAAAAAATGAAACAAAGAGAATATGTGATAAATGTGAGATCTGAACATGGTTTGAATTTTAGTTTCACAAATATGTTGGTGACTAGTGAAATCAATAGAATTCAGTGAATTTGAGTGATTTTGGTTCATCCAAATGACAAGAGTTTTCTCTTAAATTAACCAAAATATCAAAAAATAGAATTTTATTTCGATTCATATGTAATACTGAAATTTCTAAAATAATTTGACGGAAAGATGATTATTTCTGTGTCTACCGAAAGAGCTGAAATTCGGTAAATTTGATAAAATCTAGCTGAATGTGACTTGTATGAGAAGTACTGCAACCTCACAACCAAACAACTCACTTTGGAAAGGAAAGAATATGTGTGTGACAAGACCGCCAATGCAAAATCCGCCAGCAGACGGAAGAACTGAACGACCTCGTGGACCGATCCATGAATGGAAGAATTAAATTACCGGATGCGGATCAGCTTAAGCTTGTACTGTCTCTGTTTTAAAATATAAGATGTTTTAGGAGGTGGCTATTCGGGCTCACAGGTGTATTTGCATCCATTATAGGAAAACATATTTTGAAATGTCAAAATAAATAAAAACAAATGTCTACATATACATTCGAATATTTTATATTTGTTTACAAGTTTTCGTGATGAAAGAACATTCTACGTGTCCAGTGAAAAAAGACAAAAAATATTCTATAAATAGTCCTATTTACGTGACATATTTTGTCTTTTTATACATGACACATAAAATGTTCTTTCATCCCGAAAATGTGACCAAACATAAAATGTTCGGATATATACACATAGACATTTTTTAATTCTTTTGACATTCCAAAATATATTTTCTCATAACAGGTGCAAATGCACCCGTGAGTCAAAAGGGATTTCTGGATGTTTTAGCTTTATTAAGGTAATGAATCTAGACTTTTTTATTGTATAGTTTTGGAGTGAATCTATCCGAACCTACACACTAAAAACATCTAGATATATTAGCTTTACAAATCTAAAACATCTTATATTATGAAACGGAAGGAGTACCAAAGGGAATTGTTCGGGCAGTAAACCCATTAGGTTGTTAACTAAGAGATCCTAACGGCCATGAGCTAACCCCAGAGAGAACTGAAAACCACTCTAAGTTACATGAATATGGAAAAGATCGACCATTGCTTGCGATCGCCCATATCCTAGCTTATCCGACAACTTAAACAAGGAGAGAGAAAACCCAAGGTTTCTTGAGCTAGGCCATGTACTCAGTCACATGCATATAAGCGTCAAGCTGATTGTATAAGATATATCAAGTCCTCGAATAGAAAATCATCAGTTAAACATGAACAATAATTCTGCTACATATACAAGATAATCATACGGTATATGTCTAGATAGAGAACTAGAGGTGTGGAGGCAAAATCCATGTACAAGTACTTCTATAATCAAGTCCATCATCCTTGTCGCAGTAATGGTATCCTCGTGACATGATCTTCTGTGAATGATGCACACCTTGGCTCTCGTAACAATACACATAGCAACTACCTAGGTCCAACCTGTCTATGCACTTTGAATCCTTCTCGTCATCAAGAGGGTAATGTTCTTCTGAGTAGTAGATACGGTTCCCTTGTACCTGGCCATGCATGTCACCCAATGGCGGCGACACATGCACGGCCTTGCAACATCCTGGCCCTAAGAACAAGGCGTGGTCGACCAAGGTGGTGACCTCTATCCACCTGTATTTGTATGGCAGTGTTGTCTCGGCCGCAAGTTGGAAGACCCTAAAAACCCGAGCCTTGGTGCTGCTATTTACCTGCTGCCTAATCTCCACGGTTGTGGAAAGCTTGCCGCGCAGCTCAAAGATGTATCGTGGATAGAACATATTTATTGGTCTCTGGATGGTTAGTTGATCAAGCGAGGTTACCACGGGATCATGTTCCTTGTTTAGACCGAGGACGAGATTGTAGAAGAGGCCACCACGAGAGAGGCCGTATAGCTTGCCGTTGCAAAAGGCGATGTCTATGATCCAGGTGCGTATGTCTGTGCCATATCCTCGCGTCGTCCATCGCCCTTTTGGGCGGTGAAGGCTACAGAGCGCTATCATGCAGTCTGTGGTGATGGCGGCTAGGATGCATGAGCCATCGGAGGAGGCGGCAGGGTCTTGAGAGAAAATGACTTTCTCGACGGAGAATTCGTAGGTGGTTCGCCGCCGTTGTGCAGTTGGGCATCTACATGTGATGTTTGTCTTCCTTGGAGAGAGCGGTAGCGAAACACGCGTGAAGGGATTCATGATCCAGATCCTAGAGCCAATGGCGGCAGCGATCCAGCCGCCGTCGTGGGATCCGACGATCCGCTTGCCATACGGGAACCACGAGAGCCTGGCACGCAGCACCCGGCCGTCTTGGGGGCAGTACGCCCGAGCCTTCCGGTCGAGACTAGTGTCGCCTGTCGAATTGAGTAGGAGCGGGAGAGCTGGCAGCTTGCGGTGCCCTGACGCGAGTCTGCGCCATGACCTGCATACGGCGGCGAAGCGGGCACGGTCGTATGGGGTGGAGCAGCACCGTCGGTAGATCACGCCCAAGAGGTCGTCCGGGATCTCGTCGGACCAACGTCCGGTGCCGCCGTTGCTGACCATCTAGGATCAATATCGATCGATCTTGTGTGCTCGCAGAGGTGTAATATTGTAAAAGGGACGCGCAGGACAGGACTAAAATTGGGTAGCTCTGCTCGATCCGCGCACGTAAGGGTAAGGTATGGGATTTCATATCAAATCTAACTCAAGGTGGTTCGGACAGAGAAAAGGGAATATCTACGTGCAAATATTGGGGAGAGAATATTACACGGACAACATATGGAGACAACTACCACTATATATATGGAATTAATATTCCTTTGAGTAAAATTTGGATACTAATTGTATATTATTCCTTTTTTGAAAATTCTACCGATATATTTATAACCATCAACAACAGTATCAAGAGTCTAAAACATAGTGAAACCTATAAATATGTTCTTAGGCCGCCTACCGACCACTACATACACTAGCGCGAGAAAAAGCGTGTCACCGTCTTCGCTCCTCCATCATCGGAACCGGAAAAACTTATGTAGTACAACTTATTACAGTAGACAAACAGAAAGTCGTCATGCTAAGACCGTAAAAGAACAGTGCACCAGAACATAAACCATCATCAACGATGATAACCGTATATTAGAATGGACTGATCTTAAACAAATACGAAACCGACCAGATCTCAGGAGATTCACCGGACACACAACTCCATACACCCTTCGTAGGGGCTATACGCACAATCTGAGCGAGGATATGGTGGGAATGACCTTTTTCTGACTACAGGATGAAGTGAACGCTGATGGGATTCGTTGCATGGGAAAAAATCCTAAGATTGCAACTGCCAAGATCAAATCTACGTGACACTTGTAATGATTTTAAAAGGACTCACCCTTGAAGACCGCAAGCGGGATAATGTTCCCGTAAACAAATGTGGCTGTTGTAGATTGTACAAGACCGTCCTCAAGGATGCAAAGATGATCAGCGCCACAAAGGGGCAGCGTCTCCGTAATCAGTCACACGTACGGTATGTCGACGACTTTCATCCCTTGCTCCAGCTGAGCAGCTGAAATAGGGATCCTCGGAAACTCCAACAGTACTACGACATGATAGTAGTGGTGGTGGAGAAGATCTTGATGGCTTCGCCTATACACCGTGCTTGTGGCAATGTACAAGGCTAGTAAGGGGAAAGATGTCAACCAAATTGCATATAAGAAGGAGAAGGAATGAGAGAGAGGAGAGGTGCTCCACCCCACCTTTTATAGGGGGAGGGGATGCCCCTGGCCATGGCCGGTGGCCAAGGAGGTGCCCCACCTCTTCCCTCATTCATGTGGGTGGACACTACACTCACAAATATTCATCTCCACTTTCTCCCATTTATTTTTCACTCAAAAATGAAAAGTTATTCCATTAAAATCACTTTTAATTCGGTTGATTTCATGTCATTCATTTAATGAACACTTGATTTAATGAGCACTTTATTTAATGAACACGTCAACAATTCAATTCCTTGCAATATTTCGATATACTGAAACTATTCCGAAATATTTATCAGAACAATTCCTGTGATGTCCAGTATTTTCTCCGGCATTCCCTATCCACTCAAATGCGTCGACTACCCTTAAGTGTGTCTCCCTACGGGTTTGTGAACTATGTGGATATGATCGAAACTCTCTCCGATCAATAATCATTAGCGGGACCTGTAGATCCATAATAACTCCCACTAGTTCAACGATAAACTAGTGATCGCGTGAACCTTATTCGCAGTAACTAATTTCTTTTGTCTCGCGATATTTTACTTGTTCGAGATCCGATCATTTGGTATTATCCATACCTAGTTCGATCTTGTTACTGAGAAGTACTATTTTCTCGTTCCCGTGATATAACATTCTTAGTGATCTTATCGCGTGTTCGCAAGCTATGTTAATGTGATATCACCGAGAGGGCCCTGAGTATATCTCTCCGTCATCGGGATGGACATATCTCATTCTTGATCCACGATTCACAACTAACACTTTCTAAGTACCAGACGATATCTTTGTAATCATCCTGTTACGCTGTGACGCCTGATGGAATCAAAATACTCTTCCAGAGTTAGTGATTGACGTGATCTTATGGTTTAAGGATTAGAGTTACTTCGAATGAGATAGTAATATAAACTTTAGGACTTGATCGTATTGCTAAATCTACTGTGGGTTAATGTTCATCATATCATTCTCTAATGACATGACCTTGTTATTAATAACATCCAATGTTCATGATCAAGAAACCTTAATCATCAGTTAATCAACAAGCTAGTGTAATAACAGGCATTACTTGGTACCTTTTCTTTTATTTATTAAATACACATGTATCAACGTTTCCTGTTAACACGACCATAGCATGAGAAATAAACATCTATTATAAACCTGGAATAAGATAATAACCATTTATTATTGTGGCATATTCCATTCAAACGCCTCACCACCCCAAAGAAGGCACTCAAAAACAACCTAAACAAAGAATGGGAAATGCCGCGCCAACGAAGGGTTGTGGTCCATCATGCTTCCAAGGCCCCGGGAAACAAAACAGACAAGCGGCGTAGCCGACAAGGGGACAGAAACCTCTATGGGTTTTAGATAGGGTCTCTGGATCGCCCCTCTCCTTGGCTAGCTACTAATTCTATACTAGGTAAGTCAGCATGGATACATGCCGCGCATGTGGAATTGATTCATCCATGTATATGGCAAGGTTTGGCGTTCACATAATGTGGCTTCAAGATAGAATTTCTCAGAAGCTAACTTAGGACAGAAGCATTCTTTGTATTATTCTACATAGTATCAAATGAAATGTACATATGTTCTTGTGTTTAAGGAAGTAATGATCAAAAATTATCTAAAATCACATGGTTTATTCTCGGAGGAATTCGATGGAACGAAGATTGACTAATTTTCTACCAAAGACTCACCACGAATCTTCAATTCATACTGAAAAACAAAACGTTAGACAAAAAAGATCCACTATGCTTGTATTCGTATAGTCCGAAGACTAAACTATCATATATTATAGTAACATTTAAAAATATGGTATGTAGGCATGAGATGTATGTTTCAACAGTTTTCCTCCATGCACTTGATCATAAGTGCTAATGATAATAAGGTGTCACTCTATGACAACATATGTCAGGAGAACACCTCTTCTGCAAGAGAATAATAGCCCACACAACAATCTGATACGTATATGTGGCCCATAAAAGATATGAGTTCATCGACTTCAAAGATTACAAGCTTTATCCCAGAGGAATAACCAAAACTCGAGGATTCAGTTAAAACTAACATTACCACCTACTAAGGTCATGATCCCAGTTCCAATACTTCAGATCATGTCATATTGGATCTCCGTAGTTCACCATCATGTTTTTGTTGGACTATAAAGTCTACTAGCAAAGGTTAATGTCAAGACCATCAACGCTTCTACCCACTCATGCATGTAGAATTGTCTGCCAGATGTAAACAATAAAATTAATGTAGCATCCATTGGATGGTACCTAACAAACTGATTGAGAAAATCCGAAGAAGGAGAACGAGAACGAATTACATCATTGTTTGGCCAGATCAAGAGTACACTGTGAAGTGCAATGTCAAACTGCTAATTCTCATAAATGATGATAATAGAACATCCTATAATATTGTTGTACCATGATAAGAAAATGAGAATTGATTCAGTAGTAGGAAGTAGCTTCAACAAAGATCATCAGTTCAGCTACGCTAGCCTCTCAGATGGGCATCTTGCATTGCCAAATTTAAAAAAAAATGAAGGGTTGGTGGAAGCTATATTCAGAAATATCCCACGTGAACAGAATGCAAATATTTTGGTCAACTACTTAAACAAAAAATACATTACACATGTGAGAATAGTTCATGTGATGAGTAACTTAGTTGGTAAATATCTCTTGGACATACATATTGTAGTTGCAATAGAAAATAGAAGTATCTGCTGCAAATGCAAAAAATTCCAAGTTTTATACTCATTCTGAACTTATATCTGATAGGGAAATAATTGCAAGGTTCGGAAGGCTCTTGAGAGTAATTTTTGGGTCTGTCAAATCAACACCAATCAAGACTTTACCATTGAGAACATCCAAGAGTTTTTCAATCTTTGGGAGTTGATATCTAATATCCATCTTCAAAGCAATATCGCCAACACCATTCATTGGAAATTCACAAATGATGGCAATACTCCGCCTCCTCCGCTTACAAAATGCAATTTGATGGACTTGTCTCAACCACCAACAATGCTTCTATTTGGAAAGTTTGGGCACACTCTAAGTGTAAGTTCTTTGCTTTGTTGGTCATGCAAAATAGGATATGGACTTCATATAGACTTCAAAAAAATGGTGGCAAAATTGTGGCAATTGTCCCCTATGTAACCAAGTTCAACAATCGGCGGACCACCTTATGTGTAAATGTAGGATCACCATTGAGATTTTGAAAGAGATCCTTTCGTGGTGTGGTTTCCATGATTTTTCAATAGGGAAATGGGCCAATGAGGTGTTGTTCATGCTTGGTGGACAAAGATGACTCTTGAAAGAGGAAAGCTTTCGGACCCTTGATCATGCTCCTTTCCTGGGAGATTTGGAAGGAGCACAACGCTAGAGTCTTTCAGCATCACTTCTCCACCGTAGTCATGGTCATCGCCAAGATAAAATATGAGGCTAGAGAGTGGAGTTTAGCTGGTGCTAATTTTTTGGGATATGTAATCCCCAGAGAGTAGGTTTTGATAAAAGTTGTGGAGCTTGCCTAGGCATTTTTTTCTAAGAACTTCTACTCTATTAATGAAAATGGCAAATCTTTTGCCTTGTTTAAAAATATATATACAATTGGGCTAGACCATTTTTTTGTGCACTCACTTGTTTGCAGTTGATATTCATACATATAAGTTCCTTCAACAGATAACCGGTTGAAATATTTTTTCTAAATGAACATTGCTTGTACATAAGATAATCGGTACATATGCATGGACATACCAACTAAAACTGTGGAGGAAAAATCCACCTACAGCCAATTCTATGAAAAATGAAATCAAATTTCTCGCGGCAATGATATCCTCGTGATGTGATCCTCTCCAAGTGATGCACTCCTTTATTCTTGAAACAACATATATCGCAACTACCGTCCTCAGGATGGTACTGCTCTGGACCCACGCCGTCCTCAGGATGGTACTTCTCTGTATAGTAGTAGATACGGTTCTGTTCCACCTCTCCGCGCATGCTGGACGTAGACACACGCACTGCCTTGCAACATCCTTGGCCAATGAACAAGGCATGGTCTCCCAAACTCGTCACCTCTGCCCAGGTGTATTTGTATGAGTCAGTGGTGCTGTTGTTTGCGAGTTCGAACACTCTAAAGCTTCGAGCCTTGTGGTTGCTTAACGGTTCGATCTCCTCCACTGTTGCCAGCTTGCCATGGAGCTCGAACATGTGCCGTGGATAAAACGACTCGGGTGTTTGGATGGATAGTTGCACGAGCGAGATGAACACGGGAGCATTGTCCTGGTTTGGGCCAATGCCGAACTTGCAAAATAGGTTACCATATGATGATAATCCATACAGCTCCCCATTGCAAAATGCTATGTCCCGGAAAAGACTTGGATGATGCAGGCCACATCCTTGTGTCGTCCACCCTCCGTGCGGGCCGCCGAGCCTACAGAGAGCTATGAGGCTTGTGGTCAATGGGCACCCATGGGTGATCGCAGCAAAGATGCATCCTTGGGAGGCAGGGTCCTCCGAGAAGACGATTTTTTCAATGAGCATTTTGTCAGCGGGTTGTCGAGCATTCGGGGATCGTCGTGGGATCCGACGATCCGCCTGCCATACGGGAGCCAGGGGAGCCTGGTACGCAGCACCCTGCGGTCCTCCGGACTGTACACTCGCGCTTTCCGGTCAAGACTTTGGTCGTTCGTCCACGGGAGCAGAAGTGGCAGAGCCGGCAGCTTCGGCTGCCACGACGTGGCGGTGCGCCATGACCTGCAGACGGCGGCAAAGCGGGCGCGGTCATAAGACGAGGAGCACCTGCAGTAGATCTCGCCCAGGAGGTCATCGGGGAGGCCGTTGGCGGTCATCAAGATCGTTCGATTCTGCTAATATCTAGTGTGCCGGCGGATTTAGGCTTTTTCCGGAGAGAGTCGAGGAGCACGGAAGTAGATGGATTCAATCTTGGCAGATCTCCATGTAATGTAGACGGTAGATCGGATCGATGGATTAGTGCCTGTATATAGGGCAAACATACTGGGACCCGCACGTAAACTTACAATGAACCCCTTACGTGGTGAAGTTCACAGAGAAAACGCCCAGTCGTACATGCAATAAGGTCATGTTTACTTCTCTCTCGTATTTGCAAGTGTATTCGCAGGGATCGGAGATGATTATTCCAATTCCCCTGTAATCCCCGTAATCCGTTTACCACGCCGGGTTTGGCCAGGATAATCCCGGAATATCCTCACAAATCCTTCATGTTTTTGTCTAGATTGAAAACTCTCCTCTAAGATAGAGTATTTTTGGAGAAGAGTATTGGAGAGTATTGGATAAACACCAAATCCCCGCATATTCTCAAAACTCTAGTGGATAAAAATACGAGAGAAGTAAACTAGGCCTAAGGGTTTCAGAGAAGAACGCTAACTTAATATTTAGGGAATCAGTTGAGATGCTGACCGTCTGGACCTATGCCGATGGCCAAATGTCGGAGCAGTCGGCACAGTCTAGGAGTGCCCACGGCCTAAAAAACAATCGTCTCAGTTTGCCTGTTGGCTTAGATGGAGCTGTGCCGACGGCCACGGTCGGCGTATCTTAGCCGTTGCCTTGACATGAGTTGTGCGCCACCCTTGGCGTAACAGACCCGTCGGCTTACCTAGCTTTCACGTGGCGCTAACAAGCACCACGTGTAACGGTCGCTAACGCCGCCCAAGCTATGCCGACGGCACTAACGGAAGGTTGTCGGCACACCTGTGATTTGTTAGATTAGATCACGATCCTCTTCTCTGGTGCAAATCAGTGCAGAAATCTACCAAAGACGACGATTGCAGATCGTGCACCGCGGCGTATCCTGGACGCGGCACACAGCTTGCACAACAAGTTCGACCGAGGTCGTCCCCTACGCCGGCGCTGTCTCACGCTCTACTCCAAGACCCACGATGGCATATGTACGTGCGTGTACAAGATTGGTTTTGGTGCATACAGGATATAAGTCTGGACTCCACATCTCTCCATATGCCATGCATGCATGCCAGGCAGGCTTCAAGATTGAGTTCTGCATCAACCTCACGCCAAGGCACACGCGGCCTCAAGCACCTGGCGGCTCACGAGAGGGCACCTGACGCAAGATTCCGCGTGCGCTACTACAAGATCTATGCTGCTTCGGACTATAGGGTCTACCCTGCTTCGGACTACACCGACACCAAGATCTACACTCCTTCGAGACGCGACTACACCAACACCAAGATCTGCACTGCTTAGAGACACGACTACATCGACACCAAGATCTGCACTGCATCAAGCCGGACTACATCGACCCAAATCACGACATCAAGTTGTACGACTACACCAAGATCTTCGTCGAGTTCTACATCGCCACCAAAAATCATCGCCAAGGTCCACATCATGTGGTCAAAAACCGCCGCCGCCACCGCAGCCTGGCGCTCTGCTAGGGCGATCACACGATCGCCTCGCCCGCCTGATTAAAACGTCGCCGCCGCCGCAGCTACCTACCGCCGCCGCAGTATGACAAAACCCAACACAAAAACCCGCCGCCGCCGCAGATCCCTGCCGCCGCCGCACAAAAACCCACCGCCGCCGCAGATCCCTGCCGCCGCCGCATAAGAACCCGCCGCCGCCGCAGATCCCTGCCGCTGCCGCACACAAAAACCTACAACTACGACAAAAACCATGCACCTAGGGACAGCTACAATGACCACGACAACCTCGACCACAGCTACATCACGATCGGCTACCTCGACATTAAGAATAACGTCTACATCAACTCAAGAAATTCCAGTCAACAGCGTCCGCGTCATTACTTGCGTCCACGCCACTCCCGCTGTGACTGCGGGAGGGAAGAGAGGCACCAGAAGGGAACGCAGTCACCGCCCCTAGGTGCCAGCCATAAAATTGTCCACGCAGGTGATGATGACAAGGAGGTGAAGACGACGGAAGCGCAAGACTTTAAATCCAGTCGCAAGCGTCCGCTCCGACTGAGCAGGATGTTAGAGTACGTATACGTGTATAGGCTAGAGATCTTGTACTCCAAGTCTCCACCTAACCCGTGTAACTCTATATAAACCCCCACAAGTGTCATTGCAATACAACACAATATTCTAGGGATTCTACAATTTCCACATGATTGACCTATGTCATCGGCATTGCTATTTTTTCTTTTTATTCCCATTCATACTTTGTTTTATATGATTCACTTATGTTTGCGTTTGCTTTTTATTGTTATTTTAACTGTCTAATAATATATCACATAAAATGAAATAATTTGAAGGTTTTTTTTTTAGAATTTTGTATGATCACATATTTGGGACATGTGGTGGTCTAGTATTCTTGTACTACAAGTTCATGGAATTATTGCTCTATATTAATTGTACCAACAAATTTATGAGGCTCCCGGTGGTGGACCCGTGGAGGCGAAACCGTCGGCTAGTTGACACCCTAGGCGCTGCCGTGCGGCATGTTGCCATCAGCATATCTCGGCCCCGATGAGATTCTTATGAGCATTGCTTAATAGGATCAATAGAATACTTATACCTACAAGGTGCAACTTTTTTTCGGAGGATTATCTGAAAAAACTCCGAGGTTAAACATGCTTGGCTTGGAGTAATTTGAGGATGGGTGACCGACTGGAAAGTTATTCCCTAGTGGACACGGGTGAGGACAAAGTGCACAGAAAAGATAAGTGTTGATCTGTGGAGTCACTATAAATTCTAGAAAGCTGCTAGGAGTGACACTGTCGGAGCCTGGTGGACGGGGTGTTACAGCACGCCCCCCACCACCACCACCACACACCTCAGATGGTGACATGTGGCAAGCTAAGACAACGGCAAAGCCACGCCATAACTGTTGCACCGTCAACCGAATGTCCGTCACGTGCCGAGCTCCGTTGGCTTGACCAAACCGTCTGCTTTTCGAGCTACACCGATAGACAGACTTACGCCGATGCGAGCTTGGGCGCCGGCATTGAACCGACAATGGCCGTCGGCACAAGCCTATGCCGATGGCTTTTCGAGCCAATTGGGGTCGGCACCTTGCCTCAGTCCTGTAGTGTTCGATTTCATTGGATTCCACAGCCCCTTCCTTATGGGGTAACTTGAAATATTATGCAGTGAAAAGATTTAACATATCTGCCAATTCCTATCCGCCTAATCTTGTTAGTTTTTCTTCCCACTAGATTTTGTTACTACCAGGCTTTCTGTGTTTCGTTATGTTCAGTTCTAGGTCGGCCGTTCAGTTAAAATCTCCGATGATCGGACAAAGTAACAAGAATCGATTACAACATACTTTATCGTCAGGCTGACGCTGCTGACCAGCTGCCAGCCCTAACGGCGATGATCTGCTGCATGGTGTGTGCCGCGTTCTTCGCTGTCCTGCGGTACTAGCTGACCGCCTTCTTCGTGGCATACTGCTGGTACCGTGGAGGAGGTCCGTGGTGTGGTACGGGTACATGGACAAGACAAACATGGAGGGCTGCGAGTTTTTGGAGTCGGTCCTCGGCAGTCTCGAGGACATCGCCATGGTGGACGTAAAAGCGGAGTGACCTTCGTGATCAGCTGACGATCCTGGCGGTGAGCGACAGGGGACACGAATGGTTCAAGGGCATCCATATTAGTCATCGACCACGCGTAAAGGTTCCTACACAAGGACTCTAGGTTCCACACTCGGGAATTCCAGCACTAAGACACTTCAGGTTGGTTGGTACGAGATGGATTGAATTTTCAATTGGATTGTGCTACTATTTGGTTGGCAGCATTAGATTTGTCTAAACGGATTTATAAAATTTTGTCGATTGAGTCATAGATACTCCCGAATGGGTAGTGCATAAGAAGACTGCCACAACGCCTTATAATTCTGCAAGGTGGACTGAGGCATAGCCCAGTGGTAAGGGTGTGTTGATACACCCCTGCCCGCTCAGGTTCGAGCCTTCATGCTCGCATTCTTGGTGCGTACGCACGAATACATCTTTCCACAACCGCCAGTGGTTCTCGCACTAGAACAATCGTTTTTTTATAATTCTGCAAGTAATTGCATATTACCGCTACATCTTTCACTTTGATTGCATGGATGGATGAGTTAAACGGCCGGAGGCTGTGGATCATCTCGAGCTTGTACCAAAACAAGGGAACTGTTTGGAGAAATAACCATGAGGTGAGAGGTAAAATTTAACTCCATGGTCGGACAACATATATATGTGGTCAGAACCGGTTAATTTTGTCGGGCAATGTTTTCGAGTTCGATCCCTGTCAGGGACGAATTTCCGGAATTCTCAAGCCAACCCAATTCTACTATATCAAAAAAGTGTCTAGTTCCTCCTAGCAATGTTTCCGGAATTCTCACGCCGACCCAATTCTACTATATCGAACGCCTATCCCAGCGGGCCAGCCAACATGGGGAATCAGATTAGATTGTCACAGTGGACTGAGGCATAGCCCAGTGGTTAGGGTGGGCTGATGCACCCCCGCCCGCCCAGGTTCAAATCTCCGTACTTGCATCTGGGGTCGTAAGCATATTTCTACTATATTAAAAGCGCTTTGGGTTTCTCTCCTTACAGCTATTCATCAGATTAGATTGTCACAGAAAGAAAAATCATCATACTGGTCGTTAAAGATAACTTCATTCTCAAATCACATGCATATAAGCTCCTCCCATAACTTGTCCCTGGTTATTTTCTTGTGAAAATGGAAGTTGCACGCCGTGTAGGATGAAGAAATCATGCAGATCTGATCCTGTCGGGAGCGCCGACCAGTTTTCTCATGTTAATTGACTTGAATTTGCCCAGATTCTGATGTATCTAGCACTAAAACATGTTAAGATACGTCCGAATCTAAACAAATCCAAATCAACTAATTTGGATCAGAGGGAGTACTAGATAGACTTATTACTATACTCGGGTGAACTTCGTTTCTTCTCTGTGAATGATATTTCTATGACCTTTATAATTGTTTTGGTGATGATATATTAGTATTCTTGTGATCTCATATGTGATATATCTTGTGATCTTGCAATATGTATATTGTAGCTGTTTTAAATTGCAAGGATTTTTGCAGATGTAAAAAGAAAATGATTTTCACTTTGCCAAGAGTTACAATTGGTATATAGGGGTTTGCAGAGAGATACTCCCTCCGTCTCAAAATAAATGTCGCAAACTTTTCTAAATTTGGATGTATCTAATGTCTAGATTTATTCAAATTTTTGACATCTATTTTGACACGGAGGGAGTACAATTTTTGTAGAGTTTTTAATGTTTTTCCTGATTTTATATTGAAGATTCCCATGCCGCTATAATCGCCACATTAGCTAGGACGGAACCCATGCTAGCACTACGATGGGCCAAGGGGTGAGACAGAAAGCCAAATAGGCGGGGGCCACCGCTATGTCGTAGGAAGCCAAATACTCACGCGTCCCGCTCCTCGAACAACGACCAAGGGTCCCTTGACCTAGATAGGTGAACAATTGCAACTGCTCTTCTTAACATCATAACTAGTGCAAGCGAGATATTTCAAGTTCCCAAGGTGAATACTATTTGCCTTTGAAAACCTTCTCGACATCCTTCTTTGATAAGCAGAGAGTAAGACAATGGAGCCTTTTCTTGCTCTGTATAGTCGGTGGGCATGTGAGGAACTTTATTGAGACACCATGTAGTACATAGCGGATTTGGGAGGATAATAGGAACTGGCAAGATTTAGTGGCCTCCATAAATGCAAATGCATGTCTAACAAGTACATAGAGGAGGAAATGACGCAAAACTACCGGAGTTAGGGCATCGGTGACACATAACTTCCAAGCGGGTGAAGTTTGACACTTTGCACTGTGGCAATGGAGTGACAGATACAACCGATTGTGTGTTTTCGTGGGCTTAATCCCGTTTTTGACTGGCTGGGCCCACCTGGCGACGGAGCCCTAATACGTCCATTTTGCATCACTATTCTATATCATAATTTACTGGTATTCATTGATATATTTCATATTAAGAGGTGATACTTATGTTATTTCATCTGTTTTTGCATGGTTGATGACTTATGGAGCATGGACCGCTGCAGTCAGGATTCTGATGGAAAAGGTGCTGTTTGGAGGCCAAATTCGCGAAGATCAGAAAATCCGGGAAAATACATGGAAAATCCTATTTTTCCAGAAGACGAAGGAAGCTAGAAGGGAAAGTGGAGATGGGCCACAAGGGGCCCACACCACCCCCTGGCGCGGGCCACCCTAGGCCACGCCACCAGGTGTTGTGGCCCCCCTGGCCCACCTCAGGCTCTCCCTTCTAGTGTATATTATCCTCCCAAAACCCTAAGACTCGGGGAGCGACCACAGAAAGATTCCGCCGCCTCTGCCGGGGGGAATTCCTTCCCGGAGAGGGGAGATCGTGGCCATCAACACCACCATCAAGCTGGACTTCATCGGGATCATCATCATCATCATCATCACTACCACCATCATCACCATCAGCACCCTCATCACCATCTCCATATTGCTGTAACAATTGGTTGAATCTTGCATAGTTCTTAGGGGAAACTTTCTCGGTGTTGATTACTCTTTGTAGTCGATGCTATTGAGTGAACCGTCGAATTATTGTTTATGTTCATATTGTTATACATCATTATTCCATCTCTGATCATGATCCATATGATGTCTTGTGAGTAGTTCATTTTGTTCTTGAGGACATGGGAGAAGTCATGTTGTTAGTAGTGGAATTGTGTTGAGAAAGATTCAATAGTTTGATATTTAAGTTGTGGTGTACTTCTTCTAGTGGTGTCATGTGAACGTCGACTACATGACACTTCAGCTATATGGGCCTAGGGGAATGCATTGTGTATTTGGCTACTAATCGTAGGGGTTGCTGGAGTGATAGAAACTTGAACCCCCGTTAGGAAACCATTGCACAAGGGACGTAAGGGTCTTAGAGTTTAAAGCTGTGGTTAGGTTTCTACCTTAATTACTTTCTTATACTTACGGATGTTTGCAAGGGTATAATCACAAGTATGTATTAGTCCTAGGAAGGTCGGTACATTAGCACAGGTTCACCCACACAACACTTAACAAGCTAAAGGAGATTAATCAACTATATGAAGCGAAAGCACTTGCCAGTCTTCCCATGTGTCCTTGAGAACGTTTGGTCATCTTAAGTAATACAACCGGCTTGTCATTTGCTGCATAAAGGAATGGGCCACTTGCTGCATTTATTCCTATTATCTTTCATTTACTCGTACTTTATTTACTTGCTTTATAAAAAATCTCTAAAAATCCGTTTGCTAAGTATTTGTAGAGAATTCCTGATCCATACCACTAGTCAGCACCTTCTGCTCCTCATTGGGTTCGACACTCTTACTTATCGAAAATACTGCGATACACCCCTTATACTTGTGGGTCATCAAGACTATTTTCTAGCGCCGTTGCCAGGGAGTGAAGTGCTATTGGAGAGTGGAACTGGTAAAGGAAACTTCTACTGTGAGTATTGTTTACTTCTGTTAGTTGCTTTATTTTCGTTATGGATAATTCGCTGAGTTTCTTATTTGGTAATGCTAGTACCACTGCTAAGGTAGTAGATGAGCCACTACCTACTGAGAATGATGCTTTTAAAATACCTACAATAATTATTGATCGTGTTATGGATAACTACTATGTTGGGGATGGAACCATCCATCCTGGTGATCATTTGCTCTTTATACACGAATTATGCGGGTTGTTCAAGTGTGCAGTGATACATTGCAAATGTATCTATAATTTTTGATGTTCCATGCTTGGTTTTATCCACTTTCTTGTGTTTTGTCCACACTTTGGAGTACTTTTCATATGATTTCTTGGACTAACCTATTAACAAGAGCCACAGTGCCAGCTGCCTGTTTTCTGCTGTTTTTGGTTCCAGGAAAGTCAGAAAATGAATATTCTCGGAATTAGACGGGACAAAAGCCAAAGTGCCTATTTTTCCGGAAGTCATCAGATGCCAGAATACGAGACGGAGAAGGGCTGGGGGCCAGCCACACCACCTGGCCGCGTAGCTAGGCCTGCCCCATGCTAGGGGGTGGTCTAGCCGACCCCAGCACCCCCTCGGCCTCTCCTTCTGCCTATAAGATGCCCTCGGGACGAAAACCCTAAGTACCCGATCAAAAATCCATGAAAGAGTCTGTAGCCACCGTCATCTCCATCCCTAGATCGGGAGGGATCTGAAGCTCTTCCCGACACCCTGCTGGAGAGGGGAATTCACCCTGGAGGCCTTCTTCATCACCATGCAAGCCTCCGGTGTGATGCGTGAGTAGTTCATCTTTGGACTACGGATCCATGTAGTAGCTAGATCGGTGGTTCTCCTCCTTTGTGCTTTCATGTTTAGATCTTGTGAGCTCCATTCATGATCAAGATCATCTATTTGTAATTCATACATGTTGTGTTTGCGGGGATCCGATGGATATTGAGATGCTATTTCAGATTTATTATTGATTCTATCATGTCTTTGTTATTTGTGATCTTGCATGCTTTCCGTTGTTAGTAGCTATCTTGGCCAACTAGATGCTAGCAACTCCAAGAGTTAGTATTTATGCTCGATAGTGGGTTCATGCCTCTGGTAATCTGGGGAAGTGACATAAATCTCTAAGGTACTAGATGTGATGTTGCTACTAGGGAGAAAACAACAATCCTTTGTTCATAGAAAATCGTATTGTTTATATTACACGCAATTCGTAAAGCAATAATCTGTTGCTTGCAACTTAATACTGGAGGGGGTTCGGATGATAACCTGAAGGTGGATTATTAGTCATAGATGCAGTTGGATGGCAGTCTATGTATAATGTTGTAATGCCCAATCAAGTTCCAAAGGAGTCAAGATGATTAGTATATGCATTTATTGCTTTCTCGATGTTTGTCAATTTCCCCGCTATAATTTTTTCACCCAACATGTTATCTATCTTAAGGAGAGCCACCTCTAGTGAACTATGGATCCGTGTCCTTTCTTTTACATACAATCTATAAACTGTTTCCTGCTTTGTGTTTACTTTCTGCAAACTATTACTTCCTTCCATTCGATATGTTTAATCCTTTGTTTTCAGCAAAACCGGTGAGATTGACAACCTCATCGCAAGTTGGGGACAGAGTTCTGTGGTTGTGTTGTCCAGGTCTCCACGTTGCTGCTGTCACCGGTAGTGCGCCTGCCAACGTTGAGCTAGCTACACCTTTGGGGTGTTTCCTTGCTCCTACTGGATTGATAACCTTGGTTTCGTACTGAGGGAAAACTTGTTGATGTGCTCATCATACCTTCCTCTTGGGGTTCCCCAACGAGCTCGATATATTTTGGGCCATCAAGCATATTTTCTGGCGCCGTTGCCGGGGAGTCAGGACATCTTCACAAGGGGAGTCCCTCATAACCAATCTCTTTACTTTGTTATTTTTGTTTTGCTTAGTTTCTTTTTGCTTTGTTTGCTTGTTTTGTTATTCAAAAATACAAAAAAATTAGTTTTACAAGTTTGCCTTCTTTATTCGAAAACACAAAAAAAATTAAGTCTCCTTTAGCTGTCACCTCTTCCTTAGCTCACCATGTTGATCCCTAAATTCACCCTGAAAGACCTTTCAATTGGTAGTGGTTCTATAATTGGAAAAGATAATATTGAAGAATTCTTTAATCATGTTAGTAAACATGAGGATACTGAGGATAGATCCCTTGCAGAACTTGCTCCAAATTATGAGATTGCTGCAGCTTCTTTAGTTCACATGTTGGAAGCTAGGTTTGTTAACCTCAACCCCTTAATGCAAGTAATGTTTCTTAAGCTTAAAGAAATTGAGGACCCTGAAAAGAGGGATTTTATTTTAGAAACTTTGTTTAAGGAGTTCTATAATGTTACCAAGGAAGCTAGGAAAGTATTTGAACATTTCAATATGCTAGGCTCATTTCTAGATGTTGGCGGTACACGAGAAAATATGAACAAAACCGAACCTAATGGGAAGGAACCTAAGATACAAATACCCTTTAAACTGGTAGCAATACATGAAGCCATAGAAAAGAATCTAGATTGGATTGTTCCTGAAACCCCTTTTGATGAAAATAGTGAACCTAAGAGCATGGAGAGAGAATCCTCTAAGACTTATTTGGATGATATACCTTGCCTTGTTGAAGATATTTCTGGTATTAATCTTAATGCTTCTTCATTTGAGAACACTTGATTCTTTTTCTTGCTTCTTATGCCTAACTTAAAGGCGTTAAAGAAAATTACTTATTGGGAGATAACCCAAAAGTTTTAGATGAGTCTTGAAAGTTATTACCTCTGTAATAACCGCTCCTTATCCTTTTTATTTTGCTTTTTGTGCCAAGAGTAACCTCCAATGAGAGAGAAGTAATGATTGGGAAAGTGGCTGTCCCGAAATAGATTTATGTGCTTCACCGTAAAAATTCATGTAAAATCTCTGAACGTCTTTTTGAGACGTAATGTTTTGTGCTTATGCCCCAGGTTGTTATCAAACTTTCTTTAGTTCAACACGTTTTGATTTGAGCGACATAAGGTCTTCGAAAAAATTCGTATTTACCTGCTGGTCTGTTTTGACAGATTTCTGCCATTTTCTGCATTTGCTTCTTGTTGGTTCCTTTTTGAGTTATTTTAGGGAATTGAGCTTTTTGAGGGAAGTGCTTCAGTAGCTAGTGTTCTAATGGAAGTTTATTGGTGTTAGAACTTGACCTTAAGACCTATTATCTTGAGTGCACTAATATTGCTAATAAACATTGTGTGAAGTTTTGTATGAAGGAAAAATATCAGGTGTATGGAAGAAATGAGTAATGAGATGAAGGATGGAATAAAGCTCAAGCTTGGGGATGCCACGCGTGTTACCCCAAGAAATATCCAAGAAGTACAAGCGTCAAAGCTTGGGGATCCCCAAGGCATCCCCTTCTTCATCAATAAAAATCCTAGGTTTTTTCCAAACGCTTCATTTTTATTGTTTCATGCACAGTTGTGTTGTTCTTGGAGCGTCTTCTTTTTCGTTTTTGTTTTGGTTTTTCGTTTGCTTTTGTTTTCTTAGTTTGCTGAATAAATTTTTTGGACCCCCTCTTTCATACTTTGGTTTGCAAATAGTTTGGGTTGGATTGGAAAAGAGTAGGAAAGTTCATACTTATGTGGTAAAAAGAGCTTGTTTTTTACTATGGCCTATGCTTTGTTATGCCATGCTTGATATTGTTTTGGATTTATGCTTAGTATCCTTTGCTGTAGCATGACTTGTTATAAACAATTGAGATTGCTTAATGTGCCTTGGATGAATCATGCGTTGTTTTAGCATATTAAAGCATAATATAGTGGTATTCTCCTTTGATGCTTTATTTGGGTTGACTTGGCACATGATCACACCATGTTATGACTATCTCAAGTCACCATAGCCTTTATGATCCTTTAGTTTTCAACTTGTAGTATCACTTTATGCTTTGATCAATGATGTTTTGTCGCTCTGCATGATTATGGCCATTATTGCTCTCTTAGTTTGTCGCTCCCAGTCTTTTGCTAGCCTCCACAACCAAGTATGAGTTCCACTCATGCATCCAACTCCCTAAACCAAGTTATTCCAAAGAGTCCACCATACCTACCTACTAGCTTATGCTACTCCAAGTATATTTATGCTTTTGTTTACCTTCCGAATTAAACTTGTTATGAGAAAAATAGTGATTAAAGCTCTCACGAACTTGATGGCACACTTTACTTTTTTCCATCTAATAAACTTGAACCATTGGGTCCTTCTTTGTTGCGTATATGCTTGCACTTTATAAGTTGAAATTAGCAGAACCATCTATCATGGGGAACGCTTTCAACATTGCACTTGTACTTTGTACCCCGTTGATTGATGGGTTCGTAGCATGGAAAACAAAAAATTTCTACCGCAAGAACGAACAAAACCCAGATCTAATCTAGATAAAAGCCAAGATCTAATCTATTAGACATGTGCAACGAGATAGATAGGAACTAACCCTCATAGATCCGAAAGCGTTAACGAGATTAGATCTCGTGGTTGATGTAGTCGATCACTTGCCCATCTCAAGATCGTGTGGACGATCCTTCCGGCGCCACGTTCCGGCAGCGCTTCCGCAGTCGGTCACACGTGCGGAGTCGAAGCAGACCTTCCTCTCCTCGTTCCAGCGAGCAGCGAAGGTAGTAGATCTCTCCACGGAAACCCAGCAGCACGACGGCGTGGTGGTGGTGGTGGAGTGGAGAATTCTGCAGGGCCTCGCCTAAGCCTGAGCAGAAGGAAGGAGGAGGAGGGAGGCAGCTTGGGGCAAGAGTGGAGGGGCAAGGGGGGTGGCGCCTCCACCCCTCTATATATAGAGGGAGGGGTGCGGCCTAGGGTTCCCACCCCTAGGCCCACCCCTAGGGCCGGCGCACCAAGGAGGTGGGGGGAGGAGTCCTCCCCCCCAAGTTTCCTCTTTAAATCTCCCTTATCTTGGTTTTCAAATAAACTCCAAAATATCTTCTAGAACCTTCCGGAACATTCCGAAACCTTCTAGAATCCCCATACAAACACTCCGGAACATTTCCTAACTCAGAAAAAGATCCCCATTATATGAATCTTACTCTCCGGACAATTCCGGAGCTCCTCGTGATGTCCCGAATCCAATCCGAGACTCCGAACAACATTCGGTCTCCAACGCACATTCCATATCTACTTAAAACAACTTCGAACCCTAAGTGTGTCACCCTACGGTTCGTGAATATGTAGACATGACGGAGACACCTCTCCGATCAATAACCATCAGCGGGATCTGGAGATCCATAACGGCTCCCACATACTCAACGATGACTTCGTGATCGATTGAACCATTAACATACGAAACCAATTCCCTTTGTCTCGCGATACTCTACTTATCCGAGGTTTGATCATCGGTATCTCCATACCTATTTCTACCTTGTTACTGGCAAGTACTCTTTACTCGTTCCGTGATATGTCATCCCTTGTGACCTAGTCACACGCTTGCAAGCTAACTAGATGACATTCCACCGAGAGGGCCCAGAGCATATCTATCCGTCGTATGGATGGACAAATCCCAATCTTGGTCCATGCGCTTCAACTCATACTTTCAGAATACCCAACGACACCTTTATGACCACCCAGTTACGAAGCGGTGTTTGATGCCATCAAAGTACCCATCCGGTGATGGTGATTAACACGACCTCATGGTCAAAGGATTAGGTCACTATGCATTTAAAAGCTTATAGCAATACGAACTTAATGACTTGATCTTATGCTACGCTTACTATGGGTGTGTGTCCATCATATCATTCTCCTAATGATACAACCTTGTCATTAATGACATCCAATGTCCATGACCAGGAAACCATGATCATCTATTAATCAACAAGCTAGTTCAACAAGAGGCTTACTAGGGACTCTTACATGTTTGCAAAACACACAAATATTAGTGTTTCCTAATAATACAATTATAGCATGGGATGTAAACATTCATCATAAACACAAAGATATAATAATAACCGCTTTTATTATTGCCTCTTGGGCATATCTCCAACAGTCTCCCACTTGCACTAGAGTCAATAATCTAGATTACATGGTAATATACCTAACACCCATGGCGTTCTGGTGTTGGTCATGCTTTGCCCTAGGGAGAGGTTTAGTCAACAGATCTGCCACATTCAGATCAGTGTGTACTTTGCAAATCTTTATGTCACCATCTCGGACATACTCGCGAATAGCGTGGAAACGTAGCTTGATATGCTTCAGCTTGCTATGTGACCTTGGCTCCTGTGCATTAGCTATGGCACCTGTGTTGTCACAGTAGATGGCCATCGGGTCCAACGCACTGGGAACCACGCCAAGTTCAGTAATGAATTCCTTCATCCATATGGCTTCTTGTGTAGCCTCCGAAGCAGCTATGTATTCCGATTCAGTTGAAGATTTTGCCACAATGCTTTGCTTTGCACTCCTCCAGCTCACTGCAGCACCATTCAAAATAAATATGTATCCCGACTGTGACTTCGAGTCATCCGGATCGGTGTTCCAACTAGCATCGGTGTAACCGTTTACAACAAGCTGTTCATCACCTCCATAAGAAAGAACCATATCCTTAGTCCTATTCAGGTACTTTAGGATATTCTTGACCGCTGTCCAGTGCTCCATTCCAGGATCACTTTGATATCTACTAGTCAAACTAACAGCATGTGCTATATCCGGTCTTGTACACAGCATGGCATACATGATAGAACCTATGGCCGAGGCATAGGGAATATTATTCATTCTCTCTCTATCTTCTGCCATAGCTGGACTTTGAGTCTTACTCAAGGTCTTACCTGACAACATGGGCACGAACCCTTTCTTGCTCTCTTCCATTCTAAACTTCTTTAGAACTTTGTCTAAGTATGTACTTTGTGAAAGCGCTATTAGGCGTCTTGATCTATCTCTATAAATCTTGATGCCTAGGATATATGCCGCTTCGCCAAGATCCTTCATTGAAAAACTATTATTCAAATAGGTTTTGACGCTATTAAGAAGTTCTATATCATTCCCAATCAACAATATGTCATCTACATATAGTACTAGGAAAGCTACAGAGCTCCCACTCAAGCTTCTCCATAAGTTTGTATAAACCCAAATTTTTTTATTACTTTATCAAAACGTTGATTCCAACTCCGGGATGCTTGCTTCAGTCCATAAATGGAGCGCTGAAGTTTGCACACCTTGTCAGCATCTTTAGGATCGACAAAACCCTTGGGTTGTACCATATACAACTCTTCCTCAATGTCACCATTAAGGAACGTCGTCTTGACATCCATCTGCCAAATCTCATAATCGGAATGTGCAGCAATCGCTAACAAAATCCTCACAGACTTTAGCTTTGCTACTGGTGAGAATGTCTCATCGTAGTCAACTCCTTGAATTTGTCGGAACCCTTTCGCGACAAGTCGAGCTTTATAGACGGTAACATTACCATCAACATCTGTTTTTCTCTTGAAAATCCATTTGTTCTTGACAGCCTTACGGCCATCCGGTAATTCCACCAAAGTCCACACTTGGTTTTCGTACATGGATCCCATTTTGGATTTCATGGCTTCTAGCCATTTGTCGGAATCTGGGCTCACCATAGCTTCTTCATACGTCGTAGGGTCATCAGCGTTGTCCACGAACATGACGTTCAAGGCGGAGTCATACCAATCAGGAGTGGTACGAACCCTCGTTGACCTGCGAGGTTTAGTAGAAACTTCGACTGAAGTTTCATGATCATTATCATTAGCTTCCTCTCTAATTGGTGCCGGCGACACAAAAATATCTTCCGGTGCTGCGCTACTCTCAAATCCGAGAGAAGGTTCAATAACCTCATCGAGTTCTACTTTCCTTCTAGTCACTTCCTTCGAGAGAAACTCCTTCTCAAGAAAGGATCCATTCTTGGCAACGAAAACTTTGCCTTCGGATCTATGATAGAAGGTATACCCAATTGTTTCTTTAGGGTATCCTATGAAGACGCATTTCTCCGCTTTGGGTTCAAGCTTTTCAGGTTGTAACTTCTTTACATATGCTTCGCAACCCCAAACTTTAAGGAATGACAACTTAGATTTCTTACCAAACCACAATTCGTACGGTGTCGTTTCAACGGATTTAGATGGTGCCCTATTTAAAGTGAATGCGGCTGTCTCTAATGCATAGCCCCAAAACGATAGCGGTAAATCTGTAAGAGACATCATAGACCGAACCATATCTAAGAGAGTTCGATTACGACGTTCGGACACACCATTACGTTGTGGTGTTCCCGGCGGTGTCAACTGTGAAAGTATTCCACATTTCTTTAAATGCATGCCAAACTCGTAACTTAGATATTCACCTCCGCGGTCAGAACGCAGAAACTTAATCTTCTTGTTACGATGATTTTCCACTTCACTTTGAAATTCCTTAAACTTCTCAAAAGTTTCGGACTTATGTTTCATAAAGTAGACATACCCATATCTACTTAAGTCGTCCGTGAAAGTGAGAACATAACGATATCCACCACGCGATGCTACACTTATTGGACCGCACACATCTGTATGTATTATTTCCAATAAGTCTGTAACTCGCTCCATTGTACCAGAGAATGGAGTCTTAGTCATTTTTCCCATTAGACATGCTTCGCATCTTTCAAGTGATTCAAAATCAAGTGATTCAAGAAGTCCATCAGAATGGAGTTTCTTCATACGCTTCACTCCAATGTGACCAAGACGACAGTGCCACATGTATGTAGAATTATCATTCAATTTTATTCGTTTAGCATCTATGTTGTGAACGTGTGTATCACTACTATCGAGATTCAACAAGAATAAACCATTCATCTCAGGTGCATTACCATAAAAGATATTACTCATATAAATCGAACAACCTTTATTCTCAGACTTAAAAGAGTATCCGTCTCGCAATAAACAAGATCCAGATATAATGTTCATGCTTAACGCGGGCACAAAATAACAATTATTCAAATTTAAAACTAATCCCGAAGGTAGATGTAGAGGGAGCGTGCCGACGGCGATCACATCAACCTTGGAGCCATTTCCAACGCGCATCGTCACCTCGTCTCTTGCCAGTCTTTGTTTATTCCGCAGCTCCTATTTCGAGTTACAAATATGAGCAACCGAACCAGTATCAAATACCCAGACACTACTACGATTACTAGTAAGATACACATCAATAACACATATATCAAATATACCTTTCTTCTTGATGTTGCCGTTCTTCAGATCCGCCAGGTACTTGGGGCAGTTACGCTTCCAGTGACCAGCACCCTTGCAGTAGAAGCACCCAGTTTCAGGCTTAGGACCAGCCTTGGGCTTCTTAGCAGGTGCGGCAGCTTTCTTGCCGTCCTTCTTGAAGTTGCCCTTGTTCTTAGGCTTGCCCTGTCTCTTGAAATTGGTGGTCTTATTGACTGTCAACACTTGGTGCTCCTTCTTGATCTCCACTTCAGCAGTTTTCAGCATGGACGAGAGTTCAGGCAACATCTTGTTCATGCAGTGCATATTGTAGTTCATCACAAAGTTCTTGTAACTTGGTGGCAGTGATTGGAGGAGACGGTGAATCCCCAACTCATTAGGAATCGAAATCCCCAACTCTTGGAGCTTGTTTGCGTACCCAGACATGGTGAGCACGTGCTCACTAACGGAGCTTCCCTCTTCCATCTTACAGTTAAAGAACTTTTCGGAGGCCTCATAGCTCTCCATGGCCGCGCGAGTCTCAAAAATTAGCCTGAGCTCCTTAATGATCTCGAACGGGTCGTGGTGCTCAAAACGCTTTTGGAGCTCCGCTTCTAAACCGTACAGGATGGCACACTGAACTGTGGAGTAATGATTTTTCCGAGTGGCGTAAACATTCTTTACGTCATCGGTGGCATCATCTGCAGGTGGGTCACCTAGCGGTGCTTCGAGCACATAGGTCAACTGACCAACCCTGAGGACGATCTTCAGTCCACGGAACCAGTCCGTGAAATTGCTTCCATTGTTCTTAAGTTTCTCTTTCTCTAGGAACGCATTGAAATTGATGGAGGGGGTCGCCATAATCTACAACAAATTTGCAAGTAGTTTAGACTAAGTTTATGATAAATTGAGTTCAAATTTAATTATTAAATTAACTAGGTGAACTCCCACTCAAAACAACATCCCTCACATTGTCTTAGTGATTACACAAACCAAGTCCACTACACCAAGTCCGATCTTCACGAGAGAAGATGTAGTTTCATCGGCGAACAATCTTCATGTTCATCATATCATTTATATGACTCATGCTCTACCTTTCGGTATTCCGTGTTCTGAGACCATGTCTGTACATGCTAGGCTCGTCAAGGCAACCTTAGTTTCCGCATGTGCAAATCTGGCTTGCACCCGTTGTATGCACACGTAGAATCTATCACATCCGATCATCACGAGATGCTTCGAAACGACGAGTCTTAGCAACGGTGCCAACTAAGGGTGAACACTTTATTACTTGATATTTAGTGAGAGGGATCATCTTATAATGCTACCGTCGCGATCTAAGCAATACAAGATGCATAAAGGATTAACATCACAGGTAATTCATAATTAGTGTGATATGATATGGCCCTTTCTTCTTGCGCCTTTGATCTTCATCTCCAAAGCACGGACATGATCTCCATCATCACCAGCATTGCGTCAAGGTCAGTGGCGCCGCTTCATGGTTGTCCATCATCACTAGCAACTATTACAACTACTTGGAATAAAGCTATTACAAGATGAATAGACATGCAGGTCTTAACAGAATTAAAGACAACCATTAGGCTCCTGCCGGTTGCCATATTACAATAAGGATCATTGCATACATCAAATATAATCACAATCACATGATGGCCATATCACATCACAAAACCCCTGCAAAAACAAGTTAGACGCCTCTAATTTTATTTGCATGTTTTACGTGGTTTGGGGATTTCGAATAAGAACGGATCTTACCTACGAAACTGAACCACAACATTGATACGAGTGCTATCAAAATTTTCAAAGTGTAAATTGGATCTATACTATGGTGGGAGAGACAGACACCCGCAAAGCCACTTGTGCAAAGCAAGTTGCACGTCAAGCGTGGAGCAAGTCTCATGTGCGATGACATGTAAGGTTAGCCCGAGCCGCTTCATCCCACCATGCCGCAAGATGCAAAGTACACAAAGAAAAAGACGACACAAGCACCAACGCCCACAACACCATTGTGTTCTACTCGTGCAACAGATCTACGCATAGACCTGGCTCTGATACCACTGATGGGTTCGTAGCATGGAAAACAAAAAAATTCTACCGCAAGAACGAACAAAACCCAGATCTAATCTAGATAAAAGCCAAGATCTAATCTATTAGACATGTGCAACGAGATAGATAGGAACTAACCCTCGTAGATCCAAAAGCGTTAACGAGATTAGATCTCGTGGTTGATGTAGTCGATCACTTGCCGATCTCAAGATCGTGTGGACGATCCTTCCGGCGCCGTGTTCCGGCAGCGTTTCCGCAGTCGGTCACACGTGCGGAGTCGAAGCAGACCTTCCTCTCCTCGTTCCAGCGAGCAGCGAAGGTAGTAGATCTCTCCACGGAAACCCAGCAGCACGACGGCGTGGTGGTGGTGGTGGAGTGGAGAATTCTGCAGGGCTTCGCCTAAGCCTGAGCAGAAGGAAGGAGGAGGAGGGAGGCAGCTTGGGGCAAGAGTGGAGGGGCAAGGGGGTGGCGCCTCCACCCCTCTATATATAGAGGGAGGGGTGCGGCCTAGGGTTCCCACCCCTAGGCCCACCCCTAGGGCCGGCGCACCAAGGAGGTGGGGGGAGGAGTCCCCCCCCCCCCCCCAAGTTTCCTCTTTAAATCTCCCTTATCTTATCTTATCTTGGTTTTCAAATAAACTCCAAAATATCTTCTAGAACCTTCCGGAACATTCCGAAACCTTCTAGAATCCCCATACAAACACTCCGGAACATTTCCTAACTCAGAAAAAAGATCCCCATTATATGAATCTTACTCTCCGGACAATTCCGGAGCTCCTCGTGATGTCCCAAATCCAATCCGAGACTCCGAACAACATTCGGTCTCCAACGCACATTCCATATCTACTTAAAACAACTTCGAACCTTAATTGTGTCACCCTACGGTTCGTGAATATGTAGACATGACGGAGACACCTCTCCGATCAATAACCATCAGCGGGATCTAGAGATCCATAACGGCTCCCACATACTCAACGATGAATTCGTGATCGATTGAACCATTAACATACGAAACCAATTCCCTTTGTCTCGCGATACTCTACTTATCCGAGGTTTGATCATCGGTATCTCCATACCTAGTTCTACCTCGTTACTGGCAAGTACTCTTTACTCGTTCCGTGATATGTCATCCCTTGTGACCTAGTCACACGCTTGCAAGCTAACTAGATGACATTCCACCGAGAGGGCCTAGAGCATATCTATCCGTCGTATGGATGGACAAATCCCAATCTTGGTCCATGCGCTTCAACTCATACTTTCAGAATACCCAACGACACCTTTATGACCACCCAGTTACGAAGCGGTGTTTGATGCCATCAAAGTACCCATCCGGTGATGGTGATTAACACAACCTCATGGTCGAACGATTAGGTCACTATGCATTTAAAAGCTTATAGCAATACTAACTTAAGCACTTGATCTTATGCTACGCTTACTATGGGTGTGTGTCCATCATATCATTCTCCTAATGATACAACCTTGTCATTAATGACATCCAATGTCCATGACCAGGAAACCATGATCATCTATTAATCAACAAGCTAGTTCAACAAGAGGCTTACTAGGGACTCTTACATGTTTACAAAACACACAAGTATTAGTGTTTCCTAATAATACAATTATAGCATGGGATGTAAACATTCATCATAAACACAAAGATATAATAATAACCGCTTTTATTATTGCCTCTTGGGCATATCTCCAACATTGATATCATGTTCTTTTGCTTATGGATCCCGGCGGTGTGAAATAAAAGTGGAACTTGTAAGATCATGGAGTTTGTATGTGTGTTAGAGAAACGCCTGGGCCGCTAGCCTAAGCCATGCCTAATCATGGTGGAAACTTGCAGCATCACCATAATGAGCACTCTATGAAGCATCCTCAATAAAAACCTATGCAAATAGCAAATAAAAAGATTGCTGCGATGCTTATTGTCTGCTTGCCTTGTCATTTTGATTATGGGATAGCTCCTGTATCATGTGCAAGGGGTTCCCCGTTGGCGGTTATTTATGATACACATGTACTTACAATGACAAGAGCTTACTTGTGACTAAAGTTGAGTAGCATGAGGTTCAGTCTTCATAAGTAAGGGGCATGAGATTTCAGTTTATAACTTGTCAAGCATATTCTCTTAGTTGTGTCACGTTAACCTTAATCACCTTCAAGATGCTTATGATAGGGGTAATGAGAGCTGAAAGCTATAAGTACCATAATTTTTGGAAGCTCTTTATGAGACTTGAATCCCTACTTCCTTCTATGAAGGCCTTTCTTCCACCATTATATATTGAGTCTCCACCTTCTACCTTTATGCACTTACTTTGAGAGCATAGTGGCCATTCTTAGTTCTATGTGCATTGTCCCAAGACTAGTTTATTGATGCATATCTTGATATTGCTTGTTTTAAACTATTTGTATCTAGTCACTCTTATGAACTTTGAAGGTGTCATATGCATTTATATTTGCTACTATATGAGGGACAAGCTGGATACTATTTTTCTATGTTTTCTTTATGTGAAACAAACAAACATCTTGCAAAGCATTGTTATTCATGAATCTTTTGTTTATGCCTTTTCATGTTGCATCATAGTTTCTTTGTCATATTGCTAGAACTTTGTCTTTCATGTTCTGATTGAAGTACTATGATCCCAGCTTTGGATGTTTTACAAATACTTTGATCAAGTCTTTGATGGTGCATGTCACCTAAAAAATTATCCTTTCTTTTTATCACTTACCTACTCGAGGACGAGCAGGAGTTAAGCTTGGGATGTTGATACATTGCAAATGTATCTATAATTTTTGATGTTCCATGCTTGGTTTTATCCACTTTCTTGTGTTTTGTCCACACTTTGGAGTACTGTTCATATGATTTCTTGGACTAACCTATTAACAAGAGCCACAGTGCCAGCTGCCTGTTTTCTGCTGTTTTTGGTTCCAGGAAAGTCAAAAAATGAATATTCTTGGAATTGGACGGGACAAAAGCCAAAGTGCCTATTTTTCCGGAAGTCATCAGATGCCAAAATACAAGACGGAGAAGGGCTGGGGGCTGGCCACACCACCTGGCCGTGCGGCTCGGCCTCTCCTTCCGCCTATAATATGCCCTCGGGACGAAAACCCTAAGTACCCGATCAAAAATCGACGAAAGAGTCTGTAGCCGCCGTCATCTCCATCCCTAGATCGGGAGGGATCTGAAGCTCTTCCTGGCACCCTGCCGGAGAGGGGAATTCACCCTGGAGGCCTTCTTCATCATCATGCAAGCCTCTGGTGTGATGTGTGAGTAGTTCATCTTTGGACTACAGATCCATGTAGTAGCTAGATGGCTGGTTCTCCTCCTTTGTGCTTTCATGTTTAGATCTTGTGAGCTCCATTCATGATTAAGATCATCTATTTGTAATTCATACATGTTGTGTTTGCGGGGATCCGATGGATATTGAGATGCTATTTCAGATTGATTATTGATTCTATCATGTCTTTGTTATTTGTGATCTTGCATGCTTTCCGTTGTTAGTAGCTATCTTGGCCAAGTAGATGCTAGCAACTCCAAGAGTTAGTATTTATGCTCGATAGTGGGTTCATGCCTCTGGTAATCTGGGGAAGTGACAGAAATCTCTAAGGTACTAGATGTGTTGTTGCTACTAGGGAGAAAACAACAATCCTTTTTTCATAGAAAAATCATATTGTTTACATTACACGCAATTCGTAAAGCAATAATCTGTTTCTTGGAACTTAATACTGGAGGGGGTTCGGATGATAACCTGAAGGTGGATTATTAGTCATAGATGCAGTTGGATGGCGGTCTATGTATAATGTTGTAATGCCCAATCAAGTTCCAAAGGAGTCAAGATGATTAGTATATGCATGTATTGCTTTCTCGATTTTTGTCAATTGCCCCGCTGTAATTTGTTCACCCAGCATGTTATCTATCTTAAGGAGAGCCACCTCTAGTGAACTATGGATCCTGGTCCTTTCTTTTACATACAATCTATAAACTGTTTACTGCTTTGTGTTTACTTTTTGCAAACTATTACTTCCTTCCATTCGATACGTTTAATCCTTTGTTTTCAGCAAAACCGGTGAGATTCACAACCTCATCGCAAGTTGGGGACAGAGTTCTGTGGTTGTGTTGTGCAGGTCTCCACGTTGCTACTGGCACCGGTAGTGCGCCCTACCAATGTTCAGCTAGCTACACCTTTGGGGTGTTCCCTTCCTCCTACTGGATTGATAACCTTGGTTTCGTACTGAGGGAAAACTTGCTGCTGTGCTCATCATACCTTCCTCTTGGGGTTCCCCAACGGGCTCGATATATTTTGGGCCATCATGTAGGTATTACTACAGATCAAGTTAAGAAGAAGTTATTCTCATTATCACTGAAAGGAAGAGCTGAAGAATGGTATAAGATGCTGAAGAAGGGTCAAGCTCTTGAATGGGAGGAAATAGTGCCTCTCTTTTATTCAAAATTTTATCCTCCTAGTGAGATTCATAAAGATCGGAATCAAGTATACAACTTTTGGCCTCTTGATGGAGAGAGTACAGCTCAAGCTTGGGGGAGATTGAAGTTACTAATGCTAAAATGTCCCATTCATGAGCTCCCCAACAATATTATTATCAATAACTTTTATGCAAGGCTCCCTCTACATGATAAGGATTTATTGGATGCTTCTTGTGCCGGATCATTCACTCGCATGGAAGAAGAATCTAAATGGGATCTCCTGGACCGCATTCAAGACAATGTTGAAGCTTGGGAGAATGGCAAAGGAAGAAAGTCAGGTATAAATTATGATTATGCATGCATTGAATCTTTTATGGGAACTTATGACTTTCAAAATATAAAAAATGCTTATGGTCTAGACTCTCAAGCTATTGCTTCTTATTTTAAGGCTTTTTCTTCCTACATTGAAGTGCCTAAAAAGAAGTGGAATAAGTATCATGAACCATATAAATATATTGCTAAGAGTGTTCCTGCAAGAAATACTGAAGTTTATACTACTAATCATGTTTTCCCTAAACCTTACATTGAGAAAATCGCTTTCCCAGTTAAGATAAAGGAACATTCTATGATTGCTAGTATGGTTAGTGAAAGTATAAGTAAAGTTGTTGAACCTGATAAACAAATGGATGATGAACCTATAATAGCAAATGTGAAAGACTTTGTCACCAAATATGTAGAAGAGGGACACACTATCCTTTGTAAGGATACCTCTAATATTGTTTCACAAAGTAGTGTTATGAGAGCTAGTATTCCTGTGTTTTTTGTTAGGATAAGTGATCATTGTTACGATGGTCCTTGTGATAGTTATATTGTTAAGTTTATGCATGAGACTGAAAGTTACTATGAGAGAGAGAAAAGTGTTCTTATGTATCTCAATAATATCAAGTTTCCTCGTTTTATGCTTAAAGTCTTTATGCTGCACTTGTTTTGCCTTCCTATGCTTGTAGCCTCTGGTTTCAACAACTTGTTTGTTTACAAAATTCCCTTGCATAGGAAGTGGGTTAGACTTAAACGTGTGTATTTTTTTCTTCTTAATGCTCTCTTTCACTTAAATTCATATTCTTATGTGAGCATCATCAAAATTATAATGCCCATCTTAATGGCTATAAAGAAAGAGCTTTTTGGGAGACAACCCAATTTATTTTTGGCTTTCAATTTGCTTTTGTTTCTTTGAGTCTTGGAAGTTATTACTTCGGTAATAACCGCTCCTTATCCGTTTTGTTTGGTTTTTGTGTCAAGATCAACCTCTAATGAGAGAGAAGTAAGATTTGGGGAAGTTGCTGTCCCGAAACAGATTTTTGTGCCTCACCATAAATATTCGTGAGATATATCTGTATGTCGGTTTGAGCTATAATTTTTTGTGATTTTGCCCCAGGTTGTTATTTAACTTTAGTTAGTTTTGCACTTTTTGATTTGAGCAACAGACGATTTTCGAAAAAATTGATCTTTACCTGCTAGTCTGTTTTGACAGATTGTGCCACTCCTGCATTTGCTTCTTTAATCGATTTCCTTTTTGAATTCTTTTTGGGTTTTCGAAAGGAGTTGCTAGCTTATGTTTTGATGGTTTTCAGTTGAAATTGAACTCAAAAGGTTTGATCACTTCACTTATACTAATATTGCTAATGAGAACTATGTGAAGTTTTGTGTGAAAGAAATTTCTAGGTAATGGAGATAATGGTGTAACAAGGAAGAGAAAGGTTTCATGACTCAAGTAATAAGTGTATGAAGATGAATATATTGATGTTATTCAAGTTATAACTCCAGAAAAATTTATCAAGGACCAAATTCAGAGACTTGCAGAGTCCATTTTCAAATAGGTAACAGTTCTGGTAAGAAAAGTTCCGCGAAAATACTATCCAGCTATATTTTTGTAGTTTTTAGACAATAAGGAAAGCAACGAAGCGAAAGAGGGACGGAAACGGAGCCAGGGTGGCTCACACCACCCTGTGGCGCGGGCCCACCCTTGGCCACGCCACCAGGTGGACGCCACCTCGGCCTCCGTCTCCGACCCGTTTTCTCTTTAGTACCTTCCTTTTGTTATGAAACTTCGTAATATATAATCCCCCAGATCTCCTGAGGTTCGTATATCATGTTTTCGTCGTGTTTTTGTTTCGATCTGTTTCTGCCAGGAACTATTCTTGAAAGCTTATAAGCACAATGGTGTCCGCCAAGGATAAGGGGAAGGAGCCTATGGAGGAAGATCTCCAAGACCCCGGGCAGGAGAAGGAGATCAAGAGTGAAGGTGAAGAGGAGGGAAAGCGCACCGGCACTACCATTGCAAGCATTGGAGTGGTGGCAAACCCTGCCAGGACTATGCCAATTGGAGGAAAGCCTCCTCATCACCATTCAGATCCATGGTCACTTCCTTCGCGCGCCAAGAATCCTTTCCATACCCTTATCCATGAGCATCAATACCAGAATATGCCCAAGGAGAAATTACCTTCCAATTGGGATTTGCCTCGTTCTAGCCATACAGGAAAATAAGACTTCAAGGAGGAAGAGTGGGGAAAGAATCACAAGAGTTGGAATTCGCAACCCGACATGATCATGAGCCGCATTGAGCAAAACTCGCAGCTTATTCGCAAAATCACCTTCGAGATTGAGGACTTGGGGAAATTGATCAAAGAGCTCATCAAGAGAACACCACCACCACCAAAGGAGTAATTCGTCATCAGGTTTTGGCATCCCCTTGGTTTTTTCCAAGCTTGGGGGAGTGCCGCGGTATCACATCACTATCTTCTATCTTTTTACCTTTTTATTAGAGTCATATCATGAATAGAGAAGTTATCATATAGGATGGTTTGCATTATGGAAGTGTCCCCTCTCTCGTTAGATATGTATCCCTTGGTGTGAGTTGTCGTTATGGAATATTAATGAGAAGTTCTATCATTTACTCTTTTGCATATCTTATATTAGTTTTCAATTCATGGTTATATGATTGATCTTGTTGTTAGTATTGGTATCACTTTGGGATCATTGAGTTAATTTAGTTGGTTTTGGAAAACCTGGCTTGATCAGTAGCAACACTGTTTTTGAGAGTTGAATGAAAATATAAAAGTACTCTAAAGAAATATAATTTCATCATCTTTCTTTCTTGATTTGCTCATAAGTTTAGTATTCTCTAGTTAAGATCTTTTGTGCTTCCAAGGAAGATTGCATGTTTGTCTTTATCACTTGTATGTTTGTTTGTTTCCTTCAACTCTTATACTTGCTACCCATCCTTGCTAGCCAAAAACCTGTACTGTGAGGGAATTCTTCTCGTGCATCCACTTCCTTAAACCAAAACCTATGCCATTTGTGTCCACCATACCTACCTATTAGCACTATTGCTACTCTAAGTAAATTCTTGTTTTTATCTACCTTACAAATTAAACTTGTTATGTGAAAATTAGTGATTAAAGCTCTTACGAACTTGATGGCACACTTTACTTTCTTGCATTTAATAAACTTGACCCATTGTGCCCATCTATGTTGCGTATGTGCTTGCGCTTTGTAAGTTGTGAATTAGCAGAACCATGTTGTCATGGGGAACGCTTTCAACATTGCACTGGTACTTTGTACCTAGTTGATATCATGTTCTTTTGTCTATGGATGTCATCGGTGTGAAATGAAAGGGGAGCTTGTAAGTCCATGGAGTTATGCATGTGTGTTAGAGAAACGCCTGGGCCGCTGGTCTAATCCATGCTGACATGGTGGAAACCTGCAGCGTAACCATAATGAGCTGTCTATGAAGCATTCTTCTTATAAAAAAAGAGTCCGATATTGGGAAAAAAGAGAAAAAAAGAGATTATGAAAAGATTAAAGAGAGAAAGAAAGCACCATATTCCCATGATAAATAGGAAGATTGCTGAGATGCTTGTTGTATGCTTGCCTTGTCATTTTGATATGGGGATTCTTCTGTATCATCGGGCAAGGGGTACCCCGTTGGTGGTTCTCCATGATACACATGTGCTTACGATGACAAGAACTTACCGGTGACTAAACTTGAGTAGCATGAGGAGCGGCCCTCATATTCAAGGGACATGAGATTCTCAATTTACAACTTGTCAAGCATATCCTCTTATTTGATCACTTTAACCTTAATCACCTAAAGATGCCTATGATAGGGACAATGAGAGCTAAAAGCTAATAAGTATCATAATTTTTGGGAGCTCTTTATGAAACTTGAAATTCCTGCTTCCCTCTGCGGAGGGCCTTTCTTTTACTTTTTAGTTGAGTCAGTAAACCTATTCCTCTCTATCTCAGCAAGTATTTTGAGTTGTTGTGTTTCATTCATTCATATGATGATTTATTCAAACATGTTTCTTATGTTCCTTGTTTTGCACTTTGCTCTTATCTTAGTGTTTACTGCTTTGAAAGTTATCATTGAAAACTAGTTATTTGTGAACTCCAGCAACTTATCAACTATTCTTCGACCAAGAGCTAAGTTTGTCATTACCAATTATGATTCACTTTATGTATCTTTACTGTGTTTCCTTTACTTATTGCAAGTTAAGTTATATAATGGTGAGTTGTCTGCTATTATGATCTTTGTATTGATGAATGTGATGCATCTTGTCCATATTCGTTTATCGACTCTTCACTCCATAAACCTGAGGTCATGTTTATTGAGCTCAGTTTTGCTTGGGGACAAGCAAAGTCTAAGCTTGGGGGGAGTTGATACGTCCATTTTTCATCACTATTCTATATCATAATTTACTGTTATTTATTGATATATTTCATATTAAGAGGTGATACTTATGTTATTTCATCTGTTTTTGCATGGTTGATGACTTTTGGAGCATGGACTGTGATACATTGCAAATGTATCTATAATTTTTGATGTTCCATACTTGGTTTTATCCACTTTCTTGTGTTTTGTACACACTTTGGAGTACTTTTCATATGATTCTTGGACTAACCTATTAACAAGAGCCACAGTGCCAGCTGCCTGTTTTCTGCAGTTTTTGGTTCTAGGGAAGTCAGAAAATGAATATTCTCGGAATTGGCCGGGACAAAAGCCAAAGTGCCTATTTTTCCGGAAGTCATCAGATGCCAGAATACGAGACGGAGAAGGGCTGGGGGCCGGCCACACCACCTGGCTGCGCGGATAGGCCTGGCCCGCGCCAGGGGGTGGTCTCGCGACCCCAGCACCCCCTCGGCCTCTCCTTCCGCCTATAACATGCCCTCGGGACGAAAACCCTAAGTACCCGATCAAAAATCCACGAAAGAGTGTGTAGCCGCCGTCATTTCCATCCCTAGATCGGGAGGGATCTGAAGCTCTTCCCGGCACCCTGCGGGAGAGGGGAATTCACCCTGGAGGCCTTCTCCATCATCATGCAAGCCTCCGGTGTGATGCGTGAGTAGTTCATCTTTGGACTACGGGTCCATGTAGTAGCTAGATGGCTGGTTCTCCTCCTTTGTGCTTTCATGATCAAGATCATCTATTTGTAATTCATACATGTTGTGTTTGCGGGAATCGGATGGATATTGAGATGCTATTTCAGATTGATTATTGATTCTATCATGTCTTTGTTATTTGTGATCTTGCATGCTTTCCGTTGTTAGTAGCTATCTTGGCCAAGTAGATGCTAGCAACTCCAGGAGTTAGTATTTATGCTCGATAGTGGGTTCATGCCTCTGGTAATCTGGGGAAGTGACAGAAATCTCTAAGGTACTAGATGTGATGTTGCTACTAGGGAGAAAACAACAATCCTTTGTTCATAGAACAATCGTATTGTTTACATTACACGCAATTCGTAAAGCAATAATCTGTTGCTTGCAACTTAATACTGGAGGGGGTTCGGATGATAACCTGAAGGTGGATTTTTAGTCATAGATGCAGTTGGATGGCGGTCTATGTATAATATTGTAATGCCCAATCAAGTTCCAAAGGAGTCAAGATGATTAGTATATGCATGTATTGCTTTCTCGATGTTTGTCAATTGCTCCGCTGTAATTTCTTCACCCAGCATGTTATCTATCTTAAGGAGAGCCACCTCTAGTGAACTATGGATCCCGGTCCTTTCTTTTACATACAATCTATAAACTGTTTACTGCTTTGTGTTTACTTTCTACAAACTATTACTTCCTTCCATTCGATACGTTTAATCCTTTGTCTTTAGCAAAACTGGTGAGATTGACAACCTCATCGCAAGTTGGGGACAGAGTTTTGTGGTTGTGTTGTGCAGGTCTCCACGTTGCTGCTGGCACCGGTAGTGCGCCCTGCCAACGTTCACCTAGCTACACCTTTGGGGTGTTTCCTTGCTCCAACTGGATTGATAACCTTGGTTTCGTACTGAGGGAAAACTAGCTGTTGTGCTCATCAGACCTTCCTCTTGGGGTTCCCCAACAAGCTCGATATATTTTGGGCCATCAGACCGCTGCAGTCAGGATTCTGATGGAAAAGGTGTTGTTTTGAGGCAAAATTCACAAAGATTAGAAAATCTAGAAAAATACATGGAAAATCCTATTTTTCCAGAAGACGAAGGAAGCCAGAAGGGGAAGTGGAGATGGGCCACAGGGGGCCCACACCACCCCCTGGCGCGGGCCACCCTAGGCCAGGCCACCAGGTGGTGTGGCTGCCCTGGCCCACCTCTGGCTCTCCCCTCTGGCGTATATTATCCTCCCGAAACCCTAACACTCGGGGAGCAACCACAGAAAGATTCCACCGCCTCTACGGGGCGGAAAACACTAAGAGAGAAAGATCTCTCTGGCAGAAAGATTTCTGCCCAGGGGAATTCCTTCCTGGAGAGGGGAGATCGTCGCCATCAACACCACCATCAAGCTGGACTTCATCGGGATCATCATCATCATCACCACCATCATCACCATCAGCACCCTCATCACCATCTCCATATTGCTGTAACAATTGGTTGAATCTTGCATAGTTCTTAGGGGAAACTTTCCTGGTGTTGATTACTCTTTGTAGTCGATGCTATTGAGTGAACCGTTGAATTATTGTTTATGTTCAGATTGTTATACATCACTATTCCATCTCTAATCATGATCCTTTTGATGTCTTGTGAGTAGTTCGTTTTGTTCTTGAGGATATGGGAGAAGTCATGTTGTTAGTAGTGGAATTGTGTTGAGAAAGATTCAATAGTTTGATATTTAAGTTGTGGTGTACTTCTTCTAGTGGTCTCATGTGAACGTGGACTATATGACACTTCACCTATATGGGCCTAGGGGAATGCATTGTGTATTTGGCTACTAATCGTAGGGGTTGCCGGAGTGACAGAAACCTGAACCCCCGTTAGGAAACCATTGCACAAGGGACGTAAGGGTCTTAGAGTTTAAAGCTGTGGTTAGGTTTCTACCTTAATTACTTTCTTGTACTTACGGATGTTTGCAAGGGGTATAATCACAAGTATGTATTAGTCCTAGGAAGGTCGGTACATTAGCACAGGTTCACCCACACAACACTTAGCAAGCTAAAGGAGATTAATCAACTATATGAAGCGAAAGCACTTGATAGTCTTCCCATGTGTCCTCGAGAACGTTTGGTCATCTTAAGTAATACAACCGGCTTGTCTTTTGCTGCATAAAGGATTGGCCACTTGCTGCATTTATTCCTATTGTCTTTCATTTACTCATACTTTATTTACTTGCTTTATCAAAAATCCCTAAAAATCCGTTTGCTAAGTATTTGCAGAGAATTCCTGGTCTATACCACTAGCCCGCACCTTCTACTCCTCGTTGGGTTCGACACTCTTACTTATCGAAAATACTGCGATACACCCCCTATACTTGTGGGTCATCAAGGCCGTCTCCCGCACCTGACAGCAGTTAGGTCGAGCGACCGGACCAGAGTCGACTCCTCGCTCGTGCCCGTTCAGAGGAGATGACGATCCCTGGCGGCGGCGGGCGTCCCCGCGTCCCCCCCTTTGGCGGCGACCCTGGCGGCGGTGTCCGTCCCCGCGTCCCCCCCTTCGATGGTGACCCTGGTAGTGGCGGCGCCCGTCCCCGCGTCCCCCCCTTCGACGGCGACCCTGGTGGCGGAGGCGGTGAAGGGGAAGTATCTAAAGGGCATGGCGGCGGGGCCATCGATGCCGAGTAATTCCCTCAGCTGTTGGCGGCGATGGCCACACCAGGCGATGCCGGTAAGCCATCCGTTCCCCTTCCCATTCTTCTATCCTGTTCTTGCATAGGATTGGTAGGTAGAGCTGTTAGTAGGTATCAAAGATGTAGAAATTGTAGGTAGTAATTATTGTGCTAAATTTGTGTAGGAAACTCCATGAGATTTGGGAACTCCACCAGATTCAAACACAAGATAGTGTCAGCTACGAGCCATTGCACCACAATGTTCAGACTATGGATGACCATTTTTGTACACAACAAAGTGTGGTACATGAGAATGTGCATACGCAAATTGATGAGAACAAAATCTATGAAGAAGAAGAGGGTGGAGAGGCATATGAAGATGACAGCTATAGTTGGTGGAATGAGGACCAATTTGATCCAGTGCTTGCAGAGGAGAAGATAAGGAAAGAAGATGAGGAATATGCCGCAATACTTGAAGAGAGGAAGCGGCAGAGAGAAGACCCACTGCTATACTATGAGAGCGACACAGACATTGAAGACATTTTTTTCATTGAAGAAGATTATGATGTGTCCACTGATATATGTGGTCTCTAACTGATTCAAAACAACGGTAATGTTGTTCATTTTTTTATTTGTGGTCGCCGGCGGCGGTTGGGGAGAAACAGAGACAGGAGGTTGAGGACGGGAGCTTCTCGAGCTCGGAGAAAAGAGCGTGTGGCGGCACGAGGGGAACGAGGCACGGCCGGTAGTGGGAACACCATGGCGACGGTGTGATGTGCTCGGTAGGAAGCGGTGTCAGGGGAAGGCAGGGGACGATAGGGTCGGGCTGTTTTTTCTAGGCACAAGTCACTCGAGGGTGCGCTCGGAACATCTGTTTGGCGTAGCTGCGCTCTCAATAATTTGGGGGGAAATGCTTGCCAAGAGTTACAATCGGTATATAGGGGTTTGCTGAGCGTTTCAATTTTTTAGAGTTTTGTTATATTTTTACCTGATTTTATATTGAAGTTCCTCAAATTTTGCTACAATCTGCCCATATTAGCTACAGCCGAACCCATGCTAGCACTACGATGGACCAAGCCAAATAGGAGGGGCCACAGCTACATCATAGGAAGCCAAATACTCACGCCCCGCTCCTCCAACAACAACCAAGGGTCCCTTGATATACATAGGATAGGCTAACAATTACTCCCTCCGTTAGCCCCGCTCCTCCAACAACAACCAAGGGTCCCTTGATATACATAGGATAGGCTAATAACTACTCTCTCCAGAAATACCTCGAGAAATACAAGACAATTTATCTTCCGCTCCTCTAACAACAACCAAGGTAGGGTTTTTCTTCCGAGGTGTTCTTGCAATGTACAATAACTGTTGGGGATATACTTTCCGGGTATCCTCATTGTACCTCACTAACCAGGGTGGCCCACTTCGGGTTAGAGCTTTGCTTCACGGGCGGCTCAGTCAAGGAGAAGAGACGGAGTCCAGTCCGACTACGGGAAGGCCCAGAAGACTTACCGACATAGGCTCATAGTGTTACTTGTAGTTCAAGATGTACTTTGTAACCGACTCTTAGTCGTAGCCGTATAGATCTCTCATGTAAACCCTAGGTCGGATATCTATATAAGCCGTTCTAGGGAGAGCCTTTAGGGCACCTCACCCACACAATAGTCTACAATCTCAACTCGCATAGGCGAAACCCTTGTAACCCATATTCCGGCTCTGCCGTATTACTGGATTGCTAGCAGGAGTAGGATCTGTCCAAAGCCGGCGGATTCGAACCTGGGTAAACTTGTGTGCTCACCGTCCCGGAATACCGTACGTCTCACACCCCTCTCTTCCACACGCCTCGAGGACCCCCTCATGGCGTACTTGTCATCAATCCGACGATAGTTCCCTTGATATACATAGGATAGGCTAACAATTACTCCCTCTAGAAATACAAGACAATTTAGCTTTCTGAAATGATCACTCCCAATCTATACACAAGAGTTGTCTAGATACACAATAGTAGTCTAGATACAAGACAATATAGTTTTGTGAAATGTCCTCCAGCCCAGCGCACGACGCGGGGCCATGTAGTGTACCTCTACGAACCGGGACTAAAGGTCTGACCTCTAGTCCCCGATTCCTCAGTCCCGGATTGGGTTCCGGGACTAAAGGTTCTTACGAACCGGGACTAGAGGTGTGTTTTCTACTAGTGAAACTAAGGAAACAAAACGTTGGAGGAAAAAGGAAATTAACCGAAAAAAGTGGTCATCAGTTCAAGTGTTCATTGGTATAAATAATGTTTTTGGATGCACTTAAGTGTTCATTGGAATTATTTTCATAGGCATATATGATTATGCTCATATTTTTATAGTAGGGGGCCTCAGGCCCCAGAAATTTCAGGACCGGGCCTGTAGATAGGCGCAAACAATTAGAGTGGTTCTTCATAACATCACAGCTAGTGCAAGCGAGATATTTCAAGTTCCCATGGCGAGTAGGATTTGCCTTTGGGGATCTTCTCGACATCCTTCTTTAACTAAGTAGAGAATAACACAATGGAGACACGGTAACGTCGCAAGCCTTTCCTTGCTCTGTATAGTCGGTGGGCATGTGAGGAACTTTATCGAGGAGACATTGTGCTGTACATATACTGGATTTGGGAGAAACATATAATGGATTTGGGAGAAAAATAGCAACTAGCCAGATTTCCTTGCTTTGTATAGTCCGTGAATCCTCCTTTTCCCTGTTACCCCGCGAAATATTGCCCGCACATATGTTGCGGCAAAGGCAGGATTGGCATTGCCGGGCGCACCTGGGTGCTTCCCTAGCAGACCCGCTAGCTAGCCTAAAGCCCTCCCCGGATCATGTCCCACACTTTGGTAGAGCAGTGGGGATCCCCGGTCTTCGCTGCTCCGACAATGTAATCAATAGTTGCGTGGGTTCTTAAGATGAGATTTAGATGGTCGTGTGGATATAAACTTTTGGTTACAAAGTTCCACATATTCTAGGTACCAAAAAAGGGTTTTTGTGAAGCAACTTCAAATAATCCAATTTCCACAAATAGTAGACGAACGAGAACATGAATAAACATGTATGCTCCAATGGACGGACGTACGGAAAGAAAATATTTTATTGAATTACTATGAAACAAAAGGGCGCAGGGTAGTATTATAAGTGCATGCAGCAGCAACCATGCATGGGTGTGTGGCTATAAACTAAGGAAGCAAAAAACGTTGGAGGAAAAAGGAAATTAACTACTGTATAAAAAAGAGTTGGCATAATATCAATTTAACGAGCGCCAAGTGGCCAGCATCGCGCAGTTCAAGATAAGATAGAGCTGATGAATTTGGCGGATGCGAGGGGATGGCAGGCGCCGTTCTGGCAGCCGGCACCGCAGTACTCGACTCCGATGCCGCAGGCCCCGTAGCGGCTGCAGCAGAGGTTGTTGGTGCAGGGCTTGTCCTTGCCGCACAGCAGGAGATGGCAAGGGCCGCCCTGGCATCCGGTGCCGCAGTACTGGCTGCCGAGGCCACACGACCCATACTTGCTGCAGCAGTAGTTGTTGGTGCACGTAGCGCCGCCGGCCTGCTTGCCGCATGGCATGAACTTGACGCAGGAGCCGCTCTGGCAGCCATCTCCGCAGTAGGCAATGCCCAGGCCGCAGTCTCCGTACTGGCTACAGCATAGGTTGTCGGGGCACTCCATCCCACCGCTGCCCATGCCACACGTCTGAGGGCACACCATCGTGCCCGATGCCAGTGCCAGCACGCCCACGCCGAGCAGCACGATCATGGCCAGCTTCATCTTCATGGCCGACGGAGGAGTTCTGCTAGTGCAGTGAATGTGTACTATGGTGTCGTGTGGTGTTGCCAGCGATCGTTCTTTGGGCCCTTTATAATGCCTGAAGATGGAGGTCGGTTCTCTCTATCAACTTCAAAGTAATTAAGGGTCATAACCCTAAACCCTAATATACACGAAGCAGTATGCATGTGACGTGATTTATTTATATATATTTTTACTATATATGATGCCTTGTGTTTCCTAGAGCGCGCACGTGAGGTGACTATCCTTTTTCGATCCTCATCCGTGGGGACGGGGACGGGTGGTGTGTGATTTATATATAGAGGACAATGGTTGAAAAACATATCATATATGAAACCCATCCAACTGGTGTACCAGCTGCACCTGCGGTACTTCAGCCGTTCGGTGGTAATGAGAAGGACAGGATCCCTGCAGCAGTTGGCCCGCTCGCACATTTATCAAAGGAACCTCAAAATGTATCTGAATTGTGCAAACACAAAGAATCAAACCCTTTGTCTCGTGACCACGATTGTGAACGCCTATGGCCACTGCCGGCTGCGGCCAAGCCATCGGTCGGAGAAGCTTCTCGCAGGCCTCCCCGTCGTCCTCCCTCGCCGCCTTGACAATCTCAATGCCTTCGTCTTTGTCCTCGTCCTAGCTTCAGCGCACTGAGGGCCCTCTCATGTAATACCCGGGTATATTTTTTCTCTCTCTTTACATGCCACAAACCTCGCATACAGGAGAGGAGAGATACGGCATTGAGGCAGATTTTCTAGCCCTGTCTTTTGTGGTGCTTCCGTACATGACACACCGGGCGATAGAGACGTTAGGGAAACTGGATTCAGGTTGGGAGGCAGGATTCGTGCAAATCAAAGATACTACGATGGTCGCTTTGCAAATGTACCACCAACCCAAGTAAGCGTACTGCATCATGTCTCTTCCTTTCACATCCAATGGCCCAGAAGGGCGGGGCTTCGTATGATACATTTTCAGCAATCATTCAGAAAAAAGTTCTGTTAAAAGCCCTAAAAAAAGCAATCGTTCAGGGCTAGCTAGCAGGCTAGCAGCTACAGTGGCAACTAGGGCACGGCATATTGCGTCCATCTGAACTAATCGCTATTACTGTACATGTTTGAAGATGCGCTAAATTATCGCTATTTCACACAGTCAAGAGGAGCAACAATGATGACGCATGTTGTGCTACCTCGGCGCGCTGCAGTGCATCTTAATTTGGTGCAGAAAGATCCTTGTTGTATGGCGTCCAAATTGCGTTAAGTCCAACATGAAAATATATATGATTTACGGATTTCACGATACAAAACTGCAAGCACAAATCTTGATAAAGTTCTCATGTTGATCCTCGACATTTTAAATAAAGTGTATATTCGTGCATATGCTACTGCTATAGTAAAAAACAAAAATCAATTGTTTGGTTTCAAACAATGCTGATTTCTGATTCCTGCTTTGTCGACCTCGTCTGGATTACTCAGACTAGGTACTACGTAGCTAATTACGGCACTCTGATTAGTACAACCTTTGCAGGATTATTTGGCCGCCATGCCTTTGTCTCACGTCAGAGGTTTGTCTTTTGGTCTAACCATAAACAAAGAGCCCGTGAATATCTGTCTTTTTGGGTATAATATACTGCTTGTGTGTACGTCGGCCGCGATGCTGCCACAATCTTATTCGCCGCAGTTTTGTTAGCACATAGCCTGGATCACATGATGCGCACGCAGCCCCACGTCCCACGCTGGGCAGAGCAGCAAATAAGATTTTTTTTTTCCTATCTATGAACGTGATTGTGCAAGAAACAAACGAATTCCAAATATGCAAGTTGGCTGAAACCCAACTGCTGATGCAGTGCACCACGCTCGGTACAAATATAGTTACTCCCTCCGATCCAAATCAGTCGAATCAAATTTATCAAAATACAAAAGAATCTAATACTAAATCATGTCTAGATATGATCGACTCTGGACAAATTTAAGTCAACTTATTTGAGTCGGAAGGAGTACCTTCGACTACTTGCAAGTGTAGTCTCCACTAGTAGCACCCATTTCTCCGCAAGAATAACGGACTTGGGAAGCTTACGACCGTAGTCCATTTCCTTGTCATACCGGTCACATATTACAATAGTAAAAACTACATAAGCAACAGTCATCGGGCGACCGTGGCAGCGTTAGGCTTTGTGGTCGCTAGGGAAAGCGACAACGAAGACACCAAAATGAGACCGGGGTGAAACCGGAGGTCCACGATGACGCCCCCCCCCCCCCCCCCCCCCCCCCACGGGAGGCTAACGAGCGAGTTCGCCTGAGGTGGAGGAGGGGGTCGCCTGAGGTGGAGGCAGAGAAGGAGTTCACCGGAGGAGGGGTCGCCTGAGGTGGAGGCGGAGAAGGAGGAGGAGCGAGGAGAAGGGGAGGAGGGGAGGAAGGGTAGGAGAAGGAGAGAAGAGAAGAAGTGGAGGAGAGAAGAAGTGGAGAAGAGTTGTAAAGGAGAGGAAAGAAGGAGAAAACAGGAGGGAGGTGACGAGGGGAGATCTTGGCAATGTCCATGATTAGGGTTTTGTGGAAAAGAGAACGTTGGGGATTTCGTCGGATGTCAGGAAATAATAGAATCAAAGTCACCTGAATAGTAAGAAAATCGCTCTGTTACAAATCGCTTGGGGATTGTTCGATGCTTTTTCTAGGCTTCTCCTGCCCTATATATAATAGGTCGGGTCTCAAAGCTGTATGCGGATAGGTTACATGATTACAACACCAACTTGATGTCGGTATTTGTTCCTCTTTCCTAATATAACTATAATCTTTATCGGTTGCTCCTTTGGATCTTCATCTTGACTCTTTATGAGTCGTAAGCCTTTCCGCAGGCCCTAGGTAGAGAATCGTAGGGATCCGAGTAATCATACCTATGTCAGTAGCCCCCGAGACTCTACCCGAGCCGTAGATTCGGGTTAAGTCTCAAGAAAATGTTTAGTTCATTTTTTTGTTTTCACTATTTTTAAACTTTATAGGGATTTGGTACAATGAGCCTAATGCATCCGATAGATCGGGAATCAGTTAATTGCTCCTGGGCAAAAGCAAGGTTGTCCTACATCAAATTCAAGTCCCCAGGCCTGAACTCGGAATTTATTACTGGCGTAACTTAGTTGGGTCCGCTGAGGTCTTATCGAATACTGAATTCTAGTTTTATTTTATCGGGTACCCAACGCGTCCGTCAGGATTTTTCATCGTATCGTAGATACGGATATAATTCTGGCAGAGCGCATTCTTGTGCGATTACCAGGCCACACAGGACGAATCCCGGGGTCTTACCTTCATGTTTCTGAACACGGAATTCGGAGTTTTGTCGCATTTAGCTGCGATCTGAGATTATATATTTTGTCGGCTGCCCTATTGGGATGCTAATATTTCTGAATTTTGCAATATATTTTGATACTTCATGAAAGCTCCCGATGGGAGTAACCTTCGGAGGATACAATAAATGTAAAACTCGCAAGTATATTTAGGTGATGATTGTCTTTTACTTGGCTTGCATAATATTTCTATCGGGTGCGCGACAACGCTACTGATGGGAGTAGCCTCCGAAGCCATGTTTGGATGCCTATATCTGGACATAGGCTCATAACTGATGTTAAATCAAGCAAACATATAAAACATCCTTTTGAGTTTATATGAATGGAAATTGAAGGTATGAAAAACTTATCTTTATACATATATGGCGTAACCGTGGGTACATTATTTTGGCGGATTGTCTTCTGGCCGTAAGCCGAAGTATTTTGGCTTTAAAAGCCAAGCCATAGGCCTTATTGAATTTATAAGTAAACAAAAGATCTTTTAAGCATAGAAGTGTCATAGTTGTGCTATGTTCCATAGATTAGAATACTGGACTCCTATCTTCTTGTGTTGTAGACGATACGCTCATCTATGAATAACTTGTCTTCTTGTGTTGTAGACGATACGCTCCTCCAGGAATAACTTCTGTAACGATGTAGGGTCCTTCCCAAGGTGATTTCAGTTTTCGGTGGCCATCTTGCTTGAGTCGAAGAACTAGGTCCCCTACTATGAAGGACCTAGGTCGTAATCGTCGACTGTGATATTTGCGCAAGTTTTGTTGATATATGGTGGCTCTCTGTAGGGCTTCATCTCAAGCTTCATCGAGTGCATCAACGTCATCTTCAAGTGCTTCTCTTGATTTGTCTTCATCATATGCAACTACTCTTGGAGATTCATGTGAAACTTCAACTGGAAGGACGACTTCAGCACTGTGGACCAGAAAGAAAGGTGTTTCTTGTGTCCAATTATTTGGAGTAGTTCGTAAACTCCACAAAACAGATGGCAACTCATCAACCCATGCTCCTTTTGCTCTATCGAGTGGTGCTAGCAATCTTTTCTTGAGGCCAGCAGTTACTAGACCATTGGCCCTTTCTACCTGCCCATTGGTTTGCGGGTGAGCTATTGAGGCGTAGCTTACCTTGATGCCCATCTCTTGGCAATATTCTTTAAATTCATTGGATATAAAATTGGTTCCATTGTCTATGATGATGCTGTTTGGCACGCCGAACCGAAATACTATGGATTTTATGAAATTCATAGCCAAAGTTCCATCTTGAGTGGTGACTGGCAATGCTTCAATCCATTTAATAAATTTGTCGACTACTACAAGCACAAAGACGTGTCCTCCTGGAGATGACTTGTGAAGTTTACCCACCATATCAAGCCCCCACTAAGCGAAGGGCCAAGCTAAAGGTATAGGTTTTAATTCAGCTGATGGTGCTCCTGGTTTTGTTGCGAATCGTTGACATGCTTCACATGTTCTGACTATATGCTTTGCATCTTAAACTATTGTAAACCAATAAAATCCTGCCCTGAATGCTTTGGCGGTAATTGCCTGGCTACTGGCATGATGACTGCAAACTCCTTCATGTATATCCTTGAGTATGGCTTTTCCTTCTTTGGGTGTGACACATCGCTGTAACACACCCAAAATACTTATTTTATATAATTCTCCTTTGATAATCCTGAAGGCTTTCGATCATCGAGTGATTCGCCTGGCTTCCGTTACATCCTCAGGTAATTCTCCCCGAATCATATAAGCTATGTATGGCTGCATCCGTGTTGACTCTATTATCATAACTTCATCAATTTCTAGGTCTTCTCCAATGGCTTCTTCTTCGCTTGTACTGGTTGATGGAGCCCCCCGAGTATTTTCGTGGCTTACTTTTTTTCCTATCTTGGATGCTATGACCTCGGAAACTCTTTTTTGCTTTGATAGAATGCTTAGATATTTCTTCCCATAAAACCCCGGGTGGAACTGGTAAACACAGGAACCCGATGTTTTCCAAATTGTCGGCTTCTTCGTTGCTTCCTCTTCCTATGTGTGATACCTCGCATCCATCAAATTGAGCTTCCATGATGCTGTATAAATTGCGGTAAGCAATCATATTGTCGCTGACAGCATCACACTTGTTCATTGTTTGCTGCTCTACAAGGTTAGAGTCAACAAAGATTTTTAGACGAGTTGCACCGCAAGCCTTTGCCATCCGCATGCCGTGTAACAAGGACTCGTACTCAGCTTCATTGTTGGATGCGTTCGCAAAACTCATCTGAAGTATATATCGCATCTTGTCACCTTGCGGTGATATTAATATGATCCCCGCTCCTTCTCCTTCTGTTCTTTTTTATCCATTGAAGTACATTGTCCAAGCGCTTGAAAGATCAGGTGGACCCGCACATTGTAACTTGGTCCATTCCGTGATGAAATTCGGCAGAACTTGCGATTTGATAGCTTTTTTCTTCTCATACATGATGTCATGAGGGGACAATTCGATGCCCCATAGGGAGACATGCCCAGTGGGTTATTAAGGATGTTCGACAGAGGTGGCTCATTGACCACTATGATTAAGGATGTACGACAGAGGTGGCTCATTGACCACTATGATCATATGTTCGAAAAATAATGGCGTAGTTTTCGTGCTGCCATGAATACTCCATATGCTATTTTTGGTAATGTGGGTACCTTTGTTTGGATGGAGAGAGGACCTCGCTCAAAAAATAAACTGGCCTATGAACACCGTGGGTTTTTCCTTCTTCGAGTCGCTCCACAACTAGGACCGTGATGACCACCTGATTTGTGGCGGCTATGTAAGAAGTAATGGCTCTTTTTCTTGTGGAGGCACGATGATGGGGGGTTGATACATCGTAAACGTATCTATGATTTTTGATGCTCCATGCTTGTTTTGTCTCAACTATCTTAAGTTTTGTCAACACTTTAAGGCATTTTTATACATTTTCTGGAACTAACCTATTGACAAGATGTTGTAGTGCCAGTTGCCTGTTTTCTGCTGTTTTGGTTTTAGAAAAGCTAGTAAAGAAATATTCTCAAAATTGGAAGAAACAAAAGCCGAAGTTCCTATTTTTTCTGACACGACATAGAAGTCCAAAGCAGAGACGGAGGAGAGCCACGAGGCGGCCACACCATACGGTGGCGCCCCCCGGGCACGCTAGGCCCTGGTCTGGGCCCCTCGGGCGGGGGTTGTTCGTCTGCGGTACCAAAGTTGGCAGGCCAGCGCATGGCGGTACCTAAGTTGCCTGAAATTACCGCGTTTCGAAAAGTTGGGCCACCAACTACTGAGAGGGGCCATTTTGAGGCAAACTCATCTCACCCCTGCCAAATACAAACATTTCGTTAAACCACCCCGTGAAGTAGACAGTCGGGACCCACATGTCGGTTATCTGTCCGTGACGCGGGCGCCAATGCGACAACCTCTTAGGCAAATCGAGCAGCTAAGAGATGCGTTGACCAATTTCACAAATCCATTCCCAGCTTTCCCCTAGCACTGGCGGTGTCGGAATCCACCCTCCAGGCAGGACGATCCCTTCGGACATTTGACTTCCGGGGCCAAGTTGTTGCGCCCAGTTGCTGCGTCCAGTCGCTGATACCGAGCTCCAATGGCGCATGCCGTAGCCGCCGTTGCGAGGCTCTAGCCCACCTCCGCCGCTGATGAGCCGAGCAGCTCGGACGATGGCAGATCCTACTATCAAGAAAGAAGAAGTTTTGTCTACAAGCGGGTGATCTACCCTTCTCTTTGCTATTCGCACTAGTTACAACTGCTAGCTGGCTACTGAACCTCAAATTGTTTGTTAGCCCATCGCTGACAAACATATTTTGTCCACAGTTTTCTGTCAAGTGGGATATGCGCGGACCCCCCTTACCTGGTTACGGTAGTCCTCTATAGGTACGACTCTAAGGGCAACATGTATGGACACCATTGTTTCACGATGGAAGAAGCGCCTGCGCAGATCTGCACTATATCTGGTATGGTTGCTGCTCTGTGTAATCATGTTGAATTATGGCCGAAGCAGACTGCAAAGTTCAGCTTCATGGATGAACGTGGCATCATGGTTCCTATAACGTGTGACAGTCAGCTAATTGGGTTGATGAAAAGGTATGCTTCGGCTGCCATGTTTGAGCTGAAATGTGATGTACTGGATGTGGAAGTTGCTGCAACTGGGAGTCGCCCTTCTATTCTTGGACAGGGTGGTTGCTCGAACGCAATTAGCTCCTGCTAAGCAAAGGTCGCTTGGGGTTTGCATGTTTGTGATGAATTGTATTTTTTGTTTTATTTACTCTGTAGATATTGGGCAGTTATGCAACAGTCTTGTTTCTTTGACAGGAAGCGCCGCAAGGTTAGAAACATGACTACCATGTCAGTCATTTTGCTGCCCGAAGAAATTAAAAACGAGTGAAAATATGATGCTGGACACGATTCTGGTGCCCATTGTCCCGGCGATGCAGAGTACGTGAAGCTAAGAAAATTGGCACCGAGGAAGAGGAAGAAGGCAGGAAATGAAGAAGCCATTGGACGTGAAGGCTTGGCACCCAGGCTGCGGAAGAAGGCTGCTGGCAATGAAGATGCATAGTAATGTGTTGAACTTGAACCTATATATGTAATTCTGTTAAATTCTGATCGCTCTTTGTGTGGCACGTTGCTGGGCAAAACAATCTACCCACGTTCTCTGAGTAAAATGTACCGCGACTTAGGGTTTGGAAACGCCCAAGTCGGTAGTTGAATCCAAAATTGTGATTGTGCCACTGCTATCTAAAAACAATGATCCACCGGTTCCACGATTGCTGAGGGGCAGGAGGTCTCCAAATACGACGGAATGTAAGTGGCACATAAATAAATTATTTAAGCTGCCACACTCCACGAAGCAGCAACTTATTTCAGATGCTGCACAACGACGTGGCAACATAAACAACAATGTTCTCACCGATAATGCCCAGATGAGGAGGAAATGGGTACCACTTTCTGGCCCAATCTTGAGCCCGTCTATCTCACTGCCTCTCTGCTCCTGCATCCCCTGCATCTGGTGAAGCTCCCGGATCTCCAGTAACCGGGTGTACGTGCTTCCACTTTATAAATTATGGTTGTGCCATTTGCATGCGGCACAATCCACATAGATTACGTTTAAACAAACCACCAGTGTCAGAATACACTAGTAGAAAATGTGTCTTTGGTCCACGGTTACGTTCCCAATCTGGGACAGAGATCTAAATCGAGGCAGAAATTGATCCAAATCACAAATTCTTCCACAAATTAATGCGGGGTCAGAGCAATTTTTTTCCTCCCTGGAATCCGGGACCAATAGTTCAGACCGCTAGGTCAACAAGTACAAATATTACAACTTAAAAAGGCACGGAGCTTAAGCTAGATAGAACTAGTTATCACACATCTCCTTGATCTTCCTAATCTTGGCCTAATGCGCATCTTCATGCGAGAGCAAGGATCGAGTTGTCTGCTCCTTCCTTTTAGCATCTTCCTTGCACAGCTTCAATTGTTTCTCTGCATTTTTCCTCATGCACTTGTCAATACTCGTAGTTGTGTACTGCAGGACTTTGGCCTGGTGGAGAACGTTCCTTGCTTGAGTCAGTTCTTGCTCTGCTTTAGCCTTTAGGGCCAACGCCGCGTCCCTCTCCTTCTCGACTTTGATAACCTTGTCTTGCACCCACCTGAGATCTCGCTTATGCTTGGTCGTGTCAACTGGTTCCCATAGATTCATCTCAACACTGTCAAGAAGTGAGCTGAATACGGATTCTTTCAACTCGACGGTCATTTCCCATAGTTTGTCCAGCGTTTTCTGCATCAATTTGGGACACTCTGGATCTACCCATTTGACAACACCGCAACTTTCGCCTTGCATCATTGCACGATGTCCTTGACACCGTAGAAACCTCATGCCTGCGTTTCGTCCTTCGAAGGCTACAAATTTAGCGGGCACATATCCATGTTTACATACCAGAGGACTATCTTCATCCTCTAAACCGTGATAGTCGGAGTCATACATCGTCTGGTTGGCCTAACACATCATACGCGCATGAGTAAACAGATTAGATCTAGCTCAAAAAATAGATAACTGGCCACAGATGATAGAAATAGAGATGAGACGAATCACATCGAAATCACCGTCCCTGTCGTCACGACGCATTTCCTCGCCGTCTCCCCTTGAACCCATGGCGAGAGGGGTGGGGGGTGGCTGTCGGAGAGGGGATTGGGATGGAGGCGCCGTCGGCTAGCGGCTACGGCAGGATGGGAGTAAAGTGGGGAAAGTGGCTTCGAGGGTACGGGGAGGAAGAGAAGTAATGGGGACGTGACACTGGGATGTGGCCCACTGAACTCGTGAGACGTGACACTCGAAACAGGGGAGCGCCCGGTGTTGCCAGTTTGTCCAAACCAAGCGTGGCCAATCATGCCGCAGAACAGCCTACTCGCGGATCGCTCTCACGAAGACCATCCCAATCGTCCAAGTGCCCCAATCGAACGGTATGTAACAACCGTCAAGCAGAACAACTATGTTAGGGCGTGCCTTCTAGAAGACTCGGTCTAACGGCTACCCATGCAATGACACTGGGTGTGGTTCATGAAAAGAAAATACATGCAATGACACTGGCTGTGATTCATGAAAAGAACAGACATGCAATGACACTGGTGGATCCTTATGTGGTTCATGAAAAGAACAGACAGGCAATGACACTGGTGGATCCTTATGTGGTTCATGAAAAGAACAGACAGGCAATGACACTGGTGGATCCTTATGTGGTTTGTTTAGAAGAACACACATGCAATGACACTGGGTGTGGTTCATGAGAAGAACACACACGCAATGACACTGGTGGATCCTTATGTGGTTTGTTTAGAGGAACAGACATGCAATGACACTGGTGGATCCACATGTGGTTTATGGAAGTAAAAGACATGCAATGACACTGGTAGATCCTTATGTGGTTCATGAAAAGAACAGACATGCAGTGAAACTGGGTGTGGTTCGTGAATAGAACAGACATGTAATGACACTGGTGTGGTTCATGAAAAGAACAGACATGCAATGACACTTGTAGATCCTTATGTGGTTCATGAAAAGAACAGACATGCAATGACACTGGTGGATCCTTATGTGGTTTGTTTAGAGGAACAGACATGCAATGACTCTAGCCGTGGTTCATGAAAAAAACAGACATGCAATGACACCGGGTGTGGTTCATGAAAAGAACAGACATGCAATGACTTATGTGGTTTGTTTAGAATAACACACATGCAATGACACTAGGTGTGGTTCATGAAAAGAACATATATGCAATGACACTGGTGGATCCTTATGTGGTTTATTTAGAAGAACACGCATACAATGACACTGTGTGTGGTTCATGAGAAGAACACACACGCAATGACACTGGTGGATCCTTATGTGGTTTGTTTAGAGGAACATACATGCAATCACATTAGGTGGATCCATTTGTGGTTTATGGAAGTAAAAGACATGCAATGACACTAGCTGTGATTCATGAAAAGAATAGACATGAAATGACACTGGTGGATCCTTATGTGGTTCATGAAAAGAATAGACAGGCAATGATACTGGTGGATCCTTATGTGGTTTGTTTAGAAGAACACACATGCAATGACACTGGGTGTGGTTCATGAGAAGCACACACACGCAATGACACTGGTGGATCCTTATGTGGTTTGTTTAGAGGAATAGACATGCAATCACACCGGTGGATCCACATGTGGTTTATGGAAGTAAAAGACATGCAATGACACTGGTAGATCCTTATGTGGTTCATGAAAAGAACAGACATGTAGTGAAACCGGGTGTGGTTCATGAATAGAACAAACATGCACTGACACTGGCTGTGGTTCATGAAAAGAACAGACATGCAATGACACTAGTGGGCCCATCCTTATGTGGTTCATGAGAAGAACAGACACGCAATGACACTGGTGGATCCTTATGTGGTTTGTTTAGAGGAACACACATGCAATGACACTGGTGGATCCACATGTGGTTTATGGAAGTAAAAGACATGCAATGACACTAGTAGATCCTTATGTGGTTCATGAAAAGAACAGACATGCAGTGAAACTGGTTGTGGTTCATGAATAGAACAGACATGCACTGACACTGGGTGTGGTTCATGAAAAGAACAGACATGCAATGACACTGGTGGTCCCATCCTTATGTGGTTCATGAAAATAACAGACATGCAATGACACTTGTGGATCCTTATGTGGTTGTTTAGAAGAACACACATGCAATGACACTGGGTGTGGTTCATGAAAAGAACACACATCCAATGACACTGGTGGATCCTTGTGTGGTTTGTTTAGAGGAACAAACATGCAATGACACCGGTGGATCCACGTGTGGTTCATGAGAAGAACACACATCCAATGACTCTGGTAGATCCTTATGTGGTTCATGAAAAGAACTGCCATGTAGTGACACTGGGTGTGGTTCATGAAAAGAACAGACATGCACTGACACTAGGAGTGGTTCATGAAAAGAACAGACAGGCAATGACACTGGTGGATACTTATGTGGTTTATGGAAGGAACACACATGCAATGACACCGGTGGATCCACATGTGGTTTATGGAAGTAACACACATGCAATGACACTGGGTGTGGTTCATGAAAATAACAGACATGCAATGACACTATTAGATCCTTATGTGGTTCATGAGAAGAACACACACGCAATGACACTGGTGGATCCTTATGTGGTTTGTTTAGAGGAACAGACATGCAATCACACTAGGTGGATCCATATGTGGTTTATGGAAGTAAAAGACATGCAATGACACTTGCTGTGATTCATGAAAAGAACAGACATGCAATGACACTGGTGGATCCTTATGTGGTTCATGAAAAGAACAGACAGGCAATGACACTGGTGGATCCTTATGTGGTTTGTTTAGAAGAACACACATGCAATGACACTGGGTGTGGTTCATGAGAAGAACACACACGCAACAACACTGGTGGATCCTTATGTGGTTTGTTTAGATGAACAGACATGCAATGACACCGGTGGATCCACATGTGGTTTATGGAAGTAAAAGACATGCAATGACACTGGTAGATCCTTATGTGGTTCATGAAAAGAACAGACATGTAGTGACACCGGGTGTGGTTCATGAATAGAACAGACATGCACTGACACTGGGTGTGGTTCATGAAAAGAACAGACATGCAATGGCACTGGTGGGCCCATCCTTATGTGGTTCATGAGAAGAACAGACACGCAATGACACTGGTGGATCCTTATGTGGTTTGTTTAGAGGAACACACATGCAATGACATTGGTGGATCCACATGTGGTTTATGGAAGTAAAAGACATGCAATGACACTGGTAGATCCTTATGTGGTTCATGAAAAGAACAGACATGCAGTGAAACTGGGTGTGGTTCATGAATAGAACATACATGGACTGACACTGGGTGTGGTTCATGAAAAGAACAGACATGCAATGACACTGGTGGGCCCATACTTATGTGGTTCATGAGAAGAACAGACATGCAATGACACTGGTGGATCCTTATGTGGTTTGTTTAGAAGAAAACACATGCAATGACACTGGGTGTGGTTCATGAAAAGAACACACATCCAATGACACTGGTGGATCCTTGTGTGGTTTTTTTAGAGGAACAGACATGCAATGACACCGGTGGATCCACGTGTGGTTCATGAGAATAACACACATCCAATGACTCTGGTAGATCCTTATGTGGTTCATGAAAACAACTGACATGCAGTGACTCTGGGTGTGGTTGATGAAAAGAACAGACATGCACTGACACTAGGAGTGGTTCATGAAAAGAACAGACAGGCAATGACACTGGTGGATCCTTATGTGGTTCATGAAAAGAACAAACATGCAATGACACTGGTAGATCCTTATGTGGTTCATGAGAAGAACACACACGCAATGACACTGGTGGATCCTTATGTGGTTTGTTTAGAGGAACAGACATGCAATGACACCGGTGGATCCACATGTGGTTTATGGAAGTAAAAGACATACGATGACACTGGTAGATCCTTATGTGGTTCATGAATAGAACACACATGCACTGACACTGGGTGTGGCTCATGAAAAGAACAGACACGCAATGACACTGTTGGGCCCATCCTTATGTGGTTCATGAGAAGAACAGACATGCAATGACACTGGTGGATCCTTATGTGGTTTGTTTAGAGGAACAGACATGCAAAGACACCGGTGGATCCACATGTGGTTTATGGAAGTAACACACATGCAATGACAATGGGTGTGGTTCATGAAAAGAACAGACATGCAATGACACTGGTAGATCCTTATGTGGTTCATGAAAAGAACAGACATGCAATGACAGTGGTGGATCCTTATGTGGTTTGTTTAGAGGAACAGACATGCAATGACTCTAGCCGTGGTTCATGAAAAGAACAGACAAGCAATGACACCGGGTGTGGTTCATGAAAAGAACAGACATGCAATGACTTATGTGGTTTGTTTAGAATAACACACATGCAATGACATTGGGTGTGGTTCATGAAAAGAACATGTAGGCAATGACACTGGTGGATCATTATGTGGTTTGTTTAGAAGAACACGCATGCAATGACACTAGGTGTGGTTCATGAAAAGAATAGACACGCAATGACACTGGTGGATCCTTATGTGGTTTTTGTTTAGAGGAACAGACATGCAATCACATTAGGTGGATCCATATGTGGTTTATGGAAGTAAAAGACATGCAATGACACTGGCTGTGATTCATGAAAAGAACAGACATGCAATAACACTCGTGGATCCTTATGTGGTTCATGAAAAGAACAAACAGGCAATGACACTGGTGGATCCTTATGTGGTTTGTTTAGAAGAACACACATGCAATGACACTAGGTGTGGTTCATGATAAGAACACACACGCAATGACACTGTTGGATCCTTATGTGGTTTGTTTAGAGGAACAGACATGCAATGACACCGGTGGATCCACATGTGGTTTATGGAAGTAAAAGACATGCAATGACACTGGTAGATCCTTATGTGGTTCATGAACAGAACAGACATGCAGTGAAACTAGGTGTGGTTCATGAATAGAACAGACATGCACTGACACTGGGTGTCGTTCATGAAGTGAACATACATGCAATGACACTGGTGGGCCCATCCTTATGTGGTTCATGAGAAGAACAGACACGCAATGACACTGGTGGATCCTTGTGTGGTTTGTTTAGAGGAAAACACATGCAATGACACCGGTGGATCCACATGTGGTTTATGGAAGTAAAAGACATGCAATAACACTGGTAGAGCCTTATGTGGTTCATGAAAAGAACAGACATGTAGTGAAACTGGCTGTGGTTCATGAATAGAACAGACATGCACTGACACTGGGTGTGGTTCATGAAAAGAAGAGACATGCAATGACACTGGTGGGCCCATCCTTATGTGGTTCATGAAAAGATTAGACATGCAATGACACTGGTGGATCCTTATGTGGTTTGTTTAGAAGAACACACATGCAATGACACTTGGTGTGGTTCATGAAAAGAACACACATCCAATGACACTGGTGGATCCTTGTGTGGTTTGTTTAGAGGAACAAACATGCAATGACACCGGTGGATCCACGTGTGGTTCATGAGAAGAACACACATCCAATGACTCTGGTAGATCCTTATGTGGTTCATGAAAAGAACTGCCATGCAGTGACTCTAGGTGTGGTTCATGAAAAGAACAGACATGCTCTGACACTAGGAGTGGTTCATGAAAAGAACAGACAGGCAATGACACTGGTGGATCCTTATGTGGTTTATGGAAGGAACAGACATGCAATCACACCGGTGGATCCACATGTGGTTTATGGAAGTAACACACATGCAATGACACTGGGTGTGTTTCATGAAAAGAACAGACATGCAATGACACTGGTAGATCCTTATGTGGTTCATGAGAAGAACACACACGCAATGACACTGGTGGATCCTTATGTGGTTTGTTTAGAGGAACAGACATGCAATGACACTGGGTGTGGTTTATGAGAAGAACACACATCCATTAAACTCTAATGAATCTATCTTGGCATAATTTGATGTATTCCACGATGTATTTCATTGTACAAGACACTTTCCATTGTTATACTACTCAGTTTTGCCCTTGGTTTTATGTGGTACTACTTAGTTTTGCCCACCCCCTCTCTATCTTTCGTAGAAGCCCAAAACTGTGCTCACCTTGTCTGCTGCTCCCTGATTGGTTGTCATAGTTGTCACGCGGATCATGCGCACCATCCATTGATTCTGTGCGATCCAACGATGATCGTTGCACACCTCGTGCCCTTCACAGTACAGCGTGAGACAGCACGGACGTCTCATGTGGCATCCCGCAAAAACCACTACTAGAAAATCGCGTTGATTTTGTGCATTGCATCATCATGACCGCATGCTCATGTCATCATGCCAGCTTGCATTTGAGCATCGTCATGTCATCTTGCATTTGTTTACATAAAACTATTTTCGAAAAGTCTGTTTTTGTTTTCTAAACGCCCCGTTATTATTTCAAATCAAAACCCGGGTTTCCAGAATATTTTGTTTTGTCTGTCAACGGTTTTCAAAAGCCCCGTTTTAAATAATAAAATTATTTAAATTATTTTTAGGAGGCAGCCAGCCAGGACCGAAAGCCCAGCCGGCCACCTCCAGATAAAAATCCTACCTATACTAGAAAACACCCAAACCCTTTTCCTACCTAAACCTAGCCTACCCGCCCTTCCTCCACCAAACAGCCACATCACCTCCTCCACTCGCAGCGCGACACGTCGCCGCGCTGGCCCGCCCGGTCCCACCACCTGCTCCTCCCGCTCGCCACCTGTTCCCCATCCCAGTCGCCACTCCTCTTTTCCCTCCCCCTCCATCCCGCCACCTGGCCCACCTCCTGCCTTTAATTTCCTGCCCACCTGGTCGCCCCGAACCACCAGTCCTGCCTCTCCCCGCGTGGCCCACCCCACATCGTGTCCCGCGCCTGCCTCTCTCTCCGCGCGCGACGGACACGCGACCCACCGCTCCCGCTCGTTCCCCATCGCCTCCACCTACCCTGCTTTCCCATGCCTCTCTCTTCCTCGTTCCTCCTCCCAACTGAGAGCGCCGCCGCCTCCCGTCGATCTCCCCTCTCTTGTCGCGCCTCTTCCCCTCTGGCGCCGCCCGCTGGAGGCACGCCGGGACCACTCCCCTTCCCCAACCCCGCGCCGAGGCCGCCCTCCGCCGCCTCCTCGCCGCCTTGCTTAGGCCCGGCTCTGCCGCCTCGACAAGCATCTCCGCCGCCCGGCCGGCGACCTCGTCTACCCGGTTCCACGGCGCCTCCCTCGTGCCCAACCTCGCCATCGGCCTCCTCCCGTCAGCGAGCTCGCAGCCGCGGTGCCCCCTCTCCACTACTAGGAAACATGCTATAGGTGAACCCCTATTCTGTGGCGCACGAGTGCCAGTGCGCCACAGAAAGTAGCAAATTCTGTGGCGCACGGGCACGGATGCGCCACAGAAAGCGCCACTTCTGTGGCGCATCCGTGCCCGTGCGCCACAGAATTCTAGAGGGCCCCACTCCAATCATTGCCGCTGGCCAGGCAGCCAACTTCTGTGGCGGATCTGGGCCAGTGCGCCACAGAAGTGCACTTTTCTGTGGCGCATAACACCACGTGTGCCACAGAAAAGTGCACTTCTGTGGTGCACTAGCCCAGATGCACCACAGAATTTGCGCACATGGCCCAATATCTGTGGCATCTCCCACCTTCTCCCACCCACTCCATCCCCTTCTCCTACATACCTCTAGCTAGCTCGACCCTCTTCTCTCTCCTAGGCCATTTTGCTTTATTTTGTGTGTTTAACCTAGATTTGTTGGTATATATTTGGTGAGGGTGAGCCTCTCCATAATCTCCTCCTCTCCCACATCTCACCGACCGCGTTCTCGTCCGGGATCTACTAGGTGAATATAGCTTGGAGAGACATGCATATGCATGTTTTGGCGTGGCAGTGTGTATGTATGTTTGTTGTAGGGAAAGAGCTTGTCGCGCGCGGGCGTTTTGCGCGACCGGATTCGTATGGTGATACGATGCTTATGCTATGCAAGAAGCTTTTTGGCGTGGCGCATGCATATTTGGATATGTGCGAATATTCTTTTTGTTGTTGCTTGTGCCGGCGTGGTGCATGGATGTTTGCCGAAATGTTGATTCATTTCCGTTTCGGCAAATTTTTGCACCACCCATATGTCCTAGTTTTAGGGGAGGTCATGCCAAATTTTTCCGGCGACCATGCATATGCATGCGTGTGTGTGTGTCGTTCTGTGGGTGTGTGTGCACACGCATGTTGCGGTATTAATAAACATACTTTCTCGCAGGAAATAATTAACCATGGTTCTCGCGATGGACTTCGGTCGAATCGCTAGATACAAGAAAGACGCGAAGGCAGACATGATTCGGCGGAACATGCGCCAGATAAGATGCCCCTGTCGATCATGCAAACTCGATAGGTGGATTGACCCTGATTCTGGAATACTGGAGCAGCACCTGCTCAGACGCGGTTTCTTCGAGTCGACAACAAATGGTGCGGGTGAAGACGAGGGCGGGCGGCGAGAAGACGAAGAGTCTCCCGGACAAGACCATAATAATGATGAAGGAGATGCCAGCGGAGAAGATCATCATGACGAAGAAGATGGATCCGCGGACAGGGAGATCCCTCGATCGGCCTTTCAGGACATTCATGTTCAAGAACTGCTCCACAAGCAGACGAGCAATGCCAGGGCTGCTGAAAGGGAGAAAGCCAAGCTGGCGCAAATGAAGAAAGACGGGATGACTCCGTTGTTTCCTGGATGCCGGCCCCAGGATACACGCTTGCAAGTAACGCTTGATGCTCTGGAGCTGAAGTCGAATAACAAATGGACCGACACTAGCTTCAGCGAGAACATGGAATTCTGGCACGACCGTCTTCCGGAGGGGAACACATTGCCACGTAGTATCGAGGAGGCCAAGAAAGTTGTGTGCCCTCTTGACCTACCTCACAAGAGATACCACGCCTGCATCAACGATTGCATAATGTATCGGGACGAGTATGAGAACAGCATGACATGTCCGAAGTGCGGCCACGGGCGGTACAAGGTTGGGAAAAAGAAGGTTCCTCAAAAGGTGGTATGGTACTTTCCTATCACTCCCCGTCTGCAGCGGTATTACGTGAACCCTAAGGAAGCAAAGCTCATGCAATGGCACGCGGAAAGGGAGAAGCCCGAAGAGGATCCGGAGAAGGGCTATATCCTGACACACCCTGCAGACGCCACCTAGTGGCAAGCATTGGACCTCGCCTTCCCGCAGAAGTTTGGGGACGATGCAAGGAACGTCAGGCTAGGTATGAGCACTGATGGACTCAATCCGTTTGGCAACCAGAGTAGCACGCATAGCACCTGGCCGATGTTTGTATGGCCTTACAACCTTCCCCCGTGGTTGTGCACGAAGCAGAAGTACATACACATGTGTATTCTCATTCGGGGGCCGAAACAACCAGGTGTCGACATACATCTGTATCTCAGGCTGCTGAAAGAGGAGTTAGAATTGTTGTGGAATAATCCACCCCGTACGTGGGACGCCTACAAGGAAGATTATTTTGATATGAGAGTCGTGTTGCTCACGACGGTGCACGACTATCCTGGTTACGCATATGTAGCTTGCTAGGTCGGCCACGGATTCTGCGGCTGTGTCAGGTGCATGGATAATACCCCGCATCTCCAGCTACCAAGGGATCCCGGGTCTTCGAAAACCGTGTGCCCAGGTGCTCGAAGGTGGCTTCGCTTGGATCACGCGGGGAGGAAACGCAGTGATCTGTTCAATGGTAAAGAGGAGCCTGACAGAGCCCCGCTGCCGAGGAGTGGCGTAGAAATCGACGAGCTTTTGAAAAATTGGGAGGAGTGCGCTTCGCCGGGAAAAATGAAGCGACCGAGGGCGGTAGAGCCGTTGCTGGGTGTATGGAAAGCCAGGTCAGTTTTCCACGACTTGGAGTACTGGAAGTACCTCCACACGCCACATTCCCTCGATGTCATGCACATTACGAAGAACATTACGGAGAGTTTGCTTGGCACTCTTTGCAATTCGGAAAAGGGCAAGGATGGGGCGAAAGCAAGATACGACCTGAAATATCTTGGCATTAGGAAAGAACTACAGGCCCCCAGTAGTGGTGATGAAGCCGACGATGATGATGATGATCAGACGGAAGGGACTCAACGTCTCCGCAAAAGGGCTAAGAAGAACTCTGTGGTGCTTCCAGCTGCATGCTACACGCTTAGTCCGGAGGAGCTCGATCAGTTTTTCAGGTGCCTCCTAGGAGTCAAAGTTCCTCACGGTTACTCATCGAAGATAAGCAGATATCTCAACGCAGCGAAGAAGAGGTTCACCGGGATGAAGTCTCACGACTGTCACGTGCGGATGACGCAGATACTACCCATCGTGATCCGAGGGATAATGGACGAGCACGTACGTGATACGCTGTTTGGCCTGTGCAACTTTTTCGACGTCATCACCAGGAAGTCGATCGGCGTGAGGCAGCTCCAAAGGCTACAGGAAGAGATCGTGGTGATACTATGCGAGCTCGAAATTTACTTCTCGCCCGCATTCTGTGATATTTGCGTGCATCTATGTCTCCATGTCGTTGATGACATCAAGCATCTCGGCCCGACGTTCCTGCACAACATGATGCCGTTCGAAAGGCAGAACGGTGTCATGAAAGGATACGTTCGCAGCAGGTCCCGTCCAGACGCAATGGCCAAGGGCTTCCTAACATACGAGTGCATCACCTTCTGCCAGAATTATATAAGGAGCGAGGAAGAGGATGTTGGTCTGCCAACCAGGACACACCTCGGTAGGCTCGCTGGAGAGGGTCACCGCGAAGGGTCCCGCTCACTCCATGTCGGCATCGAGAATCGATGCGACGACTTTGACAGGGCTCACCGGGTCGTGCTACAACACTTGACATTGATCGAACCTTGGGTGAATGAGCACAAACGCGTAGTCGAGCAGAGTAACATCGACCTGGGCCGAATGAGGAAGAATGGAGACGTAACCAGAGAGCACAGCTCGAGCTTTGGCCGCTGGTTCAAGAAAACACAAGAGCTTATCGCAAAGACCATAACACCGTCTACGGAAGAAGAAGAAAAACTCATATTTGCCTTATCACGGGGCCCCGGGCAAAACGTAAAGACCTATCAAGCGTACGACATCAACGGTTACAGATTCGGCACCGAGGAAAAGGACAAGAATAGCGAATACCAAAACTCAGGAGTAACTATGCTATCTTTCGCCGATGACGAGGCTACTATCAAGGAACAGTACTTCGGAAGGATCGAGGGGATTTGGGAGCTCAACTACTGTGGAGAGACGGTGCCAATGTTCCGTGTGAGATGGGCCAAGAATGTTGAAAAAGAAGGCCAGTATTTCACCACCATGGTTATACCCGATGCGAAGTCAAAGAAGGCATCCGCGAAAAATGAGCCATGGGTACTCGCCAGCCAAGTTGACCAATGCTTCTTCATCACCGACCCGTCAAGACCTAGCCGTGTTATCGTGTGGAGGGGCAAGAGGAGCATCATCGGAATGCAAGGAGACGCCAACAAGGAAGACTTGGATAAGAACGGTGATCCGAAGATCGAGGAGGAATTCGACAAGCACTTTGACATGCCTACTACTAGTAAAGTAAGAAGGAAGACCTCCCTACCCACCAAAGGTTGTCCGTTCACGCGAAGAAATCTCAAGGTGGTTGGCATAAAGTATTCAACCGCCAACAAGAAGGGCAAGAAGATTGCGAAGAGACGCTAAAGCTAGCTAGCTTGGAACCGGGACGAAGAAAGACTTTTTTGTGTATCACATGTGTGTCTATGTGAGAGAACAAGCATATATGTATGTGAGTGATATATGTATGTGAGTGATATTTAAGGATATGGAAATAGAAAATCCTTACTGTTTTCTTTCATTAAATGTAATTAACTAAAATAATTTAAAAAAAGTTAAAAAAAATGTGGGGCAACTAGGATTCGAACCTAGCCACCCCAGGTTCCAGGTTAACAGCAGCAAACCACTATGTTAGTTCTCTGTTGTTGTCAATATAGCAGTGACTTTCTTTTTATTTAATCTAGTCAAAGAATTCTATGGCGCATCTATTGGTGGGATGCGTCACAGAAATCTACAATTATGTGGCGCATCTGTTGGTTGGATGCGCCACAGAATGTTTACACTTAGCAAAAAAAACGACACCACTCTCCCTTCCCCTCCCCCTCTATCAACATTGCAACTCGATCTGTCGTGTCATCCCACGCCGCCGTCCCCCTCCCGCGCCGCACCGGAGGAGCACCGGAGCGGCCCACCATGCCGTCTACGCCGCCACCGGAGGAAGAGCACCACGCCAGGAGGAGGAGGCCCGCACTAGGAGGAGGCCCACGCCGTCGACCTCGCGCCCGCACCCGTGCAGGAGAGAGGAGGAGGAGGCCCGCACCAGGAGGAGGCCCACGCCGTCGACCTTGCGCCCGCAGCCGGAGCACCAGCCGGTAAGGCCCCCTCCCCCTTCCTCCTCCTACTCGTTGGCTAGGGTTCTTTAGGGTAGATTAGGTGATATGATTTCATTGAGTACAGCCATTCAGTACAAGATTTGGGACCTCCATTCAGTACAGCCATTCAGTACAAGATTTGATTTCATCAAAATAACACAAGTATCATTCCACCAGCAGTTCATCTCTGTAAAATCTTGCAATAAGCATTGCACTAGCAGTTCCATTGTTCAAGAATATGTCTACCTGTGTCCTTTTCTTCTGAAAACAGCAACCATATGGACCTGTACCAGAGTAATATAGTACCAGGGTCCCATACATAAGAGGCATTGATCACTTGACTTTGCCATGTATTCCATGAAATGATATCTGACACTGGCATTATACTTTCTAATAGCGCGAAGGCAGCCAATGAGTCCCCACAGCATATGTACATGTGCATCAGAGCATTAACAACTGAAACTGCACTACCAAATCCACACTTGAGGATAAAAGAGTGAACTTCTTTGCCAAAGTGCAGCTTAAACCTTCAGAAATCAGGTCTTTGGACATAGCTTGAGCTTCTATTCCCAGTGTGTCATCTCTTGAGTAACCAGAAAGCATTGTGTTCCAGGAGATCAAGTCTCTTATTGGCATTGTCCTGAATAAAAGGTTGGCAGTAGATGAGTCATCGCATTTCATATACAAATCTAGTAGCTGTTTTCTGATTATACATCGAGAAATTGTATCTATTCATGACCTGGGGTGCTACTGAGCACCATATGGGGTGATATATATATATGTTGGGGGGGATATGTTTTTGCAGGGATTTCATTGAGTCCCATTTCTCCCGGAATGTTGATTAACTTCCGTTTTGGTTGAGAAATGGGCACTCCTATGTAGTAGAAAAATTAGCAAAGGTCATGCCGAAATTTTGAATTTTTGGGCATGACCTTTGCTAATTATTCTACTACCTAGGAGTGCCCATTTCTCAACCGAAATAGAAGTTAATCAACATTCTGGGAGAAATGGGACTGTACTACATTTTTTTGCCTTTTGTGCTAACTTTTTGCCTCATTATATAAAGCGCAAATAAACATGTCGGGAAACGCGGATGAGCCCGGCACTTCTAAGCACATGAGCATTGAAGAACAAGCGAGAGAGCACAACAAGTCATTCTGGAACGAGGAGATGGAGGAGGCGGAGGCCGTCGCCGGAGCTGCTGGTTATGAGGGTGGCCGGGAGGAAGCCGCCGATGATTATGAGGGTGGCCGGGAGGAAACCACCGATGATTACGGCACCACCGATGGCCGGGAGGACGACGACACCACCGATGGCGGCGACCATGACGCAAGTGGTAGCGGCACCAATCCGACCGCCGGGAAGAAGACGGCGAGCCCAAGGAGGCCCCGGAAGGCGCAAGTGCTCGTCAACGTCACAGACGAGTTCACTTCTGTCTCGGAATCTGGCCTACCATTAGAGCCGAAGAAGGCGGCCTCCGGGTTCAGCATGCAAATAGGGTGCATCGTCCGGGAGAGTGTTTCAATCAACACTAAGGACATCAGAAGCCCGGAGAATATGGCTATACTCCAAACCATGCTCGATAAGCTTCACCAAAGATACAAGTTCCCGGACGAGGACTCCAAAAAAAGGGCGGAAGCTAATGCCATCACGAAGATGAGCACCGCCTTGAGCAGCTGGAGATTCCGGGTGAAGAAGAAGATTAACAAGGGTGACAGTTGGGAGAAGATAAGTAAGAAAGAGCCGCATCTCCCTAGAAAAGACTTCGATGCATTGAAGGAGTCCTTCAACACGGAGGTGGCTCGAGAATGGACTGCCTGGGGGAGGGAAATGCAAGAGCTGAACATAGGTAAGCACCATCTCGGAAGCGGTGGCTATCGAGGAAAACAGCCGATTTGGGAGAAGGAGGACAGCGAGTATATACGTCTGGGAAAAGACAACCCATGGTACAAAATAACGGACGTACAGACGAGGAACTATTTCCGGCCCCGCTACTTCCTCGACTGGAAGACCGGGGAATTTGTTACCAATGATCCGACCGTGAAGGCCTTCAAGGAAAAGCTGGTAAGGAATTTCATTACCGCTTATATCTCGAGTTGATCTAATTAGATAACGGAGACAAAATTCTAATTGGGTTCACCTTAATTTCCTTTTCACGAAGGACGAAGCGTTGAAGGATTTGGCTAAGAACCCGCAGTCGTCCGAGGGGTCTACGGAGCCGTGGGACACGGCTTTCAACCGGGCGACGAACGCGATGAAGAAAAGGAAGTTAGATCTCCCGCCGACGTCAGCTAGCCGTGTGTGCGGCTTTGGTTTGAACATGAAGGTACGGGACTACTACGATTCGGACGCCAAGTCCAAAAAGGCGAGGAGGGTGACAGGCGCGGCACGCGCCGAGGTTGAGCAGCTGAAGAAGCAGGTGGAGGACCTACAACAGGTCAAAGCGCAGTTGCCCGACATAGTGGCGTCCCAGGTCAACGAGACGATAAAGTCGTTGATCCCCCCTAATTTGTGGGAGGGGATAAGTGCTTGGAATGCGAGAGGTCAACAGGGGCCGATACACGTGCCCGCCTGCACCAGGCCCGCCTCGCCTCGCCGGAACTCGTGACCCCACAGCCCAACGCCGCCGGGCCGCAGCCGCTCCTCCAGTTGGACGCACCCGACCAGCCGGCCGAGGATGATAAGGCGGCGATGCACGATGATGCACCCGAGCAGCCAAAGATTGATAGGCCGCCCGCCGCCCTTGTCTCCACATTAGCCGAGCTCGACGCCATCATAGTGGTAACTAATTAGTTAGTCTGCGCGTAATTTTTTTAACTATGCCTTTGATGACTGTCATCTCATCATCCCAAACATGTTTTGACTCAGGACACGCCTTGCATAGTGCTGCATAGCGTGGTGCCCGGCGGCGAGTTGAAGGAGGTTGCGGCGGGCCAGGTGATTCGCCCAAAGAGCACGGAGGTTATGCACAACGTTAAAATGGGCAAAGACATCATGAGGGTCAGTTTGACTTACATAGTGCCGGAGTACCGCGACATCCTCTCGCCCTTTAACCCTCCGGGAGCCGAGGACAACACTCCCCTCCACAAATGCACCAATTGGGTCATGCCATGGCGAAGTCCCAGATTCGTCTTGGGGGGCGGGGGATCTTGTGGGGCCAAAGCTTCCCGCAGGCGGCACCTCGGTCCGCCGGCCCATGCCCATCCGGCCCTCGGCGAAGCGCGCCCCGAAGGAACCGGCGGTCGCCGCCGCTACCACCACCTAGAAGAAGCTTAAGGTACCGCCGGTCGTCGTCACCCGGGAGGAACCGGTTCTCGTCGCCAACACCAACCGCCACCAAGAACTGTTGGGACGAAAACCGTTACCGCGCCGACCATCTAAAACCAAGGCCGTTGCACCTCAACCGCCGGCATCACAACCGCTGCCAGTAACTAAGGACGTTGACATGGCACCACTTGATCATGATGACGGCCACTACCATGACAATGATGACCACAACTATGACAATGATCAGGATGAGGATGTCGACATCGATGCCTACATCAACACTGGCGCCTGCAGCGAGGATGTGTATATGCCTCCTATTGAGGTTGATGAAGAAGCCTTCCGTGGTCACGACGATGAACCTCGGCGTCCCAATGCAGTACCCTTGCAGCGCCAGCTAGTCTTCAAGGGTTTATCTTAGGAAGAAGACACGCCTCCGGAGGCCGGCGATGCAGCTATACAGAAACCGGCTACCATTTTCAGCCCTACCACGCTGAAAAAGACGGTCAACGAGGTAGGGGTAGCACCCCTAGAACAAGCTGACAAGAAGAAGAAGGCCAGGAAGAGGAAACCTCAAACTGCCCTGGGTGCCTCTATGAGCCAGCCAGTTTAGAAGATACGGCATGACAGCGTGATACCACCCCGTCCGGATGGCTTGACACGAGTTCATGAAGCTGGGAAACCGATACTACCTCCTGATCTGCTACGCTTGGCAAGTGGATCAATGCACTCTTTGCATAGCCATATCTTATATGTTGAGCAAACCCTTCTCAAGGAGAAAGATCCAACTTACCCGGTGTGCGTCGTCAACGTGCCAGTGGACCCAGACTTTGTCCATGAGGAACCCGCAAGTCTGTTCTTCATAGCGTACGAGGACGTCTTCAAACTGTTTCACCTCAGACGGCTGGACTATAACTTGGTCCGCCTATTCTTGATCAATCAACAGTTGAAGATCAAGAGAGAGTTACTCCCGCAAGTCGTGGTAGCAGATCCCTACTACATGCGCGACAGCAAGCTGGTGGAAGGATCAGCGACACGGACCCGGGCGATGGAGTACCTTCAGAATTTCATGCTCAGATACAAAGAGAACACCATTCTTCTGTCCGTCTTTACCGAGTAAGCACACACATCCGTTCGTCGCCGTCGTAACTAATGCTTTCTTGTAGATTTCTTCCATTGCTTATCCTTTCCAACATTCGTTTCAATTGTGTTGAGCAGGGACTACTACTTTGTAACCATCGCCATTTACCCGACGTATTCAGTAGCCCAGTATTTCGACTCGTCGAATACCACGTACAAGAAAAACTAGGCCAGAATAAAAGTTGTTCTCGATGATGCTATGGAGGGATACTTCCAAAGGGGAGGCACCTTCGTAAAGAAAGGGGAATTTGTCAAGACGGATAAAAGACACGGGTTCAAGCACGTGACCGAGTTCCCCTGCATCAAGCAGCCGGCTGGCAGCATGAGGGATAGCTTCTACGCCCTCCATCACCTTCACGGGTTGGTCCGGGATGCAGAGCAGATCAAGTGCCCAGACACTGTCCGAGAGTGGTCTGCAAGATATATAGGGGAAATCAGCGATGCTGATCTTAGAGAACACTTCCATCGCATCCAAAGGAAGTTATCGGAGATAATCAAGGAAGATGTTGAAACCATGGGGGGTGCTTAAACGTACGCCGGAAGCCGTCTAAGAGGGCGATCGAAAAACTCCTAGATGCGCAGGGTGATCGAAGGACGTGGATGATGAAAGACTGCTACAAACCGTTCCCGGCGTCGTTCGGCAAGTAGGCTCATTGATCATGGACACATGTGTGTATTGTGTCGTGTTCCCAGGTGTCGTGAACTATAATTGCTTTGTAATAATTTGTATCGACGGATGTGTGTGTGTGTTTTGTCGTATTTTATCGTTGAACTTGCTTCTGTGATATCGATGCAATATGTCTTATATGTTGCATTATGCACTAATATATGCCTTGTGTCTATAGAGATGACGTACTACGTGGTGTTCGAGGGTCGGGTTCCAGGGATCTACGAGGAGTGGGAGGACTGTAAGAAATAGGTGCACAAGTTCAGCGGCAACTGCTACAAAGGATACGCGACTAGAGAGGAGGCGGAGGCCAAGTGGAGGAACTACCGGTCGAGGAAGAACAAGACCAAGATGAAGACCGCGGTCGTGCTCATGCTCTTGCTCACCATCGTCGTGGCTCTACTATATTTCATCACAGTGTAGGCGGCGGTGACCACTTCATTTGTAACTTTAGATGATAAACTAATTTATACTTGTGTAAAAATGTGGCACTTATGACTATATGTATGCATGTATGTTGGGATCTAATATTTGATGACATAGTAATGTATATGTTTGCATCTACTGTTTGTCCAGATTATTATTTACTATCTATGTATAAATCCTGTATAAAACCTGTATATGCACTGTATTTTGGGCTGTGTTAGAAATTTAAAAAAAATACCGAAAAAACATTCTGTGGCGCATCTTGTAACGTTTCTGTGGCGCACAGCATTCTGTGGCGCATGTGTGCATATGCGCCACAGAAAGCACACTTCTGTGGCGCACGGGAGCACATGCGCCACAGAAAGCCCAAATTCTGTGGCGCACGGCTCGTGCGCCACAGAATTACCAATTTAGTGGCGCAAATTCTGTGGCGCACGAGGCATGCGCCACAGAAACCAATTTACGTGCGCCACAAATAAGGGCTTCCCTAGTAGTGCTCCTTCTAGGCCAGCGCCGCGTCGTCGCCTCGGCCCTCGTCCCGGTCGTCACCTCTCCGTCAACCCCAGCTCGGCTCCGTCCTTGACCGACCGCCCGTCGCCTCCCTCTGCAGGAGCCACCCCTCCCTCGTCCTCGTCGTTGCCCCGACGGTGCCTCCTCGCCCCGGTCGCCTCCTCGAGGCGCACCCCACATCGAGGTGACTGTCACCGTCTCCTCTGTCGCATGCTCGGCCCCGACTGCGACAAGTCCACTCGCTGCCCTCCTCCAGTCTATGCCACCAGCAAGCCACCCTCTTCCCTGCCCGACCAACACATCGTCCAAGACGTGTGCGTGTGACGTGCTTCTGCAACCTCTATCCGTGTTCGGCATGGCCTTCAGATGTTGTTGCAGGTGTCTTCGTGTGAACGAGGAAGTTGTTTGTTCGGTCCCGTGACATACCTGGAGCCTTTGGTCTATCGCCCCACGGCCAGTTCCACCCTCTGTCAAGGCACCACAAGATCTTCACCGCCACCGGAGATACAAGACCGCCCGCGTAACGAGTGCATCGATCCCCTTTTTATCGCCAAGGTCTTCGCCGTGGATGCAACAGACCCGAAGTACCATCGTGACACCTCGAAGAAACCAGAGCCGAGACCCTAGGTGCGCCGACATGGATCCAAAGCCCCGTTTCGAAGACCGTTCCCAGCGTCCGAAGAACGATCCTGAACCTGGTGCCGCACCAAGTTCTCCTTCCCGGATCCGCCGACCGAGACCGATCCCGCCGAGACCGTCGAACCCCGGAACCCAAGTTCGCCGGACCCTCATGTGATCCCCTAACCAAGACCCCTATTTTTTTATAAATGCCATCTATATGAATTGTTGCATATCAATTGAACATGCCTGCATACATATCTTCGCGGGTCTGGGTTGTATAGTCGAATCACATCATAATTAAATACGGAGTCCATCTGCGGGATATTCTCGTCTCATATCGCCTCCATTTAAATTGGTGTAGTGAATCGATGCCATGTTTCGCCCTATTAATGCAACATTTAAAATGCGGGGTATCTAAATAACTGGAACCATTTAATTATTTGTCGGGACCCCGGTTCCGCTTAATACTGCCTAATCGCACCACATATGTGTCATGCCATGCATCATATCATAATCATGCCGGATCTTTTTTCATAGTATTAAATATTGCATCCGGTGTTTCTTCTAGTGTTTGCTTCTTCGCGGATTAGGCCGATGAGTGGATGCGAGTATCGACAAGTTCTCCGGTTATGAACCTTCGGCAGTGTTTCCCAGGCGAGCATCTCTTCCCCTTCTACCTATTTTGCATTTATAGTCTTTATTTCCTCCTGTTGATATATTGCTATCCGTGTCACGATGCTTTAGTTTCCGTGCACCAGTTATATCCCGTGCAGCCTCTATATTGCCTTGGACACCTCCTATTACCTGTGTTTGGTAGATAGCGGTCCTTGCGAGTCGTAGTTGCTTGCTCAGGTGCGATCTTGTGTTGTCAAGTACCACAGTTGTTGGAATGATGGCAGATGTTTAATGGTGGAGATGCTTATTGGTGGAGGTGATCATGACTTTAAATAAAACTATTAAATTGCTAGATATAACTAATGCAGAGGCATCGGTGGGCAATAGATGTTATTTGGTTCTTCCACGCTCACTTGTGTCCCGTAGGACCCCGAGTACTTGATACATGTTCCTTGATTTTTTGCACTATCCACATCCGGGAGGCCTTATGGACCCCCCTGAGCCAGAGCTTGATTCATTTCTATTTCTTGGGGCCACAAAGTAGTTTGGGGATTTATTACCATCCTGTACCTATGCCATGTTACTGCTTTATTTACGATTGTGCATGGGGCACCTGTACTGTTTAGGATCGTGACACGTTTTCGCTGTATCGACAAGCCCAGTCACACTTTCGGGTTCCCAGTCATTTACCGCCATCCACACAAACCTTGAGTCTGTCTCGGAGTCAGCTAGCTTTGTCGTGGGTAGCTTAATGGGGTGGCCCCTGAAATATTTCTGAATCCTGTGATCGCTTTGTCGTGAATTCCTCGTTGGGTTTTGAGTTGGTTTTTCTGAGGTTGATCGAGTGTGTGTTGCTATTTGTGCACCCCTGCAGGGTAAAACTTTCTGAAAGCCGTGTCCGCGGTTATGGACAACTTGGAGCACAGTATCTCGATCATAGACAAGCATAACTAAAGTAGTGCTATAAATTTGACTTAATATGTGCCTAGTAATCAGCTCAAGTATAACGGAATGGATAATAAAAATGCCAACAACTGGTGGATCTGTGGTGATCTGTGTCATACTATACCTACCTAGTAAGTATTACAACTCCAAGGGAATGTGATAAAAGTGCCAACAATTGCTGGGTTTTGGGATTCCTCAGGACAAGTATATCTGATTAGTAAATGTCCCAACTACAATGGAAGGGTGATTAAAAACTGCCCAATACTTATGCTATCAGGATGGCCCACGCTATCTATATCTGACTAGTAAGTGCTTCAATTATAATGGAATGAATAAAACTGCCAACTGTGTGAGTTCCTTGGTCCGACTTCCTCGTTTGGTCTCGAGGGGGAAATACCAGGATGGGTTTGTTTGGTGTTAGCTTCAGGTTGGATCCGAATAGGTCTTTCTTACCCCTCTCTAATAGCCGCTAGTGATACCGAGTCTCTATAGGTTGTTTAGTGCCGCTGCGCTGCCGCTTCAGCCTACCATACCTATGTAGGCGAGAGCCGCCGAATTCTAGCCTCGCCATGTACTGGCCTCAGTACTAATGCTCCTCTTTTTCCTTTGCCCTTTGTCGGCACCCCTTTTGTTTTAGCAGGTTTGAGATCGACGTCGTTAGCAGGGTTACCCTTCCGGCTTGGCCTGGGCAGGGTTATGGACGCCATTGGTTATTCTTCAGGGCTCTTAGCCCCATTTGCATCTTGTCCGTAGTCGGACGCTCTATCGTTTTCAAGGTGATCTGGATCTTTGTATGGTATATCTGTATTCTTGACTCAGGGAGTCACTGTTGTATATATATTTTTTCTGTGGGTCCCATCGAGGACTGTTGTGTAATGTTATTACTTCGTTTTCCACCCGCACGAAAGTGCCTAGTGGGTGTCCTTGAATTGTTTCTATGCGGGTTTGGTGGAAAGCGCTAAAACTTGCATAGGGCCGATTTGAGGGTGTTACATCTCCCTCCGCGAGACTTCTATAGGAAGGAACACGATGCCGTCCATCGAAAAAGTCATCGAGCGGTCATGTCAAGTTTAATCAAGTCTGAAAATCCTACTACTACTACTACAACTCATGCACAGGGCAACGGGGTCAGTGAGTGCACGGTTGTCGACGGGACGCTGTAATTTATTGCCACTTGATTTTAATCAGACATATCCCATTTATACGCAGCACTCTCAATCTCACTTCCAACTGGGCCCTACCGCTAGTAAATTCCATGAGTCAAGGGCCCCCCTCGAGTAGATCTAACGTTGCTAGCAATTTGTTCCCGGCCACTTGCATGCAGTGGAATCGAGGTCTGCCATGAGCGTGTTTTCAATGCAGCTCTAAAGTGGAGATCATGGTTGTTTCAAAAAAAAGGGAATCGAAAAAAAAGGGTGGAGATCATGGTAGATCCCTGCTACCCACCCCCCCCCCCCCCCCGCCCACCACACGTGTCCACTCGAGGACTACGAACGGTCCGGTGTTTATAACCCCCCTCGACCTTCTTCTTCCATGAGCTCGTGTCATTTCCCCTAGTCTGTCTAGTCCCAAGACCCCAATCTACACCTGCCGCGCGCGCCGAATTTCCCTCGTTTGCACTACCTCCTTCCCTTGGTGCGTCATGAAGCGTACGCATGGAGAAGATCCGGAGGTGAAGCCAGTTGAAGGCGAAGCAGCAGATGGCTCGGTCGTCGCCAAGCAGACGGAGGGGTCTTCTCCGGGCACGAATGCTGCTCGTCGCCGCGCCGTCGAGGGTGCGGACTCATCCGTCCAGCCAGTAGCCGTCGCCGCCGAGCAGCAGGTGGTAGCCGTCGCTGCCGAGCAGAAGTTGGTAGCCGTCGCCGCCGAGCAGCAGGTGGTAGCCATCGCCGCCGAGCAGCCGGTAGTAGCCGTCGCCGCCGAGCAGCAGGTCGCCGACAACGTCGTGGTGCCAGCGGCAAATCTGGATGGGGGCAGGCGGCAGGCGGAGGCAATCCGGTGATCCACATCGACGACCCCATCGCCGTTCAAGAAATCTTCGACGCAATCGCGGAGAATGATGAGTTCGAGGAGGAGGTCCCTGATGAGGAGTCCGAGGTACTACATGGCTAGCTTCTCTAGTCGCAGCCGCAGTTTTCACTGTTCATACATTGGATTTGCTCAATCGTGTACAGATTCTTTTGCTCTTGAAGTAGGTTAGTATATATATGATTCGATCGGTTGATTGATGCATCTGCCATCTAGTCACAAAACCCCAATCCGTCTAGTCACAAAACCCCAATCTGCTCATCTGCCATCTAGTTGAGTTTGCTAGTTGAGTGTAGATTTCGACACACAGCAGGCCTATAACATTACATTTCTATTCCTTACTGATCCCAATGATTCCATTTTGCCCCAAAATAGTGCAAGGGCATCTGATGGTCTCGTTTTCTTAGGGATGGTTAGTGGCCCTGAGGCAGCAATGCACATAAACAATATAGGTTGTGCTGTTGGTATTTTGGTTCTCCGACTCCATCGCTGAAAAAAATGAGGCCCTAATTTTTTCTCATATATGGAACCTAAATATATAATATTTGTATTGTTTCTGATCTATGAATGCGTTGTATGATGCATTTGTATATCCCTGGATATTGTTTGGTACGATTACATTTCAATTTCTTATTGTGGCCAATGATTCAAATTTGCCCCAAAGAGAGGCAGACACATTGGTGTCAAATTTTTACAGGGATGAGTGAGCGAACCTGGGGCCATGTACAAGATCAATATAAGCTGTGCAATTGTTACTTGGTTCGCTTACGCCATCTCTGTAGAAACTTATGAGGCTGCAATCTTTATTCTACATTCATAGAACTATGATATTTGAATTATCTATTCCATGCATTCATAGTGTATAAGAATTACATTTTATTTTGTCACCGAGGCCGATGATTGAAATTTTCCCCAAAAGAGTTCAAGTGGAGACACGTATGATGGTGTCGTGTTTTAGGGATGGGTTGGTGAACCTGAGGCAGCAATGCACACAAACAATATAGGTTGTGCTGTTGGTACTTTGGTTCCCCAACTCCATCTCTGAAACAAATTTTGAGGCCCTAGATTTATTCTCATATGGAACTACATATATGATCCTTGAATTGTTTCTGATCTTTTAATGATTGGTATGATGCATCTGTATATGAATGGTTTTGATCATAAGTATTTTTAACATGCACCTGAGGATTAATTTTTTGGTTTTTTATTTATAATTACAATATTTAGGCTTGTTTTTTTACCTGACTATGTATATTCCTGAATAATGTTTTGTACGATTACATTTCAATTTCTTATTGTGGCCAATGATTCAAATTTGTCCCAAAAGAGAGGCAGACACATTGGTGTCAGATTTTTTCAGGGACGAGTTAGTGAACCTGGGGCGATGTACAACAACAATACAGACTGTGCAATTGTTACTTGGTTCACTCACGCCGTCCCTGAATAAACTTATGAGGCCGCAATCTGATGCAATTATTTGTCATTGTGTTGAGATGAAATGATATATGAACCGATCAAACTATTGCTGAGATGCTTTATCTTTGATATCCACGAATATATTGTCTTACATATACACGTTGTCAATTCTTGAGTTGTAATACAATTCAATCATATATACGAGTTCTAAGTTATGTTCTTAAAAATCAACAGGAGGATGATGATGAAGTGGACGCTAGCAAGGAATCCAGGGACAACAAGAGCCGCTACGTACTGAGGCGGTTACGGTGTGGGCTAATCCGTTTCCACCGTAGGGGGAGACTATTTTGCCCATTCTGTGGCAGAGCAATCAACGTGGACCTTAACAGTATGATCCAGCACGCGGAGAACGTTGGCAGAGGCGGAGGCAGAAGCCATAGGCCGATTACCTTGGTGCGGCACGCAGCCTACGGCAAATTCCTCTGGAAGTATGTCAGGACTAGCCTGTATCCCATCGACTAGGCTGTCGCTGCCTCCTGCTGATAAACCCCTGCCCTGCTAGGCGTCTTCGTGTCCCGGCCTCCTTCTGTAGCCCCTTCTTTTATTTTGTTCTAGTTAATTATTACCTGTGTGTGGCATGTAAGACAATATATCCGTGATGTCTCTAGTGAACCTTATATATTAATCTACTCCTTTATATGGAGTGCCTTAAAGTTTCTAGTGTTAAATTATATTTACTGATCATGCTCATGCACACTACAAAATATTTCTAGTGCTCGATTATATTATAATTGTCAAGAAATACATCAACAAGTTAAATTGGTTCAAATTTTGTATTGAAGTAACTAAATGTATCACACACATAATAAACTAGAAACTAAAATCTAGTTCAAACACATAATGTATCACCACCACTTGTTGTCGTCCTTGACTTGCCTCCCCTTCAGCCGCTTGATGTCGCCACCGTCCCAAGATCCCTGCTCGTCCTGAAACCGCTTTCTGTCCTCCTCGCGCTTCTTCTCCTGGGCTAGCTTGCAACCAGGGCATAGCTCTCTCGCGAAAAACCCCGCCTTAACCATCCCATCTTTCATGGTAATGAGCTTACTATACAACTCTTACGCCATGTAGGCGTCTCTGGCTGCATACTCGAGGCGCGCCTGTCTCATCGGCTTCCACTCCTAGTAGTCGTGATCGAGTCGCTTCAATTTCTTCAGTTTTTCATAGGATTTATCGATGATTTCCGCTGCCAGATCACCCATGCCATCCTTCACTGGGTATGATTTGATCTTGTACAGATTTTGGATGTCGATGTGGTGCCCCTCTGGGATTTTTATCAACGCACGAGAAAGCATAATAGTGTCATTTGTGATATCCATGCTAGTGAAAGTTATCCCTTTCCTACACAAGAACTCGACCAGAGCCGGACAACGCATCTCAGTTGGTTTACTCCTGCACTTAGATGGTTCTAGGGATGTAAGGGAACAAGGGATGCAGAAGTGGTGATCTCAAATTTAAATTTCACATACCTGCAGAAGTGGTAAACGAGGACATCCTCATGTATGGCGATTTGCATGACAGCGATCTCTTGCGGAGGATTTTTTCGCTTATTTGCACGGGTGTACTCCAAGTCTATCCCCACAAACTTGTGCTTCTCTTTCTCAAGCAATTGCTCAAGCCTGGCGAGAGTTGTCTCCACAGTCGCTTCATCATTTGTGTACACCACTGTCAAAGTCGTGGTACCATGGGCAGGGACCAAGTGGGTCTCTGTTGTGCGTTTGCAATCAGTCTTGTTACAATCAGTCTTGTTACATGTTTGCTTGCTGCCACTCTTATTTCAGATTGCAATTACCACTTATAATCATCCATATTACTTGTATTTCACTATCTCTTCGCCGAACTAGTGTACCTATAAACCTGACAAGTGTATTGGGTGTGTTGGGGACACAAGAGACTTCTTGTATCTTGATTGCAGGGTTGCTTGAGAGGGATACATTTAACCACTTCCTCCCTGAGTTCGATAAACCTTGGGTGATCCACTTAAGGGAAACTTGTTGTTGTTCTACAAACCTCTGCACTTGGAGGCCCAACACTGTTTACAAGAATAGAAGCGTGCGTAGACATCAGGGGCGTCGAAAGTGTCTTCTTGAGGTCTTCAAAGGCGTGATGAGCTTCTTCGGTCCATTAAAACTTATCTGATTTTCTCATAAGGGCATAGAACGGTAATGCTTTTTCTCCTAATCGAGCAATGAAACGACTAAGTGTTGCCACTCGCCCGGCCAGCTATTGCACTCCTCATAAATTTGTTGGTTTTTTCATTGTTAAGATTGCTTGTATTTTCTCGGGGTTCGCTTTGAATCCTCTTGCTGATACCAGGTATCCAAGGAGTTTCCCTGCTGGGACTCCAAAGGAACACTTCATCAGGTTTAATTTGATGTAGAACTTGTCTAGGTTGTTGAATGTTTCTTTGAGATCCTTGATAAGTGATGAGCTTTGCTTTGATGTAACTATGACATCGTCAATATACACTTGTACATTTGTGCCAATTTGGTTTCCATGGCAACTTTGCATCATCCGTTGATATGTTGCCCTGGCTTTTTTTAGGCCAAACCGCATTGTTGTTTAGAAAAATACACCATAAGGTGTGATGAACATTATTTTCTCCTGATCCTCCTCCTTCATCCGAATCTGATGGTATCCTGAGTATGCATCCAGAAAGGAAAGACGTTCACATTGTTGGGTCCGCAGCATAGAACACAAAAAAATTCCTACGGTGTGAACTACACGCCAAGATCTATCTACTAGGTACAAAGCAAAGGGTGGACATACATCCAACGAGAACTTACCCTCGAAGACAACGAGTTTTGTTAACGAGTAGGAACTCGTGGTTGATGTAGTCGTACACTTGCCAATCTCAAGATCATGAGGAAGTCCGAGCGCCGCAACTCAGCAGCACATCCGCACTCGCACACACGTTCAAGCCACCGGACAACCTCCACCTCCTCGCTCCAGCGATCCAGCAGAAGCAGCAACTCCTTCCAGACAAAATGCCACCGGGAACATGTATCTCGCTAATCCGAGACCATGGGGGAATAATTCTAGAGGGGGAGAGAGATCCTTCACAAGGAGGTGTGAGGATGAAGGAGGGAATGGGTGGCCTTTTATAGGAGGAGGGGGTACCCCCTCTCTCCATGGTCGGCGCATGGGGGGGTGACCCCTCACCTCCCCCATTCATGTGGTGGTAACCCCTCCACATTAAAATGCCTCTTCACATTCCCTTTTAAAGTCTCCACTTTGAATGCATTAAAATTCTCCAAGTTTAATGCTCTCTCATTTAATAAAACTCTTTTATTAAATTTATTCCTAATTTTGTTAATTAATTTAATTAACAAACATTCACATATAGCCCCATGCAATATTTTAATATCACATGCAGAACCACTTTCTGCAATTTCACCCGAAACAATTTCCGGTTTCTATTGAAACAATTCCCGCGCTTTGCAATTCTTTCGTCTGAAACATATGTGCTCCAAAATGGTGTCCGGTAACTCTTAAGTGTGTCACCCTACGGTTCGCGAATAATGCAGACATGATTGAGACCCTTCTCCGATCAATAATCAGCAGCGGGACCTGGAGATCCGTACTGACTCCTACACATTCAACGATGACTTCTGTGATCGTGAGAACCTTTAACGCTTGTAACTAAATCCCTTTGTCTCGCGATATATTACATGTCCGAGATTCGATCATCGGTATCTCCATACCTAGTTTGATCTCGTTACCGATGATACATTGCAAATGTATCTATAATTTTTGATGCTCCATGCTTGGTTTTATCCACTTTCTTGTGTTTTGTCCACACTTTGGAGTACTTTTCATATGATTTCTTGGACTAACCTATTAACAAGAGCCACAGTGCCAGCTGCCTGTTTTCTGCTGTTTTTGGTTCCAGGAAAGTCAGAAAATGAATATTCTCGAAATTGGACGGGACAAAAGCCAAAGTGCCTATTTTTCCAGAAGACTCATGGAGCCAGAATACAAGACGGAGGAGGGCCAAGGGCTAGCCACACCACCCCTAGGCGCAGGCTGGGCCTGGCCGCGCCAGGGCATGGTGTGGTGGCCCCAGGCACCCCCTCGGTCTCCCTCTTCGCCTATAAGAAGCCTTCTAACCTAAAAACTTCGGGGGGTTCGACGTTTTTCCACGAAAAGTTCCGCTGCGCTGCCGCCACCGAAGGGGAGATTCGGGGGATAGAAAGTCTATGTTCCAGCACCCTGCCAGGACGGGGAAGTGCCCCCGGAGCCATCTCCATCGATCTCCACCATCATCTCCATCGACCATCCATGTTTCCCCCATCTATGAGTGAGTAATCCCCCGCTGTAGGCTATGGGGATGGTAGGGATTGGATGAGATCGTTCATGTAATGGCATCAGATTATTAGGGCACGGTGCCTAGTATCTTTTATTAGTGCTTTATGACTTTGTTGCGACTTGTTGTGCTTAATGCTTGTCACTAGGGCCCGAGTGCCATGATTTCAGATCTGAACTTATTATTGATTCATTATGATAGTATTGTTCTTGGTCTTATCTGCAAGTTGTATACACACGTCGTTGTCCGGAACCTATGGCCCCGAAGTGTCAGAAATCGGGATAACCGGAAGGGAAAGGCTTTGATGTGAGGATCACATGTGTTCACGGAGTGTTAATGCTTTGCTCCGGTGTTCTATTAAAAGGAGCACCTTAATTACCAGTAGTTCCCTAGAGGCCCCGCTGCAAACGGTCTGGCAGGACAAAATATGTTGTGCAAGTTCTCATTGCGAGCACGTATGACTATATATGGAACACATGCCTAGGATTGTCTAGTACTTGGGTGCTTTGTCTTATTTATCTGTAATTGCCCTATGTTCTGATTGCTATGTGAATTGTCTTGTACATGCAACACTCGTCCATCCATCCCTATGCCTACCGCACTCGAATCCCATTGTTTACTGCTTTTGTTACTACTATCTTTGTTTTGCTACTTCTGTTACTTTACTATTCCTACTACAAAATTGTTGCTACTGATAAACTGCTGTGAGCAAGATTGTTTCCAGGTGGAGCTGAATTGCCAACTCAGTTGTTAAGGCTTATAAATATTTGTTGTCTCCCCTTGTGTCGAATCAATAAATTGGGTTTCACTTCCCTCGAAAATACTGCGATACACCCCCTATACTTTTGGGTCAACAACCAACATGCACTCTTTTCTCGTTCTCGTGATATAACATTCTAGTGATCACAACACTTGCTTGCAAGCTATCTCAATGTGATATCATCGAGAGGGCCCAGAGTATATCTATCCGTCATCGGGATTGACAAATTCCACTCTTGATCCATGAGCCTCAACATAACACCTTTGTAGTACTGAACCCATCTTTATAGTCACCATGTTACGGTGTGACGTTTGATGTTATCAAGATACTCTTAAGGTGTTAGCAATTAACATGATCTCATGGTCTAAGGATAAAGATTACTTCGTATGATGTTATAGCAATATAAACATAATGACTTGATCGTAATGCTATACTTCGGATGAATGTTCATCACATCATTCCACCAATGGTGTGACCTTGTTATTAACAACATCCAATGTCCATGATCAGGAAACCTTGATCATCTTGTTAATCAACAAGCTAGTCTATAAGAGAGGCATAACTAGGAACCCTTTTTGTTTATTAAAACACATGTATTGATGTTTCCGATCAATACAATTCTAGCATGCAAAATAAACATCTATCATATATGAGGAATACATAATAACAACTTTATTATTGCCTCTCAGGGCATATTTCCTTCACACATCCTGCAGTTGCATCGATTATTTGATCGATTCGCGGAAGTGGAAAGTGATCCTTTGGATAGTGTTTAATTAATACTATGAAGTCGATGCACATCCGTAGTTCTGTGGTGTTCTTCTTTGGGATGCATATTGGGTTTGTGACCCACTCTGCTTTCTATAGTTCCTTTATGAAAGTAGCATCGGTCAGGCAATGTAGCTCTTTTCCAATAGCTTTGCGCTTTGGTTCTATGAAACAACAAAGTGATTGCTTCACTGGTTTTTCTTTTGGGTCCAAATTTAGTGCGTGCTCAGCAAGTTCCCTTGGAATTGCCGGCATGTCAGAAGGTAGCCATGCAAATATTTCCCAGTGCTCATGGAGGAACTTGATGAGCACGCTTTCCTATGCGGGACCAAGGTTGGAGGCCACAAATGTCGTCTTCTTTGGATCGGTGGGGTGGATCTGTACTTCTTTAGTGTCCTTTGCAGTGTCAAAGGCCTGGTCGGGGTTGACGCATGTTGCTGCAAGGGGTTTTGTGGTTGTTCCCAAAATATTCCGAAAATTTGTTAAATTCGGTTGCCATCCCAAAATATTCCGAAATTTTGTTAAATTCCCGATCACAATTATCGGAACGTGTGAAGCTTCCTCTTATTGATATGATTCCCTTTGGTGCTAGCATTTTCATGACTAGGTATGCATAGTGAGGAACTGCCATGAATCGTGCGAAAGCCGGGCGTCTCGGGATCGTGTGATACTGCGATGGCCAGTCCATGACTTCGAATTCGAGATTTTCCCGCCTAAAATTTTCTTTGGATCCAAACACAACGCCAAGGAAAATTTTACCTAAAGGAATTTCGGCTTTACCTGGTACTATGTCGTGGAAGGATGTTTCTATTAGTGCCAAATTTGCCAAGGGATAATTCATTGCCCTAAGTGTTTTGGCATAGATCAGGTTTATGCTGCTTCTTGCGTCCATGAAGATCTTACTCATGTCGAATCCACCAATTTGTGCTTCAACTATCAAGGCCGAATGGCCCAGTCTTGATATGCAATGCGGGTGATCAGCTCTGCTGAATGTGATTTCTTGTTCTGACTAGTGGAGATGTCCGGGTGTGGTTGGTGGATCCATTTCCGCCATGTTGACTTGTCTTGTGATTAGCTTCTGAATTCTGTTGGATGGATGCCCTTTTTGAATCATCGGCATTGCCCCTTTTGACCTAGGGTAATCGTCATTTTGATTGGTTGCGTTTTGTGGTTGTCCTACTGGCGGAGGCGGTGCACCGATGGCTAACGTGCCATGCGTGGATGTGTATCCTCTTCTTGTTGCTTCGGTTACTTTTGCGCTCATAGCTCTTGCATCTTTAAGAACGTTCGGCAATCTTTCATGACGTGATTGGATTATCTTCTTCCTGCTGAATCGATGGAAAAGTGCATATTACAGGGCCCTTCCAGTATTTGCATTGCGGACATGGATGGGTCCTAAGTTCTTGGTTGATATCGCTGCGCTGATTGACCTCCTCCGCCTTCGTCCCTATTGCGGTGGTACCCGTTGTTGTAGTCGGCATTCCTCTTGTTGCCTTCACCCGAAAAACTGACCATGACGTATCTTGGTCCCGTGTTTCCATCATTGTTTCTTCGCCTCATGTCATTGCCGCGTTTATCCTTGTCCTCTTCGGGTGACCGTGTTCGTTTTTTATGCAGCGCATCTTCTCCATCAGGCCATAGATTTGCTATGTCCATTAACTATGAGACTGTCTTGGGTTTGACTCACCCCAGTTCTTCTATGAATTCTCAACGACGGAGGCCATCATTGAAGGCATCAATTTCTCTTTCATTGGATATGGATTTGGCTGCATTTTTGATGATGTTCCATCGCTGGATGAATGCTCTTATTGACTCTCCGGTCTTTTGTTTGCATGCCCGCAGTTGCTCTAAAGATGCGGGTTGTTTGAATGTGGAATGAAAGTGTCGGATGAACTTGTCTTCGAGGTCATTCCAGCTGCGAATAGAATCTTCGAGTTGATGTCTAAGCCATGAACTTGCAGCGCCGGTGAGGTGCACTTGTAAGCTTTGCATTGATATGGCTGTTCAGCTGCCCTGTAGCTTAACAATGGTCAGGTAATCTGCTAGCCAAGCTTCGGGTTCTTGGAGTCCATTGTATTTTTGACGGTCATGCGGAAGTTTAAAATCCTTGGGTACTGAGGCTTTTCGAATCCGCTGAGTGAAACAACTGGCTCCGCATAACTCGTAGTCGTCTTCATTGTCATCATCGTGCTATCTTCGGCTGCGGTTTTCGTCTCTTGTATTGCTTCGTGGCTCTAGTCCTGAAAGACACTCCCGATGTGGCGATTGTGATCGCTTGGTGTATCCTGCGTGCCCAGGGCTTCTGCGACGGTGTGGTGATCGATCGGATTGATGCATAAGTCCGTGTTCTGCTTGTGCGAGAGTTGCTCATACCATGCAGAGGTTCATTAGGGCAGAGCGGTGGAGTGTTGCACGAGGATCATCCGGTGTAGGTTGGGTTGTGATCAGGTATGTTTGTGCGGCCACAATTGCTGCTTGGGCCATTTTTGCTTTGATATTTCCTTCTTGATCTACTGACATAAATAATAGGTCGAGGTCTCTGATCAGTTCGTTTCTTTCTGCTTTGGGGATGTTCTGCAATCGAGGTGTTCCCATTCCTGGTGGTGCTCCTCCTGTTACACTCCTAGACCTTTGGGTCAAGATGAGTTGTGCCCGTCGTAGGATAGATTCGTCAGCTAGCCTTTTTATTTTGTTGGAGTTTCCTCTGCATCTTTAGTAGGTCTCTCTTCTTGTGGTGAAGCAGGTACTGATATGCTAATAGATCTTCATGTGAGGCGTCAGCTGTCATTGGGAACACACCCTAAATTGCTTCTCTGGCCTTTTTCCATGCCGTCACTGGTAGCCGAAGGGTCCATCTCTCTCCCCCGTTTGGTTCTGCTCTTCCTCCTAGGACTATGCGGTTATCCACTATTCCTCCTCCGTTTCTATGGTCTCCTTCTTTGCGGTGATTTCCTGCATTATCATCCGATAAAATATCATTGGGATCGAGGATAGGGTTACCATTAGAGTCACTCAGTGTCGAGGTGGCTCTGTTGATCATGCACACTTGGTGGCGTGTAATATATGAACTTGTGGCGTCGTCATCTGAGTTGGAGGAGATACTGTCGGGTGGATTGGAGAATTCTGTTGATTTTTGTTCTGGGTAGATTTCTGCCATCCTTATCCCGAAGTCGATGTTTTCGCTGCTTTCCTCGGGTTTGGAGCTTGCTAGGCTTTTTCCGCATGGTGGAGTTAATGGGGAATCTGATCCGAAGGAGAGATTGTCATAAAGACCATCAAGGTCCCCCAGATTCGTCTCATCTTCTTGTTTTCGTCGGGTGCTTCGATTTTCGCCACGACCTCCATGGAGGATCCGACAGACGATGTTGGAACTGCCGTAAGCGTAGTTTGTTCCATCGACAGTTCTGATGTAATCGGGGCCGAAGGGTGTGGCTCTTGGGGGTTTCAACTTAGAAGTGGAAGCTTCCAATAATCAGATCGGATCCACCGTTGAAATCGGCGGTACTATCACAGGGGTGGTTGGGCGTGGATCTTCTTTCGTTGGGTTGCTGCTTGGAAGAGAGAACTCTGCCGAATCCATGGTTCCAGCGTTCAAGTTTCCCACAGACGACGCCAATTGACGAGGGGAGATCTCAACAATGTCCATGAAGAAGGACTTAGGGTTTTGCGGAAAAGAGAACGTTGGGGATTTCGTCGGATGTTAGGAAACAATGGAATCAAAGTCGCCTAAGTAGTAAGAAGAATCGCTCTGTTACAGATCGCTTGGGGATTGTTTGATGCTTTTCCTAGGCTTCTCTCGCCCTATATGTAATAGGTCGGGTCTCAAAGCTGTATGCGGATAGGTTACATGATTACAACACCAACTCGATGTCGGTCTTTGTTCCTCTTTCCTAATATAACTATAATCTTTGTCGATTGCTCCTTTGGATCTTCATTTGGACTCTTTATGGACCGTAAGCCTTTCCGTAGGCCCTAGGTAGCAAATCATAGGGACCCGAGTAATCATACCTATGTCAGGAGGATAAGGGGAGGAAGGGGAGAACAAGAGAAGAAGTGGAGAAGTGGAGTAAAGGAGAGGAGAGAAGGAGAAAATGGAGAGGATAGAAGGAGAAGAGAGAGGGGGAAGGGGCTCCAGCGGGATTCGAAATTCGAATTCCGCCCAACAATTCTAAGGAGCATATTGGAGATATGCGCCACATAATTGTCTCCCTTTTTTATTTTTTTGTGAAAAAAAATCTTCTTTCGGTTATAACTTTTTACTCTTTTTAAATTTGAGGATTCTATAAGATCAAAAATGGCCTCTGGCCGTTGAATTCGAGTAAGAAATGTTGAGATGGTCGGTTTGATAGGTTAAACATTTTTTCCCTGATATCGTATGCAAAAGTTATGGCCGTTTTACCATGCCATGAGATTTTTTTTTTGCAAAATATATCAAAATTCATGTTTTTCGATTTTCTCTACAACTATACCCCAAATTATAACTACATCTCAAATGATTTATTTATTTTGAAGTTCTTATCATTTTCATTTATTTTTTCAAAACCGAAAAGGCGATCTAGGGGGATCTGTTTTGAACTTTCTGTGGCGCATATGTCTATATACACCACAAAATCATCGCTTTCTGTGCCGCATATAGACATATGTGCCACAGAATTGTCTCCCCATTAGTTAGTCCTGGGTCCCATCAAATTCAAAACAGAAATTTTTGAATTTCTATTAACTTTTGTGGCACATATCAAATTCTGATTTATTACTAAATGACTATATGTCAAATATTGTTGTCCTTTCTATTAACTTTTCGTCGGTATCGATGGCCGATGGGGGTCGGGAGGGGGCACCTCGTTGACAGACTATGCATTGATAGGTGGACCCCCGACGCATAAGGGTCTAATTCGCCGAGAATAAATCTTTTCGGCCCGGGCAGGCCCATCTAGCCCACTGTACCCCCGACGCCTATGGGCTTCATTCGCCAGTGGTAATGGCTAGCCCATCCGGGAGGCAAGTGGCCCACAACATCCCCGGTGCGCACCAGACATCTTCATCGGCGATAATTCGACCAGCCTGGCGCTTCCGTTTTCCTCTCACCGGCGGTAACGCGAGGAAGGCCTAGATGGCCTTACCGCCGACGACCCGCATGCCCACTTCGCCGACGGTAATAAATCCGTCTATAAGATTTTCCCTACTAGTGAACATCTCAAAGAATTATAATAGTACATGGGTTGGCGGTTTCCAGCTAACCTTTTTTGTTAGGAATATCTTAGCTAAGTTTATTTTATTCTTGTTAGGAGTTGCTTATTTATAGTCAAGCTAGCTCATCATAATTGCTTTGGATCTGACCATTATAGTCACGAGGCGAAACTAAGATTATGACAAGTCAAACATTCAAGAAAGTGAAGCATAATATTTTATGCCGCGAAATGCAACCGGCCTTTCTAATTGTGGTGCCACTAATAAAACTCTGTGTACAAAACATCCATGTAGCAAATAATCTCACGTACTGCTTTAGTTATTAAGCATACTTTATTAGTTCTTTAGTTGTGGTCGATTTCGCAAGGCTAATTAAATGTTATCCATGAAGACAAAAGGAGAAAGAACGTTCTTCAAACATTAATTAAATGAAAAAATGAAAAAGAAAACAATTTTCATATGGGCCTCCAAGCCAGGTAATGCTTATGGGTTTATGGCCCACTACTGGACTGGAGTGCCATTTTCTCCCCCACCCGTTTTGGAAGCCCACATCCATCTCTTTCCACCCAGAGAGAGAGAGAGAGAGATGGCCACCGTCGCCGGAGCCCGAGGCGAGAGGATGCTGCTACGGCGGCGACGGCTTCCCCTCGGCGACCTCACGAATCTCTCCTCCTCCACCTCCGGCCTCACCCGCGTCAAGCCCGCCGCGGGATCCAAGCTCCGCACAAGCCCCAGCGCCGGCAGCAGCACCAGCAGCATAGGCTCCTGCGCCTCCACCGCCCCCCGCACCCGCTGCACTCCGCCGCCGCCTCCTCCTCCTCTCTCTGGTAAGCCGCACCATCTCCGTTGCTTGTTAGAGCTAGGGTTCCGCTGGATTCGGAATCACTTGATTGTTCCTAGCCTAGAGAGTGGGGGCCTGATGGATCCCGTCCCGCCAACAGCCGCGGCGCTCCTGCACTAGCTAGCAAGCTACCGGATTGCCTTAGTCGGTTCCTATTACTAAGTTATTTTCAAATTTCTTGTCTATTACCACTATGCTGTCACTGTCCATGAGGTCACTTTGTGCTAATTTGATCCTAGGAACATATGCACTGCTTCTGCTTGCTTGCTACACTAAAGCAGCTATGCAATTTAGGGTGGTTTTGTGTGACATGGATCGTTTAATTGCAACTGCTCTGCTCAGAGGCGATGGCCTCAGCTAGTGTTGCCCAATGTTACCGCAATGCTCTACGGGAAATAGTTTTCCTGGCCACGGTGTTTTATGTGCCATTAGTGCTTGTTCTGATGTGGTGTGAAAACTATTCCCTCTTTTCCAGATTCACTTGGAGCAATATTATTCATTCTCTTTCTTTAAATTTCAAAGAAGAAACAACAGTACTAGCTTGCATGGTGAAATAACGTGCCATCTGCTCGAAGAACAATCTCAAAGGTTGCTTCCAGCACTGTACCAAATAAGAGCACTAAGACATGCTACTGAAGTGAAACCCATTTTGTCTCTTCCTAGTTTACTCCTAGTAACAAGACACGTCGGAAATTAGCACCTTATTTAATTTAATTTATTTATTGTTAGCAGTTGCTGTCATTAAGGGCAATGATAAAGCCATAAGGGACGTTCAAAGTGCTTATTCTTACCTAAAGAAGATCAAAAAGATCAGGTATGTTCACATTAGCAATCAGTTCCATGTAATGATCATTTAGAAGTTAGCAATAAATGCATAGGTAGTGCATGCTCATTGCATCATATCATTTCTGTAAAGAAATGCGCCTTCATTCTGTCAGCAAATGATACGGTAGTAACTTACCGAAACAGTCCACTGGTATTACTGATATTTTGCTGATGTCTCGCTTTCCTGGTTATGTGTTCTTTGATATTGTTCATCCACCCATTGCAATGTTGTCCTTTCTTCTGTGAGGAAGTTCATTGCAATGTAGGATATTGTGTTGTCTGGTAATCCATATAACCACTGATTCCCAGCTAAAGACAGTATTAGAAGCGAGTGAGGCCTATGACTAGGGACGGGTCTGAAGTACGGGAAGTGGAGTGTTTGGTGTTGGACACTATGTAAACCCAGTGCATATTGACTTTTTTACATGAAGCAATGATAGAAGTGCAATCAGTTTGTCCGTGTGATGCCAATCGCACAATCATTCACATTGACTGCTCCTGCACCTATTCAATGAAAAGTGGAAATACGTTGCAGCATTTTTTGGACCTGTGGGTATTACATTTACAATCATTTGGCATTGTAGCCTTTGTCTGCTCCATCATCATGTTTGGTATCATATCCATATTGTCCATCGCTTTGCTCCACTTAATTTTTCCTGCTTCCTTTTGTTTGGCTTGGTGTGACGTTCTGTTTCTGCAATGCTTAACATAAGTCCAATTTCGACGTTATCATGGCTATTTCATATATATATATATATATATATTGATCTTCCCCTTGTATACTACCAGTAAACCAAAGGAAAAGACTGGGGACGTGCTGCCTGGGACATCATCACCTCCCAGCAAAAAGACAAGGAAGGTATATGAGGTTTCTGCTCAAGTATAGTACGTTAGCTTTTTTATTTGGCATCTAGCAGGCCTTCTTGTGAAAATTGCGAGGACCCTGTTTGCTACCCTGTGTATCTTTCTCTCCATTCCATGGAACTCTCTTTGGTTCTATTATGTAGTTCTGTAGAGAACCGTGACCTCTTATATATTACCTCGATGTTCTTGCGTCTTAGGTAACATGGGAACAGCAGCCGCACATGGACGAGAGCTCTGATGAGCTGTTACCAAGCCAGGATTTCATCGATGAGCGGAGGGCCTACTTTGCGGAAATCGATGCAGTTGAGCTGGTCGAGGAGTTTGTTTCATCAGGAAGTGATCTAGAGTAGATGTTTCGGGCCTCTCGCTTCTTGCTTCATAGAAACATCTATAAGGGGAGGGGGACGGGGGTATATAAATACAGGTAAATAGAAAAGAGCTTATCACATATTGCACGGATGATGTCCTGGAGGTTGGCAGAGTTTCGTGGTAGAGTGCAGAGTGAAGTAAAGTGTTGTCAGTAGTATATCTTTGTGTCAGCTGCAAGTGATGCAGTAAGTCGTCCAGATCGCCATTTCCTCTTGTACTACTAGTAGTAAGCAGTCTAATCGTTAAACCAGTGTCGTAAATACTGGGTGGAAGTGATGCAGTGAGGTTACAGAGGGTTTTATGTTTGTTGAACCCAGTCCGGCATGGTTGATTATGATGATAGGAGTACTATATATATGTAATCTTGTCTATCGCGACATCTCCTCTCCTAGTAACAATCAAGCAGTCTGATCGTTAAATCGGTGTACTTAATATTTTCATTTTATTTGCGAGAATGTGCAGTAGGATTGCTGCGGCACCATTTATATGTGATGGGCTTACACAGGAAAGATTGAGCGGCAGTTCGTATCCTAGGCGGCGGCGTACGAGTTCTTTTGTGCAAGGAATGTGTAGCCAGCTTCTGCTAGGTCTCTAGCCCTGAACCGACTTGGGATAGATTTGTAATCCTAGGTCGGCCATGTAACCCAGGTAGGGATCGCCTTAGACGACAGATTTAGACGGTTTACACAATCCATAGGCAACCTTTTAATCTACCCAAAGATAATTAATAGACACGCAGGAATAGGTTCTTTACCTCGAGAGTGAGGGGTTGAATCTAGGTACAGTGTTGTGCAAATCTCGTCCCAGGGAAACTTCGTGCCTCCTAGTTATAAGCTTCGTAAGCCACCCCGATGACTACTACCGTGATGAAACCATGACAATAACTCTAATTTTATGCATGGATTATAGTGATCTTGGTTAGATATTGTACTTCAAGAGTCCTAATTGGTTAGTATGCTTGTCTTCTCCTCATCCCCCCACCCTTTCCCTCTAAATTTTTTTATAGGACTCCAATCAGGCGCAGCATTTTCTTGTGCGACACAATGATTGTTTTGACATGTGGCGGTGAAAAAGGACCGGGAGAGTGAAAGTTTTGCCATCCTGTTGGTGGTCCCATAAGTCGAATGGGTGATTTGGAGGGTGCACTCTCTAAAAATTCCGAAAATATATGCCACCGCCTTCGAGCATTTCTGATTTTATTTAGGAAAATCTATTCGGTGCACTTGATTCATTCTCAAATAAAATGACATTGTTTACCAGTTTAGGAATTAAAAATGTAGGGGGATCATCCTCCCAAAAAGCAGCCAACATTATCAGAAAAACTATACCTAACATGAGCTTTGCACGAAAGTAATTGTCCGGAAGCGACAAAATCGCAGCTGGAGATGCTGCCCCCACCACCTTTCATTGTCCCAGTAACCTGCGTATGTACAACTTGAACAAGAATTGGTATTGGTGTCATGGGGATACTATAGTATACTTAGAGCATTATATATAATGGGAGGTGCTTAGAGGGGTGTTTATAAAAATAAACCAACCATTTTGCTAAGCATTGGTGCTTATTTGGATTGAAGAGGTGCTTAGTTAGGCATCCACCTAGTATAAATAAGCACCGGTGCTTAACAAAAACCGGTTTATTTTTCTAAGCACTTCCCTAAGCACCTTGTATTGTACGTGCTCTTAGGGATGCAGAAGTGGGATACCACTTTTAGACTACTAGACTAACTCAAAACTAAGTGGGATAAGTGGGTTAAGTTAGATTTGACATATCCTGCTTATCTCATTTATCCCATCTAAATTAGAGTTAGTCTAGTAGTCTAAAAGTGGTATCTCACTTATCCCGATTGTTCCACCTCTGCATCCCTAAGTATACTAGGACTACTTCTTCAATCCGTGGTCGAATGATATGGTTTTACTTTTTTTAAACAGGACCAGGTCTATGTTATTTATTTTCTTTTTGTTCGAATTGGTCCATGTTTAATCCATAATATACTTTGCATATAAGTACAGTGAGATGCTCAACAAGTTCTCTTCGAAATAGTATAATGTATTGGTGATGATATGATGGGGTGCCGGTGCCGGCCGGCCGTGTTAGCCGTACGTGCGCGGGACTGTTCGAATGGAACAAAATGAGGCGCCCACGGAAGAATCGCCCGACACGCAGGCAGACAGACGGCGTCAGCTAGCTATACCAATTCACCCACCTTGTTATTGGTGGCTGCCTAATGAGTACAACGGCTAGCTGGACATGTTCCCGTCGTCGGCCGGCGCGGCCGGCACCGATTCCATCAATACATATACGTACCATGATGATGATCCTGGTGGTCTGGGCTGAGCCAACAAACCGAGGATCCATCGATCGATTCGATTGAGGAGGAGGATGGGCGAGAAGGTGGCCACGCTGCGGATGGCGCGGCTGGAGCTGGAGGACCTCTACCGGGCCGTCCCCGACGACTCCGTCGAGCTCACCTTCAAGGACCTCGTCGCACCGCCACCAGGGGCGGCTGTCTCGCCGGCTAAGACCTTGGCCGCCATCGTCGAGGACGAGGACAACGAGCGCCACAGCAAGGCGGCACTGATCAGGTCCTCCACCAACATCTTCACCTACAAGGTCGACTCCGACACCGACCGCGACGACGATCACCAGCAGCACGACCAGGGCGCCATCTACCCGACGTCCGCGGCAGGTTTCCAGCTCTCGCCTTCTCCTTCTCCCCCTCCGGCAGGACGCCGCTCCCGTTCTACCGCCATCAGACCGTCGGAAGGAACCGAGCAGCAGCAGCTGCGAGGCGGCAATAATAACAACATGCTACGCCGGAACGGCGGCGTCGGCAACTACAGGCGGCAGGGCATACCGCACTCCAACCTCTGCGCGCACTGCAGCACCTACGTGCACATCCTCCGGCACCGCTGCCTCGCCTGCGGCCGCGTCTACTGCCGCCGCTGCGTGGGCGTCGGCATGGGCGAGATGGCCGAGGGCCGCAAGTGCGTCGACTGCCTGGGACGCAAGTACAGCCACCGCTACATCCACAAGGCCGGGCGGACCAGCTCCACCGCTGCCGGGCTGCTCTGCTCCTGCGGCCTCCATGGGTGGGGGAAGGGCTCCTCCGCCCTCAGGGCCGAGGAGCTTCTCTGGGCCGAGAAGGGCCCCGCCCCGCGCCGGCGACAGCCCTCGTCGTCGTCGTCCACCACCTCCATCTCCGCCTCCTACAGCACCGGGGCTGGCGGCGGCGGCGGGTACTCCGCGTCCATGAGCATGACCATGATGAGCATCAACAGCGGCGCCGGCGGTGGCGCAGGGTACAACAGCAACAGAGTCGTCGTCAAGCAGCCGACGTCGTCCTCCTTCGTCGCCAACTCCACCTTCTCCCGCGGTGGCGCCAACCCGCACGCACTCCCTCTCTAGAGAGATCAGATTATTCAGTGATTCATCATATGTTCTGCCGTGTAATTCCATTTATTATATTCCATCAGTTTTGCATCATTTTTCGAACATACTTATATGTACTTGTAACACACATATATATATATCTAAGTTACTTGCATGAGTTCCTAGAAAACTTGGTCCGGGGTTGTAGTGAATACAAAAAATACTGGAAAAAGTTCCTTGAGTAATTTATTATTCGTTTCTGCTTCAGTGCGCACCCTCCTGAAAACCAAAAGTTTGGGAAAACACATGGACGGCTGAGATACGCGCGGACAGTTCAACGACGGGGGACACGATCGTCCTTCCGAAATTTTCGGAGCTGCTCTGAAAAAAAAGAACCGTAGAACCCCGCGTAGAAGCCCATACGGCCCGTTCACCAGCGCGTATTATACACGTATGCACGTGGGTGCCGAACCGTCCGCTTCCTTAAGTAGCATAGTCAGTTGGTCTGCGCTCCAACCACTTCCAGAAATTCCCCAAATCAGATAGCAAACCCTGGCTAGCCATCTCTCCATAAACCCTCGATCGCGCCGGCCGTCCATGGAGAAGGGGAAGCAGGTGGCGGCGCCTGCTGACAACACGGAGAAGGGGAAGCAGGTGGTTGCGGGCGCTGAGCACGCAGAGAAGGGGAAGTAGGTCGCGGATGCAGAGGGAGGCAATGGGAGCTCCGGCTTGGGTGGGCCGACCGTCTACTCCGGTGTGCATCCAATGAAGCGGAAGTTCGAGACGGAGGCGCAGATCAGGCGCAAGAAGAAGAAGAACCTGAAGAACAGGCTGCGTCAGTAGAGGAAGGAGAGGGGGAGAAGATCTACTCGCCTCCCGACGTCGAGACCTTCCGCGAGTCCGACAGCGATGACACCGATGAGGTAAGTCCAGATCTCTCTCTCTCTCCTAGTGTTCTTGCCGCCGAGGTCTGCCTCGTCCTGTTCTTGCTAGGGTTTGTGGTGCTAGTAGGGTTAGATGCGCCTAGCGATGCTAGTTTGTGCCAGGTTAGATGCGCTGTAGATTAGCTACTAATTTCCCCAGGACCCTTTGGTGACGTTCTGATAGATGTAGGATCAAGTAGGCTTTTGATTTGGCAGGCTAGGTCGTCGAGTGGTTCCTCTTACTTTGAATGTTATGATATCTGTAATCTGTGCCAGGTTTACATGCGCCTAGATGATGTAGCTTATGCTTGGCCTTTGTGTTTGAGTTTTTGGTCTTGAACGATCTGACAAGTAAGAACCTGGCATTTTGTTTGCAATGAAAATGGAATGGGATGTTGCCTATTGATCTACACATATAATTGATTTATGAGTTCTACTTGCGACCACTTCGAGATTATAAATTTAGGTAATGTGACCATGGATAGCTAGTTTGTGAATCTGCTTGTAGTAGTTAAGTAAAAGAGACATGGGAATCTGTACCAGGTGCATGTCATTATACTGTTGTACTGTTGGGTAGAATGTATTTGGTATCATTTACTTTTCTTATTAATTTAGTTCATTACATCATCTGATCACTTTATACTGAGCTAAATATACTCTGTCAATGTACTCATAGTGAGAGTGTCTGCCTTGCTAATTTGCTAGTCTTTTGAAATGCTTGTCTCACATAGACCATATGGTTCTAGTACATTCATGATAGTTGTTTTGTATTTGTATTTGTAAAATATTTGTAACATATCAAGAATTTGTGTAGTTGCAGTTGAGGAGCTGAAAGTTTATGTGTTTTGTTACAGATGCATAAATTCCTGGTTGTAGTACTGCTAGTAACAGTTGTTGTTGTCTTGCTTCATTGGTTTATTCTTTTTGTTGCACTACTACTTTCAGTAGTTGTTTTCTTATGCTCCACACATAAGTTGGTAGCTAATGCTGATGTGATCTAGCTTAAGATTATTACGTGTCATACAACATTCTGCTTCATAGGATTATAATATTTACTGCACTACTGCTTTCACCACATGGGTTATTCTGCTGCAAACTTAAGTTGGCATCTAATGCTGCAGTGATACAATTTAAGATTAATAAATGTGATAGATCAATCTGCTTATAAGGCATAATTTTTTGTTGCACTAATGTTTCCATCATGTTTTGTTTTGCTGGACACATTTGATTTGTACATAATGTTGCTCTGATCTAACTTCATATGTGTGACATATTAACTATTTTGTTATGATTTTTAAATGTTCAATTAAAAAGAAATTGTCCAAGTTTACCGTTGTATAATATGTGGCACATATAGTCTTATTTCACATAGTAATTATTGTAAACCTTATTTCATTTCACAAATTTCCACAGGAGTCAGACGATGTCAGGAGTGACATGGAGGACAGGGACCGCAAGAGTCGTGCTATGCTGAAGAAGCTCAAGGCTGGGGACATCCCCTATCTTCTAGGCCTAGGGCAGTACCAGTGCTCGTGGTGCTTTCGGAAGGAGATGCCAAAAGACCACCTGGGAATGCTGCAGCATGCTACCTACTATGGAACTGACAACCAGAAGCATAAGCCCCACCTGAAGGCCAAACATGCCGCTTATGGCGTGTTCCTGCTCAAGCACCTCCCCCAAGCGTAGATTGTGTCTTGTCTGTCTCTTTGCTAATATGGTTGTTATGTTTAGACTATGTTTATCTGTGATGTGTTGAACTTGATGTAGTTGGTTAATTACTGTGGTTGAACTTGTGTTTGAACAATCTAATGTTCGTGCTTAACAAGGTTGTTTCATGTTTAACCTGGTTTGTTCTTGATATTTTTAATCCTGTGCATAAGTACTCTGGTTGTGTATTTGCGGGAAATGGTGGCATAAAGGGAAAACAAGGAAATCTATGGAATGTATATGTATTTGGGTTTCTTTAGCTAGTTGATAATGGGTTAAATTAAATGATTAGCTGCATTACATTGATTAAAGTTTCACTTTTAGTGTGGCATCAACGGTGCATTTGTGGTAACAGTCTTATGTGAGACTCTAAGATTAGCCGGCGGTGGTAGCACTGGTTTACAGAAATGTATGTCAGTGTAGGGATAGCGTTTGGGTTTTATAAGAGGAATACAACTATGAAGGCCGGCCTAATAAGACACCTAGGTAATGCGGCCTGGCTATTTATAAGAGAAACAGAAACCCTAACTTCCTCTCACCGCCTTCCCAAAATAATTGTGGTGCTGCCGCCGCAGCCATCTACCGTCGGAGTTGTCGCCCTGGTCTCGATCCTTAGTGGCCGCCATGTCTGTTTCAAGGTCGTCCCGCACGTCGCATAATCGAAACCGTCCGCCCTACATTCCCCTGGTCCCTGCTCCGACTGTGGCGTCGTCGTCAATAGGCATGTCTCCGGCACCGATGACCATGATGGCTGGGTCTTTTACAAGTGCAAAACTCATGGGGTAAGCATTTTGGTTTGATTTTCATGCAGTCGATGGCGCATGTACCTACACTATGAGCAGTGTTCATACAAAATTAAATGTTTGATATTCAGTGTTCCTAATTTTACAGACTGAATGCAATTTTTGGCGGTGGGAGCTGAAGTACGTGGAGTACTTGCGTGAGAACGGTATTCTGACTGGTGATGCAGCAATAGATGCTCATGGATGGGCAGAGGAGAGGAGGGAAACTCTGGAGCTAAGGAAAAAAGAAAGAGCAGCATTAAAGCCTAGGAATGAGGAACTGGTACTTATGAAGTTGGTCTCTATGGTTGATCTTCATACAGAAGCCGTCCTTCTTCTAAAATGCGTAATAGGGTTGTTAGTTGTCCTTTGTTTGTTGCTTATTCAGCAGAAATGAAAATCCATGTGCGTTGCTGATGTAATGGTATATCCTCTATGTGTATCTGTTGTATCCGTGTGTTGAATAATTTTTAAAGCAAGTGAACGTACCTCTATGCTGTCTCTGTTGTATCTGTTTTCTGATGTAATGGTACTTGGGCATGCCTTCGGCACGGTAGACGGCTAAAATCTAGGGTTTTAGGGGTGTTTCGCACAAGTACGGACGAATTGTCAGGCCAAATGTTCAAGGAATGTGCTCTCCTTTTGCACATTGCTCCACCATGCCCTCACAAGCACTCACATCCCTTTTTTTACAAACAACATGTTGCTTGGCCATGCGCTTCCCACACTGGACAGCTTCGGTCTAGGGTAGTAGGGTGTAATGCGTCTACCCGTCGGGATAGTGGCATGACTATTGATGAATGGCCTCAAACTTGTCACAATGGCTCACAATGACACACCACACACTTATATCACTTCAATGAGCAGTGATGGCATGCTTGGGCATGCCTTCGGCACGGTAGACGGCTAAAATCTATGGTTTTAGGGGTATTTCGCACAAGTACGGACGAATTGTCAGGCCAAGTGTTCAAGGAATGTGCTCTCCTTTTGCACATTACTCCACCATGCCCTCACAATCACTCACATCCCTTGTTTTACAAACAACATGTTGCTTGGCCATGCACTTCCCGCACTGACCAGCTTCGGTCTAGGGTAGTAGGGTGTAACGCGTCTACCCGTCGGGATAGCGACATGAATATTGATTCATGGCCTCAAACTTGGCACAATGGCTCACAATGACACACCACATACTTATATCACTTCAATGAGCAGTGATGGCATGCTTGGGCATGCCTTCGGCACGGTAGACGGCTAAAATCTAGGGTTTTAGGGGTGTTTCGCACAAGTACGGACGAATCGTCAGGCCAAGTGTTCAAGGAATGTGATCTCCTTTTGCACATTGCTCCATCATGCCCTCACAAGAACTCACATCCCTTGTTTTACAAACAACATGTTGCTTGTCCATGCACTTCCCACACTGGCCAGCTTCGGTCTAGGGTAGTAGGGTGTAACGCGTCTACCCGTCGAGATAGCAGCATGACTATTGATGAATGGCCTCAAACTTGGCTCAATGGCTCACAATGACACACCACACACTTATATCACTTCAATGAGCAGTGATGGCATGCTTGGAGATGCCTTCGGCACGGTAGACGGCTAAAATCTAGGGTTTTAGGGGTGTTTCGCACAAGTACGGACGAATCGTCAGGCCAAGTGTTCAAGGAATGTGCTATCCTTTTGCACATTGCTCCACCATGCCCTCACAAGCACTCACATCCCTTGTTTTACAAATAACATGTTGCTTGGCCATGCACTTCCCACACTGGCCAGCTTCGGTCTAGGGTAGTAGGGTGTAACGCGTCTACCCGTCGAGATAGCGGCATGACTATTGATGAATGGCCTCAAACTTGGCACAATGTCTCATAATGACACACCAGACACTTATATCACTTCAATGAGCAGTGATGGCATGCTTGGGCATGCCTTCGGCACGGTAGACGGCTAAAATCTTGGGTTTTAGGGGTGTTTCGCACAAGTACGGACGATCCATCAGGACAAGTGTTCAAGGAATGTGCTCTCCTTTTGCAATTACTCCACCATGCCCTCACAAGCACTCACATCCCTTTTTTTACGAACAACATGTTGCTTGTGTTGGAAATATGCCCTAGAGACAAATAGTAGTAAGGACTATTATCATATTTCATATAGTTTATGATTAAGTTTTATATCATGCTGTAACTGTATTGAGTGGAAACATCAATACTCGTGTGATATACAAACAACCAAGGGTTCCTAGTGAAACTCTGGTCACTGGTTCATTGGTCAACAGATGATCATGTTTCCTGATCATGTGGCATTTATGCCAGTTGGAAATGAGGTCATCTCATTCTGAGAATGAGATGATGAACCAATACCCAACATAAACATAGTGACCTGATCATGTCACAAAGTTCAAGTTACGATGATTAGAAATGGATCCTCTTAGACTATTCCTTAGACCGTGAGGCTATATCAATCACTGTCTCCTGAGAGTGCTTAGATAACATCAAACGCCATCTGGTAATATGATGGTTATAAAGGTGTGTTCAGGTACTCGGAGGAAACCGTAGAGGCAATATATGTCAAGAGCGGGATTTGTCCGTCCATGTGACGGGAAGATACTCAAGGGCCCACTCAGAGAAGTTATATCCAATAGTTGCGCAGCATGTGATTTGATCATGGGGATATCACTTGTCGGAACGAGTCAAGTAGCATTGTTCAGTAACGAGATTGAACACGACATGGTGATGTCATTGATCAGATCTCGGGCAATGCAAGTATCGAGTGACAAAGGGAATAAGACACGACTGTCCCGGTTCAAATGATGAAAGATCTTCGTGGAACGCACAGGGGTCACATGGCCATCCAGGTCCCTCTGTTGATCATTGGTGCGGGAGTGTCCCAACCATGTCTGGAGTGTTCCCGAACCATGGGGTGTCACCCTTAAGGGCTTGATGATGCTTAGAGAGTGTTTATAGGATCGGTGGAATCACCGAAGAAGAGTAGGGAGAAAACCGAAAGGGTTTTGGTAAGTCCGGAGGATGTCCGGAGTAGAGGTGGAAGGTGTTCCATAGCCACGGAGGTTGAATAATATGTGAATGAATGTTAAATGTTGATTTAATCATTTATTCATAATTATTTAAATAAATAGAAAATCAATATTAATGGTCAAAGGCTTAATGGGCCAATTCCGGAGGGAGAGGGGCCATTAGGGGAAAGGAGAGAGGGGCCAAGGGGGAGGGGCGGATGGGCCTAGCCCCCCGCGCGGGGCCCACTAGGGTGGCCGGCGGCCACCCCTACCCCCTCCTCTCCTTTAGTCCCACCCCGGGACTTTGAGGGAGGTAGTACCTCCCCTCCCCCTATATATAGTGGGGGTATTTGGCCAAATAAAATACACCAATAATCAATAAAGGTCTTCTCACTTTTGGGAGGACCTCCAGTTGATAGTTTCTCTCTCCCCCTCTCTCGTGACCGTGGTTCCAAGTCTGGACTGCACAAACGAGAGACATCTTCACCGCGGAGCGCAGTCGCGCTACGGGATTCGGATCCAGGAGCTCTACTTCCGCAACTGCTGCTGGATCGGGGAAGCGGGAGTCATCGTCAGGCACCAGACGTGTGTAACTCCCCGCAAGGTGTCGCACTTGAGGCACTCAAGTCGTTGGAGCCAAGGAGCGCAAGGACTTCATCACGACCTTGAGGTCGGCTTCGGCTCGTCTACATCAACCACGCTCTCCTGAGCGTTGACAACGCTTTTCGGTCTTCAAGGGTAAGTTCGCGAAAAGCCCCTCCCGTTACTGTATTACTAATAGATAGGTCCTGGCAGCTTCAGGGGTTCAGGGGCGTAGAGTAAAATTTATTGTTTTCATACGCGGAACCCCTACAGTGGTATCAGAGCTAGATCTATGCGTAGTAATGCTAGTACGGGTAGAACACAAGAGATGTAGCATGGCTATTGATCTTTTAGTTGTCACCCTCCCACGTGTACTTGTGTATACCGCAGTGTTAAGTATATCTGATACTTGTTCTGTTTTGCTGAAAACAGGTCCTTCTGCATGAGAGGTGCTTGCTGGAGAGGAGGTGACGTTGCGCGTTGATGGCAAGCATGATGATGATGGCCGACGACACTCTCCCTCGACATTTATCAATTAGTTTATGTTTTAGGATGATTTATTTTTGTAATCAAGAGATTGTGAACTTCTTTAGTGTGTCTCATACTTCGTGAGACGGTTATTCATATGAGTTTGTAACAAACAGTTGTTCCACTTTTATGAATGATTTCTATTCGTGTTCATATCTTGTTTGATTACGTGTGAACTATCCTTGTTGTTTGAAACTAATTGATAATGCATGAACATTTGTAAAACATTAACTATGCCTTGTTTACAATACCCAACTTAATGATATGTTCATTAATGAATGATAAACCATTGTTTAAATTCAAAGTTATGCTGACAATATGTGAAAGTCATTCGATTTCTTATCACATATAAAGCATGCCTAAGTTCGGCAAAATAACTTGAACAGCGTGTATTACTTGAATACAAAGTGTTTAAAGAATTGTTAAAAGTAAATACATATTTTATGTATTGTGTTCTAACGAAAATGGTAATTATCATTAAATGATTGTTTAAATGTGTAAAGAAGTTCACCAAAGGAAACATGATTATGAAATTATTTGATTTGATCGAAGAGTTTCATCAATAAAAGGGTATAAATATAAAAGGATCCAATTACTATCATTTGATCAATAGTGATGAAATTCGAATTTATAAGAATGGCATAAAAGAAATTGTGAAATGCAAAGCGTTTTGAAACTTCAAAATACGAAGCATCACAATTGGATATTAGATATCAACTGGGTGAATTGAAGGCACCAAATAAATCATTGTAGTGTAGATGTAGAGACCATTAGTTAGAAATAGTTAGCACTCATTAGAATATAGTGAACCATTTGAATTCGTGAAATTTTTGGGTTTATTTGATATAACCAAAACAATAGCGAATAAGTACTTGTAGCGTATTCATTGGAAATTTTGGATACGAAACCTATGGTTGAAACCAAAAGGAAAGCAAGATTCGTATTGCTTGGATTTTGGTACATTCTTGAGAAAGCTCACTTTTAGTGATGTTTCTCTATTATGGAGCAAATGGAAGATAGTGAAAAACACGATGAGGATTCAAAACCCTGCACCAGAGTGTTGAGAAGCACAACGGACAACGTTCCTGAACGATTCTCTGCACAGAAGGAAAGAATCAATGATATTGATCATTGTGTTTTCCCCACTAGTGTTTTCACTACATGGTAGGATTCAAAATGTAATCCATATCTAGTATGGAGACATTTGTGAATCATTTGTCATGACTACTGGAATATGACATACCTACGAACGACTAAGGAAATAATGGTAAACTAGAATTATGAGAAATCCTAAAAGCAAAATTCACTTGAGATTAGAAAGCAATTCGTTGTCGAATCTCACAAGTAAAAGGGATTACTTGGAATTTTCACAAATGACTGCAAATCCATAGTGGAAAAGGGGGTGAATGAAAAAAGCACAATTTGTCAAGTATTGGACAAATTCAAATGAATTTGATTCAAATGTGCTAAATGTCTAGTGGTTTTAAAACTAGTAAAGTACTAGTATATCATAGTAAATCTCCAAGTTTGATATTTGATCAAAGGATTTTGAAGTTGTTCAAAATAGTGAGTGGATGTGCAATTTGCATAAAATTGAGTGGGAGCTATGAAAGTCTTCCTAAAAACGATATGTGAATGACATATTTTTGAGTGGGAGCTTATATGAGTAATTCTTAAGTATGTTAAGAATGAAAGCCCAAATACTTATAAATAATGATTTATAAGATGTAGAAGTTGACAATAAGTGTATTAAGATATTATGTAGTATTCCTTAAGGGATTCTGAAAGGGGTTTCAGAATAGAAGTTAATTAAGGAAATGGTCCTTAATAACTCAAATTAGGAATAATATTAAGTTCAACATCAATGGTTAAAAGGAAAGAAAAGGATGATCATCATCCACTATGTTAAGACATAGGTTCTATCTTAGAAAACCATGATGATAACGTAGCATAATATATGATCCAATATAGAACGTTTAAAGTGATTAAGTTTGAATCATGGAACATTGAGCTAAGTTTGTCCGCAGTGTCTAGTAGAGAACTGCAGACATGTTTTCCAAATCCATAAAGGATAACATATCTTAAAGCATAAAGAGTTATGTTATAAGGGAATATGTTGGAAACTCTCGTAATACCGATTAAAGTCAAGTAGGAAGCGAGGTGAATAAAACATCGAAAGTTGCACAGAGTGCACTAGTGTTTCGATGAATACATTTATAATAATAGATAAGGGTACCATCTAAAGTGTTTTATAATGTTATGGCGGGGCTAGTTCGTTTTAACGTAGAATGATGTGTCCCAGGGCACAGTGCCCATGAGAAAGCCCTCGAGGTTGATCTAACATCACTATAGGCTCCTGGAATCAGGCCTCGTTCCACTGCCATGGCGATGATGCATACACACAAATGCTATCATGTGATGATAGAGTATTAATGTCAATCCAGGTGACATTAGTAAGTTGCAAAGGATTTGGGTATGTAAAGTACAGACCCAAGACTCAACCTCTTCCATGAGCAAGCATGTTCAGGGTACCGGGTATATGGTGCCAATGATTGAGAACAAATGCAGCTAGTGTATTTGTACTCTAGTGCAAGTGGGAGACTGTTGAAAATATGCCCTAGAGACAAATAGTAGTAAGGACTATTATCATATTTCATATAGTTTATGATTAAGTTTTATATCATGCTATAACTGTATTGAGTGGAAACATCAATACACGTGTGATATACAAACAACCAGGGATTCCTAGTGAAACTCTGGTCACTGGTTCATTGGTCAACAGATGATCATGTTTCCTGATCATGTGGCATTTATGCCAGTTGGAAAAGAGGTCATCTCATTCTGAGAATGAGATGATGAACCAATACCCAACCTAAACATCATGACCCGATCATGTCACGAAGGTCAAGTTACGATGATTAGAAATAGATCCTCGTAGACTATTCCTTAGACCGTGAGGCTATATCAATCACTGTCTCCCGAGAGTGCTTAGATAGCATCAAACGCCATCTGGTAATGCGGTGGTTATAAAGATGTGGTCAGGTACTCAGAGGAAACCATAGAGGCAATATATGTCAAGAGCGAGATTTGTCCGCCCATGTGACGGGAAGATACTCAAGGGCCCACTCGGAGAAGTTATATCAAATAGCTGCGCAGCATGTGATTTGATCACGGGGATATTGTTGGGGATTGGTGAAGAAAACAAAAAAATTCCTACGTTGAACCCCAGAAACTTGCCTAGGATCTATCTATGTAGTAATGTGCTAACGGCCGGAGCGTAGAGAATACATACCCTTGTAGACTGTACGCAGTTAACATTCCGCGGGGAACGTGGTTGATGTAGTCGTACTCGAAACCGACCTCAAGGTCGCGAAGCTCCTCGCAGGTCACCCCTTGCTCCTTCATCATCTTCATCGTGCAACAGCTCCGGCTCACGACATTTAAGCGCCCCAAGTGTTGCGCCTCGTGTCTTCGTACACATCCGGTGCACGATGAGACCTCCGGCTCCCTGATCCCACCGGGAGTGCGGAAGTTGATATCCGACTAGGAATCCCTGCAGCGCAACGGCGTGCTGCGGGTGTGCCTCGATCGCACAGCCCAAACTTGGGGCCATGGTCACAAGGGCTAGAGAGAGAGGGAAGGAGGAAGTCAACCAAAGGATTTCTCCAAATATTGGTGTGTCTAATCCCACCCATGGGCACCCCTTTATATAGGGGAAGGGGGTGTGCCCTCCCCTTTGAGTTTCCCATGTGGGACTATTCAAGGGAGAGTGGGGGGAGGCGCCTTGTCCTTCATGGGTCGCCGGCCAGGGGTAGGCCCCCTTGAGGCGCCTGGGCCTTGGCCCCTTGGCCCTTCCCTCCTCCGGTTTTCCCTCATGGGCCCTTTTTCCCTAGGAAGTTTGGCCCATTAGTGGAATAACCCTTCATATTAGATTTTAATATTATATTTAATATTAATTACACTAATAAATATGTAAATACATATTAAACCTGATTCAACCCGAAACACCTTTCGGTTCCCCTTTCTATATCCTCCGAACAACTTCGAAATTCCCAGAATGATTCTGGTCCTTTATTCTTTCTCCGAACAACTTCGGATCTCTCTGCGGAACAATTCCGGCTTTCTCTCTTTCTCTACTGTGACTCCGTCTTATGAATGATCGCTCTCATCGTACCCTTAATTGTATCCTCTCACGGCTCGGGAATGCTCTAGACAGGATCTGTATCAATGATCAACAGAGGGACCAGGGATGTCCATGTGACCCCTATGCATTCCTGATGACAATGTCGTTTGAACCATCTAAATGTAGCATCCTCTTCCTTTTGTTTCTCGATACAACTTGTCCGAGATCCGATCATTGGTATCCCATACCTTGTTCAATCTCGTTCACAACAAGTTCTGTTTTCTTGTTATCGTGATATTACGTCCCCGTGACCTAGTCACATGTTGCAACATTTATAGATGTAATCTCACCAAGCCGGTCGTATGTATCTTTACCCGTCATGTGGGTGAACAAATCCCGGTCTTGCAGTCACATGTCATCTACTATTCCTTCGGAATACCCAACGTACACCTTTATGGCCACCGTATTACCAGATGACGGTTGATGCAGTCTAAGCAGCCTAGGGAAACAGTGAGTAATATGAGCTCACGGTCTAAGGAGAAGGAGTCTAGGTATAGCTGTTGTAAAAATGAACTATATGACTTGATCGTGTTGCAATCCTTCGAGGAATGTACAATCACATCATACTCCAATGATATGATCTCGTTGTTAGTCGGCATAAATGCCCATGATCTTGAAACCCAGATCATCTTCATGACCAACGAACTAGTATAAATAGAGGCTACTAGGAACTTGTTTGTTTCATACCACACATGTACCAATGTTTCTACTTGGCACAGTTATAGCACAATATGAAACTATTATAAACTAATTGAGATATGACAATAAAAACCTATTTATTATTTGCCTCTAGGGCATATCTCCTTCAGTCTCCCACTTGCACTAGAGTACAAATAAACTAGCTCGCATTTTACTCATATAAACCATATACTATATGCGTTTACAGATCATGCATGCTCATGGGAAACGTCATATCCATGTTCTGTTTTACTAGATCATTATGTCTTTTGCAAATCATTAATGTCTTCCTAATTTTGACATTCATACCATTATCTTATAATGGGTCAAAGTATTTGTTTGCCAACAAAGTGAGACTTTGTTTCTAGTGTTTATGATGACGATCGTTGATACGTCCAAAACGTATCTACTTTCCCGAACACTTTTGCTATTGTTTCTCCTCTATACTTGTGTGATTTGGATGCAACTAATGCGGACCGACGCTGTTTTCAGCAGAATTGCCTTGGTGTCTACTTTTTGTGCAGAAAATCAACTATTAGGAAAAATCCCGGAAAATATGCCAAAAATCCTATTTCACCCGAAGACTCCAGGAGCCAGAATACGAGACGGAGAAGAGCCCCGGGGTGGCCACACCACCTGGTGGCGTGGGCCAGGCCAGGCCACGCCAGGGGGTGGTGTGGGCCCCCCAGGCACCCCCTCGGCCTCTCTCTTCGCCTATAAGGAGCCTTCTGACCTAAAAACTTCAGGGGGTTCGATGTTTTTCCAAAAGGAGTTCCGCTCCGCCGCCACCACTAGATTCCATGAAACAACACCAGAAACTCCATTTTGGCACCCTGCCGGGATGGGGAATTGGAGGAGATCATCGCCATCATCATCACCATCGCTTCTCCATCGACCATCCATGTTTCCCCCATCTATGAGTGAGTAATCCCCCGCTGTAGGCTATGGGGATGGTAGGGATTGGATGAGATCGTTCATGTAATGGCATCAGATTGTTAGGGCATGGTGCCTAGTATCTTTTATTAGTGCTTTATGACTTTGTTGCGACTTGTTGTGCTTAATGCTTGTCACTAGGGCCCGAGTGCCATGATTTCAGATCTGAACTTATTATTGATTCATTATGATAGTATTGTTCTTGGTCTTATCTACAAGTTGTATACACACGTTGTTGTCCGGAACCTATGGCCCTGAAGTGATAGAAATCGAGATAACCGGAAGGGAATGGCTTTGATGTGAGGATCACATGTGTTCACAGAGTGTTAATGCTTTGCTCCGGTGCTCTATTAAAAGGAGCACCTTAATTGCTAGTAGTTCCCTAGAGGCCCCGCTGCAAACGGGCTGGCAGGACAAAAGATGTTGTGCAAGTTCTCATTGCGAGCACGTGTGACTATATATGGAACACATGCCTAGGATTGTCTAGTACTTGGGTGCTTTATCTTATTTATCTGCAATTGCCCTATGTTCTGTTTGCTATGTGAATTGTCTTGTCCGTGCAACGCCCGTCCATCCATCCCTATGCCTACCGCACTCGAATCCCACTGTTACTACTTTCGTTACTACTGTCTTTGCTTTGCTACTACTGTTACTTTGCTATTCCTATTACAAAACTGTTGCTACTAATAAACTGATGTGAGCAAGATTGTTTCCAGGTGCAGCTGAATTGCCAACTCAGTTGTTAAGGCTTATAAATATTCTTTGGCTCCCCTTGTGTCGAATCAATAAATTGGGTTTCACTTCCCTCGAAAATACTGCGATACACCCCCTATACTTGTGGGCCATCAAGACTATTTTCTGGCGCCGTTGCCGGGGAGCATAGCTTTATTTATCAAGTTCACTTGGATTCTCTATTGTTCGCTGCTATCCATCCATCATGGGTAAGTCTCGTGATGGCAAGGTTCCTATTTTACCATCCACTACAAGAAGAGGTACGGTTCTAAATACCTCTGCTGCTCTTGATTCACCATCTGTTATAAGTAAGCTCGTTACACTACCACATACACATGCTACACACACTGCTACAACTGCTGAATCTAAAACTTCTGATGCTTATGATGCTGCTTCTATTGTGCTTGATAAGAGTGGTTCATTAGGTCCTTTCCTAGATGCTACGATTGCTAGAACTATAGCTGGAAATACTGAAACACCTAATGAAGACACTACCACACCTGTTAGCTCACCTGAGTCTAGTGAGAGTTATGATACTGAAGAAGATTATGTTGAGATGACTGATGAGTTTATTAAAGAATGTAAGAACACCCATGATAGGAGCGCTGCTAAGAGTCTCCTTGAGAGGCGTACTATTAGACCCAAATTATCTCCTGCTGCTAAGTTTGCTGCTTCTCCCATAAACATTATAGATGAAGATTATGATTTCTCTCTCGATCTATCTTACATAGCTATTGTCGAGAAAGAACCTTTTTGTGGGACTAAGAATGAAAGTGCGGTAGCACATATGAATGAACTTTCTACCATGAGTGGCTTGTTTTCTGATGATATTAAGATGCGTACTTACTTTGTTGCTAAGATTTTCCCCTTTTCACTAAAAGGAGAAGCTAAAACTTGGTTTAGTAATTTACCTCATGGATCTATTGATAGCCCTGAGTGCTTGATTAGTACCTTCCTGCAGAAATATTTTCCTCCCAGTGCTAGACATTCTATTTTGCAGGAACTTTTTGATTTTAAACAGGGAGAAAAAGAGGTATTGCCCGAATCTTGGGCAAGGTTTTGTGCTTTGATTGATGCACAGGTTGGAAGTCCATTACCTAAGAATGAGCTTCTTGATATATTTTATAATGGACTAACCGAGGAATCTAGGACATACCTAGATAGTTGTGCTGATTGTGTTTTCAGGAATAGGACTCCTAAGGAAGCTGAGGAATTAATGTCTAAAATAAGCAAGAATTATGAAGATTGGACTCCTCCTAAACAAGCTATACCTGAAGTAATTGTACATGAACCATCTATTCCTGTGCCTATTCCAACATGAAAGAAGATGGGAGTTATTGAATTAAATGATGAAGTGATGAAGGAAGCTAAGAAATCTCTTAGGGAGAAGGGAATTAAAGCTGCAGATGTTAAGAATTTACCTCCTATAGAATAATTATGTAAGCCTATTCCCTACTCATCCACTATTGAGGTACACTCTCTCCAACACTTTGATGAAGGTGATATCCCTTACTTGAAACCTCCTGATCAATGCTTAGAAGAATTTGATATCTTTATTGTTAAGCAAGATAATTTTAATAAAAGGGTGCAAAATCATTTAATGGAAAACACTAGAGCTATTGTTGAGTTGAAAGATATTGTGGAAAGAACCTCTAATGATGTTAAAATGATTGTTAAACACTTTCAAATGGTTCAAACTCAAATAGATCAACTCGTTAAAGTGCAAAATGACTTGCTAATTATTGCTGCTAAAGAAAAACATGCTTATGAAATTAGAACTAGAAGTGGAGCTGCTACCCAGGATCCTCTATATCCTGAGGGGCATCCCAAAAGAATTGAGCAGGATTCTCAACAAGCTGAAAATAGTGGTTCTACTCGTAAGAAAAGGAAAAAAGAAACATAAAACTGTTGTAGAACCCTCTGAACCTGCTATAGATCCTAATAGTATATCTATCTCTGATGCTGAAACTAAAAGTGGTAATGAAGAAAATGAAGTTACTAATGAAGAAAAAGTTGAAGAAGAACTTGAAAACCACACTAAGACTACTAAATACACCAAAGAATATTTTATTGCTAAGAAACATGGTAGTGAAAGAGAACCTTGGGTCCAAAAACCTATGCCTTTCCCTGATAAGAAACACAAGTCAAAGGAAGATGAACACTATAATAAGTCTTGTGAGTGGATGAAGCCATTATTCTTGCAAATTCCTTTGACTGATGCTATTAAATTGCCTCCTTACTCAAAGTATATGAAGGACATTGTCTCGAATAAAAGGAAGATCCCTAATGAAGAAATTTCTACTTTGCTTGCTAACTATTCTTTCAATGGTAAGGTTCCTAAGAAACTTGGAGACCCAGGGATTCCAACTATCCCTTGCTCTATTAAGAACAGTTATGTTAGAACTGCTTTGTGTGATTTGGGAGCTAGAGTTAGCGTTATGCCTTTCTCTCTCTATAAGAGGCTTCAGCTTGAAAAATTGATACCAACTGATATATCTTTGCAAATGGCAGATAAATCTACCACCATTCCTATGGGTATATGTGAGGATGTACCTTTTCAGGTGGCTCACAATTGCTTGATATTAACTAATTTTGTTGTGCTTGAAATGCCTGGAGATGATAATATGTCTATTATTCTTGGGAGACCTTTTCTTAATACTACAGGAGCTGTTATTAATTGTAATCAAGGAAAGGTGACCTTCAATGTTAATGACAAGGAACATACTGTCTATTTCCCCAAGAAGATTGAAAAGACTTATGGTTTGAATTCAATTGAACATGTTGAAGGCATTCAAGTTGGATAAATATATTGTCCCATACCAAGAGAAAAATTTGAAACTATTATGATTGGGACCATTGCTATCAAGGTTGAGGTAACATAATCATTAGTGGAGTACATAGTTTTGCCTCATATGCAATTGTTTTGGTAGCAAGACTTGATCAACCTTGTTAACAAAAGGATTCCATTGAACAAAATAATGTTTTCATTATGATTATCTCCGTTTATTTATATCCTTTGCATTTTTAGTTTTTGCTTTCGTTTAGTTTTCTTTTTGTTGTTAGTTGCTTGCATGCTAGAACTTCTGTAGTTCTAGCCTTGTTTTGTCCTTGCATCATGTTTCCAAAAGAAAAGAAAAAAATCTGTCTGTCAGAAAAATCATTCTTCTGTTTCTAAAAAATGCCCAAAAATAAAGTGTCTCGAAAAATTCCAGAAAATTCATATTAAATTTTTACGTGAAAAAAGGGGCAGAGGAGTACCTGGTATGTACCAGGGGGGCCCACCAGGCAGGCACACCATGTGGTGGCGCGGCCAGCCCTGGGTGGCGCCATGCCATGGTGTGGGCCACCCTGCCCCCCACTAACTCTCTCCCCTGCCACTTTCTTCTCTCTCCCGAGTAAGCTCCGGTTCATAGCTCAAAATCACATTCTTTTTGTGCTTGCTCTCGATTTCTTTGATCTCCTTGCTCAGCCCATCTTTCTTGCTGAAATTTGGAGCATTTGTTCCCTGGTATGTGACTCCTCCCCTTGTCCAAGTAGATTTGTGTTTAGTGGATTATATGTTGAGTATTTTGCTGCTGTAGGTGACTGGTTATGAGAGCTTGTAAGCTTGTTTGATGCTTAGGGATATAATTTTGATGCATGTTTAGGCCTCTTGCAAGTCCCTATGAGTAGAATCCTTCATTATATTTACTTTGCAATCACTTGTTTAATAGGTGTTTAAATTTCAGAATACCAAGCATGAACAACCATACTTTTGGAGAGATATTTGAGAGTGATGCACCTAGAAGGTCGAGGCCCTCAAGAACAGCCTCTCAAGCTAGGCCACCATACAATGAAGACCTCATTGCAACACGCATTAGCAGTGAAAGGGATGATGGAGATGCTCACCCATCCTCTTTTCCTTGTTTTACTTTCTTGCAAGCTGCAGGTATTCTTGATGATTTCTTGCTACTGATTGAGAGGGTTGGTTTCACCTCTTATATGCAAGATGAGAGTGCACAATACTCTATGCTCACCAAAACTTTTGTTGAGAGCTTCTCATTTACTAACACACCCTATCAATCTACTGTCTCTTTTAAAATCTATGATATGCCCTTCACCATGCCTTTGGAGAGATTTTGCAGTATTGTAGTTGTGTGTATGACAGGGACCGTGAAGAAAATTCAAGGGCGACCCGCTGATTTGTTGGAGATTTACCGAGGGGTGACCAATGATGATGACCGCGTGGCGCAGCGCGGAAAGATAAGAAATATCCAACTCCATGCTCTTAGATACTTTGCATATTATCTTGCTACTAGTGTATTGGGTAGGGAGAACACTAGTAATATCTCCAACTATCATTTAGCATTCCTTGCTGCTGCGCTTAGCAATGATACTCGGTACAATCTTGGCTCGCTGATTGCTCGCCGCCTAGCTTCTAGGGGGCCTATCTATGGGGGCATCATTGCCTCGCGCGTAGTCAATGCATTAGGCCTTTCAGTGGATCCCGATGATGCTATGCTAGTAACACAGAGGCTTGACATTGTTGCCGTGAAAACTGATCACTTTGTCACTGCTACCTCTGATTTGAAAAATCTAGTATATAAGATGCTTTTCACTGACGGGGATGAAATGGAGATCCTTTTGCCACAGCTTGCTTTGTTTAGTGTTGACAGGAGACCGTGGTCGCGCTCCAAGGAGGAGATGGACGAGCAGCTTCGCTTGCTGGGTTTCCACGAGTAGCACCAGGAGGATGTGCCCTCCTATGATTACTCCATGCATTACGGAGGGACGTACTCGAGCTCGCACCAGGACGAGGGTACCTCCTCGTCGTACCACGGTGATACTTCATCCTGGCCAGCTTGGGATTGATACCCACTTAGGCCAAAAGCCTAAGCTTGGGGGGAGGTACGCCGACACCACACTCATCTTCATATCATGTTTCGTCGGTACTTTGTATATTCATGTTTTCGTTCTCTTTTTAGTTTTCGTTCTTCTTTGCTTTTGCTTTCTAAAAACACAAAAAGACCAAAAATATTTCTGTTGTTTCTCTTTGGTTTGCTTCTTTTTTTGCCTTGGTTTGTTTTTCCCTTTTGCTTTGTTTGAACTATTCGAAAAACCCAAAAAGATTTTGCTTTGCTTGTTTCTCTCTTTTGGTTCTTGTTTAAAAATCGAAAACACCAAAAATATTTGTCGTTCTTCTTTGTTTTTTGCGAGTTTGCTTCAGGGTTCGGCAGTCCTCAGTGGATATTGGTTTCATATTATTATTCAAGCCACACAAGTGAAGAGCAATAATGAGGATCAATGACAACTTGAGGCATGGTAAGAGGCTGGTAACGAACTCTATTTGTTTTCATTTTTGTACATAAACTCATCACTGTGGGCGTGCTTAGTCCGCTCATGTAGAGTGGATGTTTTCTTTGGATGCTTAATAGTTCTTGCTTTCTTATGATTAGCTCCAGCTTGCTAATAGTTTGTAGCATGTCTCATGAATGTTTGCTTGCATTACTCTATTCATAAATTGGTATGACACTGTGGTATCCTCCTCTGAATGTTTCATTTGATTGACTTGGCCCATGCTCATGCATGCACATGACTGTAATAATCAGTTAAGTCTCGATGAATTATTTTGCCTTGAGGATCTTGAATCACTTTCATGCCATGAGTAGTCATGTTTTGTTGCAAGCATGATAATGACAGCTATTGCTCTCTCGTTTGTCGCTCCCTTACTATTGCTAGCCTTCACTTCCACTGAGTAAATTCCAACTCCCTAAACCAAATATTGCCAAAGTGTCCACCATACCTACCTATTAGCATCATTTGCTACTCCCATGCATATTCATTATGCCTTGTTTTCTTCCGAATAAAATGTTTGCTTGTTTTGAGAAAGTTAGTTAGTAAAGCTCCTCGAACTTGATGGCACAATTTATTTCCTGCACTAATAAACCTGAACCATTGTGAACTCTCCATGAAAGTTGTATGCTTGCAAATTATAGGCTGGGGATTAGCAGAACCGTGCTGTCACGGGGAACGCTTTCAACACTTGTAAATATATACCCAGTTGATACCTTGCTCTTTTGTTTGCGGATGTTGTCGGTGTGAAATAAAAGGGGAGCTTGTAAGTCCATGTAGTTATGTATGTGTGTTAGAGAAATGCCTGGGCCGCTGGTCTAATCCATGCTGACATGGTGGAAACCTGCAGCGTAACCATAATGATATCTATGAAGCATTCTTGTTATAAAAAAAGAGAGATAGCTATTGAGAAAAAAAGGGAGTTTTATGAAAAGAGGAAAGAGAGAAAAAAAGCACCATTATCCCATGGTAAATAAGAAGATTGCTGAGATACTCATTGTCTGCTTGCCTTGTCATTTTGATATGGGGATTCTTCCGTATCATCGGGCAAGGGGTACCCCGTTGGCGGTTCTCAATGATAAGCACATACTTACGATGACAAGTACTTACCGGTAACTAAAGTTGAGTAGCATGAGGAGCGGCCCTCGTACTCAAGGGACTTGGGATTTCCAGTTTATAATCTGTCAAGCATATAACTCAGATTGGACCTCACTTTCACCTTAACCACATTAAAGATGCTTATGATAGGGGCAATGAGAGCTCAAAGCTAACGAGTACCATACTTTCAGCATTTGGAAGCCTTTCAAATTATTCAAAACCTTTTTCTTCTACTTGTTGAGTCTCCACATATTCTTTGAGCACCTTCGTGAGAGCATAGTTGTCATTCTTTGTGTTTGTTCCATTACTTGATTATTTGTGTTATGAATTTGATGCTTGTACCCTTGATATCTTTACTTCTAGTCATCACTTGAACTTCACAGGTGCCTTGGCATTCATAATGAAAGGCAAGCGAGATACCACTCTCTCATACCTTTCTATGAGCATTGTAATGTTGCTTATGTTTATGCTTCATGCTACTTATTATTCTTGAGTTGGAATCTCTTCATAGCTTGCAATGACTATTAAGTAGACTCAGTTGCATACTCTTTATTATGAACTGTCTAAGTAGTTGATCACATTGCTGAGAATATTTACATCATATGAAGCAAATGTGTTCATGAAAGTTCTTTTATCGCACTCAGTTTTCAACTGAATTGCTTGAGGACAAGCAATAAGCTAAGCTTGGGGGGAGTTGATACGTCCAAAACGTATCTACTTTCCCGAACACTTTTGCTATTGTTTCTCCTCTATACTTGTGTGATTTGGATGCAACTAATGTGGACTGACGTTGTTTTCAGTAGAATTGCCTTGGTGTCTACTTTTTGTGTAGAAAATCAACTATCAGGAAAAATTCCGGAAAATATGCCAAAAATCCTATTTCACCTGAAGACTCCAGGAGCCAGAATACGAGACGGAGAAGATCCCCGGGGTGGCCACACCACCTGGTGGCGCAGGCCCTGGGACACATCATTCTATGTTAGAAGCGAACTAGCCCCGCCATAACATTATACATCACATCGGATGGAGCTTTAATACTTCAATATCTATGTAGATCCTATTGCATGAAATGCATCTATGCCACTTACATTGCTTCTTGCCACTTATGTACAACCTTAATTCTGGTTTAGTGATCAACTTAGGGATCACTTAAAGACATGTTCTGATAGTTAAGACTTTGTCTTGTCAACCAGAACTTCGGGTCACATTACGTCGAGTATACAACATGGTTATATGAAAGAACCTATGACTAAGGCATAGGAGATGCAACACATCTCTTTCTTTCAACCATAGTTGCAATACTAACTCAATGCTTCATATAGTAAGAACTTATTTCTTACCTTGTTCCATTCTGAGCTACTTCAGAATCTTGCTTAGGACATTCTGAACATCTTTCAGAATCAAGTCCAGGAAGCATTTGACATTCAGTGTTTATTAAACTCACCAATCTATCTCGATAGATCTTATTGTTTAATAACTTCAACTTCATCCTTATTTATCTAAATTAAATATTATTAACACCAATCACATCATTCACATATGTCGTCCACATATCCCAGAATGATTTCACGCTCCCACTCAAATATGACATTCATGTTTGAGATCTAGGGATTTCACTTAGCTCCCACTCAAATATGACACTCATGTTTGAGATCCAGGGATTTCACTTAGCTCCCACTCAAAATATGTCAGCTACATATTATGAATTAGCCAAGCTGATTTGCTCCCACTCAAATCTAGGTCCTCTCTACAATCTTGGACATTCCAAAATTCTTTGATCATCATCAATTTGAGAATTCCAATTACGAGACTTTAATATCCATATATTTCTAGTGTAAATCCAAAAGACTTAAGCATCACTACTGTTGTACTCAACTCCTTGAATTTGTCCAAACTTGTGACAAATCAAGCTTTTTGTCATTCATTAAGTTTCATTTCCTTCTTGTGACTTTGCAGTCATTCAGAAATATCAAGTAAACTTCTTCACTTTAATAAGATAAAGTAACATGTTACTTTGCAATCTTAAATGTAACTTAATATAGGATTTTATGACTCCTAGTCATTTCTCGCACTCAGGTCCATGACGCTTCTTTGTAATTCATAGGTATGTCTTGTTCAAAACATGACAAGTGAATCAATAATATAATTCCACAAACTTGTAGAATATATAGTTGAATCCTACTTTCTTTAGTAAAAGTATTTCCTGAAACTTTATGATCATTATCATTGGTTTCTCCTCTATTTGTGGAGTTTGGTTTCACGAAACAAATTCCACTGCGCCACTCAACAATCCAAAGGTAAGGTAAAATACCTTGTTTTGATCTTTTACTTTCTTCCACCTGTACCTTCATCAAGACACATCAACTTTGGACAACAACAGGTTTGTCCCTTTGTGGAAGATGCATTCATAGCTTCCTAAGAATGCTATACAAAGACTTGTTTATTCGCCACGACTTCGACTTATCGAGATCTCCAGAAACTCGAACTTGCCATAACACTTATGGTGTTGTTTCCACGAATCGTTTAGATGTTCTCTTGTATTTCAAATGAGTGTTTGCTTATATTGATCATTAACTCTAAACAACAACTATAACCCCTATAAGAGATAATACTATACCATATGTATCTAATACATAATGATTATGATGTTTAGACATTTCAACACAGTTTGAATTCATCCAATTATCATAATTTGTGAAACATCTTTCACAAGTTCCTTTTATGCTAAACTTAACTTGAATACTTTAGTCGTGTCGATCAAATCGAAGAGACTTTGTATTCTCGTTGATTTCAATATCCTTTTATTGTTGTGAACTCATTTGAACAATTCAAATCATTTCAAACTTCATGTTTCATTAAGTAAATACACTTATTCACTTAAGTCCACAATAAATGATTTCCACTATTGTTGAAAATATGATACATCATTATGTATAAGTTTCAACATTTCTTCGCATATCACCGTTTTACCAGAATGCAGAGTTTTAGTCATTCTGCCTGAGAGGCATGGTTTTGCAAAGTCTCTAGATTAAGCATCTAGGACCCTGATCTTTCATAAAGAACCTGCAATAACCAAAATGACTTAAACTGTAGTGTCATTTCATTATTAAACTTTGGATATCTTTTAGCATTCTAATCCTTTATAAATGTTTAAACTATTATCATTAACATAGTGATGAGAATAACTTGTTTGTAATCGTAATGTGACCATAAGGTATTGTTCATAAGAATAGTACAAACTGGCTTGTAACTTGTTCATATGAATAATCGTCTCGCCAAAAGCAAGACACACAAACTAGGATTACAAATTATATTCAAGTCCACTAATCCAAATGATAAACTTTGAGGGAAGAGGTGATGTCAGACATCAACTGTTTTGCTTGCTGTCATCAAGTCACGTTGCCTCAAAACCAGAAATTCTCAAGCAGATCCTCCTGTTTTCACAAAATGGGACATGTATCAAATACTTTGCAAACTGCAACGAGTTTTGCAAGAACCACATTTATAATTTGTATATCTTACATATACCTTTTCATCCATGACCTCCATTTGCAATCAAGCCCTAAGAGTTCTCAACTCTAATGCAAGATCGCTAAGTGTTTTTCAAACATTCTCTTTTCATCCATGACGGAGGAAAACCCATCCAACGGCTCATACTCTACGTGCCTTATTTTGCAGAATACAAAATGTAGCCCAACTCTCCATCGAATGGGGAATGGCTTATTGGATGATTATGGAGAAAACACAATCATTGCGGAGTCATCGAATTATCTCCTAATGGTTATTGTATCAAGAAGAGAAGATCACCATTTACGAGGATATCCCTCAGGCATGGGTATTAATCTATGAAGTTGGACCCTTTTGCTAAGTTCCAAATTAAGCAATATATTCCCATGGTCGCAAAGGACCTCAATGGGATAGGCTAAGATCTACTAAGATATTTGCAAATAAACATCTAGACTAAGTTTATAATATCAGATCAATTTATAATTGGCCTCCACTAAAACGGCCATCCCCTGGATGATTTTAGTGATCGCATGATCCCTATCCTCTGCACCTCCCCCGATCATCATGGCCATCAGTGCAGTATCAAAGGTAGACATTCACTAATGTCAATCACATCATCCATGTGACTCATGCTCGATCTTTCGATCTCTTGTGTTCCAAGGCCATGTCTGTACATGCTAGGCTCGCCAAATCTAACTTGTGTGTATTCACTGTGCAACATGGCTTCCACCCACTGTATGCGAACATAGATATGTCTGAGCCCCGATCATCACGGCCGGCCTCATACCGAAGAACTTTCTTGGTGGTGCACACACAAGGGGAACACGGAACGTTGGAATTAAATAGGGATTATCTTATTTGCTACCATTGAGTATCTAAATACTAGCACACAATAAGATGTAAAACTGTATCAACATCATATATATAATGTGATATGATATGGTCTTTCTTGCGCCTTGATCTCCATCGAGCGCTCCGGCATGATCTCCATCTTGCCCTTGGTTTGATGCCAAGTCTACGACGCCTCCACCAGGTTGTCTCTACTACACCCCTTTCGGGGCCCTCCATTGTAAATGCTATATCAAATATTGAATGAGAGACAGACACCCGCTAGCCACTTATACGGTACAAGCCGTATGTTGAGCGTGGAACCAGTCTCGCGTACAAATACGCGTAAGGTCGGTCCGGGCCGCTTCATCAAACAATACCGCGATATAAACAAGTACACGTTAGAGGGTAACAACTAAGGGATCAATGCCCGCACAATACTTGTGCGTACTGGCCGTACAGCACTCTTACGCATAGATCGGATCTGATACCACTATTGGGGATCGGTGCGGAAAACAAAAAATTCCTACGTTGAACCCCCGAAACTTGTCTAGGATCTATCTATGTAGTAATGCGGTAACGGCCGGAGCGTAGAGAATACATACCCTTGTAGACCGTACGCGGTTAACGTTCTGCGGGGAACGTGGTTGATGTAGTTGTACTCGAAACCAACCTCAAGGTCGCGAAGCTCGCAGGTCACCCTTTGCTCCTTCGTCATCATCATCATGCAACAGCTCCGGCTCACGACATTTAAGCACCCAAGTGTTGCGCCTCGTGTCTTCGTACACATCCGGTGCACGATGAGACCTCCGGCTCCCCGATCCCGCCGGGAGTGCAGAAGTTGATATCCGGCTAGGAATCCCTGCAGCGCAACGGCGTGCTGCGGGTGTGCCTCGATCGCACATCCCAAACTTGGGGCCATGGTCACAAGGGCTAGAGAGAGAGAGGGAAGGAGGAAGTCAACCAAAGGACTTCTCCAAATATTGGTGTGTCTAATCCCACCCATGGGCACCCCTTTATATAGGGGAAGGGGGTGTGCCCTGGGTTTCCCATGTGGAACTATTCAAGGGAGAGTGGGGGAGGCGCATGGGCCTTCATGGGCCGCCGGCTAGGGGTGGGCCCCACCCTGCGCACAGCCCTAGGCTGGCCGGGTGGGACCCCTTGAGGCGCCTAGGCCTTGGCCCCTTGGCCCTTGGCCCTTCCCTCCTCCGGTTTTCCCTCATGGGCCCTTTTTCCCTAGGAAGTTTGGCCCATTAGTGGAATAACCCTTCATATTACATTTTAATATTATATTTAATATTAATTACACTAATAAATATGTAAATACATATTACAAAACCTGATTCAACCCGAAACACCTTTCGGTTCCCCTTTCTATATCCTCCGAACAACTTCGGAATTCCCGGAATGATTCCGGTCCTTTATTCTTTCTCCGAACAACTTTGGATCTCTCTGCGGAACAATTCCGACTTTCTCTCTTTCTCTATTGTGACTCCGTCTTACGAATGATTGCTCTCATCGTACCCTTAAGTGTATCCTCTCACGGCTCGGGAATGCTCTAGACAAGATGTGTATCAATGATCAACAGAGGGACCATGGATGTCCATGTGACCCCTATGCATTCCTGATGACAATGTCGTTTGAACCGTCTAAATGTAGCATCCTCTTCCTTTTGTTTCTCGATAAAATTTGTCCGAGATCCGATCATTGGTATCCCATACCTTGTTCAATCTCGTTCACAACAAGTTCTGTTTTCTTGTTATCGTGATATTACATCCCCGTGACCTAGTCACATGTTGCAACATTTATAGATGTAATCTCACCAAGCCGGCCGTATGTATCTTTACCCGTCATGTGGGTGAACAAATCTTGGTCTTGCAGTCACATGTCATCTATTGTTCCTTCGGAATACCCAACGTACACCTTTATGGCCACCGTATTACCAGATGACGGTTGATGCAGTCTAAGCAGCCTAGGGAAACAGTGAGTAATATGAGCTCACGGTATAAGGAGAAGGAGTCTAGGTATAGCTGTTGTAACAATGAACTATATGACTTGATCGTGTTGCAATCCTTCGAGGAATGTCCAATCACATCATTCTCCAATGATATGATCTTGTTGTCAGTCGGCATAAATGCCCATGATCTTGAAACCCAGATCATCTTCGTGACCAACGAAATAGTATAAATAGAGGCTACTAGGGACTTGTTTGTTTCATACCACACCTGTACCAATGTTTCTACTTGGGATAGTTATAGCACAATATGAAACTATTATAAACTAATTGAGATATGACAATAAAAACCTATTTATTATTTGCCTCTAGGGCATATCTCCTTCAGATATCACTTGTCAGAATGAGTCAAGTAGCATTGTTTAGTAACGAGATTGAACACGACATGGTGATGTCATTGATCAGATCTCGGGTAATGCAAGTATCGAGTGACAAAGGGAATAAGACACGACAGTCCCGATTCAAACGACGAAAGATCTTCGTGGAATGCACAGGGGTCACATAGCCATCCAGGTCCCTCTGTTGATCATTGGTGCGAGAGTGTCCCGACCATGTCTGGAGTGTTTCCGAACCGTGGGGTATCACGCTTAAGGGCTTGATGATGCTTAGAGAGTGTTTATAGGATCGGTGGAATCACCAAAGAAGAGTAGGGAGAAAACTGGAAGGGTTTTGGTAAGTCCGGAGGATGTCCGGAGTGGAGGTGGAAGGTGTTCCATAGCCACAGAGGTTGAATAATATGTGAATGAATGTTAAATGTTGATTTAATCATTTATTCATAATTATTTAAATAAAGAGAAAATCAATTTTAATGGTCAAAGGCTTAATGGGCCAATTCCGGAAGGAAAGGGCCCATTAGGGGAAAGGAGAGAGGGAGAGGGGCCAAGGGGGGCCGGCTGGGCCTAGCCCCCTGTGCGGGGCCCACTAAGGTGGCCGGCGGCCACCCCTCCCCCTCCTCTCCTTTCGTCCCACCCCGAGACTTTGAGGGAGGTAGTACCTCCCCCCTATATATAGTGGGGGTATTTGGCCAAATAAAATACACAAATAATCAATAAAGGTCTTCTCACTTTTGGGAGGACCTCTAGTTGATATTTTCTCTCTCCCCCTCTCTCTCTCTCGTGACCGTGGTCCCAAGTCTAGACTGCGCGAACGAGAGACATCTTCACCGCGGAGCGCCGTCGCGCTGTGGGATTCGGATCCAGGAGCTCTACTTCCGCAACTGCTGCTGGATCGGGGAAGCGGGAGTCATCGTCAGGAACCGGACGTGTGTAACTCCCCGCGAGGTGTCGCACTTGAGGCACTCAAGTCGTTGGAGCCAAGGAGCGCAAGGACTTCATCACGACCTTGAGGTCGGCTTCAGCTCGTCTACATCAACCACGCTCTCCTGAGCGTTGACAACGCTTTTCGGTCTTCAAGGGTAAGTTCACGAAAAGCCCCTCCCGTTACTGTATTACTAATAGATAGGTGCTAGCAGCTTCAGGGGTTCAGGGGCGTAGAGTAAAATTTATTGTTTTCATACGCGGAACCCCTACAGCTTGGCCATGCACTTCCCACACTGGCCAGCTTCGATCTAGGGTAGTAGGGTGTAACGCATCTACCCATCGGGATAGCGGCATGACTATTGATGAATGGCCTCAAACTTGGCACAATGGCTCACAATGACACACCACACACTTATATCACTTCAATGAGAAGTGATGGCATGCTTGGGCATCCCTTCGGCACGGTAAACGGCTAAAATCTAGGGTTTTAGGGGTGTTTCGCACAAGTACGGACGAATCGTCAGGCCAAGTGTTCAAGGAATGTGCTCTCCTTTTGCACATTGCTCCACCATGCCCTCACAAGCACTCACATCCCTTGTTTTACAAACAACATGTTGATTGGCCATGCACTTCCCACACTGGCTAGCTTCGGTCTAGGGTAGTAGGGTGTAACGCGTCTACCCGTCGGGATAGCGGCATGACTATTGATGAATGGCCTCAAACTTGGCACAATGGATCACAATGACACACCACACACTTATATCACTTCAATTAGCAGTGATGGCATGCTTGGGCATGCCTTCAGCACGGTAGACGGCTAAAATCTAGGGTTTTAGGGGTGTTTCGCACAAGTACGGACGAATCGTCAGGCCAAGTGTTCAAGGAATGTGCTCTCCTTTTGCACATTGCTCCACCATGCCCTCACAAGCACTCACATCCCTTGTTTTACAAACAACATGTTGCTTGGCCATGCACTTCCCACACTGGCCAGCTTCGGTCTAGGGTAGTAGGGTGTAACGCGTCTACCCGTCGGGATAGCGGCATGACTATTGATGAATGGCCTCAAACTTGGCACAATGGCTCACAATGACACACCAGACACTTATATCACTTCAATCAGCAGTGATGGCATGCTTGGGAATGCCTTCGGCACGGTAGACAGCTAAAATCTAAGGTTTTAGGGGTGTTTCGCACAAGTACGGATGAATCGTCAGGCCAAGTGTTTAAGGAGTGTGCTCTCCTTTTGCACATTGCTCCACCATGCCCTCACAAACATGTACTACAAAATGGAGGCAATTTAAGATTGTTGAAAAAATCACATGTCTATAAAATAGACTGTTTATGCCTACCCGAGAGGGCCATTACTAATAAGTCTAGGTTTTTAATTATTTTTAAATATTCTAAAAAAATACTCTAAGATGTCTGTATTATTAGAAACACAGCCATAACTTTTTTTCATTTTTAAACATATGGTTATTCGATTTATATTTAAATTCAAAATTAAATATATTAGGTTGGGCCGGCCCACTAGGAGGATCCAAAGGTAAACTCGGCCATTATGATAACTGCCTTATTAAACCAGGACTATCTACCTCCCGCACGTACACATTCCCTTAGATCTAGCCGTCACCTCATCACATCACCTCGACTCATCTGAAACTGGATGGGAGAGAGCTTCGTCAACGACGGTCGCTAGGAGGTAGTTTCAGAGATCCTCGGTCGCCATGGCGCAGGTACGTAAATTCGAAGCCTTGTCAACGATCTATATTTAGGTTAACTTACTGTCCACTGTTAGCACGGACATACGATAGATCTAAGAGGACGTAGATCTAATCCTCGCAATTTTTTGATAAACTCGTGAAAAATTCGGATTTATAATTACCCGAATTGTTCGAAAATACATATCTAAATGTGTTCGTCGTAGATCTAGTCTAGGCTGATCACGCAAGTGCGTTTTAGCGTCGACGCAATTTTAGCCGCCGGCCACTCCATCTCCTTTTCCACGTAGGCGAATGGTCGGTGTTAGCGCATGCGGACTGTGCCCTAGGGAGCGAAAATTAATTAGGCGATGGGATGCTCGGCTACTTTTGATTTTCAATTCGTACTGTTTGTATCTCTTAGCGTGCATGTAAAAGTTTAGCATTATTCATTCCGTAATATGACATGAGACTTAATTATTCTTCTATATTCCGCCAGGTTCCATTTCGTGTTACCGCTGCTGAGATCCGTGCTATAATCAAAAGGAAGAACAAGGCAGTTTTTGTCAGGGGTAAGCATTTTGTGCCAATTTTCTTTTGTAAGCAATTGATACATTGGATGTCACTAATGTGTGCAAAAATTAAACTAAGGTCCTGGAATAAAAAGCGAGCACGATTTTGAAGGTTTCCTTGAGTTTGGCAATCGTGTGAAGATGACCGAGGAAGAATTTGATGAACTTGAGCGACTAGTCGAGGCTCACATGCCAAAAGACCCGTTTTATGTATGCACCATCAAAAAATCCAACACAGTGAAAAATAAAGCTAAAATGGTAACTCTTTCGTACATACGAACTTTTTCACATTTATTTGTTTGCGTAAATATGAAATAATTTGTATAACTGGTTTGTCAAATCTATGTGCAGTACTTTTCAAGGAGCTTCACCATGAAACATATTGTTACAAACATTCAATTGCCAGCAGTTATAAAAGCCCATTCCAGAGATGGAAACGTTGCACACGTTAAGTTGGTGATGAACAAGTCCCAAGTGAATGGAGTACCTAAAGAAGGTGCCATGATTACAATAAACTGGATGGATCTTGTCAGGCAGAATGGTATGAGAGTTAACCAGAAATTCGTGTTCTGGTTCCGTCGTGGGGATGATGGTACTACGAAGCTACTGGTTGATCAAGTGTTAAATCAACCTCAAATTCGTGTTCTAGTTCTATATTATGCTTATGTACTCTCACGTTTGTGAAACACTTACGTAACGATTATGGCTTACTAAGTTCGGTCTATATGAAATTATTAAGTAATCATCATTTCATGTTATGTTCACAATTGTTGATGCTTCATTTGGGTTTCTCATCGTTAACCCATGTTACAGTTTTGCATCTGGTTTATCTAAACCTTTTCTTATATTGCTGATTTTTCATTTGGGGTTTCTCGCCGTGAACACGTGTCGGTGATCCTTCGGTAGGACTCGTATGCGCCTTACACATCCTTTGCGATGTACGTACTAAAAGTACTTTAAAGATAGGAGCAACACTCCCATCGTATGAAGTTGATTCGATCTGTTTATTAATTAAAGTTTGTATTGTGCATATCAAATTCGGAAAAACCCTAAATATGGTAAGACATTAAAGAATACAATAAAACTCTTATAAATAAGAAAAAACGCATAAAAATATAAAAAACAAGCCACTAAACATTATTAACCTTGTAGGCCCAATTAACTACCTACAACTGGCCCAACGTCTCTGTAATCACGGAGGGCGTAGTTATCGGCACATCGATCGTCCATCAACCCACGACTCAACCTAGGTAGGCCGCCTCTCACCGCTGCCTCCATTACGAGCCACCCTCGCCATCCCACATTGCCGCCTCCCTTCTCCACCCCCTCTCGTCTGTCTTCTAGGGATCGACGCCACCTGTCACCACTTCATCCTCGCAGGACTCCCTTTCGTCGTCTCTCATTCGTGCCACCCTTCGCCGCCTCTTCTCATCTGTCGTCCAGGTAATGATTCAATGTCTCATTGATTGTTTGTTGTGTATACAAGATGCTCATATAGGTTTGTGGGAATCTGCTGTAGATTTAGATGGAGAAACATTAACACATTCTCTAAATGATTCGTGCAGAATGGAAGATTTAGATGGGGAGATATTTTGTAACTACATAAGATGGTCAGATTTGGTACCCGGCTTTACAAGCGCGCAACGTGCGAGATTTACCAGCACTTCTTTGCGACCGATGTTGGATGTGCCAAGAATCACAATGCGAGAAAACTTAATCAGATTCATCATTGAGTTGTTCAATCCATCGTCTAGCACTTTCGTCATAAAAGAAGGATCAGGAGAAATAGTAGGAACTTGTGAGGACGTAGAACATATTTATGGTTTACGTAACCAAGTTTATTCTGTATTTCAAATTATAAAGAAGGATGGTCAAAATAATATGCATAACATACCCCATGTTTTCTCAGCAAGTCAAGCGGTAATATAGTGGTAAGAGATTTGATTAATGACATAAAGACTGAGAAGGCGTCCGATGACAACTTCGTCCACAAAGCAGTGCTTGCGCTAATTGGTCTTGTTATAGCCCCATCGAGTAACGTAACTGTACCTAAGACCTTCTACTGTTTAGTGGAAGACGTTCCTCGTATTTTTCAGATTAACTGGAATTACTTCACACTGAAGTTTCTCATAGATAGTTTGAAGGATAGCTTTGTAGGATCTACTATGAGAGCATGGCCCAAAGGAAATCTAGGTCTAACACAGGTATATGTTAAGTCAAACAATCATCAGTTTTTATGTTTAGCTCTCGATGTAAAACTAAATTTATTTGTCTGTACAATTTGTTTGCAGTTTCTTTACTAGGAGAAGTTGGTGATCGTTGATGATCCTACTTATATTCCCCCTATGTCCATTCGGCCACTAATGAAAAAATGGACAGAAGATGAATCAGAAAGAAGATGTTGCTATGATTATAAGAATGGTCGAGGCCTCAGAAACAATGCTAAAGTGATGGTGGTCAGTTTAATCATTCTTTTGATATGCCACCATACGTAGCTCATGTTTGTATTTGTAATTTTTATAATTTGTTCATTTTTGCAACATGCAGACCCGTAATAATATTGGGGAGCAATATAAGAAAAAGAGTGTGCAAAAACCATCAATGAATGGTGAACAGTCAAGTTCAAAAAAACGGGGCAGTAACATGGAGTTCCTATTCGAACGTATGACAACAGATTTGAAAAATCACATGGACATGAAGATAGCACTTGTACCGCAGATATACACAGAGGTGATATGATATATATTTTATGTGTTGTTTCATGTTCATGATAACGATACTACAATATGAATGAAAACTCAGTACTTAATATTTTTTGTTATGTAGGAGGTTCTAAAATTGTTAAATACAAATGGTGTCATGTACAAACCAACTGAAGCATCACAGTCGGACAAAGGAGAAGATGGTGAAGATGTAAAATCTGTTTCCAGTGAATCACAATTAGGCAAAGAATTTGTCTATAAAGATGGTAATAAAGAAGCCAAGCTTGATGACATTCTGAGAAAAACATCGACTAATTCTGAAGCAGCCATTGCGGATGATCCATTTGGTGGTGACAGTTACATCACACCCTTGAAGGAAAAAACGTATGCCGACGACTGCTGTTGACATGTCAATGAACACACCAGACCACCTTCGGAAGATGGATGGTACAGAGGAGAATCCGTGGGATGTAAATGAAAATACCAAGTCTGCGTCGTCATCAGAGGTACCGTCATGCATTCTTGGTACTCAGAAGGATACACCAAATGATGCATAGAGCGGTGTCATGCAGAACGATGCACGCAATGATATGACTTATACCGCAGGGAAGCAAGATGCAACAAAGTATGGTAATTCTATTGATAGCGGCAAAAAGGTAATTGACAATGGTCTAGACAAAAGGAAACGTGTACCCAAGGGTAATAGTAAGTATGTCTCTCCATTATATGAGCGATAGAAACAACCAAAACGTAAATCAAAAAATACGAAAGGTATAAAGCTTTCTAGATTTCATTAATTATTTTTATGCAGCAAACAAAATGGTCCATCACGGTAACTTGTTTGTTTTCATAAATGTTATGCAGCGATGTTATTTGAACAACATGATATTGGGGAATATTACACTATTTTAACACCTGCTGAAATAGAAGGTGTTGTGAAATATGTTTCAACTTTGGCGAAGATCCCCAAAGAAGCTGCAAAAAGGGCGTACCAGAACGTAGATGAGGCTATCTTGTCTTCGAAAAATCTTAACGATGTCCTTATAAAAGAATGGCTTACTACTGATATAAGTTATCCGCTAACCTATTATATTGTTATTTTACAACAAAGCAGTATGAACATGCAATCATTGTACAACTATTATTTGCAGATACTTGATGCCTACATTCTAGAGCTAGCTCCCCGTCTTGACTATGATCGGCACATATGTGGACCGTTCAGGTCAACCTATCTTATCAATGAAGCCATTAAAATGTACAAAACAGAAAAAAACTTGAAAAAGTTTGACGTAGAAGAAGTGCCAAGACCAGGAGCTGTAGGAAGGGTTATGAATGAATATTTTGCACATGATAAGGTAAACAGTGTTGTTTTATAAAGTTAATGTTATTGTTAACTATTTGGAAGCCTACATAGTACATGCTAGTGATCTTATTTTGTAGGCATATTTCCCTCTGAACATACCTGGAGAACATTACATGACAGTTGTAATGCATAACAACAAGAAGGAGTTCCAAGTCCTTGACCCTAAGTACAATTTAACCTATTCGCATGCAGTTGTGGATGGCTTGGTATTATCTACTTTTCTCATCAAAATCGTGTTTTCTTTTGGCATTTCACTAACTCTTAATTTTTTGCAGAAAGGACAAATTGCACTAGACATATGGTGGACAAACAAAACTACACACAAACAATTTCCTGACGTCGATACTTGGCCTATTAAAAAATATGAAATTGGAAAGCAAGATGATTCGTAAGTACTTTTGAGTCATATCACTTTAGCACTACTGGTGTCGTAAATGAATTTTATTTCATCCTATATGACAGCAACTCATGCGGATTATGGGTATTGCAATGTCTAGAGCACTGGGACGGAGATCGTATGACTAAGAACATTTCTCAGGTATGTACACTATTCCTTTGTATAGTCGCAAAAATCAATATGATTAGAATTCAATTTATAAACTCTTCTATATGGTAACGCAGATAACAATCGAGGAATCAAGAGGACCTACCGTTGCAACGATTCTTCTGTCTAGAAGAAACAAACTAGAGGCTGTGAAAAGGAAAGTCAGATCAGTGATTAGTAACAGTGTATCTTGAGAATTTACTAGTCCATGGAGGTTTTCATACCTGGTAAATTCATATTGATTTGTAAAACAGTTTATTGTTTGCATTTTACGACAACAGTCCATATCCTGTTGTGTCGGGTCAACTCAAAACTAAGAAATGGTTTGGTTGTTTAACTTGTTTGTTTCGACCCAAATTAGTTGTTCACGTTGAAAACTAGTTCATTTCTTTCAACCAAGCGCCTTTTAATATACATAGCGTGCTCTGCATATTTTAATATATTTAGCTTGATCTGCATATTTCAGTGAAATCAAACTAAAAGGACACGAACAAAGTATAAAAACAACAAGATAGATATAATATACGAGGGGGCATCCCTTACAACATAGAAAACATACATAGAGGGGCATATATGCCCAAGAAAAAAACATGAACATAAACACTATAGATGGTAGTGAACCCTAGCACAACAGTGGTTCACTACTTTGACTCTCTCCTCCCTCTTGCTCTTGCTCCCCTCCTCGATCCCATCTCCTCGGCGTTGCCCCAGCCTTCACTCTTCCTCAGGGTTGTACGGGAGAGTGTGCCTCCCGTTGACGGTGGGGAAGGTATTGTCAAAGTTCGTGAAGATGTTGAAGGTGCTGAAGAAGATCGACTCGCACCCACACTAGTAGACCTCGCCGAGGAGAAGATATGCATCATACTGGTTGGTGAAGTGCACCGTGAGCCCTACCGCAAGGCCTCCGAGCATAGTGATCTTTGAGGCGGAACATGGCCAGAGAGCCGGGTCGGAGGTGGCGATAGCCGAAGCTAAGGAAGGCGTAGACCAACTCCCTCGGGGACCTCACCCTTGAGTTTGCCCATACTCGGAGGGACCCCTCAACAACGACCCCGGCGGGGTAGCTCCTCTTCAGCACGGTGCGAGGTGGACGGAAGGTAGCACCGTTGAACTGCATGGTGGCGGTGGGCGATGGATCTTGCTAGGCAGCGGACGGTGGACCTTAGTGAAGAAGAAGGGCTTGGCAGATGGATGGGGTGGAGTGTGGGAGAGGATGCTGTGGAGATATGGCATTTTAAATAGCCTCGAGCGCCGCTTGAACAAGATCGGTGAGTAACTGCACGACACGTCGGATGCTCTGCGCGTGTATTGGTGCGAAACAAGGCGTGGCCATATCCATCACGCGCGTCATTTCGGTTTCCATGCTCTCTGAATTGTTGTGTCGCTAATTGATGCACTGATTCAACGAGTCTGAAACGAGCACAGTCGCTGTGTCATAAAGTATGAAACGAGCGATGCATGCTATGTCGATCGATGTGTCCGCTCAGCTGCGCGCCCATGCATGCATGCATCCATGGTGGGGACAGGGCCTAATCAGGAATCCCACGGCCCAACGGTCCAACGACCGCTCCATTAGAACGTGTATTAATGAGGTGGGCCTTCTCCATGCATGCGCCATGCATCATCGTAGCATGTCTAGTGCACATCGCTGCAGCCTCGTAGCCTAGCTACTTGCACGTCCTTTTTCGCCGCGAATTCACACGGCGTGTCGCTCGGTCGGTCACGCGCCAAACAATTTCACACAGGGCACAGCTTTCCGTCACACGCCCGCAGAAAAGAGTCAATGCTCCTCGATACCGTGCGCCCACGCCTCCTGGATACCGTGCGCCCACGCCTCCTCAAAACAGTGCACCTTAAACACGAGGGGAGAACGAAGTGACCACAACGCGCCTATATATCTGCCCCTCGACATCTCCCTCTCTCACTCGCTCGTACCAATCCATCTAACCGCTAGCCGCCGAGCCCCGCCACCACTCAGGAAACCGCTAGCCACCGCGTACCGCCACCACTCAAAGCAAGCGATTGCCGCCCCCGCCCCCTCCCCCGCCAAGATGCAGTTCAACGGTCCGATGTACCGCTGCCCCACCACCGTGCGGGAGAGAGAGTGGCCGCACGGCCGGGTCGTGGAGAACCGCCTCCGCATCTGGGCCATCTCGAGGTGGAGGGGACCGCTGGAGCTGGCATGCTTCTTCCTTGCCACCGGCTACCGCCACCTCCCTCCCAGCACTCCACCGATGTTCCAGATTGAGCATCACTTCGATGGCGCCAACGACAACAACAACTTCTGCATCGGCCTCTACGTCACCTTCGTCAACCACTACGACGCCTACCACCTCCTCAGCCAAGTGTTCTGGCGTGGATGCGAGTTCATCGCATTCACAACGTACAATATCTTCACTGACTTCCACGACATCTTATCCATCAACAACGTGGCCCACTCTCTCCCGTACATCATGGCGGAGGATGATGAGGGGTATGACGCGTAAGGAGCGGCCAAGGAGGAGCCAGGGAGCGGCCGGGCCGGAGGAAGAAGAAGACTGTGTTGTGTCCGTGTCGTGTCGTGTCGTGTTTGTTCGTGTCTATTGTGTCCGTTGGACTTGCTTTTCTACTATGTAATGGTTGCTAATCGTGTTTTATTAATATATGTGCTTACAGTTCGTGCAAAAACACACTTGTGCATACTACCAAAACAGGTACACAAGTGGATAAAACAAAAGGCTCAAAATGTGATAACAGCTTGTGCATCAAAAGGTTGGAAACAAAACAGAGCATCAAACAAAACTGTCAGCAGGGATTTTCTTAACACTGACGAACTGAAGAAGCAAAACAGAGCATCTCATAATAATTTGCCAGATTTCGAGTTGATTTTATTCAAGCCAAAGCCATAGACCATAACATCCATGTCAGTGGGTTATAGGATAACAGAGCATCATGATTTTTACTCAAACACTGATTGTGTTGTCTAATGACCAATGATTAGGAGATAAACAAAACAGAGAGAAATTACAAGGACGTCGCTCTACTTCCAATTCCATGAAAAACGTCACACAGGAGCTATTTGCCCGAACAAATATCAGCAGACTATAAATGTACATCACAAATATATATTTTCACACAAACTGTCTAAAAAATAATTTCCATGTATGATACTTGAAAAATGACTACCCTTACTGATGTAGGACATTCCTGCACGAGATGACACACAATATTAGATAATAAAGTCTAATAAAAATATAGGAAATATATCAAGCTAATTTTCAAAACCATACTTGGGATGTTATATGCATTTTGGGTTCTTCCTGTTATGTCCCTCCTGTTGGCAAGCGCTGCACACCCGCTTCTTTCGCTCTTTGTATCCTAGCGGTCGACCGTTTTTGGTCATGGGAGAATGTTTCTCAACTGGAACTTTCTTGTTTTGCTTAGGCGCACCCTTGGTGGACACTTTTTTAGGATCACCAACATCAAACTTGCTTGCTTGACTTGCATCTGCATTTTCATTAACTGAACTACGAGGGCCATATGCTCTGCATTTATCATACCCTTGTCTTCTAGAAATAATTCCATCGATGGTACTCTTTAGAAGATCGTACTTTGCTGTGTCATTGCATGCAATATGCATAGCTTTTGAGGCCAACACATTTATACTGCTGTGTTTTTTCCGCTCCTCTGGCCCAGACCAACCCCGACCAAACATATCGCTCGTGCGTCTAGCAGGCAACCCAAACCTGGCATTTTTAGTGAAACGCCACAGAGCACAACAGTCTGGTATTGCAGTTAATTTTAAGTGATTGAGCATGCTCAATATGTGCTTGCAAGGGATCCCTTTGCGAATCATCCTTCGGCAGCTGAACCTTATAATTTCTGACGAGTTGGGAGTGTATTCACGTAAAACTTGTTGTCAAGATTATTTTTCCATGCGACGACAAAGGTGTACGAGTCAGATCCTAGCTTTCTTTCTAAAATCTGCATGCCGCCAATCTTCGAAATGTCACCTTGCAAAATATAGAACACAGCTGGAGTGAAGACTGTCGCAGCAGCTACCTCTAGTTCTTTGAAATCAGTAACTGGCACCGGAAATGTCTGTGAAGCCGTGCAATAATCGTTGGCCTCCTTCTCACGGAGACATGCGATGGCATTCTCGTAGTGACTAACCATGTCCACCAAGTTCATTTCCCCATCACGGTGGAGGTGACGAGACGAGTTTAAACTTTCACTCCTCTAATTGCTTTTCATACCCAGCTAGAACCCTTCTGAAAGATACGCGGCGGTCCATAATCTCTTCTTCGTGTACATTCTCTTAAGCCAAATTGTAGTTTTGGGTGACGTCCACTTCCTAACAAAAGCGTGTCATCGCTGCTCGAATACTTGCTCCGACGTGGTGTAATATAGAAGAGTCCTAAACTCGTTCAGTGACTTGTTAGGTAGGTGCATCTCCATATTTTTTTCAATGTGAAAGCTGCAAATACGATGGTATACACCAGTAAGTACTTCATCCACAGCGGAGATCATCGCGGCATCTGCATCCGTGATTACTGCCTTTGGCTTCTGCTGGCACATTGTTTTCAAGAAAGTATGGAGAAGCCAGGCATATGTTTCTTCGGTCTCGTTTGATAGGATGGCACATCCAAATACCGTTGTTTTACGGTGATTGTTCAAGCCGACAAAGGGAACAAATGGCATTCTATACTTATTCATCTTGTATGTGCTGTCAAACACAACGACGTCGCCGTAGTCCTGGTAGTCCGACGTGATTGAGAATCGCACCAGAACAAGTGCTGCAGACGGCCTTCATGTAGCGTGTAATCATAAAAAAATTCAGGGTCCCTCTTTTTTCTCTCCCCCTTGATGCCCAAGGTTGTGTTAGCATCACCTTTATAAAGCAGCTTCCTCTTCTCCCTTGAGCACATGTTGTACAAATCCTTCCTTGTAAATCCCATACCAGCAAATGAACCACCAGAGTTGCTAATCATTGATCACATGATGATATGCTTCCTAACCCCCATGTCACACTGCGATAATATGTCAGCTCTTTAGGAGTCGTTGATCTTTCTATGAGACCAAAGAAAAGGGACTTCATCCGGTCTCGCTAACACATGATTGTGAGTGTCATCAAAACTCTGAACGATCCAAAGACCAGTTTTTCCATCAAACTTCACCACCATACGTGCCTTACAGTTGCACCTAGACTCACCTCTGAGCCTATATTTGCGGCCTTCCATTGTCAGTAACTTCTTGTCACGTTTCCCTTGCTTGCAACACACAAAGCGCCTTAGACGAACAAGTCCATCATAAAACCGCCTCACTTGGTGCTTCCTAATGCTGAACCCATGATCTTTGGCATATCTGTTGTAGAAAGAATAGGCCGCTGCTTCACTATGAAATGTCATTTCCATTATCTTGCAGTATAGTTCTCTCTTATCATCAGGATACCCAGTGTCATTGCTACATTTATTTGAACTCTCAGTCTGATTACATGGTGCCTGCTACAAATTCAAAACCTAGCCATTAGAACTATAGCAGTATGCATGTCGGTTCGTTGATTGCTAAAAAACAGCCTATAAATAATACCTCCCCCGTGTCAACAAAGATATCAAAATTTGGTGCATCTTCACAATCATCATAATTACCCATCTCCAAGTCTGATTCACCTAAATAGTCATACTCCATACTAGAGTCATTTGTTACCTGAACAATTTAGAAATATTTAGTACACAATTGCATCATACGGTGCATGACATATAAAATTGTACACCACTACACATACCTCAGTATCATCAAACATGTCCGTTTCTTCATGATTGTTAAGGCCATTGTGGAAATCGTCGCCATAGACAATCTAAATAAATCAAGCCATGAGATATCATATATTATTTAATTTAACATTTAAATATCAAAGAAGAAGCTAATGTGTCCTCACATCAAACTCATCTTCGCTCCAGCCGTCTTCGGGATGCGTATTGGCAGATATGGAATCATCACCGACATGCCTGATTTGATCATCTTTCATACTAGATCTAGAGTCCTCCATCTCCTCTATCAGCGATTGCGCCACATTGTTAGAATCACCAATGCTATGTGTATCTAACAATTGCTAGAGACGAAGCATGATCATGGGGACTTACAAGATCGGAAGATAAAGCCGACAATTTGGATTAGAAACCCTAGTGACGAAGATGCCGAGTCGCTGGCGCGCCTTCTACCTTCGAGGATTTGCGGTGGTGGACACGAGGATCTGCAGCGGCGGATGCGGGGTAGATCGCCAGCACCGAGGGGAAGCAGATCCGTGGGTACGAGCGACCGATTTTTACCAGGCGGCAGAGAAGAGAAAACTTTAGTTACACTGAACAATGGTGCATGCATGAATGTGGGAGCTAATCGTGGTGATTAGGTCTAGGTGGACCCCACGTGGGGTCGTGCCGTACGGCGTCGTCAGTCCCTGTATACAGATACGAGACTATACTGGGCATGGATATGGGTTCTGCCTGGGACAAAAAAAATGAAGCCAACAAATCGCGCCAGACTAAAATGCCCCTAGTAGTTCGGACTTCCTCCTAAACGATGGTGCGCACTGAAGCACTCTTTATTATTCCATCAGTTTTGAATGCATCAATTTTGAGTAACACTCTCTCCGTCTAAAAATTGATGCCGCAGATTTGTCAATTTAGATGTATCTAGACATAATTTAGTTTTTGATACATCCAAATTTTGATAAATTTGTGATCAATTTTGAGATGGTAGTATATGTACTGCTTGTGTAATTCATGGTGAAGATGCTGGTTGATGTATTTGGATGCATCAGTTTCCAGTTTCCAATGTAATGGACTGGAGCAGAAGCTGATATGGAATCCTGGTGGGATTGACGCTTGGGTGGTCCAATCTTCACGGATTTGAGACGGGGACTAAGGGAAAACCCGATGAACATGATAAACACAACTCTAATGCAATGTAACGATACAAACACACGCAAATATACAAACAATCCGATTTGCTCACGTTGGTTCAAACAACCAATCTAATAGAATCCTTAAGCGAGAGACTTTGCGGTAGAATCACCCGAGGAGAGATTGGCGAGCAATTGATAGAATCCCAAACAAGGAGAGAGTAGCAACCAAGTAGAGTCCCAAAGGGAGAGACCTAGCACGTGAGGAGGGATACATCATGGTGGGTGATGCCTGCTCTCTCCCTCCACCGCTACTCGCACTTCGCCACGCGTAAGTAGCGGCGGTCGTGGCGGGGCTCCTCCTCCACCTGGTGCTCGGCGGGGCGGTCGACGAAGTCCTGCGGCCGCGGCGGCGGCATGACCCCTCGAAGGAAGGCCGACATGCCAGTCCCCTACCTGCGCCGGCCGCTCAAGCCTCGCCTGCGGCCGAGTCTACTGTCGCCACTGCGTGGGCATCGGCATGGGCGAGATGGACGAGGGCCGCAAGTGCGTCGACTGCCTGGGACGCAAGTACAGCCACCGCTACATCCACAAGGCCGGGTGGATCAGCTCCACCGTCGCCGGCCTCCTCTGCTCCTGCGGCCTCAATGGGTGGGGGAAAGGCTCCTCCGCCCTCAGGGCCGAGGAGCTGCTCTGGGCTGAGAAGGGCCCCGTCCCACGTCGGTGGTAGTCCTCCTCGTCTTCCACCACCTCCATCTCCGCCTCCTACAACACCAGGGCTGGCGGCGGCAGCGGGTACTCCGCGTCCATGAGCATGGCCATGATGAGCATCAACAGCGGCGCCGGCGGTGGTGCCGGGCACAACAACAACAGAGTCGTCATCAAGTAGCCGACGTCGTCCTCCTTCGTTGCCAACTCAACCTTCTCCCACGGTGGCGCCAACCCGCACGCACTACCTCTCTAGAGAGCAGAGAGATCAGATTATTCAGTGATTCATCATATGTTCTGCCGTATAATTCCATTTATTATATTCCATCAGTTTTGCATCATTTCTCGAACATACTTATATGTACTTGTAACACACATATATATAACTAAGTTACTTGCATGAGTTCGTAGAGAACTTGGTCCGGGGTTGTAGTGAATACAAAAATTATTGGAAAAAGTTTCTTGAGTGATTTATTATTCCATCAGTTCTGAATGCATCAGTTTCAACATGTACTGGTTACAGATATAGTATATGTACTGCTTGTGTAATTCATGGTGAAGACACTAGTTGATGTACTTACTATTTTTTCTGACATTCACTACATCTTCTGTTCAGCTTCACCAATAAGTAAGAAGTTAAGCAAAGTCTTTTCTTAGAGTTGCCACGTGGATTTTTATTAGTTGAAGGAAAAAGAATCAAGAAAAAAGAGGTTGCCTTCCCTTAGAAAAGGGATGATATCTTATAAATTAAATAAGAGAAGACTAATTTTCTTTTATTGTACCACATGTCTTCCCTTAGCAACATAATTTTAATTACTTCTTCCGTCTCAAAATAGATGTCTTAGTCAAAATATGAATGAACCTATATACTAAATAGTGTCTAGATTTATCTAAATTTTAACAAATCTGAGACATCCGGAGGGAGTACTAAACATAGTTAACTCTCATTAATTGCTAGGATGATTGTTAGAGATAATGCGTCTGATGCCTCTTTTCTAGATGATGTGGAGAGTTAAGTGAAGACATGTTGTCTCTACCATTGTACATGCCCTAATGGACTAGGACAAAAGCCCATTTGACGAAAATGGACTGGGACGAGAGCCCATTTGACGAAAAAGTTGTGATGAATAGGAAATAGCGCCTAACGCTCTGTCATTAAGTCCTGCTTGCAAAATATTTGATCAGATCGCGAGTTCACGGCTAACAATGCCTTGCTCACAATGGATCTCATCCATTATGGTTTTACTATAGTATGTTATTTTTTAATCTCTAAACCTAGTTTGAGCAGAACTACCAAAATAAGCAACTTTGAATTGGAATGCAGCAACAGTTTGTAGAGCTATTCCCAATACTAGAGAAGAACTGAGCTTCTAGTGGCTTCTCCAGGGTGCAACTACCTCGGTGAATTACGCTCTTAGTTACATGCCTGGATGAACGAAAGTGGTTAAAATAGTATGGTGGGGCCCATGGCCACTCACGGTAGACCTTCCGGCCGTCCTAACCACTTTCAGATCATCGGGACAAGAACGAGCGGCGTAATCGGCAGGCGAAGCGATCAACTACATACACAAATGAGTATGTATGCAAGCCACATACAATAGTCCTCAGAGCCATTCCATCTAAAAGAAATAGAAATATCGCAACGCCATACGGCAAGATTCAAATATCCTAGATAGAGATAATAATTTAGGATAGCTCCTCATACAACAAACATCAGAGTATCAGGCGGAAGCGGAAACCAAGATCCGAGTACGGATAAGAAGCAAATCGGCATAAGATGCCACATAAATAAACACATCCCGCCCACAGATCTCACGGATCCCCGTTCCCAGAATCTCTACACCGAGTGATCGTTGCCAACATCATCTGTCTCCTCCACCCAGTATCCATCTTGCGGGTACACCTGTTCATCTGAATCAAACAATTTATCGTGTGAGACCCTAGGGGTACTCAGCAAGTCTTTATGCCACTAAAGGGGACACAACCTGGGGTGACGCAATTGCAGCAAAAGATAATACCTAACAATTCTATAGATACTCGCTAACCATCCGCCTAACCAATGATAGACGGATGTCCGTGAATTAAGAACAACAATAATAACAGTATAATTAACAGATCCATCCTCCTCCTCGCTTACCAACGAGGAAGCGGATGAACAACCCCCATCATCCGTTGGCAGTTTTTTTAACCATTCCATGAGTATTGCACTATTTACTAGTCAAGTACTTAGTCAAATTAAAAGCGGTACTTTAGTTATACTTGTCTATGATCGAGAAACTGTGCTCCAAGTCGTCCATAACCGCGGACACGGCTTTCAGAAAGATTTACCCTGCAGGGGTGCACGAATAGCAACACACACTCGATCAACCTCGGAAAAACCAACTCAAAACCCAACGAGGCATTCACGACAAAGCAATCACAGGATTCAGAAATATTTCAGGGGGCCACCCCAATAAGCTACCCGCAACGAAGTTGGCCGGCTCCGAGACGGACCCAGGGTTTGCGACGACAGCTGTAAACGACTGGGAACCAGAAAATGTGACTGGGCTTGTTGATACCGCGAAAACGTGGCGCGATCCAAAACAGTACAGGTGCTCCTCACACAATCTTAAATAAAGCAGTAACATGGCATAAGTACAGGATAGTAACAAAGCCCCAAATAAGAATGAATCAAGCTCTGGCTCAGGGGGGTCCATAAGGCCTCCCGGATGTGGATAGTGCGAATAAACAAGGAACGGGAATCAAGTACTCGGGGTCCTACGGGACACAAGTGAGCATGAAAATCCAAATAGCAGATATTGCTCACTGGTGCCTCTTTCATTAGTTATCCCATTACTACTCAGGTTAAGTTGTTTAGGTACCTCGTTATTCATCAGACACTCACATACCCTACACATGCTTTTCTACGACTCGCATGGCTCAAAAAACTCCTGTAGTAATGGCTCATGGGATGGAGGAACCAGCTTCGGTGGGGTTTAAAGTAAAGGCTATGCAGTACTTGGGATTCAATTTAATGCAATCGTGACTCAATGATGAAATAATAAGATAGAGGCAATAGGTACTATATGTATGCAAGCATGTGGTAGTGCTTGCCTGGCAGCTCAGTTGAAGCGAGAGATGGATCTGGGTAGTACTCCTGTGATTCCTGGTAATTCTCCTGCTGGGCGTCTATTCGAAGAAGAACCAAACAAACAAGGGCCAACATAAATAAAGTGCACAAGCATATGAATTAAAATGCGTCAAGCAAACAAGCATGCCATGATGAATGATGCACAATTTACATGGCATTAAAGTAGCATGGCATGGTGAGGTGTGGAATACAAGTATAAAGCATTTTTATTAATTATTTAACCAAGTTTTATTGTCATAAACAGTTCAGATTTGTAAGAATGACATGATGCATGCTTCAATTCAGAACAAGGACTGCATAGATAGAATGGGCTCGTCGCGCTGATCGATTTAGACATATTATTTGCCCAAATTGGAGTTATAGAATTAAAGTTATTAATTTATTAAGAAAAGGGCATTTTATTGTAATTTTAATCATCTCGAAATTTTAAAGTGTTCAAACAATATTTTGAATGGCATATTTGAATTCCTCACATTTTTCTGATTTCAAAACATATATTATTTATATTTATTTGGATTTGTATTTTAAAAGTTATTAAAATCTGATTTGAATTTGAATTTAAACAATTTTGAATTTGTTTTGTTTAAACAGCTCAACAGAGAAACTTTTATTACTCAGCCCGACCCAGCCACAGTCACTGACGGGTGGGCCAGCTGCTGGCAGGGACACACACGCGTGGAAAAGCTTTCTCACCGCGGCGCTACCTAACCACTGAGGGTGACAGGTGGGTCTGGTGGCTACGGCCCACGTGACAGCGAACGAACGCGCAAAGACTGCCAGGTGGGGCCGTTCTGGAGCACGGGTTGGGTGTTCGAAATTTTTGGGGGCGTTTTTGTAAAGCGGACAGAGAGACTGACTGGTGGGCTCGGTTGGATCGCGGGTTTAGGAGACAAAAGGCTGGGGGGTAAACGCAAAATGGCCCGCGGTACTGTTTTTCTTCCAGCGCTTGTCTGACGAATCTGACGAGCAGCGCGGCGAGGAGGGGACTCGAACTGGGGACCTGGCGTGCACGCTAAGGGGTGGAACCAGTGCGGTGGCTTGGGCTTGGTGACAGCACGGTGGACGGGGGCTAGCTATGCCATCTGCGAGGCGCTGCGACGAGCGGACGCAGCGACCGCCGGCACGCAGAGGGTGTTCGGTGAAACAAACAGCGTGGCCGGAGGGTGTACGCGAGGGGAGGATGTCAGGGCGGTGGAGCAGCTCACCGCGAGTTCGTCGGCGGTGTCAGATCGAGGAGAGGTGCGGCGGATCGTCGACGAGGCTGGCGGCCGGAGGTCTAGGGTTTGCGTCGGCCGGCGCTGGTTCCGGCGGTGCTGTTGCTTCTCCTCCTCGACGGCGCGTCCAGGGCGAACCAGGGGGCCTCCTCGGTCTCCTCGACCACCTCCACGACGAGCTTGCCGGCTGGAACGAGGGGACGACGGTGGTGCTGGCGGCGGACCGGCGAGAGGCGTTGGCGATGGAGAAGAAGAAAGAGGGGAAAGGCAGGGGCTCTGGGGCGGATCTGGGCGTTGCCAGGAGGCGTGAGGGAAAGTACAAGGCGAGGGAGAGGGCAGGGTAGCGTGTGGGGCGTGGGGTAGATAAAAGTGGCTTCGGCCATTTTTCTCCTCCTCGATCACGTGCTCGAGCTGGAGCTCGAGTTGGGCAGGGCAGAGGCAGGGCGAGGGGCTGCAGGTGGGCCAGGGGCGCCGGTGAGGTCGGTGGAGCCGGCTGGCAGCGAGAGAGAGAGAGATCAGAGGGGGGTGGTTCGGTTTATGCTAGGGTTAGTCTCGGCAAGGAAAGAGAGATAGAGCTAGTGGGGTGGGGTAGATGGGTAGCTAGGTGGGGCCTGCTGGCAGGGAGAGGGGACACCTTGGCATGGTGAGAGGAGAGGGTGAGGTGAGGTAAGGTTTAGGGTTTAGATTAGATCTAGGGTTAGAGGAATAGAGAAGGGTAGGTTTTTGTTAGATGTTAGGGTTTGGAGAGAGGCTAAAGTGAGAGATTAGAGAGAGGGGGTATATTAGGGTAGGGTAAGGTGGTAGGGCTTTCTCATGATTAGCACAAGCTCAAGCAAGAAAAAGGTGGTAAGAAAGTGGGGGTAGGGTTTGGTATGTTACACATGATCTTGCATGGCACATGCACAAGTGGGGTGATGATGTTGAGGCACATGGTAAGGAGAGATCAAACAAGGTGAAAGATTTGGGAGAGAAGGGAGAACTCCAAAAGATATACACCACCCAAGATTCAAATAAAATACAAAAGACTAGAATGTAGTGGTACTTGCATGGCCCATGCAAAATATTAAATGCCATGATTTAATCTTGTAAAAATAACAAAGTTATGGTCATGGCATTTATATATATGCATTCTAATATATGGAGATAAAGCCATGCTAAAGGAAAAATGAATTTGGATCCATCCCAACCCACATGAGCTAAATTAAATGGCAAGAATAAAATAAAGGCCCATGGTTAAATGGAATGGTGGAATTGTAAGGTGGTGAAAGAAAGGTGGTGGAGTGGAATAAAAGATATGCCCCCAACTCAACTTGGGCATTTAAACAATATATCAATAACCAAATACAATATCAAGAGGCAAAAACAATTACTAATGCATATGAGAGAAGAACCAAAATAAAAGGGTTTTATATGATGCTCAAATGCAAGGTGGCATGATGACATGAGCATGATATAATTATGATGCAACAATTATATATAGGAAGTAGCCATTATATAACTAGACCAAGTAGCATTACAATTGTTAGACAATTGGGATGCTACACAGGGTCTGGCATTTTGTCCTTATGTCCTTTTTGAGACAAAATTTTAGGTGTCACTGTTAGAAAACAGGTCTCTAGTCCTGGTTCGGGGGGGGGCTGTAGTCCCTCTTGCACACTTGGGACTACCAAATTAGGACTAGAGATCCGACCTTTAGTTCGGTTCTATTACAAATGAGGAAAAAAGTCCTCCACGTGGCTACACAGAGTGCGTTGGGTTGGAGGACCGCGGTTGCGTTTTGAGGCAATCGACTGCTGCGGTAGGAGATGGGTTTTAGGGTTTTCTATTTTCTAGTTTGTGTTTAATTATTTTTTATTTTGTGTTCTCATTTCAAACAAGTTTTCATATACATATTCTACGCTACTACATATTGTATACGTTGATGCATATATAATATAATTTCTCTTACGAGCATACATACATATATATACAACTTGGTATACGAGTTTCAACAGGGACTAGAGCTCATGTATTTGATTGCATGGAGATCATTAAATTACATGAATGTTTTAGACTTTATCTATATTTTATTCTCCAATTGGGGATATGACCTCCAGAAGCAAAAGTCCCGACAATTCCTCTTGAATTGCTAGTACGCGGTCCCGTGGTAGGAGCTTATCCCGCATCGCATCCAACTATAAAGAAGGAGATCAATATGAATATATCAATCATCATAACAAAAATTATGAATGGAACTCAACACAAATTATGGTAATAAAATAAATTATGAATATATTGTTTACGTACTCGAATAAATTTCGTACACTACTCAGTAGCCGAGAGAATAAACTCGTAGACATAGTATCCACCTAAATTAGTCCCCTGTGGCTGCCTCACGCACTTTTCGAAAATAGAATTCAATTAAATAATAATCAAGCATGATAATTATATTGAAACTAGAATTACAGAGATGTGTGGACCTAGCTCGTACTACTTACTGGGACCAGATTAAACTCAGCTCCTCACGCCATGGACCGTCAACCTGTAGCAGGCGCAGGCAGCCTGACGGCAACGCCCGAAGACTCACCCCCAAGCACTCACTTCATGGCGTCGGAAGGGAGAAGGTTGGTGGCTGTACAGTGAGGTTTGTGGGGTTTTGCTAGATCGGGGAGAATGGGTCGATGTGTGTGAGGGAGACGATGCATAGGAGTAGGTTTTAAAGATGGGACATTGTTAAGTCTCCTCTAGGGTCCCTCTGTCTCGAGGCCCAATTGGTGCCCCGGTAGGAATGTGTACCTTGCCATCATCAGGTTCTGCAGGACCGAAACTACCGAGAGGTTCGATGATAGTATCATCGGTAGCTGGAGTAGCCTCGGTGATAGTATCAGTAGGAGGAGCAACACAAATAGTATCAGAGTCGAGACCATGGGCTTGCTCCACAACAATAGGTCTTCGAGTAGCCACAACAGCACGCTGAACTTCACCATGGGTTCGAGGAGGACCGGCGCCCAAGACAGCAGTTCTGGCAACAACAACAGCGGGGCGACCTCCTGAAGCCTTAGTTTGCGCAATAGCAGTAGGCATTAGGTCAGTAGCAGACTGAGCAACAACACGAGCAGATTCCACAACAGATGCACGACCTGCATCCACAACAGAGTTTTGCACCACGGCAATACGGGCACTCCTACGAGGAGGTTGCACTACAGAAGCATGGCGCAGACGAGGAATCACATTTTGCTTAACAACAGCGGGGCTTCGAGTTAGACCACCCTGACCAAGAATAGCAAGGCGACTAGGAGTGGAAGCAGCTACCACATCCAGTATTCTACAATCCAGGAGACAGATTCGAGCCCTCGGACACCCTTTCAGCAATCCGGATATCTGACTGTCACACATTATAGGAACCTTGCTGCCTTGTTCATCTTTGAAGGTGAACCGTCAAGTCTGCGCCGGCCCCATTTCAGTATGTTTACGCAGAGCAGCGACCATACCAGGGATAGTGCAAATCTGTGCTAATGCTTCTTTAATCGCGACACAATTACGAGGATTTCACTTGCCCTTTCCATTTGCTAATTTAGAGTGGTAACCGCCGACGCGTACCAAAACCACGTAAGGGGTCTCTGGGGGACACTAGTTGATAGAAATTTGGGGACAAAAAATAAGAACTTGTTTGTCAGCGTTCAACTGGCAGTTATGGTTAGTGAGAAAAGCAAATAGAAGAGTATCTCACCCGCATGTATCCAACACTTCTTTTAGGGTATGATGATCTGCCATCCTCCGTGCTGCTCAGCTCGTCCGGCGGCGGCGAAGGCAGGCTAGAGCCTCGGAACGGTGGGCACATCATGCGGCATTAGACGTCGGGATGAGCGAGTGGGCACACCGGAAGGCAAATGTCCCAAGGGATCGCTCTGGGTGGAGGGTGGATTTCACCGCCGTCGGGGCTAGGGTTCATGCGAAGGAGGGAGTGAATTTGTGAATTTCGTCAACGCACTAAGGTGTGGGGTCTAGTTCCTCGTTTTGCCTACATGGTTGCCAACTTGGTGCTCGCGTCACAGACAGACTAGTGACATGGAGGTCCCGAACGTTTTCTTCACAAGGCAGTTGACGGAATGTTTGAATTTGACAGGGGTGAGACGAGTTTGACTCGAAATGGGTCTTCTCAGTGTTTGGCAGACCAAGTTTGCGAAACCTGGTGATTACGAGCAACTTGGATACCGCGATGCACCCCACACACACACACAGAAGGCTCCTTCTTTTGCGGTAAGCTCGACCTTATATACCTCGGGCCACTGATGTTTTTCCGTTCAATGTCTCGACTGGTTTGGTTGTGAGCTTACGCTTTTCCAAAATATTTTACCGTACGATTGAAATTCACAAAATTTAGTGATTTCTATGAACACCAAGATAATCATCTTCTATTCAAAATATTTCAGGAAAATTAGTGCTGCACATGAATTCATATGGATTGGAAAGTACAATTTTTGAAACTTTTGGTGTTTTTTTTGAGAAAATCTCGGTCCTTTGGCTAAAATGAAAACCAAATCTCAGAAATTTACTGGATTTCTGTTTTTTCTGTAGTCGTCAAAATATTTCTGCTCAGAGGAGACATCCCGAATGTTACAGTAAAAAAAAATTAAACAATACTAGAAGGAACTAGACACTTTTTTGATATAGTAGAAGTGGTCGGCGTGAGTGTACAGAAATTAATTCTTTCCATGATATTTTCACTTTTCCGCTTCCATCTTTGCAATCCATCTTCGAGTAGAATCAGAATCCGATACGTGTGTGATTGAATACGTTACGTACTAAAATTAAGTTGATCGATCAGGTGTCTTGTCGTGCGCGTCCCGCTGCCGCGCAACTTGCTTATATATATATATATATATATATACGCCGAGAAGATATTCTCACTTGAATCTCGATGACGACGGACGACGCCTGCATCGAAGAAGCACGGTGGCCTGCTGACCTCCCCGGCGACATCCTCAGCACCATCTACCGCCGCTGCTCCTCGTCCTACGACCGCGCCCGCTTCGCCACCGTATGCACGTCGTGGCGCGCCGCTGCGTCATGGCAGCCCAAGCTGCAGCCTCTACCGCTGCTGCTCCCGTCCACGGGCAACGGCTCTTTTGACGAGAAGGCGCTGGCGTACAGCCCGGAGGACGGCAGGGTGCTGCACGCACGCCTCCCGTGGTTCCCATACGGCAAGCAGATCGTCGGATCCTACCATGGCGGCTGGGTAGCCGCCGCAGTCGGCCGCCGGATCGACGTCCTCAACCTGTTTACGCACGCCTGGGTGCTGGGTAAGAAAGAACTTAAGTGTAGATGCAGATCTTACAAATTCTTTATCAGGAAAATCGTCTTCTCGGAAGACCCTGCCGCCAAAGGCTGCAATCTTGCCGCCATCAGCAACACAGGCTGCATAACCCTCGCGAAGCTTGGGGCCCCACAGGAGTGGTTTCGTGGCCGAGGCCAAGGGTGGACGACGACGGGAGGATGTTGCGACTATCCCAGACACCTCGTCGACATCGTCTTCTGCAACGGGGTGCTCTATGGCCTCAAGTCTCGTGGTGGCCTATTATACAAGCTCGCCATCGACGTAAACGAGTATGATGTTCCTGTGATCATCCCGCTCGAGGAAATAACCATCCTCCAAAGACTAGCATCGTTTGAGCCACGTAACATCTTTGATCTAGGCGGCAAGCTTGCAACAGCGGTGGAGGTCAGGCCAGTAACAAGTACTAATAGTAGCAAGGCTCGAACTTTCAGGGTGTTCGAGCTTTCTAGATGCGACACGACAGACTCATACAAATGCATGTGGGCAGGGCTAACGAGTCTGGACGACCACGCCTTGTTCCTAGGGCCAGGGTGCTGCAAGGCAGTGCACATGCCGGCGGCGAGCATGCGTGGCAACGTGGAAAGAAATTGTATCTACTACGCGGAGGAAGAGTACACTCATCATCAGGAGTGCTTAGATAATAGGTTGGATCTCGGAAGTTGCACGATCTATTGTTATGAAAGACAAGGAGTGGATGATGGTTCGGGTGGAATCATGTCACGGGGATTTCATTACCATCACCGTGAGAAGGATCAGCCTGTTACCGATAGCAATAGCTGTACTTGGATTTTTCCTCCGCAATTTTAATAGTTCGTTTATAAATGCATGTACTCGTGCGGTACTGCTACACCTACACGTGCCTGCAAAAATATGTACCGGTTCCGTTATACCATATTGTCATGAGAAAAATGTCGGTTTTGTTTTGGGTTCATGTACGTGGTACTGTTACACGTGCGTGCATCATGTATTTTTTATATTTTTTTTGGTTTCACGAGAAAAGAAACATCCCGTATATATGTGACTCGAGTATATATAATGATGTGTAACTGAAGTAAAGTTAGACTAATTCTTTTGTTTCCTAAATTATCTCTAATGTAAAGAAGCATATGCCATCAATTTGTAAACTAATCTAACATGTAGATTTTCCTATGTCGGCTGCGACCAGGCTGCGGAATAAGATGAAATCGAATCAACCTAAATATATGGAGTGTTACTAAAAGAACCATTGTCTCATATCCTTTGTCGTCTCTCGTAAACTCTATTTCTCACGCAATGAGAAATAGCTATTTCTCAGCTACCTCTCTCATCATTAGATCTTCCTCGTGATTCGTGAGATCTAACCGGTCGAGCGTGGTGTAGTAGGCCGTGGCATAGTAGGGCGGGCCGGTCGTGCTCCACCCCGCGGCGGCCCTGGCCGTCGACGCGTTCCACTCTCCCTTCATCGATGCGCCACGCTCCTGATCTCCTCCTCTTCTTCAAGACCGGCGGGAAAGCGAGGACATTGTCGAGGCTAGACGCTGTGGCCGTCGAGAGGGTCCTGGTGTGCTAGGCGAAGGGCGACCACCTCAGGTGGTGTGGTTGTGTGTCCATGGCGCTCAGTTCACTATGCCCACAGGGTGTTTGTCAAAATACTAAGCAAAAAGTATTTCAGGAGTGTGGAAACACCCTCTCCTCCAAATTTAGAAAATAGTCATATAGGAAAAAAATGCTACCACCAGAAGCCATATACGGGTTACGAGTGGAGATGCTACGAGAACTGACCACTCGGCTCCGGTTCCAATGAAACTTGTCTTGGCCGCGGTGGACGAGGATAACCTCTGTCAGCTGATGACTTTCCTGAGAGCTTCTGCGTGCAGATAGAGGCTGCGTGTAAGGCCTTTCACAGTGTAGCCGGTGCCCAAAATGTGAAAAAGTAGCCACCTCATCACCCATGTCCAACAAAAAAAACCCAGGCACCGCTCTCAAGGTGTTGATTCTGAGTAGGAAGGAAAGAGAGAGACATTTGCTCTTTAGAGTAGAGTTTTTTTTTAATAATACACATTTTTTAATCAATTTGAGAAGTATTGCACGAAATTAAATTTTTTGATTTATAACATATTGTCGTCCTGGGCAAAGCCGACTGCACTTTAATGGCCTGGGTCTCACCGACTGTGCAGGCCGCCAATACGCAATCGGCCAGGATCATGCCGATTAGTCCAATCGGGCAGGGCGAAGCCGAATGAAAAAACAATCAACTTTCCTGAGACCGATTGCTTCGGTCGGCTTGGACGAAGCCGAGTGCAGTTTGGAATGCAGTTTCCGATAGCAGCGGCACTGGCATCCACGGTGACCTGTGTTCTTTTCCTTGTTCTCTAATGTGAGGTGCAAAGCGCAGAAACCAAAGAGGGTCCACGCTGATGACCAGCTGATGGATCAATGCTCCTTGCCTCCCATGCATGCAGCTGGGGCTGATGCTCTCATTCTCTCGTTCGGCAAGGCCGGCACCGATTGGAGAATCGGCAAGGCCAAGACTAAATGGGGTTCTCGACCACCATGGATCCCACAGCCTCATGCACTCGGCTAACTTCTTGCCGAGTGTGACTGATTCGATGCGGCTCACGCCGATTGGCTCATTCGGCTAGGCTGAAACCGACAATGTACTATAAATCAAATTTTTTGGTTTCGTGCAATACTTCTCGAATTAATTAATAAAAATGTACTATTAAAAAAAACTCGCTAGAGTAGATGGATAGCAATATTTTATTGGTTGTAGGAATTTGGCATCTTGCTTCTACGGGCTCTGATGCCTGAATTTTTTGGTTGGGCACGGGTCTCACAATATGCGGGCACCGGCAACTGAGCCGGAAATCAATTGGGCATGGGCAAATTGCAACGAGCGTGGAAGGCCTAATGGGTCATTTCTGTTCTTACCCACGTCAGAGGAAAGTCTTTTTTCCACCGGAAAGTGTATTTATCTCTCGACCTCCGGTGTTCTCTTTATTTAAAAATTATAATTATAAGTTTGAAAAGAATATGAAAATAAATTCCGATGGTAGTCAACGTTGTATGTTATAAGCCTGAAAAATCGCAACCCAAAATTCTATATTTAGGAGCTACAAAAAAATGTGAAAGACTGATAAAATTTGGAGATGTGAAAATATACATAATCAGGTCCATGCTTTTATCATTTTCGGAGTATTTGAAATTGATATTTTGCACGCTTGTGAAATACATCATTTTAAACTCATAAATACGGTTTTTATTTTTAATAAACGAGATCAGTGCGAATCTCCACTATTTTTCCACTCGAAAAAAATACAGGAAAAGTCTTGTTCTCTCTCCACTCTCCTCTCTTTAGTCGAGTTCTCGAATTCAAGGAGTTGAGCTGGCGCGTCGGTCCAGCTCCAGCATCATCGTCTCTTCCCACCAAATTGAAAGGAAAAGGGAACCATGCGCGATGCGGCCCCGACTTCCCGCCACCAAATTGAAACCGGCCGCCGCAGCAATACACCGTCAGCCTCCTCCGACCACCTACCGCCTCCTGTCCACCGCCGCAGCTCCCTCCGACGAATGCGATCTCCAGCAGCAGCTCGACGCGCACGTCGCACGCGGCAACCTCTCCCTCGCCCGTCACCTGTTCGACCAAATCCCCGACCCGGACGTCCGCGCCTACAACGCGCTCATCCGTGCCTACTCCTGGCGCGGTCCCGGCCTCGCCGCCTACGCGCTCAACCTCTACCGCGCCATGCTCCAAGACGGCCGCGTCCCGCCCGACAAGTACACCTTCCCCTTCGTCCTCAAGGCCTGCTCTGCGCTCCTCGACCTCCGCTCCGGTCGCGCCATCCACCGCCACGCCGCCCGCGCGGGTCTCCACACCGACCTCTTCGTCTCCACCGCCCTCATCGACCTCTACATGAAGTGTGCCTTCTTCCGCCACGCCACCAACGTCTTCGACCAGATGCCCGCCAGGGACGCCGTCGCCTGGAATGCCATGCTCGCCGGGTACGCACTGCACGGCATGTACCACCACGCGCTCGCGTACCTCCTCCGTATGCAGGACCAGGACGCCGGCCTCAGGCCCAACGCCTCCACCCTTGTCTCGCTCCTCCCGCTGCTCGCCCAGGAGAGGGCACTCTCCCAGGGAAAATCTGTGCACGCCTACAGCGTCCGTGCCTGTCTACATGACAAGGATGGGGTGCTCGTCGGAACAGCGCTGCTGGATATGTACGCGAAGTGTGGGCACTTGCATTACACCTGCAGGGTCTTTGAGGCCATGGCTGATAAGAACGACGTCACTTGGAGCGCGCTGATTGGAGGCTTTGTGCTGTGCAACCAGATGGTGGAAGCCTTCCGTCTGTTCAAGGAAATGCTGGCCCAAGGACTATGCTTCCTTTCTCCAACCTCTGTCGCCAGCGCTCTTAGAGCCTGTGCCAAATTGGCTGATCTCCATATCGGTAAACAGCTGCATGTCTTGCTTGCTAAATCTGGGCTCCACTCTGACCTGACCGCGGGGAACTCGCTCCTCTCGATGTACGCCAAGGCTGGGTTGATTGACGAGGCTACAGAGCTTTTTGATGAGATGGTCGTCAAGGACACGGTCTCTTACAGTGCGCTTATATCGGGGTATGTGCAGAATGGCATGGCAGATGAAGCATTTCTCGTCTTCAGGAAGATGCAAGCCTGCAATGTACAGCCGGATGTTGCCACAATGGTGTCCCTCATCCCAGCTTGTTCGCACCTGGCAGCTTTGCAGCATGGGAAGTGCAGTCATGCTTCTGTCATAGTCCGTGGGATTGCATCGGAGACCTCTATATGCAATGCCTTGATAGATATGTATGCAAAGTGTGGAAGGATTGATCTCTCCAGACAGATTTTTGATGTGATGCCAGCTCGGGATATTGTGTCGTGGAATACCATGATCGCGGGATACGGAATCCATGGACTCGGGAAAGAAGCCACTGCATTGTTCTTGGACATGAAGAATCGAGCTTGTGAACCAGATGATGTCACATTCATCTGCCTGATTTCAGCGTGCAGCCACTCAGGACTTGTGACTGAAGGGAAACGCTGGTTTCACATGATGGAACAGAGGTATGGTATAACTCCAAGGATGGAGCACTATATCGGCATGGTTGATCTTCTGGCAAGAGGGGGTTTCCTTGGCGAAGCTTATCAGTTTATCCAGAGCATGCCACTGAAAGCAGATGTTCGTGTATGGGGAGCCCTGCTTGGAGCTTGCCGGGTTCATAAGAACATCGATTTAGGAAAGCAAGTGGCTAGGATGATCCAGAAACTAGGACCTGAGGGCACTGGCAACTTTGTTTTGTTGTCCAACATTTTCAGCGCTGCTGGGAGATTCGATGAGGCAGCAGAAGTTCGAATATTACAGAAGGAGAAGGGCTTTAAGAAGAGTCCTGGTTGCAGTTGGATCGAGATAAATGGCTCTCTACATGCATTTATTGGTGGAGACAGATCTCATCCACAATCACCTCAGATATATGAAGAGCTGGATAGCATCCTCGTAGATATTCAAAAATTGGGTTACCAGGCTGATACCAGTTTTGTTTTGCAAGATCTTGAGGACGAGGAAAAGGAAAAGGCACTTCTTTATCACAGCGAGAAGTTAGCAATAGCTTTTGGTATCCTCACTCTTAGTGAAGATAAGACCATTTTTGTTACAAAGAATCTCCGTGTATGTGGAGATTGCCATACTGTTATTAAGTACATGACCTTAGTCAGGAAAAGAGCTATAATTGTTAGAGATGCCAATAGGTTTCATCATTTCAAGAATGGACAATGCAGCTGTGGAGATTTCTGGTGACAGCAAAACAGTCTGGTTCATGACATCTCAGTTATGTCAGTTTTGTCTTGTATCATTCATTATCTCTTGAACAGTGAAGCACTGTCAGGTATCCTTACTAGAATATGCACTACTGTGAGATGCCAATTCGTATGTTGTTGCAAGTTATGCCCTCATAATGGGTAATCTGAAGTGAATTGATGTCATAAATTCAAATAGAAAGTTTTTTTTTCGAGAAAACGCAAAAAGCTCTTTGCGTTTCATTTCATTGGATAGGTAGAGTTAATTCAAATAGAAAGTCAATGAGGTATGTTAAGTTGCAAGCCTAATAAGTGAAATAAATTTAGGATGTGTGCAAGACAATAACGATATGATCTAATAAGATCCTATTATGTTATGTGTATATATTACAGTTTACAAACCAACATAGCACTCATTGCTGTTCAGGTTGGTGTTTTAGCTCACAGTCAGAGACAACTATTAACAGTAAAGGTGTTTAGTATGGGATCAAGGCAGAATGAACAAACAGAACTTCCGTCTCAACTCTCAAGTTGAAAATTAATGTTTGGTTTATTATGCAGGATTGATTTTCAGAAGCTCACTGAGGTACATGCTTAGTATCATCAGCTCTAGAATTGGGAAAATCAGCTCATTTGCTTAAATGGTATGACAAATATGCTCCAGCCCACCTCCATATCATGAAGGTAGACTCTTCAGCACTTCTCTTCTGTTTAGCACTTCAAAATAGTATGCATCCAGGTTCGAAACATGTTTTGAAGAGTTAAGGTAGACTGTTAATTCACTGTGAGTCCTAGTTAGGCAAAAATAATAAGCTACTGTATAGTATGGCATATTGGGTATCTACAACACTCATATTTCTGAGTTGGCTCAAAGTTTTTGGGAAATTAAGTGTCACAATTAGGCGTTGAAAGTCAAAATCATACACTGTACGATTCAGGCCCAGTAAAGTCAAACTGTATGAAAATTTTCACAAGACGATGAGCTTTCTGCCTTTCCCACTGTACACTTAATTCCTGGAGAACTGGAGAACGCTACCAATCATTTCACCATCATCCCACTCTGACTAAGTTTACCTCACAGTTCACACCTTAGCTCCCTGCACTACCATTAGCTCATAGGAGAAGTCCCATCTATGTTCTGTAGCACAATCACACAACCAATGTCCGTGTTCTCGACATTTGTCTCAACAGCTTAATGAGTACCTTATTACAGGAGAAGATGGAGACCAGGATATCGCCATACTGAACTTGATGAGCAACAAACTTCAGGGATCCTTTAGTCCTAAATATGAGGAGAAGACCGACAAGACGTGCACTTGAGGCGCAATATGAATATGCTGGAGAACAAGCTACTAAAAAATATCTGGTCATTTGTAAAGAAGTGCTTGAGCTTTTAAATGTTGAGATAACCAGTTGGTGGCCATGACCTCTCAGTTGAGGGTGTCTTCATAACATTTCATGGTCCCATATATCTCCATTGGTGATGGAGTGCCATCAACGGTTTATATTTCTTCGGACGTTTTACTTTCAGTTTTTTCTTGAAGCACTGTGTTGATCCATGGCTATACTCACTTGTCTGTACTCTGCAGGAGTAGTTCGTTGTTGACTTGGCATGGGCAAGATCTTATGAGGACTTCCAAGCAACCATTTCACAAGCCCGTCTAGCTCAGTTGGTAGAGCGCAAGGCTCTTAACCTTGTGGTCGTGGGTTCGAGCCCCACGGTGGGCGAATTTCTTTTACCTTTTTGTTCTGCCTTCTTCAGCTAAAAACTCTGCTGATCTCTTACTAAAATTTGCCAAGTCTGTATGATAATTTTGTGCAATAAGCCAGATTCCCCTCCCTTTCAATTGCAGTTTGTGGGCGAATTTCTTTTTACCTTTTTGTGCTGCGTTCTTCAGCTAAAAACTCTTTGCTGATCTCTTACTAAAATTTGCAAAGTCTGTATGATAATTTTGTGCAATGACATAAGCCAGATTCCCCTCCCTTTCAATTGCAGTTTGAAATAGAAGAGAATGTTAACATGCAGCAATGCGAAAAGGGTGCATCTTCATTTCTCAAAATTCAGCAGGGGAAGAGGATCATAACTACAGCAAGGTATATACTCTAATAATAATTTACATGCCTTATCCTCTGCCATGTACAATGAATTGCTGTGAGCTCTCTACAAAAAAGTTTACTGATCTAACCATACATCTTACTATTTATTTATGTATAGCTACAGGTGGCACAGCAGGGGGTATTGTATTGGTACTGGCATTACTGACCCCATTTGAGACGAAAGCACCTGCAAACCTCAGAGGCTGCTGAGGCTGCTGCACATCACCACCATGGCTAGGCATCTGGACCTGGGAGCTGGAATCATCATCACCGCGGCGATGGTGGTGATGCGTCCTATCTTCGTGCACAATCTGGTAGGCATCGGCCGTCCTGACCTCCTGAGCAAGGGAGCAGGGGCAGCAGCACAGCCACTGGAAACAGTCGGTCACGTCAGGCTTGCCGCAGCAGAAGTGGTTGGCAGGAAGCCTGAACCTCCTGCGCATCTGGATCCTCCAGAAGCCGCCGTAGAGCAGGCCGAGAAAGCCGAGGAGGGCGCCGCCGATGCCGAGCGCGTCCCTGACCGTCTCGTCGTCGATGTTGACCGCCGCGAGGGTGAAGATGAAGAAGGGGGCGAGGCAGAAGAGGATGAAGGTCACGGTGTGCACGTACATGTTGCCGAACCCGAGCCGGCTGGTGTTCCAGCCGAAGACGCAGCAGCTGCAGAACATGGAGAGGTAGGCGAGGGAGATGTCGTCCCAGAGATCAAACACGCCACCCTTCCACTCGGGATCACCTTCCTCCTCGACGAAGCCGGCTCTCTGCGCCGTGGCAGTGGCGGCGGCAAAGGAGTAGCGCTTCTCGATGGTCTTCCGCTGGAGCTGCTGCGGCGCCGAGCCCGACTCCTCGTCGTCGGCGGCCTGGGCCTCGTAGTCTTTCCCGAGAGGGCTGAGGTTGTTGTACAGGCCAGCGACAGCCGGCGCGCATATGGCCACCGAGATCGTCAGCGCGACACCCACCGGCGGCCGTCTGTTCCTATGCAAGCCGAGGTTGAGGCCGCAGAGCGCGTACTGGGCGAGGCAGTTGAGGTGGAGCAGCAACACCACCACCATCATGTGCTTCCTCTCGTTGGGCTTGACAGTGCCGTCCTTGCAGTAGGTCTCCCGGAGCGCGAGCATGTCGGCTCCGCGCCACCGGCAGAGGAGCGCCAGGTGGTAGCACCTCCTGGGGTGCTGGATGAGGCACATGAGCGTGAACAGCGCGTTCAGTATCTGGTTGTTGACCTCGAACCATGTGTCCTTCTGCGCCTTGCTCCGCAGAACACGGTTGAGCATCCCGGTCATGACCATGAAGAGGATGGCCCCTGAGACTCCAACAGCGACGACCCACGCAAAGAGAGCCATGTTCACGGGGTTCCTGATCCACTCCTTGGACCTGTCCCACAGGGACCCCCAGTCGACCTTCCTCACCAGAGGTATCGCGAAGCGCCTCGAAGATCTCTGAGACCCAGAAGAAGAGCCATTATTTCTCTGCTCGCCTCCGAGCATCTGTTCCGTGGAAGGAGGAGGCGAGGTTGATGAGTGCGGATCGGAGGCCGGCTCGTGCGCCGCCGTGAACCGGTACGATTTTTCCAGGTGCTGGAAGGAGTAGCCGTTTGTTTTGGACGAACCGAAGTAGAGGGCTATGTGATCCTTCACGTTGATGTTTCCCGCGGCTTCCTCCTGTATCTCGCCATCAGGTTTCTGATGGTGATTACCACCGCCACCGTCGCCGCCGTCTGGAACCACCATATTCCGACAGGCTGCGGAGGATATGTAGTTTGCTCACTTTGTGCCGCGCGCAGCAGCTGAAGATGTCCACCAGACAAAGAAGCCTGCAATTTAGAAGGGACTGAATGAGGTTCATGCACTTGCTTGAAAGTTTCAATGGTAAATTCTCTGTCTGAAAAGAAAAATCTGGTGCAGAGGGTATGTTTTGGGTCTGCTGCAGCTTATTAATTTTTTCAGATAAAAATGTTTTCTAAATTTGCACGGAACAAGCAACTGGACTAAGTAGGCGAATAACTGAAATCTTCCTTTCCTAAAAAAGTTTGGTACAGATTTTCTTTGCAAGCTGGGTTAGTTATTGATCTGTTGCAGGTTGCAGCCCACTTTGTAGAGTACTGCAGTATATTCTAAAATAGGAAGGCAATGGTTTTGGCAATTGCATGGAAATACAAAACAGATTAAGCAGTAGTCGATGGGAAAGCTCATTCTTCCCAATTAGGCCATGGATGAAGCAAGAACAGGCTGAGCAATAGAATAGTAGTAGATGGCAAAACAAAGAAAGCAAGAAGGGCAGCTGCAGATATGAAGCGATAGTGTCCATACAACAACAACAACAACAACAACAACAACAACAACAACATAATACCTTGTTAGTAGACCAGCTGGTTGGGAAAGCTTGCTTCCAGTTCCAGGGCTAGCTGAGAGCAGATCGAGCCGAGAAAGCATTTCATGGCTTTGACATGTCAGGAGCCAGAAGAAGAAAAAGGCCGTCGGGAGAATTGAAGACGAAATAGAGGGTATACCTTGCAGCTTGCAGCAGAGGAAGGGGAAGAACTGAGGAGGGAGAAGAGGATTGATGGAGGGTGGGCGGAGATTCAGGAGGAGGAAGTCGTTGATTTGGCCGCCGCTGCCGCCGCCCCGCCAGCGCCAGGCACCACCACACCTGGACAAGACCAGGACTGGAAAAAAAATAACAATTTTAATCAGGGGAGAAGAGAGCAGTAGAGAAGAAAAAAGAATAAAATACAAGAGAGAAGGAACAAAAGTTGGCGTCGTCAAGAGCTAGGGGAGCACACAAACAAGGTCGCCCCAAAAGGCAGCTTCTTCGTCTCTGCCTCTCCCTGACTTGTTGGGTTCCAGTCAACCTCTACGTCTACGAAACGAAAAGTCGTGACTGGAAATGACCACAGGGCCATTAGCAGACCCAAAATAGTATATATTTTGCATATGTAAATCTCTATAGGCTATAGCTTCCGATGTCCCATGTAACACGAGTCTGGAGAGGGTAATTGCACGCGCTGCAGGTTGTAGGATATTTTTCCGCAGGTCAGACGCGCAACTTGGAAAACGTGGTCAGCTTAGTTGTCAAAAGAGTCTATCTACACCTTCTTTTTGTGTATAGGTTCACTCCAAATCTGCATAAACCTACAAATTAAAAGGGCTCTAGATACACTTTTTTTATAAAACTAAACATTTTATATTTTGAAACGGAGGGAGTACATGAGGGAGTACATGTGTGCATATGCAGTTGCAAACCAACAAAATGCTAAAACTCCATCTCTCTCCATATATATTTTTTAAGAGTGAAACACATATTTCTTGTTCATCGATAGAAAACCAAGTTACATGAACAAACACACATGTGAAAACTAAAAGACAAACCAAATCTAGCGGCCGCTACTCAACTCCGGCGTCGTCGAGATACACATTGGAAGTCATGACAAGCCTTCACCATTGCCGGATACAAGAAGCACCTTCACCATTGATGTGGCACGTCGACCAAGGACCTCCCCATGCTGCCATGGACATAGATCCACCGCATCCCATGATGATGTCGTGGAAGAACGACAGATTCACCACCTTTGGACCAACATTCTTGCTCCAGAGCATCCACCTCGTCTTGGTAACTGTGGATAACAACGGATGCCAGGAACAAACCGCAAAACTGATCTCGCGAAATATGAAAAACAACAAGAGGACCAAGCCATCGCCGATTAGAGCACCGTCGAGATGGGGAGTGGCGTAGGTGCACCTTATTTCGACGCGGCGCTTGTCCCGCCACTGATGCGACAACCTATAAATACCTAGGTCAACACTAACTACTTGCCGCAATCGAAGTACTGAGGTCCCTACCCTTATCGTCGCCAGAACGACGGATGGTGGAGGCAGGGACCCGCGGCCTCGTCGAGAGAGGGAAGGGAGAAATTGCTCGCGGCCCTGGCCGTCGATCTGTGAAAGGGACAGGAGAAGTTTTAAACTATTCCTTCTTTGTGGATCCTGTCTATGCTTCATTGCCAAGGGAGACATTTGACAAGACTGTTGTTGAGATATAGAGAATTAAGATTAAGCTTGAAAAGAAGCTTCTTACTTTATCGGAAGGAGTCCTTGTTGGACGCAGGCGGTGACTTCATAGGTTCATATCACAAATACATGGACAAGATTAGACAGCGCACACCGGTCCTTAGTGGCTGTTTCAAAGTTATAAAAATCATATTACAAAGTTTCAAAAAATTCTTTTTTTAATTCAATGATGTATTATACAAACATGCATAATATGAACGTGAAATATTTATATTCTAGGCTACATGAAAATTACAAAAGTATGGATCTAAGTATATATAGTGAACAATGCACAATCTAGAACTCCTAAATTTGTGAGATTTTGTTAGTATAGAGGACACATTTCACTCGAGATTTTGTTTAGTATAGAGAACGCAAATTTTTGAGATTTTGTGAGAGGTGATGGTGAGTGATTTAACAACCTAATCTACTAGATTTTCACAGACTTGCAATGTCTTTTTTTATGTTCATCCATTGCAAGAATAGAAGAGCTCAGGGTCGATATGATGTTTGAATCATTTTTTTAATATAATTCATCATGTAATAGTCTCATGTCTCCACTTAGGCAAAAAAGACAAAAAGCACAAATCAAATCAATCAACCCCCGATGCATAGGCAGATTCATCATTCCTAATGCATTCTCAAGATAACTCTTTATTTACAAAGGGAAGGAAACGTGAACAACCACAGATTTCTAGTATCTACAAACATATATGACACATGTGCTCACAAATTTCTAACAACTACACCACACAAACGACAAAACACACATCGATCAGCAACTAACTAAGCTCATGCTAATTTCTCAGCTAGCGAGGGTTGATGCTGGGCATAACGCCGCTAATAAGGTTGCTGCCGGAGACATCGGAGGACGACATGTACTGGTCGTTCCCGCCAGAGACCATCCTCGATCCAGACGACGTCGCCGTGCTGCTGGTGGCGTGGCTAGGGTCCATGGCCACCGACTCCGACGGCACGCCATCCATCTCAGGCGTCATCTGCCATATCGTCTCCAGCTCCCTCACCACCTCCACCATAGATGGCCTCGCGTCCGTCTCGTCACGGCAGCACCGGAGCCCTAGCGCGGCGAACCTCTCCACGCATTCCCCCGGGCACGACCCCATCCGCATGTCCACCACCGACAGTATCATCCCTGATTGGTTCGCTGCCACCACCTGCATTTTGCGGTTCAGTTCATCACGATTCTCATAACTGAAATCACTGCACCACAGCTAGTTCATTCCCTCGATCGAAAATACTGAACTCTGATGGTTTACCTCTCTGACTAGATTTTTCCCATGAGAAATAGGCTGCATCCCTGTCAGCAGTTCCAGAAAAACAACACCGAGACTGTACACGTCACTTTTGTCCGTCAGCTTATGAGTGAGGAAATACTCCGGATCAAGATAGCCCTGCAAACATAGCCAACTCCATCAATAATTAATGGGGGTACTAGTGCCACGTGTGCCACCTGCTTACTTATGCGCAACTAGCCTACTCACCGGGGTACCCTTTACGACCGTGGAAACATAACCAGGAGCGCTCCCCTCCGTCTCCGGCAGTGGAGCAAGCCGCGACAGACCGAAATCAGCAACCTTCGCTACAAACTTTGAGTCCAATAAAATATTGCTAGCCTTGATGTCACGGTGAAATATCGGAGGGTCCGCTTCGGTGTGCAAATAGAGGATGCCTCGTGATGATCCCAGTGCAATCCGTAACCTCATGGCAAAACTTAGACCCTCTTTAGCTTTAGCTGTTAAGACAGGCAACACATCAGAACTACAGTACAGGAATACCAGTGAACAGTCTTAGCACACAAAGCAATAATAATTTGCAAGCAACCAAAAAAGCATGGAGACTTCATTGGCTTGAGCCCAGCTATTAAAAGTCCAAAAGGTATAGATATCCAAAAAGCATAGATATCCAAAAGGCATAGATTGACTTTGTTGGGTAGAGAATGAAGTTCTGACCTGAAAGATTATCACGTAGAGTACCATTTGGCATATACTCATAGACCAGCATCTGCAATACAGGGTTCACAGTATGAGTTCATATCATCATAACGTCGGACCAAATATAGAGTACCATTAGGCATAAAATGAAGAATATAGGCCAGTTCAGCACTTTATTCAACAGAAAATGAGTTCACAAGGAATTGCTTCTGCACTAAACAATGAACTATGTGCTGAACTGTTCTAGCAGAAATAGGCTGGTTAGCATGTGTTGATGTATTAAAATAAGCTGATAACATGTGTTGATGCACATGTACTTCCACAGAATGCATGGATATCAAATTTTCCATAGCCCATTCTCAACCAAGAAAGCAGTTAAATAACAAACCAACAGCATTTGATGAAATTAGTATTTTCAATTAATTTATACTCCTCCGTCTGGAAATAGATGTCGGAGATTTGTCTAGATTCGCAGATACATGCGGATCTAGAAAAATCTCAGACATCTATTTCGAGACGGAGGGAGTAAAAAACAAATGTTGCAGGGACAACCTGCTCATCCTCTTCGTCGCAATAACCAAGCAAAGAAACCAGGTTTCTGTGATGCAGCCTGGACAACAATTCTATCTCTGTGAAGAACTCCTTTGAACCCTGAAGAGATCCCTGTTGTGCACGTTTTATTGCTGCTACTGTTCCATCAGCCAACACCCCCTTGTATACTTTTCCATACCCTCCTTGACCAATTAGTGCTGAATCACTAAAATCACTTGTACATTTTGATAATTCTTCAAAAGTAAAGTCTTTTACACCATCAATTTTCATCGGAATTCTTTTTGCTGAAAAGCCAGTAGAATAGTCATCAAATAACCATAACTATTTTTTCACAGCAAGCTCAGATAAATAGCAACTTGTACCGAGAAGTAAAAAACAATATGTACAATGCTGCAACTCTGTACTAAGAAAATCAGAAGCAAAAGACGTGACAACTGTTTTAAACAAAATAAAAGTGGACAACTGAAAAAATACACTGTATTTGAATAAAGAGGTGAATCATCTAATAGTTTTAGACAATCGAAAGTACAAATAGAGGGTTTACCATTGCGTTTCTTTGAAGATTGAGTTGATCGCCTTCTCAATATAAAGAGAGTAATGAGGGATGAAATAACTGCTGCTGCAGCAAATGCTGCAATGACAATACCGACAATGGCACCTGTACTGAGACTAGACTTTGCACCACCTGGCAGTACTGGAAAGAAAGCATGGGAGAAAAATGTGAGTTCTCTCTTCAATAATTGCTACAACTGCTGGATAGCAAGCTGGCAACACTTCATAGCGGTTACATTTGATAAAAAGCACCATATGTGATGGATACTTCCACAACAGTGTCATCAAAATCCTGTTTGATCCCAAATTATTCCTTTAAGGTATTCATATTGTTTCGGGGTTCAAAAAAGGGCATCATATTATTATTTTTAGACCTAGCTATATTGTACTCAATCCAATGTTTATTCTTTATAGTGAGCCAAGAAAACTGTTGGAAGTTGTATTAGTCTCTTCCTTGCCATATGCATGTAAATATACATGAATACAAGGGTGAACTTGAGAATTAGAAAGACACTGAGAGTCGAGGCACTGAGGAATTATGACAACGGGAGCACAATCTCATAAACAAGGGAAAACTTCATAACAGGAAAAAGGTTAGGGACATGTTAAGTTGATGGTGTCAAGTGAAAATTCTTTGTAAGTTCAGAAACACACAATGAATGGGACCAAGTTTAGGCACATGTGTGCCAGCATCCTCCCTCGGCACGGTGGAGTCACCGGCAACAGATCAGGGAGGGAGGGAAGGAGGGATGAAGGAATAGGATCCGGCAGCAGCGTCGGTTTGGGAATAGGCATCAGTGAAGATAAAGAGAAGAGGCCTCGGCAGCTCGATGTAATCTGATATACTCGACTAAGCAGTAGGGAGCAGACACCACTCTCACTTGGCCTTGGGTCCGAAGAAATTGTTGGGAGCCAAGTCGACTAGGCTGTTCCACCAAAAAGAAAAGAGCTCGCTACTGTATGTTACCCTACAAAAGATTAAAAAATCTAGCTACTGTATGTTGCTCTACTGTACGCACGTAATTGCATGTTTGATCAGTGATCACTAACACTAACATCTGTAACATGGTGACAAAAATTGCAACATAATGGAATATGGGAGCGGAGTGAATATAAAATAGCATATATACATACCGTTGTCGTACCACCCTGGGATGAAGTCAATAAGCTCATAAGGCCCAAATATATCTGAGTCCGCAATCAACCACCCTGTGAACATGTCTCTCAGTCTCAGTACTTCACCCGAATTGAAAAACCCCGTGTTATTTGGGAACAGCTTCAGCTCCATCTTCAGCCTTGGGCCTTCTTCCCACTCGAAAGTAGAAACTTCCAATTGGTACGAGGACAAAAAGAGTCCCGATGATAGGTACTCTTGAAATTGTGCTTCATATGGAACAAAATCCCAGAATCCTGGACTCTTCAGACGGTAATCGACATAGAGCGGAATGCCACATGAACATGGGTTTGGTGACTTGAGTATGCTTTCGAAAGGAAGGTCGGTCGAGCATGGCGAACAGAGTGTGCTGTTATCCAGGGAACCTCCTCCAGGAAGAACTGATGAAGGTGATCCACAATACTGAGATATGTTCAGTTGGTTCTGAGATGTGCATACGGGGTTTCCAGATAACCTAAACATGCCATGTTAGTAAAGTAAATATAAGGTACTGGCAGTAGCAAATAGATCTAAAAACTCCAACACCATTGTTTCTCCCCTTCCGTATTTGAATGTCATTCTTTCTTTAATTTGTATAAATTTGGGGAATTTCAATAACAAACACAAAAACTAGCTTGATTATCCAGTATGTATTCTATTTTGAGATGAAGAAACTAGGTTGACTACTAGCTAGTCTACTTATATGTTCGCATATAAGAGCAAGAAAGCTGCACCATACATCATTCCTATATAGCATATGGAAGTTAAAGACTACTACTCAAGCTGTTGTACCTGTCAACATCAATTTATTTATCAAACAAAGATTGTACATATTCCTGGGTGTCAACATAGAATCTTTCTAACAGTATAAGTAGGTCAAGATTTTCCTTATTTAAATTAACAAGGAAATTGTTCGATACAAATGCTTACAGGATGGTAACATTAGCAGGGGGTGTAAGAGGATTTGAAAGATTCGTGAGTAAGTTGTTATGGAAATCCCTGCAAAATATTCAACATAGAATATTAGACTAACACTCTCAAAGAAATTGAATCTAAAGGTTCGACTTATGATGGTCTTACAATATCAGACTTCTGTTTCCATCGAAATTAATATTTCGCCAGACATCAGATGGAACAGAACCATCCAGTTGATTATTGTCCAATGACCTGAATGAAGACAAGAAACAGCTCATTTTGATTCAACTGATCATTCATGAACATTACTGTCATGCAGACTGTTTAAAATTTTGATTGCTGAAATTAAAGTTGTTGTCATGGCATAGGCCCGCAGTAAGTACTCCAGCAAGCAGTTATGGTCCATGTGAGAAGACCCAAAGGAAAGATTATGGGCACTTGGTTGCTACTTAATAGGTATTTTATTTGCAATTTAATAACATTTAGTCAGCTTATCTGTTAGACTAATGTTACCTATATGAGCAGATATACGTATATATAAGGAGGCATATTGTAATTACTAATTCGCTACTCCTGATATTGAGAAATAATAAAGTAAGAGCATCCCTAATCTAAAGGTTTCCTTTCTAGAGATCTATCCCCTATCAAATTTAAAGGACGTAATAGCACGAAGACTGTAATATCATACTTACAATCTCTGGAGATTAGGAAGGCCAGAGAAACTTCCAGGAATGGAGCCATTGAGACGGTTGTGGGAAAGGTCTCTGCACAACTTGCAAAGGTGAGTGTAAACTGAAATGTTTCCTAGGTAAAAAGAGATCAACTGATGACACTTGAGAAAACTATATGACAAGAGTGCTTTGTGAGTTCTCTCTTTTTATACATTGTAGTAATGTTGCTCGCTAGTTGGCCAGAGGGTATGGGACCCGTCAACTGATTCCAACTAATATCCCTGAAACACCAACACAAAAAATATTAGAGTAAGTGGTAGCTGCCAAATTCCTCTAAGTGTCATGCGTAAGATTTATTTCCTAAACAAATAGGTCATATGCTGTTCCATATAATGTAATATGCAGTTCAGAATTCTACATACAAGTAGCCAAGTTGTGGTATTCCACTGACATCAGGCGCGGGACCTTCCAAGCTGCAGTTCCTCAAACTCCTGATGCAGACCATATCAATTAGATTAATCTGCAATTGCCATAAATACTTTAAAAGAAAATCAGATCAGAAGACTGAACTTGAACTTACAATTTAAGAAGTGTGGTGATATTGCCATAAGATGAAGGAATTGAACTTCCCGAGAAGTTGTTGTTGTCTAGCTGACTGGCATCATTTTGGAAAGATGTAATTAGAGGGAGAGCAAATACACACATCAGCAAATACTTTTCAGTAAAAGAGAACAGTGGAGCAGATGTTCTTTGATTGTGTTACTCCCAAAAGTGTAGGTAAACTATAAACACTACAGTTAAAATCCATTCAAGCTAGAAAAAAGCAAATACAGAGGAACTAATTATGAACTTCATGTAATACCGAGAAATTAAGTTCAACTCATGATCAAGGATTGATACCCAACCCACCCAACCAAGATAACGAAGAAGTGAACATTATTCGAACTACTGCACAATAGTAGGCTTCATACATGATGAGCAGGTTTGGTAGCTGTGCTAATTCTGAAGGAAGATAGCCTGATAAGTTATTGTTATCCAACAATCTGCAAAGAAATTATACGGTCAGTAGAGTATAAATGGAAAGCAATATTATGATAGGTGCAGAAGTCAGGTACTTACAGGTGAACAAGTGAAGGTAATCTGGACAATTCAGGTGGAATTTGGCCACTCAACGAATTATTGTTCATGTGACTGGATAGAAATTGGAAATCCATTAGTATAAGTATAACTATCACTTGTTTACAGAGAGATAAAAATATATTGTACTTACAAGTGCTTGGTTTTGTTCAGGTTAGCGAATGATTTAGGTATTGGTCCGGATATATTGTTCTGATCAATCTGAATCCTGTTCAAATTAGGAAGGAAGCCAATTGTGTCTGGTAAAGGACCAGTCAACAGGTTCCCGTTCAAGAGTCTGCAAATTTAAAAAACGGGGATCTTATTACATGAGCTAAAGCAACTGTCAAATCATCTCAAAGAAACAACTTTTATTTAAAAAACTGTAAGCAATAACTAAGTAATATATATAGAAAAACGATAAACTCCATTGTCCAACCAGAATGCTATTAAGTTCAGGTAGACCACGAATGCTTCAACTTACAATAGTTCAAGAGAAGTAATGTTGCCAACCTCACTAGGAATGCTCCCACCAATTTGATTCCACATAAAATCCCTTGAAAGGAAACAAAAGAAGTAGTCAGTTGGTCTGATGCATGTAGGTCTGGATTTAAATGAACAGACAATCAACACGATAACTAGCCAGCTCAACTCACTTTACTTACATAATTTTCATTTGAGAAAGTCGGCCAAGTTCAGGAGATAAAGTTCCAGATAAATTCAACCGTAGAAGCTGCCTGTAATCACATACGAGGATATCATCGAGTGAAATCAGAGGGACAAATGCTCTGTAGTCCATCAAAAATACATTTTGCATCACTTTTTTTTTGCATTAGCATCTCCATCAAAGATATTGATACATTTAATTAGAAGGGTTGTATAAATGTTATGGACACGATTGACAAGGAAATGACTTGTGCACATACAGTTCTTTGACATGAAAGTATCCATCACTTGCCGCCGTTCCATTATCACAGATGACACGGGTCCAATTCCCAGTGCATGGGTCTCCACGGTTCCAGTTGTTGAGAAATCCCAGCGGGTCGTCCAAGCTGTTTTTGATCTCTCTCAAAGCATCGACTGTTGAACCAAATGTACGGCAAGTTACTTACATAATGCAGGAATTTTATATAGGAAATATGATATGTGTTGCATCTCTCCTCAAGTGAGAGTCATGGTTATCAGGAACAAGTAGAATGAGCAACAGTATCCATCAAACTAGATTAAAAGCTATTTAAGCAAAGTGTGGTGGTTTAAGATGGATCTTACCTTCCCATGGTGCGGTGATCTGCACATCCGTCGGTTGCGCATGGGCAACATATAATGTAAAGATAACCGAACAAAGATAGAACAGTGGGGAACGCGGCATGATGTCGTTGTAGAGAAAATTTCCCTGAATTGGCAGCAAAGTTCAGATTTCAGTGATGCGGGCTCTTTCTGATGGCTGAATCCATTCCCTGGAAAAGGAGCAGACGAGAATCAGTTACTTGTCCAGATCCAGGAACACGAAAAAAGGGGATCATCTAAAGCCGGTGATGCACCGGATTACATCTGGGAGTTGCGAACGTCCAAGGACCATTCTTGGAGAAAAGCATGCAGTCAAGAAGCACTTGCCAACCAGTAACAACAACAACAGCAAAGATTCAAATGGGTATGAGATTGAAGACATGCATGATCTCGATATGACACAAGAGGTATCTATCAAAGAAGGCCAACACCCATGGCTACACACCTTGAAGAAAGGAAGCTACTATGTTTTATGTTGTGAAGAAGAAACTGGATGGATGGATTCGATTATAGCAAGCAAGCATGGAAACGAAGAGCAAGGGAAAGGAAGCAGAGCAGGACTCACCAGGTAGCAGCAGAGCATACGCAGGACAGAGCAAAGCAGTAGCAAGCTGGCAAGAGGAATGGATAGGCCGATGATGCCGGACAAAGGGAGGAGGAAGGAGGGACAAAAACAGAGAGAAGGGGACAGGGATGGTGAGGGGATTGACCAATTAAAAAGTGTGGGGAGTAGTAAGCAGCACGGAGCCCAGTATTGTAATGGAGGTTGGGGAGGGGATTAATTGGGAGGAAAGTGACGGCAGGCTGAATCCAGGGGCCCGTGCATGATCTCTGTCGAATTGAAGGCGAGCAGGCACGACCCGTTCTTCCCCAACCCAACAGTCCCAGAACATGAATCTTGAACCATTCCTTGTTTCGCCATTGACAAAAAGGTGGTGAGTAAAGGAGAAGAAAAGAAGGCGGTGAGGAATTTGACTAATGGAACATGTGGGGGGGTTGATCGAGATGAATACTGGGGTTGGTGGCACGCGCCCATCTGTCTCGTTCTCGTCTACCCTGACCTCAGCGGCAGCGCCATTGAATCCGATGTCAACGAGAGTGGGTACGCGGCTGCTTCCTTCCTTCCTTGCTTGGACAAGTGGTACAAAAGCAGCAACAGGAAGAACAGGTCAGGACAGGAAGAAAGAGTCAAGTGAGGTCATACCTGCCGTTGCTGCAGCCTCCTTGCGGCGGCCGCCGGCGGCCATGCTTGCCGCGGCGCGGATCCGCCCAACAGTCAGGAGAGGGGATACTGTCACTGGCACGCGGGTCCCGCGTTACCAGTTACGTGAATTTTCTTGTTTTTTAAACAAATAGAGCAATGACTTTTCGAGAGATGGTTAATGGCACGTGGAGCTTCTGCTTTCATCACTTAATAGAAAAAAATTATCGCGCTTTGAATGTTTTTACTAATTTGTATGACATGAGCGAAGACAAGTATCCGCATGCTAGGATGACATATAGACTTTGTAGTGCTTTCCCTTCTCGGAGTCGAGATTTTTGTCTCACGAGAGATCCGGTGCTTTTGTTATTTAAAAAAAAATCAAAATTATATTTGTGAGTTTAAAAAATGAAAAAAATTCTGGATGTATGCCGTGTTTTATCCCACAAACCTAAAAAAATCAATTTCAAATACTTTGTATTATGAGCTGTACAAAAATGACAACAGTGTAGACGTGTACAGGTAACATTTCAAATGCCTCTTTTTCCCGTAACTCTCGGTGCTCTCTGGTAGGGCGACTAGGGTTTCGTGGACCCATGACGGCGGCTGCCAATCTCATCGGCAGTGCGCCGGAGGAAGGGAGCTCGGCATGGCGTCGGAGCGCGGAAAGGAGTCAGCAGATGGCGCCCTCTCACCCAGGGCGGCTAGGGAAAGCTGGAAGAACAACTCGGCAAGTTGGACATCACCGAGGCGGAAGCCTCGCCGTTGGTCATCGATAATCGGGAAGAAGGTCCACATAAGTGGTTGCTGGCGGGGAAGGTGCTGCATCGAAGTGTGTTTCATGTCTAGACCATTGCGACTTGCTAGCGCCCTTCGCCCGGCATGGGGTAACCCTGGAGGTTTGATTTTATTTCGTTCTATTGCGGCAAACGTCTTCATCGCTGAGTTTGCAACACATAAGGATCGTGAGCGTGTCTGGGATGGTTCGTGGCATGTTAGCATGAACACGGTGATTCTCTCTGAATTTGAGGAGTGTATGAAATCGTCAGAACTGTGTTTTGATTAAGTATCTATGTGGGCTAGAGTGTTGAATCCGCCGTTTAACCTGAGAGAGAAGAAGTGGTGGTTGCCGATTGTGAAGAAAATTGACAAGCACGTCAAGGCTGTTCAGTTTAGTTTGCTCATGCAGGAGGGTTCCTGAGAGAGAGAGTTACAGTTGATATTTCGGAACCTCTAATGCGGTGGGTGTTGATCGATTCAGCGAGAAGGAAGTGTACTGACTTATATACGACATATATGAGCAGATCCCGTATTTCTGTTTTCCGTGCACCACCTTGTCAGAGCAGCTGACCGTGTACTTTCCTTTGCCCCATATCGTACCCAAATGTGTACACGTGTCTCAGCAGCTTGCCATTTGTCTGAATTTACCATGTGTAACACGCCTCTTCGGACCGACAGTCATCACAGATGGCAGCTTTTTAGAATCTCTAGACTACCCTACAGACTAACACTATTTTTTCTGCGCACTTTGTCCTCACTCGAGTCGTGCGAATCCGAGAGCAACTTTCAAATCGGTCACCCATCCTCAAATTGCTCCAGGCTAAGCATACTTAACCTAGAGTTCCTTTCAAAATGAGCCTTGGAAAATAAGTTGTAATTTAATGGTATGGGATCCTATCAATCCTATTAAGCCCCGTGCTAGGATGCACCTAACCTTATAAGATCAATGTCCTTGTTGATTAACAACCCAGGCCAGGATGTCCTCTCTGTCACACGTTTATGCGTCCAGTGCCGGTAAATGTGACATGCCGCGTGCCACGACGGTCCACATGTGCCATGTGCCACATGCCCGCGCTCCTGACCCGCCCACGTCCGTGTGACCGCGAGGATCGACTCTGATACTATTTGTAACACACTGGCCTCTCCGGACCGGCAATCGTCACCCTTGACAGTTTTCTAGGATCTCTAGACTAGTCCCAAAGATCAACACTATTCTTTTCCGCATACTTTGTCCCTACTCGTGCGCACCGGAGAACAACTTTCCGGTCGGTCATCTATCCTCAAATTTCTCTAGGCCAATCACACTTACCCTGAAATTCCTTTAAAGATGAGCCCCGAAAAATAAGTTGCAACCTGTTAGTATGGATATTCTATCAACCTATTAAGCGATGTGCCAGGATCTCATATTCGCCGTGTATATTTCTCTACCGTGTGTTTTCTGTCAATTATGCCGTGTGTTATTCTTTGACGTGTGTTTTCCTTGGACGATGTCGTGTGTGGTTATTTTTTGTGCGTATTTTGTGCATTACACGTCAAATTCTTCCTTTGCCATGTTCGACAAAGTATTTGCCTCACGGCAACATCTTCTTTTTAATAACTAAAAGAGAGAATAAGTTGACCCAGTTTATATGAAAACCAGGTCCACACCCATACAAACAATATTTGGTTTATAAGGATAACCAGAACCGAAAAATCGCACAAGTGAGGAGACCCCCGTACATACTCCCTCCGTTTAAAATATAAAATATTTTAGATTTATGAAAGAAGTGTATCTAGATGTCTCTTAGTATATAGGAACACTCTTTTCACAAAGCTAAAATATCTTACATTTTGAAACAAGGGAGTACAACGCTAGGCCACCAAATGCAACAAACTCACACCACAGGCTTGAGGCACTCGACCCCAAAACTGCAGACGAGCCACGAAAGCCCTGCGGCCCGACATAGTAGCCAACAGGGACGGAGCTGCCTCATATGCATTGGGGTCAGCTGACCCTAATGAAAAGTAGTTAATCCTTCACTTATTAGTACTAAGGTCGTATTGGAGGAGAGAGAAATAATAAAGAGAAGGTTGTCTTCCCTTAATTAAGAGATGGTCACTTAGAAAATAAGAGAAGGCTATTTTCTTCATTGTACAATATGTCTTCTCTTAGCAAATCAATTTCTTTCTAAAATTTAATCAATTCTCAGTAATTGCTAGAGATGATAATAAGAGGCTAGATGCAAAACTGAGAGCGGTTGCCAAAAGCCTTTCTAGCTGGAGCTCTAAATTTATCGGGAGCGTCAAGATGCAGATTCTTCTAGCCACAGAGCTAATCCTTCGGTTCGATGTGGCCATGGAAAGTAGGCAACTCTCGCTAGATGAGCGAGGACTAAGAGGTCTACTCAAGAAGAAGCCACTAGGGCTGGCCTCGCTTGAGAGGTTGCTAGCATGACAGAGGTCTTGGATCCTTTGGCTCCGAGAGGGCGATGCTTGCACGCGGTTTTTTCACACTCATGCCAGCCATCAAAGGAGGAAGAATTTCATCAGCCACCTGCTAGTAGATAATGTGTGGATCTTAGAGCACGTGGAGAATGCAGAAGCCATGGACAGTTTCTTCGAGAACCTGCTGGGGTGGGTAGGGGATCGACCCTTTTGGCTGGACATGTACTTCCTTGGGGTGCAGTCCATGGACCTCCAGCACATCGACGACGTTTTTATAGAAGAGGAGGTCCTGGCAGCCATCAAGGGCATGCCTTTGGACAAGTGCCATGTCCCGGATGGTTTCTCTGACCGGTTCTTTGTCTCCTACTAGGAGGTTATCAACACTAGTAGAAAAATTGTCATTGGTTTGCTTCGGCCGAGAGCATTAGTCCCGGTTCCTCCTCGAACCGGGACTAATGCAATCATTTGTCCCGGTTCGAGGGGACCGAGCGACGCACGGGAGCCAGGGGGTATTCGTCCCGGTTCTTAAGGGGGCATTCGTCTCGGTTCATAATACGAACCAGGACTAAAGGTCCGGCCCCAGACACGTGGCCTGCCGCCCACCTTTAGTCCCGGTTCGTATTACGAACCGGGACGAATAGCCCGCCTATAAATGCGCCGCCGCCCTAGCCAGCCCTCCCTCTGTTTTTTCTCTTGGTTGAAGGAGTGAGGTGTGGTGTGCTAGTTTTTTCCTATGCACATTAGGTGTTCGACGAAATGTCTGAGAGAATGATACGCTTGATTTCACACAAAATAAAAATGATATGAGGTGCCCGAGCCACACTTAAGTCTCCTCTTTCTTTCCTTCTTGATCGAGGTTAGCAACCTTATCCTTCATCTATCATTGATATAAAAATGCATGCGTTGACGTAAAGTGGTCATCTCACTATTCATGATGTTCTATAATGATACAGTTGAACCGACGAGGATGGATGTACGGTGACCGACGTGAATCCGTGTTCATTCAAGGTGTGGATAAATTTATCGATGTGTCTAAGGCAAACAAAGAGAATGGATTTATGTGTTGTCCATGTGTTCAATGTCGGAACATCAAGGAGTACTCTTCCTCGAAAATCATTCGCGGCCACCTGGTTCGGAGAGGTTTTATGCCCAGCTATAATTGCTGGACCAAGCACGGAGAAAGAGGGGTTATGATGGAAGACAATGAAGAAGAAGAGGATGATGACAACTATTGTCATATGTTCCCTGAATATGATGATACTGCAATGGAAGAGAATGAAGAAGAAGGAGGTGAGGAACGGGCATCAGATGAGCCTGTTGATGATCTTGGTCGGGTCATTTCTGATGAAAAGCGAGACTGTGAAATAGAGAAGGAGAAGTTGAAGTTGGAGGGCATGTTAAAGGATCACAAAAAATTATTGTACCCAAATTGCGAAGATGGCAGCACAAAGCTCGGTACCACACTGGAATTGCTGAAATGGAAGGCAAAGACTGGTTTATATGACAAGGGATTTGAGAAGTTACTGAAAATAATGAAGCCGAAGATTCCAAAGGATAATGAATTGCCCGAGAGTACTTACGAAGCAAAGAAGATTCTCTGCCCTCTAGGGGATATGTGCAGAAGATACATGCATGCATAAATGACTGCATCCTCTACCGCGGTGAGGAGTATGAGAATTTAGATAAATGTCCGGTATGCACTGCACTGCGGTGTAAGATCAGACGAGATGACCCTGATGATGTTGATGGCGATGAAGAGCCCCCTAGGAAGAGGGTTCCTGCTAAGGTTATGTGGTATGCTCCTATAATACCAAGGTTGAAATGTCTATTTGGAAACAAAGAGCATGCCATGTTGTTGCGATGGCACAATGAAGACCGTAAGAAAGATGGGAAGTTGAGACACCCCGCTGATGGGTCGCAGTGGAGAAAAATCGAGAGAGAGTTCCCGGACTTTGCAGGTGACACGAGGAACTTATGCTTTGGTCTAAGTACAGATGGCATGAATCCTTTTAGGGAGCAGAGCTGTAGTCGCAACACCTAGCCTGTGACTCTATGTATCTACAACCTTCCTCCTTGGATGTGCATGAAGCGTAAGTTCATTATGATGCCAGTGCTTATCCAAGGCCCGAAGCAACCCGGCAACGACATTGATGTGTACCTAAGGCTATTAGTTGAAGAACTCTTACAGTTGTGGGGAAAACTAGGTGTACGTGTGTGGGATGAATACAAATAGGAGCCATTTGACCTACGAGCGCTGCTTTTTGTAACCATCAATGATTTTCCTGCTCTTAGTAACCTTTTAGGACAGACAAACAAGGGATACAAGGCATGCACACACTGTTTAGATGATACTGAAGCTACATATTTGCATAAATATAAGAAAGTTGTGTACCTGGGGAATCGTCGATTTCTTTCGATCAATCATCAAGTCAGAAAGAAAGGAAAACATTTCAAAGGTGAGGCAGATTACCGGAAGAAGCCTGACCTCCCTACTAGTGATGATGTATTTGGTATGGTCAAGGACATAGAAGTAATCTTTGGAAAGGGTCCTGGCGGTCAACCTGTTCCGAACGATGCCACTACCGGACACGCGCCCATGTGGAAGACGAAAACTATAATTTGGGAGCTACCCTATTGGAAAGTCCTACGTGTCCGCTCTTCAATCGACGTGATGCATGTGACAAAGAATCTTTGCGTGAACCTGCTAGGCTTCCTGGGCGTGTATGGGAAGACGAAAGATACACCATAAGCACGGGAGGACCAACAACGTATGAAAGACCCACAAAACATGCATCCACAGAACAAGACGGATAAAGGGTGTCACTTAAGTCCTGCCAGCTACGCTCTCACGAAAGCAGAGAAGGAAATCTTTTTTGAAGTCCTTTACAATATCAAGGTGCCGTCAGGATTCTCGTCTAGCATAAAGGGGATAATAAATATGGCAGAGAAAAAATTCCAAAACCTGAAGTCTCATGATTGTCACGTGATTATGATGCAGTTTCTTTCGATTGCATTGAGGGGGCTTCTACCGGAAAATGTTCAAGTACCCATTGTGAAGTTGTGTGCATTCCTCAATGCAATATCTCAGAAGGTGATCAATCAAGATATTCTGACAAGGTTACAGAAGGATGTGGTCCAATGTCTTGTTAGTTTTGAGTTGGTGTTCCCACCATCCTTCTTCAATATTATGATGCATCTCCTAGTTCACATGAAGACTTTCGACAGTTGGTTGCGAACACATCTAATGAACGACACCACTGTTGGAGATCGGCTCTACTTGTTGGCTAGGTCACCATCTTCTACTATATTGAATTACCAAGGGTACGAGATAAATGTGAATACATTTTACACGATCGCCCAAGATAAAAAGAGCACCAACCAGAACAGTGGTGTCCACTCTGATGCAACTATGGTTACATAAAGGAGATATGGGAACTTGACTATGGAGTTTCTTTTAAGGTCCCTTTGTTTCGGTGCAAATGGATCAACCTGAATGGAGAAGGGGTAAAGGTAGACCAGTTGTACGGAATGACAACAGTAGATCTCAGCAATCTTGGTTACAAAGACGAACCATTTGTCCTAGCCAATGATGTAGAACAGGTTTTCTATGTGAAGGACATGTCCTCCATACCGAGAAAAGAAAAAAAATAAGCAAACGAATATATCACACGATGAGCCAAAGCGTCACATAGTTCTTTCAGGGAAAAGAAATATTGTGGGAGTCGAGGACAAGACAGACATGTCAGAAGATTATAATAAGTTTGATGAAATTCTGCCCTTCACAGTGAAAACTGACCCCAAGCATCCCGTTAAGCAAAGAATATGCTCCATGGTTACGGCCGAAGCGACCATAAACGGGCATAAGAAATTCAAAAACGGTCCGAACAATATAAATCCTTCGCATGGTGTCATATTATATGACATAGTTGCAATGAAAAATACCAAACTTGGTATATTGATTATATCTCGAAAAAACCTTCACAAAATGACCTATCATGTTCAAGGTTTCATGGTTTTCGGTCCAAATGACCAATGTTATGTGGATAATCGAGGCATATTTTGTGATACTGTTCCCATATTGTGCATGCATGTGCATCTTTGGATGGCTAACAATGTTGCAGGAGGTAATTTTATTTTTTGTCGCATGGAAAAGCCATTTTCTATTTTCCGAGTGCCAAAATCGGGGTGTTTTGTGAAGCAACACCAAACGTTAAATAAAAAATGGTACCACCCCATTTTTCAAAAATACTAGACCACCTTACATGAAGAATATCCTAACTAGGAATTTTAAAACCTTTCTATTCACCCCTAGAGAAAAAGACAAATGTCTACCAAATCGGTAGGAAGTGGGTCCGGTTTGACCTATAGGTACATGATCTAATGCTCGTGATTTTTTAAAAAAATCATTTTTAGACTCATAATGTGATGTTTCTTCAGATATCCAATGCAAGTTTTAACGAGGCTCATCCCCTATCTTCATGCCCGCTGTTATGACCATAGTTGGAAACAGGTAAATTTTGAAACAGGCATAAGAAATTCAAAAATAGTCCGAACAATGTAAATCCTTCGTGTGGTGTCATATTATCTAACATAGTTGCAATGAAATATACCAAAATTGGTATATTGATTATGTCTCGAAAAAACCTTCACAAAATGACCTATCATGTTCGAGGTTTCATGGCTTTCGGTCAAAATGACCAATGTTATGTGCATAATCGAGGCATAGTTTGTGATAATGTGCCCATATTGTGCATGCATGTGCATCTTTGGATGGCTAACAATGTTGTAGGAGGAAGTTTTATTATTTGTCACATGGAAAAGCCATTTTCTATTTTCCGAGTGCCAAAATCGGGGCATTTTGTGAAGCAACACCAAACGTTAAATAAAAATTGGTACCGAGACACTCTTGCCTATTTCACGAAGATATTTCCTGCCATTTCCCACCGCTTCCCGCTATGCTTTCCCGCCCTTTTCATCTAACCGGGTCTTTTAGTCCCGGTTGGAGGCACTAATCGGGACTAAAGATATTTCTGCCATTTCTTACCGCTTCCCGCTATGCTTTCCCGCCCTTTTCATCTAACCGGGTCTTTTAGTCCCGGTTGGAGGCACTAACCAGGACTAAAGATATTTCCCACCATTTCACACCGCTTCCCGCTATGCTTTCCCACCCTTTTCATTTAACCGGGTCTTTTAGTCCCAGTTGGAGCCACTAACTGGGACTAAAGATATTTCCCGCCATTTCTCATCGCTTCCCGCTTTGTTTTCCCGCCCTTTACCTCTATATCTAGGCCGACTGTGCCATGGCTATCCACACATCCACACCTTCATCTCTCAACAATGGACACCGCATACTGGGCCATTCTCACACTCGAAGAGACCGAGGCGCTGTGCGCCTCCAGCTACCCATGCCCGCCGGGCTACCGGGTGCCCACTGACTGGATGTAGAGCGTTGGAGGAGTTCCTATCCCTCCTGTGCCTCAAGGTTCCACCCGCCAAGGCGGCCATCACGAACCACTTCTACCTAGAGCTCACGCCGAAGCAGCGGATGGATCCCTGATGTGTTGCAAACGTATCTATAATTTTTGATGTTCCATGCTTGGTTTTTATCTACTTTCTTATGTTTTTTCCACACTTTGGAGTACTTTTTATACACTTTATTGGACTAACCTATTAACAAGATGCCATAGTGCCAGCTGCCTGTTTTCTGTTGTTTTTGGTTCCAGGAAAGTGAGAAAATGAATATTCTCAGAATTGGACCGGACAAAAGCCAAAGTCGTTATTTTCCCGGAAGACTCACGGAGCCAGAAGGAGAGACGAAGGGGGGCACAGGGTGGCCACAACACCCCTGGGCACGGGTCCCCCTAGCCACGCTAGGGCATGGTGTGGCCCCCCCTGGCCGGCCACCAACCTTTCCCCTTCGCCTATAAAATCCTCCTGATGCAAAAACCCTAAATCGTCAATCAGAAATCCACGAAAAGTTCCGCAGCGCCTCCGCCACCGAAGAGGAGATTCGGGGGATAGAAAGTCTCTGTTTCGGCACCCTGCCAGGACGGGGAAGTGCCCCCGAAGTCATCTCCATCGATCTCCACCACCATCTCCATCGCTGTTGCTGATTCCCATGATGATGAGGGAGTTATTCTCTCTCGAGGCTAAGGTTTCTACTGGTAGCTATGTGTTCATCTCTCTCTCTATGCATGATCATATTGTGATCATGAGCTTTGTCATCAAGTAGATCTACCTTGCTACTCAAGTGCTTAATAGATCTCTGCTCTCCCCATGTGTGTGTGAAAGTGACAGCGTGTACACCATGGTGGCACTTAGGATAGAGATTACAAATACTTGTTATGAGTTATATTTGGAGTTGAATGTCTCTATGAAATTGTGGTGTTTGTTGGAACCATCTAGCGCTCAAGGTGACAGTGTGGGGTTATCTAGATGGGGAAAGCGAACTTTGAGGTGTGCTGTTATAGCCCTACCATGGATTAGAGTGTCCAATCAGAGAGTAGTTCAGAGTAGTATCATGAAGAGAAGATATTTATATTACATTGTTCACTAGCAAAAGTATGATCCCTAGGCCTTGTTTCTAAGCATTGAAACACCATTTGCAATTAGATTGGTTACATGTTTGCTTGCTTCCATCTTTATTTCAGTTTGCCTTTAGTCTCTTCCCACGTCAACCATGCTCCATCAAAGCTATTTTCTGGCATCGTTACCACTTATAATTATCCATACCACTTGTATTTCACTATCTCTTTGCCGAACTAGTGCACCTATACACCTGACAAGTGTATTAGGTGTGTTGGGGACACAAGAGACTTCTTGTATCTTGATTGTAGTGTTGCTTGAGAGGGATACCTTTGACCACTTCCTCCCTGAGTTCGATAAACCTTGGGTAAGGGAAAACTTGCTGCTGTTCTACAAACCTCTGCACTTGGAGGCCCAACAACTGTCTACAAGAATAGAAGTGCGTAGACATCAAGCTATTTTCTGGCACCATTGTCGGGGAGGTAAGGTAATAGGTACTCACATCTTCTGGCTACTAAGCTATCTTCTGGTGCGGTTGCTCATGTGTGAGTGCTCGAAGTTATTTCTTTTAGATTCTGCAATTTTGTCTTTTTTTTCTTGTTTTCACTAGTTAGGCTTAATGGAAAACAACAACAAAATTAGAGAGCTTTATAGTATTTATCTTGAGTTAGGAAATGAAGTGTTTGAAGAGAAAATTAAAAAACCTATGGAACTTTATTTGCATGCTAATAGCAATGTTGTTAGTATGAATTCTTTGGACACCATTATTGCTAATGCTATGGAAAAGTCTAAGCTTGGGGAAGCTAGTTTTTATGAAAATGATCTTTTTAGTTCCCCAACTTTGGAATATAGCTATTCAATTGCTTATGATGATACCAAACCTCCAATATATGATGATTACAATGATGAATATGATATTTTCAGGCCACCTACTATTGAGGAGGAAATTAATTATGACTACAATATGCCTCCTATATTTGATGATTATGGTGATGCGAATAATAATGATAGCTATTTTGTTGAATTTGCTCCCACTATAATTAATAAGAATGACTATGCTTATGTGGAGAGTAATAATTATTATATGCATGTGGCTCATGATAAGAATGTTTTATGTGATAGTTATATTGTTAATTTTATTCATGATGCTACTGAAAGTTATTATGAGCGAGCGAAACATGGTTTTATGCATCTCAATAATATTAAGTTTCCCCTCTTTATGTTGAAAGTCTTGAAGTTGAACTTGTTTTGCTTTCCTATGCTTGTTGCTTTGTGCTTCCGTGACTTGTTTATTTACAAGATTCCTATGCATAGGAAGTGGATTAGACTTAAATGTGTTTTGAATTTGCTTCTTCATGCTCTGTTTTACTTCAATTCATATTTCTTATGTGAACATCTTCTCAAACTATCATGGCTAACTTAAAGGCATTAAAGAAAAGTACTTATTGGGACATAACCCAAAAGTTTTAGATGAGTCTTGGAAGTTATTACCTCTGTAATAACCGCTCCTTATCCTTTTTATTTGCTTTTTGTGCCAAGAATAACCTCTAATGAGAGAGAAGTAATGCTTGGGAAAGTTGATGTCCGAAACAGATTTTTGTGCTTCACCGTAACAATTCATGTAAAATCTGTGTATGTTGTTTTAAGGCGTGAATTTTTGTGCTTGTGCCCCAGGTTGTTATCTAACTTTCGTTAGTTCAACACTATTCGATTGAAGCAAGAGAAGGTCTTCAAAAAAATTGGTTTTACCTGCTGGTCTATTTTGACAGATTTCTGCCATTATTTGCATTTGCTTCTTGTTGGTTCCTTTTTGAGTTCTCTTTAGGTAATTGAGCTTTTTGAGGGAAGTGCTATAGTAGCTTGTGTTTTAATGGAAGTTTTATTGGTGTTGAAACTGAACCCAAAGTTTTATTGTGTGAAGTTTTGTATGAAGGAAAAAAATTCAAGTGTATGGAGAGAATGATTTAATGAGATGAAGAATGTACTAATGCTCAAGATTGGGGATGCCACCCCGTGTCACCCCAAGAAATATCCAAGAAGTACAAGCGTCAAAGATTGGGGATGCCTAAGGCATCCCCTTCTACATCAATAAAAATCCTAGGTTTCTTCTAAACACTTCATTTTTATTGTTTCATGCACAGTTGTGTTGTTCTTCGAGCGTCTTTGTTTTTGTTTTTGGTTTTTGTTTGCTTGGTTTTCTTAGTTTGCTTGAATAAATTGGTTGGACCCCCTCTTTCATACATTAGTTTTCAAATAGTTTGGTTTGGACTGGAAAAGAGTAGGTAAGTTCATGCTTATGTGGTAAAAGGAGCTTGTTTTTTACTATGGCCCATGCTTTGTCATGTCATCCTTGATATTTTTTTGGCTTTATGCTTAGTGATTTTTGTTGTAGCATGACATGTTATAAACAATTGAGATTGCTTAATGTGCCTTGAAAGAATCATGCGTTTTTTTAGCATATTAAAGCATAGTATTGTGGTGTTCTCCTTTGATGCTTTATTTGGGTTGACTTGGCGCATGCTCACACCATGTTATGACTATCCCAAGTCACCATAGCCTTTATGATCCTTTGGTTTTCAACTAGTAATATCACTTTATGCTTTAATTAATGATGTTTTGTCGCTTTGCATGATTATGGCCATTATTGCTCTCTTAGTTGGTCGCTCCCAGTCTTTTGCTAGCCTCCATAACCAAGTATGAGTTCCACTCATGCATCCAACTCCTAAAACCAAGTTATTCCAAAGAGTCCACCATACCTACCTATTAGCATTTGCTATTCCAAGTATATTCATGTTTTTATCTATCTTCTGAATTAAACTTGTTATGAGAAAACTAGTGATTAAAGCTCTCACAAACTTGATGGCACACTTTACTTTTCTTGCCCTTAATAAACTTGAACCATTGTGTCGTCTATGTTGTATATGCTTGCACTTATATGTTAGGGATTAGCAGAACCATGCTATCATGGGGAACGCTTTCAACATTGCACTTGTACTTTGTACCTAGTTGATATCATGCTCTTTTATCTATGGATGTCGTCGGTGTGAAATGAAAGGGGAGGTTGTAAGTCCATGGAGTTATGTATGTGTGTTAGAGAAACACCCTGGGCCGCCGGTCTAATCCATGCTGTCATGGTGGAAACCTGCAGCGTAACCATAATAAGCTATCTATGAAGCATTCTTCTTATAAAAAATGAGTCAGATATTGAGAAAAATAAAAAAAGAAAAAAGAAGAGATTTGAGAAAAGATGAAAGAGGAAAGAGAGAAAAAAGCACAATTTCCCATGGTAAATAAGAAGATTGCTGAGATGCTCGTTGTCTGCTTGCCTTGTCATTTTGGTATGGGGATTATTCCGTATCATCGGGCAAGGGGTACCCCGTTGGTGCCGAAGCGACCATAAACGGGCATAAGAAATTCAAACACTTTTCATGTTGAAAGTGTTTTCAAACTCAAACACTTTTCATGTGGAAAGTGTTTTCAAATTCAAATTTAAACCATTTCAAATTTAATAGTTTGAATAATTATTTTATAAGACAGAAAGTTTTTTCAAATTCAAATCATTTCAAATGTAAACACCTAAATAAGAAATAAGAAATAAGGCGGGAACATCTGAAAAGTTTGAAGAACTTTTGAAAAAAGGACTTTTAGTCCCGGTTGGTGCCACCAACCGAGACTAAAGGTCCTCTGCGCCCGGTTGGTGGCTCCAACCGGGACGTATGCTCTGCCCTTTCATCCCGGTTGGAGCCACCAACCGGGACGTATGGCCTTTACGTCCCGGTTGCTGGCTCCAACCGTTACGTATGCACCGCCCTTTTATAACCGCGCGCCTTTTCCTTCTCCTTCCCCATCTCTTTCACTCTCACACCGCCACTGCGCAGAGAACGTCGTCGCCGCCACCACAAGGAGCTGCTCCAACACCGTCAGGCTGCCCAACCGCCGCCCTGCCGTCGGCCTGCACGCGTCGCCGCTTCCCCGCCGTGGGCTGCCACGAACCGCCACTGCCTGCGTCGCCAGGGAGCTCGTCACTGTCCCCCGCGCCGCGCCATCCCTAAACTGCCGTCCCCTCGCTGCGCCGCGAACCCCCCGCGCCGTCCCAGGGAGGTACGGTACGATGCCGCCCCGCCTCCATTACTAATAGTACTAGTACTAGTACTAGTGTTTAGTTTAACTAGTACTGGTACTAGTGTTTAGTTTAATTAGTACTAGTTAGTTAGTAATACTAGTGTTTAGTATTAGGGTAGTTAGTTTAGTACTAGTTAGTTAGTAGTAGTAGTAGTTAGTTAGTAGTATATGAAGGGGATCGCAGCAGAAAACAAAAAAATTCCTACGATGGAACCCCAAAGTGCCTAGGATCTATCTATGTAGTAGTGCGGTAACGGCCGGAGTGTAGAGAATACATACCCTTGTAGACCGTACGCGGTTAACATTTCGCGGAGAACATGGTTGAAGTAGTCGTACTCGTAGCCGACCTCAAGGTCGCGAAGCTCCTCGCTGGTCACCCCTTGCTCCTTCTTCATCTTCATCGTGCAATAGCTCCGGCTCACGGCATTTAAACGCCCCAAGTGTTGCGCCTCGTGTCTTCGTACACATCCAGTGCACAATGAGACCTCCGGCTCCCTGATCCCTCCAGGAGTGCGGAAGTTGATATCTGGCTAGGAATCCTTGCAGCGCAACCGCGTGCTGCGGGTGTGCCTTGATCGCACAACCCATATTTGGGGCCATGGTCACAAGGTATAGAGAGAGGGAGGGAGAAAGTCAACCAAAGGACTTCGCAAGTTGTGTGTTTAATCCCACCCATGGGCACCCCTATATATAGGCGGAGGGGGTGTGCCCTCCCCATTAGGTTAGCCATGTGGGACTAAAAGACGAAGGAAAAATACGAGGGATTTTTTCTCAGCCGGATGGGCCGAATCTGGGTAGCCCAAACAGCATAGCAGCAAAAGCAGGGAGCAGCCGGGTGGGCCTGGGGCACCACCACGGCCCATCTCACGCTCCCCAGCGCTGTGGCCTGCCTGGCCGACCCGGATGGGCCGAAATGCCCTGGCGGCCCACCAGCCGTCCGCCCCCAGCCCCAATTGGCCGCCCACGCGGCAGCGACCCGGCTGGGCCGGCCTAGCGCGCGCCGGCCCACCGGCTCAATGCCCTAGCTCCCACCGCGGATGGGCCTGGTGCCGGCCTGCCCACGTGGGCTGTTAGCTTTTTTCCATTTCTTTTTCTGCAGTTTTATTTCTAGGCCTTTTCCCTCTAGGAGTTGGCCTAATATAAATGTTGCTTTTATAAATCTTAATCTAAATATTATTTTAAATATTAATTCACAATTAACATATAATAAATATATATTTAAATTCCCATTTATTCGAAAACACTTTTCTGGTCTTTTCCTTTATTCTTTCTCCGAACAACTTCGGATCTCTTCGCGGAACGATTCCGGCTTTCTCTTTCTCTACTGTGATTCCATCTTACGAATGATCGCTCTCATCGCACCCTCAAGTGTATCCTCTCATGGCTCGGGAATGCTCTAGACATGATCTATATCAATGATCAACACAGGGACCGGGGATGTCCATGTGACCCCTATGCATTCCTGATGACAATGTCATTTGTGTTGGGTCCGCAGCATAGAAAACAAAAAAATTCCTATGATGGGAACTACACGCCAAGATCTATCTACTAGGTACAAAGCAACGGGTGGACATACATCCAACGAGAACTTACCCTCGAAGACAACGAGTTTTGTTAACGAGTAGGAACTCGTGGTTGATGTAGTCGTACACTTGCCGATCTCAAGATCGTGAGGAAGTCCGAGCGCCGGAACTCAGCAGCGCATCCGTACTCGCACACACGTTCAAGCCACCGGACAACCTCCACCTCCTCGCTCCAGCGATCCAGCGGAAGCAGCAACTCCTTCCAGACGAAATGCCACCGGGAACATGTATCTCGCTAATCCGAGACCATGGGGAAATAATTCTAGAGGGGGAGAGAGATCCTTCACAAGGAGGTGTGAGGAAGAAGGAGGAAGAGGGTGGCCTTTTATAGGAGGAGGGTGCCCCTCCTTCATGGCCAGCGCATGGGGGGGTGACTCCTCACCTCCCCCATTCATGTGGTGGTAATCCCTCCACATTAAAATGCCTCTTCACATTCCCCTTTAAAGTCCCTACTTTAAATGCATTAAAATTCTCCAAGTTTAATGCTCTCTCATTTAATAAAACTCTTTTATTAAATTTATTCAGAATTTTGTTAATTACTTTCATTAACAAACATTCACATATAACCCCTTGCAATATTTTAATATCACATGCAGAACCACTTTCTGCAATTTCACCCGAAACAATTTCCGGTTTCTATCGAAACAATTCCTGTGCTTTGCAATTCTTTCATCTAAAACATATGTGCTCCAAAATGGTGTCTGGTAACTCTTATGTGTCTCACCCTACGGTTCGCGAATATTGCAGACATGATTGAGACTCCTCTCAGATCAATAATCAGAAGCAGGACCTGGAGATACATACTGACTCCTGCATATTCAACAATGACTTCTGTGATCGTGAGAACCTTTAACGCTTGTAACTAAATCACTTTGTCTCGCGATATGTTACATGTTCGATATTCGATCATCGGTATCTCCATACCTAGTTTGATCTCGTTGCCGACATGCACTCTTTTCTCGTTCCCGTGATATAACATTCTAGTGATCACATCACTTGCTTGCAAGCTATCTTAATGTGATATCACCGAGAGGGCCCAGAGTATATCTATCCGTCATCGGGATTGACAAATTCCACTCTTGATCTATGAGCCTCAACATAACACCTTCGTAGCACTGAACCCATCTTTATAGTCACCCAGTTACGGTGTGACGTTTGATGTTATCAAGATACTCTTCCGGTGTTAGCAATTAACATGATATCATGGTCTAGGGATAAAGATTACTTCGTATGATGTTATAGCAATGTAAACATAATGACTTGATCGTAATGCTATACTTCAGATGAATGTTCATCACATCATTTCACAAATGCTGTGACCTTGTTATTAACAACATCCAATGTCCATGATCAGGAAACCTTGATCATCTTGTTAATCAACAAGCTAGTCTATAAGAGAGGCATAACTAGGAACCCTTTTTGTTTATTAAACACACATGTATTGATGTTTCCGATCAATACAATTATAACATGCAAAATAAACATTTATCATAAACATGGAATAAGATAATAACCACTTTATTATTGCCTCTCGGGCATATTCCCTTTAATCTCCCACTTGCACTAGAGTCAATAATCTAGTTTGAAAAACTTTGTGTATTGAACACCTATGGCTTTCTGGTGTTGCATATATGCTATTGCTAGTGGTTAATATAATCTCCGGATCTGACAGTTTCAGTTCCGTGTGTATTTGCATGTCTTTGCGTCTCTACGCAGCACTCATTCTCAAATGAGATGGCATTGTATAAATTTGGTCCTCTAGTGAGACCTTTAGTTCGTTCGGGTTAAAATATGTTGATATTATTGTCACACAATATATCTTCATAGTATTAGCCCACTTTGAACCACACCTAGTTTGATAACAAACTACTTAACACAAATGCCCTCCTTTGCTGCTACTATAGCAGTTATATACTTAGCCTTTTGTTGTAGTATCCGTCACAATGTCTCAACTTTGGAACTCATCCAAATCCATCATGGAACATCCTTTCCATTACATTGTGCCACCCTTAGTCTAAATTGAGATAAATTTAATTTGTATCTCTTGACAAAAAATTGTATCAATGTAACACTTTACAATGAACTACCTTTAACTATTTGTCACTTATACATGATATATTCTTAGTTCTTCCAAAGCTCATAAGAATATCTTTACTATCGTCCAATGATCATCTTATGAATCATTCTGGTATGTGCTCATAACATTTAGAGCATATGACATTCTGGATATATACATATCATGGTATAATCGATCAAAATCTTCATGTGATTTTACTCACCAAGTGTTGAAACACTTGAATCTTGATACAATTCTTTTCATGCAGCAAGAACCTTTCTTATTGTTTCCATATTGAACCCTTTCAATATATCATATATGTATGTCTGGCACAACCATATTAGCGCCTTAATCTATCCATATAGTTATTGATGCCAAATATTCTGGGTTTGCCCAAGTCTTTCATCGAAATCTTATTTTAATGAAATTCTTAACTTGTGTCAATATAAGATACATCATTTCCAATCAACAATATGTCCTCTACATACTGTATTAGAAATATGTCTCAGCGCTCCCACTTAATTTCTTGCAAATGCAAACATCTTCATCATCTCCGATGAATTTAAACTCTTTTAACAGTTTCATCATGGTGAAGATTCCAACTCCGCTATGCTTACTTCAACTATTGAAGTTTGCATGCCCTTTTAGCACCCTTTGAATTAACAAAACCCTTCGGACCGTGTCTTGTACTCGTCCTAGGTAACCATTCTATTAGAAAAACATTGTTTTGTTTGTTCAACTATCATACATCAAATTATATGTAGTGGTTGCTACATTAATCCATCAAGACTAAATATCGCTATGAAAGATCAAATCTTGTCATAGTCAACTCCATGAACATTGTCGTAAACTTCTTTCCGACATGTCGACTATTTCATAGATGTTAAACATCCATGTCTATTTCTTTATAGATCCAAACACGACCGATAGGCTTCATGCCTTTCCGGAGGGTCTTCCAAGTTCAGAAACTTGATTTCTCGTGTATGGATACTATCACGGATTCTATGACTTCTAGTCATTTTATGGAGTCAGGGCCCATCATCGCTTCTTTGCATGTAGTCGGTTCATCATTGTCAAAACAATAACGACTTGCTTATCAAATCACACTATTTGATTCTTACCGACCTACACGGTTCAATAGGAGCTCTAATCTCTGAGATCACACCCTTTGTAATCACGGGAGCCATGAGCATTGTGGCCGCCACCGGGACACTTTCTGGCGCTGTGCTACTTAGCACATATAGCTCAAGTTCAACAACCTTATCAAAGTTCTATTGTCCTCCCACTTAACTTTTCACGAAAAATTCCTTGTCAAGAAACTTGACGTTCCAAGTAACAAACTCTTTTGTCCTTGGTGTTATGGAGAAATTCCCAACAAATTCTTTGGGATAACCTACAAAGACGTGCTTATCCGACTTTGGTTGTAAACATTTTACTTATGCTTAGCATACCAAAATTTAAGAAAATACAATTTGGGTTTTATCCCAAACCATAACTTATATGGTGTCATTTCAATGGATCACGATGGTGCTCTTTTCAGTGTAAAAGCGGTAGTCTCTAAAGCTTCAATCCTTAAAACATAATGGTAGTTTTATAAATGACACCTTTGATCTTACCATGTCAAACATGGTTTGATTTCATCTCTCGAATATGCCATACTCCTATGGTTTATCGGGAAAACACAAATCATGGAACAATTCCTGAAATCTTAGGTGTTTTGCTAAACCTGTAACTCAAATATCTTCCTTTATGATGAAATCATAAACTCTTTTATTTTCTTGTTACAATGGTTTTCTACTTCATCTTGAAACTCTTTGAACAATTTTCAAATGTTTCATACTTCTTCCTTATTAAGTAAATATATAGATATATTCACTTAAATTTCTGGAGAAAGCATATGAAGCAAAAAAGATCCATCGCATATGGCTACATATAATGGACTATATACATCAATATGTATAATATCCAAATAAGTTAGTCATTCGTTCCTTTTTGGCCTATGGACAGAGTTTCGATTATCTCGAGGAAACTTTCACAAGCGTCAATTGATCAAAATCAAAGACGCCAAAATTCCATCAACATGGAGTTTCTTCATGTTTTCTTTCCAATATAATTTAAACAGCGATGTCACTTCATAAGTGATCTTTCAATCATTTGTCTTGTGACATTTTAGCAATAGTGTTTATGGATGTGATTTCTCCCACCAGACTTGTAAAAGTTCATCCATCCTTTATCGAATACGGTAATTATTTGAATAACCATTGTTCTCATAATACCAGAACAAAATAACAATTATTAAAACAAATCTTGAAGGCTAGGTTTGAAAACAATGAAAAACACAATAACACTTTATTTGTTTTCGATGAACATCATCACTTATTCTCTTGCTAGTTACTCAGGCCATTGTAGTTCATGAATTGCGTTGTCCTGTATGACACTTCATACCAACGAATTCGGTATCCAATACCTAAGAACCACATTGTTTAACAAGCAAGGAATACATCCATAACGTGTATATCTTCTATATAGCTAAGTTGGACATTTCCAACTTTTTCTCTTCTGCCAAATATTTTATAGATTCTCTTTCAGCAATTCCTTTTCCTTTTAAAAGAATCTATCAATATCAATAGTGGTGTCATTCACATGACACATAGTACAAAGCGTATATATTCAAATACTAATACCTTTGGACTTGCACTTTGAAGTGGATCACCATCATCAAATGTTTTGGTATTCTTTTAAAAATCCATTCTTTAGTAATCTATTAGTGTAGTAAACATTTTACTTACATCTTCTATTCACCCTTATCATGATAACTTTCATGATCAAGCTACTATAGCCTGTAAGGAAGAATCGCGAGTATAATGTTAGTTTCCAAAAACCTTTTTGGGAGATCCGGATGCCTAGCATCTCCATCCTTCACAAATTCTCATACAATATGAGAACATGTATTTTGCTAAATTATACTCTATCATAATGCAACCAAAAACATTGTTTCAGATATTACAATATCTTTCACACATGATGGTTTCTGAAACAATTTCCAGCTCCTATATAATCTTGATATTTTGAATATGAATAATCATGGAGGCAAACATGATACTTTAGATACTAACATTGGAATTCTTACTCCTGATTTAATACTACTTATTAAACTTCATGGAGTAAATAGAGTTTGCTGAAAGTTTGCAATAGGACTTATAAACTTTAAATTGACATTCAAAACAATACAATACCAGTTCATAAAGTAAATATCCAGAATTCTATAGTTCTATTATCTCAATTAAAACTAAGCATAAGGTAGAAAACGAATGCCAATGACTACAAAAAACTATGCAAATTCACTTTGATTTAGTTTATGACAAATTTAGTTCGACTAATCCAAATTAGAAATGAACTCCCACTCAAAAACGACATCCCTCGTGCCTTTTTGGTGAGTACATGAACCAAATCCACTACACCAAGTCCGATCATCACGTGAGTCGGTGAAGCTTCAAAGGCGAGCATCTATATGGGCATCATATCAACTATATGACTCATGCTTAACCTTTCGGTCCGTGTTCCAAGGCCATGTCTGTACATGCTAGGCTCGCCAAGTAAGAACCTTAGTACTCGCATGTGTAAAACTGTCTTACACCCATTTGTATGAAAGCGTAGAGTCGAGTACACCCCGATCATCACGTGATGTCTCGAAACACGATCCACAAAACGGTGCATACTTAAGGAAGAACATTTTTATCTTGATATCTAAATGAGGGATCATCTTACAATGCTACAGAAAGCGCCAAACTAGCAGTATAAGATGCTAACATCTAATGTGTAAAGTGAGATGATATGGTCCATGCATTTGATCTCTATCATTTGCATCGTGGTATGATCTCTATCATTCCTTTGTGTGTAAGGCCAAGGTCTATGGAACTTACACATTGAATGTGTTGTAAGAGTATCTATCATACATCTACTTACAACAATACCATATCAATACACTAGCCCAGCAACAATCTAAACTAGACGCCTCTAATTTATCCATTGCAAGTTTTACGTGGCTTAGGGCTTTCGGAGATAGAACCAGTCTTACCTACGAACATGAACCACAACGAGGATAACCAAGTTATTAGCAACTCATTATAAATCAGATATTGACTATAGTAGGAGAGACAGACACCCGTTAGCCACTTATGCAAAACAAGTTGCATGTCAGTCGTGGAACCGGTCTCATGTACGATGACATGTAAGGTTGGTCCGGGCCGCTTCATCCCACTATGCCACCAATATCCAAAATACATAGAAGATGCAATAACATGATCATCATCGCCCACATATAAAAATATGTGTACTACCCGTGCAAAGCACCTACGCATAGATCAGGCTCTGATACCACTGTTGGGTCCGCAGCATAGAAAACAAAAAATTCCTACGATGAGAACTACACGCCAAGATCTATCTACTAGGTACAAAGCAACGGGTAGACATACATCCAACACGAACTTACCCTCGAAGACAACGAGTTTAGTTAACGAGTAGGAACTCGTGGTTGATGTAGTCGTACACTTGCCGATCTCAAGATCATGAGGAAGTCCGAGCGCCGCAACTCAGCAGCGCATCCGTACTCGCACACACGTTCAAGCCACCGGACAACCTCCACCTCCTCGCTCCAGCGATCCAGCGGAAGCAGCAACTCCTTCCAGACAAAATGCCATCGGGAACATGTATCTCGCTAATCCGAGACCATGGGGAAATAATTCTAGAGGGGGAGAGAGATCCTTCACAAGGAGGTGTGAGGAAGAAGGAGGAAGAGGGTGACCTTTTATAGGAGGAGGGGGTGCCCCTCCTTCATGGCCGGCCCATGGGGGAGGGTGACTCCTCACCTCCCCCATTCATGTGGTGGTAACCCCTCCACATTAAAATGCCTCTTCACATTCCCCTTTAAAGTCCCTACTTTAAATGCATTAAAATTCTCCAAGTTTAATGCTCTCTCATTTATAAAACTCTTTTATTAAATTTATTCAGAATTTTGTTAATTACTTTCATTAACAAACATTCACATATAACCCCTTGCAATATTTCAATATCACATGCAGAACCACTTTTTGCAATTTCACCCGAAACAATTTCCGGTTTCTATCGAAACAATTCCTGTGCTTTGCAATTCTTTCGTCTGAAACATATGTGCTCCAAAATGGTGTCTGGTAACTCTTATGGGTCTCACCCTACGGTTCGCGAATAATGCAGACATGATTGAGACTCCTCTCAGATCAATAATCAGAAGCAGGACCTGGAGATACATACCGACTCCTACACATTCAACGATGACTTCTGTGATCATGAGAACCTTTAATGCTTGTAACTAAATCCCTTTGTCTCGCGATATATTACATGTACGAGATTCGATCATCGGCATCTTCATACCTAGTTTGATCTCGTTGCCGACATGCACTCTTTTCTCGTTCCCGTGATATAACATTCTAGTGATCACATCACTTGTTTGCAAGCTATCTTAATGTGATATCACCGAGAGGGCCCAGAGTATATCTATCCGCGGGATTGACAAATTCCACTCTTGATCTATGAGCCTCAACATAACACCTTCGTAGCACTGAACCCATCTTTATAGTCACCCAGTTACGCTGTGACGTTTGATGTTATCAAGATACTCTTCCGGTGTTAGCAATTAACATGATATCATGGTCTAGGGATAAAGATTACTTCGTATGATGTTATAGCAATGTAAACATAATGACTTGATCGTAATGCTATACTTCGGATGAATGTTCATCACATTATTTCACAAATGCTGTGACCTTGATATTAACAACATCCAATGTCCATGATCAGGAAACCTTGATCATCTTGTTAATCAACAAGCTAGTCTATAAGAGAGGCATAACTAGGAACCCTTTTTGTTTATTAAACACACATGTATTGACATTTCCGATCAATACAATTATAGCATGCAAAATAAACATTTATCATAAACATGGAATAAGATAATAACCACTTTATTATTGCCTCTCGGGCATATTCCCTTTAATTTGAACCGCTAAATGTAGCATCCTCTTCCTTTTGTTTCTCGATACAACTTGTCCGAGATCCGATCATCGGTATCCCATACCTTGTTCAATCTCGTTCACAACAAGTTATGTTTTCTTGTTACCGTGATATTACATCCCCGTGACCGAGTCACATGTTGGAACATTTATGGATGTAATCTCACCAAGCCGGCCGTATGTATCTTTACCCGTCATGTGGGTGAACAAATCCCGGTCTTGCAGTCACATGTCATCTACTGTTCCTTTGGAATACCCAATGTACACCTTTATAACTACTGTATTACCAAGTGGCGCTTGATGTAGTCTAAGCAGCCTCGGGAAACAGTGAGTAATATGAGCTCGCGGTCTAAGGAGAAGGAGTCTAGGTATAGCTGTTGCAACAATGAACTATATGACTTGATCGTGTTGCAATCCTTCGAGGAATGTCCAATCACATCATTCTCCAATGATATGATCCCGTTGTCAGTCGGCATAAATGCCCATGATCTTGAAACCGAGATCATCCTCGTGACCAACGAACTAGTATAAATAGAGGCTACTAGGGACTTGGTTGTTTCATACCACACCTGTACCAATGTTTCTACTTGGCACGGTTCTAGCACAATATGAAACTATTATAAACTAATTGAGATATGACAACAAAAACCTATTTATTATTTGCCTCTAGGGCATATCTCGAAGACATTAGAAATGCAGTAAAGGCTATTGAATATGGGGAGTTCATTCCCGGTAGAGAGAATGACGAGCTCGCACTTGCGCTTGGGAACAAGGAACACGAGGGACGAACACGAGGCACATAAGGCTCCAAACAATGGAACCTTGGTTTTGCCGACAATAGGAAAAAATATTCCGATAGAAGCCGTCAAAGGAGAAAGGAAAGGGGGGAGCTTGAAGTAATGAAGTAGAAAGACCAGATGCGCGAAATAGAACAACAATTAAAGCAGCATCAGAATCAACTTGAGAAACTTAGCCAGCAAGCTACTGGCCCATCTCAGCGGCACATGTTAGACAGAGCTGCCTTCGATGCTACCGGTCCATCCACTAATTGAAAAAGCAGCGTGGCTTCCATGGAGCTCCTCGATGATGATGCTGATGATGCACCGGCGATGGCTCCTATTCGCTACCCAATGGATGATATCATGGAGATGACGCATTGTGAGCTGCATGTGAAAGTTGACAACATAACCATGAAGGTGGCGGTCGGCTATGCCTTACCATTAGTTGGACCGGTACCAACTTACCATTGTTGTCTGGTTCCACAGGGATACGCTATTGCCGGGGTGGATGAAGTTATGGACGGATTCGCGGAGCTCAAGCTTGACTACCTTGCAGGTGAAGGGGATGTTACTGAGTTGGGAGAAGCAAACACATGACCATTCTATGGCAAAAGGAACACATCGTGCTTTCAAATCGGACGCCAAGGCCATCCACTCCTCGGAGCACAACTCCATCTTCGTCGCAGCCTTACCCGTCTCCAGCACATCAGTCATCTTTGCCGTCACCGCGACATGCGCCGTCTCCGCCACCGCGTCAGCCGTCTCTAGCACGTCCGTCTTCTCCGCCACGTCAGCCGTCTCAGCCCCTCCCAATAGTACAAAAGGGTCAGGGCCAAAAGCGAAAGAGTAACCAATCACTGAAGCGTCTACTAGAGCCCCTCCCAAAACTACCAAAGGTTGCTCCCAAGAGAGCTTACGACTATACTGAAGAGGAGAATGTGGTGATCGCAAAGGCCCAAATGCAACAGTGGTTTGATAGCCTCAAGAGGAAGAAAGAGCCACAGTTCCCTAGCACTAAAGAAGAAAAAGGCAAATTGAAAAAAATGTTGAAGACCCTTTGACGAGGGTTTAACTCGTAGATGCCCATTGTTATGGACTTGGGTTTTGGAGAAGTAGGGAGCGCTGGAGGCATCAATCGGCTAGCAAACAAGCACACAGGGACACAAGATTTACCCAGGTTTAGGCCTCGTAGAGGTCCCTACTCCTGCTTGTCTGCTCTTGAAATTAGTGAAGGAATCGAAGATTATAGGAGCGCGCAGATGCAATCTGGCGAGAGTTGTGGAAACTAGGGTTGTGATTGTCCTCCTCACTGCCCCCTCCTAGCCTTTATATAGATAGGCTAGGTCTCGGGTAGCAGGTCGAGTCGGTTATAGATTAGGATTTTTTGTTTGAGCTTTCTAGCTTAAACTTCTTCTTGTCTCGCAAGCAATTGAGAGTCCGTGGGCCACTCGAATTCTTCATTGGGCCTTGGCAATACCGTGGGCTTCTGCCATATCTAGGACGTATATACCAAACTCGAGTACCTATAGGGTATACCCATGTCAGTAGCCCTCGAGTGTCCAGTGGAATCGCAGATTCGACTAGGGACTTTATGAAATCTTTTGAGTGCATGACTGAGCATTTTTTCGAGTGTTCTGTTTTGTGTCATAGGGATTGTTGATATACGCGCCTGATTTAGTCGATGTATCGGTATTAGTTAACTGTCTTAGGGCAAAACAACGCAATCTACTCAAACTCGAGTCTCCGGACTCGAATTCAGAAAAGTGCTGGCATAATTCGACTCAGGCCGCGGAGGTCTTACAGGAGTTGAATTCCAGTGTATAAGTGTGTGCACTCGATGCGTCCGTCAAGGCATGTTCATCGTACCTGCAGGCAGGGATATGTTTCTGGTAGTGTGCAGTAGATGCGTTGCCAGGCCTTATTCAGGTCTTACCTTCACGCTGTAAGTGTGACATCCGAATTTTTTTCATCGCGGAGATGATTCGGGTGGCCTAGGAGATATAATCTCTTTGTAGGGAAAATATTAGGCGGAGTCGCCATAGCATTCGAGTATGGATGTTATCAACACAGAGTACGATGTACAAGGAAAAATAATCATAGGGTGCGCGACTAGCGCTCCCTATGGGAGTAGCCCCCGAGTGCCTATTCGAGTCGTAGACTCGAGTGGGGACTAAAACATTTTGCGACTGCTATCGTCTTTTGTTGCTTGTTTTAGTCGTATGTGCTTCCAGCGCTCCCTATGGGAGTAACCCATAAATCACAATCGAATCGTTGATTCGAGTGATGGGTTTGTCTTGAATGTTCATATGCCTGCATCAAAATTCCTTTCGGGTGCACGGACAACACTCCTGTTAGGAGTAGCCCCCGGGTGCTTGGTTGAGTCGAAGACTCGAGCAAGGACTAAACTAGTCCAAATCTTTTGTTGCTGGAATCGATGACGTTAGTGCTGATGATGTGATGACCTCAGTTGCCCGCATGGGCGGCTTTGACGGGACGTGACGAGCGGTGGGTCCCACTTTCTGACTTCGATTTAACTAGGCGTGCGTAATCTTCTATTTTAACTGCGTCTCCTTGATTTCCGCACGTAATGGAGATAATGGGGGACAGTTTGTGGTTCACCCTCGCCACATGTCGATGGCGATGTACGCCACGCGTCCAGTAGGGTTTCTGCTGGCCATTAGATGGCATCCACGAGGAGGTTAAGTAGCAGCGCAGCTGCGGTAATTTTTCCTATCTGTCTTCTTTGCTCGTGCCTCCGTTGCCATTGCTGCTGCTCTTTGCTTCCTTGCGCACTTCCTCTTCGCGGCACTGGACCAGCTCCGTGTCTTCCCCAGTTACTTTCACCGTTCACACTGCCATCGAAAGATGGGAAAGAAGAAGGGAGGCTCTGCCACTGGATCCGCGGCCACCATTGTCGCTGCCAAGAAGAAGGGAGGTACCACTACCGTGGGAACCAGGGCCCCCGGTGCTGGGAAGAAGAAGGGTGCGGGTACCCGCATCACCAATGGCGCCTGGCGAGCATCCATCATCAAGCCCGCCGAACAGCATCTTCATCGTCGAGATGGACTTCTTCCTCCCGCGGAAGACGACTCGCGAGTGCTCAGTGAGGAGGTAATCCCTTGTCCTCCTCTGGGTTTCCGGGTGATGTTCCTTGTGTTCATCATCTGAGGTCTTTCTCTCCCACTGCATCCTTTCTTCCGTTGTCTCCTTTGTTTCTACAGGCTCCAGCTTCACCAGCTGTCCCCAAATTCCATTCTCCACATCTCTTGCTTCATTACTCTCTGCGAGTGCTGGCTCGGAATCGAGCCACACTTTGGCCTCTTCAAGAGGATTTTTAAGCTGAAATGCCAATCGACGTCCGATTCGGTAGTCTACTATGTAGGAGGTTGTAGGATCCACGTCGACTCTTCTATCACCTATTTTGCCATCAAGCTCACCGCATCCATCCAAGGGTGGAGGGACAAGTGGTTTTATATCCGCGACCAGAAGGCCGACGGAGACCACTACGGACTCGCGCCCTTTAATCCCGCAGTAGCTTGCAAGAGGAGGTGCTCCTGGAAGAACATCGTGATGACTGGCGAGTCAGAAGAAAATGTTGTACAAGCGCGTCTGCGATCTCGAAAGCCGCATAGGTAAAGAAGAGGGTGGCGCTGCTCTCATTCGCACATGGCTGCGCTGCCGCGTCCAACCTCTGCAGGCTAGAGTGCACCCTATGTATGGCTGAACCGGCGCTGATGATGTCACTCGCGTGTCTGCCGAGGGCATTTCTGCGGGTGAGGTGGATAGGAGGGTGCGATTGGTGACCAAGTACACCACCAAGGAGGATCTCCCGGGTGAACTAGTCATACCTCCTTTCGACGCCTCTAACCCTCCTCCTAAGGTAGAATTGTACTACGAAGTAGTTCTTTTGTCGATTGCCACTAGGTAGATGATATATAGTGATGTATTTTCTGATTGCAGGACTGGAAGGTGTCTTCCAATTTGCCCCCTCATCCTGAAGGGGTTATCCCTCATGAAGTGGATGAAGAGGGTGAGTCGGAATCGACCATCCCAATTGAAGAAGAGGAGGGAGCCCCTGAGTCCAGCGACCAGGACACTCGCAAGCGTTCCCGTAGCGAGGATTCTGATGCTACTTCCCTGACGACGCGGGAAGGTCCCTCTGCTGCTGTAGAGGAGCCAATTCTCGCCGTTCTTGTGCGCGCCATGGCTCCTCCTGCCCGGAAGAAGCTGCGACTGCCGAAGGAGTCGTCAGAGTCGGAGGAGCAATCCTTCAACCTTGATAAATTTAGCTGGTGAGTTCTGCATTTGCGACGTCATTTTGGTTTCTTTATTGGAGTTGCTTTTTCCTTGAAGTTTTTGCTTGATGTGTTTTGTAGTCAAGCGATGTTGTCGTCTTTCGACGACGTCCAATTTGTGAAGGAGTACGGAGTCGCAGACTCCAAGGCCAAGGAAGTGGCCGAACGGTCTCCTTCTCCTCCATTGGCGGCCCACTCCGGGCACAATTCATCGAGTTCCCCGCATGCTGGGTAACACCAGATGGTTGCCTAGACGACTGCGCGGCAGTCATCTTTGGAGGATCACGTAAGCGTCCTTTTGTTGTTTTGGGAGTCAAATTTATACTTGGTGTTGTTTGTTGATCCTTTGTTTTCTTCTAAGGCAGCTCATCATGAAGGAAGCTACTCGCCTGGCGGAGCAAGTCCTTGTCATGGGTCGACAGCATGCGCTACTGGAAAATCGCCATTGCATTGTCGAAGGTTAGTTTTGGCTTCGTCTTTGTCTTCGTGAAATTTATGCATTCGATTGATGATACACCCTATGCATTGTAGTTGAGCATAATGAACTTCTTCGTCGTGTTGTTGCACTCGAGAAGACACTTGCCGCGGCAACGAAGAATCGCAACGAAGCAATCACAGCTCTGGAGGAGTCGTGAAAGCGAGAAGAGGATCTCCGCGCTTCCACTGCTGAGAGGAAGAAGTTGTTCGAGGAGCAACTTTTCTAGATTGCCAAGTCCCTCTCAGGTATTCTTTCAGCTGAATTTTCATTGCTCTTTGCTTCGACATCGTGTTATTGTGCTAACACTTTTTGTGTATGCAGATGCCAGCGGCCTGAGCTTTGACGCCTAGTCTTTCCGTCGCGCTGATGCATTGGCAGGCGCCGTCGCGGAAGTCGAAGACCGCAGTGTTTCCCTCAAGGAGATGCTGGGGAAGGCCAAGGATGTGCTTAGTCGCATCCGCGAGGATTTAACTCCCAAGGCCTGGCTGATCGACAACCTTGAAGACCTAGTGGAATCCCTCGCTGGAGGTATTCCCGCGGATTTCAAGAACTCGCAGCGGTCCGTCGACGCCACCATGGCACTTGCGATGGTGCAAGCCCATGGTGTGGAGATGGATCATGCTACTATTTCCGAGGCGATGCCTGTCGACGCTGGAGGCCAGCAGGTAGTGTTTGCTCCCTTCGCTGGTAGCTACGCAAAATATGGTCCTCAACTTATCGAGATAGTCGCCAAGTATTTCGAGGAGTGGTGACGAGCGAAGGCGGCGAAGGCCACGACGTCTAGGGCTACCACAGGCAAGTCCGTTGCATCAGAGACTGCCACAGATGCGATGAATCCCCCAAAGCCAAAGTCTAAGTCAAAGAAGCAAAATGCTCCTTAGTCTGCATGTGTAAGTTGTAGTTGCCTTTTATTGAGACTATGCTTTTGTGGGAGTGTCCCTGCAGAGACTAAGCTGTGCTTGAATGCATTCGTGTCTTTTATCAATGTATTCTTGGTCCCTCATTTGCTCTTGCTTGATTTGTGATAGGGTACGTCGAGTGGTCCTTCGAGTGGTCCTCGTGATCCTCCGTCCACCAATGAAACCTTGGTGCAGCCGCGCTCAAAGGTGGAGGAGTTTTCATTGCTTTTGCGACTGCGCGATCGCATTAAGCAATTGGAGCGTGAGTTGCCAATCCTCCGCGATAGCGCAGATGTATGGAAGTCGAAAGCGGAGAAGGCCACCGCCCGTGAGAAGTATCTCTTGGAGGAAGTGGCGCAGCTGAATGAGCAATTCAAATGTTAGCTTTCTGCTCTCTTATCTTTTCTTTTAGTCAGTCGTGGCGATGCCTTGTCTTCACACTTTGCCGTTTTGCTTGGTGTAGTTGTCAGTGCTCGTCATCCGCAGGATGAGAAGGACCGGGTCGCCATTCGAATGAATGACCTAACCCAGGAGAAACTTCAAGCGAGTGGGTACTTTTGGGTGGACCATGACCATGCGATCGCGCTTGTGACCTTGCAGGATCGTGCTTCTCGAGTACTTCATTATTTGAAGAAGACGCACTCGTGCCTTAGGCATATTTATCAAACAATGTTCCTGTTGGACGCTATCCCTTCAAGCCTGTTGGCCCTCCTGGTGAAGTTTCAAGATTTGAGTGTGGTTCGTGAGTGCGTGCGGTAACAGTTAGTAGCTGGTGCTAAGGCTGCGTTGTCACTGGTGCAACTGCATAGGCCATATGTAGATGTTACGCCTGTTGCAGCTGAACCACCGCCTCCGCCAGAAGGTATGACCTGGGACATGGTTCTACACTATCAAGCGGTTGATCGGCCAGCAGGGGACATTGTCAATTTCTACGAGGAGCAGACGAACGTTCTTCTTTTGCAGCAGTAGCATGTTTTGTATCCTGCACATAATTATACAAGTGTTGTAAAGTTTGTATGAATATGTTGGATGTAATTAATACCCATTGCTATGTGAAGAGCTTGCTAGCTTTTATATTTTGCAAGTGTGTTGTACTCTGCAGTTCCTTTTCGTTAGCCTGACTTGTGTTTATCTCAGCACCTTGCCAACCTACCAGGTGTGTTGCAACTGGGTTGGTGTTTATCAAGGGTTCGATTGTTGTTGTGTCAGCTACTCAGGATACTGCGATTTGTTCGTAGAAGGAAAGTGTAAAGGGTGGCGCGGCCCCCAAGTGATAAAATTGCAAGAAAAATAAGGAAAACACAGAGTTTTGGGACACTTAGCTTTATTTATTCGCGGAATAGTACGAGGTACAATGTGTGGCTAAGTAGCCTGGCTGAATAGCCTTATTTGTAAATGTAAAAAATAACAAGGGGTAGAACTGACGCAGCTACACGACGTTCCAGGGGTTGGAGTATGCGACTCCTGTCTCGAAATCTTTAAGGCGATAGGCGCCACCTGGGATTACTTCTATAATCACGTAAGGTCCCTCCCAAGGGGACTCGAGCTTGAGATGCCCTTGTTGCTTTAGTCACAGGACCAGGTCTCCTTCGACGAAGGATCTGGGGCGTAACCTTCTGCTGTGGTAGTTGCAGAGGCTTTGCTGGTAGATCGTTGATCTCTCTGCTGTGATTTCTTGTGCCTCGTCAAGGAGGTCGATGGAGTCTTCAAGTGCAAGAGTTGACTCCGGTTCACTACAAGCGACCACCTGTGGGGCTTTGTAGCGTACTTCCGCGGGTAGCACCGCTTCAGCACTGTGCACCATGAAGAACGGGGTGTATCCCGTGGCGCTGTTTGAAGTTGTGCGCAGGCTCCATAGTACGGATTGCAACTCGTTTGGCCAGCATCCAATGGCTTGTTCGAGTGGTCGGAGGAGTCGTTTCTTGATTCCACCACAGACAAGGCCGTTGGCCTTTTCAACTTGACCGTTGGTCTACGGGTGAGCCACTGAGGCGTAACTTATGTTGATTCCCAGGTTTTCGCAGAATTCCTGGAACTCCTTGGCGGTGAAGTTTGTCCCATTGTCCGTGATGATGCTGTGTGGCACTCCAAAGCGGTAGACAATGGACTCGAAGAATTTGACAGCGCTGGCCCCTGATTGTTTTGTCACCGGCATGGCCTCGATCCACTTGGTGAATTTGTCCACTGCGACCAAGAGGTAGACGTAACCTCTTGGCGAGGACTTCGGGAGCTTGCCGACCATGTTGAGTCCCCATTGCGCGAAGGGCCAAGCCAATGGTATTGGTCGGAGTTCCGCGCCAGGTGCGTGAGGTTGGTCCGTGAATCGCTGACAAGCATTGCAGCGCTGGACGATGTCCTTGGCGTCGCGCATGGCCCTGGGCCAATAGAATCCAGCTCGTAGAGCTTTGGCAACGAGGGTGCGACTACTAGATGGTGCCCGTAGGTGCCTTCGTGGATGTCGAGGAGGATGGCCCTTCCGTCTCTATTGGAGACGCACCGTTGGAGTACTCCTATGATGTTGTGCTTGTATAGTTTGCCGTTAATGAGGGAGAATGCCTTGGATCGCCGCGCTATCTGCTGAGTAGATACGTGATGTAGGGTTGTGTCCAAGATGGATCGATCATCATGACACTCATTTGTCCTTCGAGTCCTATATCAAGATCCAGGTCGTCAAGTGTCATTGGCTCGTTGGGTGGCATAGCCCCCGAGTCTGTTGACGCGCTTGCTTTCTTCTCTGGAGCCTTTGGCTTGATGGAGCGTTCACAGATGCGCTCGAGAAATACCCAGGTGGTATGGGGGCACAGGTGGAGCCAATATTGGCGAGGAGATCCACCTCTTCATTGCTTTCGCGACCCACATGTCGCAGCTCACAGCCGTCAAAGTCTCCTTCGAGTGTGTCGTAGAGGTCGTGATAGCCAATCATGTTGTCGCTCAGTGCGTCGCACTCGTGCATCGTTTGGTTGACCACCAGTTTGGATTCACCATAGATGATGAGCCTTTTGGCGCCGTAGGCTTTCGCCATCCGCATCCCATGGATTAGAGTTTCGTACTCAGCTTAATTATTGGAGGCGGTGAACTGCATTCGCAGAATATATTTTATCTTGTCTCCTTGGGGCGATGTCAGTATGACACCTGCGCCGGCTCCGTCCTTTTGCTTGGACCCGTTGAAGTGCATTGTCCAGAGGTAGGACATATCTGGTTTGTTGGGGAGCTGATTCTCCATCCAGTGCACTAGAAAGTCCGGGAGAACTTGCGATTTGATCGCGTAACGCTTCTCGTATGTTATGTCTCGTGGAGAAAGTTCGATTCCCTAGAGCGCGACTCGTTCAGTGGCATCAGGATTATTGAGTATGTGCCCAAGCGGGGCGTAGTTTACCACCATGATTGGGTGCTCCTGGAAGTAGTGGCACAGTCGCCTGGCTGTCATGAAGACGCCATACGCCAGCTTCTGGTAGTGCGGGTACCACTGTTTTGTTGGCGTGAGCACCTCGCTGAGTTAGTAGACTGGGCGCTGGACCCCGTGGACCTTACTTTCTTCGGCTCGTTCCACCACGAGCACTGTGCTGACCACCTGGTTGGTGGCGGAGATGTAGAGAAGTAGTGGTTCCTTTTCGCGAGGAGTCACCAGTACTGGCGAGGTGGATAGTAAGCGCTTGAGATCTTCGAATGCTTCTTGCGCCTCGTCTGTCCACTCGAACTTGTCAGCTTTGCGGAGAAGTTGGTAGAAGGGCAGTGCCTTTTCGCCCATTCGACTGATGAATCGACTGAGCACCGCGATTCACCCAGCCAGCTGCTGGACCCCTTTTATGTTCTTCGGCTTCTCCATGGCCAATATGGCCTTTATTTTATTCGAGTTTGCTTCGATCCCTCTCGCTAAGATGAGATACCCGAGTAACTGCCCAGATGGCACGCTAAAGGCGCATTTGTCTGGATTGAGCTTGATCCGGTAGCAGTGTAGGTTGGTGAAGGTCTCACGTAGATCGTCGATTAGCGAGGCTTCCTCTTTGGTTTTGATGACGATGTCGTTAATGTAGACTTGGATGTTGCCACCAAGTTGGTTCTTGAGGCAAGCCTGCATGCACCTCTGGTAGGTGGCTTCTACGTTTTTTAGCCCCAAGGGCATCGTGTTGTAGCAGAACACACCAAAGGGCGTCGTAAACGCCGTTTTCTCCTAATCCTCCTCCTTCATTCGAATCTGATTGTAGCCTGAGTAGGCATCGAGGAAGCAGAGACGCTCACATCCCGTGGTGGAGTCGATGATTTGGTTGATTTGCGGCAACGGGAAGTGATCCTTTGGGCAATGCTTATTCAAGGAGGTGAAGTCCACGCACATCCGCAGGATATCCGTGTCTTTTTTAGGCACAAGCACTGTGTTAGCGAGCCAAGTACTTTCCTTGATCTCGCGTATGAATTTTGCGTCAAGGAGTCTGTTGATCTCCATTCCGACTGCTTTTGCTCTTGCTTTAGATAGTCACCGAATTTTCTGCTTGACTGGCCTTGCATCTGGATTCACATTGAGTGAGTGCTCGGCGCCTGGGAACCCCTCGCATGTCCACTGGACACCAGGCGAAGATCTCCCAGTGCTCACGAAGAAATTAGACGAGCGCGAGTTCCTATGCGGAACTCAAGTTGTTGGCGATGAGGGCCGTCTTGGTCGGGTCCGTTGGGTGGACCTGGACTTTCTTCGTGTGCACCGACGAGTCAAAGGACAGGTCGGGTGAACTTGGCCTACTCAGGGGAGGCAGACTGTTGTCTGTCGACTCCTTTAATCTTGCGAGTTCCTCCTGCATGCCAAAGAACTAGGAGATTCTGTTGAATTCCCTTGTCGTAGCTGTTAGACCTCTCGAAGTTGCCATTGATTGTGATTATGCCGTTTGGACCTAGCATCCTGCAGGTAGGCGTAGTGTGGCACTGCCATGAACCTTGCGAATGCGACACGCCCGAGGATGAAGTGGTACTGTGAAGGCCAGTCGATGCGCTCTCGCTGAAAGTTTTGCGGCGTGCCGAAGATGACGTCGAGGTTGATTTTGCCTAGGGGATATATACCCTTCCCTGGGAAGATGCCCTGGAAAGTCATGTCCAAAACTTCTAGACAAGTTAGAGGGATCCTCATTGCACGCAAGGTACTCATGAACATGAGGTTAATGCTGCTGCCGCCGTCCATGAAGACGCGACTCATGTTGAAACCCCCGATCTGTGCCTCGAGTACGAGGGGACATTGGCCTGGACGAGGAACTTGGCGCAAGTGGTCATGCCTGTCGAAGGTGATGCAGGAGTCACTTCCACTAAGGTACTCAATGGTGGAAGGTGGAGAGTTTATCACCAAGTTGACTTGGCGAGTGATGGCCTTCTACACTCGATTTGAGGGACGCCCTTTTTGGATCATCCCCATGTTTCCCACAACTCGTGGGTATGGCTCGCCTCCGTGATGCTGGACCGACGCGGCGGCGAGTGGTGGTGGTCCGGGCGGTGGTGGAGGAGCTCCATGTGCCACAACGCCTAGGGCGGGTCCATAGCCCATGTTGACTGTGTCGCGATTCATCCGGGCTAGGCCCTCGTGAAGTTTGAGGAACCCGCGACATTCCTTGAGAAGGTGGCTGGATTTCTTCTTGACATCGTGCTTGTCGATATAGAAGTGCACGTTGCATGGCCCGGACAGTTTGTCTTCGATAGATGTTGCGGGTGCCTCTTCGCGAGTGCAGCGCTGCCACACTTGTGCGGTTTTTTCGCTGTCGCGGTATCCACCACTATGATATCCACTGTTGCGATTTGTCGCTGCGTTTGTCGGCGTAGCCTGGTGCGACCATATTGACCTCGTCGCGGTCGTCGTAGACGTGAATCCGAACTTTGCCTCGGCGGTCGCGTCTGCGCCCAAGGTCGTCGTCGTCATTGGAGTAGGTACAGTTTTTCACCGAGTCTTCTCTGTCAGCCCACCGATTCGTGATGTCCATCAGGTGGTCGATCGTTTTGGGCTTCGAGTGGCCTAGCTCCTTCCTGAGCTCTATACGGCGAACGCCGCCGTTGAACACGTTGATAGCGTGGTATTCCGAGATGTTTTCTGTAGAGTTCTTGATGATGGACCACCTCTGGATGGTCGAGCGTAGCGATTCGCCAGATCTTTGCTAGCAGCTTCTCAGTTCTTCGATTGATGCGGGCCTTTTGTAAGTGCCCTTGAAATTGCGCACGAAGATGTAAACCAGCTCTTCCTAGCTGTGAATGGATCTGCGTGGGAGGTTGTTGAGCCATGCACGAGCGGCGCCCTACAGCTGTAGCTGTAGACATTGCATGGTCGTGCTTCGACTCCCTCCGTGTAGCCTAACAGAGGAGATATGGTCCCCTTACCAGATTTTCGAGTCCTGTAGGCCGTCAAATTTTGGGTTCTCCGATGGGAGTTTGATCCCCTTAGGCATTCGCTTTTGCCTGATGGCCCTGCTGAAGCATCTAGCACCGCAGAGCTCGGTCTCGTGTTCTTTCGAGTCAGTTGAACGAGCATGCCTTGCCCACATCTTGTCGACTTTGCGATGTGTGAGGTCATCGCGCGCGTCATAGTCGTGGTCATGACACTATGAGCGACGTCGTCGTGACAGATCGTGACTATCGTCACTGGAGGAGTACGAGTAGTACTTTTCTAGAGCCTTGCTTTTCTTCGGCTCTATTGTTGGTTCTTTGTCGAGGGTGGCCTCCATTAGCCCCAGGCCCGCGATCATAGATTAGTGCATGGTAGCTCACAGATCGCCAGCCGGATGCTGGTTGTTGAGGAGGTACATGGTGGCCGCCAACACCGCGGCTTGCGGCGTTTTTGGGAGCATGTTGCCCCGTGTATCCACCGTCATAGAGCAAAAGTCGAGGACTTTCACAGCCTCTACGCTCTCTTGCTCGGTGTGGTGGGCCAGTCGAGATCTCCTCTTGTTGGCAACATACTCGTTGCCCTTGGAGGAGGATCCTCCGTGGGAGGAGAGCCCAGCTCATCGAAGACTCGACTCATCCGCCGCCTTTCTACGCGCTTCGAGTTGCGTGATCACCTATTGCTGGCGCTTGAATTCCTCCTTTAACAGCCAATGGTAGCCCATTAGCATGTCCTGCAGTGTGTTGGCAGGTAGAGGATTGCCCCGTAGAGCTTCACGACAGCAGGCCCACTCGTTGTCGTTGAGCTTGATTACCATGCGCTCGCCGGTGTTCTCATTCGTCATGAGCGCCGGTTCTTCCCCTGTCCCATTGTTGACGGGAGCACCGTTACCACCGTTGGTGGGGCTGCCATTCGCGATTGGTATGCCACTATTGGGCGTACTGCCATTGGGCGGTCCGGTGCCAGATCCGGTGCTAGTGTTTTCGCGATTGGTGGTGGCGTCGCCCGCGTTGATGACGACGCACATGAAGTGGTTGGGGAAGCTGTTATTCCCGCAACTTTCAGATCCAGAGCCGTAGGCTCCATCTTCTATGGCTAGGTCACCTAGATCGGATCCATGACTGTTGTCGCTGTCCGTACTCCCAGCTGCTGGTGAGGTGTTGAGCTCGCTGAGGGTGCCGATTGGTGGCGGGAACCATGATGTTGGAGCAATCACGGGTGCCATTGGCTGGTCAGGCATGCGAAGAGTGCCCAGTTGACTAACCTGGAAGCGGAAGCTTCCAATCGCCAAGCTGATTCCATCACCCACAGACTCGAAATCCGGGCGAGTGGCCGGCATGTGGACGGTGAAGTCGAACGATTGACGAGGGTTTAACTCGTCGATGCCCATTGTTATGGACTTGGGTTTTAGAGAAGTAGGGAGCGCTGGAGGCATCAATTGGCTAGCAAACAAGCACACAGGGATGCAAGATTTACCCAGGTTCAGGCCTCGTAGAGGTCCCTACTCCTACATGTCTGCTCTTGGAATTAACGATGGAATCGAAGATTACAAGAGCACACCGATGCAATCTAGCAAGAGTTGTGGAAACTAGGGTTGTGATTGTCGTCCTCGCCGCCCCTCCTAGCCTTTATATAGATAGGCTAGGTCTTGGGTAACAGGTCGAGTCGGTTACAGATTAGGGTTTTTCCTTTGAACTTTCTATCTTAAACTTCTTCTTGTCTCGCAAGCAATCGAGAGTCCGTGGGCCACTCGAATTCTTCATTGGGCCTTGGCAACGCCGTGGGATTCTGCCGTATCTGGGCCGTATATACCAAACTCGAGTACCTGTAGGGTATACACATGTCACCCTTCATCAACCCCAGCCAAGGCTGTCATTAGACTAGGACCACTCTATTGTCAAGTCACATCAGTCAATGGTGCGGTCGAAGAGCAGTAGTGCAAGTGGGAATTCAGTTCCCCATCTTGGTTTACAGAAAAACAAGGAATGCCCCCCGCTCAAAGTGATTTCCGATACCGGGGTGGGGTCGAGCAAATGTGCAGGCGAGCAGTATGATCTGATGTTTGTTGCAATGTATGGAGAAGCAGCAGCTGCTCAAGGTATGACTATTGCTCAGTACGTAGCCCAGTTAGAGTTCCCCGTGGGTGAGGAAAAATACAAATACGAGTACGGGAAACCTCTCGTCAGACCTGAGGACGTCAAGTATCTACCAACAAAAATGTGAAGATTGCATAATTCGTACATTAAAGCCACAAACGAAGGGGCAAATTGGATAGTGATCGGAGTTCGAAACGAGTATTACGGGTATGGAGATGCCCAAATACTGATTGAATTTCCTAAACTACATCAGTTTTTCAATCAAGACGCCCTCAACAAATCGATCGTCAGTTCCTACTGTCTGTAAGTATTATTTCTCTAATAATTAAGTCTCTAGTTATCTCACTTTGTTTATATCGCATGTATAATCATACTCACTATATTATGCAGACTGAAGTTTCTCGAATGCAGAAGAGGACATATCTATGACATTGGGTTCATTGACCCATATTAGGTTCATGAACTTACTGTGAAATTTAGTCCCAAGGACACAAAGGATAAAATTGTAATCGCGTTAAGGTTTCAAGAAACTAAAAGGGAAATATTATTACCTGACAACTTCGAGTGAGTGTTATTGTCTTGTACACATTCTATTTCGCTTACTCGATGTTAAGTGTATAATTGATGAGTTATTCATGCGTAGATTCCATTATATCCTGCTAATCATTCAACCTGACAATGGAGTAGTACAAGTCATGGACTCTAAACGTAAACCCCTTGAGAAGTGGGCACCCATGCAAGATATGCTCCAGCGGTAATTTCAGTCATTATAACACTATATCGAAAACTTTCGTTCATTTACTGATATTAAGTAATTAATAGCTCATTTTATTCATTTTCTTTGCCGGGAAGCGCTTGGAAACGGTTCACCAACAAGGCTAAGGGTGCCTAGAAAGAGAACCTTACATTTAAACCACTAAATGTAAGTACTACTAGCTAGATCCGCGCATCTCTTTGATTCTAGTTTTGATACCATTATCATGCTTAATTATTATTATTTTGATTGAACTTTATTCTGGTAAAGTGTCTAAGGCAGCCGGACGGAAATAACTTATGTGGATACTATGTCTGCGAGTTCATTTGTCAGAAGACCTGGGACAAGGGCAAAAACTTAGAACAACTTCAAGTATGTAAACAATATTCAAAAATTTGTTTTATTACCATCAATTGTGTTTAGTTTCATTCATATATGTTGATTCATTCTTTTAAATTAGATCAAATGGTTGCGGGACAATCTTCTACCAAAGGATCGCATACAAGCAATCCAAGAGGAAATTGCGGGATTCTTAGATGCAGAGGTCCTAGATCCTAGATCCAAAAGAAGAATACTATCGGAAGATGATGATAATGTAATAGGGATCATAAAAGACTTTATATTGTATATATGAGGACGAGCATTCCTCACAACATAGTGCTGGTGTAAGTGTCACAAAATAAATGCTGGCCAAAACAAAAAAGGAAATTGGTAAAGGGGAAACAAAATAAATGAAAAATATACAAAAAAAACTCTACCACGGCACAAAAAGTGTCCAAAATGCTGCCGCGGCAGAGACACATAGATCCCGAATCGTATTACAAACCGGGACAAATACCCCTCCCCCTAGCGACAGCAGCGGCCACGTGGACCGCCCTTTTGTCCCGGTTCGCAGCCCAACCGGGACTAAAGGTTTGGGGCTTTAGTCCCAATTGCCCCATCCCGGTTGGGCAACCGGGACTAAAGCCCATTACAAACCAGGACGAAAGGCCCTCTTTCTACTAGTGCAAGGTTAACATCATGGATCCCTTCCACTCGTGACTGGATTGCGGTGGATTCGAGCAGTGAATAGTGATCACGCTCCTGCCCAAGAAGCCGAGCGCGGAAGAAATCCGAGACTTCAGGCCGATCAGCCTTATACACGGGTTTGCCAAGTGGGTGGCCAAGGTGATTGCAAACAGGGTGGCACCGATCCTACCGCAGATGGTGGGGGTACATCAGAGTGCATTCATGAGAGGAAGATGCCTTCTCGACAACTTTATGATGGTGCCGGGCATAACCCATAAGCTTCACGCCAGCAAAACCACGGCTGTGCTCCTCAAGTTGGACATCACAAAAGCATTCGACATAGTGGACTAGGCCTTCCTGATTGAAGTCTTGAGAAAAATGGGATTCGGGGAATGCCTTCTAGAGAGCATCTGCGCACTCCTCTCCATGGCCTCCACACGCATCCTTATGAATGGCAGCCTAGGTGCAAAGGTGGCCAATAGGTGTGGACTTCGGCAGGGTGACCCGCTCTCACCCCAGCTTTTCATCCTGGTAATGGAGGTGTATCATCTAATGATCATCAAAGCAGATGACCAGGGGCTTCTTACTAGGCTTGCAGCAACAGGCCTCTGGCAACGCACATCGATCTACGCCGATGATGTGGTCACCTTCCTGAGACCATTAGTGGTGGACTTCCAGGTGATCTTCGGGATCATCGAAGATTTTGGGCGGCTTCTGGTCTCCAAACCAACTTCAACAAATGCTCGGTTAACTTGATCAGATGCTCAGATGAGGACATGGGCTTGGTTGTCCCGGAGCCGCATTGTATGATCACTCAATTCCCCTTACAGTATCTGGGTCTGCCGCTCTCTCTATGAAAGCCATCAGCAACGCAAGTCCAATCTCTGGTAGACCTGGTCCCTGCAAATTGCCATCGTGGAAAGCGTCCATGCTCAAAAAAGGGGCGCCTCAAACTTGTTAGAACGACCCTCTCGGCCATCCCGATCTTCACCATGACCCTAGACATTCCTATAGAGATCATCCTCGCCATCGAGAAGATCATTCGTGGATTTATTTGGAAGGGGAGGAAGGATGTGCATGGTGGACATTGGCTGGTGGCACGGGACAAGGTGTGCATGCCTAAGTAGATGGGGGGACTGGGCATCCTTGACCTACGTCTCATGAACATTGTGCTTAGAGCCAGATGGTTGTGGCTGAAGTGTGTGGAGGTGGACAAGCCATGGCATGGTCTCGACATATGGGTGCCTAAGTTATCTAGGTAGCTTTTCGATGCTGCAACGACCTCAGTGTTGGGGAATGGAGCATCTACTATCTTTTGGACAAACAAATGGATACCGTGTGGATGCCTCTGTGATGTAGCACGAACCTCTTTGCGGCAGTCCCGACAGGTGGTATCTCTATGCACCGCATACGGGAGGGCCTGGATGGAGCCTGGCTTCATGATGTTCCACCTGATCTTGGAGCGGCAGCCATCAGGGAACTCCTTGACATTGCTGATCGGCTGGAGGAGGTCACCTTGACAGAGGAAGCACATGATGTCTTAAAGTGGAGTTGGGACCGGAGTGGCTGCTACACCGCCAAATCCTGCTACCAGGCCTTGTTTACTAGGTGTACCTTAATGGCAGGCGCCCTGTAGATCTGGCACTCCCGAGCTCCTGCTAACTACAAGGTTGCGCCCTGGCTGGCTGCTAGGAACATATGCTGGACTGCTTATAGGCTAAGCCATAGAGAGCTACAACACCCAGCTGCCTGCCCGTTTTGTGACCAGTGTGGAGAGACCATGAACCACTTGCTGATGGGTTGTGTCCTCGCCCGATGGTGGGGAAAGGGCCATTGGGTTCCGGAGCACGACACAAAGCTTGTGGCTTGGCTCTAGAAGAAGAGGGGTGGAAAGGGCCGGGAACGCGACCTCTGGACGGGAATTGCCTTAGACTGCTGGATGCTCTGGCGCCACCGGAACAACGTCGTCTTTGAAGGAGCCGCCCCTTCACCTAGGGAAGCCATCCAAAAGATCTCCACCGAGGCTGGCTTGTGTAGATCCATAGGTCTCTTCCGAGACTGCCTAGGGCAAGTAGATAGGTGGAGATTCCGCGAGTAGTCGGCTAGGGTGTGTGTGATGCCCTTGAGGCAGCATGGAGTTGCGCCTTGGTGTCTGTATCACGGCGTGTTGTAAAACTTGGCCTCTGGGACCTCCTTATATGAAACAGATACGTCTCCCAGGATGTATCCTTGAAAAAGATAATACATTGTATAACTTTTATCTATTGCCTTCTCTAGATGATGTGGAGGACTAAGGAAAGGCATTTCTTTGCTAGCATTGTACATGCCCTAACTAAGCTTTACTTACATAGGGTGTGTTAGGAATCGTAATAGTGTGGGAACGATTGTACCCTCTCGGGGCATTGGGTGCGTGTTGATATAGCCCGGGAAAAGCCCCTGGGTGGCATGTACATGAATACGTATGTTGGCTGGAGTACTACTCCATACCATGTACGTATGAGATAAAAACATCTAACACCCCCCTTAATCTAATGCTTGGAAACATTTAGAGTACGCTTAAATTCATCAAGTATCTTACAACATAGCGTTTTTGTTAAACCATCAGCAATCTGATCCTTGCTTGAGATAAACCTGACATCAAGTTGTTTGCTGGCAACCCTCTCACGGACAAAATAGAAGTCAATCTCAATATGTTTAGTGCGAGCATGAAAAACTGGATTTGTAGACAGAAAAGTAGCACCAAGATTGTCACACCATAAGTAAGGTTTTTCTGTAAGGATAACACCTAGTTCCCTGAGCAAAGCTTCAACCCAGACTAACTCTGCTATAGCATTAGCAAGAGCTTTGTATTTAGGTTCAGTGCTAGAGCGTGAAACAGTTGGTTGTTTTGGGCACTCCAAGATATGAAATTAGTTCCAAAGAAAATGGAAAAACCACCTGTAGACCGTCTGTCATCAAGATCACCAGCCCAATCTGCATCTGAGAAAGCACTAAGCAGTGTTGAGGTAGAGGGTTGAAAAGTTAAACCAACTATACGTGTACCATGAATGTATCATAGGATCCTCTTTACCGCTGTCTAGTGAACTATAGTTGGAGCATGTAAGAAGTGACAGACCTTATTGACTGGGAAGGATAAATCAGGTTGTGTGAGTGTTCTGAAGAGCACCAACTATACTTCTGTACCTGGTGATGTCCTCAGGACCAAGATGAGTACCATCAGTCAATGATAGAGACTCTATACTAGATAATGGTGTAGGACATGATGTACATGTGTTCATGCCGACTCGAACAAGAAGATTTGTAGCATATTTGTCCTGATTCAGGAGTAAAATGTTGGACTGTCTGTGAACCTGAGGACCTAAAAAATAATGAAGATCTCCAAGATCCTTTAGAGCAAAATCATTCCTTAAACTGTTTAATAGAGCTGTGATGGTTGTATCTAAGGAGCTGGTGACAATAATATCATCAACATAAACAAGAAGAAACATCTGAATACCTGCCTTGTTGAACAGAAACAAGGATGTGTATGCCTTGGAAGAAACAAAACCAAGGGATTGAATTTCTCACTAAGACGAGAATACCATGCTCGAGGTGCCTGTTTTAAACCGTAAAGGCTTTTTCAAGTTTGCAAATGTAGTTAGGAGTAACCGAAGACTGAAAACCAGGTGGCTGACGCATGTAAACCTCCTCTTCCATAACACCATGTAGAAATGCGTTCTTGCCATCTAGTTGCCGTAAAATCCAACCTTTAGAGACTGATATAGACAAAACAAGTCTAATGGTGGCAGCCTTAACAACGGGACTAAAGGTATCCTCATAGTCAATTACATACCTTTGTTTAAAACCTTTTGCAACAAGACGAGCTTTATACCTTTCTATTGTCCCATCAGCATGTTTCTTGATACGATATACCCACTTGCAGTCAATTATATTTTTGTTGGAACTGGGAGGAACAAGATGCTAGGTGTTGTTGGTAAGCAGGGGCATCGTATTATTTTGCATAGCATTCTTCCAATTTTTATCACTGAGGGCCTCTTGCAAATTTTCTGGTTCTCCTGTAGCAGTTAATAGTGCCCACCTAATTGTTCCATCAGTTCATATTTTGGGATTAACAATACCTTTTTGTAGCCTAGTTCTTGGAGTAGCAACAGGGGGAGGAACATTGTCTGATGGAGCAGACGATCTTGGCATGGAAGGATCTTCGGTGGCAGGAGAATCTGTAGGGGCCCCGCCGCTGCCAATTGATCTATCGTCGGGCACAGGAGATGTCCCGGGCAAGAGCGGGAACCGAGGCGGAGAAGGGGGCGGTGACTAGTCAACCCAGCCAGAGGCACGCGGGGACCAATATAGCATGCCCCCTGGACCACATGCGTCCTGCGATGCGTCACTGCGGGAAAGCGCGCGTGTACGGAGCGAGGATTCTGCGCGGCCTTGGGCGGTAGACAGACGGGGCGGAGCTGACATGGCGGCTAGCGACTGGTGAGGGGCGTCACTGTCACATGACGGGTCATTGTTAGGCGTAGACGGCACCAGATCCAAGGACAATACTTCCTCAGGATCGGGATTAAATTCTGTGTTGCTTGATTCTCTAGTTGTAGGTTGATGTGCTATATTATTTTATGTAGCGTTTTCTCCATCGTCTCCAGAATTTTGTGTAGTTTGTCCACGGGAACTGTACCAGGTTCATCAGTTGTGACCTATGTAGGATCAACAAGAGGCACTGGTTGCAAAAAATGACCATTAGTATGCACACCCCTATCTGGCGCCATAGTGGAGGATGGTTCAGGAGATAAAAGGAAATTTTCTTCAGGAAGACGATGACCAACCTTAGGATGAAGGGATGCAAACGGAAAGACATTCTCATCAAAGACAACATCTCATGAAATATAAACCTGTCCAGTAGTAACATCTAAGCACTTCACACCTTTGTGTAGATGACTATCCAAGAAACACACAGTGTTTGGAGCGATAGGAAATCTTATGTTTGTTGTAAGGACGAAGGTTGGGCCAACATGGTTCATCCTTTGGGAAAGGCTAATCATTTTATTATGGTGGTTTCTTTTGGGCGATCCAATTTTAAACTTAACTCTAATTCAGTCAGCCTGGCTCTTGAGTCCTGCATTGGAGGGTTTTGTGATGATCTCTATGTCCTGCAACTTTCTGACCGAGTTTTCAGGTTCTTTGTATCGTCTAGGGCTGTGGGTTTCATGGTTTACAGGCTCAGATCAGTCTCTTGTGATGCCTTTAAATGTTATTTCAATCTCTGGCAGAATTGTGCCCCGCTTTGGATGAGAGAATTTCAGAATTGGCAGTCTGAATGCAAGGAAGCATGGATTCTTGTCAGTCCTAACAAAAGAAGAACTGACAAAGCCCTCTGTGCTCTTAGGATTAAACCTACTAGGCTAGCTATCAAGGTTAAAAATTCTTCCTTTCGAGCAAAAAGAAAGCTTTCTTTTGCAACCTTTCAAACTTATGATGCTTGCTCTGGTTATGAATATCCTACTACTGTTGAAGAGGCCACCACTGCTCTTGAAGCTGGTTATGATTGCCCTCAAATTAGCAAAAAAGCTGGGGTGGTTTTCCATCAGGCTCTACCCTCAAATTCAGTCAAGCTTCAGATTGGCAAACTAAACCTATCGGTTTTAGGTGTTGGTCACGGGCAGGTCCCGGTCGAAGGAGCTCCAGTTTCAAATTCAAAGGCTGCAGTTTCAGCCCATCAATCAAGCCCGGTTTCCTCGGGCCCAATTAATTTTCCTAAGGACGATCCCGATTTTGTCGCCATGATTGAGGATATGGCCGATCGTGTCTTGCTTTGTGATCGTTGCCTAAGTATGTCACACAGAACAAATGTCTGCACGGACACGTTTCGGTGCAAATTCTGTTTCCGTTATGGTCACGAAAAATCAGAGTGCCTTAAGGCAAAGTGAGCGTCTTCAATGCGATGGGTGGTAAAAAAGATTCCCTGCCCCGACACCCTCGTTCCGCACGCCTCTAAGGAAATTTGCCTGACCGCTACCGCTTCCTCTGCTTTCCTTCCACCAGACCAAGAACAATTGCCATCCACTGCCTCCTTCGATTCTCCGCCATCCTCCTTCCTGCCCACCACCATGGCCAACTTTGCGGTCGATCCGCACCGCTTCACTTCGGCTGGCTTCAAGATTCTGGAGCCTTGGGGCGCTGATGAACGTCCTCAACGCATGTATGTCACAGCGGCGGTTGCTCCGCCACGTCGGCATGAGTCTTGGGCCATTGCGCAAGTAAATCCACGCCTGGATGCAAAGGACATTGACAATGTGCTTAATCAGGTACATGATCACATTGAACAGACTCTACAGTTACAAGTTCAGAATTTCACTGAAAGTGTTGTTGGTTTGGGGCTTTTTCGCATGGCTGATAGTGCGGTTAGAGATCTACTTGTTGCACAACCTGAACACCATCTGGGACATGGTAGAATTCTGACTTTTGTTCGACATGATGAGGGTGAGAACTTTCGTGCAACTATTTACACTAGGCTCAGTTGGATCATGCTGCTAATTCTGCACATGGATTACAAAATCGAGGAGTTCCTCCATGAAGTGTTCGCCAAATTTGGTAAAATGCGTGGATGGATCCGGGATGATCCCACACCTGCGCGTACTCTTATCCGCCGTGCCTATGGGGGAACAAGCGATGTTCCTAGGTCCATTGTCATCAGGGAACCTCAGAGGTATGGGGGCACAGTTGTTTCCTGGAGTGTGCCTGTCTATATCCTTACAAGTGATCTTGCTAATGTGCTACCTGGTGATGAGTCACCTGAACCTGCTAATGGGAAACCACACCCTCAGTTAATAGTTGGCCCTATCCCACCCCCTTACAATTTGGTCCCTCCTGCTGACAACTGGGGTCCACCTGCTGATCATGGGAACTGGGGTGCTTGGCATAATGAAGAGGCTGCTGACAATGTGGTTCATGATGTTTCTCCTGGCTAGGGTGCCCCACCCCTGCAGAATTTACCTGCTCATCCTCAACAACCTCAATCCATTGTCTCCTTTCAGTTCTCTGCCGGTTCTTCTTCCTCTGTTTAGGTGATTTCTGGAGCTGGTCCTATGCAAGAGATGTTTGTTCAACAGAATGCTGGAAGTGTTGAGCTAATTCTCATTGAAGATATCACTGATGACCCTGAGGAGGTGGAGATGGCTCCTCTCTTCATTAGCAATCCTGGGTCTGATTTTGCTGCTGACCAATCTCTTGCCATTGTTCCTTACACTGAGTCTACTTTTCCTTTCACTCTGATCAAGGCTGTCAATGATAGTGTGGTTCAGTTGGCTCCCCAAGGGTTAGGCTCCTCTCTGTTGGAAAATGATGGGTCACAGTCTGAATCTACAGCTATGCTACTTGATCCCACTGTTGGTCAGAGCTCACAATGCAATAAAAGGAAAGGAAAATCCAAGAAAGAGGGACCTTCTTCTGAAGCTAAAGTTAGCAGGAGTACTAGGCAGTCTGTCCTCAGAGATGGACACAGGTTGGAGCCAATGAGGGACATACCTACTCCAAAGAAGAAGCCCAGGTCCAAGGATCAAGTCACTCCCTTTACTTCAATCAAAACACTGCAGAAGGTTGGTGTTGAGCTAGAGATGCCTGAGGAAGACCTCACTGTGGAGAAGCTTATGGCTAATCCAGATGCTGCAAAACCCTCCAAGGCTTAATGATTAATTTTCCTTTTTATGTTCTCGTGGTCACTTGTTGGGACCTGCACTATCTTTTATTTGTCACTGTACTAAACCCTGTCCTATAATTGGTGTGTTTGCTTATCATGAGACTCTATAATATGTGGGATCTATGCTTGCTACCTTGCTATATGGTATTTGAGTATATCCGGTTACTTATGGGTCTTGCTTTGCTCCTCCCATCATGCTCTATTTTCATGTCTCTCAATGGATAGTTCACCCCAATGGCTTTTTGATTGGCTTGTGCTGGACTGGAATGTCAGAGGATTGAATGACAAACACAAAAGGTTGGCAGTTTATAATAAAATTGATGAAAGTAATTGTGCTATAGTTTGCCTGCAAGAAACTAAGTGTGAAAGTTTTGATCACTCTTTTATCAGAAGTTTTTGCCCCAAAAGATTTGACAGATTTGTCTTTTCTCCTTCTGTGGGTGCCTCTAGGGGTTTGATTGTTCTGTGGAATAGTGCAATTTTTGAGGGACATCTTCTAGAAATTCATAGATCTACTATTAGAGTTTGTTTTACCTCCAGACACTCTAATCAATCCTGGACTCTAGTTAATGTTTATGGTCCTTGTCAAGGTTTGGAGAGGGAAATTTTTGTTCAATGGTTACATAATCTTGACATCCCTCCTCATGAGAATTGGCTTCTTTTGGGGGATTTTAACTTCATGAGATCTGTGGAAAACAGGAACAAGGAGGGGGCTGATATGAATGATTTCTTTGTCTTTAATGAGATTATTAGTTATCTCGGGCTCATTGAACTTCCTCTCAAAGGCAAGGCTTTCACCTGGTCTAATATGCAATCTCAACCACTTCTGGAACAATTAGACTAGTTTTTCACTAGTTTTCAATGGACTCTTAGCTATCCCAACACCAGGTTCACCCCCTTGGTAAATCAACCTCTGACCATGTGCCTTGTGTTGTGTCAATTGCTACAAAAATCCCAAAGGCCAAAATCTTTAGGTTTGAGAATCATTGGATACAGTAGCGTGGGTTCCTAGATCTTCTGGAGAAGGTTTGGAATGGGCCTGTTAAAGCTTGCTCTTCTGCTGCAATAATTACTGCTAAACTTAAAAGTCTGAGGTTTGAATTGAAAAGATGGGGAAAGAACATCTCACATATAAAGACCATCATTGATAAATGCAACCATGTGATCCTGCTCCTGGATCAACTTGAAGAGGAAAGGGACTTGAGTTCTCCAGAGTTCAACTTCAGAAACATGGTTAAATTACACCTGAAAAAACTCCTTCTCATTCAGTCTAATTGTTGGAAATCTAGGTGTACCATAAGATGGTTCAAGCTTGGGGGCGAAAACACCAATTTTTTTCACTCTAAGGCTACTGAAAGGTTTAGGAACAATGTCATTTCCTCAATCAAGGATGAGAATGGTGATACACTTGTGCAACACCATGATAAGGCTAATGCTTTTTGGTTAAGTTTCAAGAGAAGGATGGGAATGTGTATACCTACTGCCTCTCCTTTTTGATCTCAACTCTATTCTTCATCCTGTGGAAGATTCTAGTATAATGGACCCGCTGGTTGCTCCTTTTTCTATTGAGGAAATTGATAATATTATTAAATTCATGAATATTAATACAGCCCCTGGACCTAATGGTTTTAATGGTATTTTCCTCAAAAATGTTGGCACATTGTGAAGGATGATTTCATTAGTCTTTGTCATGATTTTCATTCTGGGAAGGCTTCTCTTCAGAGTATTAATGGTTCCTTCATTACCTTGGTTCCCAAAGGGCAGAACCCTGAATCCATCAGTGACTTCAGACCCATCTCCCTAACCAACACGAGCCTTAAATTCCTTACCAAGTTGGCTGCTAATAGAATGCACAGGATCATTAAAAAGACTATTCATGCTAATCAATATGGGTTCATTAAAGACATAACCATCCAAGATTTCCTTCCCTGGTCTTTTGAATTTATTCATCAATGCCAGCAATCCAAGAGGAAAATTGTGATTCTCAAAATTGACTTTGAAAAGGCTTTTGATACTTTGGATCATGCTATTATTCAAATTATGAGAGCTAAGGGGTACCCTGAGCTTTTCCTCTCCTAGGTAAGAGAAGTTTTATCCTCTAGTTCCTCTTATGTTCTATTAAATGGGGTACCTGGAAGAGTTTTCCACTGTAAGAGGGGGGTCAGGCAAGCTGATCCTCTATCCCCTCTCCTTTTTGTTCAAGGAGTTGATCTGCTGCAAGCTTTGGTCAATTTTGCCTATCAAAGTGGTATCCTTCAGAGGCCTATCCCTGTTGAGGGTGACTATCCTATAATTCAATATGCTGATGACACCATCATTGTCTTGCCTACTGATTCTAGACAGATCTACGCTTTCAAGGAAATCCTACAACAATATGTTGCTTTCACTGGACTAAAGGTCAACTTTCATAAATCCTCCATGATACCCATCAATCTGTCTAATGAGGAGGCAACCCAGTATGCCACTGAGTTTGAGTGCAATTTGAGTAAAATTCCTTCCACGTATTTGGGTCTCCCTATGGGAACCACTAGACCCATAATCAAAGACCTATCTCCTTTAATTGATAGAGTTGAAAGAAGATTGAATGCTACCTCCTCTTTCCTCTCTTATGGAGACAGATTAATCCTCAATTCTATCCTTTCCTCTTTACCCACCTACTTCATGCTTACCCTTCATCTACCTATTGGAGTAATTAATGTGGTGGATAGAGGAAGAAGGCACTGTTTATAGAGAAAGAAAGATAAAGATAAGACTCACTCTTTGGTGGCTTGGGATATGATTTGCAAACCAAAGTCTAAAGGTGGCCTGGGTATTATTGACCTGAAGGTTCAAAATACTGCTCTTCTCATGAAGCACCTCCATAAGTTCTATAATAATTATGATACACCTTGGGTACAGTTGGGTAGAAACTCTTATTATTACAATAGTGTGCCTCATGCTACAAGACCAGTTGCTTCCTTTTGGTGGAAAGATGTCTCTAAATTGACTGATAATTATAGGGCCATCACTAGGTGTGAGGTGGGTTCTGGCTCTTCGATCCTTCTATGGTCTGATCTTTGGCACAACCAGCATTTGTCTCTGAGATTCCCGAGGCTTTTCTCTTATGCTAAGGACAAATTCCAATTGGCCATGGAATATAAACAATTAGGCAATGTTTTGGATGGCTTTCATCTCCCTCTTTCCATTCAGGCTCACCAGGAATTATCAGAAATGCAGAAGATGGTCCAGTCTATTACTGTGAATGAGCACTTGAGTGACAAGTGGATTTGTACACTTGGCAAAGGTGAATTTAAACCAAGTATTATTTACAAGGAGCACTTTGAGCATATTGATAACCATCCTCCATCTGTTTGGATCTGGAAAAGCAAATGCACTTCGAAGCTTAAGTTTTTTGCCTGGCTCATTTTACACGATAGAATCAATACAAATGGTATGCTAATCAGAAGGAATTGGCAGGTGACAAATTATCACAGTTGTGTCCTCTACAACGATCTTATGCTAGAGAACTGGAGGCACCTTTTCTTTAACTATGTATACAGTACCCGTATTTGGAATTACCTACAGATTCCATGGTACCCTGGAGACCTTGAGGAGACCATCTGTTGGGCCAAGAGAAGCTTCAAAGGACCTTGTTTCTTTGAGGTGATTATCATCACTTGCTGGTGTATTTGGAAACAAAGGAATGGCTAGATCTTCAAAGGAATTAGGCCCACCTTCCGGGGATGGAAGGCCACTTTCTTCCAAGAAGTCACCTTGCTTAAGCATAGAGTTAAACCCTCAGATATTCCTCTTCTAGCTAGATGGATTGACAATCTCTTGTAAATCCCTGTATTTTATTCCTTTGTAAATAGGTTTCTCTCCTCTATAAATATTTCACTTTTTTAATAAAATGAGGCTGTGGGGGGCTCCCTCACAGTAATTGCTTCAAAAAAAACAGGCACAACCAAAAACACGAAGAGAGTCATAGTTTGGTGTGACATTGAGAAGTTTTTCTGTAGGGGTCATAAAATCGATGACTTTGGTTGGAAGCAAGTTTATGAGAAAAGTGGCTGTAAGGAAGGCATCATCCCAGTATTTCAAGGGAATAGAAGCATTTGCAAGTAAGGCTAGGCCAACTTCAACAATGTGACGATGTTTTCGTTCAGCCGAGCCATTTTGTTGATGAGCATGCGGACAAGACATGTGGTGTGCGATGCCCACCTTTTGAAAGAAACTGTTGAGTTTTACATATTCACCACCCCAATCAGTTTGCATGGTAATGATTTTCTTATCAAACTTGCGTTCAACAAATTGTTGGAAGTTGAGGAAAACTTGAAAAACTACATAACACTTTTAAAGCAAATATATTCAAGTGAACTTGCTAAAATCATCAATAAAACTGACATAATATGAATGTTTGCCTATAGAAGGAGTGGCAGGACCCCATACATCAGAAAAGATTTGCTCCAGAGGAACTGTAGACATGCTAGTGGAAATATGATAAGGTAACTGATGACTCTTAGCCTGTTGGCATGGATCACATATATAAGAGTTTATTTCTGGAGTATAAGACAAATTATGTTTCCTAAGAATTCTCTGAACAATGAAAGAAGATGGATTCCCTAGAAGATGATGCCAGGTAGAGGAAGAAGGCTTGACGGTGACTAGTGCGAGCTTGGATGACCCAGAAGACACATGAACTAGGGGATAAAGGCCACCATGACACAGTCCTATAAACATGATTTGCTGCGTTGCCTGATCCTTAATCAGGAAAAAGAATGGGTGAATTTCAATATAGGCATCGTTGTCTAGAGCAATTTTATGAGCAGAAAGTAAGTTCATAGAAGCACTAGGAACATGAAGAATATCCCTAAGATGAATGGAGCTATGAGGGGTGTGCAAAACTGAATGACCAATATGTGCAATATCCATACCCTATCCACCAACATTGTGAAGTTGATCATGCCCTTGATAGGAGTTGTGGTGTTGAAGCTTCTGAAGATCAGGCGTCACATGACCTGTAGCACCGATATCCATGTACCAGTTGGTATCAACACCATAGGCTCCTTTTGAGGCATTAAACCCATCATCCTCATCATCACCATAGCGCCACCAACACTCATTTGTAGGATGACCCTCCTTTTTGTAGATTTGACAGTAGATACCTGCTTGCCAAGGAGTGGCCACACGTCCATGATTCTTACCACGCCCACCTTTAGGATGCCGTCCTGGATCATAGCGAGGTTGGGAATTGGGAGATTGTTGGGGCGGACATGGAGGGGCAGGGTTATGGGGCGGGTTTGGGCAATTTGGGTGGTAGTAGGGTTGTGGTGGGTAGGGATATGGTGGGGGTTGGTTGCGTGTTGGGTTTGGTGAGTAGTAGTTTGGTATAGGCGGGGTATACGGAGGGGGCGAGGTATATGGCGGTGGAGGCATATATGGTGGTGGGGGAGCAACATAGGAGGGCGGCTGCATAGGAGATGGGAGAAGGGGTGGCAGGGTCGGCGCACCACCATAAGGAGTAGGTGTACGCCGGGGAACAACATTGACCGACGATGTAAATGTTCCAATGTTCTGTCCCGTGGCCGCCAGCATATCCTCCCTAGACTCATAGGACAAAAGTTGAGAGCACATGTCCTGAAGTGTTGTAGCTGGATTGGCGTTGACACCTGCAACAAGGGGATTATAGGTACCATCCAGGCCATTGAGAATATAATCTTTGAGTTCATCATCATCCACTTTCTTCCCTGCATCATCAAGTTCATAAGCAAACCCCTTCATCTTGGTGAGGTATTGGTGAGCAGGCATGTCGAGCTTTTTGGTGTTGGTTAGGGCACCATGGAGAGAGGAAATCCTTGCTTTAGATTGTGTGGAATAGAGGCTTTTGAGGGCACTCCACACCTCTGCAGCATGTTCTAGGCCAAAAACCTCGGCGAGCACATCGTCGGAGAGAGAGTTCACTAGGAAGCTCACCACATGTTGATCCTTGGAGACCCAAGTAGCATACTCAGGATTGGGGATGGAGATCTTCTTGTTGTTCGAATCTTCTGCCTCGAGAGATTCTGGCGGCACCACTTCCGTGCCCTCGAGGAGGGCCATCACGCGAGCACCACGAAGGGAGGGGAGGATCTGGGCTTGCCAGTAGAGGAAATTTTTACGGGTGAGTTTTATAGCAGGCGGGGCGCCGATGGCACCAGCCATGGGGTTTGTAGATGTAGCCATGATCGGATCTAGGGGAAGGGTGGGTATTGGGTTTTGGGGATTTTGAGAAGGGGAATAGGTAGAGGATGATCAAGAGATCTTGGGGGAGAGGGTTTTTTGTGGAGATTGGGTTGTAGAGGAGAGGGGATCTGCCGGCGGTGGAAATTGGAGGAGGCGGGCAACGGCAACTAGACGGAAAGAAGACCTGCTCTCGATACCATGTTAGGAATCGTAATAGTGTGGGAACGATGCGTACCATCTCGGGGCATCAGGCACGTATTGATATAGCCAGGGAAAAGCCCCTGGGTGGCATGTACATGAATATGTATGTTGGGTGGAGTACTACTCATGGAAAAAAATAGCGCGCTATTTCTTCGCTATAGCGGCGTTATAGCATATTTTGGAGGTGAACGCTACACTATGCAAAATCTGCTCGCTGTGACGCTAATCACGCTTTAGCGGCGGTAAATACGCTACAACGTTACAACACAATAGCGGCGTTAAAAAATCTATGAATATAGCACCACCTGATAAGTCCATTCAGCTCACGAATCCACCATGCCCAATACTATGCATCTAAACCTAACTCAACTCAACCCTATTCCCCAGTTCTTCCTCCCCACATGACGGTGGCGGATGCTGACAACACCCGTCTCCTCCAGGTCTAGCCGGTTGGCCGCCTCCGCTCGGCACGTCCACCAGACACACCGAAGCACCAGGAGGATGTGCATCTCAAGTTCTTGACCAGTGACCTAACCTGGCGCAAGTCTTTTCCTCCAACTTGTCCTATACCGGATGTCAATCAAACTTTGTCGTTTGGCCACTATTAATTAATTGGTTATGCATGTATTACTTAAAAAAAATAGCTGCTGAAATCCCTAGTAATACATGACATACCTTAATTTTTTAACACACGCTCACGCTATTTTAAAAAATAGCGTGTTATTAGCACGCTATAACTTCCATAGCGTCTGGAGAAGGGCCACGCTAAAAGAAATAGCGCGCTATTTTTTCCTATGTACGTATGAGATAAAAAAACATCTAACAGGTGACCCATTATAATAGAGAGTACTCCCTCCGTTTCAAAATATAAGATGTTTTAGGTTTGTGAAATGAGTTAATCTAGACTTTTTTTAGTGTGTAGGTTCATATAGGTTTAGAGTGAATCTACACACATAGGGGTCTAGATACACTTTTTTCACAAAGGTAAAACATCTTATATTTTTGGAACGGAGCGAGGGAGTACTATTTAGAGCTGACCCCATTGTCATTTATTACTAGCTTCGTCCTTGGCAGGCAGATCAACCTTGAACCAGCCAGGTCGACGCTGCCTACGCAGCACCAAAATATGCAATCCAAAACCATGCAAAGCCACCGCCTTACTCCAGAGCACCGTCACTGCAGAGGAGACCGAGGCCGCCGTGTTTATGTCCGCTACGCTCGACCACGTACGGAGGCATCTGTCCAACTTTTTGTGTTCATCTACTCCTACCTCTTAGAATAGATATCACGTCCGGCAGGACTCCATCGTGTAGTAGGAGTCAGAGTTTTCCAAGGTTCTTCATGTGTGTTTGAGGCGTAACCTGCTTGTAACACAAGTTCTATCACGTATACAAATACGTGACGTACGAGCGCCCACCGTAACCCTGGTCGCCAACCCAACTCGTAACTCAAACCACAGCTCCGCCGGAGGACCCGATCGACGCCGATGACGTTACTGGAGCTAGAAGACGTCAAGGGCGGGTGCGTCATCGTCCTGGTCGGCGCCGTCGGCGGCTCCGCCTTCTACTTCGTCAAGGGCGCTCTGAGCAGCTCGTCCAGGGGCTGCCGCCTGGCTGGCGGCGTCCGGGAGGTCGTCGGCAACGCTCGCCGCGTCCGCCACTGCGCGGCCTGGGTGGGCGTCCTCGGGGCCCTCGCTCACCGCACGAGCTACTACCTCGAGCCCCCCGAGGGCATGGCGCTCGCCTGGGGCGCCGCCAACGCCCTCTTCTCCGCGCACAAGGGGGCGCCCGACGCCATCTGGGACGGGGTCAAGGGCACCATCTACGGCGGGGCCACGGGGATCGCCATGTGCATGCTCGGAAGATTCCTCGACTCGACGGAAAGTTCTCGTTCAAATTAAGCTCCGATCGATCGACCTGCGTGCTTTGCTCTCCTCCGGTTAAATTAGTGTATACTCTGCATGTCCTCTGGTGGAATTAACAATGAACATATAATAGTATTCCTTTGCACCACTTATACTAGATGAAGAAGAGATTTTCGTTATTCCTGCTTATAATATTAAATAGTTCGTCTTTTCAGATGCGTGGACAATTTTTCTTTAGTCATGAACATTTGATTTCGAATACACGAATATTTTCATGTCATCTTAAACAATGTCTTTACCTATGACATGAAATATATTTTCACAACTTACTTTGTTATTCTTTTTGATAAAGTAAATATATTTAATATCTCGAAGATACTCACCCGCTAGAGACAACATCTGGAATACATAAAAGTTCTCTAAAAGCAATGCCTCTAAGAAAAAAATAGTGTATAAACGCCGCCTTCGTTCTATCAAAGATCTTAGATTTTCACCATTATGAAAGTCCGAGCTTTCGAACAATGCCTTCAATAAGAACATTGTCAACTACAACCAATGAAGGCTAGATCTTAAGTTTTCACCCTGAAGTCAAGACTTGGTACTCAAGGAGTAGCAACAAAAATGAATTCTTCTAGTGTTGGCGCCCCCACTCGCTGAGGCCGCTTCTCCAAGTCAACAAACACCGGGCTCACAAGTACCACATGTATGAACAAAATCGCCAAGAACATCGCCCTACAGCCATGTCCGGACCGCGATCTATGAAGCAAAATCTTCATCGCAACCAAGACTTCCTTTGCCATTCCCTTCGATGTTCAGATCACAACCACTATGCCATTCACCGCCTCTATCTACACCATGGAAATCGAGACATCAATACGTCACATGGTGTTGACAAACAACGGAGCTTCGCGCAGCACCCTTTTGAAGCCGCCAGGCCGATTATATGGACATGCATGACCGAATCTCGTCCGGTCCAAATATCCAAGGACATCATGCACCAATTCGTGTAGATCTCCGACGGAAAATTCCAGAACTCGTTGGCGGCTAGATGGATGAAGACCGAGTAAGGTTGGACACGAGCTAGCTCGAGCTGGGCTCGATCCGAGCTGCCTTTTGGCCCGAGATAAATTGGCTCGGTTCTGTGGGGGCCTTCAGTCCATTAAAACTGGCTCTGCCCGAGATCTAAGAACTTTCTCCAATTCAAATTTTCCCAACAAAATTGAACAAGCAAACATTCATTTTTTTTCATGAAACTTCACAGAGTAATAATTCAACCATGTCTGAATCCATTCCAATGAAAATAATCAACAATTAAGAACCTCAAAATATCCCCTCTGTTTTCACTTACATTAAGTACAATAACATTACTTTCTGTAAATTATGTTAGGTGCTGCTGGTGCTGGGCGTGGTCGAGGAAGCAGGGGCGGGCGGCCGCGCGGGTCAGGGACGGAGAGGACGGGGAGAGGCGTCGCAGCGGCTAGGGGAGGCAGCGGCAGCGACATCCGGCGTGGCGGGTCAGTGGCGGGCTGGCGGCTGTGCGTGTCTTGGAGTGTTGGAGGCGTCGAGCTAGCCCTACCCTGATCTATCGTGTTGAGTCGCTAACGGGCTGGACTTGGATCTCGATCGATTGTGTTGGAGTTGCCCATCTCCGGTAACAACAAAAAAATATCGCGAGCTGCCGGGCTGGACCGAGCCGAGCCGGACGAGCTTTTGGCCTGCAGCGGTCTAGGATTTTGGGCTCGACTCGGTCTGTCACCATCTCGGGGTGAGCCGGCTCTGGACCGGGCCGAGCCGAAACCCCGCGACCACGCGTCCAGGCTTAGCCGAGATCAGTAGAACGACGCCTTATGCGGGAAGAGCACTAGAGCTGGAAGGGGAAGCTAGGAACTGGCTGTTTACTATGATGGACACATAACCGCATGACCAGCTTGTCAAATTGTGTGTCACTGCTTGGGCGATCTGGCATGCAAGAAGAAAGGCCATCCATGAGGGGATTTTCCAAAGCCCGCTTAGTACACACTGTTTTGTGGAGAGTTTCCTTTCGGAGCTGGAGCATATAGCACCGCCAGTTAAGGAGGGAAGGAAGAAGACGAGCTCAACACACCTGAAGTGGATTCCATCGCCTAATGGTGTGGATAAACTGAACGTTGATGCAGGTGTCGCGCGAGATCGGATGTCAGGGGTGGTGGCGGCAGTTGCCAGGTCATCAAATGGGCAATATCTCGGGGCTTCGGCGGTGACATACTCGGGAATAGCAGATGCCAAAGTCCTGGAGGCTATTGCGGTGAAGGAGGGCTTGAACCTAGCAGCAGATCTTCATCTCTCCAAGATACGAGTGGTGAGTGATTGCTTGTCAGTGATCGAGGCGATGAAGGAGAGGAACAAAGGGAGCTACAGCCATATCTTACATGACATTAGAACATCGGCGAGGGGTTTTTCTCAGGCTTCGTTTGTACACGAGAACCGAGCGTCCAACTCAGAGCCGCATGATCTTGCGAAACTCGCACTAGGTTATCTAGCTGGTCGCTATGTGCGGTTCGGTGATCCACCAGTTGGCGTTTGTATTCCCCGCTTGATGACAATTTAATAAAGAGGTGGGATGATTCTCAAAAAAAAAAAAAAAAAAACTATAGCCTCCTTATTTGAGTCAACCGCAGGCAGGAGTGTGAGCCCGTGCCTAGTTATGTGTACGAATTGGGATTAGTTCTTCTTGACGAGCAGGTACCTTCTGAGCATTTAAACGTTTGGTTCTGCTATATTACAAACGTACCCAAAAAATACGTCCACAAGACCACAACGCATGTCAAGATTTACTTTACTTGATCCTACAATATGCTCAGGTTCTCCATCATTGTCCTAAGCATAAACATGCAACTGTCAGGAACTAATTAACTTGCCTCTTTATCAACTAACAAATATTCAGCATGCTCTTTTTAAAGCATAACCCATCAGTACCTGACATTGTGTGTCAGTATTTACTTTGCTGCATCCTGCAGTAGTGTGCCCAACAGTTTCTGGTCCTCAAAATATTTGCTGAATCAATATTTTAGTACGTAACTGAGTAACCTTCATTCTAAACATAAAGAACACGCGGTTGCCTAGAACTACTTGCCTTGCTGTATTATCTATCAATAGTCAATCCACTCTTTTCTAAACAACAGCCCATCAATGCTAAATACCAGTATACTCACTCCAAGTCACCTCAAGTTACTTATTTTACCTTCATTACCTATTGATATTCACGCTTCTTAAAAAAAAACATAGCCTGTGGATGCCAAATTTCAGTTTATTGTGCTACTACTTGCTGTTTGTACAGAATATACGCTTAGACCTGATTGATATTCCAGAGAAACATGGTCAAGTGATGCCTGCCGTCCAATCGAATAGGCCAGTTTGGAGAAAACTATAAGAAAGTTTGGCTTACAGAATTGAATATTTCATGGTCACTGCTGCTCTGCTCGAAACAAGTACAAGACAGTGGACTATACTCATGGACTCAGGATCAACCAACAAGCAAATGTGACAGAGGTTATTCTAGAGCCTGGAGATTTTCCTCTCTATGCACATAACGCAAAGCCATTTGACGTGCTCACATCCAAGGTTTTGGTTCCCTGGCAGGAAAAAAATCCCAAAGTGGTCGTGATTTCCGGTTACTGAACGAATTTGGATTCCAAAATTTGAATTCAAAGTCCTCAGTACAACCATTTACAGTAGGTTCTTGTTAAAATTCATAAATTTCAAAAACTTCAAATCGATTTGGCATTTTTTCCCTGTAAACAAATTTCCTAAGTGATTTCCTGACCGGTAACCAAAACGCTGCTCATATCACGTATAGGACAAAATACAATCTTATCAGGTTCCGAACTAAAACACTTTATTCATTATGTATTGCATTATTGGCCTTTCGTGCATATTGATTCTTTTTATTTATATACCGACTTCAGATGTCATTTCTTGATTTCCTGTTCATGTGCTCCGGATATGCAAATTTGGATGTACAATTTGTTATGTTACATGGTCCGTACAGGCTATAAGTTCCATAGTTTTTACTTGTCATGATATTGTGGTTTGGACATGACATACGTGTTTCCACTACTGTCCGCAGGAATTTTGAGTTTCATGAGATTTTTAATGTGTCGATTTAATCATAAGTCTGTTGCTTTGGCATATGCAGTGTAACAACCATAGGTAGTGTGGCACTCCTTAAGTAATAAAGGGCCCTTGTGTGGCACTACCTGATTGTGTATGGAGATGCTTAACAGGCTTCCCTTGCATTTTATCAATTGCTATTTTTTATTTCTTTTGGAAGAATCCTTCTATGCATTTTTGTTCTCTTCATTTAGTTGTGGCTTTTTCTTAGCCTACCGTACCGCCATGTCTTTCTGCTAAAAAAAGTGTGCTGCTAATACACGGTGAATCTGATTCTGTTGGTGCCTTTATTGATGAGTAAGAAACGCTATTTTTAAGCTTAAGCTTATCCAGAAACATCCATTTATTGCATATCCTGATGACTTTTTTGTTCTTTATATCCAATTTGTCATAGAAACATAAAATATAGTTTGATTTTGGATATGTTCTGGGGAGTTAATGTAAGATAAGTAGCACAATACTCATACTGTGAGCATTTTATGTAGTATATTAGCAGAAAAAACTCTTTACTGAAGAAACTTTTTCTTTTGTCAATTCTTGGCCTTTGAACTTACAATTTCCAACCAATCAGTGCCAAATTGTTTAAGTAGCCTCGTGTTATTGTGCAGTATGATCGAAGAATGGGTCGGAACTATCGCAATGAAGTGCTTCCATAATTTTCTTCCAATCAGTCCAACACCTTTGCTACCCATGTTATGAATTTTTTTTAACTAGACAAGATAGTAACTGAGCTCTTCAGCTGTTCGCACCCATTAAGTGAAATTTGGGTACCTGCACTTACTATTTTGGTGATACTAGGTAAATGCCCGTGCGCTGCTACGGGTATTAAAATTATTTGCTGCAAGAACATAGCAAAATAAAATTTCCGTGTGTACGTAATTCAAAAAAATGAGATGTATAGGAAAACATATCCACGCAATATTCTAAAAACAGATTTTGTTAAAATGTAATTCAATTAAAAGACATAATTTGACATCTAATGCTTAAGGAATAACCTAACAATTATCTCTTATTTAATAAGATTTTACTTTGCTCCTATCCTCAAGACGGTCTTCGAGTGCCCTTTGATGTACTTCCTATGATCCAAATTATTGACGCATAATTAGGAAAAATGTTGCGCTAAGTCTATCTAGATTCAGTAAACCCGAGTCAGCTAATTTGAATAAGATGGGGTACAAAATATCGCTCACTTTTGTTAAGCATGTTATATTTCACCATGAACATGTCGCTCAGTTATCGAACGAACCAGCTTATGTGATTGTCTCGTCACTTGTTTGCTCATGTTTCCTACCCCCTCTAGCCTACCAATAAAAGCATAAAGATGCAATAAAAAAGTTTATTAAATTTTAACAACCCAAAATTTACGGTGTTTGCGATTATTACAATTGAATATAGCAACTCTTTTGACGGTAGTAGTGCTGTTATCCCGATGCTGCGAACACAAGTCATCTTACTCCTCTTCCCTTTCCTCCCCTCAAAGAACTCTAGAGACACTTTTTTGTTTCCCTACTTCTGGTGGGACACTATCTTTACCACTTCCAACTTGCAAGGACAAACGTTGTTCCCTTCTCCACGCTACTAATACTATGCGAGACATTGATAATGATGCAGGAATCTTCCGAGAAATCTTACTTTCCCCACTGCTGTACAGGCATCAAAACCTGAATCTGGCACATGGATAATAAATATGATGAAATACCTAAATCTGGCACATGGATAATAAATATGATGAAATGGAGTAACATGAACCAGAAAATAATTTTCACAGAATTAATAGAAGGACAGTGAAAACTTATACATCATGAAAATGATCTATACATAGTGTAATATTTAGCATATCAATGTCTGGGCCCTCAACCAGATTTCTAAACAGGCCCGAATCTCTCTTAATATAGTCAAGTCAATATGAACAAGGAAAATGCAAGCAAAGAAGACAGTCCTATGGTCAATCTTCTAACAGCCCAGGGATCAACAATCAAGACAAACCTTCACATTGCAGGGCAAAAATTCTCTGACTCCTCGTGGAAACTTAGGAAAACAACAAGACATGGCTCCCAAGCAACTGACATTGGTATCTTTCTTCATATTCAAATTGCCCAGACCAAATGCAATGTGATAATACAAGTTTCAGCACAACAGGTACCAACGCCACGTCAGGCTGAAGCAACGGCTCTCCTTCTAACAGCAAAGGTGGCGCAAATACTACAGCTACAACATAACCTTCATAGACAATATGTGACTTGCTACAGCTACAGCAGCACGCTCCATTTCTTCCCAGCAGGTCCTATGGGAAATAAGAGACGTCCTTGTGTCCTTCCTTCAAACAACTGCTCCACTACTGGCTGCAATTCATCATGTTGAACGAGATCTCAATGGCGTAGCACATGATTGCGCACATCAGGCTCTTAAAACAGATGTTACAGAGCGTACCTTTAGGTGCAATTGTTCAGCTCATAGAAGTAGCATATCTCCTATCTATATTGCTCTTCAATCTACAGACTCACGGGCTATGTAATACACTCTCTATTCTGTACTTGAGCTGAATGAAGTTGACACCATCAGCGCCCCTCTTCATAAAAAAATTCCTGAAATGACAATACAATATGATGAATGAATAATAAAGGGGAATGGGGTACTATAGCCACAATTGGTGAATGGGAGATTATAATCTCAAAACAGAACAAGTAGGTAGTGATGCTAGTATCATAGCCAAACCATATAATCATGGGCAGGCTCTATAACTGAATGTATAGTAGTGCTATTTTTTTTTAAATAATACACTTTTTTAATCAATTTCATGAATATTACGCTAAATGGGGAAATTACAAATCTAACGTGGTGTCGTTTTTTCAAAAGACGACCAGACCCGGTTGTTTTTTGAAAAGCCGACGGGCCTATCAGAGGCCTGCCAAGTAGCCAGTCGTTTTTTCAAAAGCCGACGGTGCCTATCGTTTTTTCAAAAACCGAAATGAGGCGTCATTTATTCAAAAGCCGACGGCTGCATGGATCATGCACACAATTGAGCTAATCCAGCGTTCAGAGTTTATCACCCGCCGGTTGAATCCTGCCACTATTTCGTGCCGTTCTTTTCCCCGCTAGTATTTTTCCCGCCACTCTTTCGCGCTGTTTATCTCCCGCCATTTCTTTCCACTGTTTTCTCCCGCCACTCTTTCACGCCGTTTATCTTCCGCCACTTCTTCCCGTTGTTTTCTCCCGCCAATTCCTACTAGTTGTCCCTATAAATACTGGCACCGAGATGGTATCTCTTCACCCTGTTCTTCCTTTTTTTCTCACATTTCCTTCCCCTCTCCGTCACGAGGGTGTCCTGTTTGGATCCAGAGTATAGGCCTATGAAGATGAAAGATGCCAGGTTGCCACAAGGGGTGACACACGAGCGCTGTTGGTACGGCCATCTCGCGAAGGTCAAGGACTCGATCGATTTCTCCACCTGCATGGGCATGGAGTTTTTCATGTGTTCCAACTACGACGCAAGCCCGCCCCGGCAAGCAAGTTCGTCGTACGAGAGACCTTCGGTATGTTTTCAAAGTATGGTTAATATGAACATACACGCGTTCTACATTACACGATAACGCAAACCACACACACGTTATATGCAAACTCGATAACGCAAACCACACACACGTTCTACATTACAGCCAGAAGTCTAGTAGAATTAATACTTTGCTTGGAAAATAGTGGATTCATCCCCGGTGTCTTTCATATATATCACACATATTTTCTTTCCACAACATTGTTTTGTTTAGGCAATGAAGCAATAAATATGTGTTTATCCTTCAATATTTTAAATAAACATTGCATGTAGTTAACTTCATACAAATATTTATCAATAGTCGATATACATTTTTATACCCCAGCATATGTAGTGAGCTATCATAGGAATACAATAAAAAATAGTTATTTTTTGCCAAGATTCTTATTAATTTTCTCTAGGTTAGGAAGATTCCACTTTCCTATATGCCTCCCTTCGTTTTGCACCTGTACTTTAGCACAGCTGGGACATGGACACCCAAGAGATATGAATACCAGTCCACTGAATTAGGATCAATGTTGAATATGTTTGTATCTTTGTCATCCATCTTTACTTCCATCCTCAACCTTGTTAAGTTTGTGTCATCAAAGCTTCACACACAAGAGCATAAAACAATTATGGATCAACATAAATTTTCATGTAACTCACTCTTACGAGTCTAGTAATTACCAAAGAAGTTTATTATGAATTATCGGAATTAAAAATCCTATAAGGATAATATTTTTTTGCATAGCTTTCCTACCCTATAGCACTTATGTGGGATGGAGAAAATGTTCGACAATAACTCCCTAAAACCGTGAAATGGGGAGGTGAGGTTTCATGAAGTGTGTGCAAACGTACATATATACTTACACACATATAGACAAATGTACCTACATATATAAATATGTACGTACATAGATGCATATATATGTACATACGAATGTATGCATGTACATATACATACAACATATGTATGCACATAGATACACATACATACTTACGTATATATGTACATATACATACATATATATGAGTATCCTAAACTACGTAGTTAAGGGAAAAAGGTTTACAAATGGGCAATCAGATTTTGATATAAAAATATAGTGGAGAGCCCAACTCAAAATCTAGTGAACTACAACCGAGTAACTTTTATTTTTGTGGTTATATCATCTTAAATTAAAGGAAAGAGGGATTATTAAATAAACATATACATGAAGTATATACACACAACATATGTTGATCTTTAGTTTGCTCAAATCGTTGAAGTAAATAAACTTATCTACTAGTAGCCCTCTGATTTGCATCTAATTGGTCTCTTGGTGGAAAGTAATTAGTATACATAACAAGTTAAACAAGATTATTCCAAACGGGTGCCCAAAAATAGCAATCTAAAAAGAAAGCGTAAAATGGATCTCACCGTCCTTTAAAGAAAGCATATGGTGCATATAGCTTGACCAAGAGCATTAAGAAGGTGTATCTTTTGTTTCTCTTGCTATAATATTGTGAAAGCAACCCGCGGAATAAAAAGTTCACTACATGCAACATCTGTTGGGTGTAAAACAAAGAAATGGCAAGATGAGAATCACGACACCATAGAAACACTATAATGACATTTATTTATGTATTTATGAACCATATGATTATGTACCTCAAGTGGTAGCTTATACTTCAGGATCAGATATGCGTTGAAATATGCAATAGTTTTGAACAAGTATGGTCTTGTGTTTCTGATGGGTTTCCCGTTCTCGAGCACACGAGGATGAATGTCAAAATAATCCATACATGCGTCCTCAAATGTGTAACCATTCAGTGGATTCCGGAGAGATGTGCTCACATGGTAAATGACATTTGCTCTATTGTTCAATTGAACAACAATAGCTAGTAGTGTTGCATTTACCACCATGTCAGCTGGAACCTGTATATTTCTGTTATTAGTATCTGTCCAGTTTAAGAATCAAATCAATTTAATCAAGTTGCTATATTTATATGTCTCTTTCTCTAAGAGCCCATACATATCAATATTATTATGTATTACTCACCGCATCCATTATGTCTTTGTGATCACCTATGAAGCATGGAAATGCCTGTTCATGATAGGCCACAATCAAAGCATCAATTGTCCTAGAACACATGTTGTCAAAACTCAATAACATTGCTACTGTAGTAGCCGTATAATAATGCTAGAGAGAAACATAATACCATGCAAGTATAGATTTTGAGCATACCTTGCCCCTTCAATCCAACCAGGAAATGGATCTTCAAAAGTGCTGGTTACCATGGTGGGTCGAATAATGGTGGTTCGAAGGTCCTCACTATGCTGCTGAAGTAACATCTCTCCTATGGCCTTGGTGAATGTATATACATTTGGCCATCCAAAATGGCAAGCCCTTCAGAAATTTACGAATAACATATGTAGTATCAAGTTGATTTGACATGTATCATGTACTCAGTATTTTCTTACAAATGAGCGGTGTTTACAGAGCCCATCTGCATCCATAGTATGTTAATAACAGGGCCACGAGAATTGTATATTAGATAATATTTTTGAATAATATTGTGTTCTTAAATATGTTATCAATAAGTTCTGAAACAATAGATCCATCTGATGTACTCCCTCCATTGCAAAAACAAAATGTTTTAGCCTTTTTTGAAACACGTGTATGTAGACTCCTTTTAGTGTGTAAGTTCACTCATTTTGTTCTGACCTACACAATTAAAGACGTCCAGATACATGCATTTTTTAGGAAAAGGCTAAAACAACTTATAATTTGGAATGGAGAGAGTACTTGACAAACTATGGGAACCCTAGGTTACCGCCTAAAAAGTATAGACATGTATTAAGTATATCACTTGCCTCATTCCAATTACTGTTTAAAAAATATCCCCGCAATCAGTGTGTGACTTCAAACAATATTTCAGAAAAGCAGTATGTCAACGTGAGTCTGATATAGGGCACAGAAGGGGTTCCCAAGAAGATATTTGGGTGGCGGCTCCCAAAAAGTAGATAGTACATTTGTTAGAAGAAGTTCAATAGTAAGACTCGCTGCTAGACATATGCCATTAACATGTCATCTATGGTCATCTAATACCTAACATGTACAATAATTAACTACAATGGATTACTACATTATTAGTTCATGGTCTACCTTACACTCTCACAAAGTGATTGCGAGCATGTGCTATAGCTCATAGAGCCTACAATTCTCTTCTCTCCTCCAACTTAGCAAAAATATATTATTTAATTCATATAGCCTTGTTACATAAGTTTATTGTATTTGCTTATATACATATATACATGCTATTCAGCACCCGTGTTGCATACCGTTATTTTGCACCATTCTATTTCTTAAACAGTTACATTGGCAATTTACATTTGGTAGACAAATATTTACGTTCGACCCGAGACACAAAATCTGGCATATGAAATACAATATACGAGACCATAGGAAAATACATTGATATTTTTATTTTATGTCACATAAATAAAAGTTTATGCCATGTCTATATTTTCCTACATTCTTCTTGTATTTCAGTGTAATATTTTTTTAGGTGATGAATAAATCATGCATTGTTACGAAAAAATAGGGGGCATATAATAACTATTCTTCATCCTTGGTACTGAATTGTACAACCATATAATTTCATAATTTTTGCGTCAACCTTCTTGGGTTCTGATTTAAAACAAAACTTACATGATGGAAAAACATGCACCGTTACAAAGAAGAAGAAAATTTAGAATAACTACTCTTTACCCTAGTCCCCGAATACCTTGTGCATATTCACTGGAACCATGAAACAAGGGTGGAGTCAGGATTCGAACATAGGGGTGGGAGAGAAAGAGAATGATCACACAAGGGATTTAAAAAATGTACTATATGTGCACAAAAACACCACTCTATCTTCCACAATTTTACCTCTTTAGATATCTCTAATGTTAGGATACCCAAGGATGTGATCACTATGAAAGAGGCCTTTGTTACTTCCAAGCCAGATGTAGCAAGGGTAGTAGGACAAGCCATTCCTAATATCCAGACGTAGGTAGTCATGTTGGTAGCTAGCTATTTTGAATCTAAGTATAGAAATATATGCATGGAAAAATGAAAGAAAACTAATGGCGGTCTTGCCCATGCTCTAATGGCGTCCTTGTCTGAAATGACAGATACCTTAGCAAAATGATCAAGTATATAACCATCTAACTCAAATTTAGTTCTACATGGAAATGATGCAACCAATCCTTACATTTTTGTTATAGGAAAGCGAAATTGGCATCACTAGATTTTAATTTTGCATGGGAAGTGTCCTCATAGTATTTTTATTTTTCATTTGCTACCTTGCTGCATAGTATGAATACAACTAGCTCTCTATGCATGCTGATCTGTGTACCATATATACATTGTTCTTAAATACTGATAAATATTATATATCTAAAAATAAGTTGAGCACATGTTTACATTAAATTGTCTGACCTCTTAAATCCAAGTTCTTTCATGGTTTTCTTCAATTGGTCTGGGCTACCACCCGTAGCTCCATTGAGTTCAGTCTTGACCTTCTTAACCAACTGCAACTCAGCTTCAATGTCCAAGTGGTAACCCTGCCGTAACGTTTCACCCATCTGGAGTGTTTTCTCCACTAAAAGTCCTTCTTGGGTACCAGCGACAAAGGCTAACATATTTGAAACATAAAATACAATTGAATTATGCTCCATTGATGAATTAAGCACCGCATAGACAATATAAGGACAACTCAATATTTTCAATAAGCACCCACACATACCGGTGGAAACATGGACATACGATTTCAGATTACGACACTTTTTTGCAAATTCGCATCTAAATTTGGATCCTAATGCGTTAGTTGCCAAAGCAACATCATACCTGTACATGCAATAAAAAACAGGAACATGTAATTAACAAAATTGAACTAACATGGAAAATAGTGAGTAGTCGAATTATTTGCATAGCTCAATATTTGATTTGCGGGGATAAGGAGGGCTCCTATAGAACGCTCGCTGCGTTCGCGAGCTAAGGCTCCGCCTATAGCAACTCTTCCTGGGCCGCGTCAATACAACCCAATAACAGGTACGGGTCAGGTTTTTTCTTCTTTTGAAAACTTTTTCAAAATCTATAAGTCTTCTAAAACTAAATTGTTTTCAAAAAATAAAAAAACTTAAATTTGAATATTTTAGAATTCCAAAATCTTAATATTTTTCAAATCTGAACACTTTCAAAATTTGAAGAAATTTAGAATCTAAATTTTTTTAAATCTCAACATATTTCAAAAATCCTAACATTTTTTTAGATCTAACTACTTTTCAAAAAAAATTAAAAATCCTAACATTTTTCAGATCTAACCACTCTTCAAAAAATGTTTTTCAAATCTGAACATTTTTCATTATAGATAAAAAATTAAGAGTTAATAACACCAGAGGTACACCAACTTGTCTTCTAGGTGCATTTTCATACACCAAGTTCCAGACTGGGGCACCGGGGTACACAAAGTTGTCAATTGGATTGATTTTAGTACATTAGAGCTGTAATACCGACACGTGTATGACACGTAGGTAAGTGACACACGCCAGGTACATGTCTATTTTTCTGATACCCCCTCTCGGATGTTGAGGTAAACTAGAGGAGCAGTTCAACAAAAAAAACTAGAGGAGCAGTACGTACGATAGGTAGAGGTATCCGGATTCAAAAAAGCCAAAAGAAAATCCCAAATTCCCTAACCGTCCCTGTGGGATCTGAGGTTGGCACCGGCGCCGACGAGGTCAGTGAGGCGGAACTGAGGCACTGTTTGCCCCGTGGACGCGCAGTATGTTTCCGAGAATGGAGGCGTCGTCGTGGACGAGGCCGATGCAGACGTGTCGTGGTGGCGGTGGAAGATGCGGCTGTGCGCTTAGAGGTCGTCGGCGATGGCTTCCACCGAGTGCTGTCCCTCAGCGCGAGCATCAGCGGGATGGTGAATTCGAAGCCGGCGTCCGATGCCGGGTCGTCATCTTCGTGTTGTTCCTCCAGGTAGTCCTCCTCTGCTGCGTGTTGCTCCGGTCACTGTGTGGCTATACTGGTGGTGGTGTGTAGCTGTACTAGCTAGTGGTGGCGAGGATACCTCGATGTTGTATTCTTCCTCGTCCTCCCAATCCTTACAACTTTACTGTTCTCGGCAACATTGGCAACACCTGAACATCTACCTGGCTAGCAACTGAACATTGGCAACAACTACTTTCCTCTGCTCTGCTTTGATGATATGTGCGACAGATGCTCTGTTCTGCCCTCTTTCTTGTTCTGACCGTTGTTTGCATTGCTCAACTGATGCAGGACAGCTACGATGAAAGATTGGACTTGAAGAAGAGGCAAAATTGATGCGGATAGCTCACAGAGAAGAGATTAAAGTTAGAAAATATATGAGATGTATTTTGTACTATTTGTACATGCATGTGCATTTGTATATGCGTTGTGTGCATGTTTGTATGAAAGAAAAGATCATAAATAAATAAAATTCAGTGCTATTTGTTGCCAAAATGATCCAGGATTTTGTATTTGCATCGTAGTGCTATTTGTGTGTATCAAAATGTCCCAGAACATTACCAGGATTCTATTCCTCATGGTAAGATGCCATGCCAGATTAATATTGCTTTGGAAGGACGTTTGGCACGGATAAGAAATACTGCAGCTGTAGTTCCCATGCCTCTTCTCCTTCACATCAGTTGAAGGTATCTCTGATGCCTGCTATAATTATGATAACATCCCAGCTCATAACTTTCAGTTAACTCTCGAAGCTAGCTCTGAACTAGACAGTTTTAACCAGACCATTGCAGACCTAAACTGACAGCCAAATTACCCAGCCATGCATATAAATAAAATTTGCGTGAATACAACAGCATCCAGATCAGTTTGAACAAAATATTTAATGTTCGAAGAACAATTCCCAGGTTGAGAAAAAAATTAAACTGACCAAAATATTCTAGATTGAACCAAAAATTGCAATATATCGCAGTCTGACAAGCCAGTACAGCACGTAAGAGTATATAATAGGAAATATGCCAAAATGTACAGATTGATCTAGTTCAAGTAACAAGTGTAAAATGTAGTGCTAGCCAAAGTAAAAATGTAGTGCTACTGCAGCTACACATCATCCTCATCTGGTGCATTTTGAGTTACATGCATTTCTTCTCCTTCTCCATTATGCTCTGGTTCATTCAGGTCATGTATAGCAACATTCAGATCTGCAGTACCAGATCTTTGTTGCTCAGCATCTCCAAACAGCCAGTACTCAGCATTACTGAATGCCATGCCCACTTTGAACACGGGATTGTCCATATCTACTTGAGGATTAAATGTTCCAAACTTGTACTGCAACTTGTCACGTTGTTCTTTCCTCAAATTCAAATCTGCATCCTCTAGTGCATCATCATCCTCTAAGTCTTGCACTTGTACTGGCTCATTGTTGTCATTCACCTCTGTGTCCACATTATCCCTGAAAAGATCATCATCTCCGTCTTCTACTTCAAAGTCACTGTCCAAAAAATCAGAATCATTGCTCTCATCTTCTTCCTGGTAGAACTCATCGTAGAATTTATCAAAATCCTCTTCCACTGACTTGCTTGAGGAGCCCTTGTCTACACCTGATGTGCCTTCACCTGCAGATGTGCTAGGTAATTTCCTTGCACTAGATGCCATAGGTGGGCATACATTAATTATAGATTCCTCCCGTAAGTTCTTTAGAAAATTTGTATGGTCAACAAGCAAAACCAATGTCTTGTGATTCTCTACAGCTTTTATCATTTCCAATATATCTGCATCTCTCTCAATGCAAACTAAACCCTCAAAAATTTCTTTCCCTGGTGGGCTCCAGTACACATGTAACCTGCCATCCCTTTCATACCCCAACTGCTGCAGAATGTCTTCTATCCACAATAGAGACCATGTTTCTGTGTTGCAATAATCTATACAAGCAGTAGTTGGCTGAATGTATGTCAAACGATCTCCTTTCCCACAGAAAAAACCATTATGCTCTAGTTCAACCGAGAACAAGTGACCATTAGCTCCTGCAAAACACAAGTGTGAGCAAAACTTAGAAAACAGCTAGCAAGTACAGAGAAAACAATGGCAGCCAACAAGTACAGTAATCTGAAATTTAGAAAACCTAGCAAGTACAGAGTATGACAGCCAGCAACACATGATGTAGTACTGACCAAAATCTTGCATGGAACAGTACACTCGCATTCAGTTGAAAATCATGGAATAGTATAGTCAAATTCATTTTATATTAAACATTGCACTCACAAATTCAGGCACACTCTTCCTTAACAGAACAGGGTACGCGACAAATACAATACTTATATACTTAGTGTGACCAACATGGCTAATACTCAAAAATGATACGCTAGGTAATTGCTAAGTGGCCTATAATACTTCACTGGATTCAGCTAACATATACCGATGCAATTTTACAATACCTACAGGTTGCATGAAACACTTCACTAAAATTCAGTTCAAGTGCAACTACAATTCAGAAAACTGTCGTGTATAGTCAGTTAACAGACATGTGCACTGAAATTCAGAGTTTGGTACTGCCGAAAATCAAACAAGCCATGGTTTCCCTTAGATTATATCAATTATTCACATAAAAATAGCATGTTCATCCCTTCATCTTAAGGCCATCACTAATTCACTTCCATTATGTTTGTATCGTTCATAGGGACTGACTAGGGTCTTGATTAAAATCATCTGATTACAGGAAACCTACATGTACAACAGGAACAACCAGACCAGATCCATACTATCTAAGGTTCTGTATCGGTGCGTGGATCATCCCACCCTAAACCCCCACCCGAGCGGCGGATATGACAGGGAAAGAAAGGAGAAAGGAACATACCATAGTCCGGAGCCTCCTCCACGTCGAACGGACGGAGCTGCGTCTCGGCCGCCATCGACGGGAAATCAGCGACGGCGGCCTCCTCCTCGTTGTCCACATTCGTCGTCGGTATTGGCGTGCGTAAGAATCGGATCAAGGAGGCGACGAAGAGTTATGCCTTTTGTACCATCAGGTAGGGAATACGTACATCATTGGTACAGAAATAAAGGACCTATCTGCAATCACAGGTGAGTACATGAAAAAGGATTTAGTCTTGTGATTCCTTATTACTGGGGTGCTTCGAGAAAAATCGTCAGACCAGGACTTGTCCACCGTGGCACTGTTTCGGACTAATGGACCAAACAGTTTCAGAAAAACAACTTTGTGTACCCCGGTGCCCCAGTCTGAAAGTTGGTGTATGAAAATGCACGTAGAAGACAAGTTGGTGTACCTCTAGTGTTATTAATATGAAATAAAAGTAAAACAAAAAACAAATTACAGAAACATAAAAAGGAAAAATAAAAAACACAAACAGAAAAGAAAAATCAAATAAAGAAAAAAACATGGCTGTAAATGGGCTGGCCCAAGAAGGAAGTCCTTCAGGAGGAGTTCCAGATACGCTCCGCAATGGGCATTCTATAGGAATCGCCGGTAAGGGGTCTTGACCCCTAACCACCTTCAACAGCGTGGATGGGGCAATGCGGGTTTTGCTAGCTATGTAGGATCGTAGGGATGTCAAAAAAAATTGAGCTCAACAAACCATACAAGTTCGATTTGCTATAGGCTCTACTAGAGTTCCGCTTGAATCCTAAACAAATGGAGCTCAAGCCAGTTGTGAAGACCGCGAGCGCTGCGAGGTCGATCTCGGGCTCGAACAGTTCACTACAGCTCGGTAGAACAAGCACGGTGCAAATTCGAGACGGTTTTCCAGGAAATGACTATACAAAAGCGTTTGCGACTCCTCGTTTCAGCCCAATAACGCCTAAAGCCATGACGCAATTGTTCAATGCATTTTTTTGGGAGAATTGTTCAATGCATTTCAATATGCACAAGTTGGGTCTTACGTGGCCTTTCCTTCTTAATCAAAACAAAATAGCATGGCACGGCCAAAAAAAGTGTGCGCCTGTAGCCTGCAGGCACTATATATCCCGGTGCAATTTTTAGTACCACCTCGGCTGCTAATAGAGAATTAAGGTGGAGTTTCAGCCTCTCTTATGACTGTCACGTTGGATATTTGCTTAGTTGGAGGAGAGAGAAAATAAGAAAGATCATTCTGACTGCCATGTTGGATATTTTCTTGGTTGTACCACGTGTTTTCTTAGCAAATCAATTTCCCTCTAAAAATAGTCAATCCTCATTAATTGGTAGAGATGATACTAAGAGATAATGCATTGTACAATTTATATATATTGTCTTCTCTAGATGATGTGAAGGGATAAAGGAAGACATCTCTTTCCTACCATTGTACATGCCCTAAATAGTCATGTATATCCAGTCAGGAATACTCATCTAGTGGCCACCCAAACTTGTTCCGTGGTAATGTAAAAAAAACTTGCCGGTGGTAATTAAGAAAATATTAAATATTAAAAATTAATTATTGGTGAGCTTACGGAGCTCGGCGAGCCCTTGTCAAGTCGAGCCCGAGCTCATATGTAAGCTCGAGCGAACAATATGGCTTGTGAGGCAAACTGAGCTCAAGCCGAGCTAGGCAGTATTAGCCGAGTTCAGTCGTTGGGCGGCTCATCTTCTCTTCTGTTGTGGCTTCCCCATTTTGTATTTGGAGCATTTCCAAGATTTTGTGACCTAAGCTCTTTTCTTAACAGACGAAGATGAAAAGAGAAAAAATGTTTTTCCTCAATTAAAGATAGAATCTTGAATAATATAACTGTTTAATCTTGTCATCCCTGTACCTCAGGCTGGCTGATATTTGTTTTAAAGAGACGGCAGAAAACATACGTAATATCTGGAACTCGTCATACAATGTCAATTTGAAGGTTTGGAAAGATGCTACCCAACTTTGAAAAAGTTCCAGACAAAAGATAAGATCTGACATATGAGACAAGTACCTCTACTCTCGGTATATATATATGCAAGCAAAAGTATCCGTGATGTTTTGCATGCCAAAAGTACCGAAGATGGATGTCGGATCTCAAACAAATGGAAGGAATAAACTCAGCTGGTGCGCGTTCCACAGTATTGTGGAAGTGATTATATTCTTAAACTCATCCCAAGTCAAATATTCTTAAACTTTGATCAACTTTGTCAATAAAATTATAATCAAATCTGTACACTATAGAATTTCAGTTCAAAAGTGATCTACTCATACAGTAAAATAAATTTTGCAACGTTTTCCGATAATATGGGTCAATATTTAAAACATTGGCTTAGGACGAAGTGAGAAATACACATATTTGTGGACGGAGGAGTATTGCCAATATATGACATCGAAGCCATGGCATCGACAATGTTCTCTCTCGCCCCGCCGGTGGGCATGCCCGTTCACTTGGCTGTCATCTCCGATGAGGCGGGGAGCGTGGCCTTGTGTCAAGACAAAGAGGATGAGGGAGGGGCCCAAGGTGCATCCAACGATGCCGGGAATGGCTGCCCAACAGGGGCGCCTCGACAACCGCAACAAGGAGATCAAGTGTCGCGTCGGGAGCGTGACGGTGTAGCCATTCAGGTCGTTATCATGTGATGGCTCGAACGCGAGTGCATGTCAGCGAAACGTGCCAGAGTTACAGTGGTGTTGGCGTTCACTGAGGTGTACACAACATTGTTAGCCACGGATGTATGAGTGGTCATGGCAGAGGCGGTGGCCTACGCTGGACATTGCGGCGACAAGGAGATGAAGTAGCGCGACGGTGCATCTGCAGGGTGTATTTGCAGGCACCACAATGATGGTCGCATGCGACACTCGCTGGTGGCGCAAAACTAGAACAACCTATCACACGACGAGATTCAAGGTGTTAGCGGCAGAGTCTGGTGAAGGAGCATACCGACGATTCCCCGTTGGCTTCTAGCACTGGGGCAACGCCACCGACGGTATGGTGGATGTTGCAGTATGACTCGTGCCGGTGTGGAGTGGCAACGACCGGTACTGCATCGAGACAAGGGTGACCCCCCCGACCTCCATGGTGGTGGTCTAAGGTGGGAAGTTGTCTCACCTTTTTGCTAGTTCCTTTTTGGACAAGAACGGAGTAGTCACATATGTAACTGTTGATCGATTCGTAATTAATATGCTGATTATAACACCACTTCATATCTGAGGTGAAACCCCTTGTCCTGGCCTTATAGGATGGGCTGAGGGCGAACTCACGATCGTTACCTTGTTGAACGTGTTGGATGTTGTAGTGGTCACCACTGGCTAGTCTCGGCATATAGACGAAAATAGTTGTCTAGGCTATCTATCGGCCGGACATGGTGAAGAGACGCGCGAGGACATTTTCTTCATGAAGATGTTGTTGCGAAAGAATTCAACTTAGTTGTAGGTGTTTGTTTCATATCTTTGTTGTTACTCCCTCTGTACCATAATGATAACGAGTGTCGCTGATTTAGTACACCAATATTTATTATGTATTGGAGAGAGTTCCTTTTTTGTACAATCTGCTCAATAAATATTAAGAACGGCTGTATGCATCATATTGACGCAGAGGACAGAGGTTTTCAACTTCCAATTCTAAATAAAAAGAAAAAAAACACAATAGTGGATGTCCCAACTATTGTGGAATCTTAGAAATAATTTACTAGAGGTAATTGCACACTTTTACGCTATGTGGTTTTGTGGCAATCTTTAGCACATTAACTTTAATTTTTGTGCCACATTTTACCCCGAGAAATTGTAGTAGCGTTTCAAGTTATGTCTCATTTACCCATTTGACAACCGGAGTTAACAACCTATATCCGACTGTCAAGACAAGTCACATGTTGTGTCCCCTAGTCTTCTCACTACAGGAATGGATGAATACGCCGACGGCCAAACATCGGGGCCGTCGGCGTAGACCGTGACCAGTCCAGCCCCTCCAAGCAACCGTCGGCGTAGAATTGCTCTCGGCGTATCCTATGCTACGCTAACGGCTGCCCTCGGCGTAACCTACGCCGACGGCTACCCTCGGCGTAGCTATTTTTCCTTTTATCTCATTAAACTTTGAAAAATCATAACTAAATCATTCTAATTCAGAAAAATACAAATAATATATCAAAATTTGCGGAAAAATAAGATCTATCTATCTACACTCAAATATTACATATTTGTAAAAAAAATTAAGTGAAACATAAAATATTATATATAGTTTAAAACGGACATAAGAAATTCAAAAACGATCCAACCAATGTGAAACCTTCGCGTGGTGTCATATTATGTGACATAGTTATAAGGAAAAATATCAAACCTGCTATATTAATTATGTCTGAAAAAATCCTTCACAAAATGACCTATCTCATTCGAGGTTTCTTGGCTTTCGGGTCAAATGACCAATGTTATGGCTAGAATCAATGCATAGTTTGTGATAATGTGCCCATATTGTGCATACATGTGCATCATGGGATGTCGAACAATGTTGCAGGAGGAAGTTTTCATTTTCGTCACACCAAAAAGCCATTTTCCATTTTTCGAGCACAAAAATGGGGGAGTTTTGTGAAGCAACCACCAAATGGCTAATTTAAAATGCTACCACCACATTTTACAAAAATACTAGACCACCTTATATGGACAATGTCCTAACAGGGGGATCTGAAACCTTTCCGTCCACCCCTGGTGAAAAAGACAAATTCCTGCCGAATCGGTAGGAAGTGGGTCAGATATGAACTACAGGTACATGATCCGATGCTCATGTTTTTTTACAAAAATAATTTTTAGGTTCACAATATGCTATTTTATCAAAGATCCAAAGCAAGTTTAGTGAGGCTCGGCCCCGAGCTAAGAATCTTCATGCCCGTCGTTCGAGAAAGTTTGACGATAGTTTAAAATGGGCATAAAAAAATTCAAATACGATCCAAATAATGCGAAACCTTCGCGTGGTGTCATATTATGTGACATAGTTACAAGGAAAAATATCAAACCTGCTATATTGATTATGTCTGAAAAATCCTTCACAAAATGACATATCTCATTCGAGGTTTCTTGGCTTTTGGATAATGACCAATGTTATGGCTAGAATCAAGGCATAGTTTGTGATAATGTGCCCATATTGTGCATACATGTGCATCATGGGATGTCGAACAATGTTGCAGGAGGAAGTTTTCATTTTCGTCGTAGCAAAAAGGCATTTTCCATTTTCCGAGCACAAAAATGGGGGAGTTTTGTGAAGCAACTACCAAATGGCTAATTCAAAATGATACGACCATATTTTACAAAAATACTAGACCACCTTATATGGACAATGTCCCAACAGGGGGATATGAAACCTTTTCGTCCACCCCTGGTAAAAAAGACAAATTCCTGCCGAATGGGTAGGAAGTGGGTCAGATATGAACTACAGGTACATGATCCGATGCTCATGTTTTTTTACAAAAATCATTTTTAGGTTCACAATATGCTATTTTATCCAAGATCCAAAGCAAGTTTAGTGAGGCTCGGCCCCGAGCTAAGAATCTTTATGCCCGTCGTTCGAGAAAGTTTGACGATAGTTTAAAACGGGCATAAAAAATTCAAAAACGATCCAAATAGTGCGAAACCTTCGCGTGATGTCATATTATGTGACTTAGTTACAAGGAAAAATATCAAACCTTCTATATTGATTATGTCTGAAAAAATCCTTCACAAAATGACCTATCTCACTCGAGGTTTCTTGGCTTTCGGGTCAAATAACCAATGTTATGGCTAGAATCAAGGCATAGTTTGTGATAAATGTGCCCATATTATTCATACATGTGCATCATGGGATGTCGAACAATGTTGCAGGAGGAAGTTTTCATTTTCGTCGCACCAAAAAGGCATTTTCCATTTTCCGAGCACAAAAATGGGGAGTTTTGTGAAGCAACCACCAAATGGCTAATTCAAAATGCTACCACCACATTTTACAAAAATACTAGACCACCTTATATGGACAATGTCCCAACAGGGGGATCTGAAACCTTTCTGTCCACCCCTGGTGAAAAAGACAAATTCTTGCCGAATCGGTAGGAAGTGGGTCAGATATGAACTACAGGTACATGATCCGATGCTCATGTTTTTTTACAAAAATCATTTTTAGATTCACAATATGCTATTTTATCAAAGATCCAAAGCAAGTTTAGTGAGGCTCGGCCCTGAGCTAAGAATCTTCATGCCCGTCATTCGAGAAAGTTTGACGATAGTTTAAAACGGGCATAAAAAATTCAAAAACGATTGAAACAATACAAAACCTTCGCGTGATGTCATATTATGTGACTTAGTTACAAGGGAAAATATCAAACCTTCTATATTGATTATGTCTGAAAAAGCTTCACAAAATGACCTATCTCATCCGAGGTTTCCTGGCTTTCGGATCAAATGACCAATGTTATGGCTAGAATCAAGACATAGTTTGAGATAAGATGTCCATATTTTGCATACATGTACATCATGGGATGACGAACAATATTGTAGGAGGAAGTTTTCCTTTTCGTCGCACTAAAAAGCCATTTTCCATTTTCCGAGCGCAAAAAGGGAGATTTTGTGAAGCAACCACCAAATAGCTAATTCAAAAACGGGGGGTTTGTGATAAGTTGATATGGATATCATATTTAGATTCCTTTTATTTTTCTGATCAATTTAGACATATTATTTATCAAATTCCGATTTACGGATTTAAAGATATTAATTATTCCATATTAAATAGAAAATACAATAAAGTAAAATTATTATATTTTTATTTGAATTCAATAGTATTTTTATTTGAATCAGTAATATTTTTACTTATTCATTGTTGTTTACTTAAATAAGTGTTTGTAGTTTCAAAAAATAAAAACATGTGACATAATGATATAAGAGTTAATAAGATTGATATCATAGTATTGACAACTAGGTACAAATTGCTTCGCGGAAGCTGATTCGGAAGGAACTGAGAAGTTAAGCATACTGGAGCTGGAGTAGTGCTAGGATGAGTGACCGAGTGGGAAGTTTGTTCAAGACTGCAATTTGATCAAAGATTAACTATAATTAGTGTTAAAAATGTTCCAGATGAGAGTTAATGATTCAAACAATTCAAAGATTTAAAAAAGTTGAGAAAAAATAAAAAAAAATTTGTTTTTTTTTGTTTTTTTATAACCTGCCGTTATTATGCCGACGGGGCTATGCCGACGGCAAAGCCGTCGGCGTAGCATACGCCGACGGCTAGAGCTACGCCGACGGGCAAAAGTGCCTCCGCCGAGGGAGAGCTTTGCCGAGGAGGCTACGCCGAGGGCAGCCGTCGGCGTAGCATACGCCGAGAGCATTTTGGCCTACGCCGACGGCTTTTTGCCCTCGGCGTAGCGTGCCGTCCATGTAGTGTCTGTGGCATATTTCATGGCTTTTTTGTTGTTGTGGGGAAGTCACGACACTAGCCATCGGGGTTTTTCCTTTCGGACATTCTTCCCGACGCTCTCCTCACCCTCATCTCCGGCTGTAGAGAAGCATATCCCCTTCCTATGCATCTTCACGGACTATCGGTGGTTCCATTGAAGTCAAACCCTAGAGGAAAGGTAGAATTGGGTCTGGGAGAAGAAGGAGATAGTGTTAGGTTTAGTTCCACATCGAAACATATAATTTGGTGGACTACAACTTATAAGATTAGGCAATCTCGCCCACCAGTCTAGTATTTTGGGTTGAGTTAGGCCTGAGATCCTATTTTGATGTGTGGCCTTGTGTGATCTAGTGGACTTAGGTATGTATGGCACATGCTCGAGAGTGATGAGCTAGGTCAAATCGTTGCGTGCTCTAAAAATGGTATATCAGGAGGACACCAACATGCGGCAGAAGACGGCGTACATCACAGGTTCGAGTATTCGAGGTCCCATTTTAATGAAATTTCCCAGTTTTGTCACTCTAATAACTCGCTCCTCAGATCTCCATTTTTGTGAAGAGGAGTGCTCTTTTGTGAATTGCACTTTAACCTTATGTGGTTGTTTTCTCGTGATGATTTGTTTCACGGATGTTTCTTATGTAGACATACATAGGTAGATAGAAATAATAAACCCACAAACACATATGCCGGATGTAAAAGTGCACTTGCATATGTAGTGAAAAAACTGTAGTAGTTTGTTTTCTTGAGAGAAAAATCTGTTGGACTTTTTCCTTTATTCTTGTAAAAAATATCAAAAAACATGTAGGAGTATGTACTTGCAAGAATTGATCGAAAAATTAGCTCTATACCTTTCATAAAAATTAGTTGTTGCAGCCCCATTAATGATAACATCGATATCCTCACATAGGGCGTCCACTGTGGAGCTGTCCAAGCCGAAGTTGCGCACCCCGATGTCACCGGCAACAGGAACTATTTTTTCTTTGATGAACTTGATGAAACCAGTGGGCCCATGCTTTTCCCGTAGGGTATTGAACAGATCCTTAGCTAGCACCTACATGTCGGAAGGAGGCATGAAGTAAGGACGTTTGACCAATGCGTACGGTAGTAGCTGAGGGGGAAACCAAAACCAGTGATAATCTTTTCGACTTGTTGTCTACACCTGGGACATGATACGCTGTTCGGCAGATGCAGCGTCTGGGGCGCGAACCAGTAGGTAGAGCTTCTTCACGTCCGGCTGAACCCTCAGTATCTTCTCCACCAACACTATGTACATCCATATAGATATATATGTGCGCCAATAAAAAGCGAGAATTAGTAGCATGATCTCAAAAGCGAAAAATAGTACGATCTCAAAAGATAAGGACAATGTTTAAAAAATCAGTAGCATGATTTCAAAAGCAAAAAATAGTACTCCTCCCTCCGTTCAGAATAGCTGACTTTGGTTTGTCTAGAATTGAATGTATCTACTCCTTCCATTTCAAAATATAAGATGTTTTAGCTTTGCGAATGAAGTGTATATAGATCTCTTTTAGTGTCTAGGTTCATCTAGGTTTCGAGTGAACCTAGACACTAAAAGAGATCTATATACACTTCATTCATAAAGCTAAAACATCTTATATTTTAAAACGGAGGGAGTATATACTAAAATATGTCTAGATATATTCGAATTTAGAACCCAAGTCAGTTATTTCTGGACGGAGGGAGTATTAGGGGATTTATGAAACGCCCGCCATCTTATCCCAAGACCTACAACAATTGGATTTTGGCAACCCCCTCCCCCTCCTATGTGGCAGTGTCGGGACGCACCAGGGAGCCCCTGCTGGCCGCCTCCGGGGCACTCCTCCTCGCCTATATCTCCTCTCCCACCGATGATGAGAGCATCGCCGGGCAAAGTCCGTGTGGCTTGGTGCGGATCTCCACGGTTGGCGCACGGGTTCGTGGCGGTGGCAACCGCTAGTTCCGTTCAGCGGAGTGGCGACAACCACGGTCGGAGTGCGGCACCGGCAGGCAGTGTGATGGCCAGCGGCAGTGGTGGTGGACAGATCCAATCTGGGCCCAAATGTTGTCCGGAGGGCTACACTCCGTTGTTGCATACTGCATCTCGTCGACTCCAATGACGGCATGTCAAGTCCGAGGCTAGTACCGTAGCACGAGGAACTCCGGGCTCATGCCTCGGGCATAGACGTGATCGGCTAGCTTGTTGTGGTGGGATACCACATCTAGCCTGACGATGAGAAGGGGAGGCACAAATGTCGGTGAAAACCGAGCTCCTACTACGGCCATGGTGGCTGATGGAAGCATCTACACGTCTTTACCTTGTGGAAGGCCGCTGTTTCAGCCACCGTCTGCCAACTTGCACTGTTCCGGGGGCGGACGATGGTGGAGCTTTCAGGATCGTTCTCCATCTTGGGGGCATTGTCTTCCGAGCAGTTGCTTGGCAGATGATACAAGATGTGCAGTGGTGTGCATCTACCATGTCATCTATAGCAGGAATCGGTTGCGTGGCTAAACAAAGACTCGGTGACGGACGTGTCCCAGTTGAATCGCGTAGGAAGGGGCGATATGTGGTGCCATGGTGGCGTCGACAGTAGTCCTGCATGGTCAATGCATAGATCCTTATCTCGAAGATGGGTCGGTGGAAGATGGCGGCGGCAACTTCTGAAATGCGTGAGCTGGTACACACCGAGGGTCTGTCAGACCTCTATGGGCCCCGACTAGCCATTGGATGGTTCGTGAGGCCTCTGGTTTAATGAAGATGTGCATTGTTGTGCGGTTGGTGTGCTGACTCCAACATGGCCACCCCCCCCCCCCTCCTTAATCAAGGTTGTAGGTGTTGTGACTGTTGTCAATAGTGGGGTGGATTCTGGTTGACCTATGCATTTTTTGTAAAGTTTTATTGAATAATAAATAAATAAGCTTCTTTGCATCTTTTTGAAGCAGGGGCTCAGGATATCACCTCCATTTCAAAAAAACAAAACTTAAAATCAATAAGCAATCTAGTGGTATCTTTCTCATCTAGAAAACCGTGTCATCCAATTTCTAAAAGTAACCTTATATTTAATTAGGCCTAACCAAGAATCCACCATATATTGACACTTAAATCTGTCGAAAATGACCCCCACAAAAAAAATTAGTCGAAAATGATCTAAATGACCCCCGCAAAAACAATTGGTCGAAAATGATCTAAAAGAATAAAAATCAGTCGAAAATATGACAATCAGATATGTCGATATGTGCAGATAGGGTTTTTCTCAAATCAGGCATACTTTTTCCGAGGAACCCAGTTGAGCCGGTGACGAGAATGGTCTTGTGCCGAAAGCACCCAGCCACCGCGCTGGCATCCATTGCGAGTCACACTAGTATATGAACACCACTCTAGTATATAGATCGAGCTCACAGGACCTGAATTTAGAAGGTACTAGTATCTCCTGGAAACTAGCTCACTCGGCCAGGACGAGCTCGCTATGCCTGTGTTTGATGTAGCGGTCATGTGGATGAAATGCTACTAGTACTTATAATCGATCGAGAAGGCTATCTAGATTTATTTATTTTTGAAATAGGAAGTACAGCCATAGTCTCTGCATCAGTTAATGCATCTAACCATTTTGTTACATCTAAAGATTTTATTTTCAAAACGGGAGTATAGCCCTAGCTTCTGCTTCAATTAATGGACATAACCATTTTAATACCTTTTTTTTGAAAGGCACCATTTTAATACTTTACGGTGGTTGGCATTTCTAAAAACCGTCTTCCATTCCGACCACAGTTATATTATTTTATTTAATAAAAATATATTTAGGTAACTTCATCAAATTGCCTCACATGTCACTACCTCAAATAAGTTCTATGACCCGGAGAAATTACAAAAGTCGTACCGGCTTCCACGGCATGACGGTGACACAGTAGCTTCGGTCAAAATAATTACTTACTCAGGTACAGTGATGGCGCCGAGTATGGCCCCGCAGTGTAAACTGCAAGAGCATAGCCAAGCGGAAGCTAGCCATGGACGTCTAGCCGCTTCTCCACCAGGGAAAGATCGCAGGCAAGGCCCTTGGAAAGCTCATGAATGCCCACCACGGCTATCAGGACAAAGCCCTGTACACCGTGCAGCCAACGTCTTGTTTTTTCGATCCCGCGCTCACCGTCTACAACCCCCGCGGTGCTGTCCGCGTGGTGGAGTTCATCTGCAGCACCCCTAGTACCCGCCCATCGACCACACACGACGCCGCAACATCAGCCGTACCCACCACGGGTCCAACACCGCCGATCCCGGGTGGTACAACTACGATGTAGCCAACATTGCCAAGGTCTTCAAGGTTCTAGGGGATGACTAGTTGCTGAACGACGCAATCGGTGATGATCCATGTGCGTTGTGAGAGTATACGATGTACAGTTCTGTTAGTCTAGAATAGAGATAGATCTTGTGTCTTTTCTTGCACTCCAAGATAAACCCTGTACGCCTATATATACTCACCCACGAGGCTCAATAATATATCAAATATATTCTGCCAATCCTCTCTCTATCGTTCTACATGGTATCAGAGCGGCAAGATCCTTGACCTGGCCGCCGCCGCATCCACCTAGCATCGCTCGTTGTCCCCGTGCGCTCTGGTCGAAACTCGACGCCTACGAGGCGGCTGCGATTGAAGTAGTCAGCCCTAGCACGGTGCTATGAAAACATCATGCCCGCGGTCACACCGCGACACGCTCGCCCGCCAGGATGCCCACAACGGTTCTTAATGAATGGTTTAATTAACACCATTAATTATCTTAATTAATGGCTAAAACAATTAATACATGGTACCAGATGGTACTCAATGGTATCTGATGGTACTCTCTAATCAGCATAAAACAGCTCATTTAGGCCTTTTCCAATGGGCGTTTCTTAGAACGATATCATAGGCAAATTGCTTATGTGGCACCATACTTAATAAAGAGAGAAGATATTGTTGTACCTTAGCTTAGATACAAGCCTTGCACGGTACCATAGAAAAAATACATGGTTAGTCTATCACATGCATGCATGCAACCAAAATCATTAAATATAGATACAAATACAATCTATTGTACTAGTTGTATCTTAAGACAACTCAATGGTATCGGGTGGTACTCTCCAATCAGCATAAACAGCTCATTTATAACATTGAAGCTTTTATTTTTCGAAATGTAGTACGATTCCTAGACTCTACATCATTAATGCAAAACTTGAATTTGACAAAACACTAATTGTGATTAATAAGGTGCGCACCTTAGTTGGTCATCTGTCACACATCCAATAATAGAATAATAGTACTATAACCATAGGTATAGTACTAAAGTAGTAATTAAGTGCATTGACATGGTACCTGGTAGTTATTCTCTGCAATCACATAGTAACGACACAAGGATATAATACATGGAAATCTGTTTTGGCTCTTAGGCTAACCATAGTGGGGAATTTCATGTAGTAGTATCATGCATATACTACTATATGATACTTTCTCTATAATGCATTGTATCATATAGTACTATCATAATTGTATTTTATTTGTTGATTTGTACCTTAACGTAAAATTGAGTACAAAATTTATTTGGCAATACTTTTTTTAGTTTTACGTGCTATCATAGGATCTGTACTATGATATTTTAACCATCTCTTTCTTCAATAATTGTTGCGGCAAATTAGATTTTTGCCAACATGACATGCATAATTCTCCCTCCGTCCCAAAGGTTAAGGCTTTTTTTTGAAGTCAAATTATGTAAAATTTGACCAAGTTTTTAGAAACAAATATTAATATTTGCAATAAGAAATCCATACCGTTTGATACATCATCAAACATAGTTTCAGATGGTATCTATATAATATCATAGTTTTTTATAGTTTTTTCTAAAAGTTTGGTCAAACTTTTCGTAGCTTGACTTTTAACAAAAAATAAGGCTTAAGCTTTGGGATGGAGATAGTAATAACTATGATACTCCCACTCTAGCTAACCTCAGTTACATATGTTCATATTATCAGGGCATCAAGTCTCAGTGTGAACATAACTGTCTTATTATTTTCTGTTCTATACTGAATCGTATATGGACATATTGAACAGCCTTGTACCTGCCAGGTGTTCATGCCAAAACGGAACACGACAAGGTGGATTTTCATGCACCATGCAAATGATCCAGGACGGATACCTGAGTACTCTCTCCGTTTTAAAACATAAAATGTTAGCCTTTTTATGAAACACATGTATCTCAGCGTGTTTTAGTGTGTAGTTTTGAAGTATATTAAGTGACCTACACACTAAAATACGTATATATACATGTGTCTCATAAGAAGGCTCAAACATCTTATATTTTGAAGGGAGTACATCCCTACAACTCGTTTTTTGTCCACTCAACCATGGGTTTGAAAATTGCACTCAACCGCCTGGCCATGGAACTGTTCGCATGACAATGAATTCACATATATGGCATTGCAGGATCGCTGGCTTAGCATACAGCGGTTCACCACACAGTTCAGAATTTTGTTTTTCAACTGTGACCACTGAAAATACTTGGAAATATTTACTTACTAGAATTTTTATGCAGTTTTCGGATGACAACAAGAAAGCAAACTCAAAGATTCCTACGGAGAAAAAAGATGCCTCAAATGCTACGAAAATGGTTACATTGTATGCTTAACCTACCAACTTACAGATCGCCGATCACTTGGTTGGTACTAACTGAATTTACGGTAGAAAAATGAATAACTATATCAATCAATTGATCGACCACTGCATGTACTTGCTGCTTGTCTTGGTTTGTTAAACAAGCGGCGATTTTGCTACGTCGGTGATTGTACTAGCTGATGGTCCCGGTTTGTTAAACATGAGCTGTTTTGTCTATAGTTGCTTGAGCCCATGGAAAGATTCTCTTTGCACAACTTGGTTTTACTCTGCTTGGTGGAAGAGGCAATTTTGAGTGGATTACCTAAGTGGAGCTACAGATGCACAATCCGCCACATTTTACCATCACTACCACGCCAGCCATTTCATATGCAAGAAGTCTACAAGCTAAAGATTTAAGGTCGTTCATTAGCCATTTTCCCCTTTCACTTGATTCAACACTAGAATAAAGCTTTGTGTACTAGATTATCCCATTGGGTTCCATCTGTAAGCAAACACTTGGAGATATCTTAGACCATTGTATTCCTGATTTATCATTGTTTCATTCAAGAGTAGAAAATTTCATTATCTGTTTGAGACCATACATACGGAATGTCTTTGAAATGGCTCTGGGAAAAAATAAACTTGATGGTGTATTGGTGATAAACTTGTATGATATTGGTCTTTTCCATGTACACGAGTATTCCACATTGATATGTTGTAAACACGATTCATTGCAGGTGCAATACTACTAGCATGCTTAAACTACCAACTTCCAAATTGCCGATTACTTGGTTAGTACTTACTGAATTCACGGTAAACAAATGAAGAACCGTTTCAATCAATTGATCGACTGCTGCCTACTTCGTGCATGCGTTCATCCTGTGATCCACCTCCCCATTGAAGAATATTATTTTATTACCTAAGGTTAATGACGTAGAATGAATACAACATTATCGACCAATCTTCCTTCTTAACGTTAGTTTTAAATATTCAAAAAAGTTGCTATGATTAGACTGAATTCATTGGCTGACCATGTTGTTCATCCTTCTTAAACTGCCTTCATGAAAGAAAGAAATATCTTAGATGGTATAGTAATTCTACATGAAACAATTCACGAGCTACACTCCAAGAAACTAAATGGGGTAATGTTCAAAATTGACTTTGAGAAGACGTGTGATAAAGTTAATTGGTTTTTCTTTCAGCAAACTTTCTATATGAAAGGCTTCGCAGAAGAGTGGCGTGCTCTCATACAATTTTTCTGTCTAGAGGTATGTTGGAGATATGCCCAAGAGGCAATAATAAAAGTGGTTATTATTATATCTTTGTGTTTATGATGAATGTTTACATCCCATGCTATAATTGTATTATTAGGAAACACTAATACATGTGTGTTTTGTAAACATAAAAGAGTCCCTAGTAAGCCTCTTGTTGAACTAGCTTGTTGATTAGTTGATGATCATGGTTTCCTGATCATGGACATTAGGATGTGATTAATAACAAGGTTATATCATTAGGAGAATGATGTGATGGACACACACCCATAGTAAGCGTAGCATAAGATCAAGTCATTAAGTTCGTATTGCTATAAGCTTTTAATTGCATAGTAACCTAATCCTTCGACCATGAGGTTGTGTTAATCACCATCACCGGATGGGTACTTTGATGACATCAAACGCCGCTTCGTAACTGGGTGGTTATAAAGGTGTCATTGGGTATTCTGAAAGTATGTGTTGAAGCGCATGGACCAAGATTGGGATTTGTCCATCCATATGATGGATAGATATGCTCTGGGCCCTCTCGGTGGAATGTCATCTAGTTAGCTTGCAAGCATGTGACTGGGTCACAAGGGATGACATAACATGGAACGAGTAAAGAGTACTTATCAGTAACGAGGTGGAACTTGGTATGGAGATACCGACGATCAAACCTCGGATAAGTATAGTATCGCGAGACAAAGGGAATTGGTTTCGTATGTAAATGGTTCTATCGATCACGAAGTCATCGTTGAGTATGTGGGAGCCATTATGGATCTCCAGGTCCCGCTGATGGTTATTGACAGGAGATGTGTCTCTGTCATGTCTACATATTCACGAACTGTAGGGTGACACACTTAAGGTTCGAAGTTGTTTTAAGTAGATATGGAATGTGCGTTGGAGACCGAATGTCGTTCGGAGTCTCGGATTGGATCCGGGACATCACGAGGAGATCCGGAATTGTCCGGAGAATAAGATTCATATATTGGGGATCATTTTCTGAGTTAGGAAATGTTCTGGAGTATTTGTATGAGGATTCTAGAAGGTTTCGAAATGTTCCGGAAGGTTCTGGAAGATTTCTTGGAGTTTGCTTGAAAACCAAGAAAGGGATCAAGGAGTCCTTGTGGGGCAAGACAAGGAGTCGTGGGGGAGGAGGACTCCTCCCCCCTCCCCATGGCACCTCCCCCCTTTAAATAGAGGGGTGGGGGCGCCACCCCTGGCCCTCCTCCACTACTCCAATCCTAGCCGCCTCTCTCCTCTTTCTCTCTTTTGCTCAGGCTTAGACGAAGCCCTGCAGAATTCTCTACTCCACCACCATCACCACGCCGTCGTGCTGCTGGGATTCCGTGGAGAAGATCTACTACCTCCGCTGCTCGCTGGAACGAGGAGAGGAAGGTCTGCTTCGACTCCGCACGTGTGACCGACTGCGAAAGCGCTGCCGGAACGCGGCGCCGGAAGGATCGTCCACAAGATCTTGAGATCGGCAAGTGATCGACTACATCAACCACGAGATCCAATCTCGTAACGCTTTCGGATCTACAAGGGTTAGTACAGATCTATCTCGTTGCACATGTCTAATAGATTAGATCTTGGCTTTTATCTAGATTAGATCTAGGTTTTGTTCGTTCTTGCGGTAGAAATTTTTTGTTTTCCATGCTACGAACCCATCAGTGGTATCAGAGCCGTGTCTATGCGTAGATCTGTTGCACGAGTAGAACACAATGGTGTTGTGGGCATTGGTGCTCGTGCCGTCTTTTGCTTTGTATACTTTGCATCTTGCGGCATGGTGGGATGAAGCGGCTCGGGCTAACCTTACATGTCATCGCACATGAGACTTGCTCCACGCTTGACGTGTAACTTGCTTTGCACAAGTGGCTTTGCGGGTGTCTGTCTCTCCCACCATAGTATAGATCTAATTTACACTTTGCACTTGATAGCACTTGTATCAATGTTGTGGTTCAGTTTCGTAGGTAAGATCCGTTCTTGTTCGAAAGCCGCAAACCACGTAAAACATGCAAAGAAAATTAGAGGCGTCTAACTTGTTTTTGCAAGGGTTTTGTGATGTGATATGGCCATCATGTGATTGTGATTATATTTGATGTATGCAATGATCCTTGTTGTAATATGGCAACCGGCAGGAGCCTAATGATTGTCTTTAATTCTGTTAAGACATGCGTGTCTATTCATCTTGTAATAGCTTTATTCCAAGTAGTTGTAATAGTTGCTAGTGATGATGGACAACCATGAAGCGGCGCCACTGACCTTGACGCAATGCTGGTGATGATGGAGATCATGTTCGTGCTTTGGAGATGGAGATCAAAGACGCAAGAAGAAAGGGCCATATCATATCACACTAATTATGAATTGCCTGTGATGTTAATCCTTTATGCATCTTGTATTGCTTAGATCGCGACGGTAGCATTATAAGATGATCCCTCTCACTAAATATCAAGTAATAAAGTGTTCACCCTTAGTTGGCACCGTTGCTAAGACTCGTCGTTTCGAAGCATCTCGTGATGATCGGATGTGATAGATTCTACGTGTGCATACAACAGGTGCAAGCCAGATTTGCACATGCGGAAACTAAGGTTATCTTGACGAGCCTAGCATGTACAGACATGGTCTCGGAACACGGAATACCGAAAGGTAGAGCATGAGTCATATAAATGATATGATGAACATGAAGATTGTTCGCCGATGAAACTACATCTTCTCTCGTGAAGATCGGACTTGGTGTAGTGGACTTGGTTCGTGTAATCACTAAGACAATGTGAGGGATGTTGTTTTGAGTGGGAGTTCACCTAGTTAATTTAAGTATTAAATTTGAACTCAATTCATCATAAACTTAGTCTAAACTACTTGCAAATTTGTTGTAGATTATGGCGACCCCCTCCATCAATTTCAATGCGTTCCTAGAGAAAGAAAAACTTAAGAACAATGGAAGCAATTTTACGGACTGGTTCTGTGGACTAAAGATCGTCCTCAGAGCTGGTCAGTTGACCTATGTGCTCGAAGCACCGCTAGGTGACCCACCTGCAGATGATGCTACCGATGACGTAAAGAATGTTTACGCCACTCGGAAAAATCATTACTCCACAGTTCAGTGTGCCATCCTGTACGGTTTAGAAGCGGAGCTCCAGAAGCGTTTTGAGCACCACGACCCGTTCGAGATCATTAAGGAGCTCAGGCTAATTTTTGAGACTCGCGCGGCCATGGAGAGCTATGAGGCCTCCGAAAAGTTCTTTAACTGTAAGATGGAAGAGGGAAGCTCCGTTAGCGAGCACGTGCTCACCATGTCCGGGTACGCAAACAAGCTCCAAGAGTTGGGGATATCGATTCCTAATGAGTTAGGGATTCACCGTCTCCTCCAATCACTGCCACCGAGTTATAAGAACTTTGTGATGAACTACAATATGCACTGCATGAACAAGACGTTGCCTGAACTATCGTCCATGCTGAAAACTGCTGAAGTGGAGATCAAGAAGGAGCACCAAGTGTTGATGGTCAATAAGACCACCAATTTCAAGAGACAGGGCAAGCCTAAGAACAAGGGCAACTTCAAGAAGGACGGCAAGAAAGCTACCGCACCTGCAAAGAAGCCCAAGGCTGGTCCCAAGCCTGAAACTGAGTGCTTCTACTACAAGGGTGCTGGTCACTGGAAGCGTAACTGCCCCAAGTACCTAGCGGATCTGAAGAATGGCAACATCAAGAAGAAAGGTATATTTGATATATATGTTATTGATGTGTATCTTACTAGTAATCGTAGTAGTGCCTGGGTATTTGATACTGGTTTGGTTGCTCATATTTGTAACTCGAAACAGGAGCTGCGGAATAAACGAAGACTGGCGAGAGACGAGGTGACGATGCGCGTTGGAAATGGCTCCAAGATTGATGTGATCGCCATCGGCACGCTCCCTCTACATCTACCTTCAGGATTAGTTTTAAATTTAAATAATTGTTATTTGGTGCATGCGTTAAGCATGAACATTATGTCTGGATCTTGTTTACTGCGAGACGGTTACTCTTTTAAGTCCGAGAATAAAGGTTGTTCGATTTATATGAGTAATATCTTTTATGGTAATGCACCTGAGATGAATGGTTTATTCTTACTGAATCTCGATAGTAGTGATACACATGTTCACAACATAGATGCTAAACGAATAAAATTGAATGATAATTCTACATACATGTGGCACTGTCGTCTTGGTCACATTGGAGTGAAGCGTATGAAGAAACTTCATTCTGATGGACTTCTTGAATCACTTGATTTTGAATCACTTGAAAGATGCGAAGCATGTCTAATGGGAAAAATGACTAAGACTCCATTCTTTGGAATAATGGAGCGAGCTACAGACTTATTGGAAATAATACATACCGATGTGTGCGGTCCAATGAGTGTAGCATCGCGTGGTGGATATCGTTATGTTCTCACTTTCACGGATGACTTAAGTAGATATGGGTATGTCTACTTTATGAAACATAAGTCCGAAACTTTCGAGAAGTTTAAAGAATTTCAAAGTGAAGTGGAAAATCATCGTAACAAGAAGATTAAGTTTCTGTGTTCTAACCGCGGAGGTGAATATCTGATTTATGAGTTTGGCATGCATTTAAAGAAATGTGGAATACTTTCGCAGTTGACACCGCCGGGAACACCACAGCGTAATGGTGTGTCTGAACGTCGTAATCGAACTCTCTTAGATATGGTTCGGTCTATGATGTCTCTTACAGATTTACCGCTATCGTTTTGGGGCTATGCTTTAGAGACATCCGCATTCACTTTAAATAGGGCACCATCTAAATCCGTTGAAACGACACCGTACGAATTGTGGTTTGGAAAGAAACCTAAGTTGTCGTTCCTTAAAGTTTGGGGTTGCGAAGCATATGTAAAGAAGTTACAACCTGATAAGCTTGAACCCAAAGCGGAGAAATGCGTCTTCATAGGATACCCTAAAGAAACAATTGGGTATACCTTCTATCATAGATCCGAAGGCAAAGTTTTCGTTGCCAAGAATGGATCCTTTCTTGAGAAGGAGTTTCTATCGAAGGAAGTGACTGGAAGGAAAGTAGAACTCGATGAGGTTATTGAACCTTCTCTCGGATTTGAGAGTAGCGCAGCACCGGAAGATGTTTTTGTGCCGCCTGCACCAATTGGAGAGGAAGCTAATGATAATGATCATGAAACTTCAAACGAAGTTACTGCTAAACCTCGCAGATCAACGAGGGTTCGTACCACTCCTGATTGGTATGACTCTGCCTTGAACGTCATGTTGGTGGACAACGCTGATAACCTTGCGACGTATGAAGAAGCTATGGTGAGCCCAGATTTCGACAAATGGCTCGAAGCCATGAAATCCGAAATGGGATCCATGTACGAAAACCAAGTGTGGACTTTGGTGGACTTACCGGATGGCCGTAAGGCTGTCGAGAACAAATGGATTTTCAAGAGAAAAACAGATGTTGATGGTAATGTTACCGTCTATAAAGCTCGACTTGTCGCGAAAGGGTTCCGACAAATTCAAGGAGTTGACTATGATGAGACACTCTCACCAGTAGCGAAGCTAAAGTCTGTGAAGATTTTGTTAGCAATTGCTGCACATTTCGATTATGAGATTTGGCAGATGGATGTCAAAACAGCGTTCCTTAATGGTGACATTGAGGAAGAGTTGTATATGGTACAACCCAAGGGTTTTGTCGATCCTAAAGATGCTGATAAGGTATGCAAACTTCAGCGCTCCATTTATGGGCTGAAGCAAGTATCCCGGAGTTGGAATCAACGTTTTGATAAAGTAATCAAAAACTTTGGGTTTATACAAACTTATGGAGAAGCTTGTATTTACAAGAAAGTGAGTAGGAGCTCTGTAGCATTCCTAGTACTATATGTAGATGACATATTGTTGATTGGGAATGATATAGAACTTCTTAATAGCGTCAAAACCTATTTGAATAATAGTTTTTCAATGAAGGATCTTGGTGAAGCGGCATATATTCTAGGCATCAAGATTTATAGAGATAGATCAAGACGCCTAATAGTGCTTTCACAAAGTACATACTTAGACAAAGTTCTAAAGAAGTTTAGAATGGAAGAGAGCAAGAAAGGGTTCGTGCCCATGTTGTCAGGTAAGACCTTGAGTAAGACTCAGAGTCCAGCTACGGCAGAAGATAGAGTGAAAATGAATAATATTCCCTATGCCTCGGCCATAGGTTCTATCAGGTATGCCATGCTGTGTACAAGACCGGATATAGCACATGCTGTTAATTTGACTAGCAGATATCAAAGTGATCCTGGAATGGAGCACTGGACAACGGTCAAGAATATCCTAAAGTACCTAAATAGGACTAAGGATATGGTTCTTTCTTATGGAGGTGATGAACAACTTGTTGTAAACGGTGACACCGATGCTAGTTGGAACACCGATCCGGATGACTCAAAGTCACAGTCGGGATACGTATTTATTTTGAATGGTGCTGCAGTGAGCTAGAGGAGTGCAAAGCAAAACGTTGTGGCGAAATCTTCAACTGAATCGGAATACATAGCTGCTTCGAAGGCTGCACAAGAAGCCGTATGGATGAAGGAATTCATTACTGAACTTGGCGTGGTTCCCAGTGCGTTGGACCCGATGGCCATCTACTGTGACAACACAGGTGCCATAGCTAATGCACAGGAGCCAAGGTCACATAGCAAGCTGAAGCACATCAAGTTACGTTTCCATGCTATTCGCGAGTATGTCCGAGATGGTGACATAAAGATTTACAAAGTACACACTGATCTAAATGTGGCAGATCCGTTGACTAAACCTCTCCCTAGGGCAAAGCATGACCAACACCAGAACGCCATGGGTGTTCGGTATATTACCATGTAATCTAGATTATTGACTCTAGTGCAAGTGGGAGACTGTTGGAGATATGCCCAAGAGGCAATAATAAAAGTGGTTATTATTATATCTTTGTGTTTATGATGAATGTTTACATCCCATGCTATAATTGTATTATTAGGAAACACTAATACATGTGTGTTTTGTAAACATAAAAGAGTCCCTAGTAAGCCTCTTGTTGAACTAGCTTGTTGATTAGTTGATGATCATGGTTTCCTGATCATGGACATTAGGATGTGATTAATAACAAGGTTATATCATTAGGATAATGATGTGATGGACACACACCCATAGTAAGCGTAGCATAAGATCAAGTCATTAAGTTCGTATTGCTATAAGCTTTTAAATGCATAATAACCTAATCCTTCGACCATGAGGTTGTGTTAATCACCATCACCGGATGGGTACTTTGATGACATCAAACGCCGCTTCGTAACTGGGTGGTTATAAAGGTGTCATTGGGTATTCTGAAAGTATGTGTTGAAGCGCATGGACCAAGATTGGGATTTGTCCATCCATATGACGGATAGATATGCTCTGGGCCCTCTCGGTGGAATGTCATCTAGTTAGCTTGCAAGCATGTGACTGGGTCACAAGGGATGACATAACATGGAACGAGTAAAGAGTACTTATCAGTAACGAGGTAGAACTAGGTATGGAGATACCGACGATCAAACCTCGGATACGTATAGTATCGCGAGACAAAGGGAATTGGTTTCGTATGTAAATGGTTCTATCGATCACGAAGTCATCGTTGAGTATGTGGGAGCCATTATGGATCTTCAGGTCCCGCTGATGGTTATTGACAAGAGATGTGTCTCTGTCATGTCTACATATTCACGAACCGTAGGGTGACACACTTAAGGTTCGAAGTTGTTTTAAGTAGATATGGAATGTGCGTTGGAGACCGAATGTTGTTCGGAGTCTCGGATTAGATCCGGGACATCACGAGGAGATCCGGAATTGTCCGGAGAATAAGATTCATATATTGGGGATCATTTTCTGAGTTAGGAAATGTTCCGGAGTATTTGTATGAGGATTCTAGAAGGTTTCGAAATGTTCCGGAAGGTTTTGGAAGATTTCTTGGAGTTTGCTTGAAAACCAAGAAAGGGATCAAGGAGTCCTTGTGGGGCAAGACAAGGAGTCGTGGGGGAGGAGGACTCCTCCCCCCTCCCCAATCCGCCGGCCTAGGAGGGAGGGGAGTCCTACTAGGACTCCCCCTCCCCATGGCGCCTCCCCCTTTAAATAGAGGGGTGGGGGCGCCACCCCTGGCCCTCCTCCACTACTCCAATCCTAGCCGCCTCTTTCTCTCTTCTGCTCAGGCTTAGGCGAAGCCCTGCAGAATTTTCTACTCCACCACCATCACCACGCCGTCGTGCTGCTGGGATTTCGTGGAGAAGATCTACTACCTCCGCTGCTCGCTGGAACGAGGAGAGGAAGGTCTGCTTCGACTCCGCACGTGTGATCGACTGTGGAAGCGCTGCCGAAATGCGGCGCCGGAAGGATCGTCCACACGATCTTGAGATCGGCAAGTGATCGACTACATCAACCATGAGATCCAATCTCGTAACGCTTTCGGATCTACAAGGGTTAGTACAGATCTATCTCGTTGCACATGTCTAATAGATTAGATCTTGGCTTTTATCTAGATTAGATCTGGGTTTTGTTCGTTCTTGCGGTAGAATTTTTTTGTTTTCCATGCTACGAACCCATCAAGGTAGTGTTGCTCTAAAAGACAATGATCACTCCAAAATTACTTTCAGACTAAGAAATGATTGAGACAGGGAGATCCACTACCGCCTGTACTATTTAATATAGTGGCGGACATGTTGGCAATCCTAGTCGAGAGAGCTAAGGTTGATGGCCAAATTGAAAAATTAATTCCACATCTTGTTTATGTAGACTTTCTATTCTTCAATATACCGACGATACAATCTTATTTATGAAACATGATTTGGAGAAAGCAAAGAATCATAAATTAATTTTATCAGCATTTGAGCAACTTTTCGGATTAAAATAAATTTCCATAAAAGTGACTTGTATATTTTTGCCGAGGCTCAAAACGAGGTTGCCTATATGCTGATTTATTCGGCTGTGGGCAAGGCAATTTCCAATTGACTATCTGGGTATTCCAATTCATTATCGGTGTCTCACAAATATTGAATGGAAACTCGTAGAGGAAAGACTACACAAACGTCTCAATAGTTGGAAAGTTAAATTGCTATCTCTTGGGAGAAGACTTGTACTTATAAATTCAGTACTCACTAATATGGTACTGTATATGATCTATTTTTCCAGTTACTGAAAGGTGTCTTAACATGGTGGATTATTTTCGATGAAATTCTTTTGGTAAGGAGATACTGAAAAAAAGAAATATCGACTGGCCAAATGAAATGTGGTTTGCCTTCCAAACGAACAAGGTGGACTTGGCATAGACGGTTTGCAAGTTAAGAATACTTCTCTTCTGGATAAATAGAAGTTTAAGCTACATATAGAAGCCGGTGTTTGGCAAACCATTCTGTGGAGAGAATATGTTGGCCAGAAAGCTGTTTCTCAAGTGGTATGAAAACCCAGTGGTTCGCGCTTTTAGGCTAGACTTATGGCATCCAAAAAAGATTCCTTTCGATCGGATGCTTCTAATATCAAGGATGGAACACATATTTGCTTTTTGGAAAATAGGTAGCTTGGTCACACTACCCTGTGCAAATAGTATCCAACTTTATATTCTGTTGTGAGACATAAAGGGGATACACATTCCACAATAATGGAATCGAATATTCTGAATGTGTCTTTCAAAAGAGATCTCGTCAGCTCTCGATTGATATCTTAGAATAATCTATTATTAAGATTGTCCATGATACAATTATCTAAAGGTGTAGATGATTTTAAATGGAAATTACTAGAGAATAGTAAATTTTCTACTGAGTCAATGCCTAGATCTTTGGAACAACTTGATATTACGGTCGACGATAATAGTAAAATTTGGAAGATGAAGATATCACTAAATACGAAGATATTCCCATGGTATCTTCGTAAAGTAGTCATTCTCACAAAATATAATGTTATAAAGAGGAATTGGAATGGAAGTACACAATGTGTTCTCTGTCACCAAGAGGATACAGTTAGGTATTTATTCTTCCATTGTAAATTCACTCGTTCTATATGGTCAATCATTCAAGTAGTTTCTGGTTTACCTCCTCCACGTTCGGTAGCTAATGTATTTGGTAACTGGTTATATGAGATCGATGATAAATATAGGGACTTTGTTTAGGATGGGAGCGCTGTAATTATTTGGTCGCTCTGGCTATATAGAAATGACAAGATTTTTAATAATAAATTATTTTCTAACTTGCAGGTTATCTACCGAAGCACGACTACTCTCTGTTTATAGACTTCTCTACAACGTGTGGAGTTTCTAGACTTGTTTCCGGATGGGTGTACACTCTTGGAGGATGGGGCGAGGGATATTTTCTCCCATCATGGATGACCGCGTGATCTGTAGATTGATCTTCCATAGCTCTAGGCATCTTAGTAAACAAAGCTTGATGTAAAGGGTGGCCTAGGTCCTTTGTTGTTTACTTTCGGTATCGATCGGCTGTGTACATCCTGGTTAGGTAGAGCGTAGGTGTAATCATTACTTTAATACTACTAAGTAATAAAGTGGCCATTTTTCTTAAAAAAAATGCATTTGACCACTTTCCTTGGTTGTTTCAGAATGTCAAAGCGCGGAGGACCTGCGATTTATTTTTCTTGCTCGAACAACTGCCTCTAGGGAAATTGGTGGACGCTTTGCTTATCAACCAGATATCTTGGTAGTGCTACCTGCAAATGTGATATATGGACAGGATGATTATTTAATTAATATTTTAAAGGCCCGACTAAATCTATTGTATATTAAAAGCAATATAAGAAAGATTTTCGAGGCCAAAATTTAAAAGATCAATATTTACGCAAAGCTGTTGTCACAACATACACAAACAAAACACGCAGGCCCTAATCCCGTGCTTCCTATATGTTTTACCAGAGTTTGACGATTCCGGACTGCTCTGGCTTATCAAAACACACGCTGCAGCCTGGCCACAACACGCTTGGCCGGCCGTCGGCTAGCGGGATCTCTTCCGGTGCTTCCGCACATGCACATACACGTAAAGTTTCCATCGCCCTCATGCACATAGCCATGCGATATCAATTCAAAGTTCAAAGCCAGGAACATGTGAAATGGTCTTTTCTATTACAGTATTTCATCTGTGATCTCTTAATTTGTACACATACAATCTACATAAAGATGGCTCAATCGTGATCGTTTGTTTCGGTGGCTTTGGCTATTGGAATGTAGAAAATGGTTTGCAGTAAGTCACGAGGCTCACCGTACCTATCAAAGAATCTATAAATAGGTTTAAAGTGTATACAACAAGTTGAATTCGTTGGATTCGAGCAGATTTGACTATCGACATGAAAACATCACATAGTGCGTAGATTTATTTCTTTCTCTCGCAATCAAGACGATTGGTACTCTCTTCGTTTCAGTTTAACAGGCATGTGCCTAGTTGAAGACAAACTTTGAGAACAATTTTATCAACAAAATATGAGATATATGCCATAAAACCTATACAATTTTGGTTTCATATTCAAAAGAAGTTCGCAACGGCGGTATAAGTTTTGTGACATATAATCATACTTTGTGTATAATATTCAGTCAATTTTTTGTTAAACTACGTGGACTGTGTCATGACCATGATCATGATTTATTTGCAGCCGAAGAAGAGGATATTCATTATGGTCTGTATCGCGTCCCTTGATATATATAGCACTCGAAATTTAGCTAGTATTACTTCTCCCCACCTCACAAAAAAAACTCCGATGTCCCAGATTACCACACTTTGACTATAAATCCATTGCTTTCTTCAAAGATATAGACTAGGCCGTTACTTACTATTTTAATAAACCGTCCTCCATTCATATCTAACCTTCATAAAGTAGACTTATATAATTTTATTTAATAAAAATATATTTAGGTAACTTCATCAAATAGCCCCACATATACTACCCCCTCCTGCCCTAATTACCTTTCGCAGCAATAGTTCAAATTAAGTGTTGTAAAAATGTCCATAATACGTTCCAAATTTGGCCTTAGAATTCGAATTTGAATGTGCAATCTTTGTCTTCCTCACTGTCCTGCCGCAGGGTTCGTCCCCGCGTCCTCCCCGTATGCCACCGCTCCACTTGCTGACACAGGGCTCCCATACCTGCGTCCTCCCCATATGCCGCCGCTCCACTTGCCGACAGAGGGCTCCCACGCCTGCGTCCTCCCGTTCCAGGGCCGCAGTCCCCCAGGAAACACGAGGATCTGTGACGCTGCCGCGGTCAAGCTCTGCCGGCGCCGCCGGCCGCGCCTGCGCCGTGCTCCAGCACCTCCGCATCGTCCATGCGGGGCTCATGGACCTCACCGGCGGAATCCCCGTTGAGACTACCAATTGCGCTAGCTTTGAGATGCTCGGGATCGCGTAGAACACATCGCCACTTCGGACATCTCCGACGACCTTACCCGCGGATCCTTATTCTCCGATCGCTGCTGCTCGCAAGGAGAAGCTCCTCCGATTGCGGCCGCTGCTGAAGGATCTGCAGTGAATATGTTGTTAGGAGCTGCAGAATTGAATTTCTTGACTTCCAATTTTCATGCGTTCTACCTTTTAAATAGCTCGGAATATGTGTAATTCTGTCTCTTGAGAACAAACATAAACATAGACTGGACAGGGTAGCAGTAAGCAATTGACAGTAGAAGTAAGCAAGCACCTGAATGTGGGTACTAACACCAGGTCAGAAGTAAATTTTGAAATGCATGAACTGAAATAGAAGTAAGTTATGCATATTAATCTTCAAGAAACTAGTGCAACATGTCCCGTGAGCTCTGGTAGAGTTTTGGTCAAAACTCGGTGCCTACGAGGCGGCTGCGATTGCAGTAGTCAGCCCTAGCGCAGTGCTATGAGAACATCAGTGCCGGCGGTCACACCGCGACACACTCGCCAACCAGGATGTCCACAACAGGTCTTAATGAATAGTTTAATTAACCCCATTAATTATCTTAATCAATGGCTAAAACAATTAATACTACATGGTACCATATGGTACTCAATGGTATCGGATGGTACTCTCCAATCAGCATAAAACAGCTTATTTATAACATTGAAGCTTTTATTTTTCGAAATGGAGTACGAGTCCTAGACTCTACATCATTAATGCAAAATTCGAATTTGACTAAACACTAATTGTGATTAATAAAGTGCGCACCTTAGTTGGTCATCTGTCACACATCGAATAATAGAATAGTAGTACAATAACCATAGGTACAGTACTACAGTAGTAATTAAGCGCGTTGGCATGGTACCTATAGTAGTTATTCTTTGCAATCACATAGTAACGACACAAGGATATAATATGGGGAAATCTTTTTTGGCTCTTAGGCTAACCATGGTGGGGAGTTTCATGTAGTAGTATCATTCATATACTACTATATGATACTTTCTCTATAATGCATTGTATCGCATAGTAGTATCATAATTGTATTTTATTTGTTGATTTGTACCTTAATGTAAAATTCTGTACAAAATTTATTTTGCAATATTTTTTTAGTTTTACGTGCTATCATAGGGTATCTATCTATGATATTTTAACCATCTCTTTTTTCATTAATTGTTGTGAAAAATTAAATTTTGCCAACATGACATGCATGATACTAACTATGATACTCCCACTCTAGTTAGCCTCAGTTACAGATGATCATATTATCTGGGCATCAAGTCTCAGTGTGATCCTAACTGTCCTACTACTTTCTGTTCTATATTGAATCGTATATGGACATATCGAACGGCCTTGTACCTATCAGGTGTTCATGCAAAATGGAACATGACGGGTGCATTTTCATGCTCCATGCAAATGATCCTGGACGGGTACCTGAGTACTCCCTCCGTTTTAAAACATAAAATGTTAGCCTTTTTATGAAACGCATGTATTTCAACGCGTTTTAGTGTGTAGTTTTGAAGTATATTAAGTGACCCTACACACTAAAATACGTGTATATACATGTGTCTCATAAGAAGGCTAAAACATCATATATTTTGAAATGGAGGGAGTAGATGGCCACAACTCGTTTTTTGTCCACTCAACAACGGGTTTGAAAATTGAACTCAATCGCCTGGCCATGGAACTGTTCACACGACAATGAATTCACATATATGGCATTGCAGGATCGCTGACTTACAATACAACGGTTCACCACACAGTTCAGAATTTTGTTTATCAACTGTGACCACTAAAAATACTTGGAAATATTTACTTACGGAATTTCTTTGAAATGGCTTTGGGAAAAAATAAACTTGATGGTGTTTGGTGATAAACTTGTATGATATTGGTCTTTTCCAAGTACACGAGTATTCCACATTGATATGTTGTAAACACGTGCGTTGCATGTGCAATACTACTAGAATGCTTAAACTACCAACTCCCAAATTGCCGATCACTTGGTTGGTACTAACTGAATTCACGGTAAACAAATGAAGGACAGTTCCGTGAAGGGCGGCCAGGAAGTACACGTCTCTTGGCATTTGCCGCCTCCCTTTGCTGTGTGTTTTCTGTCATTTCACCGTGTTTATCTCTTTGTCATGTTCTTTTCTGTGAGCTATGCCCTGTATTTTTCTTCGATGTGTGTTTACCTTCGTCGATGCCATGTCTTTTTGTTTTGACATGTGTTTTTAGAAAAGCACACGACATAGTCGTCCTTTGCCATGTTCCGGGCAGGAGGACTCACGACAAAGTATGTAACATCGGCAACACCGTGTTTTCCGGTAGTGATATGAGCTGTGAATTTATTTCTCGGATGCTTTCATTATTACATTGAAGACGAGGCCCTCGCATTTGCAAGGGCCACATTGCTAGTTGAAATAAAATCAAAACAAAGAACTGTAAAAACCTATACCGAGTGTTACACTGGACGAAGCATTATTCTGATAGTATTTGGCAGTGAGTTTGCCGAATGTCAGTCAGCAAATCCATTGTCAGTGCACTGGTTTTGTAGTGGATAGTCGGAGTGGGTTGCCTTATTGGCAAGAAGTGACTGGGTGTCAACACGCAGTCTAGTGGAATGCCGGCAAGCCGTTGCTCCATATGGTTTTGCTAAGTGTGGACGCCTCTAACACTGGGGAAACACGTATCACGCATTCGAGCAGATTCAGAGTGCAGGTTGGATCATGGAGGGAGCCGGGGTTAGCAGCTTTCCGATCTCCTCCACGAACCTGTCCATGGCGGGGCCGGGTAGGCACATGGGAATCACGATCCCGTCCTCCCCATTGGTGCTTTTGACCGGGATGAGGAAGCTGGCCACGCCTGGGATGGCGCCCACGCCGCCCTTGGCGGGGCCGCCGTATAAAGGCCTTCCCCACCCGAAGTCCAGATCGCCGAACCCAGCCTTGGTGACGTCCGACGCCAGATACGCGCGCACGACGGTGAAGTGCGGCCGGCCACGCTGCACCATCAGGTCCGCCACCGACCGCATGTACTCCATGTCCACCTGCCCCTTGGCATCCTTCACCAGCTGCACGGCGTAGCTCAGAGGCCGCGCGCACAGGTCCCTTGCGGCCGACACAGCCACCGCGAATGCGAACGCGTTCCCATAGTAGCCGGTCGGGATGACGCCATGCTTGCACTTTCGGCCGCCTCGGGCGTTGACGATGCAGATCATCCGCATCTGCTCGTCGGCGTCGGGAGCCAGAGCCACGGTACGGCACTTCCATAGGCATCCTGTGAGGACCTCGAAGGTGGTGGCGCTCATCAGGAGTCCCGGCAGCAGGTGGGACCTGATGGCGGCGACTTGCTTTGGTCCGAAGAAGAAAGAGCGGTGTGCCATGTCGTCGAGCGGCAGGATCGTTCCATTGGTGTCCGTCACCTCGTCGTACTCGAGGTGCGCGAAGGCAGGACGCGGCGGGTTCCGCGCCTCCAGCAGCTCGCGCCCCCACACCGGGAGCACCGACGGCACCGCAGCGCCCCGTGCCAGCTCTGCCACGGCGGCCAGGAATTGCACCAGGCCCTGCGCGTCTGCCATCGTGTGCATCAGCCGTACCGCCAAGATAAAGCCTCCGCATGACAGCCGCGTAACCTGCACGTATATAGTCACGAACCCACCCATGCGATCTGAACAAGGAAGACGTGGAAATACAAGTTACTCCACCTGAAAGAGGAGGAGCGGGCTGCCCAGAACTTGGGAAGAACCGGGGACATCCCAGAGAAGCTCCTCGAGCCCTTCAAAGGGCGGCTGCAAGGCGTCGCACAAGTGCTCGAGGCTCACGTCAGCGTCTGCCTCCATGAACAACACGCCCTCACCGGTACAGTCGACGGCGAGCTTTCGCCCCTGGAGCTCGCGCAGCCGGCCCGCGAACGGGTAGTAGTACACCAGCGCCCTGGCCAGGGCGTCCCGTACCACTGCCACGGGGTCCCTTTCACTCATGGATGCCTTGTTGCGGTAGAACTGGATGACGGGGATGTGGAACCGCAGACCGTCCTGGTCGTCAATGTCGGAGAGCCGCTTAATCTCACGGGGCGTCGGCCCCGCGGGAGCTACCAGCTCTGCCACCGTCCTCCGAACCTTAAACCTCAACGATTTCGCCGCCATGAGCACAACACGACGTAACGAGGAGGATGATCTAGTTGGGATAGAGTGTGTTGGCGGTTTTTGTTTTTCCTACTCAGACTTTGATAATGTTTTGCCCATTGCCCCGTATCCAATGTTTTAAATAGTCAGCTATAGCCCCACTATAGTAAAAGCCGAGTTATATAGTGTCCTCCACTAGAGAACTTAATTTTTTCTTTTGCAAAAAAAAATCAAAATTTAAGATTCAAAAAATCCGAAAAAAATACAGGGATATAGATAATGAATTATAATAAGCGCGTGCTGAAAATACATTGTATTCTCGCCTCAGCAAAAAAGTGAAATTTGTAGATCTTGATGTGAACATTGCAATTTTGAATGGGCCTCCATTTTTCAACAAAATCATGTTTCTCATTTTTGCAGCGCCCCAAATACAGAGTATTTTTGTATGAAAAAATTGCATAATTGTAGTTTGTACCATTGGCTACACGAAGATATTTGTTTCGGAAATATTTGATGTTTTCTGAAAAATTCAAAAAAGTCCTCCAAGCCATTTTCTGACAACTAGGGCATTTATAGGCCAAATGAGAGAAACCACTAATAGCCCCGTTAAACACGATTTATCTTTTATAAAATGTCCCATTAGCCGCTAAAATAGAGAAGAATTGGAGGAAGCACCACCTATACTTGTGTTGTGTTGAATAGTTGAATGAGTTGTAGGTCAAATCACATTTGGACCATTGATTTCCCACTTTATTGGCACACTGTAGCATCCCAATTGTCTAACAATGGTAATGCTACTTGGTCTAGTAATATAATGGCTACTTCCTACGTATAATTGTTGCATCATAATTATATCATGCTCATGTCATCATGCCACCTTGCATTTGAGCATCATATAAAACCCTTTTCCATTTGGTTCTTCTCTCATACACATTATTAATCGTATTTGGTTCTTGATACATTGCATTTGAATCTTGATTAATGCTTGATGCCCAAATTGAGTTGGGGGCATATCTTTTATTTCAACTCCACCACCTTTCTTTGTCACCACCTTATTATTCCACCTTATTATTCCACCATCCTAATTACCCATGGGCTTTTATTTATTTTTGGCATTTAATCTAGCTCATGTGGGTTAGTGTGGATCCAATCCCTTTTTCTTTTGCTTGGCCTTTATTCCACATTTTGGTAATGCATAGGATCATGCCATGTTATAATATTATTGTTTTCATAAGAATAAAACATGGCATTAATTATTTTTGCATGGGCCATGCAAGAGTACCATCACTTTTAGCCCATTTGCTTTTCTCTTTGTTTTAGTGGTCCTTTCTTTGTGGGATCATCTCTATCTCTCCACCATCCCCATGCTTCCAACAAAACCATGTCCCCCATCATGCATGATCAAGTGGGACCTTTTCCCATAAACCCCATCTCCCTCTCTTTTTCTGGAGTTTACCTTCACCTCACCTTGTTTTAAACTAAAAACCCCCACCCCTTCATCTTGGCTTGTTCTCATAAGCATGTGCTTAAAACCTAAAAACTCTAAACCAAACCCTAACCTTAGCTCTTCTCTCTTGTCCTCTCTTTTCAAACCCTAACCACACTAGCTCTAACCTACCTCCCTAGCTAAACCTAACTACACCGGGCCTTTCCTCCCCTTTTCTTTTTCCTTCCTGCCATGTAGGCCCCACCCCACTAGCTCTCTCTCTCTCTTCCTTGCCGAGGCTACCCCTCCATGCCATCCTAAAACCCTAAACCGAGCCTCCCTCTCTCCTTTCCTTTCTCTCTCCCTGTCGTGTTGGCCCCAGTCGCGCCTGTCCCTCCTTGTCCTCGCGCCGTCCCCACCTGGCAGCCTACTTGCCCATGCCCTGGCTTCTCACGTCGAGCACGTGAGCGAGGAGGAGGAAAAGTGGCCGAAGCCACTTTATCTCTACCCCGAGCCCCACGGCCTCTCCTCCCTCCCTCTCGCTTTTGCCTCCTTTCTCACGCTTCCTTTCCTCGCCCAGATCCACCCCAGGGCCCTGCCCTCGCCCCTCGTCTTCTCCACCGACACCAACCCTCTCTCGCCGGTCACCGCCAGTACCGCCGCCGCTCCCTCGTTCCTGTGGGCGTGGTTGACGTGGAGGTGATCGAGGAGGCCGAGAGGGATCCTCTACTTTGCCCCGTACCCGCCAGCGAGGAGGAGAAGCCCCACTTCTGCCGCAGTACCGCGACGCCGCCGAAACCCTAATCTCGCAGACGCCAGCCTCGTCATCGCCCTACTGCGCCCCAAGCCGATCCGCCGCCGCCAACCACCCCGCGCTGAGTCCCTCTCCCGCCTAGACATCCTCCGCCTCGCCGTTAAACCCTAGCCGCGGCAGGCGTTTCACCGAACGCTCTCGGTGCTCCGTCGGCCGCTGGCGTCTGCCGCCTCTGTGCCGCGCCACGCCTCATCTAGCCGCCTACCCCTCGCCTTACAACAACCCCTAGCTTCCGCAGTGGCTACCGCCTCCGCGCGGGTGCCCAGGTCCCTAGTTCGAGCCCCCGCGTCGCGCTCTGTCGCGGTCGAGCACGGTCAGCTCGACAGTTTCGTCAGAGAAGATCTACAGGGCGATGTGGTCGTTTTACATTTAGCCCCCCTTTTTATCTCCCGCTCAACCCGCGCTCCTCGAGGCCCCACCTGTCCGCGTCTCCGGGAATTTTACAAAAACGCACCCGTAGTTTCGTAGCCTTAACCCGCGGTCTGGTACGTCCCCACCTGTCAGCCTCTGCGTGCTCAGCCGCTATCACGTGGACCCGTAGCCGCTGGCCCCGCCTGTCATTCGCAGAGGCTAGGTACGCCGCGGTGAGAAAAACCTTTCTGTGCGCGTGTGTCCCAGCCAGCAGCTGGCCCACCCGCCAGCGACTAGGGCTGGGTCTGTCTGAGTATAAAACGTTTTCTGCTTTTCTGTCTTTAAATAAACTTTTCCATAATTGTTTAAATTCAAATTCAAATCAGATTTTAAATAACTTTTAAATTATAAATCCAAATAATATATGTTTTTAAATCAAAAAATGGGAGGAATTCAAATATGCTATTCAAAACACTTTAAATTTTCGAGATGAATAAAATTACAAATAAAATGCCCCTTTTCTTAATAAATTAATAACTTTAATTCTACAACTCCAAATTTGACAAATAATATGTCTAAATCGATCAGCACGACGAGCCCGTTCTATCTATGCACTCCTTGTTCTGAGTTAAAGCATGCATGCCATATTTATAAATCAGAACTGTTTATGACAACAAAATTGGACTAAATAAATAATAAAATGCTTTATTCTTGTATTCCACACCTCACCATGCCATGCTACTTTAATGCCATGTAAATTGTGCATCATTCATCATGGCATGCTTGTTTGCTTGTCGCATCTGATTTCATATGCTTGTGCACTTTATTTATGTTGGCCCTTGTTTGTTTGGTTCTTCTTCGAATAGACGCCCAGCAGGAGAATTACCAGGAATCACAGGAGTACTACCCAGATCCATCTCTCGCTTCAACTGAGCTGCCAGACAAGCACTACCACGTGCTTGCATACATATAGTACCCATTGCTTCTATCTTATTCTTGCATCATTGAGTCGTGATTGCATTAAATTGAATCCCAAGTACTGCATAGTCTTTATTTTTAAACCCCACCGAAGCTTGTTCCTCCATCCCATGAGCCATTACTATAGGAGTTGTCTGAGCCATGCGAGTCGTAGAAAAGCATGTGTAGGGTATGTGAGTGTCTGATGAATAATGAGGTACCTAAACAACTTAACATGTGTAGTAATGGGATAACTAATGAAAGAGGCACCGGTGGGCAATATCTGCTATTTGGTTTTTCATGCTCACTTGTGTCCCGTAGGACCCCGAGTACTTGATTCCTGTTCCTTGTTTATTCGCACTATCCACACCCGAAAGGCCTTATGGACCCCCCTGAGCCAGAGCCTGATTCATTCTTATTTCTTGGGGCCACAAAGTAGTTTGGGGCTTTATTACTATCCTGTACTTATGCCATGTTACTGCTTTATTTAAGATTGTGCGATGAGCACCTGTACTGTTTTGGATCGTGACACGTTTTCGCTGTATCGACAAGCCCAGTCACATTTTCGAGTTCCTAGTCGTTTGCCGCCATCCACACAAACCTTGAGTCCGTCTCGGAGTCAGCTAGCTTCGTCGCGGGTAGCTTAATGGGGTGGCCCCCTGAAATATTTCTGAATCCTGTGTTTGCTTTGTCGTGAATGCCTCGTTGGGTTTTGAGTTGGTTTTTTCGAGGTTGATCGAGTGTGTGTTGCTATTCGTGCACCCCTGCAGGGTAAATCTTTCTGAAAGCCATGTCTGCGGTTATGGACGACTTGGAGCACAATTTCTCGATCACAGACAAGTATAACTAAAGTACCGCTTTTAATTTGACTAAGTACTTGACTAGTAAATAGTGCAATACTCATAGAATGGTTAATAAAACTACCAAAGGATGGGGGTTATTCGTCCGCTTCCTCGTTGGTAAGCGAGGAGGAGGATGGATCTGATAATTATACTGTTATAACGGTTGTTCTTAATTTACGGACATCCGTCTATCATTGGTTAGGTGGATGGTTAGCAAGTATCTATAGACTTGTTAGATATTATCTTTTGCTGCAATTGCGTCACCCAGGTTGTGTCCCCTTTAGAGGCATAAAGACTTGCTGAGTACCCCTAGGGTCTCACACGATAAATTGTTTGATTCAGATGAACAGGTGTATTCGCAAGAAGGATACTGGGTGGAGGAGACAGATGATGTTGGCAACGATCACTCGGTGTAGAGATTCCGGGAACGGGGATCCGTGAGATCTGTGGGCGGGATGTGTTTATTTATGTGGCATCTTATGCCGATTTGCTTCTTATCCGTACTCGGACCTTGTCATATGTCTACTACAACAAGCTCTACTACGACAAGCTTTATCCGGCTCCGGTGATGGAGGGGCGAGGACGGTGGCGCGCCTTCGGCTCGCGCTAGTGGTTGTAGTCATCGCTAGATGGTCCAATGATCTATTTGTAATTTTTATTACTTTTGGATCTCTTTGTACTACTGTTGATGTTTTTAATAGATTGGTGGAATTTACAAAAAAAAGTACAAGAACGTGCCATTGCATTATAGGATATTCATTCCATCCGCAACTAAGTGTACTTTTAGAATTGTCTTGAATTAAAGATTTTAAAACTGACCTTTATTGTACTCCCTCTGTTTGGGATTATTAGGCCGGAGAGGTTTTTCAGGTATTTCTAAATTATTAGTTCGGAGTATTAAATATCCTAATTTCCAGCGCTCTTATCTTAGCCTTATCTTGGCAATGCCACCTAAGATGATTGTTGAGTTGGAGGAGAGAAAAATAAAAAAAAGACATATGTCTTCTCTTAGCTAAGAGATGATCTCTTAGCACGATATGTCTCACCACATATTTAGGGATATCTGTTGCTGGAGATAAGATTAAAAAAACCCATTGTACGTCAAGTTTTATCATCCTATCATGTTTACGTGGTATGTATAAAATAAGACTGTCTTATCAGCCATTGTACATGCCCTAATAAATGCATTCACTAAATTTTAGCGCCCACGCCGCCTTTTCTCTTCTCTATCTCTATCTCTATCTCTACTATCTATACTATTAAAAGGCTTATGGTCTTGATGGTAGGTCTTTTTTTTAGACTCTTTTACCCCTGCGAGTTTGGTCATATTACAGGAAGTGCCACCGCTGAATAAAAAACGCTTCAAAATAAATACTCCCTCCGTCCTAAAATGTAAGGCGCCTAAACTTTAGTCAAAAGTCAATATATTTTAAGGTTGACTAAATTTATACATAAAAATATAAACATTCACAATATCAAATCAATATCAATAGATTCACCAGAAAGTATACTTTCTCAAAATGTCCATTTTATACTGTAGTTATTCATATTTTTTCGTATAATCTTGATCAAACTTAGAAGATGTTGACTTTTGGTTAAATCTTAGGTGCCTTACATTTGGAGGGAGTATTTCCATATGCAGGCTGATCGATCGGTTTGTTCCGGGTGTGCACAACCAGACACGTGCAGGCCGAGTCAAGCTGTAAACAAGTCATGCATGCCGAGTTTATTTGGACCGCGAGTTTATTTGGACCGCGATCGGTCGGCGCTCGAGGCGAGGAAGGTGATGTATCGTTGGCTACGGGCGGGAATTACGGCAACATTGTTAGCAGAGGTTCGAGTTGCGTCACGCGCGTGGGACACAAAAGATCGTGGAGGAGGGAGGACGTGTGGTGTCTGCTTAAGCCTATGCGACTGGACTCCATGATTAGCGGCGGAGAAAACACAGTGCGGATTTTTTTTTTTTTTTGAGATGAACACCGTGCGGGATTGTTGGCAAGTAAAGCATGGGAAGATGGTATTTTCAAAAAACATGGGAAGATGGGCAACGTCATTGGAGCAGAAAAATCAGTCGGATATAAGAGGATGGATGGCTGGGATTTAATGTTCCTGCCATACGTCGTGCCTTTATAAGTAGTTTATAAAGGATAAAAGGATAACAATGTTATTCATTTAAATGGAGACCAATGTTATTTGCAGTCGTTACTACTCCCTTCGTCCTAAAATAAGTGACTCATTTGTATATATCTAGACACGTTTTACTATATAAAAGCATCTGTAGCAGACACCTCATAGGATCCCCATCCGCATAATAACCACCGTTTTGCGGGTTTGGATGAAAAAAATGGCCAGTCCAGACACCGCATCAGACCCACATACCAAAAAAAATTCCATGCCATCCAGTTTCGTTCCGCGGAAACCCCAAGCTCCCGGGTTGACGAGGTTGTACGAGCGCGACCCCCATCTCTTTCCCCGCGTTGGCGTGAATGAACATTCAGCTACTCCTCTTTCCCCCTTACCCCACCTCCCGCCGCCGCCAACACGCGCCGATGCAGATCCCGGCCTACGCGGGTCGTCCACTCCGATTCTGCCCGGCAGAAATACCCGCGCCGCCCCGCCGCGTCTGTTCCACCCGCCGAAGCGCCCGCATCACCAACACATCCGCCAAAATCGGCCGCGGATTCGCCATCGCCACAGATGCCTCACCCTCGGCAAGGTATGGCACTATCCCCAACTCCTCGTAGCCACAGATTCGCCGCCGCCGAGCTCTTAACTTTCTCGCCGTTGCACTTGCAGATGGACCCGTGCGCGTTGTTTTGTTGGAGGATTCGTCCTCCTCCGACGACTCCGATTTGGATAGTCCGAGGACCAACACGATTTTGGGATATGGATACACTCAAGGACATCATGACCACTTGTGTGATTCTACACAATATGATTATCAAGGATGAGAGGGGTTGAACTTATCATTTTTCTTTGATAATGTTGGCACCCGAGTCAAACCTTCTAGAAATCCGGATACTGTTCAGGCATTTCTTAAAACATACCGTCTGATTGAGAATGATAAGTCATCCACACAGCTTCAACAAGATCTCATTCAACACCATTGGCAGAGGCATAGAAACTAGGATTTATTGTTATTTCCAATCATTCGTTATTTGTTGAATTGTTGTTGTATCATTTGATTCATATTGACTCAAAAACATTTGTTGTAATTTGTGTTATTGTTTGTATTGTATGACAATAAACATTTGTTGTAATAATTCGGATTATTGTTCTATTGTATGACACTAAAACATTTGTTGTATCAATTGATTGATTGTTCTATTTGCAAAACTCTGCGTTACAGTTTTGTTTTGCGGACAGAAAAACGGTCGCGCAGCCCAGACGCGCCAAGCGCGGCCCGCATAACAACATATTTGAGACGCACCAGCGCGACCTATTTCAGCCTGCAAAACGCGTTTGGGGTGGCCTGGAAACGCCTATTTTAGGTTTGGGGTTTGGGATGTCTCCTAGAGATGCTCTAAATACATGCGAATCTACATAAAATTAAGTTACTTATTTGGGACGGAGGGAGTACTACTTTTTTAGTTTCATTGCTTAATTGTTTAGTTACACAGGGCTACATTATCCCGTAGCAACGCACACGTATTTAGCTAGTATACTTTAAAAAAAAAAGATAAAGTGTTCCGTCTTATGTCAATCCCTTCGTGCCGCATTGCTCCGCGTCGCAGCGCTCCGTTCGTCTCACCTACTTGGGCCAGGCACAACTAAACAAGCAGAACATGTTTCCTTGCCGAGTGAGGAGGCAGCCACTCTCCAAAATCCCGGTGCCTCCGGTCGTGCCGCGCTGCCTACCTCCGCCTCCCACCCCCGCGTCCAGGCGCCTGACCTCCTCGACTGAATCCTCCGGTAGTCCGGTGAGTCAACTCACTTCGTGGCTTCCTGCTGAATAGGCGGCCGCCAACGTCACTCATGGTGCCGCTGGACGGCGTGGCACACAATGTTAGGCCGCCAACGTCACTCATGGTGCCTGATAGACTTAGTGGTTTAATTTCCACTAATCTCTTACCTGGCGGAGGGCAGGTAATTGAGAGGGAATTGGCATTAAAATCCCATTCCCTTCCCAGGGGTTGCCTTTTCCCCATACCTGACGGCTGCACAGAGGCTGGACGCGACAACCGAACGCCGACTCCCTCTGCCGCACGCTGCCCGCGACGATCGCCGCCAGCTGCACCACGCACCGAATGCCGACCGCGCCGAACGCCGCCCGCGACAACCGCACGCGACGACTGCCCTGGTCAGATTTCCTCTGCTCGCCTGCACCTTCCTTCTTCCCTACCGTCAACTTGGATGCTCCGACTAGAGGAGGAAGAGAAGTACGACCTACATATCTGATCTCTCTTCACGCTGGCCCAGACTTTGATCTCTGATAATTATTTATTTATGCTGATGCATATTTTCAGTCTTGGTGAAGCAGACGAAAGACATAAGGTCTTCAAGGTTCCTACCTCGACATCGTCCCTAGGAACAACAAGGAATGGGAATTCAAGGGAGACGGTTTGTGCTTCCAGTTAATATATTGGACTCTTCTTAAACTTTTGAATTACTGCAAGTTTCAGATTGATATGCTAGAGCTGATGAGAATAGTGTACACAACGCGTTCGTTGAAATGACTGCACTGCATAACTTTTTGCTTGGTTGTGACAAAATAATAGGCAATGCTTAGTTGCTCACATAATTTCATAGAGTTGCTATAATCTGGACCATATAGTTCGTTTAACCGTAGGAGCTGATTGTGTTGAAAGAATAAGTGAGGAAGACATACAAAACAAAAGTGATTGATCATATTTTAAATAAATATTTTCAAAATACAATCACTTATCATCAGATCTTTCTGGCTACATATGAAAATAGTCACATGTGTGCACATTGAAGTTTTCCTCCTTACAAGTTTGATCCTTAAATAATAATTATAAGGAGTATATTGTTTCCCACGTGTGTAAACTGACCACGATCTTCAGTCGGTTAACTATTTAATGGTGCAAATGACTTCGCCACAAGCATGTTTAACAAAAATCGTAGATAAAAGGGTTTCGGATTACAAATTCCTCGTGCATGTGAAGTATCATGATGATGAGATTCCAAGAAGGGATCGTTTATGAAGGGTCAGAATTTCAGCGATGCGCCAATGCAATTATGCTCATCAATCATAAGTTTGGAAAAATAAGGTTGTGTGATATTTGCTTTAGGGATTCTTGATGGTGTCAATGTATCATGTCATTCGGATGTTTGGAAAATAAGCAGGGGCATGGGTGAGATCGTGGGTTGGGGCGACACATGGGCAAGGGACAAAGGCAATAAATGTCTGCAGCTCATTTAACAACAAAAATTCAAACCTTAATTTTGAATTTAAATATTTTCATATGATTATACTTTGATTTGGTACCATTTTCTTGTGTGTATGAGTAAAAGACTCATTTATATTTTGTTGTTAAAATTAAATATCTAGTTTTCGAAATACACATAGATCATGATAAACTTAGGTTACATGTGTGAGTACCTACCTCTAACTCATCACTAGATTAAAATTTTGATCACTTTGTCGGTTCAAAACAAAAGTTTGAAATTTAACCACATTTCCAAGTGCGTGTTATACGAATGGACATGCCCTAAATCTATCCTTTTTGTTTCCTAATTTTCGGGCTATTAGAAGTGTTAAAATCTTGTTCATCTTTATACCGGCTCCTATATTCTAGTAGTTGCAACTGCCTACCCTTCCTTCCCACAATAAGAGCATCTCTAGCAGATACCGCATCTCGCATCTCGCCCTGTACTGCAAAATAACCGTCAGTTTGCGGTATGAGGCGGAAAAAGTGGTTTTTCTAGATACCGCATATCGTACCGCATTCGAATTTATTTTACGTCTCCTCGCATATCGCCCTCCGCATCCCGCATATTTTTGGTTTCGACTGGTCTTTTTGCCGCTCCATACAAACACTCGTGAGTGGAGGCGCGTTGAAGATTCACGGCTCCTGTCTTGGAATCCTCCTCCGTCGCGTTCCCCACCGCCCCCGCCCCGTACCAATTCCCCAGTTCCCGGCCACTGCACGCCGGCGCCGCCCCCCGCTGGCGCCCGCCGCGCGCCGTCATCGCTATGGAGTACCCACCACGTCGCCCGCCGCCGTCAGCGCGCTCCTAACGAGCTGCTACTGTTGACGCCTCGCCGCTCGATCTATGACAGCATTGGTCCGCGGCCCGTCCGACCCCCTGCCAATGGACCACCCGTGCATCGGATTTGCACGCCGCCCGTCCGACGCCACCGTCCGAGCCGGTAAACCCTCTTGCTCCTACCTTCCTTTGTGTCAAGTTTCAAAATTTCTTAGATTTAGGATCTATGCGGCGGAGATTTTGTAGATGAGTTCTTCGTGGAGTGAATCATGGTGTTCTGCGACGAGTTCTACCATTCGGTTTTTGACGGAGGACTCGTCGTCCGATGAAACCGACTGGGAGGACCTCGACGATGACTAGGCGGAGGACCTCCTTCTACTAGATGTCATCGACGAACTGGAGGCGGAGGAGAATACACGAAAAAGGAGGAGGGGATCAACTGTCGGGTGATTGTGCATCCCGCGCAACCGTGTTCTAGGGCACAAGATGCTCATGCGAGATTATTTTGCCATGACACCAATCTACCCTACTCGAGGCCAACTGCCGCTACTTCACGCAACGAAGAAATTGTGCTGGCTTTCTTGGTTTCAGTTCGTACCAGAAGATCTCTGCCGCAATGAGGGTGATGGCCTACGGAGTGTCAGCTGACTACACTGACGAACATCTTCGTATTGGTGAAGATACAACCATGGCATGCGTGTGCAAATTCGCGAAGACATTGATCAAGGTTTTCGACCCAACGTACCTTCGAGCACCAAACGAGGAGGACACGAAGAGGCTCATGGCAGAGAATGAGAAAAGAGGTTGGCCGGGGATGCTCGGAAGCCTCGATTGCATGCATTGGAGATGGAAGAACTACCCAAAAGCATGGCATGGCCAGTACATTGGCCATCACCGAGATAGAACAATCGTGCTCGAAGCTGTGACCTCCCAGGACTTGTGGATATGGCATAGCTTCTTTGGTCTGTTGGGTTCTCCGAAGGACATCAACGTCTTGCAGAGATCTCCTTTGTTTTCGAAGCTAGCAAATGGAGAACAGTCGGACTGCAACTTCAAGATCAATGGTCGTGAGTACAATATGGGGTATTATCTCACAGATAGGATTTATCCACAATGGGCAACATTTGTGAAAACAATAAGTAGACCCGAGAACCCCCAAGAAGCTCATTTTGCAACTTGTCAGGAAGCAGCCTGCAAGGACATTGAGAGAGCTTTTGGTGTTCTTCAAGCTAGGTTTGCAATTGTCCGAGGGCCTGCTCGTTACTGGCAAAAAACATCTGAACAACATCATGACAGCATGTGTAATTCTACACAACATGATTGTTGAGGACGAGAGGGAGAAGAGGTTACCCTTGGAGTATGACAATGTTGGTTGCCGTGTCAAGCCTAGAAGAAACCCTGACAAGCTACAAGCATTCCTTGAAACCTACCAGCAGATTGAAAACAGAACTCGGTATTCCAATCTTCGTCAAGATCTTATTACCCACCGTTGGTCATGGCTAGGCAGGAATTTCCATTGAGTTTTCTTTGTATCCATTTGTTTTCCATACAAAACTCTCATTCATTTGTTCTCTTCAATTCTTCATTTTTAAATGTTGTTGTAAACTATAAAATATTGTTGATTTGTAATTATATAGCATTGATCGATTTGATACATAAAATCTGGATGTGTTGCTTAATTTGTTCTGCTAATATATTTTTGAGATCAATATACGTTTCTATTTTGCGGGTCGAGAAAGGCGGCGCGGAATAGATACCGCATACGCGTAACGCAAAACAGATATGATGTATTTGTTTCGCACTGCCGTTTTTCAGCCAGAAAAAACGGTTTGCGGTACACCGCATCCGCGGTTTGCAGTAGTGCGGGATGCAGTATCTGCTAGAGATGCTCTAATGACATGAGTAGTACTCCCTCTGTTCACAATTGCCTCGCGTTCTGGGTTTAGTCAAAGTCAAACTTTACAAAGTTTGACCAAGAATATAAGAAAAAACATCAATATCCATGATTCTAAATGCATATAATATGAAAATATGTTTTATGACAATTCTGATACAATATTTTTTACATTATTAATGTTGATATTTTTTTATAAACTTATAGCCAAAGTTTATAAAATTTAACTTTGAGTAAACCCAGGATATAATTGTGAATGGAGGGAGTAGCTAACATACACGACATCGAATCGACATGCAATAGTACTACTAGTGCCATGCCCGTTCACACCTTGCATTCACACACGCATAGATTTGCAGCCAGTTCACCCACGCGCGCGAGAAGAGGAACCGGAGGGACGAGGCCCTGATTAAAACGGGGTAATAAATGCACACGCGCCAAAAACTGCATGCATCGTGAAACTCCATGCTTTCTGAAGAGGGCTGGATAATCTGTACCGGCCCGCCTTCGTTTCCACAGGAGTAACAAGGTTCAACATTATACCGGCTCGTACGAATATTCTAGGAGCTGCAACTGTCCGCCTTTGTTCCCACACTAATAAGTGTAGTTAACGACTAATATTGTCAGAATTAAGTATAGTTGACACGTCTCTAACATATTTAATGCTGTAATAAATATGGACAAAGATACTCCGGGAGTAATCTCCTACACGCTGTCTTCATGCACAACAATTATTATTGAAATATCATTTTAAATATTTCCTCCGGTCTATATTATTGTTCTTAACTTTATCTAGATTCGGATGTATATAGTCTAAATACTTAGTTACTCCCTCCGTTCATAATTATCTCGCGTTCTGGATTTAGTCAAAGTCAAGTTCTGCAAAATTTGACCAATAATATAAGGATAAATATCAACATCCATGATTTCAAACGCATATAATATAAAAATATAGTTTATAAAAATGCTAATATAATACTTTTTATATTGTTAATATTGATATTTTTTCCTAACTATATTGTCAAAGTTTACAAAGTTTGACTTTGACTAAAGCTAGGATGCGAGGTAATTGTGAATGGAGGAAGTAGATACATCAGAATCTAGGTAAAGCTGAGAACAATAATATGGATCGGAGGGAGTATTCAAATCTTTTAATAGTATCACTTATCATCAAATCTTTCCGGTTACATAGAAAAATAGTCACATGTATGCAGATTGAAGTTTGCCTCCTTCCAATTTTGATCCTTAAATAATTATTACAAGGAATATATTGTTTTTTCCATCTGTGTAAATGCACCACGAGTTTCAATAGGATGTCTAAAAACCCGTCTAGGGTTCCGTTCCCTCGCCGGTGACGTCGCTGGTCCGCTCCGCCTCGGGTAGCCCTAAAGGCTTGGAGGTGTGGCGGACCATGGCCTCTCGCTGGCGGGAGGTTTTTCGTTCTTTTTTTAGCCTATTTTTAAGTGTCTTCTTCGGGATGTTGAGGCGACGACTACGTCTTGAAGTCAGAATAAGTCATCCCCGCTCTATCCTCGCTCCGGTGGTACATCTAGCAACGATGGAGGGCATGCAGAGTCATTTATCCGGCGGATCTCCTGGGATCCGGTCCGTTTTCGTGTTCGTTGGTTTATTTTCAGGTCATTCTCTTCTGATCTACTGTTGTTATCATTGGCGATGGTTGCTGCTCTGGTGCACTGGTCCTTTGCAGCCTTAGCACAACGACTTTCCATCTGTCTACTACAACAAGCTCTACTACGACAAGTTTTGCCTGACTCCGGTGATGGAGAGGCGAGGACGGTGGCGCGCCTTCGGTTCGCGCTAGTGTTTGTAGTTGTCGATATGTGGTCCAATGACCTATTTGTAATTTGGGATTTCTATTTTCATGCCACTGGTTCGTTAGTTGTACTCAGTTTTTTCCAGCCGCTTAGTTTTTCCTCATTTTTGCCCTCCCTCCATTCCGAAACCCTCACACGCGCTCGGACGGGGATGCCGTCAGGTCAAAGACTTGACCGTTACATGCTGACCGGTGGGTTCGTGTTGGGGCGGGTCGTGCGTTGAGCGTTATGTTACGTCGCCTCGACCGTTACATGTTGACAGGTGGGGTCAGGATACACAGCGGACCAGCCATCCTTATCTCGCTGATTATGGGGGACGTGATGTGGGACCATGTGCGGCACATTTGGTGGTTACGTGCTCCCTGTCACCTAAATTGGAAGTTTCTTGTTTGTTATTTTTATGATTGGCCTTTTTAAGAGCGCTTTTCTCCTCTCTCTCGCTAACAGTTGTGTTTTTTTTGCCCAAAAGGTAGCGAATCTAGAGAAGCTTCTCTCTTCATTCATTGTTCCTTTTGCCCTCGTTTTCCCTAATATGGTAGCAAATCTGGAGTAGCAAATCTAACCAGCACCATAAATAAATTCAGTAAACAGAGCAGATGTAGATAAAGCAGCTAATATAGGTTATATAGTATGGTACTTAGCGAGGTTCGACAATTAGGCTGCTTCGCAGCAGCGGACAAGTTCAACACAGATAAAACAAAAAAAGCTGCTTTACAGCAGTAGTAGATTAGTGGCCCCTCATGGCCTCTGCCAGGAGGGCATCCGTCTCCTCCCTCTAGCGCCTCCTCCACTTCTTGCTGCCCAGTCCATTGACCTTGGGCGCCTTGGGCTTGATCGGAGGCATGCGACCCTCCTCGATAGCAACCTTCTGGAGGTTGCGGAGGTGAAGACCGAGCTCCTGGTGCTTGGCTATGAAGCTGTGGACGTTCACGGACTCGCCGCAGGTCCTCACATCCTCGGCATGCTTTACGAGGGAGTTGAAGTCCGTGGGGCGGAGCCTCCTGGTAGGGCAGAAGGGGCACCTATAGATGTTGTCGGTGAAGAAGTTGTTGTACTGGCCGGACTCCAGCCTCCTCAGCACATGATGAGTCTTGGTGTCCTTGGACTCGTCGTCGCTGTGGACGTCGCTGCTATCCTCCTGTTGGAAAAACAATAGAGTGCAATACGGACATGATTGAGATACTTTGATTATCGGGATTAATTATTTTCATAAATTAACTGATTGAGATCTCCTGATTATCCCCCAAATATTAAACCAAATCGAATACTGATCCCAACTACGAACAGGGGGTTCAAATACGAATAGGGGAATTTATCAAAATACGAGATCTAACACAAGAGGATTAGCTACTGTAAAAATACGAACATCTGAGCCCTAATAACATACAGTCTAGCATCCAATGATGGGAACAGGGGAAGAATAAGGGAAGGGGAGAAAATCCTGGTTACCTACGACCATGGGTCGGCGATGCTGGTGTCGTAGGGGTTCTCCGGCCTTATGTAATCAACCTCCTCATAGGGGTCCCAGCCGAGCGGGTTCTGCCCGAGACCGGCGGGGGCCTCCTCGCCGGCGGCTACGGCGGATGCGGGGACGGGGACGGGGACGGGGAAGGCGACTGCCTTTGATGCCTGGACGGGGGCCTATATGGGGACGACGCCCTCCTCGCCGGCGGCCTTGGAGGCACTGATGGCCACCGCTCTATTCTTCTCCATCGGTGACGTGGTTGGGGTTTTCTTGGGGGTTTGCAGAAGATGATGGGACAGTGGAGATGGCTGAGTGAGCGAGTGAGTGATGAGTGAGAGTGAGGAGGCCTATATTAAAGGAGAGGGAAAGCGACGTTTCGTTGCACCACCATGTACCGTGTAACCGCGTACGCTACTGCACCGTGCACGGCCACACGTGTCCGCTACCGCCCCGTGCACCGTACACGTGTACCATGAGTCACGTTTTTTCCCTCGTGTCTAACCCTGGCGACTTAGTTGTGCTCAGCTTTGCCCTTGAGTGTAACACTGGCAGTTTCGTTGTACTCAGTTTTACCCTCTGGTACTAACACTGCCATGTACAATATACTCAGTTTTACCCTCCGGTGGCTGGTCAACAAAGAGTCAATGAATAGGTTTTAGCTAGCTAATTGAGTCATTTTATGCACAACAAATTCAAAAAGAGCAAAACATAGTGACATCTACCCAGAGAGTCTTATTATATGACCTGCCACCATAAGAAATGTATACAAACCAAGTTTTAATCTAAATCACCACTTCGCAAATCACCTACTATCTATGAAGGTTCATGGCTTTCTACTCAAGCCTCTTCCCAAAATATCCCTCTCCAAAACATAGTTTGTCTGAATGAGGCAATAATTGTCAAATTGGTATATATTTGAATTGCAAATAGTTTGATGTATGCCAAGATGTATTTTATTGTATAAAAGACGTATTTTCCATTTTTTAAATATTTTTCTATTTTCTATTTGAATCCCTTTGTCAGTCTTGCCTTTGGTTTTTAAGTTCTACTCAGTTTTGCCCTTGGTTCTTAAGTGCTACTCAGTTTTCCCCTCTTTTAGTATCAATCTCTCGCACTTGTGCTCATCTTTGCTGCTACGCTCTAATTGGTTGAGACAGTTATCACGCGGATCGTGCCCACCAACCATTGATCATCTGTGATCTAGCAGACAGGATAACCCCTATATCTGTCGGGAGGCACCCCTCTATCCATGCAAAATAACGAATTTGCCACCGGTACTTGAACTCCATAAACAAATGAACTTGAATATAATTTGAAGGGAACGTGTTCGAATGTGTATAATTTATGCATTACATTCCACTCTATGAAAATGATATTCTCTCAAGATTTTCTTAGCACAATATTATCACGTATTAAGTGCGATTTCAAAGAGTTAAAATGTGTATAATTTTCGTATATGCAAGTTTATGCATTACATTGCACTCTATGAAAATGGGGGGAGAAAATGATAATCTCTCAAAATTTTGCTAGCACATCATTATCTCATTATTAGGTGCGATTTCACAGTCTTCAAAGGTTTAAAATTTTCGTATACACAAGTTTATGCATTATATTTTACTCCATGGAAATGATAAATGATCAGGATTTTATTATCACAGCATTATTATGACCTAAGTGCGATTTCAAAGAGTCCAAAGGTATATAATTTTCGTATATGCCAGTTTATGCATTACATTCCACTATATGAAAATAATAATCTCTCAAGATTTTCTTAGCACAACATTATCACGTATTAAGTGCGATTTCAAAGAGTTCAAAGGTGTATAATTTTTGTATACTCCATGCAAATGATAAATGATCAGGATTTTATTAGCACAACATTATCATGTCCGAAGGGCGATTTAAAAGAGTCCAAAGGTGTATAATTTTCGTATATGCATTACATTTCACTATATGAAAATGAAGCTAGACAAAGGGCGTGGGTGTGGGGCTGGCTTGGGGTTCTATCTCGCAACACCAACCTGGGTAAGTTGTGGGTCCGGCACTCACGTGGATAAGCTCTGGGTCCGGCGCTCACGTGGATAAGCTGTGGGTCCGATGCTGGTCTGGATAAGTTGAGAGAGGTGTCCACTAAGGAAATCGACTGAACGCGGCCCCACTTGTCAGCATGTAACGGCAAGGATACACTACGGGACCCGACAGAACGCGGCCCTACTCGTCAGCACATAACGGCGAGGGTCCACTATGGGACCCGACTGAATGCAAGTAACGGCAAGGCTGGTGGACGACGAGTTTCAAACCATGTGAGAGTTCCGTACAAGTAGATAGGCAAAAGTGAGAAAAAATTAAGCGGCTGGGGAAAACTGAGTACGACTAACAAACCGAGGGTACGAAAATAGAAATCCCTCGTAATTTTTATTACTTTTTGGCCGCTTGGTACTGTTGTTGATAATTATTAATAGATGGGTGGTATTTCGCAAAAAAACAGTCAATGGTTTAAATGACTTCCACGTAAGCATGTTTAACAAAATCGCAAATAAAATCGTTTTGCATTAAAAAATCCTCATGCAAGTGCAGTATCATGATGGTGAGAGTCCAAGAAGGGATAGTGTATGAAGGATGAGAATTTTGGCCATGCGGCGACCCAACTATGTTATTAGAGCATAAGTTTGGAAAAGTAAGGTTGTGCGATATTTGTTATATGCACTCTTGATGATGTCAGTGTATCATGATCTTTGGATGTTTGGAAATCTAGGCATGGGTATGTTGGAGATCGTGGGTTGGGGCAACACATGGGTAGGGGACAAAGGCAATGAATGTTTGCAGCTCAATTGACAACAAAATTTCAAAGCCTAATTTTGATTTTAAATATTTTCATATGTGTCTAGTTTGATTTAGTACCATGTATCTTTTGTGTATGTGTAAAACACTAATTTATATTTTGTTGTTAAAATTAAATTTCCAATTTTGAAATACACATAGGTCATCATAAATTTTAGTTTAAGTGTGTGATGACTTTGCCAATTTTGAAATACACATAGTTCGTCACTAGATTAAAAAAATTATCACTTTGCCACTTCAAAAACAAAAGTTTGAAATTCACCCATGTTTCCAATTGCATGATATACGAATGTACATTTCCTAATTCATCTCGATGCCAGATCGTATATTCTAGTAGGAGTTGCCGCCTTCGTTACCACGAGTAACAAGGTTCAACTTTATACCGGCTCGTATGAATATTCTAGAAGTTGCAAGTGTCTGCTTTCGTTTTCATACTAGTAATAAGTGTAGTTAAGGACTAGTCTTGTCAGAATCAAACTTAGTGGACACGTCTAACATATTTAATGTTATAATAAATATCGACAAAGATAGTAAAGTGTCATTCCCACCATGTTTAGGTTAAACCGGTCTAACCGGCGAGTTATCTCCTACATGTATTCATGCACAATAATTATTATTTGAATACCATTTTAAGTACGCAAATATTTTCTAAATACTATCACTTATCATCAAATTTTTCTGGCCACATATGAAAATAGTCACATGTTATAGGAATGCACATGTCCTAAATCTATCCTTTTTGTTTCCAAATTTTTGGGCTATTAAAAGTGTTAAAATCTTGTTCATCTTTATACCGGCTCGTATATTCTAGGAGTTGCAACTGTCTACCCTTCCTTCCCACAATAATAATAAGTGTAGTTAAGGACTATGTCCCTAACATATTTAATGCTATAATAAATATTGAAACATATAGAAAAGTATCATACCCACCATGTGTATTCCCTTCATATTCTAGTAGGATAAACCGGTCTAACAAACGAGTTATCTCCTACGTGCAACAAACGTCTTCATGCATGAAAATTATTATTTGAATACCATTTAAATACATTAGTATTTTAAAAATACTATCACTTATCATCACATCTTTTTGGCTACATATGAAAATAGTCACACGTGTGTGCATTGAAGTTTTCCTCTTTCCAAGTTTGATTCTTAAATAATAATTACAAGGAGTATATTGTTTTCCACTAGTGTAAACTGACCATGATCTTCGGTCGGTTAACTAGCTAATGGTGTAAATGACTTTTCCACAAGCATGTTTAATAAAAATCGCATATAAAAGGGGGTTTGCATTATAAATTCCTCGTGCACGTGAAGTATCATATAGGTGAGAGTCCAAGATGGGATCGTGTATGAAGGATGAGAATTTCGACGATGCACCGACACAATTATGCTCTTCAATCATAAGTTTGAAAAAAATAAGGATATGCGATGTTTGCTTTAGGGATTCTTGATGGTGTGAGTGTATGATGACCTTCAGATGTTTTAGGCAGGGGCATATTGGAGATCATGGGTTCGGGCGATACATGGGTAGGGGACAAAGGTAATAAATGTTTGCAGCTCATTTAGTAACAAAATTTCAAACCTTAATTTTGAATACAAATATTTTCATATGATTCTACTATGATTTGGTACCATGTTTCTTGTGTGTATGGGTAAAAGACTCAATTATATTTTGTTGTTGGAATTAAATTTCCAATTTTTAAATACACATAGGTCATGATAAAACTTAGTTTAAATGTGTGATGGCCCACCTCTAACTCATCACTAGATTAAAATTATGATCACTTTGTCCCTTCAAAACAAAAGTTTGAAATTTAACCAGATTTCCAAGTGCATGATATACGAATGCACATGTCCTAAATCTATCCTTTTTGTTTCCTAATTTTTAGGCTATTAGAAGTGTTAAAATCTTGTTCATCTTTATACCGGCTCATATATTCTAGGAGTTGCAACTGTGTACCTTTCCTTCCCACAATAATAATATGTGTAGTTAAGGACTACGTCTATGAAATATTTAATGCTATAATAAATATGGAAACATATAGCAAAGTATCATACCCACCATGTATATTCCCTTCATATTCTAGGATTAGGTTACACCGGTATAACCGACGAGTTATCTCCTGTGTGCGACAAACATCTTCATGCACAAAATTATTATATGAATGCCATTTAAATACGTAAATATTTTAAAAATACAATCACTTATCATCAAATATTTCCGTCTACATACGAAATAGTCACATGTGTGCAGATTGAAGTTTTCCCCTTGCAAGTTTGATCCTTAAATAATAATTACAAGGATTATATTGTTTTCCACCTGTGTAAACTAACCGCGATCTTCAGTTGGTTAACTAGTTAATGGTGTAAATGAATTCGCCACAAGCATGATTAACAAAAACTGCAGATAAAAGGGTTTTGCATTACAAATTCCTCTTGCAAGTGAAGTATCATGAAGGCGAGAGTCCAATATGTGCTAGTGTATGAAGGGCGAGAATTTTGGCGCGCCGATGCAACTATGCTCTTCGAGAATAAGTTTGGGAAAGTAAGGTTGTGCAATATTTGCTTTAGGGATTTTTGACAATGTCAGTGTATCACGACCTTGGATGTGTGGAAAACTAGGCAAGGGTATGTTGGATATCGTGGGTTGGGCGACACATGGGCGGGGGACAGAGGCAATAAATGTTTGCAAATCATTTAACAATAAAATTTCAAACCTTACATTTGAATCAAAATATTTTCATATGATTCCAGTTTGAATTAGTACCATGTTTCTTGTGTGTATGAGTAAAAGACCCATTTATATTTTGTTATTAAAATTAAATTTCCAATTTTGAAATACACATAGGTCATGGTAAAATTTAGTTTAAATGTGTGAAGACCTAGCTCTAACTCATCACAAGATTAAAATTTTGATCACTTTGTCACTTTAAAACAAAAGTTTAAAATTCACCCACATTTCCAAGTGTATGCTATACGAACGCACATGTCCTAAATCTATCCTTTTTGTTTCCTAAGTTTTGGGATATTAGAAGGGTTAAAATCTTGTTCATCTTTATACTGGCTCATATATTCTAGGAGTTGCAAGTTGCAACTGTCTACCGTTCCTTCACAGACTAATAACAAGTGTAGTTAAGGACTACATCTCTAACATATTTAATGCTATAATAAATGTGGAAAAATATAGCAAAGTATCATACTCACCATGTCTATTCCATCCATATTTTAGGAGTAGGTTAAACCGGTCTAACCGATGAGTTATCTCATGCGTGTAACACACGTCTTCATGCACAAAAATTATTATTTGAATACCATTTAAATACGTAAATATTTTAAAAATACTACCACTTATTATCAAATCTTTCTGGCTACATTTGAAAAGAGTCACATGTGTGCAGATTGAAGTTTTCCTCCTACCAAGTTTGATCCTTAAATAATAATTACAAGGAGTATTTTTTTCCACATGTCTACACTGACCATGATCTTCAGTCGGTTAACTAGTTAATGGTGTTCCCCACAAAAAAAACTAGTTAATGGTGTAAATGACTTTGCTACTAGCATGTTTAACAAGGATGTCAGATAAAAGGGTTTTGCATTACAAATTCCTCATGCACGTGAACTATTATGACGGTGAGAGTCCAAGACGGGATGGTATATGTAGGGTGATAATTTTGGCGATGCGCCGACGCAATTATGCTCTTCAAGCATAAGTTTGGAAAAATAAGGTTGTGCGATATTTGGTTTACGGATTCTTGATGATATCAGTGTATCATGACCTTCAGACGTTTGGACAACTAGGCAGGGGAATGTTGGAGATCGTGGGTTGGGACAACACATGGGCAGGGACACATGCGATAAATGTTTGAAACTCATTTAACAACAAAATTTCAACCTAAATTTTGAATTCAAATATTTTCATCTGATTCTACCTTGATTTGGTACCATGTTTCTTGTGTGTATGAGTAAGAGACTCATATATATATATTTTGTTGTTAAACTTAAATTTCCAATTTGGAAATACACATAGGTAATGATAAAATTTGGGTTATATGGCTGATGACCTATCTCTAACTCATCACTAGATTAAAATTTTGATCACATTTTCACTTAAAACAAAGAATTTGAATTCACCCACATTTACAAGTGCATGCTATACGAATTCACATTTCCTAAATCTATCCTTTTTGTTTCCTAATTCTTTTAGGCTATTGGAAATGTTAAAATCATGTTATTTATTCCAGCTCGTATATTCTAGGAGTTGCAATTCTCTACCCTTCCCTCCCACACTAATAATAAGTGTAGTTAAGGACTACGTCTCTAACATATTTAATGCTATAATAAATATTAAAAAATATAGCAAAGTATCATACGCACCATGTATATTCCCTCCATATTCTAGGAGTAGGCTAAACCAGTCTAACCGGCGAGTTATCTCTTCCGTGCAACACATGTGTGCATGCACAAAAATTATTATTTGGGTACCATTTAAAAACGTAAATCTTTTAAAAAATACTATCAATTATCATCAAATCTTTCCGGATACATATGAAAATAGTTATATGTGTGCATATTAAAGTTTGCCTCCTTCCAAGGTTTAATCCTTAAATAATACTCCCTCTGTCCCAAATTACTCTGCGTTTTAGGTTTGGTCAAAGTCAAACATGTTAAAACTTGACTAAACATCTTCAACAGAATAATAATATTTATAATATTAATTGTATACAATATAAAAGTATGTTTTATGGCGAGTCTAACTATATTTATTACATATTTTAGATATTGATATTTTTTCTTATATTTATAGTCAAAGTTTATGAAGTTTGACTTTGATTAAAACTAAAATGCAGAGTAATTTGGGACAGAGGGAGTAATTACAAGGGGTATATTGTTTTCCACCTGTGTAAACTAACCACGATCTTCAGTTTGTTAACTAGTTAATGGTGTTGATGACTTTCCGATAAGCATGTTTAACAAAATAGCAGGCAAAAGGGTGTTGTATTACACATCCCTCGTGCAAGTGAAGTATCATGATGATACGAGTCCGAGACGGGCTGGTATATGAATGGTGCGAATTTTGGCGATGTGTCGATGCAACTATGCCCTTCGAGCTTAAATTTGGAAACTAAGGATGTGCGATATTTGTTTTAGGAATTCGTGATGATGTCAGTGTAGCTAGTTTACCGATAACACACGATATAATTACTTATTTGATAGAGATAATTGTTTATGTTCTCTCTTACCTTGAAGGTCCTTTAGTGTTGAACATAAAACATTTTTATCTATAAAATATACATATTTGCTATAATATATCATATGTCATATGATAGTCACATGTCTATTAATTAAAGTTTAATCAACATGCATGTGTCTAGAGAGTCAATTACATATTACTTTTAGAGGTAAAACTATGAGAAATTGTATGGTATAACATTTTCGCATGATGTCATGGGGTGCTAAGATAAGATTGTCTTCTTGGTTCTCATAAAAAAGATTATCATCTTGGCCACCACACACATGCCCTAACGTGTTTATATACAGAGAGAAAATGTAATATCTAATCTTTAAACGAGTAACCAATAATAACGTCTTATGGTATGTCTCAATTTTAGTCGCCTTCTATTCATATAGATCTAAAAAATCTCTATTTTGTAGTAATCTGTTCATAATTTTGGTGATACCTCCATTTAAATGAATATGGCATCCCAGTTTTCTGTATTTTTCCTTTGATCAAGAATTATTCAAATATATAAAAAATGTTGGTATAAAATTAGCATCATTTGACAATGTTTTTTATATGAATCCAATGATACTAATAATGTACTATATAATCAAGATATTGTTGCTCATCGTTTTCAATCAAAGTTTGTTTTGGGATGTGTGTGTGTCTTATTCGTAGGCACGGAGGTAGTGCGTATTTAGCTGACCAAGAATTTTATTACTTCCAAATGATTTTATAAATTTGTTCATGGTGATCTAAAAGTATTCTCATTCTCCTAATGATATACTCCCTCTATTTCAAAATATAAGATGTTTTTGCTTTTGTGAAACGAATGTATCTAGACGTATTTTATGTGTAGATTCACTCCGAACCCATATACGAAAAGACATCTATATACATTTGCTTCACAGAAGATAAAACATCTTATATTTTAAAAATGGAGGGAGAATTTACCTACACGCAAAATAAAATGAAATATCTACCTAGTGAAAAAATGCTGCAGTTCTTACCGCTTTTCTCTTGGATTGACAAGTAAGAAACTTTCGGTGACTGAAAATCAGCAAAACCTCATTATTAATGCAGATTAGATAATCTGTTGTCAAATGGTTCTCACGCGTCGTACCAATTTGTTTGTAAGTGTTGTTTCCGAAATTAATGGACGGAACAAACATGCTGAAGTTGGGAGTACATACAATGTCCTAGGTACAACAATTGCGACCGAATATTATTGATGGTTGTTGATTGTTGGCGGTTAATTGCAATTATCATATCTCTCCCTATCGGTTTGTTAGCCTAACATGTAATTTAAGAAACAAATTGACAGTAAATGTGATCCATAAAATATAAATTATATGACAGAAAAATTATATCATTGGAAAATTCTTTTAAATATGAATCTAATGTAGATAATATTTCTGAATATCATTTCTATTTTGTTGATCAAATTTATGGTCAACGTTTTTTTCCTAAACTACATGTTGACCTAATATGCCGGTATGGAGGAATATTATGAATGGTTATCAATACTTGGAAATACAGCTGTACTCCCTCCATTCAAATAAATAAGCGCACATGTTTTTCAAGATTTGTCTTCGACCAATAATTAAACCATTATTTTATTTATTTCATATAGAACTGGTATTATTAGATAATATTTTTCCATACAAATCAAACAATATAAATTTTATACTATATAATCAAAATATTGTCATTTTTAAAGAGCGAGTAACTCCACACGACTTCATCGTCATATAGCATGCACATAAATCTGAGACGGGAGTGAGCTCGCCCGTTGGTGTGTAGTGTTTTCTTTGGAATCAGGCCCACGGGCTGGAATACAAGCCATCTCGACTCTTCACGGAGATTAGTGATGAGACACCCCTCTTTTTTTTTAGAAATGTTTTTTTTTTGGTTAGCTAGAATGTTAACACGTTCCATACAAACTCTACATAAACACATGGTGCTGTTTTGCCCAAGTTTGAGCCGCCCGTGATGTCTAATAACCTACATAATGTTCCGCGCGCGCGTCTCTCTCTCCCCCCCGCCATTTGTAGTCAAAATGATATTTTTTTTTTCTTACTGTGCCCCAACATGCTACTCGTAACGTTCTCCCCGCACGCTGTTAGTGTCTGATACAACTAGTAGCGTGAGGGGGCACCCTTCTAGTTGAGTCAAATATTAGTAGTGTGCTCTTTAGCTACGGAAAAAATGTCGCTGCCGTGTAGGCAATATAATACGGCAAAGGCCTTCTGGAACACGGCAAGGCTTTGACGTGTTTATATACACGGCAAAGGCCACGTTTGTCACGGCAAAGACCTTTTGCCATGTGTTTTCTAAATAAGACATGGGAAAGCCTTTGCCATGTGTCTTACACGTCCACGCGGCAAAGTAAAGTAAGATAACGGTTCCCATTGGAGATGACGGCTATTCTTTGCCATGTGTCGTTCATAAATCCAACACGGCAAAGACTGCCTTTGCCGTGTGTCACCCATAAATTCTACACGACAAATGTTGTCTTTGCCGTGTGCTGTCCATAAATCCTACACGGCAAAGGCTGCATTTGTCGTGTGTCACGTACACGGCAAAAAGGCTACCTTTTCAAAATAAATTTTTAAAAAAAAGCAATTCTTTTTTTCAAACTTTTTTTGAATATTTTTTACTTGTTAATCTCTCGTATGGGATACTTTTAACTCTAAATATGTTTAATATTAGATCAAATTGCACTCATAATCAAACTCCCCATACGGTCACCCATCCTAACACTACTCTATCCCTAGCACGTTTAACTTCTTCGTTCCTTCCGAATGAGCTTCCGAAAAAGAAATCATACCTTGTTGATAATACTTTCATATCAATCATATTAACTCTTGGACCATAATGTCATACATCTCAGTTTTAGATTCCAAACAATTATTTAAGTACACAACAATGAATAAGTAATAATAATCTTGAATCCAAATAAAAAATTATTTTATTTTAATTTTTTGCCTTTTTCTATTTAATATTAAATAATTCATATATTTAAATCCGTAAATCGGAATTTGACAAATAAAATATCTAAGTCGATCAGAAAAATGAGAGGAATCCAAATATGACATCCATATCATATTTTGAACCTAAAAATTATTTTTGTAAAAAATCATGAGCATTAGATCATGTACACGTAGTTCATATCTGACTCACTTCCTACCGATTCGCTAGAAATTTGTCTTTTTCACCAGGGGTGGACGGAAAGGTTTTAAAATGTACGGTTGGGACATTGTTCATGTAAGATGGTCTAGTTTTTTTTAAATGGGGTGGTAGCATTTTTGAATTGAACATTTGGTGTTGCTTCACAAAACGCCCCGATTTTTGTGCTCCGAAAATAGAAATGGCTTTTCCGTACGACGAAAAGGAAAACATCCTCATGCAACATTGTTCGCCATCCCATGATGAACATGCATGCATAATATGGGAACATTAGCACAAACTATGTCGCGATTATGCCCATAACATCGATCATTTGAACCGAAAGCCAGGAAACCTCGAATGAGATAGGTCATTTTGTGAAGGTTTTTTGAGACATAATCAATATACCAAGTTTGAAATTTTTCCTCGTAACTATGTCACAAAATATGACACCACGCGAAGGTATCGTATTTTTTTGATTTTGTTTATTTAGTTATGGTCATTTGAAACTATCGTCAAACCCTAATCGAACAGAGGGAATGAAGATTCTTAGCTCGAGGCTGAGACTCGCTAAACTTGCATTGGATCTCTAAAAAAACAACATATTGTGAATCTAAAAATAATTTTTGTAAAAAATCATGAGCATTAGATCATGTATCTGCAGTTCATATCTGACCTACTTCCTACCGATTCGGCAGAAATTTGTCTTTTTCACTAGGGGTGGATGAAAAAGTTTTAAAATCCCCAGTTGGGACATTGTTCATGTAAGGTGGTCTAGTATTTTTGAAAAATGGGGTGGTAGCATTTTTGAATTGAACATTTGGTGTTGCTTCACAAAATGCCCCGATTTTTGCGCTCCGAAAATAGGAAATGGCTTTTCCGTGCGACAAAAAGGAAAACTTCCTCCTGCAACATTGTTCGCAATCCTATGGTGCACATGTATGCACAATATGGGCACATTATCACAAACTATGTCGCGATTCTGCCCATAACATTGGTCATTTGAACCGAAAGTCAGGAAACTTCGAATGAGATAGGTCATTTTGTGAAGGTTTTTTTGAGACATAATCAATATACCAAGTTTGATATTTTTTGTCCCAACTATGTCACAAAATATGACACCACGCGAAGGTCTCGCATTTTTTTGATTTTTTTGATTTAGTTATGGTCATTTGAAACTATCATCAAACCCTAATTGAACGGAGGGCATGAAGATGCTTAGCTCGAGGCTGAGCCTCACTAAACTTGCATTGGATCTCTGAAGAAACATCATATTGTGAACCTAAAAATGATTTTTGTAAAAAATCATGAGCATTAAATCATAAATCTATAGTTCATATCTGACCTACTTCCTACCGATTCGGTAGAAATTTGTCTTTTTTACCAGGGGTGGACGAAAAGGTTTTAAAATCCCCGGTTGGGACATTGTTCATGTAAGGTGGTCTAATATTTTTGAAAAATGGGGTGGTAGCATTTTTGAATTGAACATTTGGTGTTGCTTCACAAAATGCCCCGATTTTTGCGCTCCGAAAATAGGAAATGGCTTTTCCGTGCGACAAAAAGGAAAACTTTATCTTGCAATATTGTTTGCAATCCCATGATGCACATGTATGCACAATATGGGCACATTATCAAAAACTATGTGGCGATTCTGCCCATAACATTCGTCATTTGAACCGAAAGTCGGGAAACCTCGAATGAGATAGGTCATTTTGTGAAGGTTTTTTTGAGACATAATCAATATACCAAGTTTGATATTTTTCCTCCCAACTATGTCACATAATATGACTCCACGCGAAGGTTTCACATTGTTTCGATCTTTTTGAATATTTTATGCCTGTTTTAAACTATGATCAAAATGGCGAGCATGAAGATTCATATTCAACATAAATATCTAATATTTGAGTGCAGATAGATAGATCTTATTTTTCTACAAATTTTGATATATTATTTCTATTTTTATGAATTAGAATGATTTTTTTATGATTTTCCTAACAGTAATGTGATAAAAGGGAAAAAAAGAACTTTGCCGTGTATACCGCGGAATACACACAGCAAAGGCCCTTTGCCTTGTATACTGTAGAATACACACGACAAAGACCTTTGCCGTGTATACTACGAAATACACACGGCAAAGGGCAGCCGAGGGCACACGGCAAAGAGGCCATCGTCTGTAGCCGTTAGCTCATTCCCGTCAAGTGGACCTGTGGGTCACGGGTCCCACCTCGTTGCCGTGGTGACACCTATGCCGTGTGTCGCTGTTGACTTGCCGAGTGTTTTTTCTCTGCCGTGTTCCTTTGTAGGTCTTTACCGTGTATATTTCTTTGTCGTGTTCTTTTTCAGAAATTTGTCGTGTTCGCGTACTTTGCCGTGTACTTTTTAGGTTGCACACGGCAAAGACAAACTTTGCCGTGTTCTAATCCATTTAGCACACGGCAAAGCCGTGTCTACACGGCAGCGGCATTTTTTCCCGTAGTGTTACTAGGAATGCCATCAATAGTATTTTTTGGGATTTTATTTTTATTTTGCATTGGTGTATTTCGGCTGATGTGGCAGCATATTGTTACAAATAGTTTGCAAACAGTAGAGAGTATTTATACATTAGAATCTATATATAGTTCGCTAATAGTAAAAATTACTAATTAGTTCTTAACATTAAAACTGAAATAGAGATAAGAGTGAGCAAATTAATACAAGTATCGGTCGAGTAGCTGGCTAGAGGTTTCATCATCTAGCTAGGGATGCATCTTAAGAAAAGAAGTAGTTAGTTCACTATCTGAACTATGAACACATACAATGGAAACACAATCCCCATGAGCAAGACGTGGATTATTACATTCTTCATCTCGTTCTTGTTCCTCTCTCCCGCTAGCAGGAACTTCAAGAATCTAGCTTCTGTATCTTTTTACCCTTATACGATTTGTGGTTGTTGCATGAGAATGGTTCACTTGCTCCTGAATCTCCGACCATTCGCTGTAGAATCCTGAAACCTTTCCTCTGTACACAATATACCACTTCTTCGTATATACCCAAAACATATTCGTCATAATAAAATTCATAGATAATATGCAACATAATATTATGCAGTGAAAAGAAAGAGTTCAAATGTTCGCAATAAAAGCAACATAATTCAGTAAGAATGCATGATTCATAACGCAAAAGCATCACAATTGATCGTTGGAAACTAGATCTAGGAAAGTTTAGGAATAAAGTTTACACCACAAGTTCATCGTACCAAACTAGAGATGGCAAGTTTAGGAAGAGCGCTAACAACGCTAAGTTCGTTGTACAAATTAACCAACAAAGTACTCAACAAAAAGCATCTCGATCTAATCTCGTTAGGAACCGGAGATAGCCACCTATCGTGTTGAATGACATGCTTGTAGATAACTGACGCAAGCATCTGCTAGATGCGATAGAACCCCAAGTCTAAGATTTTTATGTTATTGATGAAGGAGTTCATCATGATGGATCTTGGCCTTGACATTATCGATGTGTTGGTGCTCTATCTCGAGCACCTTTTTTTTGCAAAATTCCACCAATCTATTAATAATCATCAATAGTAGTACAAACAGACCCAAAAGTAGTAAAAATGACAAATAAGTTATTGGCCCACCTAGTGAAGACTACAAACACTAGCGCGAGCCGAAGGCACGCCCCCGTCCTCACCCCTCCATCGCCGGAGCCGGGCAAAGCTTGTCGTAGTAGAGCTTGTCGTAGTAGACAAACGGAAAGTCGTCGTGCTAAGGCCACAAATGACCAGCGCACTAGAGCACCAATGGCGACATTCGTAGATCGGAGGAGACTGGCCTGAAAACAAACCTACGATCATGAAAATGGACAGAATCCCAGAAGGTTCGCCGGACAAACGACTCCACGTGCTCTCCGTCGGTGCTAGATGCACCACCGAAGCGAGAATAGAGTGGGAAGGACCTTCTTATGACTTCAGGACGTAGCCATTGCCTCAACATCCCGAAGAAGACGCTAAAAAGCAGGAGAAACAAAGAACAGAAAACCTCCCATCGGTGAGAGGCCGTGGTCCGCCACACCTCCAATGTCCTAGGCCACCGGAGGCGGAGCGGACCGGCGGCGTCACCAGTGAGGGGTGTGGAACCCTAGATGGGTTTTACTTCTCTTGTCGCCTCTCCCTGGCGGCGGTAGCGTACGTACCGGTTCGGTTCGTTATCTCGAGCACCTTAAAGATGTCGTCTCCATCCTCCCTTTGGTGAGGAAGGCATCGACATGGCCTGTGCTTGTAAGGGTCATGGGGACCCTGGTCTACACATGTCCGGCATCACTAAAGCCCATTCACCTAACAATATAGCTCCTCTTGTCGCATTAAGACAACAAGCTCACATTTGAAACTTGGCTCTGCTCGTTAAAACAACAATCTCAGATTTGAAACTCAGATCGACTCGGTAAGCTCGCGAGTAGCTCGTTTAACTCATTGAAAGTTGCGAAAATGATTGCATATAAAAAGTTAGTAGTTCTCCTACTAATTCAAAACTAGAACAATGATAGTTCTTACATAAATCTACAAAAGCAACATCAGTGAATAATATAGTAGCACTACACTATTACAGGTGCAAGAAACATTAGCAGTTATCACTCATCTATGAAAAATTCCAAACTGCATATTTGAACGAGTTTAACGAGCTAAACAAGTGTATCTAAATGAGTTTCTTGTTTAGCTTGGGTGAAGACACAAGATCAAATCTAAAAATAGGTTCGACTACTTAGACATCGAGCTCGAGCCGAGTCGAGTGATGTTACGAGCTAGTTATTAAGCTCATGACTTTCGAGTTATAATTCTAGCCCCGGGCCCGAAGTGTTGTTGCGGGGAAAAGGGTAAACTTGCCTTTTTTTTGGATGTGCACCAGGCCGTACCAATAAGCACCTGGGTGCGGCACGCTTCTTTATTAAACATTTTTTTTTCCTTTTTCCCATTTCAATTTTCAAAAAAATGAAAAGGACGAAAGTATGGGTTTTGAGGCAGATTTTAAAATGGCACAAACACGTTGGAAACTTTTGGAGGCTCCCTGAAAATTACAAACAAAACATTCCAAAATATTTGGAACAAATTTAACTTGGATTTAAAGTTTTATTTAAGATACTATGGAAGAGAAGAAATGTTTGGTTTAAACGCTACAGATATGGTTGCAAAAGTAGTTTAGACTTTAGGGCTTCAGCCAATGTGACTTAGCGTTTAATGTCATTAAAAGTTATGTAATGGTTATGTCGAATTTATGCACCGGACACGATGGTGTGATGATAAGAGCAAGTATAATAAGGTGACATCAGCTGGCTATAAGCCATTAAATAGTATATTTGTGCTGAGTTAGAGGAGAGAGAAGAAGAGTGTGCTCTCATGCAAGAGTTAGCTCTAGCACGTGCTCCTAGACAGAGAGTGAATGATGGGCCAAGTATTGATAAACTACTAGTTCTATAGCTTGTTATTGTACATGTTGGCTGTTGAGTTGACTATAGATGACATGCCACTACCTTATAGCTAGCTGTTGGCTATGCTATTGTCCTTGCTCTAAGAGCAAGTTCAATAGTGTAGCCAATAGTTGGCTATAAGACATTACGACGTCATCTGTAGCCAGTCATTTAGCTAACATGGACAATAGTTAGTTATATATAGAGATGTGCTATTTTATTGATATACATGGCTCACCTCTCATGCAAAAGCGCATAGGAGCACGTGCTAGAGTTGACTCTTAACATCTTCTCTCATTTTTCTCTCACCTCCAACTCAGTACAAATATTATATTTTAACTCTTATAGTCCGTTGTTGACGTGGCTCGATTGTACTTGCTATAAGCCATACCTCGGGATGGTAGCAGCTGGGTGTCTGCACTGTAAGACACATGGCGTGCACTGGGAACGACAGGGCAGAGCATGGATCTGTCGTGAATTGTAGAATTTTACTCAATATTTCTTTGAGAGATGATTATTTGAGCAGAAGCTTAGGTACACAACCCTATCTCGGATGGTTCATTGGTGTACCCAGATCAAAACTAACCTAATTTTCTCTCAAACAACTTCTCTTTCAGTATCTCTCACACCATAAAGAATTTAAATTTGAAACTTTGCAGTTTAGTATTCTTCTGACACTGAATGCCTATAGTAAATGTCAATTGAACGAATTGTTTTGAATTTTAATTTTTTGAAAGTTTTGAATTTCATAAAAAGTTCCGAACTATTTTTCTACCTGTAAAGTTTTTGTGAGCTGCAAAGTTTCTACTCCCTCCATACCAAAAAGGATATCTTAGATTTGCTAACATTTGTACGTATGTACATACTAAAACGCGTCTAGATTCATTCAAATTTAGATAAATTTATGACATCTTTTTTAGTACGGACGGAGTATAATATTAGGTGCCATGGGTTCGTGGAGGTGGTGGTTTGGCTCCCAGGTGCAATTGGACATATTACAAAAATATATAAAAAATAAATTTTAAATTGTCAAATAAATCCGAACAAAAATTTTACATATATATTCAAACATTCTATGCCCGTACCCAAGTTTTCAGAAAGAATGAACATTTTATGTTGCTTATGTAAAAAGACAAAATCATGCTCGCGAAGAGACGCATTGGAGTACTGAAATTTGTCTTTTTTACATGGGATATCTAAAATGTTATTTTCACCCGTAAACTTGTGTACAAACATTCAGTATATGCATGTACACACAAATATTTGTTTCTAATTTTTTTAATATTTTAAAATATATTTTCACACAATGGGTTCATTTGCACCCGTGAGGCGAATTGGATTTCCGATAGGTTCGTTCTTTTTTTTTCGAGATTTATGCTAGCTGTGACGAATGTCCGCAACTGAAATAGCGAGGGAGAAATCTCGACCGTTGTTACATAGAAGATGTTAGATGCGCGTTACCTACAAATAGATGCCGACCGTCATACCACATGGCAAATGTGGTCAGTTTATCTCGAAAGCGAATACTGTATTTAAAAGTTGACAACCTCAATTAAACAGATGGTGAACTGGGTGCAAGTGCTAAGGAAGCACTTCGTGGCTCGTCTGGCCACGAACGCCGGCCTCCGGCAGCACGCCGTCACCGTGGACGATACCGGCACCGTAATCAACTTCTGGCTGCCCAACCAAAACAAGGAACCCCACAGGAAGGACAGGCAACGGAAGAGGAACCACCCCGTGGTGCTCGTGCACGGCTTCGCCGGCGACGGCATCATGACGTGGGGACTCCAGGTGGCTGCCCTCGCCAAAGCCGGCCACGACGTGTACGTCCCCGACCTGCTACACTTCGGCGGCTCCACGTCGCCCTCGCCCGACCGCTCTGTGGGATTCCAGACGCGGTGCTTGGCGGCGGCGCTGCGGAAGCTTGGCGTCCGCATGGCTGTCGTGGTGGGGTTCAGCTACGGCGGGTTCGTAGCGTTCGAGATGGCGGCGACGAACCCGGACCTAGTCCACTCGGTCGTCGTCTCCGGCGGCACCGTCACGTACACGCGAGCTATGAAGGACGCCTTGCTGGGGAGGCTCGGGGGCGCCCTTTCGTTCACGGAGCTCATGCTGCCGGAGTCGGCCGGCCGGCTCAGGGCACTGTTCTCGGCCGCCATGTACATGAAGCTGTGGTTTCCATGGCGGCTTCTCGAGGACTTTCTCAAGGTCAGTCTGTAAAGCACCTGTTTTTTCCTACTAGTACAATATAGGTCCTATATAAGTTTTATTTTACATCTAGCTCTTTTTTGTTTGAGAGGTGCATCTAGCTTTTCTAAGTCCGATCAGTTTTATAGAAAAAACATTATTAGTACAATAAACCAAATAAGTGTCAAAGTATTCATCGAAAATATGTTTTAATATCTTCATTTGATGTGCTGTTGTTTGTTTGTCTTTAAGTTAGAAGATACCATCTGTGCTCCTTTTCTTATCTGCTTCATTGTGCAGGCTATGTATACCAACAGAATGGAGAGGGCTGAGATGCTCGAAGATCTGGTCCTCGGGGACAAAGGGACATCTACCCCTGATTTTCAGCAGGTTCTCAACTCTGTTGTCGGTGATAGACTGCAACTACCAGCTTATAATAAGAGATACTCCCTCCGTTTTAAAATATAAGATGTTTTACCTTTTGTAAAACTAATGTATGTAGACCTCTTTTAGTATGTAGGTTCGGAGAGGTTCATAGTGAACCTACACACTAAAAGGGTCTAGATTCATTAACTTCACAAAGCTAAAACACCTTGTATTTTTAAACGGAGCTAGTATGTTGGTTCTTCAAAAAAAATAAGGGATACATCTCGCTTAAATCTACTAGGACTTTTTTCTATCTTAATCCATGATGCTAACCATTCACCTGATATTGCTTTCCCAAGTCTCAACTACGAAATATTGAGATGGCTGAGACATCAAATGGCACAGATCATCAACTTAGATGTACTTCCTCTGACTAATTAACGTTCTCAACGTTGTCTAGATTCGGATGTATCTAAGCATGTTTTAGTGCTAGATACATCGAAATTTAGATAAATCCGAGAACATCAATTAGGATCGGAGGGAGTAAAAAACTCTCACGCTTAGCAACGGTTGTGTTTAGATCAACATTTTGCACATGCCAGAATAATGAAGTCCTAATAGCAACTATAGCATACCGATTATATATCCGTCCATTAAAACGTGTATAAGGGGAGCAGAAAACCAGTTTTAAGATGTGGCGTGGGCTCCGGGGGGAAAATAGCCCGCAAACGGCGACAATAGACAATAGTTTGGACATCCAATAATTGCAACCAAAGTGGCCCAAAATATGCGCAATTAATCACCATCACGCCGAGAAGGCCAAATCAAGCAACACTGTCACCACCACCGCTCATCTCAGCATCGCCATCACCACCACCACTCGATGGAGCATCACCAACACCACCACCATCACATTCACTACCACCGCCACTAGCCGCCCCATCCCGACCATCACTACCACCTCCGGGCAATTGTCTTCTCCGTTGAAATATCTCCGATCTTGCCATATCCCACCACTCTCTTGTGAAGGCATCCATGGAACTTGTATCTATCATCATTGTCTTGTTATCCTCAGCAATGCCCTCTTCCTTTTCCTTCTTTTTCTGGGCAATGAGCTCTACCATTGACTTCTCCTCGATATAGTCTCCTCTCCTCCAAGGTGGACATGCGCTTTGCATCTTGCAGGAGTGCTTGCCACCTTGCGTTCTTATCTTCATGCTTCTTCTCGGCCATCATCATCTTTACTTACATTATCTTTTTCATCGATGATTCCTTTCATTTCACCATATCATCAACTTTATCCCTCAAACTTAATGCCTTAGCTTGCTTCCTCATGTTCTCCTATTCCTTCTTATTTCTATCGGGTTTGACCTTGTTTTTCTTCCCTTCAGCTCATCACTATCATCACCATCTAGTCAGACGAAAGCCCATTTCTTTGGTGGAGCTTCTTGCTCTCTCAACTTCCACTTCTTGCTATGCTCAAGCAATTTACAACAATAGTGAAGCAGTTATGAAAAATTGCACTCGCTTATCGTTCATCTCCCCGGTGTAGCTTCAGTAAGGGCACTTTTATGGAGCCCAGCTCTCCATGTGGCTGTGCGCGCGGTCATCGGGATGGAGACGACGCGAGGAGCTTGGAAAACCAGAACTGTGGCGGTGTCCATGCACTAGGAGAAGCAGATCTGATCTGTTAGGTGAAGCTTAGGGTTTACTTTTTGTACTCCCTTCGTCTCAAAATAGATATTGCAAATTTGTTAAGGATGTATCTGGTACTAAATAGTGTCTAGAAATACATCCAAATTTAGATAAATATTCGACATCATCTATTTTGTGACAGAGGGAGTACTTTAGATAGCTGTTCGGGTAAAACGTCCGGTTAATCATGAAAATAAAGCATAAACTATGATTTGGTCTCGGACTTGTTCCGGTAACATCACGACACACGTGCTTGAGTTGCAAGGTGAGTAGCAGAGGAGCATGGACGTACGGTAGAAACGGTCCCTTACTACCGGCGTATAAATTTAGTCAAAAGACTAACGGTGCAAAGTTTGACCAAGTTTACATAGAAAACTATCAAAAACTAAGATACTATATAGCTATAATATAAAATTTATTTCATGATATATCTTATAAGAATGAAATTGTAGAGGTATATATTTTTTCTAAAAATTTGGTCAAATTTTAGATTGTTTGAAATTTGACTTAATTTATATGCACTGTATTGTTGAATGGAATGAGTATATATCAGCCCTGCTCACTCTCCACTAGGGTTGAAAATGGTAAGGAAACTTTCCGTTCATTTTCGAAGAAAAAAGAAATGGAGAGCTAAAAAGGAAACGGAAACGACATTTTGTGGAAAAGGAACGAAAACGGAATATTTTAAACGGAAACGGAAAAGGAAACGGTGGAGCAATTTCCGGCGAAAACGGAAACGGTAAGGAAATTCCGGATAAACAAATATGAAAACTTTCTGAAAATATAACCAGCCAAGCCCATGTACGAGTTAGTACTTTGCATCAGTGATTTCTCTTGCGCTCGTTGAGTCATGGAATATATGAAGGGTCTATGTAATACATCGAACCAACCCATGCAACATACTAACCAAGTGAGTGACGTAGTGTTGACGTGAAACTAATTATGTGAACTTGTGTGCTTGTTGTAGTGTTAAATTATGTGTGTTACTGTATATTCAATAGTCGCTTTTCAAAGTTGTGAGAAATTCTTTGTCTGGTATACGTTACTTTTAATTTATATACCATGATATTACATCATTATTATATTCCGATAAATGTCCGTTTTTATATCGTATTCGTCTCGTATCCGTACCATATTCATTTCCGATGATTTCCGATTTCGTGTTCGTTTCCAGAGTTTTCCGTTTCGTTTCCGATTCCGATAACACAAGAGGAAACGAAAACGATAACGTATGTTTTCGCCCGTTTCCGTTCCGTTTTCAACCCTACTCTACACTATCACTGTGGAATTGAACCTAGTCCCACCTTGATTCGCAAAAAAAAACTAGTCCCACCTCTTGTCACCTTTAAGATTTTCCACAAAAATATTTTGACCATGGACATAAATCTCACAAATTCTTGCCTAAAATGTTCACAATTGTTCAACTTTTTTGTAGCGTTACGCCACATCCGTAATATTGCAGCACCACAAAGAGCTCGGTGTCCCTAAAACTTTTTATTGGCATCTCTACGGACACAAAATTTCTTCTAATGCTCCACTTACATCTCGTGTCACAAATTATTGTTTTTACTATTTATATTTCTTGTAAGTAACTTACAAAATGTTGCATATCGATGATATCTTTTCAAAATTTCACAAAGTGAAGTTAACAATCATTAATTGTAGTATTCATGAGCAACGGGTCAAATTTATCTAAGGTCTTTCACAATGCAATATTTATTAGCACGTTATCATAGAATATACATCATCTTCAGAGACAACTAGTCTAATGCATTGTTTCTTAAGGGGTATATCTAAGAGGGCTTACATTTAGATTTTGACTTTATGATTGTTTGCGGTTGTATGTTAATATGTTTTGCCTAAGATAGTGCACGAGGGTTGTATCTTAGATAAAATATAACAATGCTATTTTTATTCATTAATTATAGTGCCACATCATTCTGTCTAAAAATATAGCGCTAAAAACCCTCATTATGAAATCTATTCGATTGTCTCCATTAATAAGTAATCATTTGTCTCTTTTTTGCGAGGTGAAATTATTTGTCTCTAACGACTAGCATGTATGCAGAACATACTCCTATTGTGGGGTGAAAATGACAACTTCTTCCCCATAGAGGTCGGTGAGAGTTTGAAACGGTAAGAAAATAAGTATTATGTTTGTATGTACCTTTTTGGATTTTAACATAGAGTAGATGTACTATCATTTAGAAATGATGGGTGCAGGGAGCTAGGCGAGAAGGCGACGCTGCAACGCATAAGCAAGGCGGGGCATCTGGCCCAGCTAGAGAGACCATGTGTCTACAACCGCAACCTTATAGAGTTTCTGGCTCATGGCAACATGGTCTAAAGGAGTTATAAAACACTAAAATAAGCTAGGGGTAAATTCTTGGGTGAACATATGTTGTGTGTTATCTTTTGAGATATTGCTATCAATAAAAGAGGCTTACTTCAATGTCCTCCCATGCTGATAAGTTGAAGGGTCACAATCCTGCGTGGGGTTTTCAATGGGTTTAGACCCGCCCAAAACCCAAACCCAACACGCGGACAGGGCTGGAAACTGTGTTCACAATTGCCGCGCATTTAGTAAATCTGTGTTGCCACCTATAGTGGGCACTCTTGTTCCTATCTCTTGGCTCTTCTCCAATCTCCAAGGCCACCAACAATCACTGGAACCCTAATTCTGTAGTGATGGCTAGGCCACGTAGAAGAAGATCAACCTCATCACCGCTGCCGGACCCAGACAAACGATCTGCTCTTCGTTCGAGGTGGCCTGGCAAGGGTTTGAGTTGTTGGTTGCCCTCCTACCCCCTCAATTGTCGTGCGTACTCCGCGGTGGTGTATACCGTACCCCATGAGGGATGTAGTCAATGTAGCGATGGTCGGCATCATTGATTCCTAATTTTTAGTTCTATAGGTAATGGCAGAGTCAAGTAGGATGGAGGAAGATAACTGGTACACGGACGATGAATATTCTAGTTCATAAGAGGGTGATCTGTCTTTGGATAAGAATGTACTTCCTGAAGACGGGTCAGTCGATGTAGACGATGATGCTGATGCCGATGATGATAATGTTATTGAACTTGTAATTTATGCGTAGTTGTTTTGGGGGCAGCCACCAAGTTTGCAATTTATGTCTAGTGTTTTTTAAATTTTGTAGATGGATATTGATGTTGATAAAAATAAGAAGGATGACAAAGTATTGGACACATAATTTATTATTGAGGTATGTTGAGTGTTATCTTCGTGTGATTTGCTATGGTTGCAATGATGAAATTAGAAGTAACTTGTTGGTTTTTGGTTTGTTCAGGTTTCGGGAGAGAGGACGGCCCACTTGTGCATTGGGGTGGGCCAAAACCCAAAGCTTGTTACGTGATGTACTCGACCAGGCATTACGGCAGGACTCCATCCTATAATAAAGCGCTCCTATAAAATACACGACGTGTTTTTGGGCTTTAGGTGAAACCCACGCCGCCTGAAGGAGGACGACCGATGACGAAATCGCTAGGTCTGGTTGAGGCCGGGTGCCGCAAATTCGTCGTCTTGGCCATCGGCGGCTCCGTCTTCTGCTTCCTCAGGGGCACCCTGAGCGACTCATCTAGGGGCTGCCGCCTCGCCGGCGGCGTCCAGGACGTCGTCACCAACGGGCCCCGCGTCCGACGCTGGGCGGCCCGGAGCGGCGCCGAGAGGGTGGTCGTTCTCGGCATCAAAAGCGTCCTCGACGAAGGCCCCTTGAACACCATGGTGGCTGGGGTGCAGCCAACGCCCTGTTCTCCGCGCATCTCGGCACGCGCGTCGCCCTTCGCGAGGGGCTCTGGGGCGTCGCGTACGGTGGAATTCTGGAGATCCTTCTCTACGGCATCGAACGCCTCGCCGACTCGCTCGAAAGCTCTGGCTAATCGAAGGCTCCGATCAATTTGTTTGCATGTGGTTCCTTGCTTGCTTCCCCTGGTGCACTAGTTTCAATCTTATATTAGTAGTACCTTTATTATATTGACAATGTTAATCCAGTTCCTTCTTTTTCTGTCTAACCTAATAAACTTAAGTTTTTTCTGAACCTGAACATGTTGTCGTGGTTCACACTAGCTGGTTTTTTTTTGCTCCTTGTTTCACGTTGAGGAAATCGCATCGTAGTCGTGTAGTGAGCCAGGAGATTTAATTTGCCCGTGGGATGGCACAGAGGAAGCGGATCGTGTGCAAAACCCTCAGTCTCAATGCTTTAGTTGGTGCGCGCGTGTGTGTTCTCGTCCATAGATCTACCATAGCGTGTGTTGACCTTGACCTGGGGCTAATCTGACATACATACTGCATGTCCTCTGAAGAAACAATAGTGCACCATTGATATACAGGAGGCAATTTTCGATGTTTCTTAGTAGTATTATTTTATTTTACTGTCCGGGATAAGCGGTTCAAGCTGCAAATATAATTACTGTGTATCACTGTGTTCATGGATTAGTATATCAACTAGCAGAACCACAGAAACGTCAAAGCCAATCACCAGACTCGTTTGGCGTTGAGATTTCAGACCACGTCCTCAGCTGTTTGTTGCCTAAGTTCAGACATAGTGCAATGTCCAAGCTGGGACATTTTCTCTATGTACCTAGTGTGGCTCCTTTCAGGTATATAAAACAAATTGTGTTAAGAAAAAAAATTCTAGAACCGGAAATTCAACTACCCATTTTGGAGCCAGAAAAGAGCGTTTAATTTGCTGGAAGCCCTATCCCCTGTAACTAGCGGGGTTCAGCCCAGGCGGTGTGCTTGACATACAAAAAGTCTCTTGTGTGTTTCCCTGGGACAGCAACTCTCTGTCAACTGGCTCTTCAGTTCCAGTAGTTGCCTCATTAGCCACTTCATTCCAAATAATGTCTAGTTCGTTAGTGAGTGGTAGGAAATCCTGATGCCCTATGGTGTAGCCGGCGATCGATGATGGATGCGAAATCGTCCGAGCCCGACCTTGGCGCCCGTGGCCTTGATGTCGGCCTGCACCTGCTCCCTGAACTCCCGGTAGCTGAAGCCGCGGTAGCAGCCGGAACGGTGGACGACGACGGCGTCTTCCCGTGGGAACACGAAGTAGCAGAGCGACATCCGCTCCACCCCGAGCGACGACGGCGCCACCACCCTGTGCACCGCGCTCTTGTACACGTTCCCGCTCATGGCCTGCATCATGTCGCCCAGGTTCACCACCAGCGTCCCCTCCACCGGCCGCACCGCGAACCACCTTGCCTCCTGGTCCCCTCGGCGTCGCTGCAGCACCTGCAGGCCGCCCACGAGGTCCTGGTTTAGGATGGACAGCACGGAGCTGTCCGTGTGCGGCTCCATGCCCATGTACTGCACGGCCGCCGAGGGGTCATGCGCCGGGTAGCGGTACGCGCGGAATGTGCCACCGCGCTCCTCCAGGTAGGACGCCCTCTGCTCCACGTCGAGACAGAGCTCATTCCTCACGGCCAGCGCGTCGAACAGCTTCCGGGCAATGCGCGCCATGTGCGGCACGTACTCCTCCGTCACCGCCGTCCTAAACGCCAAGTAGGCATCGCCGGCGTCGTCGCCTTCAGCAGGAGAAGAAATGGCGGCGTCTACGTGCAGCCCCTCGACCCAGTTGAGCTCCTTGACGCGGAGCGACAGCGCCGGCGTGCCCCAGAAGTAGCCGAGCAGCTGGGACTTCCTCGTCGGCTCCATGTCCAGGATGCCGCGCGTCAGGCAGAACAGGCGGGCGGTGAGGTCGCAGGGGACGCCGTGGTTGACAAGCCGGAACACGCCCGGGTCCCGGCACGCCGCCACCAGCTGCTCCGTCAGCTCCTCGTGCTCGAGGTCCAGCGTAGGCAGCTCCAGCTCCTCCAGCTCACGATCACCAGCTGCTCCAGCTCCGCCACCAGTTGCTGATGGATCCTCAAATGGCAGTCCAGTTGACATGGAGATAGATCTGCGTGGGGATGATGCAGGGCAAAGCAGGGGGAGAACTCGAGAGCAGAGCAAACGTGGCTACAGAAAATTGCCCAAATCTGACATGCTTTAGCCAAGCCATCTTTATTTGCAGTACATGGCAACGTGTTTTTATTATCAATTCTTCAAAAACAGTTTGAATTACTATTTTGGTTTCAATATGGGGTGGGTTAGACATAAAATATTTTAGAGCTTTGGCTACATTTAGCCCTCTTTTTCCAGAAAATTGCAAACGACATATTAAAGGTTTCAAAATGACAACTCGATGTATTCTGGGCTACACAAAAAACGACAAAATACGAAAAGATTTAAAGGTTTTAAATTTTGCAACATTTGTTGTTTTTGCGCAAAACAAAATAGAGAGTATTTCACATTGGTTTTTTTTGTTTGGATGATAGTAAAATACATGGTTGACTACATCTAGGATTTTTTTCAGAACTTTAAAAAAAAATGAGATGCCACTTTTGACTTATTTAAGATATAAAAATACCTCACGATAGCATACAAATGCCGTACTTTTGGGTTAGATGTTATAAGATGTTTTAGATTTGTGAATCAAATGTATCTAGACGTTTTTTAGTGTATAGGTTCGTAGTAGTTCGAAGTGAACCTATACATTAAAAGACGTCTAGATAAAGCTAAAATGTATTATATCTCTGAACGGAGGGAGTAGTGTTTTAGCTCATAAGGTGTAAATGCATCCTATTATAAAAAATATATAAAAACGTATTTTAAAATGTTAAAAAATTCCGAATCAAATTTTTTTGTGCTTGTCTTTTTTTCAGAACATTTTGTGTGCTTATCCGAACATTCTATGTTGGCACACAAAGTTTCACAACGAAAGAACTTTTTTTTGCTTGTGCAAAAAGATAAAATATATCTTGTGAAGATATTAAAGCATCAAAAATGTCTTTTTTACCTAAGTCACAAAACATATTATTTTGCGCCGAAACTATCTACTATCTGATTATCACAGAGTTACACTGGTTTCCTTCCCAGGAAGGTTCTCTAGCCTAAAATCTCTCCCCCTTCTCTCGTTCGTGCTACGTGGTCGACCAAGCTGCGCATGGCCTCAACGTGGCGTCTCTTCGCTGTTTGTCCATACGTGTCACCCTACGTCCTAGCTAGGTAGCCTGAGACATAGGCATGGGGTAGCTCTGCCTACTCTGACATAGATTCCTTCCCCAGGTGACTTTGCACCGGGATCTTAGGCGGGTAGCATGTACCCGGGCCGGCTAGGAGACGGGGACGGGGCAGGGAGTCGCTTCCGATCGAGCCCGAGGGTTCCTCCGTGGAACCAACACTCATCTTGGAAGTACAACATCTTTTTCTCAAGTGAGCAACTCTAGCAGACACCGTATCTGCCGAATCATAAAAAGGCGTTTAAGGGTCGTGTTTTTGCTCGGATTTGCTCGTGGCCAGAACAGAAACCACAAATCTGAACCATAAAAACTTGAATTTTGAACATTCTTTCCGGTACATGGCAACGTGTTTTTATTAAGTATCATTCTTCAAAAGCAGTTTGAATTGTAAAATAGGAAAAACCACACGTTAGGTGGCCTTGTATTACTCATTATATAAGAGGATTACAAGGAGTCCCGGTTACATACAACACGGACATATACACAAGGAATACACACACGTGTAGAATATGTAGTCTAACACCCTCCCTTAGTCAAAATTGGGCAGCCGGCGAATGTTAAGACTGTCCTGAAAGTCTAAAAGGAGAGACGATCGTAATCCTTTGGTAAAGATCCTTTGGTAAAGGTCCAAGGCCAGGGCCGGGTCGGCCCATTCCCATCCCGACCCCCAAGTTATCTTGCAAGTGTTTCAACACTACTAAGATCCATACCAGAAATTGACTGTTTCATTCTGAATCAAAGGGAGGTTCCCTAAGCTACCAAAGTCAAAATCGCCATCTTTGCCATCACTTGAGTCCCGCAATTGGATGCGGAAATCGAGAGATTCAAGGCTGGGCATACGCTCTCCCTCTAGAGAATGGCCGGGCGTTGCACTCTTGAAAACCCTCAGTTTGGAAAATGCACCTTGAGCTCCCATGATGTCATGGTGTTCACCTCTCGGCATGTTCAGACGCAGATTGATAAGCTCTGGGAACCTTGCAAAGATCTCACTCTTCAACAGTCGCGATAAACGGGGAAGGTTCTCTAAAAGAGATAAAGTTATTGGTGCAAGCAGACCAGGATGTCTGTACGACAGGTGCAGGACACATATGTGCCGAGGACGGACGTAGCCTTCCCAGCTGCAGGTGGAACCATCATATCCCACTGACACAACCAAAGAAATGTCTATGACTTGGATTTTCTGCAGTTTTACCAGAGATTCTGCCCAAGCTTTGGTCGAGCTCGCACCAAGCAACCATAAACTCCCAGCAAAGCGGAGCTTTCTCAGCTCTTTCAGCTTGCCGAGTTCATCTATAAAGTTAGAGGACTCATGGACCTGGCTTACCCATAGGTCTTCCAGAGATGTCAAGTTCCCAATCCAGTCTGGCATTATTAAGTTCATGCCGTAAGCACGTAGACACTTGAGTTGACTTAGTTGGCCAACACTCTGGCAGTTCCTGTAGTCCTTCACAACCCAAGTCTAATGTTTGCAAGAATCTTAGGTACCCTATTTCTGCCGGGAGCTCAGGGATGTCCACCATCTTTCCTAGTCCAAGATACCTCAAATGTGCCAACTTTCCAATATTCTTCATATATTTGTTAGTGTTGTGTTCAGGAAATGTACCACCTTGTAGAGCAAGGACACGTAAAAGTTGAAACAATGAAAGAGATGGTAGGATAACCTCGCCACTCAAGGCATTAAATGATCTTACTTGTGTCATACACATGTCAGCCAGACGATTTTTGTCTCCAATTGCTAACCTACGGACATTGCTATGCACTGAATATGTGCATTGCTCGTTACTATCCAAGATAGTCACAAAGTTTTCTTCCTTTGCTAACATACGGATCATATCAAGCACCATGTCATGGATGCGACAACCAATTATGATACCATCTTTATCTTTAGGAGGCCTCTCTACCGGTTGTATCATGCTTTTATTTACTAGCTCGTTGAAGTATCTTTCACCAATCTCATATAATCCTATATCCGGTTCCTCATGGACAAAACCCTCAGCAACCCACTTCCATATCAGACTATCTTTCTCAATTATATGATCTTCTGGGTATATGCTCATATACAATAAACAAGTCCTTAGATGACAAGGTAGATCATAGTAGCTATATAAAATTATCTTTCTGGTATTGTCGACATCCTTACTATCTTCATTTCCAAAACCAATTGAGTTATATACCTTAGACCAAAACTCCACAGGTTTACCAACAAGCAAGCTAGCTATTGTGGTTATAGCCAATGGTACACCGCCACATTTACGTAAAATTTTACCATATGCCTCTGACAGCTCATCATAAGAGCCTTTTCTTTTACCGCCAAATAATCTTGTATTAAATAACTCCTCAGATAAATCCTGGGATAATGGTTCCAACATGTACACTTCCCCGGTATGTGTGGCAACTTCAAGAATACGAGTAGTTGTGATTATCCTGCTTGCACAATTATTATGCCTGAAAGCGCACATGATTATTTCCCATATCTCCGTATCCCATATATCGTCAATAACGATGAAGTACCTGTCCACGTGTATAACCCAACATCCATAAAAAAAATTAGTGAAACCGTCTGGCAAGGTGCTTTAGTGGCAAACTACCTAGCTAAAGCGTCATTGAATAAACAAAAAGGAATGGAGAACCGAAAGTTGCACGAGAGAGACATGCACTAGACATAAGTATAGTTCACATTTATTCTAAGTTGTAAGACATAATACATTAGTATGTGGGAACATTTGAAATCTCTCACGAATCAAATCCATAGAAGATAAGAAAACATTATGTTTTACTTTTGTTTATTAAAATATAAATGAACTAGTATAGGCTACCCTCTATCCTTTACAATATCTGAAACAAAACGTAGCTTGTCTCAAACTCATTTCTTCGTGAAATTTGGTGCTATTCAATAGAAAAAAATACTTTATGCTTTTAAAACTATATGGTAGTGTGTACCTCTTATTCTTGAGCAATCCTTGTAGCTCGTCGATTAGTTGCCTTTCATCCAACCCAGAATACATTTGCTTGTTAATTCCATAGATAATGTCATTGAGAAGTTTTTTCACGCTAGGGTTCCGTCCTACTGGAACAAACACGCTGCAATCAAACTGTGCTTGGAGCTCATCATACACTGCTTTGGCAAGAGTTGTCTTGCCAAGGCCTCCGAATCCCAAAATAGAGAGTGTCTTGAGTTGCTTGAACACATCACCACCCCCGTCACTCAGCATCTCGGTTAGCTTGTTCAATGCCCCGTCAATCCCCACAAGCTCTTCATGATCCTTGTACAAAGCCAAGAGGCGAGGGTCAACCATGGTTGCGCCAGCTGGATTAACAACCATGTCGGTGACCTTGTACTTATCACGTCGGGCAGCCACCTCCTGCACGCGGATTTTGATGTCTTTGATCTTGCCGGCAATCTCATGGCGAGTCTTGGCCCTTGTGAACAATTCACCCATCATCTTCATGAGCCGCTTGAGGTTTTGTGGCTTGACAGTGCGATCAGAGCCTTCGACACGCACCAGGAATGTGTCAACGATGTCCTCCATTTTGTATGATAGGTCCCTCACATCGTCGACCCAGAGCTTGACCTGCTCATCGAGTTGGTCTCGTGGTACTTCTCCGACCTTGTGAAGGGCTATATGCATGCTCCTCAGCTCTCTCTCGAGATACTGGACATCTTCCTTGGCACCGGTCTGCAGCTCATACTCCTCCTTTAGGAGCTCCCCGAGCTTGAGGAGGAGGCTGCCCATGGCACCAGTTGCGAGGTCCATGGCTGATGGCTCGCGTGGTTGATTGTGTGGAATGCTTTCTTTTTCTTGTGTGAGGGAGTGGTTATGTTCTCACGCACGTCTGTTTATAAGTAGACTATAGTCTAGATGGACACGCTAGTTATCTTGCTTGTTAATTGTGCAATAATAGAGTTACGCTTACGTGTCTGCACGTAGTGTTTTGTCGACATTATTGGGAGTGTAGCACACGGTTACGCTACATATATTTTATACAATTATTTAACTATTTTAACTACATACATACATACATACATACATACATACATACATACATACATACATACATACATATCCTTTCAAAAAAAATACATACATACATATAGGTATGTATTCATGCAATCTAAATACTAGTATGACATAGGGTTCAAAAAGTCAATGGTTTATCAACACTAGCGCGAGATTCATCCACCACTCCGACCAACTCATTTCGGTGTATTTAAGCCACGATAACATCAATAATTGAGATGGTTGCAGTTCATTAAGTGTCATCACACATATAGTATCCCTAGCTTATCCCGGTTTAGTTTAAGCTTTTTTAGGTCGATTTTGTCTTTTTGAGATCGGTTTAGTTTAAGCTTTTTTTTTTGCCATGGGTTTAGTTTAAGCTTGGTAGTGAGTGAACTGTACAAGCTCTAATCAAGAAACGGTCAAGTTTACTTAATCCTAGTATGACCCACTCCTACCAATAATGCTATACATACGGGCAATTTTGTTACGGGTGAATCTTAGGACTGATCTGTAACCACCTGGTTGTTTTTTACATCCCGTGATTATAGGGCCGTGGCACCCCTGTCTTCTTGCCACCTAATCTCGTAAGTTAATTCTATAAATCTTACGTCCGTAAGTGTAGCATTCCGCCCACTCCTACCCTAACAGCAACATATATATGCTATCTAAATCTAGTCAACAGGACCAACGGGCACCCACCCATCGGCTGTCTAAACCGTGTCGACATCCCAAAATTGTTCAAACAGAGGTTTTCTTTTGCGGGCCAAATAGAGTTTTTTATTGCACGTCTGAATCATACACCTTCTCTCCGATATGAATTTATGCATAAGCTCACGGGTTATAAAACTTATTTTTGTCGAAAAACGAAGTTCAACTTGATCAACACAACACCGTTGTTGTTTCACTAGCATTTTCCTAACCATTTGTTATCATTTTAGTGGCTCTTTTGGTCAACAGGTTGTTAGGTCCAAAACATCAAGACTACCACAAGATCCAAATAATGGCAGCAACTAAATCACCAGATGAACATGGATAAAATGGTAGATTAGATCTTTACTTGTGCTGGAGTCGAGGAAGAGGTCATTGCTGCCCGGTTGATGCAGGCTTGATCAGTTGTCGAAGTAGAGGTTCTGGCGAAGGTACGGATACCCTCCGGCCTCCAGCGGCACTGCCCTGGCACCGGCGGGGTGTAGGCTGGCCTTCCCGTTGCTGCTGCGCCTCCCTAGATTGGTAGGGTTTTGGGGATGTAGGGGAACAGGGAATGCATATCATGGACTCGTCAATTGATCGCTGCAAGACTCGCCTCTTTATATGGCGCAGGCGACAGGGAACCAAACCATCGAGTTAATTTTGGTGCCCCTAATCAGGGCGCGTTAGTTATGTACGAGGTGGATGAAAACGTTGGTTTTATGGGCCCCTCTTTTACTTAATATTAGTTTATTCTTATCCTTTATTTGACTCTATCTTTTGCATATTAAACGCGATAGATCAACACCAACATTCCCCCTCTTGATTGTTAGGTTTAACTTCATTTTCCCATTCTCCAAAGGAATAATACACCAAATGAGACGTTGCAATAGTCAATGGAATGTTGTTGAACTTCAACACTTATGGCATACCATTATTTCGAAATGGATAATATTTTATTTAATGGGAGTGGTTCTTTGTGGTGGTCCCTTTATTTCAGAATCATAAGGCACCCGTCACGAAAAAAAACTAGGTGGTAAGCCTTTCGGTAGCAAATCCGCAAGCATATGAGTAGTACTAATATGCCTAACATCAATAGTATGATTCTGGATTTTATCTTTCACAATATAATACTTTATGTCAATGTGCTTGGCAGTAGCATTTGACTTGTCGTTACTCGCATAGAAAATTATGGTTTCATTATCGTAGTAATATACAAGTAGTTTAGAAATGTTGTCCACCACTTTAAGCTTGGGAATGGAATTTTTTAACCATAGAGCCTGCCCGTAGACGAGGAAGTTATTATTTTCTTGGAGCTTTTCCACGATATGGCTCCTCGGGCAAGTGTGAACACATAACTTGACGTGAATTTTTTACTGTCCACACAACCGGTATAATCAACATGTGAATAGCCAATAACTTATAGACTATCAGACCTTCTATATGTAAGCATGTAGTCTTTAATGCCTTGCATATAACACAAGACTTTATTTGTGGCCTTCTAGTGGTATAATCCTGGATTTGATTGGAACCTGCCAAGCATTCCCGTTATAAAAGTCAAGTCAGGGCGCATACAAACTTGTATATACATGATGCTTTCGACAGCTGAAGCATAAGGAACCAACGGCTTAACTACGCCGGTAGTAGTCGTCGGTCCATCTTCGTCTACGACGACGGCTGACCTAGGACGATGGCCTATTTGCTGGCCTTCCCGGCTCGGGGCCTATGCCGACAGCCCCGACAAAAATCCGTCGGCATAGCCTCTGGCCGTCGACGCCTTGATCCATTCCTGTAGTGCCAAGGCCGCTCCCTTGAGCCTAGAGCAAACGGCAGAGCGCATCCCGGGTGCATGGAGAAGAGCTCTGGTAACATATTTGCAGCTTGACCTTATCTTCATCAGACAGTTAACAAAAGCAACAAGAATAACAAGCGGTAGGGAGAGAGAGGAAGGGGAGGAAGGGAGAGGGGCGTCAGATGTGGGACGCACGTGATCACGGCTGGGTGGGGAGAGGAGAGGGAGAGCGCCAGATGTGGGGTGGCGGCGAGGATGGACGCGGTGAGTGGAGAGAGAGATCGAGGAGAGATGTGTGTGTTTGTGACACGCGGGTGGGTATCGACGGGGCAACATTAGCAGTGGTGTTCGAACGTATCAACGCCACCAATAGTGTATGTATCAACGACGCTCATTTTGTAAGAACGCCACCTCTACGTCCACTACAAGAATCTGGGCGGTTCATGACGATCTGATATCGTCGTGGATGAGGGTCAAAACGTCGTAGATGGCCATCCGTGACAATTCTGCGACGAAAAAATAGGTCATGTACCTCACGTCATAATTGAATCCATGATGTTTTTTTTATCTGAAAACGTCAGGCCCGATAGCGACGTTCCTGTAATTTTGTGGCGGCCAACTGGACCGGTCCGGCCCAAGCCCGATTGTTCATGACATTTCTATGTCGTCACAATCAAGGCCATGTGGAAAACGGCACCACTGGTGGCCGTCAGCGACGTTTGTTGACGTCATGTTCGCCATCTACGACGGGAATGTTCGTTTGCGGTACCAAACTTTCCGGGCGAGTGCACCGCGGTACCCGAGTTGTCATCAATCGCACGGAGGGGCCATAGTAGAATCGCCAATTGTCCAGAAGGGCCAAATGGGGTGAATAAAAATCTAACGGCCAAACGGTCGTTTGAACCAGACGAAAAACGATTGAACTCAAATTGTTGGGTCCGCAGCATAGAAAACAAAAAATTTCCTACGATGAGAACTATACGCGAAGATCTATCTACTAGATACAAAGCAACGGGTGGACATACATCCATGAAGAACTTACCCTCGAAGACAACGAGTTTTGTTAATGAGTAGGAACTCGTGGTTGATGTAGTCGTACGCTTTCTGATCTCAAGATCGTGTGGAAGTCTGAGCGCCGCAAATCAGCAGCGCATCCATCCTCGCACACACGTTCAAGCTACCGGACAACCTCCACCTCCTCGCTCCAGCGAATCAACGGAAGCAGCAACTCCTTCCAGACGCAAGGCCACCGGGAACATGTATCTCGCTAATCCGAGACCATGGGGGAATATTTAGAGGGGGAGAGAGATCCTTCACGAGGAGGTGTAGTTTGTGAGAGGGGAGAGGGGACTTTATATAGGAGGGAGGGAGACCCCTCCCCTTCCATAGCCGGCGCATGAGGGGGGGGACTCCTCCCCTCCTTCATTCATGTGGTGAACCTCCACTCACATAAACATGGCCTCCACCCAAAATCCCACTCACATGTATTTAATTTCCACCAAATTAAATGCAACTCTCAATTTAATAAAACTCTTTTATTTATTTTATTCAGAATTTTGTTAATTACTTTAATTAACAAACATTCACATAAAACCCCTTGCAACATTTCAATATCACATGCAGAACCACTTTCTTCAATTTCACCCGAAACAATTCCGGTTTCTATCGAAACATTTCCTGCGCTTTGCAAACCTTTTGTCTGGAACATATGTGCTCCTAAATGGTGTCCAGAAACCCTTAAGTGTGTCACCCTACGGTTCACGAATAATGCAGACATGATTGAGACTCCTCTCAGATCAATAATCAGAAGCGAGACCTAGAGATCCATACTGACTCCTGCACATTCAACGACGACTTCTGTGATCGTGAGAACCTTTAATGCTAGCAATTTAATCCCTTTGTCTCATGATATAATACATGTCCGAGATTCGATCATCGGTATCCAAATACCTAGTTTGATATCGTTACCGACATGCACTCTTTTCTCGTTCCCGTGATATAACATTCTAGTGATCACATCACTTGCTTACAAGCTATCTTAATGTGATATCATCGAGAGGGCCCAGAGTATATCTATCCATCATCGGGATTGACAAATTCCACTCTTGATCCATGAGCCTCAACATAACACCTTCATAGCACTGAACCCACCTTTATAGTCACCCTGTTACGGTGTGACGTTTGATGTTATCAAGATACTCTTCCGGTGTTAGCAATTAACATGATCTCATGGTCTAAGGACTAAGACTACTTCGTATGATGTTATAGCAATATAAACATAATGACTTGATCGTAATGCTATACTTCGGATGAATGTTCATCACATCACAAATGATGTGACCTTGTTATTAACAACATCCAATGTCCATGATCAGGAAACCATGATCATCTTGTTAATCAACAAGATAGTCTATAAGAGAGGCATAACTAGGAACCCTTTTTTGTTTATTAAACATACATGTATTGACGTTTCCTATCAATACAATTATAGCATGCAAAATAAACATCTATCATATACAAGGAATACATAATAACAACTTTATTATTGCCTCTCAGGGCATATTTCCTTCAGTCTCCCACTTGCACTAGAGACAATAATCTAGTTTACATAGTGATAAATCTAACGCCCATGGAGTTCTGGTGTTGATCATGTTTTGCCCTAGGGAGAACTTTAGTCAACGGATCTACTACATTCAGGTCTGTGTGCACTTTACAAATCTTTATATCTCCATCCTTGACATGCTCGCGGATGGAGTGAAACTGGCGCTTAATATGCTTGGAATTCTTGTGAGACCTTGGTTCCTTAGCGTTGGCTATGGCTCCATTGTTGTTACAATAGATCACCATTGGGTTCAACGCACTAGAAACCACACCTAGTTCCGTTATGAACTCCTTCATCCAAACTGCTTTCTGTGTCGCTTCTGAAGCAGCAACATATTTCGCCTCCGTCGTTGATCCAGCCACCACAGGTTGTTTGGAACTCCTCCAACTAACCGCTGCTCCGTTCAAGATAAATACGTATCCGGATTGAGACTTAGAGTCATCCAGATCAGTGTCAAAGCTAGCATCGACATAACACTTAGCGACTAGCTCTTCTTCACCTCCTTATACAAGAAACATATCCCTAGTTCTTCTCAAGTACTTAAGGATATTCTTGACCGCTATCCAGTGTTCCGAACCTGGATCAGATTGGTACCTACTAGTCAAACTAATAGCATGTGCCACATCCGGTCTTGTACATAGCATGGCGTACATTATAGAGCCTATAGCTGAGGCATAGGGGATCTTATCCATTATCTCTCTTTCTTCCGCCGTAGCCGGACTTTGAGTCTTACTCAATGTCTTGCCTTGCAACATAGGTAAGAACCCCTTCTTACTTCCGTCCATATTAAACTTCTTTAATATCTTATCAAGGTATGTACTCTGCGATAGCCCAATTAGGCGTCTTGATCTATCTCTATAGATTTTAATGCCTAATATATATGAAGCTTCACCAAGGTCCTTCATCAAAAATTTGCTGTTTAGATAACTTTTAACACTGTGTAAAAGATCTATATCATTTCCAATCAATAATATGTCATCCACATATAATATTAGAAATGCCACATTGCTCCCACTCACTTTCTTGTAAATACAAGCCTCTCCATAAGTTTGGACAAATACAAACCCTTTGATCACCTCATCAAAGCGGAGATTCCAACTCCGGGATGCTTGCTTCAGTCCATAGATGGATCGCTGAAGCTTGCATACCTTATCAACACCCTTAGGATCGAAAAAACCCTTCGGTTGTATCATATACAACTCTTCTTCAGTATTACCATTGAGGAACGCAGTTTTGACATCCATCTGCCATATTTCATAATCGAAATATGCAGCAATTGCTAACATAATCCTAACCGACTTAAGCATCGCTACGGGAGAGAATGTCTCATCGTAGTCAACTCCTTAAATTTGTCGAAACCCCTCTGTGACAAGTCGAGCCTTATAGATGGTCACATTACCATCAGCATCAGTTTTTCTTTTGAAAATCCATTTATTCTCAACGGCCTTTCGATCGTGAGGTAAGTCTACCAAGGTCCAAACCTGGTTTTCGTACATGGATTCCATCTCGGATTTCATGGCTTCTAGCCGTTTGTTGGAATCAGGGCTCATCATCGCTTCTTCATACGTCGTAGGGTCATCTATTTCATCAATCATGAAATTCATAACAGGATTGCCGTACAGTTCAGGAGATGCACGTGTCCTGCTTGACCTGCGAGGTTCGGTAGTGTCCTCTTTCGGAGTTTCATGATCAATATCATTAGCTCTCTCCTCATTAGGTGAAGTCAACTCCGAAACAACTTCCGGTGCTGTGCTACTCGCCATTTCATGAAGAGAAGGTTCAATAACCTCTTCGAGTTCTACCTTCCGACTACTCACACCTTTCGCGAGAAACTCCTTCTCAAGAAAGGATCCATTCTTGGCAACAAAGACCTTGCCCTAGGATCTATGATAGAAGGTATACCCAATCGTTTCCTTAGGGTATCCTATGAACAAGCATTTTTCCTCTTTGGGTTCGAGTTTATCCGGTTGAAGTTTCTTCACATAAACATCGCATCCCCAAACTTTAAGAAATGACAGCTTAGGTTTGTTTCCAAACCATAATTCATACGGTGTCTTTTCAACGGATTTAGATGGTGCCCTATTTAAAGTGAATACAGCGGTTTCCAGTGCATAACCCCAAAATTACAGTGGCAAGTCTGTCAGAGACATCATAGACCGAACCATATCCAATAAAGTACGATTACGATGTTCTGACACACCATTACGTTGTGGTGTTCCGGCAGGCGTGAGTTGTGAAACTATTCCACAGTCTTTCATATGTGTGCTAAACTCGTAACTAAGATACTCTCCTCCACGGTCGGACCGTAGAAATTTGATATTTCTGTTACGATGATTTTCAACTTCATTCTGAAATTTCTTGAACTTTTCAAAGGTTTCAGACTTATGTTTCATCAAATAGATATACCCGCATCTACTCAAATCATCCGTGAAAGTAACAAAATAAAGATATCCACCTCACGCTGACACACTCATTGGTCCACACACATCATTATGTATGATTTCCAATAAATCTGTCGCCCGTTCCATTGAACCGGAAGCAGCGTTCTAGCCATCTTGCCCATAAGGCATGGATCACATGTATCAAATGATTCAAAATCAAGTGATTCCAAAAGTCCATCAAAATGGAGTTTCTTCATGCGTTTAACACCAATATGACCTAGACGGCAGTGCCAAATATATGCAGATATATCATTATCAAGCTTAATCTTTTAGCATCAACATTATGAATATGTGTAATACTACTATCGAGATCCAACAGAAATAAACCATTCAACACAGGTGCATGACCATAAAAGATATTATTCATATAAATCGAACAACCATTGTTTTCAGACTTAAACGAATAACCACTTTGCATCAAACACGATCCGGATACAATGTTCATGCTCAGTGCAGGCACCAAATAACAATTATTTAGGTTTATAACTAATCCCGACGGCATATGGAGAGGCAACGTTCCGACGGCGATCACATCAACTCTTGATCCATTGCCGACCCGCATCGTGACCTCATCCCTTGCTAGCTGTCGCTTGTTCCGCAACCCCTGAACCGAGTTACATATATTAGCAACCGATCTTGTATCAAATACCCAGCTGCTACTATGAGTACTAGTCAAGTACACATCAATAACATGTATATCACATATACCTTTGTTAGCCTTGCCGACCTTCTTGTTCGCCAAATACTTGGGGCAGTTGCGCTTCCAATGGCTAGTCCCCTTGCAATAGTAGCATTCGGTATCAGACTAAGGGCCAGCCCGGGGTTTATTTTCAGGTGCGGCAACAGATTTTCCGCCCTTCTTTCCCTTCTGCTTGCCTTTCTTGTCCTTCTTGAAACCGATGGTCTTATTGATCATCAACACTTGATGCTCTTTCCTAATCTCCACTTCTGCAGTCTTAAGCATTGACAGAAGCTCCGGAAGAGACTTCTTCATGCCCTGCATATTATAGTTCATCACGAAGCTCTTGTAGCTAGGTGGCAGAGATTGGAGAACACGATGTATGCCTAAGTCAATGTGACTCGTTATTCCCAAGGACACAAGCTTATCGGCGTACCCAGACATTTTGAGTACATGCTCACTAATGGAGTTGTGCTCCTCCATCATGCAGCTAAAGAAATTTTCAGAAGCATTATAACTCTCTACGACAGCATGGGTATCGAAAATGATTTTCAGTTCTCCCATGGTATCAAAGGCATTCCATTTTCAAAACGCTTTCGAAGTTCTGGCTCTAGCCCATACAGTATGCCACAATGAACTAAGTTGTGGTCCGCCTGACGAGTTATATAGACGTTCTTTTCCTCGTCAGGGGCATCAGGAGCTGGTGGGGGGCCTAGTGGCGCCTCTAGCACATATTGCTTTTGTGCAGCAGTGAGGAGAATCCTCAAATTCAGAGCCCAGTTGGTGAAGTTGCTACCATTCACAACAAGCTTCTCTTTCTCCATGAACACATTGAAATTAAAAGCAGGTGGTGCCATCTACAACAGAATTTGTAAAGTATATTTAGACTAAGTTTATTATAGATTGAGTTCAACTAATCCAAATTACTAATGAACTCCCACTCAAAAACGACATCCCTCGTGTCCTTTTGGTGATTACATGAACCAAATCCACTACACCAAGTCCGATCATCACGTGAGTCGGTGTAGCTTCAAAGGCGAGCATCTATATGGGCATCATATCAACTATATGACTCATGCTTAACCTTTCGGTTTGTGTTCCGAGGCCATGTCTGTACATGCTAGGCTCGCCAAGTAAGAACCTTAGTATTTGCGTGTGTAAAACTGTCTTACACCCGTTGTATGAAAGCGTAGAGTCGAAAACACCCGATCATCATGTGATGCCTCAAAACACGATCCCCAAAACGGTGCATACTTAAGGAAGAACACATTTTATCTTGATATCTAAATGAGGGATCATCTTATAATGCTACCAAAAGCGCCAAACTAGCAATATAAGATGCTAACATCTAATGTGTGAAGTGAGATGATATGGTCCATGCATTTGATCTCTATCATTTGCATCGTGGTATGATCTCTACCATTCCTTTGTGTGTAAGGCCAAGGTCTATGGAACTTAAACGTTAAGTGAGTTGTAAGAGTATCTATCATACATCTACTTACAACAATACCATATCAAGACACTAGCCCATCAACGATCTAAACTAGACGCCTCTAATTTATCAATTGCAAGTTTTACGTGGCTTAGGGCTTTCGGAGATAGAACCGTTCTTACCTACAAACATGAACCACAAAGAGGATAACCAAGTTATTAGCAACTCGTTGTAAATCAGATATTGACTATAGTAGGAGAGGCAGATACCCGCTAGCCACTTATGCAAAATTAGTTGCATGTCAGTCGTGGAACCGGTCTCATGTACGATGACATGTAAGGTTGGTCAGGGCCGCTTCATCCCACTATGCCACCTATATCCAAAGTACATAGAAGATGCAATAACATGATCATCATCGCCCACATATAAACATATGTGTACTACCCGTGCAAAGCACCTACGCATAGATCAGGCTCCGATACCACTGTTGGGTCCGAAGCATAGAAAACAAAAAATTCCTATGACGAGAACTATACACCAAGATCTATCTACTAGATACAGAGCAACGGGTGGACATGCATCCATGGAGAACTTACCCTCGAAGACAACGAGTTTTGTTAACGAGTGGGAACTCATGGTTGATGTAGTCGTACGCTTGCCGATCTCAAGATCGTGTGGAAGTCCGAGCGCCGCAAATCAGCAGCGCATCCGTCCTCGCACACACGTTCAAGCTACTGGACAACCTCCACCTCCTTGCTCCAGCGAATCAGCGGAAGCAGCAACTCCTTCCAGACGCAAGGCCACCAAGAACATGTATCTCGCTAATCCGAGACCATGGGGGAATATCTAGAGGGGGAGAGATGTAACACCCCGTCCACTCCTGGGCCCGGGGGGTGTCACTCCTGGAAGCTTAATAGGATATCTAGACTAGCCCCACAGACCAACACTAGTCTTTTCTGCGCACTTTGTCCTCACTCGAGCGCACCCGGTTACCCACTTCCCGGTCGGTCACCCATCATAGAATTGAGGCCAAGCACGCTTAACCTTAGAGTTCTTTTCGAATGAGCTTCCGGAAAAGAAGTTGCAACTTGTTGATATGGGTATCCTATCAATCCTATTAAGCCATGTGCCTGGATCTCACATACACCCACCCTTTAGAAGATCGATGCCCTCATAGATCAAGCACACCCTAGGAACGTTCCCTCTTGGCACACGTCTGTGCGTCCAGTGCCGGCACATGTGCCATGCCGTGTCCACTCCGGGCCACACGCGCCATGCTCCACATGTCTCGCCACTGACCCACACACACCCGTGTAATCACAAGGGTCGGCTCTGATACCACTTTTAACACCCCGTCTACTCCTGGGCCCGGGGGGTGTCACTCCTCGCAGCTTAATAGGATATCTAGACTGACCCCACAGACCAACACTAGTCTTTTCTGCGCACTTTGTCCTCACCGCACCCGGTTACCCACTTCCCGGTTGGTCATCCATCCTAGAATTGCTCTAGGCCAAGAACGCTTAACCTTAGAGTTCTTTTCGAATGAGCTTCCGGAAAATAAGTTGCAACTTGTTGATATGGGTATCCTATCAATCTTATTAAGCCATGTGCCTGGATCTCACAACAAAGATCCTTCACGAGGAGGTGTAGTTTGTGAGAGGGGAGAGGGGGCTTTATATAGGAGGGAGGGAGACCCCTCCCCTCCCATAGCCGAAGCATGAGGGGGGGACTCCTCCCCTCCTTCATTCATGTGGTGAACCTCCACTCACATAAACATGGCCTCCACCCAAAATCCCACTCACATGTATTTAATTTCCACCAAATTAAATGCAACTCTCAATTTAATAAAAATATTTTATTTATTTTATTCAGAATTTTGTTAATTACTTTAATTAACAAACATTCACATAAAACCCCTTGCAACATTTCAATATCACATGCAGAACCACTTTCTGCAATTTCACCCGAAACAATTCCGGATTCTATCGAAACAATTCATGTTTCTATCGAAACATTTCATGCGCTTTGCAAACCTTTTGTCTGTAACATATGTGCTCCTAAATGGTGTCCGGAAACCCTTAAGTGTGTCACCCTACGGTTCGCGAATAATGCAGACATGATTGAGACTCCTCTCAGATCAATAATCAGAAGCGAGACCTAGAGATCCATACTGACTCCTGCACATTCAACGATGACTTCTGTGATCGTGAGAACCTTTAATGATAGCAATTTAATCCCTTTATCTCATGACATAATACATGTCCGAGATTCGATCATCGGTATCCAAATACCTAGTTTGATCTCGTTACCGACATGCACTCTTTTATCGTTCCCGTGATATAACATTCTAGTGATCACATCACTTGCTTGCAAGCTATCTTAATGTGTGATGACCCACAAGTATAGGGGGTGTATCGCAGTATTTTCGATAAGTAAGAGTGTCATACCCAACGAGGAGCAGAAGGTGCTGGCTAGTGGTATGGATCAGGAATTCTCTGCAAATACTTAGCAAACGGATTTTTAGGGGTTTTCGATAAAGCAAATAAACAAAGTATGAGTAAATAGAAGACAGTAGGAATAAATGCAGCAAGTGGCCCAATCCTTTATGCAGCAAAGGACAAGCCGGTTGTATTACTTAAGATGACCAAATGTTCTCGAGGACACATGGGAAGACTGTCAAGTGCTTTCGCTTCATATAGCTGATTAATCTTCTTTAGCTTGCTAAGTGTTGTGTGGGTGAACCTGTGCTAATGTACCGCCCCATCCAAGACTAATACATACTTGTATTTAAACCCCTTGCAAACATCCGTAAGTAGAAGAAAGTAATTAAGGTAGAAACCTACTTTAAACTCTAAGACCCTTACGTCTCTTGTGCAATGGTTTCCTAACGGGGGTTCAGGTTTCTGTCACTCCGGCAACCCCTACGATTAGTAGCCAAATACACAATGCATTCCCCTAGGCCCATATAGGTGAAGTGTCATGTAGTCAATGTTCACATGACACCACTAGAAGAAGTACACCACAACTTAAATAACAATCTATTGAATCTTTCTCAACGCAACTCCACTACTAACAACAAGACTTCTCCCATGTCCTCAAGAACAACACAAACTACTCACAAGACATCATATGGATCATGATCAGAGATGGAATAATGATGTATAACAATCTGAACATAAACAATAATTCAAGGTTCACTCAATAGCATCAACTACAAAGAGTAATCAACACCAGGAAAGTTTCCCCTATGAACTATGCAAGATTCAACGCAATTGTTACAGCAATATGGAGATGGTGATGAGGGTGATGATGGTGATGATGGTGGTGATGATGATGATGATGATCCCAATGAAGTCCAGATTGATGGTGGTGTTGATGGCGATGATCTCCCCTCTCCGGGAAGGAATTCCCCCAACAGAAATCTGTCTGCCAGAGAGATCTTTCTCTCTCGATGTTTTCTGCCCCGCAGAGGTGGCGAAATCTTTCTATGGTCGCCCCCTGAGTCTTAGGGTTTCGGGAGGAATATATACGCCAGAGGGGAGAGGCTGGAGTGCGCCAGGGCGGCCACACCACCTCCTGGCGCAGCCTAGGGCTGCCCGCGCCATGGGGTAGTGTGGGCCCCCTGTGGCCCATCTCCACTCCGTCTTCTGGCATCCTTAGTCTTCTGGAAAAATAGGATTTCCCATATATTTTCCCGGATTTTCTGATCTTCGCGAATTTTGCCTCCAAACAACACATTTTCCATCAGAATCCTGACTACAGTGGTCCATGCTCCAAAAGTCATCAACCATGCAAAAATAGATGAAATAACATAAGTATCACCTCTCAATACGAAATATATCAATGAATAATAGTGAATTAAGACATAGAATAGTGATGCAAAATGGGCGTATCAACTCCCTCCAAGCTTAGATTTCTCTTGTCTCCAAGCGAAACTGAGCTCAATAAACATGGCCTCAGGTTTATGGAGTGAAGAGTCGATAAAAGAATACGGACAAGAAGCATCACATTCATCAAATACATAGATCATAATAGATGACAACTCACTATTATATAACTCAACTTGCAATGAGTAAAGGAAACACAAAAAATATACATGAAGTGAATCATAATTGGTAATGGCAAACTTAGATCTTGGTCGAAGAATAGTTGATAATTTGCTGAAGTTCACAAATAGCTGGTTTTTTCAATGATAGCTTTCAAAGTAGTAAACATCAAGATAAGAGCAATGTGCAAAACAAGGAACATAAGAAACATGATTTGAATAAATCATCATATGAATGAATGAAACACAACAACTCAAAATACTTGCTGAGATAGAAGGGAATAGGTTTACTGACTCAACTACAAAGTAAAAGAAAGGGCCCTTCAAAGAAGGAAGCAGGGATTGTAAGTCTCATAAAGAGCTCCCAAAAATTATGATACTCACTAGCTTTCAGCTCTCATTGCCCCTATCATAGGCATCTTTAGGTGATTAAGGTTAAAGTGATCAAAAATGAGGATATGCATTTACAAGTTGTAAGTTGAGAATCTCATGTCCCTTGAGAATATCCTGCAAGCAGACAACAAGCATCTCAGCAATCTTCTTATTTACCATGGGAATATGGTGCTTTTTTCTCTCTTTCCTCTTTTCAGAATATCTTTTTTTTTCTTTTTCTCTTTTTTTCTCAATATCGGACTCTTTTTTTTATAAGAAGAATGCTTCATAGATACTCGTTATGGTTACACTGCAGGTTTCCACCATGTCAGCATGGATTAGACCAGCGGCCTAGGCGTTTCTCTAACACATATGTATAACTTCATGGACTTGCAAGCTCACCTTTCATTTCACACCGACGACATCCATAGTCAAAAGAACATGATATCAACTTGGTACAAAGTACCAGTGCAATGTTGAAAGCGTTCCCCATGACAGCATGGTTCTGCTAATTCACAACTTACAAAGCATAAGCATATACGCAACATAGGTGAGCACAATGGTTCAAGTTTATTAAGTGCAAGAAAGTAAAGTGTGTCGTCAAGTTCGTGAGAGCTTTAATCACTAATTTTCACATAATAAGTTTAATTTGGGAGGTAGATAAAACAAGAATTTACTTGGAATAGCAATAATGCTACTAGGTAGGTATGGTGGACTCAAATGACAAAGGTTTTGGTTTAAGGAAGTGGATGCACGAGAATAATTTCTCTCAGTACAGGTTTTTGGCTAGCAAGGCTAGGTAGCAAGTATAAGAGTTGAAGGAAACAAACAAACATACAAGTGATGAAGACAAACATGCAATCTTCCTTGGAAGCACAAAAGATCTTAACTAGAGAATACTAGACTTATGAGCAAATCAAGAAAGAAAGATGATGAAATTATTTTTCTCTAGAGTACTTCTATCTTTTTCTTTTCAACTCTCAAAAAGGTGTTGCTACTGACCGAGCCAGGTTTGCCAAAACCAACTAAATTAACTCAATGATCCCAAAGTGATACCAATACTAACAACAAGATCAACCATATAACCACGAATTGAAAACTAATATAAGCTATGCAAAAGAGTGAATGATAGAACTTCTCATTAATATTCCATAACGGAAACTCACACCAAGGGATAGATATCTAACGAGAGAGAGGACACTACCATAATGCAAACCATACTACATAATAACTCCTCTATTCATGATATGACTCTACTAATAAGGTAAAAAGATAGAAGATAGTTGTATGATACCGCGGCACTCCCCTAAGCTTGGAACAGACCAGGGGATGCCAAACATGATGATGAATTACTCATTTGGTGGTGGTGGTATCCTCTCGATGAGCTCTTTGATTAATTTCCCAAATTCCTCAATCTCGAAGGTGAGAGTACGAATCAACTCCGAGTTGTGCTCAATTGGCCCATAATCATTTCAGTTTGTAGATCCCAGCTCTTGTGATTCTTTTTCCATTATTCCCTCTTGGAGTCTTCTTTTGCTGCATGGTTATGGATAAAGGTATGGAAGGGATTCTTGGTGTGTGGAGGAGGTGACCTTGGAGCCAAACTGTGACGGGGAACTTTCCCCCCAGTCTGCATCCGCGCAGTCCTTCCAACCCTGGCAGGTTTCGTCACCACTCCAATGCTTGCAATGGTAGCGCCAGTGTGCTTTGCCTCCTCTTCACCTTCGCTCTTGATCTCCTTCTCCTGCCCGGGGTCTTGGAGGTCTTCCTCCATAGGCTCCTTTCCTTTATCCTTGGTGGATACCATGGTGCTTCTAATCTTTCAAAGAGTATGTCCTGGCAGAAACAGATCGAAACAAAAACACGACAAAAACACGATATACGGACCTCGGGGGATCCGGGGGGTTATATATTACGAAGTTTCATATCAAAAGGAAGGTACTGGGAGAAAACGAGTCGGAGGCGGAGTCCAGGGTGGACTCACCACCTGGTGGCGCGGCCAGGGGTGGGCCCGCGCCACAGGGTAGTGTGAGCCACCCTTGCTCCATTTCCGTCCCCTTTTCGCTTCGTAGCTTTCCTTATTGACTGAAAACTGCAAAAATATAGTTGGATAGTATTTTCGCGGAACTTTTTTACCAGAACTGTTACCTATTTGAAAACAAACTCTGCAGGTCTCTGAATTTGGTATCTAGTAGATTATTCCGAAGTCACCACTTGAATCATCAATATCTTCATCTTCATACACTTATTACTTGAGTCATAAAACCCTTCTTCTTCCTTATTACACCATTATCTCCACTTCCTGGAAATTTCTTTCACACAAAACTTCACAAAGTTCTTATTGGCAACATTAGTATAAGTTAAGTGATAAAACCTTTTGAGTCCAACTTCAACTGAAAACCATCAAAACATAAGCTACTGTAGCAACTCCTTCCGAAAACCCAAAAAGAATTCAAAAAGGAAATCGAATAAAGAAGCAAATGCAAGAGTGGCTAAAATCTGTCAAAACAGACCAGCAGGTAAAGATCAATTTTTTCGAAAATCTTCTGTTACTCAAATCAAAAAGTGCAAAACTAACGAAAGTTAAATAAAAGCCTGGGGAAGAAGCACAAACAATTACAGCTCAATCCGACATACAGAGATCTCTCACGAATTTTTACAGTGAAGCACAAAAATCTGTTTCGGGACAGCAACTTCCCCAAATCTTACTTCTCTCTCATTAGAGGTTGATCTTGACACAAAAAACCAAACAAAATGGATAAAGAGCGGTTATTACCGAAGTAATAACTTCCAAGACTCAAATAAACAAAATCAAACTAAAAGCAAAACCAAATTGGGTTGTCTCCCATAAAGCTTTTTCTTTATAGCCATTAAGACGGGCATGATAATTTTGAGGAAGCTCTCATAGGGATATGGATTGAAGTGAAAGAGAGCGTTAAGAAGCAAAAACACACACACATTTAAGTCTAACCCACTTCCTATGCAAGGGGATTTTGTAAACAAACAAGTTATTGAAACCAAAGGCAACTTGCATAAGAAGGCAAAAGAAGTGCAACATAAAAACTTTCAGCATAAAACGAGGAAACTTGATATTATTGAGATGCATACGAACACTTTTCCCTCTTTCATAGTAACTTTCTGCATAAACTTAACAATATAGCTATCACAAGGACCATCATAGCAATGATCACTTATTCTAACAAAAAACACGGGAATATTAGCTCTCATAACACTACTTTGTGAAACAATATTAGAGGTATCCTTACAAAGGATAGTGTCTCCCTCTTTCTCATACTTAGTGACAAAGTCTTTCACAGTTGCTATTATAGGTTCATCAACCATTTGTTTATCAGGTTCAACAGCTTTACTTGTACTTTCATTAACCATACTAGCTATCATAGAATGTTCCTTTACCTTAACTGGGAAAGGCATTTTCTCAATGTAAGGTTTGGGTAAGACATGATTAGCAGTATAAACTTCGGTATTTCTTGTAGGAACACTCTTAGCAACATCTTTATAAGGTTCATGATACTTATTCCACTTCTTTTTAGGCACTTCAATGTAGGAAGCAAAAGCCTTAAAATAAGAAGCAATAGCTTGAGAGTCTAGACCATAATCATTTCTAATATTTTGAAAGTCATCACTTCCCATAAAAGATTAAATGCATTCATAATCATAATTTATACCTTACTTTCTACCTTTGTCATTCTCCCAAGCTTCAGCATTGTCTTGAATACGGTCCAGAAGATCCCATTTAGCTTCTTCTTCCATACGAGTGAATGATCCAGCACAAGAGGCATCCAATAAATCTTTGTCATGTAGAGGGAGCCTTGCATAAAAGTTGTTGATAATAATATTGTTGGGGAGCTCATGAATGGGACATTTGAGCATTAGTAACTTCAATCTCCCCCAAGCTTGATCTGTACTCTCTCCATCAAGAGGCCAAAAGTTGTATATTTGATTCCGATCTTTATGAATCTCACTAGGAGGATAAAACTTTGAATAAAAGAGAGGCACTATTTCCTCCCATTCCAGAGCTTGACCATTCTTCAGCAGCTTATACCATTCCTCAGCTCTTCCTTTCAGTGATAATGAGAATAACTTCTTCTTAACTTGATCTGTAGTAATACCTGCACACTTGAACAACCCGCATAATTCGTGTATAAAGAGTAAATGATCACCAGGATGGACAGTTCCATCCCCAACATAGTAGTTATCCATAACACGATCAATAATTCTTGTAGGTATTTTGAAAACATCTTTTAGCAGGTGGTGGCTTATCTACTACCTTAGCAGTGGTAGTAGCATTACCAAATAAGAAACTCAGCGAATTATCCATAACGAAAATAAAGCGACTAGGAGAAGTAAACAATACTCACAGTAGAAGTTTCCTTTACCAGTTCCACTCTCCAATAGCGCTTCACTCCCCGGCAACGGCGCCAGAAAATAGTCTTGATGACCCACAAGTATAGGGGGTGTATCGCAGTATTTTCGATAAGTAAGAGTGTTGAACCCAACGAGGAGCATAAGGTGATGGCTAGTGGTATGGATCAGGAATTCTCTGCAAATACTTAGCAAACGGATTTTTAGGGGTTTTCGATAAAGCAAATAAACAAAGTACGAGTAAATAAAAGATAGTAGGAATAAATGCAGCAAGTGGCCCAATCCTTTATGCAGCAAAGGACAAGCCGGTTGTATTACTTAAGATGACCAAATGTTCTCGAGGACACATGGGAAGACTGTCAAGTGCTTTCGCTTCATATAGCTGATTAATCTTCTTTAGCTTGCTAAGTGTTGTGTGGGTGAACCTGTGCTAATGTACCGCCCCATCCAAGACTAATACATACTTGTGATTAAACCCCTTGCAAACATCCGTAAGTACAAGAAAGTAATTAAGGTAGAAACCTAACCATAGCTTTAAACTCTAAGACCCTTACGTCCCTTGTGCAATGGTTTCCTAACGGGGGTTCAGGTTTCTGTCACTCCGGCAACCCCTACGATTAGTAGCCAAATACACAATGCATTCCCCTAGGCCCATATAGGTGAAGTGTCATGTAGTCGACGTTCACATGACACCACTAGAAGAAGTACACCATGATACATTGCAAATGTATCTATAATTTTTGATGTTCCATGCTTGGTTTTATCCACTTTCTTGTGTTTTGTTCCAACTTTGGAGTACTTTTATTATGATTTCTTGGACTAACCTATTAACAAGAGCCACAGTGCCAGCTGCCTGTTTTCTATTGTTTTTGGTTCCAGAAAAGTCAGAAAATGAATATTCTCGGAATTGGACGGGACAAAAGCCAAAGTGCCTATTTTTCCGGAAGGGATCAAGTGCCAGAATACGAGACGGAGAAGGGCTGGGGCCCGGCCACACCACCTGGCCGCGCGGCCAGGCCTGGCCCGCGCCAGGGGGTGGTCTGGCTGCCCCCAACACCCCCTCGGCCTCTCCTTCCGCCTATAAGTTGCCCTCGGGACGAAAACCCTAGGTACCCGATCAAAAATCCACGAAAGAGTCTGTAGCCGCCGTCGTCTCTCTCCCTAGATCGGGGGGGATCTGAAGCTCTTCCCGGCACCCTGCCCAAGAGGGAATTCACCCTGGAGGCCTTCTTCATCACCATGCAAGCCTCCGGTGTGATGCGTGAGTAGTTCATCCTTGGACTGTAATTCTTACATGTTGTGTTTGCGGGGATCCGATGGATATTGAGATGCTATTTCAGATTGATTATTGATTCTATCATGTCTTTGTTATTTGATATCTTGCATGCTTTCCATTGTTAGTAGCTATCTTGGCCAAGTAGATGCTAGCAACTCCAAGAGTTAGTATTTATGCTCGATAGTGGGTTCATGCCTCTGGTAATCTGGGGAAGTGACAGAAATCTCTAAGGTACTAGATGTGTTGTTGCTACTAGGGAGAAAACGACGATCTTTTGTTCATAGAGCAATCGTATTGTTTACTTTACACGCAGTTCGTAAAGCAATAATCTGTTGCTTGCAACTTAATACTGGAGGGGGTTCGAATGATAACCTGAAGGTGGATTATTAGTCATAGATGCAGTTGGATGGCGGTCTATGTATTATGTTGTAATGCCCAATCAAGTCTCAAAGGAGTCAAGATGATTAGTATATGCATGTATTGGTTTCTCGTTGTTTGTCAATTGCCCCGTTGTAATTTGTTCACCCAGCATGTTATCTATCAAAGGAGAGCCACCTCTAGTGAACTATGGATCCCGGTCCTTTTTACTTTACATACAATCTACAATCTTTTACTACTTTGTGTTTACTTTCTGCAAACTTTTACTTCTTTCCATTCGATACGTTTAATCCTTTGTTTTCCACAAAACATGGTGAGATTGACAACCTCATCGCAAGTTGTGGACAAAGTTTTGTGGTTGTGTTGTGCAGGTCTCCATGTTGCTACTAGCACTGGTAGTGCGCCCTGCCAAAGCTCAGCTAGTAACACCTTTGAGGTGTTTCCTTGTTCCTACTGGTTCGATTAAACCTTGGTTTCATAACTGAGGGAAACTTGCTGCTGTGCTTATCATACCTTCCTCTTGGGGTTCCCAACGAGCTCTACATCAACACCACGCACCAAGCACTTTTCTGGGCACCATGTATTGAGCCATCAACCGATTTTCTGGCGCCGTTGCCGGGGAGTCAAGGACATCTTCACAAGGGGAGTCCCTCATAACCAATCTCTTTACTTTGTTGTTTTTGTTTTGCTTAGTTTCTTTTTTTGCTTTGTTTGCTTGTTTTGTTCTTCAAAAACACAAAAAAATTAGTTTTACTTGTTTGCTTTCTTATTTGAAAATCCAAAAAAATTAAGTCTCCTTTAGTAGTCACCTCTTCCTTAGCTCACCATGTTGATCCCCAAGTTCACCCTGAAAGACCTTCCAATTGGTAGTGGTTCTATAATTGAGAAAGATAACATTGAAGAATTCTTTAATCATGTTAGCAAACATGAAGATACTGAGGATAGATCCCTTGTAGAACTTGCTCCAAATTATGAGATTGCTGCAGCTTCTTTAATTCACATGTTAGAAGCTAGGTTTTTTAACCTCAACCCCTTAATGCAAGTAATGTTTCTTAAGCTTAAAGAAATTGAGGATCCTGAAAAGAGGGATTTTATTCTAGAAACTTTGTTTAAGGAATTCTATGATGTTGCCAAGGAAGCTAGAAAAGTTTTTGAACATTTCAATATGCTAGGCTCATGTGTAGATGTTGTTGGTACGCGAGAAAATATGAACAAAACCGAACCTAATGGGGAGGAACCTAAGATACCAATACCCTTTAAACTAGTAGCAATACATGATGCCATAGAAAAGAATCTTGATTGGATTGTTCCTGCAAACCCTTTTGATGAGAATAGTGAACCCAAGAGCATTGAGATAGGATCCTCTAGAACTTATTTGGATGATATACCTTGCATTGTTGAAAATATTTCTGGTATTGATCTTAATGCTTCTTCATTTGAGAACACTTGATTCTTTCTTTGGTTCTTATGCCTAACTTAAAGGCGTTAAAGAAAAGTACTTGTTGGGAGATAACCCAAGAGTTTTAGTTGAGTCTTGGAAGTTATTACCTCTGTAATACCTCTCCTTATCCTTTTTATTTTCTTTTTGTGCCAAGAGTAACCTCTAATGAGAGTGAAGTAATGAATGGGAAAGTTGTTGTCCCGAAACAGATTTCTGTGCTTCACCGTAAAAATTCCTGAGAGAGCTCTGTACGTCGGATTGAGCTGTAATTTTTTGTGCTTCTTCCCCAGGTTGTTATGTAACATTCGTTAGTTCAACACTTTTTGATTTGAGCAACAGAAGGTCTTTGCAAAAATTAGTCTTTACCTGCTGGTCTGTTTTGACAGATTTCTGCCATTTTCTGCATTTGCTTCTTGTTAGTTCCTTCTTGAGTTCCTTTGGGAAATTGAGATTTTTGAGGGAAGTGCTACAGTATCTAGTGTTCTAATGGAAGTTTATTTGGTGTTAGAACTGAACCTTGAGACTTATTTATCTTAAGTGCACTAATGTTGCTAATGAGATTGTGTGAAGTTTTGTATGAAGGAAAATTTTCAGGTGTATGGAAGGAATGAGTAATGAGATGAAGGATGGACTAAAGCTCAAGCTTGGGGATGACACCTGTGTCACCCCAAGAAATATCCAAGAAGTACAAGCGTCAAAGCTTGGGGATGCCCAAGGCATCCCCTTCTTCATCAATAAAAATTCCAGGTTTCTTCCAAACGCTTCATTTTTATTGTTTCGTGCACAGTTGTGTTTCTCTTGGAGCGTCTTCTTTTTTTCATTTTGGTTTTTAGTTTGCTTAGTTTTCTGAATAAGTTGGTTGGACCCCCTCTTTCACACTTTGGTTTGCAAATAGTTTGGTTTAGTTTTGGAAAAGAGTAGGAAAGTTCATGCTTATGTGGTAAAAAGAGCTCGTTTTTGACTGTGCCCTTTGCTTTGTCATGCCATGCTTGATATTGTTTTGGCTTTATGCTTAGTATTCTTTGCTGTAGCATGACTTGTTATAAACAATTGAGATAGCTTAATGTGCCTTGGATGAATCATGCGTTGTTTTAGCATATTAAAGACTAGTATAGTGGTATTCTCCTTTGATGCTTTATTTGGGTTGACTTGGCGCATGCTCACACCATGTTATGACTATCTCAAGTCACCATAGCCTTTATGATCCTTTAGTTTTCAACTTGTAGTATCACTTTATGCTTTGATCAATGATGTTTTGTCGCTCTGCATGATTATGGCCATTATTGCTCTCTTAGTTTGTCGCTCCCAGTCTTTTGCTAGCCTCCACAACAAAGTATGAGTTCCACTCATTCATCCAACTCCCTAAACCAAGTTTTTCCAAAGAGTCCACCATACCTATCTACTAGCTTATGCTATTCCAAGTATTTTCATGCTTTTGTTTACCTTCCACTTGTTATGAGAAAACTAGTGATTAAAGCTCTCACGAACTTGATGGCACACTTTACTTTATTGCCTCTAATAAACTTGAATCATTGGGTCCTTCTTTGTTGTGTATATGCTTGCGCTTTATAAGTTTAAATTAGTAGAACCATGTTTCATGGGGAACGCTTTCAACATTGCACTTGTACTTTGTACCCCGTTGATATTATGTTCTTTTGCTTACGGATCCCGACGGTGTGAAATAACTGTGGAACTTGTAAGATCATGGAGTTTGTATGTGTGTTAGAGAAACGCCTGGGCCGCTAGCCTAAGCCATGCCTAATCATGGTGGAAACTTGTAGTATCACCATAATGAGAACTCTATGAAGCATCCTCAATAAAAACCTATGCAAATAGCAAATAAAAAGATCGCTGAGATGCTCATTGTCTGCTTGCCTTGTCATTTTGATTATGGGAAAGCTCCCGTATCATGTGCAAGGGGTACCCCGTTGGCGGTTCTTAATGATACACATATACTTACAATGACAAGAGCTTACTCGTGACTGAAGTTGAGTAGCATGAGGATCGGTCTTCGTAAGTAAGGGGCATGAGATTTCGGTTTATAACTTGTGCAGCATATCCTCTTAGTTGTGTCACTTTAACCTTAATCACCTTCAAGATGCTTATGATAGGGGCAATTAGAACTGAAAGCTATAAGTAGCATAATTTTTGGAAGCTCTTTATGAGACTTGAATCCCTACTTCCTTTTACAAAAGGCTTTTCTTCCACCATTATATTGAGTCTTCACCTTCTATCTTTATGCACCTACTTTGAGAGCATAGTGGCCATTCTTAGTTCTATGTGCATTGTCCCAAGACTAGTTCATTGATGCATAACTTGTTATTGCTTATTTGAAACTATTGTATCTAGTCACTCTTATGAACTTTGAAGGTGTCCTATGCATTTATATTTGCTACTCTATTGAGGGACAAGCCGAATGCTTTTATGCTATGTTTTCTTTATGTGAAACAAACAAACGTCTTGCAAAGCATGTTATTCATGAATCTTTTGTTTGTGCCTTTCCAAGTTGCATCTTAGTTTCTTTGCTTATTGCTAGAACTTTGTCTTTCATGTTATGATTGAAGTACTATGATCCTAGCCTTGAATGTTTTGCAAATACTTTGATCAAGTCTTTGATGGTGCATGTCACCTCAAAAATTATTTCTTTTTATCACTTACCTACTCGAGGACAAGCAGGAGTTAAGCTTGGGGATGTTGATACATTGCAAATGTATCTATAATTTTTGATGTTCCATGCTTGGTTTTATCCACTTTCTTGTGTTTTTTTCCAACTTTGGAGTACTTTTATTATGATTTCTTGGACTAACCTATTAACAAGAGCCACAGTGCCAGCTGTCTGTTTTCTGTTGTTTTTGGTTCCAGAAAAGTCAGAAAATGAATATGCTCGGAATTGGATGGGACAAAAGCCAAAGTGCCTATTTTTCCGGAAGGGATCAAGTGCCAGAATACGAGACGGAGAAGGGCTGGGGCCCGGCCACACCACCTGGCCGCGCGCCCAGGCCTGGCCCGCGCCAGGGGGTGGTCTGGCCGCCCCCAGCACCCCCTCGGCCTCTCCTTCCGCCTATAAGTTGCCCTCGGGATGAAAACCCTAGGTACCCGATCAAAAATCCACGAAAGAGTCTGTAGCCGCCGTCGTCTCTGTCCCTAGACCGGGGGGATCTGAAGCTCTTCCCGGCACCCTGCCCAAGAGGGAATTCACCCTGGAGGCCTTCTTCATCACCATGCAAGCCTCCGGTGTGATGCGTGAGTAGTTCATCCTTGGACTACGGATCCATGTAGTAGCTAGATGGCTGGTTTCTCCTCCTTTGTGCTTTCATGTTTAGATCTTGTGAGCTCCGTTCATGATCAAGATCATCTATTTGTAATTCTTACATGTTGTGTTTGCGGGGATCCGATGGATATTGAGATGCTATTTCAGATTGATTATTGATTATATCATGTCTTTGTTATTTGAGATCTTGCATGCTTTCCGTTGTTAGTAGCTATCTTGGCCAAGTAGATGCTAGCAACTCCAAGAGTTAGTATTTATGCTCGATAGTGGGTTCATGCCTCTCGTAATCTGGGGAAGTGACAAAAATCTCTAAGGTACTAGATGTGCTATTGCTACTAGGGAGAAAACAACGATCTTTTGTTCATAGAGCAATCGTATTGTTTACTTTACACGCAGTTCATAAAGCAATAATCTATTGCTTGCAACTTAATACTGGAGGGGGTTCAGATGATAACCTGAAGGTGGATTATTAGTCATAGATGCAGTTGGATGGTGGTCTATGTATTATGTTGTAATGCCCAATCAAGTCTCAAAGGAGTCAAGATGATTAGTATATGCATGTATTGCTTTCTCGGTGTTTGTCAATTGCCACGTTGTAATTTGTTCACCCAGCATGTTATCTATCTAAGGAGAGCCACCTCTAGTGAACTATGGATCCCGATGCTTTTTTACTTTAAATACAATCTACAATCTTTTACTACTTTGTGCTTACTTTCTGCAAACTTTTACTTCTTTCCATTCGATACGTTTAATCCTTTGTTTTCCGCAAAACACGGTGAGATTGGCAACCTCATTGCAAGTTGGGGACAAAGTTCTGTGGTTGTGTTGTGCAGGTCTCCACGTTGCTACTAGCACCGGTAGTGCGCCCTGCCAAAGCTCAGCTAGTAACACCTTTGAGGTGTTTCCTTGCTCCTACTAGTTCGATTAAACCTTGGTTTCATAACTGAGGGAAACTTGCTGCTGTGCTCATCATACCTTCCTCTTGGGGTTCCCAACGAGCTCTACATCAACAGCACACACCAAGCACTTTTCTGGGCGTCGTGTATTGAGCCATCACACCACAACTTAAATAACAATCTATTGAATCTTTCTCAACGCAACTCCACTACTAACAACAAGACTTCTCCCATGTCCTCAAGAACAAAACGAACTACTCACATGACATCATATGGATCATGATCAGAGATGGAATAATGATGTATAACAATCTAAACATAAACAATAATTCAATGGTTCACTCAATAGCATCAACTACAAAGAGTAATCAACACCGGGAAAGTTTCCCCTATGAACTATGCAAGATTCAACACAATTGTTACAACAATATGGAGATGGTGATGAGGGTGCTGATGGTGATGATGGTGGTGATGATGATGATGATGATGATCCCGATGAAGTCCAGCTTGATGGTGGTGTTGATGGCGACGATCTCCCCTCTCCGGGAAGGAATTCCCCTGGCAGAAATCTGTCTGCCGGAGAGATCTTTCTCTCTTGGTGTTTTCCGCCCTGCAGAGGCGGCGGAATCTTTCTGTGGTCGCCCCCTAAGTCTTAGGGTTTCGGGAGGAATATATACGCCAGAGGGGAGAGGATGGAGTGGGCCAGGGCAGCCACACCACCTCCTGGCGCGGCCTAGGGCTGCCTGTGCCATGGGGTGGTGTGGGCCCCCTGTGGCCCATCTCCACTCCGTCTTCTGGCATCCTTAGTCTTCTGGAAAAATAGGATTTTCCGTATATTTTCCCGGATTTTCTGATCTTCGTGAATTTTGCCTCTAAACAGCACATTTTCCATCAGAATCCTGACTGCAGCGGTCCATGCTCTAGAAGTCATCAACCATGCAAAAATAGATGAAATAACATAAGTATCACCTCTCAATATGAAATATATCAATGAATAATAGTGAATTAAGACATAGAATAGTGATGCAAAGTGGACGTATCAATGTGATATCACCAAGAGGGCCCAGAGTATATCTGTCCGTCATCGGGATTGACAAATTCCACTCTTGATCCATGAGCCTCAACATAACACATTCATAGCACTGAACCTACCTTTATAGTCACCATGTTACGGTGTGACGTTTGATGTTATCAAGATACTCTTCTGGTGTTAGCAATTAACATGATCTCATGGTCTAAGGACTAAGACTACTTCATATGATGTTATAGCAATATAAACATAATGACTTGATCGTAATGCTATACTTCGGATGAATGTTCATCACATCATTTCACAAATGTTGTGACCTTTTTATTAACAACATCCAATGTCCATAATCAGGAAACCTTGATCATCTTGTTAATAAACAAGCTAGTCTATAAGAGAGGCATAACTAGGAACCTTTTTTGTTTATTAAACATACATGTATTGACGGTTCCTATCAATACAATTATAGCATGCAAAATAAACATCTATCATATACAAGGAATACATAATAACAACTTTCTTATTGCCTCTCAGGGCATATTTCCTTCACAAATACCGCCTTTAGGTCAACTCTTCTTGGCCCGCCCTGTCAGTATTTCCCGTTATCTTTTGGGATCGTGGACTAGCTTACCCCTGCGTGGAGCAGATCCCTGAGTGGACCAGATCTATTTCTTTGCTCTACTCTGGTCTTCTCCCCTACTCCCCTCCCCATAACATTTTCTCAGCTCCGGCAGCTCGTCTCAGATTGGAGCTCGCACTTGCTCTAATTTGTGTCCCCGCCATGTTCGGTCAACCTCCCACGCCTCTAATCGAAGATCGTAGCCGTCGTCATCGCATCGTCCGCCGTATCGGAGCTTCGCGTCCCCTGATAACCCACAAGTATAGGGGATCGTGTGTAGCCTTTTTGATAAGTAAGAGTGTCGAACCTAATGAGGAGCTAAAGGTAGGATAAATATTCTCTCAAGTTCTATCAACCACTGATACAACTCTACGCACACTAAACGTTTGCATTATCTAGGAAATAAAACTAGAGCAATAATACGAGTAATAGAGATAGCTTTGCATGATAATAAATAACAAGAAAGTAAAGCTAGTTGCTGCAGCAATAAAATACACTAAACTAACAGAACCATGAGTGTGGAATAGTGGTGGTAATTGTGGTGGCTTTGTCCAAGTTTAAATAGCGAATAGATCGGATTCATTGTTTTTGATGCAGTTTTCTATGTGGGAGAGGCTAAATATACATGCGCTTCACTACTTGGAATTACATGTACTATATGATTGGATTGTTAGAAAACATTAGTAAGTACTAATCAATGCATTAAGGTTTCCCAACCATAGCCTTAAGTTTAATGGTCCTCTTACTCCCATACATGCAATATTCCGGTTCGCGTCCTCAGGTTTGTGTCACTCCGGCAGAACTTCCCCCTTCCTCTTACACATACTACAAACCCTATGATGTTTAATCCATAGGCGCACAAATATAATGGACACCAAAGGACTGTACCATATCAACATACAACTCTAATGAACCAAAGACGTTTAACCATTCAATCTAAGAACAAAGAAACTACGCAAACATGACATAGATCATAGGATTATAACTTATAGCATCAAACACCATGTTTACATAGGACAGTACAGATGTGTGTGGGGATGAACCACTGCATACTAGGAGGATTAGGTGATGGAGATGGCGGTGAAGATGGTGAAGAGGGCGGCGGTGGTGCGGGGGACTCTTTCCCCGCCACCGGTATCATGTGGGAGCACCGCCCCTTAGCCCCCTTCCTTCATGGCTTCTTCGGAGCCCTCCCCCATTAAGATGGGATCTATGGGGAGGCAAAAATGTGGCTTTGGTGGTTGCAAATTCGTGGGTGGAGATGCCCTGGGCGAATTAGGTTTCCTCCTTTATATAGCTTCTCGGATTCCCGTCACCCCATCTTGGGCTGCAGTAAATCAGACCTAAAAGGCCCGTCCGGACTTGGAATCAGATAATTTTATATCTAGAACGTTTGTCGCGAAATTGCCAACAACTTTGTAGTTGAAGAGTTTTCCGTTTGACGATGTCTTCGACCCGAAACGTGACCATCTTAAAAAAGAGTTTTGAGACAGATTTCTAGAAAAATCCCAATTTAACTCCAACAAGGTTTCCACTTGTATTCTTGGTAATTCCTACACATTAGGGATATTAAAACCGAGTCAAAAAGGAGGCCTTCCACGAGCTGGGCAGTTTTGTCCATCCGATCGCCCCCCCCCCCCCCGGGTCATTCTAGCCGTTGGATGATCCTCAGCTCCCACGTGGACCGGATTATCCCTTAGGGATGCTTCTCTAGACATCAAAAAGACTTTCTATGCTTAATTAGGCTAGAATTAGGGATATTAAAACCGAATCAAAAAGGAGGCCTCCCACGAATTGGGCAGTTTTGGCCGTCCGATCACGCCCCCCACGTCATTCTGGCCGTTGGATGATCCTCAACTCCCACGTGGGCCGAATTATCCCTTAGGGACGCTTCTCTGGACATCAAAAAGTCTTTACGTGCTTAACTACGCTAGAATGTCTATCTATTTCCGCCCGCTCTACTCAACCTTTCGACAACCGGGTCTCCTCGTACGGAATCACCGGATTTTTTTTAAAGAGGACACATGCGGCAGCAGACTCCAATGGAAACGGGTCTCCTTGCTCATCCGGAACCACCCAAAAAATTGAAGAGGACACACGATGCGGTGGCAGACTCCAATGTAAATTCGACCACCCAGACAAGACGCGCACCTCCCGATCGATTGGACCACAGGCCGATATCTAGAGCGGGCATGCAGCAGACTCCAATCGAGATTCGACCGACCGAGACCAGACGCACACCTCTCGATCTGTTCGAATGTAGGCCAGAATCTGGAGCAGCCATCGATCTCTCCTGCGGATGCGGTATAGATCCTACCCTCGCCTCCCCATTTATGGCGATACGGTGCGTCGGTCTGGGCAGTATTGGTCGTCCGATCGCGCCTCCACATCATTCTGGCCGTTGGCTGATCCTCAGCTCCCGCGTGGGCCGAATTATCCCTTAGGGATGCTTCTCTAGACATCATTCTGTGCTTAATTGGGTTGGAATGTCTATCTATTTTGGTCCGCTCTACTCCACCTTTCAACAACCGGGTCTCTTCGTACGGAACCACCGGATTTTTTTTGAAGAGGACACATGTGGCAGCAGACTCCGATGGAAAACGGGTCTCCTTGCTCATCCGGAACCACAAGAAAAAAATTGAAAAGGACACACGATACGGTGGCAGACTCCAATGTAAATTCGACCACCCAAACAAGACGCACACCTCCCGATCGATTGGACCGCATGCCGAAATCTAGAGCGGGCATGCAGCAGACTCCAATCGAGATTCGACCGACCGAGACCAGATGCACACCTCTCGATCCGTTCGAATGCAGGCCAGAATCTGGAGCGGCCATCGATCTCTCCTGCGGATGCGGTACAGATCTTGCGCTCGCCTCCCCATTCATGGTGATCTGATGCACCGGTCTTAATTGATCTTTATGACTGTGTTATTTTTTCAGTTCTTACAAATCCCTAATGGCAGCCATGGTGCACAAATTGATGGCGGCAAATGATTATGGTACGTTACTACACTGCCAATACACTGCCTAAATGTCCTATAAAATCTCTTGCCTCTGTTTCTGCCCGTGCTACTCCCACTCAATAGCAGATTCCAGGTCTAATGGTGGTCTGATAGGTTGATTCTATTTCCAAACAAAATACCCATCTTCTTCAGATAACAATTGTCATCTTTTCTAAATCATAAATATATTGCTCTGCCCAGGTCTAATGGTGGTCTGATAGGTCTAATGGTGGACTGATAGGTTGATTCTAGTTCTGCTTGTTCTAGCTCAGCTGCTTACATTCTATTGCTTCCTGGTGATTGGTCGAATTTTCATCTGGTTGGTTTTGTTGGACTCGGTATTACCAATGGCTGCTGAACAGGTGAGTTCCTCAATTACATCACTAATTTCACTTAATAGTACACGCCTTATTATTATAAATGTTTGCTATTGCTATACTTATATCCATGTCACTTGCACCATTGTAAATTGTCTAAGGTTGATCGTGGTGACAGGGCGGGAGAATCTGCTCTGAACTCTACGCCACTGCTGTTTGTTTCCATAGGGCTCGGATTTGGCCTGTTTGAGTTGATTTCTGCACCGTTTTGGCTGATTTCTTCAGCATTAGACTAGTGTGCTTCTTTTGCAACTCAAAGGTACTGATTCTAAAATTATGACAGTATATATAAATTATTTCTTATTTTTGTGTGTTAGTGAAATAGTTAATCAAGGCATATCCAGAACAATATCTCCGTTTCCATTTTGACGCCATCTTACTTTTTGGAAATCTTGGCATGTCTCTTTGGTTCTACGATGTAGTTAAGGATGTATTTTATAGTATTACACATGCGTCAATTTCTTTCCTACTACAATGATTCACGACTTTTGTATTCAATTTCTTTCCCATCTTTGAAGTCATCATTCGTGAAAAAAACAATTAGAATAGAAGACCAGTATTAAGGATTACAAAAATTAATGATTCTAAAAATAATTTGAACAATGTAGAACATTCACATATCACACCTATTCTCTCTCTGTTGACTCTCCATACTATCCTTCCAATAAACCACTAATAAACCTATGAAGAATTTTAGCTTAAAATGCAAATGAATTTCACCATATAGGGGTACATGTAAGTTGATCTTATAAGAGCATACATTATGAAATATAGTCCAAAACATGACTCGATACTTTGGAACATGTTATCGAATATATTTTCATCAATTCATAACAATCTATTCTCCTAATGGACGGGCGCGGCAACGCGCGCCTACATGATCTAGTTAAAGTGTAAAACAAGAACATTGTGCACTTTTGCAACTATTAGTAGGTTAGTCCAAATAAATCATAAACTTTATACAAAAAGGAGTGTCAAAAGCATATTATTAGCATAAAACCATCAGAAATTATAGATACGTTATGGACGTATCAACATCTCCAAGCTTAGTTCCTGCTCGTCCTCGAGTAGGTAAACGATAAAAACAATATAATTTTTAAGGTGACATGCAGACAACACAACCTTGATCATCATTATTGTAAAAGCATTGATAGCTGGGATTAAGATACTCTAAACATGAATCATGAAAGATAAAGTTCTAACAATAAGACATAGCAACTATGTTGTAACATGAAAATGCACAAACAAAAGATTCATTAATAACAATGCTTTGCAAGACATTTGTTTGTTTCACATAAAGAAAGCATAATGATAATGATATTCAACTTGTCTCTCATAGAGTAGCAAAACATAAATACATAGGACACCTTCAAAGTTCATAGGGGTGAATAGATACAAATAGTTTAAGGACAAGCAATATCAAAGTTATGCATCAATCAACAAGTCTTGGGACAATGCACATTAAACTAAGAATGGCCACTATGCTCTCTTAATAGGTGTATAAAGATAGAAGATGGAGACTCAATATAAAAGTAAAATAAAGTCCTTATTAGAAGGAAGCAGGGATTCAAGTCTCATAAAGAGCTTTCAAAAATTATGGTACTTATTAGCTTTCAAGTCTCATTGCCCCTATCATAAGCATCTTTAGGTGATTAAGGTTAAAGTGACATAACTAAGAGGATATGCTTGACAAGTTATAAGTTGAAATATCATGCCTCTTACTTACGAGTACCGAACCTCATGCTACTCAACTTCAGTCACAAGTAAGCTCTTGTCATTGTAAGTACATATGTATCATAAAGAACCACCAATGGGGTACCCCTTGCACATGATACAGGAGCTATCCCATAATCAAAATGACAAGACAAGCAGACAATGAACATCTCAGCAATCTTTTTATTTGCTATTTGCATAGGTTTTTATTGAGGATGCTTCATAGAGTGCTCATTATGGTTATGCTGCAAGTTTACACCATGATTAGGCATGGCTTAGGCTAGCGGTCTAGGCGTTTCTATAACACACATACAAACTCCATGATCTTATAAGTTCCCCTTTTATTTCACACTATCGGGATCCATAAGCAAAAGAATCATGATATCAACGGAATATAAGTGCAATGTTGAAAGCGTTACCCATGATACATGGTTTTGCTAACTTCAACTTATAAAGCGCAAGAATATACGCAACAAAGATGGACACAATGGTTCAAGTTTATTAAGTGCAAGAAAATAAAGTGTGCCATCAAATTCGTGAGAGCTTTAATCACTAATTTTCACATAACAAGTTTAATTCGGAAGGTAGATAAAAGCATGAATATCCTTGGAATAGCAAATGCTAATAGGTAGGTATGGTGGACTCTTTGGGATAACTTGGTTTTATTTGGAGTTGGATGCATGAGTGGAACTCATACTTGGTTATGGAGGCTAGCAAAAGACTGGGAGCGATCAACTAAAAGAGCAATAATGGCCATAATCATGCAAAGCGACAAAACATCATTAATTAAAGCATAACGTGATATTACAAGTCGAAAACAAAAAGATCATAAAGGCTATGGTGACTTGGAATAGTCATAACATGGTGTGAGCATGCGTCAAGTCAACCAAAATAAAGCATCAAAGGAGAATACCACAATACTATGCTTTAATATGCTAAAACAACGCATGATTCTTTCAAGGCACATTAAGCTATCTCAATTGTTTATAACATGTCATGCTACAACAAAAATCACTAAGCATAAAGCCAAAACAATATCAAGCATGACATGACAAAGCATAGGCACCGTCAAAAACGAGCTCCTTTTACCACTTAAGCATGAACTTTTCCTACTCTTTTCCAATCCAAACCACACTTATTTGAAAACTAATGTATGAAAAAGGGGGTCCAACCAATTTATTCAAGAAAACTAATAAAACCAAGCAAACGAAAACAAAAAACGAAGACGCTCCAAGAACAACACAAATGTGCATGACACAATAAAAATGAAGTGTTTGAAAGAAACCTGAGATTTTTATTGATGAAGAAGGGGATGCCTTGGGCATCCCCAAGCTTTGACGCTTGTACTTCTTGGATATTTCTTGGGGTGCCACACATGGAATTTCCAAGCTTGAGCTTTAGTCCATTCTTCATCTCATTACATCACTCTTTCTATACACCTGAAATTTTTCCTTCATACAAAACTTCACATAATCTTTATTAGCAACATTAGTGCACTCAAGATAATAAGTCTTTGGGTTCAGTTCCAACACTAATGAAACTTCCATTAAAACACAAGATACTGTAGCACTTCCCTCAAAAAGCTCAATTCCCCAAAAAGATCCTAAAAAGGAATCAATAAGAAGCAAACGCAAATAATAGCAGAAATCTGCCAAAACATACCAGCAGTTAAAGACCAAATTTTTCGAAGGCCTTATGTTGCTCAAATCGCAAAGTGTTGAACTAACGAAAGTTAGATAACAACCTGGGGCAGAAGCACAAAAATTCACAGCTCAAACCGACGTCTAGAGATTTTACACGAATTTTACAGCGAAGCACAAAAATCTGTTTCGGGACAGCAACTTTACCAAGCATTACTGCTCTCTCATTAGAGGTAATAATTACAGAGGTAATAACTTTAAAGACTCATCTTAAACTTTTGGGTTATGTCCCAGTAAGTACTTTTCTTTAACGCCTTTAAGTTAGGCATAGGAGCAAGATTCAAGTATTTTCGAATGAATAAGCATTAAGATCAATACCAGAAATATCTTACTTTTTCAAGGCTTCATGCATTCCTAAAAGGTTTTAACTAAAAATCTTCCATTTAAATATTTGTTTTGGTTTCATAGGCATGAACACAAGTGTTCAAGGTCGACCCCCACTTAACCATTACTCATCTTTCCAATCACTTTCCTTTTTGAAAATGTTTTTAGGTAACAAGTACAACTAATTTTTTTTGTAATTCGCATTCCCTATCCATACTAAGATAAAGAACAACTTAAAACTGAAAGTAAAACCTACTTAGAGATAAAGCAAACAAGTGCACACAAGAATATTCACCCACACGCTATTGCTCCCCGGCAACGTCGCCAGAAAAGGTCTTGATAACCCACAAGTATAGGGGATCGTGTGTAGCCTTTTCGATAAGTAAGAATGTCGAACCCAACGAGGAGCTAAAGGTAGGATAAATATTCTCTCAAGTTCTATCAACCACCGATACAACTCTACGCAGACTAAATGTTTGCATTATCTAGGAAATAAAACTAGAGCAATAATACGAGTAATAGAGATAGCTTTGTATGATAATAAATAATAAGAAAGTAAAGCTAGTTGCTGCAGCAATAAAATACACTAAACTAATAGAACCATGAGTGTGGAATAGTGGTGGTAATTGTGGTAGCTTTGTCCAAGTTTAAATAGCGAATAGATCAGATTCCTTATCTTCGATGCAGTTTTCTATGTGGGAGAGGCTAAATATACATGCGTTTCACTACATGGAATTACATGTACTATATGATTGGATTGTTAGCAAACATCCGTAAGTACTAATCAATGCATTAAGATTTCCCCAATCATAGCCTTAAGTTTAATGGTCCTCTTACTCCCATACGTGCAATATTTCGGTTCGCGTCCTCAGGTTTGTGTCACTCCAGCAAAACTTCCCCCTTCCTCTTACACATACTACAAACCCTATGCGCGCACAAATATAATGGACATCAAAGGACTGTACCATATCAACATACAACTCTAATGAACCAAAGACGTTCAACCATTCAATCTAAGAACAAAGAAACTACGCAAACATGACATAGATCATAGGATTATAACTTATAGCATCAAACACCATGTTTACATAGGACAGTACAGATGTGTGTGGGGATGAACCACTGCATACTAGGAGGATTAGGTGATGGAGATGGCGGTGAAGATGGTGAAGAGGGCGGCGGTGGTGCGGGGGACTCTTTCCCCGCCACCGGTATCATGTGGGAGCACCGCCCCTTAGCCCCCTTCCTTCATGGCTTCTTCGGAGCCCTCCCCCATTAAGATGGGATCTATGGGGAGGCAAAAATGTGGCTTTGGTGGTTGCAAATTCGTGGGTGGAGATGCCCTGGGCGAATTAGGTTTCCTCCCTTTATATAGCTTCTCGGATTCCCGTCACCCCATCTTGGGCTGCAGTAAATCGGACCTAAAAGGCCCGTCTGGACTTGGAATCAGCTAAATTTTATGTCTAGAACGTTTGTCGCGAATTTTCAACAACTTTGTAGTTGAAGAGTTTTCCGTTTGACACTGTCTTCGACCCTAAACGTGACCATCTTAAAAAAGAGTTTTGAGACAGATTTCTGGAAAAATCTCAATTTAACTCCAACAAGGTTTCCACTTGTATTCTTGGTAATTCATACACATTAAAGTGTAAAACAAGAACATTGTGCACTTTTGCAACTATTAGTAGGTTAGTCCAAATAAATCATACACTTTATACAAAAAGGAGTGTCAAAAGCATATTATTAGCATAAAACCATCAAAAATTATAGATACATTATGGACGTATCATCCCTGGACTAATATATCGTATCTGGCTAGTCCTTCTTGCACGGCGGAGCGCGTCTCGTCGGGCGATCCAGGCCGGCGACCGGCCTCGGGAAGTTGCGTTCTGCCGCGCACCCCAGGCATGGTAGCCCTGGCACAGCAGTTCGACGACCACGCTCTCATGGCCACCGTGCTGGGCGTCCGTCCCGCCGTGTCGCCGGCAGAGTTGTGTCGGCTTTCAGGTCTTGTTTTGGGATCAGACGAAATGAGGTCAAGATTGAGGTATGCGCGCCGCCATTTGAGTTTTTCGTCCGGTTCGAGCATAGCTCATATACCGAGCGCGTTCTGCATTCTTCCCGTTCTTTCGAGGGCTGCGGGGAGAAAATGAGCTTCATGCGTTGGCATCATGCCTGTGGGTGGGACAAAAATAACCGAGAGTATACACAGATATATTTTTCCGAAGTTCCTTCCTTTTAAGGGGAAGTACGTCTCCGTTGGAGGGGCGGGTGGTACTAGGACCACCAGCGCCACAGAAGGCCCCACCCTATTATCCCGCGCATCTGCCTCACGGCAAGCACATGGTCCACTATACGGTGGCCTTGAAGGTGGCGACCGAAACCTTGTACAAATCCTTTGGGCACTTCTCCACAACTGAATTGGAGGCTCCCAAGACGACCAAGAAGCTCTTACACACAAGGATGAGATATGGATGTACGATAATATCGAGAGCTCACAGTGGGATCAATGTTACATGATCAAAGTTCCGAGGTGCATGCCCCTAATTTCAACCCAATTTCCATATTGGATGACGAGATTGTTTTCAAAAAAAGCCCTACTAATAATAGACGCTACGGTCTAAAAACCAAAAGTTACAAGGATGTGTTTCATATGGTGAAATTGAGGTATCACAATCCAATGACAGACATGCTTGGATACCAAACGAGGCGTTTCTCCTACTTTGATGTGATCCCCTACCGAAGATAGGTGGTTTGTAAAAGGTACTGAAGAAAACTTTCCTACCTAAACTTCCCAGGTCGCTTCCTGCTCGAGCGACTCCTGATGCAGATCTCGGCCCCGCCGCTGGTCCTACCCGTCCATCTGATCCCAGTTGGCCCGCCCCCGAGGCCAAAGGCAATGGTGACGCCCCTATCGTCAGGGAGGAAATTATACCATAACGGCTGAAGCATGCATATTATGTAATTTTTAGTGTCACTTATGTTTTTTTGGGACATAGTGTTTTATTTGTCAGTGCTTAACTGTAACAATAGTCCATAAATAGCTAGTAATCTTAGCATATTGAACAAAGAAAATAATCTCTTATACCTAGTGGTTTTTTTACCGTGGAAATATTTATACTAAACTATTTCACTTTTTCATGATTTATTTCTTCTAAAAATACTCATCATTTTCTTATTGATGAATTTTTTAATATAATATTCTATGATTTTTTTGTTTTACATAAATAATTGTCATTTCTGCGAAGTTACATGTAATTTTACTTGATACGTGTTAAATGTTATACCATTGTAGTACTTAGCAATACAATTTTTATCTCTTGTTTCGAACCAAAATGATATTCTTTGTGATAACTTATCTTTGAGAGATATAAACAAGTATGTGAAAAAATCACTTGCATTGATAATTAAGTTATGACACTTAATGTATTACAATGTGTGTCTGCATAGTTGCATCTAGATATCTAAATATCTTATACTCCCTCCGTTCGGAAATATAAGACGTTTTAGCTTTGTGAATCGAATGTATCTAAACATCGTTTAGTGTATAGGTTCGTAGAGGTTAGGCGTGAACATATATATTAAAAGGTATCTAGATACATTCGTTTCACAGAGCTAAAATGTATTATAGTTCCGAACGGAGGGAGTACTAGTGTATTCTAGGACGCATGCTTATGCCAATACTAATACTAATATGCCGACGAAGGTTATTAGAGTAGGTGCAAAACTTGGGGGAGCTTTCACGTACCTCTAGGATCGTCTCTAGGAACAGTAGTAGTAGTAGGAACACATGACACATGTACCGAGTGGCAACAAACAAACGCGGGCGGCTAGATCCTCCTTCCTCGCTAGGATGTCTGAAGCAGCCAAGCAGATTAATAGGAGACTTCAATCCTGATCGATCAATGAGAGGTTAGATTAAAGAGGGCCTGAAGTCTCCCTTTTCTAATTACATGCACCGCGATCGATCGGCCGCGACTCGATCGTGTGTGCTTCCCGGCTGGGACATTCGGTTCGGGCAGTACCATTAATAGGAGAGTTCATCTGCTCTGCTCCTGATCGGTGACAAATGCGGAGGAGTCGTTTTCCCATCCAACGCCTGCTTCTGAGCCTATATACATGACTTTGTATCTTTTTTCTAGTTTTTTTTTTTGAACGGGAAGAGGCCCGAAGGTCCCAGAAGCTCCATTAAGCGGCGGGTAAAATTACAAAGAGGACCCAAGAGTTTATACAACGAACACTCTGGTCCACGAATTTTACAAGAACGACCCTGGAAGAAAAAGTAGAAAAGCAATCCGGTCCTTCTTCTCCACCGCATCCTAGATGAGATCTCGGGCCACGGCCGCCGTCGACGACACCGGGGACTACGACACTTGGGTCGCCGTCAGCGTGGAATGCCGATGTGAGATCAAAGATCCTCCGATTCGGCTCTAAGGCTTGGAGGAAGAAACAACTCCTCGGAGCCTCAGCTCGTGAGGCGCAAAGCGGCCCTCTTGGCCAAGGATAGCGGCGGCGCACCTCGCCGTCACTTGGATGCTTCTGCGACTTGAGCTTCAGGAAGCCCCCGTGATGCCAAAAGCCCGCAACCATCGCCGCTTCCCGAGCTCCTTCCCTTCTCGCCACCACGGCGGACCAGAGAAGGAAGAAGGGAGTAGCGCATAGATCGGCCAGCAGCACCAAAGGCCATCTTCCAGATCTTCTTCCAAGCTAGAAAAGGGAGCAAGCCGCTGCATCGCCATCTCTACTTGCCATCAAGGCCGCCCAGAGAGGGCGACCCAACACCCACCACCTTCGCTGATGCAGAAGCCACTGCAGCTCTCCCCCACTCCTCGCCTCCACGGTTGGCCAGAGAGGATGAAGCAAGAACGCAGGTCTGCACCTGTAGGAAGACACACAACGCGGCTTTATTCATAGGCACGGCAGCTGTCCTCTCCGTCCCCGGCTCCGGCCAGTGGAGCACAGGCACAGCAGAGACGAACCCTAAGCTCCAGATCTGGCCGCTGCGGCTTGGAACTCCAACACCAACGGGCAGAAGGCCCACTACCGGCATATAGCCACTAAACCTAGCCCTAGATACTCCGGCGCCACTTCCCGTCCAACTCCGACCGGCTAATCCGGCGGAGAGGACCCGGGAAGGGCCCGGTCGATGGCAAGGAGCGCGTAGAACGGAAGCACTTGAGACCCAGAGGAGAGAGGAGAAAGACCCAAGCAAAGTTTGTGTATCTTTTTTCTAGTTGAACATGCATCTGCACGCATGTTGGTTGGCAAATAAAAAAAATAAGTATGATTTTCGTTTTTCGGGGGAGGGCTGGTGTCTTTGATGGATGAAACGAGAGGAGTGTAGGAAGCACCCAAACCATTAAGTATGTATCCCTTTAGGTCAGCATCATCAGTTTTGTTTCGTGCTGCTGCATGCTCCATCTCAAAGCCCTTGATCTTGGTGATATACTTTTCAGCCTTCATGTCGTGTTGGTGAGAGAACCACATAGCGTTGATTTGAGCCTTGTACTACGAGGAGAAAGCTGCTGAATAGACATCCATACATTAACACAATGTCCAACATCAAGAACATGAGCTAGGATGTCGGGAGATAGAGTTTTGACTAGCCAACTTAACACATGTTGGTCTCGAGCGAGCCAGACACCGTAGACCTGATTGGGAACTAGGGTAACTTTCTTGTTGGAATCCTCTTCTTCAATTGTGTTGGGCAGTGCGGATTCGGAGTCATCGAGCTACCCCATGACCAGCGCAGCATGAAGGGCGGGCATAACTTGCATCTCCGAGAGAAGAAAGTTTGCTCGAGTTAATTTCTCCGTGGGGGCGTGTTGAAATCCAAAAAAATTGAGGTTAACTTCTGACAAGCGGATCATTCAAGAGATATGTTTCCACCATTATGTACACGCCTTATAAGCCGTCGATTGGGATAAGTCGCATACGAGATAATCCCTGGCGTTTTATAAACACTCTCCATATAGTAAAGTTTTGCTAGCTAGCATCCGTGGTTTTTCCCTCTCTTTGTTGGAGAGGTTTTTCATGTTAAGTCCTATTTCCCCTGCTGTGATTTCGTTTTTGTTTTTCATTATTTGCTTGTCGCTTTTATAACATGGCGCCCCGAGGCGAGTCGCGAGAGGCGTCCCTGCTGATGACGAGGTAGCCATCGGAGAGGGAGGACGAGTTTCTTTTATTTTTCTTCACCACCGATTGCAACCGGAGGGCAATTCACTAATGTTTAATCGGAGTTTGCTCTCATACCAGGTTTGATTATTGTGAGGGAGTCCCTCATAGAAGGGATCGGTATGTAGTATAGTGGTAGGAAAAGGAGAATTACGGTGTGGCTCCCGGGTACCACACACCTCCATAACTGATTTTTTTTAAAATAATTAAAAAAAGTTTAAAAATTTAACTTTTTAAAATCAAAGATGATCAGGTATTGTACTTGTATAAAAATACTTTTCTGGGAATTACTTTCATTTTGTCCTGGGTAAAAAAATAAACTCGAAATGCCCCATGACCACGTACTATTAACCTGTGATACGTCATTTTTTTTTTGCCCTGAAGACCAAACGAATCATTTCCTTTCCAAATATTTTTTACAAGTACAATACCTAATCATCTTTGATTTTAAAAAAAATAGAATTTTTTTAACCTTTTTTTTTAACTAGCAAAAGTGCCCGTGCGTTGCACCGAGAGAGATAAAAAATCAACTTATGAACAACAACATCGGCGAAAAACCTATCCTACAAAGAGAGGAAAAAACAACGGACGTCAGCCAGTGAAATTTCACTATAACGAGGAGTGTTTACACAACACCACAAAAACCTCTGAGAAGGGACGTGTCCCAGGCTCCCAGCCATCAAGGTAGTACTATGATGCAAATTCACGTGTATGCCAGCAGTCCACACAACAATTCCCGTTCATAATTAGCTCAACGCACAGCCCACAATCCTTTCCGCCATTTATAAATCTCAAGTCAACCCATAATCCGTCCCTTCCTCGTGTTTATAATTACCTCAACGCAGCCCACGATCCCTCCGCTCTGCTTGTTGATTACCAAGTCGGGTTGCGGATATTTAACCCCAATCGGGACGTATATAAACCGGTAGGGCTAGTTTTAAGGGAGCAGTGTGGGGCTAAATGTGTCTTGAAAATGTAACCATCAAAGTAAAACCAGGACATGTTTGATGTTGGTGCACCAGGCCTAGATGCATATGTCGTCCAGCCAATGGGCTGAGCTGAACACAGGCAGAAAAGGAAACACGCCTCCTCTAGCTTGGCATATGCATGCGTGCCTTGCTTGTCGCCCGCGGCCATGCATCATGACCATCGTCGGTGTTGAACAGGGCTTCATCAGCGAATACGCGATGGCAAACTCAGGGGCAGCATGACCATCATCGGTGCCGACCAGTACACGCTAATCCGACCACGGTGCACCCGAGACGGCGTAGGAAGACATGGATCAGTTTTTTTACGGTGACGTTGTTCGTGAGCCCATTAACTCTTGCAACGGGAGAAAAAAAATGCGTGTTGATGTGTCTCTCACTGGCAACTACGCATGCAATTTGTGTAGGGACACTCCAAATCGGTAGTTTGGTATTGCCGGACGAGAGACAAAAAGTGTGTCATCTTCACCGGCAACTACGCTTATCTGCCAACAGTGTGGGACACTCGCTCAAACTGATAGTTTGGTGTTGCGAGAGGAAATCCAAGGGTGTTTATGTGCCGACAATGTTTGGAGGATCCTATATGAGGCGTTTTTTGGCCACCATATATTCAATGTTGTTCAATTCCATACAATTTCAAGCCCACCTAAAGACCCAGCTAGAGTTCAATTTGTCCAGCGAACCTATTTTTTAATTTTTCCAGGTATGGGGGTGTGTGTCACCCGAGAGCCAAAAGTCCGAACCTAGCCAATTACAAGAGGTGTCCATAACAACTCAAATAGTACATGTGTAACACAGTTAACCAAAACAACAGGAATAAAAAGAATCGCTCGACATGCATAAGAGTGGTGCACTACAGTTAACCAAAACATGCCTACAATTTACAGGAGTAATTTTAAAAAATCAACAGAGGAACAAAGCAAAGATATACAAGTTAATTCGATCTTCTAGCTAGTCATCACAGGTTCAGAGGTTTCCGGCGATCCCCGCGACTCCACCCAAGGCCGCGCCCTCGAGACCCTCCCGGACGGCGGCGCGCGTCCCCCGGTGCATGGAGAAGAGAGCGTTGGTGGCGCCGCATGCCACCATCAAGTTCAAGGGGCCTTCGACGTGGCGCACGTGTTCCATGCCGAGCTCGATGGCTGTCATCACGCCGGACCAGGCCGCCCAATGGCAGACGCGGTCTTTGTTGGTGTTGAACGCCTCGACGCCGCTTGCGAGGCGGCGGCGGCCCTTGGAGGAGCTGCTCACAATACCCTTGACGAGGTAGAAGCCAGAGCCGCCAATGGCGACGATGGCGATGGCGTCGGCCACGGTGTCGAGGTCCTCGAGGATGCCTGCTAACGTCATCGCGGTTTCGATCGGCGGCGGAGCTGTGGCGTGGTTGTGGCTTGAGTTGCAAGTTTGGGACGAGAGGGGTCGCGATCGACTTGTGGCGCTCGGCTCGATCGTCGTGTATTTGTATACGGGATGATCAGAGTTGGATTGCAAACCGATACAGTACGCCTCAAACACGGAGTCCCTGCAGTGCTATACCTACGTCAGAAGTAGATTGGAAAAAAGAGAGCCTCAAACACATATACATAAACATCCGTGTGAGTGTGACGTTTTCAAGCAAATCAAGACAAGTTTGTCAGTAATGCTGATTTCATTGCGTTTGGGAGATCAACTTCAGTTCTAATTCAAGAAGAAAATCCTGATGCACGTGAAGTAGATTGTAGTTGATCATGGATGCGGAATCGTCCGAGGCCGACCTTGGCGCCCGTGGCCTTGATGTCGGCTTGCACCTGCTCCCGGAACTCCCGGTAGCTGAACCCCCGGTAGCGGCCGGAAGGGTGGACGACGACGGCGTCCTCCCGCGGGAACGCGAAGTAGCAGAGCGACATCCGCTCCGTCCCGGGCGACGACGGCGCCACCACCCTGTGCTCGGCGCTTTTGTACGCGTCGCCGCTCATGGCCTGCATCATGTCTCCCAGGTTCACCACCAGCGTACCCTCCACGGGCCGCACACTGCGCCACCTAGGGGTCGATCCATCTCGCAGTACCTGCAGGCCGCCGACGAGGTCCTGGTTGAGGATGGGCAGCACGGAGCTGTCCGTGTGCGGCTCCATCCCCATGCACTGCACGGCCGCGGCGGTGTCGCGCGCCGGGTAGCGGTACGCGCGGAAGGTGCCGCCGCTCTCCTCGAGGTACGACGCCCTCTGCTCCGCGTCGAGACAGAGCTCCTTGCCGTTGGCAAGAACGTCGAACAGCTTCCGGGCGATGCGCGCCATGTGCGGCACGTATTCCCGCGTCACCACCTTCCTGAACGCCGAGTAGGCATCAACAACATCTTCGTCTTCGGCAGCATCAGCAGTGTCCGGGGCGACGTGCAGGCCCTCGACCCAGTTGAGCTCCTTGACGCGGAGCGACAGCGCCGGCGTGCCCCAGAAGTAGCCCGGCAGCCGGGACTTGCTCGCTGGCTCCAGTTCCAGGAGGCCGCGCGTCAGGCGGAACAGACGGGCGGTGAGGTCGCGGGGGACGCCGTGGTTGGCCAGCCGGAACACGCCCACGTCCCGGGACGCCGCCACCAGCTGCTCCGTCAACTCCTCATGCTCGAGGTCCAGCGCAGGCAGCTCCAGTTCCTCCATCTCGCAGTCACCAGTTGCTGCCTGCTGCTCAATGGATCGACGGAGAACTCGATCTGTGTGGAGGTGATGCAGGGGAGAAGTCGAGACTCGAGAGCAGAGCAAAGGGGCCTAACCGAAATTGCTCAAATCTGAGAAGCGATGGACGGACACTCGAATGGCAACGTGCTTTCATACTCGGATGCATGTTTAGTCGAGCCATATCTTTTTTTTTTCAGTACTACTTGGCAATGCGTCTGTGATACTCCGTATCATTCTTCAAAGCAGTTTAAATTACTCTCGCCCATCCAAATTAGTAGGTTTTTTTTTACGAAATTCCACCAATCTATTAATGATCATCAACAGTAGTATAGAAAGTCCTAAAAGTAATAGAAATTACAAATAAGACAATGGACCACCTAGCGACGACTACAAACACTGGCACGAGCCGAAGGCACGTCGCTATCCTCGCCACTCCATCGCCAGAGCCGGGTTAAGCTTGTCGTAGTAGTGTTTGTTGTAGTAGAGAGACGAGAAGTCGTCGTGCTAAGGTCCCAAATGACCAGCGCATCAGAGCAGCAACCATCGCCGAAGATGACCAACGTAGATCGGAAGAGACTGACCCTAAAACACACCAACTAAAAACGACCAGATCTCAAGGGATCCGTCGGACACACGACTCTGCACGCCCTTCGTCGATGCTAGACTCACCACCGAAGCGAGGATAGGACGGTGAGTACCTTATTCTGACTTCAGGACGTAGCCGCCACCTCAACATCCTAAAAAAGACACTGGAATTAGTCTAAACAAAGCACTGAGATCTCCCGCCGGTGAGAGGCCATGGTCCGCCATGCCTCCAAGGCCCTAAGGCCGGCGGAGATGGGACGGACCGGTGGCGTCGCCGGCGAAGGGAAGAAACCCTAGATGGGTTTTGTCGCCGTCACCTCGAGAGCCTCTCTCTGTCCCGTACCGGTTCATGACTCAACTTTTTTGTGAGTACTTTCCAAATTAGTAGTTGACTCATATTTATTTAGATTCGAATGCATCTAAATTTATTTTAGTGTTAGATACATTCGAATGTAGACAAAATATAGTCAATTAATTTAGATCGGAAGGAGTACTAATTTTGTATCGGATAAAAATATTTCAAAGCTTTGGCTACATTTATCTTTTTTTCATAAAATTGTAAATGATATTTTAAACGATATGTATTACGTATTGTTAGCTACACACAAAAAAATTGAAAATATTTGAAGCTTATAATTTTTTTTAAAAGTCTTCCATGGAGGACGAGCTCCAAATCGAGGATCCGGTATTTCACGCTGTTTTTTCTGTTTACATGATAGTAAAATAGTCCCTCTGTCCAGGAACGACTGATTTGAATTTCTTTAAATTCAAATGTATCTAGACATACTTTTAGCATATAGATATATTCGAATATCGACAAATCTAAATCAGTTATTTCTGGATGATAAGATGATTGACTACATCTAGAATTTTTTTCAAAACTTTTGAGATGCCACTTTTGAAATTTTGAAGATAAAAAGTCTCGCGATAGCTAGATCACACAAACGCCGCACTTCGCGGGTTAGATGTTACGTTCAAGGAGGTGGTCTTCTGGCTTATAGGTGAAATTGCATCTGTTATAAAAAAATACATAAAATAGTATTTCAAAATGTCAAAACAATTCGAACTAAATACGTTTGTACATTCTATGGTGGTAGACAAAGTTTAACTAGGAAAGAAGTTTTTTTGCTAGTGAAAAAGGATAAAAAATAAATTGTGAATAGTCATATTAGAGCATAGAAAAATGTCTTTTCTACCTAAGTCACAAAACATGTTCTTTTGTGCCGAAACTTTGCGTGGAAACATAAAATGTCCAAAGGTATACGGGGAATTGTTTTTGGAATTTTTTAATATTGAAATAGGTAGTTTTCACAATAAGTACATCTACACTTATGAACCAAAGTGGATTCTCCAACGTTCACATGCTTTTTTAATCGTTTTCTTCGATTCAGGCTTTCGCCCCGCTATATTAATATAGCAACCACACGATACACCGATATTGCTGTTGGGACCACAGCACAAGCACACCCAAACGAAAACAAAGAGAAACAAAAAGAAAACAATGCCAACAACAGTAGATCGACTAAGCGAAGATGACCCGCAACAGCTGCGCCCTCCGAATTTGTCCCACCACAGACCTAGTGCTCCGAGTCGCCGCGTACCAAGCAACACCCTCAAGAGGGAATGCGACGTCAACGACGCTGTTGCCCGGACTAGTCCTAGGGTTTCCCCGGTACTTGGAGGGAGTGGGGAGGGGTACACCCGACGCCCTTCAGGAAGGTACGGCGGCACCCACAGGCGTCACCACGTCGGTGCCAGACGAGCTAGCAGGGATTTCGCCCGACCCCCAAACAACAGTCCCGATCCCTCTGTAGCACTCCCTCCAACTTACCATCCACCAACGTGCGCCACCACAGTCACGTAGTCACCCTCGCCGTCTCCCTGCGGACACCATCACAAGGTCTGGAGGCGGAATAGGATAGTGGAGCAGTAGTCGGGGACGGCAACGCCGCCGTCGAGCGGGAGGGAACTACCTCCACCGCTTTCACGGTAGCCGACCGGACGTGGCAACAAGGGCACACCAGGCCCCGTCGGGCCCGGCCGAGCCCAAATCGGGCCCGTGAAGCCTCTGTCGCCCCGCTGCAACAAGCCAACGTGCATCCCCGCCATCCCCAGTGGCTGCCCACGATCCACCTCCACCTCCAAGAAACCAAGCCGCCGCCAGGAGGGCTGCTGGCCCGCCCAGACCCGGATGGGACCCAAATGGGCCCAGATCTAGGCCGAGTGGGCACCACCACCGCCTGCCTACGCCGCTGCAAGGCTCCGCCGCCAACGGCAGCCCCACCGCGCTGTTGTCCACCTTGGTCCGCTCCGGGAAGCCCCACCGCTGAGCTGGACCCGCTGCCGCCTGGTAACACCACCCGGAGTCGCCCCGCCCCGCGCAGAGCTCCGCCGAGAGGGGAAAGTCGAGGGGCCGTCATCGCCGGCGCCGTCCGAGCCTAGCCCTGCGACGACCACCGGCGACGGCGGGGAGAGAGGAGCACGGGGGAGAGGAGGAGGCGGGGAGTGGCGGCGCGACCCGGTCGTCCGCGGGGGACGACGCGAGTCGCGAGAGCGAAAGGGGGGTTTTCCCTTTTTTCTTTTTTTAATCATTTCCGATGTAGGATTTTCACGAAACTGAACGGTTTTCTATTTTCTAGAAGTAAGAATATGAAGGAGTTCCATAAAATTTTGGATTGATCATAAATCTGAGACAATGAAATGTTATTTTAGTTACTGTATAAGAGCATCTCCAGCGGTGCCCCGAGAGCCCGGACGAAAAAGGGCCCACACTGGCACCCCCAACCGCTGTTGGCTGACTGGGCCGTTCAGGAATCCGTCTGGTATTCCCTGGCCGTCCCGGGCACCCAAGGGGTGGACTGGGCTGCCGGCAACACGCCACGTTGGATTTGCCACATGGGGCCCCTTATTTCTTTTTTCACCTAGCAATGTCGGTCAATCGCTCTATATATAGCCGTGCAACTCATCGACTAATTCCGAGGAGCACCTAGCTAGGGTTTCACCATCCGGCCCAAGCTATGAAGCAGACGCCGCCAAGAACCTGCTCGGTACGAGTACCTGCAACTAATGTGTATCCTGCTCGGTACGCCGCCATGAATTGATTTAGTTTATCGATCTGATCTAATCTGATCTGAGTACTGTACTACATTGACGTGTTGCAGGCGTGGATGATGTGTGCGTATCGTTGTGGTGATTGGGGTCAAGCAAGAAGAGACGATCTGACGAAATCCAAAACATGCCCGGTCCATGGTTTCCAGATCAGACGAAACCCACTATCCGGCCGCCTTCGAGTCGAATCATCTGCCACCGCCGCCGCAATCTCAGTGCCGGCCGGCGGGCTGCCTCCCTCCAATCCCCTGCGTACGAATCCTAGGTAGTTAAAGTATCTCTCTCTTACTGTAGCTCTTCTTCCGCACCTGTCCCCGTTTGGTAAAACTTGGCCACGATCTTCAGGTGGTGCATCCTTCTTCTTTCCTCGGTTAGTCGGTCCTTGGCGTGCAGAGGAGATGTGATGTCTTCTACATGGAGGGGCTGCTCCTGCAGCTAAATATGCGGAGTAGTGATTTCTTCTACATGTTCATATGCTTGACCCTCCACAAGTAAGTATATACGTGGAAGGATGCCCTATTTATTTATCTAGCCCACGTCTGTTAAAACCTGACTTCGTGTTCTGAATTTTCAGTCATCGTGAAATCCTTGTGTTAACTGGATTTTGTGACATGTCGTTTACGGTGATTTTGATAGGCGGGGTTGATGAGTGGCGGAGTGCAGTGTTACGCCACAAGCAGCCCCACGAGATGCTGATTTACGACTGGTAATAAGTCTACGGTTAGTCTAAGGGCACCCTGATGAACAATATCTAAGGGTGCTGACTGATCTAGGTACACTTTGTTTGGTGGACGTACAATTTTTTTATTTTGCTATTTTATAAGTAGTGGAGATGGAAGAAACTTTAATTACAAAACCCACCTAATTAGCGATTTGTGTTTTGGAGGTTTCAACTAACATGAAGTGTTGGCGTGCTGCAGATCGATGTCAAGAAGGAAAGAAAATATGTTCTTGCCATTTCACTCACGATAAATTGTGCAATGGTTTGCTTTTATTCATTCCTGCACAACACATACATTCTTCCTTTCTCGTAGGCGCCAACAACGCCTTCGTAAGTATGTCTTCCTGCTGTACAATTCTTTATCCCTTCATCGGTTAAATCTTGTTGATTTCTCCTTTCTGTCGTTCATGATTGGCTTGCGCTCTGCGATTGAGGGGAATATGGATCGCCTGGCAACTTCATCGTTGAGATTGTTTCGCGGCTACTGTTTAAATCTGTCTTTTGCTTTAAGTGTGTCTCCCCACATTGGCTCCATGGCTTCACCACCCACCATGCCCATGGCACAAGGTACCCCCAAATCCTCATCGGCTTCTTCCGCCAAATCGACAACCATAGCCCAATGAACGGCGTTGGCTAGTTGGAGATGTATTGAAAGAAGTCGCCACTCCCTCTTTACCGCTTCTACCTGGTGATTTATGTAAGAGCATCTACGCCAATGATCTTGTCGTCTGTATCTAATTGCAACCTTCCCTAATGAACAAACTAGACTATTAAGTGTGTAAGCCGATGCAGCGACATGATCAACCTATCGCGGTCGTCGTAGCTGGGAAAATCAACCCACTCGGTGGTCAGGTTGCGCACCACATAGTCCGGTTTATTCATCGGGGGAGGTTGCAAAGACGACAACACCATTGGAGCAGATGCTTGTTTATAAATCACCGAGTAAAAGCAGTAAGGAGAGAGTGGCGACTCATTTAGTACATCTACCGCTAGCCATTCGTTGGGTTGTTGTTATCGATTTTGGCCGAAGAATCCGGTGAGGGTATGGGCATGGTGGGTGATGAGGCCATGTAGCCAGTGCCGGGAGACACACTTAAACCGACAAACGAATTTGAGCAGCAACCGTGACACAATTGTTAGTCGAAGTATTCAGAGTATCCTAGTGTTGAGCATATTGTGATCCACACCAGCATTTATATTCACATTTGTGTTGTCATTGGAAATACCTGCCATTTGTGGCTCTAGTTGTTTGTTAATACTTATTATGACGATTTTATTTGAACTATTGCACATGACGGCATTTACCAAAAAAAGTTTTACATGACTTCAGAGTTATTGCCATCTACCTGTTCTATCCTGACATTCTGCCGGTAGGATATCAAAAGAATGAAACAGTTACATAAATGATTATCCTAGCCTAAACAGGATCTTTTGCCGTTGCATTATGCATGAGCATCATTATATATGATCTTCATGATTATCCTCATCTAGACTTGCCTAATATGGCTAAATCATCTTGTCGAATAACATACTCCCTCCAGTCCATATTAATTGTCATTGGATTGGATATATCTAACACTAAAATATGTCTAGATACCTCCATTTCTGCTACAAGAAATATGGATCGGAGGGAGTATATCTTTATCTCTTTCTAATATGTAAGCCATTCAAGTTGATACGAGAGGCAGCTAGATGTGATCAATGTACAAATCATGAGGAGTGCCCTTCAGTATAATCATTTTATGTGAATTATGCTACCTTCCCACATCATATTGATCGACTTATTTTCAATATGAGAGTTCATTGATGTGTCATCCTTTTTTACTTCTCAATTGTATCTAGCTTATATGTTCATGGTCATCAGTGCGATTAAATAAGTTTTGAACTAAAACGGTCACTACAACCATCTCTGCCATGTTGTAATGACATGGTGCACAGATTCTCATAATATAAATTATGATTTCTGATTTTAGTACCTCTAAATCTGCTCCCTGTACACCATATCATCATACAGGATGCGTGCAATATGTTCAGTTCTATAGCATGTCATAAAAGTGTACATAGTTATTGCGGTTTATCCACTGTCTGACATATCTGCTTCCAAGTTATATCTGATCAACTTATTATGACCCTAAACGAATGTTTTTTGTGATACTGTATGTTCTCATTGCCATACTCTATCAATACCATAATTAAAAACGACCATTTCCATTCTTATCCAATGGATTATGTGCAGCCAAAATCTCCAGTCAAGAATGCTCAAGGAAGGATCAGAATATGATCTGTTTTGGAAGTTACTTGGAACCAAGTCTGAGTACCCCAGCCTAAGATTGCAAGAGACCAAGAAAAGTGACGCTCATTTGTTCTTTTGTACTTTTTCAAAAGGTAAGAAAGAGTTCATAAGATTTTCTCACATACATTTGTTCTCTTACTCCTTACCATTCAGTATTTGTTTTACTTATATGTGTTCTCCTTTTGAATCAATATTCTCTCTAGCATAACATCAGGGTAATGAAGGGGTGCTTAAGGTGAGTTACTCTAAATTTTATACGTATGTATTAAGGCGGCAATAAAATAATGTGATGAAAAATTAATTGCGGTATCCTGATATTGCAGGTTAGAGAGATATTCAATTTCATTCAAGATGATATGATGATAGAGGGCATATTTATTCTGGACTGTCATTCGTGTGCCTTTAGATGGGTTGGACAAGTGGACACAAAAATATGAGCAGAAGTTTTGAGCATTGGAGAAGTATGTGATAATTTTATATTTTTTCTGCATGTAAAGAAATTTTCCTTTTTTAGTTTACACGTTGGATTCATGAAACACTCTTTCCTGCCAGAAATTTCTAGAACTTGACATTCTAATGTAAAATTTATCATGATAAATAGCAGATTACATCATCAATGAAAGAAACAAGCCCCAGTATTTCACCAGGTTCTTCACATGGGACTCCGCAAAATCAGCCGTAAGCCTTTTCCTCATAGGTTTGTGTGCTTTCTCTACCGTTTAACTTCGGGAGCTAACCTCGGCTTTGTCTTATAAATTGTCTCAGATGTGTGGTAACTCATTTGAAAGGAGGCTGTCTTTATTGAAGGATGGAGTAAACCCAAGAGATGTAAGATTCTGTACCTTCTGAATTTCTACTCAACCTCTCCTAACTTGTCTTTCATACTGCTATAATAGATGTTTGTGATCAAAGTTGAACTTCAGTGCATTCCGCATGTCTAGTTATTGTAGCATTCTGCATTGGAACGTTAGTAATAGGACAGGTTATCTATTGCTGGTACTCGTTGAGGTAACCTCGTGGTGCCATTTTTTGTAGCATTCTGCATTGGAACGTTAGCATCATGTATGTTTGCATGTCTATTTTTTGCTAGTTATTTTTTTTTGTCAAGACCACAAAGGTGCCAACATAAAAATGCTATCATTAGATGTAAAATTTGAGCATTTGATGGACACTTTGTATTGTGCATGAACATACTAGGGATGAATTTGGCAATACTAGGTGGCTCATGCATTCATTCTCATAAGCTCAGTTGCCAATTATTGTTTCTCCTGAATTAAGGTTAACTCTTGGTTATATAATTTGCAGAAACCTAAAAGAAGACCAACGGCATCATCACACACTAGAAGGTCAAGTGTTCCTTATTAATCCCAGCAGAGAAGCAGTCATTCAGCGCTGACCGTGTAAGAGTTAGAGGGAGATCACCAGCATTCAATGCATTGGCTGCCAACTTTGAGAATTCAAATGTGCAGAATCTGGCAACCCCTCCACCAGCTGCTAGAAAACCATTCTCGAAGTCTTCCTCCCCTGATCCTGTAAAGCCACCCCAGAGGGGTGCTTTGACCACTGCAATGTCCGCATCATTTGAGCGGCCTAGACTAACCCTGGTACCAAAGTCAATCATAGGTGTGCTAATATAGTTCTCAGCAAGGAGCAGATACATTCTGCATTGCAAACATAGTTCTCTTACCTGCTATGTTCTTTTGATGTCAAGCGAGTCCTGATGTAAACAAACCACAATGTGAAGCAAGCAAAGCGAAACCAAGGTAAATGTCCAGAAGAGTACCCCTGCTGCGAAGTATGGGCAAACTGTAACCCCAAAGATACAGGAAGATGTAAAGGAGGGTCTTCCAGAAGATGAGGAAGGGCGTCCTGTATATCCATATGATCGTCTGAGGGCATCTTCCACCAACCATGCCACAGACATTGATCAAGCCAGACGTGAGGTATCCTGTTGTTCTTGTTCTGACGGCTAATCATCTAAGCCTCCTCTGAACCTAACAGTCTTAACACTAGTACACTTGCACATTGCAGACATATCTATCTTCGGTGGAATTCAGGGAGAAGTTTGGCATGACAAAGGAGGCTTTTGCAAAGCTACCAAAGTGGAAGCAGATCAATAGGCTCAAGATCTCACTACAGCTGTTTTAAAATGCTCTACATGCAGCTATATTCTCTGCTTAGTGAAAGAAGGATGTTAGAGATCTGTTTTCAAAGTAAATCTCAATCCCTACAGGTCGCTAGAACTCGTTGCGATGGTAAGATGAAACTTTGGAAATGTCAGCCTCTCTGGGTCAAGGGGATCTTGGTGGGTGTCAGGGGAGCGGGAGCAGTGAGTTTTTAGCTGCTCATTACCCCAAATTGTGCTATTCGCTGATGGATTCTGCTGGGCCGCCACACTGGCGGTCCCGTTACACACTGATTTTTTCCATTCCAAGGTCACTGGTTTGGTTGTGAGCTTGCAATGCTCGAGACCTCACATTTTGATGAGACAATAATATTACAGATATGATGTAAAATTAGGCAATACAATGTAGAGGCCAAAGCCATTTTGTTGGAAAATTTAAGGCAACGGATGGTGAAAGGGTGTCTTGCACTTTGATGTTTGCTCTCTCACGCAGTCAGTAAATACTTGCAAATCCTATGATCAGATCAACTTATGGTGCCTTGTTTGCGATGGATCTGATCCATTCCCGGTTGTATTAGTCCTTCGTTTTTATTTCTGAACCATGGTTTGGCTTTGTACGTCCAACAAAGTACCAGGTGTATGGCCTCTCACTATGACAGGCCTCTCGCTGTGACAGGCCTCTGACACTGAATCTCTTCACAGGCGTTAGGGTGCCTCTCTCTGCAAGGCGGAGGGTTTTTGAATGTACTAGATGTCCAACTGCTTGAGAAATCACAGGTCATATCTCTATTGAAAAGATCATAAGTTTATTTGCTAGTTTCATGACCAACAGAAAAGATTATCTGCATTTCGCTGCACAAATATGTTGACGAATATATGCCTGACTCCTCAAAATCTCAATTTCTCTTCAACAATTGTAATGAAAAATTCTAGCACAAATGTGATGAGATTAATTGTAAATAAGCAACTCCAAGTAAGGATGCAACACCAGTTGAGCTATCCCCGCAAAACAAAACAAAAAAATAGTTATGCTTCAATTGGCCTCTCCGTCCACTGTTGTTGGGTTGTTTGTATCACGAAACTATCTTGTACCAACCCGGAGTGTCTTGTCCTGAACTTCTCTGAGTGTGGCAACGCTTGACCTGAAGTTCTTCTGCAAGAACCTGTAGACGTGGTCGAAACTATCTTGTACCAACCCGGAGTGTCTTGTCCTGAAATTCTCTGAGTGTGGCAACGCTTTGACCTGAAGTTCTTCTGCAAGAACCTGTAGACGTGGTCGTGACTAATAAAACCAGGTGCATATAAAGATGATTTTATTTAAAAAAATGGTACATGCCTGAGATAAGCTGTTGCGTGGAGAAGAAAATAGCTATTTTAACCAACTGATCAGGGCAGCGTTGTCAATATTGTACTCCATCTGTCCAAAAATAATTGACTTTGGTTTATCTATATTCTTTTTTTGTGAATTCCACCGATCTATTAATAATCATCAACAACAGTCATCAGTACAAAGATGCCCAAAAGTAATAAAAATTACAAATAGGTCATTTTAGTGTAGATACATTCGAATATAGACAAACCCAAGTCAGTTATTTCTAGACGGAGGGAGTAACATTCATCCGCCACATGGTGAATAGTGCATGTTGCCATATTGATATCGTGTATATTGTTACATTTGCAGTTGCTCTGTCTTTTAGATGTATATATCACTTGCCGCATCATTCACACGGTATTTGTAACATGTAGTAAACCACACAAAATTTGTGACACTATGGTGGTATACTGGTATGGACCAAGTTTAATTGGATATATTAAACCAGATCTGGCAAGAATTTCTTCCCTGGGCAAGGCAGATGGTTAGGGTGCCACAGACGGTTTCTCATGAGTTTATTTGCTAGTTGCATGTTTTGTGCATGGAGCTTTGTTAGTTTCACGTCCAATAGAAAGAACAATCTGCATTTCGTTGCACAAATATTGTGACGAAGCTCACAAGTTCATGCTGCTATATGCATGAATCCTCACAATCTCAATTTCGCTCCACGATTGTAATTTCAGATCACAACAAATGTGATGAGCCTAACTATAAATAAGTAACTTTGAATAAGGACGCGAAAAAGTTGTCGAGCTATCCCCACAAAACAAGAAAAAGAATTATGTTTACATCAGCCTCTCTGTCCCGTTGTTTGAGATGTAGGAGGAAACTGAAAACACAATATAGCGAAAGAAAGCAGGATTGTCGAGGGACGCAATTTGTCCACAATCTGTTGGATGTCTCTGTCAGCTGTTATTGTTTTAAGATAAGACTTGTGCAGATACATTTTGCACTTTTAACCTGTACCTTGTCACCTTCTCACCCCTATAGGAGACGAAGCGTACAGGGACATCTTGGAGGGCATCTTATCCTTTCCGTATAATTATCTCTTCCGCAGTCCCCCATCTCTCTCCCATGGCGGCTTCCTCCCCAGTTGGATCTTCTGATGCATCGAGCTTCCCGTCACTCGAGAACGCGTGCTTCGTTCCATGGGAGGAGGTTTCGGTGCTGCAGTTCCAGACCCATTAACTCCTTGTCTCTCTCTGATTCTTAATGCATGATGCTTCGCTTCAGGTCTGATTTGATTTATGATTCTTGAGAAAGTTTATCATGCTACCGATCCAATAAAATCCATGGTTATTGTTAGGTTGTTGTTGAAGTTTAGTCCCACCTCGTCTACGGAAGGATGTCACACTCATCTTATAAGAGAGACTCATTCCTCCCTTCAGTCTGGCCTTTTTGGGATGGGGTGAGCTCTCTTCTTATTGTTGGTTGTGTGCACATGAACATCCAGAACATAGGCTGAGTGCTGGGTTAGACCAAATGGATGCTAACAGTTATCCCCCCCTAATTCACTGGCCCGTTTCTTGTCGATGTTGGGACATCGAGTTGCAGTTTTAATTTTTTCGCCTATAAACTCTCTTTTTTGGATGATTAACTCCAAAATGCTGTTAGCGAGGTGTTCATCCTTAATTCTTCATGAGATTTGCTGAACATAATTTGGTTTCATATTATTTTTGATACGACATGTTGTGCCAGTACGTAGAGATTTGGAGGTAATTTGGTTCCACATTATTTTGATCCAGACCGAATGTGTTTCGTACTAAATATCTTGCATATACTACTAATTTTATCCTAACCCAAAAGCAATAGAATTGATTCTGTATTAACCGATGAGAACCTAATTTTTGTAACTTAAAAAAAGGGGGTATGGCACATAAAATGGAAGGGGTTGACTGGCAAGAAATTGATATAAGTCAAGGTGTTTTATGCAATACATGGAAATGCTTGCACAAATCGCAAAGCATAATTGTACGCTCTATGATAAGGCTGAGACGTCTATAGGATTGTGGAGTTGCTTTTCCGGATTGTCGAGAGGAAATTGTCTTTGTCACACTCCAACAAAGAATCAAGCGGAAAAAAAGAATCAAGCGATGGATGCAAGAAAAGCAAAAAAAGAATCAAGCGTGGATGCAAGAAAAGCAACAAAAGAACTGGCAGCCCTGTGTCAGATGCTCAAATTGTTTCTCCCGCTGTCACAACTGCACGGCCCATTGTTTCCACATAATACGCCGACAAACAAGAGAAGCGTATTCTTGCCGTCCGGCCGCCCTCCGGTGGAATCTTCCGCCACCGCCGCTGCCATATCAGTGGCCGGCCGCCTCCCTCCAATCCCCTCGCGCATGCCTACGAATCCGTCCCCGTTGGTAAAAGTGGTGCTTCTTTCTTCCTCGATTCTAGTCGGTCTGTGGCATGCAGAGAAGATGTGATTCCGACAAACAATTAGAGCTATAGCCTGTCACCTCACCTCTCAACACTCGATCTCTCCAGATGTTGCTCACGAACAGGTTCAGAGAAACGAAGAACACGAGGACAGTGTTTTGGTGCTGCCTACTAACTTGCAGCTTTAATTTTCTCTCTTCTTCGCTCCTTTTATTGAACAAGGAAAATGATCGTGCTTGTCTACACGATGCTCACATCTGGATGTGCCATCCCACACGTCCTAGGCGATCGGGAGTACAATGCAAAGATCGGGTCAATCAACTGGAAAAGAATCCTATCTAACTGACCCTAGAAAGTAGCTGAAACAACTGAATTTGACATGCTAATTGAACTCTGAACTTATTGAGACACTAAACTGAAACCTGATGAAAGCGACTAGATTAACTAACAAACTTCCCCTAATCTAGTCGTCCTTCACCTTGAGGATGCCAATGCGACGGCGCAGCCCTAATCTATGTCACAGTTGTCGACGCACTGGCGGTTGAAGCAGTGGCGGACCTAGGAACTTTTGTTTGTCGGGGCAAACATTTTTGGAGAATCTTTTTAATGTGCAGATGCAACTCTACTAGATAGAAATCATAGGATAAATGGTATACAAAATACTCATGTGCCAATGTGTCATGATCAATGAAAAACAACTACCAGGAACATGAAAAAACACAAAAACACTTAGAACTACTAACATGGACTTTTGCCGCGTGAGACGCCCTAGCCATAATAATACCAAGATCAACATTCACATCAACTAGATTAAATGCCTCAGCTTGTGAAATGTCCTGCAACATCAGGTTGATACCAAAATTGAGTGCTCTGCTTATTCTCGGTACTATGCAGTACATGATACACAAATTGAGTGAAAAAACTGCCAAAAAGCAAAAGCCAAAAAAGGTGAAAAAAATGTATGTGCCATCTCGTCCACCCTTTTGGTTTGGTTGCCGCGCTGACGCAATTCCGTGTCACGGCTGCTGCTTCCGCAATCCAGTCAGTTAGTATCCTAGTCCGAATCCATCAGCGTATATGTAAGCTCAAAACTCAAGGCGTGCCGACGACCGGCAGTGGCTGCCGATCGCCTGGTTGAACGAAGGCTAAGGGCACGTTTGCTAGGCCGGGTCCCGTTTCTTGCATGAGCCGAGAAGAAATAAGGTTGTTTACTTGCACACGTGGAAGCGAATCTTTGTACCGTACGAGTTTTAAAACAATCCTCAGCTTGGTCTTGAAGGAACGCCGAAATCGGGCTTTTCTACGAAGCCAACTTCTTCTCGCGTTCACGGGAGAAGAAGATGCACGCGCGCGTGCAAGAGATGGATGGTGGGAGCTCGCCCGCGTACGGGAAATTCCAACAGGAGAAATTGGGTCACCGCCTATCGATTCGCACCACCTATTTAGACCGCTACGCCTCGCCTCCAATTTCCGCGCCACCATTTCTTCCTCATTTCGAGCTCTCCCTCCAAATCCTCTTCTTCACCGACGAGCATGTAAGCGGCGCCTCCTACTCCGGTGGATCGAGCTCATATCCAGCAAGTATTCTTTCTCCGCTATCTCCAACATCTCGTCCTCATCGTCCGATGTTGAGATCGCTCTAAGAGACACCTAATCCTAGCTCTCAAAGCTTAGATCTGTTACCATGTTACCGCTCATAGTTGATATGTTTGCATGTGGTCGCTCCTAGTAGATATGGACCTTTTGTGGTAGATTTTGGTAGTCATTATTCATGTTGTATTGGGTAATGCGGATTGTCATTTGGTGTAGGTAGGTTCAATGCATAAACGCGATGATTGGTATTAGGATTAGTGCTAAAAGTACAGTTATTCTCATTGTACTGAACACAATGTGTATCTCTAGTGCCATAGGAGAAGGTTGTATCTCTTGATCTGTCGGCAACCTCTGTGTTGCCTCTGCGTTATGCGTCGATGCCTGATAAGGTGTGCAAAAATAAGTTAGCCATGTCATGGCCAGCTTCTCTATCCACCTTCGTCCTAAATAGGGTCTGCTAGTTGATCCGTAAAGGGGATTCAGTTCTTCGGGGATTCGGAGAGGTGGACATGCGCTCGATTGCAGATGGTGTCTTCAATTTCTATGGTCGGACAGTAACCTCGAACCAGGTGTACAACAACATGAGGCACTAGAGAGTTAGGTGGATTCAGGTGCTGAGGATCTAAAGGCTTGAGAACATGTGCTGGGTTGAGGAGACCTCTACTATCATGATAGACGATGAGCATTACTATGAGCACATCAAGGTTCGATATATTTACACTTGCATGAGTACATTGATGAGTAGTTTTAATGATCACATGTGAACTACGTGTTTTGAACTAATTGTGTACTCCTGTAGGCTCAGCCGAAGGACACCGAGTTGATCAACAATCCCAATGAGAACTATGCTCAGATGAAGCTGATCTACGTTGCTTGTATTCCCACTATGCCCATCTCTCCAACTGTGATACACCGTGCTCTAAGCAACCTAGTGGAGAACAATGCACAAGCGACTAGGTATCTTGCCATGACCCTTGATCGCATGATGAGCTAGTTCATGTGTTGGAAACATGCCCTAGATACAAATAATAATATGGATTATTACCATATTCCACGAAGTTTATAATTATGTTTTATATCGTGCTATAACTGTATTGGAAGGAAATGTCAATACACATGTGATATGTAAACAACCAGAAGTTCCCGGTGAATCTCTATTCACTGGTTCATTGGTCAATAGATGATCAAGGTTTCCTGATCATGTGGCATTTATGCCAGTTAACAATGGAGTCACCTCATTGGGAGAATGAGATGATAAGCATACCCAATCTAAGCATCATAACACGATCATGTCACAAAGTTCAAGTTGAGATAATCAGGAAACATGGTGACTTATTCCTCAGACCATGAGGCCGTTTTTAATCACTATCACCCGAGAGTGCCTTGTTCACATCAAACGCCACTCGGTAAAATGGTGATCATAAAGGTGTGTTCAGATACATCAAAAGGGGCATGTAGAGGCCTATGTGTCAAGAGCGGGATTTGTCCATCTGCGTGACAGAAAGATATTCTGGGCCCACTCGGAGAAGTTATATCCATAAGCTGCGCAGCGTGTGACTAGGTCATGGGATATCACTTGTCGGAACGAGTTAAGTGGCATTTGTCGGTAACGGGATTGAACCCGACATGGTGATGTCGTTGATCAGATCTCGGACAATGCAAGTATGACAGGGGCAAAAGGAATAGGACACATCATTGATGGTTCAACGACAAAGATTCTCATGGAATGCACAGGGGTCATTGTGGGCATCCAGGTCCCACTAATGATCATTTGTCTCGACCATGTCTGGAGTGTTCCCGAACCGTAGGGTAACACACTTAAGGGTTTGACGATGCTCGGAGATCATTTTGGTATCATCAGAATCACCGAAGAAAAGAGAGGGAGAAGTTGGAAGGGTTCCGAGAAGGTCCGGAGTATGTCCGGACTGGGACGGAAGGAGTTCCATAGCCACGGGAATTGAATAATATGTAAATAGATATTAATATTGATTTAATTATTTATTTAATAAAATAAAAAGGAATTAAAATGGTTAAATTCCCTATTGGGCCAAATTCCCTAAGGGGAAGGGCCCACGAGAGAAAAACAAAAGGGAGGAGAGGGAGGAGGTGGCCCTATGGCACCTGCGCAGGGCCCATAGGGTACTTGGTCAGCCGACCAAGCCTTCCCTCCTCCTCTCCTTTGTTTAGTCCCACATGGCTAGACCAAGGGATTTTGGGGTCCCCTTCCCCCTATATTAAAAGCCATATGGAGGCAATTAAATAATCAGGAAATAATAAAAAAGCTTCCAACCGCCTCCCTCTCTCCCCTCTTGAAAGGACATTTACTGTCATAATCACTTTTGGTGTTTGTTAACAACAAGTAGAGCATTTTACAGTATGATATTGTCTATGGGTTGATATAATACAAAGTGAAAAGGACCCTTGGCCTACGGAACTTTTCCTACAATATTTACATGTTCCTGGGAATTCCAGACCGGAGTCTCCGGTCTGGCTGGACCTGAGTCTCCGGTGTGGTCCGGAGTTTCCCCAGGAATCTTCAAAGGGGGCTCTAGATTTCTACCTAGGTCAGCCAGATAGGTGGTCTGGAGCAAGGTCCAGAGGTCTGACCGGAGTTTCCGGTCCAAGCCCCAGACTGGAGTCTCCGGTGTGGTTGGACCGGAGTCTCCGGTCCACTTGGCTCACAGAAGGGGCTGGGTCAAACTGTTCGTTGGTCTGGAGGCTGGTCCGGAGATGGGCCGGAATCTCCGGCGTAGACCAAAGTCTCCGGTGTGCAGGCCAGAGTTTCCAGTCTGACTTTCTCCAACGGTTAGAAAACGGTTCAGTGGAGTGAAGGGCTATAAACAGAGGACTGTGTCCCCTTGCTCCTGCTGCTCGTCCCACTAAAGAACACCATCCCCATAAGAGCCACCAAATCAACAAGATCTCTTCATCCAACCATCCAAAGTCATTGACCTTTGGAGAATCGAAGGAGGAGGCCTTGATCTACAGCTTCACCAAGAGAGATCTTCATTTTCCCCTCATTCACTTGAGGTCCCCCATGCTCTAGTGTTTCTTTGGAAACCCTAGCTTTTGATTTGGTTCTTACAAGCTTGTCTTTGATTTTTTGACAACTTGCTTGTATTTGGGAGCCTCCAATAAGTTGTGGATGTGTTCCCAGAACTCTTTGTAAAGGTACCGACTTCCACCTCGAAGGTTGCCGTATAGTGGAAGAGGTGAATCGAACCCGTTGGGGTGAGGTTCATCGGGGAACAAGGGAGGCCTCTCGTGGAGTTGGTGGTTTCAAACCACCCCCTCTCCAAACGTAGACGTACTTCCCCTCAAAAGGAAGGAATTACGGGAAACAAATCCTTGTGTCTCCGCGTGCTCCACTTTGGTTACTTCTATCCTTTATCGCACTTTACTTATCTAGTCCTTGCTTAGTATATGTGCTAGGTTGACATATAGGTAAATTCACCATAGTTGCATAATCTAGAGAATTTACCTTTTGTGTCAAACCCTAAATTGAAAAGGAGTAAAATTTGAAGTAGCACCTATTCCCCCCCCCTCTAGGTGCCCATACGATCCTTTCAATTGGTATCAGAGCCTCGGCTCTTTATTCGGGCTTAACCGCCTAAGAGATTATGGGCAACCCAGGAAATGAGGGAGAAAGTGAGGCTAGCCATTGGGTGACCATGGTAGATCTTAAGAATTTGGAAACAAGCGTGAGCTCTACCTTGGGCAACGAAATCGAATAGTTGCGCCAACTCGTTGAGCAACTTGTTAGGAATAAGCAAACCTCACCTCCTCCCTCTCAAGAGGAAACACCACCTAACCCAAAGGCAAATGCTCCAGCTAAGGCTTTGGATGAAGTGGCGGGGGATGAACATAATTCCACTAACTCCACCACCAAAAGGGGTGATGGGAAGGAAGAGCACCATGCGGTTCCCGGATGGTACTCTCCTGACCCTCCTATCCCTCACCCACATATAAATAATAGAGGTGACCCACCTAAGTTAGTTGCACATACTTTTGCTCAATGGCAAGTTTTAATGGAATCTCATGTGCGTAGCTCTTGCATTGATTTGTGGAATATTATTGAAGAAGGACTCAAAATTGAGGATCCAACCAACTTGACTAGAAGAGAAGTGGTCAATAGCCAACTCAATGCTACTGCCTTGCACATGATCCAACTTGGAGTGGGGCCAAAGGATTTTCCCCACATTGAGCACTACAATGCCGCCAAGAAAGCTTGGGATGCTCTCATTGACTTGTTTGTTGGCAATGAGAGTATGAGAAGAAATAGATATGATGCCTTAAGCAATGAGGCCGAAGGTTTCTTCATGAAGGATGGCGAGGATCATGAAGACATGTATTGAAGACTCAAATCCACAGCCACCACCTTCAGGAATGTTGGTGCCTCTCACATTGATGATGCTTGGATCAAGAGGAAGTATGTGAGTGCTCTCATGCCTTTCGAGCCTACTGACTTGAAGAGTCTCCAAGGAAGACACAACTACCATCTCATGACCTCCAATGAAGTTATGCAAGAGATAGCCGCCTTCAAGGTTGCTGCCAAGAATGCCAAAGACACCCGTGCTCGTGCCATTGGAATGAGTAGTGGTGTCAATCTTGCCTTGAAGGCCAAGGTTGTGGAGTATGATGAAGATGAAGGGAGTGATGAGGTACTTTCAATGAGCCACCCCGAAGATGTCAAGGTTGCTCATGGTGAATACATGGCCTTCTATGCAAGAAACTTTTGGAAATATCCCTCCAAGGCCAAGATGGAAATGCAACGAAGAAGCAACCCCAATGGGAGAAGAGATAATGGGTCCAAGTTGAGAACTTGCTTCAATTGTGGTGACCGCTATCACTTTGTTGCTGCTTGTCCCTATGAGAAAAGAGAAGATCATGGGGGTAAACTTGTGTTGAAGACGACCTCCAAAACTCCTTACAAGAAACCCTTCATCAAAAGGAATTCAACCAACAAGAAGTCGGGTGAAATTGTTTTGATCACACATGAAGAATTCTCCTCCGATGATGATGATGATGATGATGAAGATGAAGAAGAGGAAACATCAAGTGGTGTGGCGGCTCTTGCCACTACTTCTACCCCTACATTCTCACTCTTTGACTCTCCAAATGAGAATATCTCCAACAAGAACGTCACTTGCCTTATGGCAAGAGGAACAGAGGTATTATCATCATCACACTCCACCTCTTTAATCAATGATGAATTTGATGATGAGTTATCTCTTGAGTTCAAAAAGGAATTAGTTGATTTTGATGTGTTTATAAACAACTTGCAAGGGGAACACAAGAAACATGTTGTGGACCTCTTAAATCAACTTTCACACACACAAGAAACATGATGTGTCTATATGAGAGATGTAAATCAGGAAGAGAGCACATGATTGAGGTAGAAGCTCTAAATAATGCTCTAGAAGAAGAACAAGAAACTAGAATGTCTCTTAAAACTAAACTTGAAGGGATTTATGAAGCAAATGATCTCATCATTAATAAACTCATCAAGGAATGTGACCATGCTATTGCTAAATATAAAAGGGCTAAAAAGGACAAGATTAAGTTTGGTGTTGTTCATGAAAAACTTGACGAGGACTTTAGGATGCTTGACAAGGATCACAAGGCCTTGGAGAGTGAACTCTTGTTGCTCACAAAGTCTCGTGAAAAGCCTGAAACTCAATTGACCAATATTACTTCACCTAGTACTTTCATTCCCTCTAGTTGTACAAGTATACTTGAAGAAAATGCTAGGTTGAAGGGGGAGCTAGCTAAGGCCACCTTTCCCAAAGGAAACAAGTCAATTGATGACCTCTTGAGTAAGCAAAGGTCAAGTAGTGAGAAAGGGGGTATTGGCTTTGTCTCTAAAGGCAAGAAGAAGAACAACAACAAGGAAAAGAAGGCCAAGCCCACACAAGAAAAGGACAAGGTCATTGTGGATAGTAAGTCCACGAATGGCAAAACTATGTCTCATGATGATTTTGCGGGAAATGCTAACCCTCAATATGTCTTAATGCGTGATTATTATGGTGATGTATATGCACAATATGTTGGCCCATTAGATGGTTATATTGGTTGGTCTATTTGGGTTCCCAAGACCCTTGTTGCTAACAAAAGAGGACCCATTGAAAAATGGGTACCTAAAAACTAGTTTGATCTTTTGTAGACCTATGCTTCCGGAGGGTCAAAATGGGTGCTTGATAGTGGATGCACAAGTCATATGACCGGAAGCGCATCTAGTGTCAAGGAGTTGAGACCAAATATTAATCAAATATCCGTGACATATGTCGACAAGTCAAAGTCTAAGGTAATGGGTTTCAGCAAAGTTTTGGTTGCACACGATATCACTCTCGTGGACTTCATGCTTGTTGAGACCCTTGGCTATAATTTACTTTCAGTCCGTGCTCTTGGAAAGATAAGTTTTGCCGTCTTTATTGATAATGATATTGTGATCCTCATGTGGAGCAAGTCTCTAAAGGTCGCTTTCGTTGGGTACGTCGAAAATGACTTGTATGTGGTGGACTTCTTGGGGAAAACCACTACAAGTCCGATGTGCTTATTCAGAAAGGTTGGTGTGGGTTGGCTATGGCATCGCCGTCTAGCCCATGTCAACATGAGAACTTTGCAAAGCCTCCACAAGGATGGTCATATTGTTGGACTAAAAGAAAATGTTTGCTTTGCCAAAGATCGTGTTTGCAGGGCATGTGTTGAAGGAAAGATGCATGATTCTCCCCACAAGCCTAAGAACTACATCAAGTCCAAGAGGATCTTGGAGCTCCTTCATGTGGATCTCTTTGGTCCTCCATCTCATGCAAGCCTTGCTGGGAAGAAATATTGATTGGTGATTGTTGATGACTACTCAAGATACACTTGGGTATATTTCTTTAAGCTAAAAAGTGAGACCCAAGAAAACTTCATTGACTTCATCAACATGGCTCAACATAAACACAATGTCCTAGTATTAACAATAAGAAGTGACAACGGTACCGAGTTCAAGAACTACACATTGAATGGATTTCTTAGTGATGAGGGAATAAAACATCAATATTCTGCTGCATATACCCCTCAACAAAATGGTGTAGCTGAGAGGAAGAACTGGACTCTTATTGATATGGCCAGGACCATGTTGGCAGAGTTTAAATCTCCATACAATTTTTGGGCTGAAGCAATCTCCACCGCATGCCATGCATCAAACCGTCTCTACCTCCGGAAAGAATTGATCAAGACTCCATATGAAATTCTTACCGGTAACAAGCCCAACATTTCATACTTCCGGGTGTTCAGTTGTAAGTGCTTCTATCGCATTAAGGGTATTAGTTTGTCCAAGTTTGATTCAAAAGCATTAGAGGGTATTTTTGTTGGTTATGGTCTCGAAACCCACACCTATAGAATCTATGACAAGCTCTTCGGAACTGTCATAGAATCTTGTAGTGTGGTGTTTGAAGAATATGATGGTCCCCAAGCAGGGCATGTTGATGTCTGTGATGTAGATGATGAAATGCCTTAGGATGCCATAGGAAGAATGAGTGCGGGTTTCATCCGCCCTGTTGAGGAACCCCTTATGACGGATCGGGAAGAACTATGCTCTACTCAAGTGGAGCCCTCATCTTCATAACATCAACAAGCTCCTATCGAGGAGGACAATGACCCATGCCAAAGACAAGTTGTGGACTCTCAACCTGTTGATCAAGAAGAAACCTCTAGCCAGGAGGTGCTTGAGTCTCCATTTGCCAGAATGTCCAGTGGTGCTAAGTCTATTACACAAGGAAGATCTATAGAAACTGCCATAAGGGAAGCTCAATGCCTATCTAGAAGTATGTTTGATCAAGACCAAGGTCAATCTTTGCCTCTTGTAAAAGAGAATAATTCCAATGATGATCAAGGTCAAGTTAATGGTCAAGACGAGGACCAAAATGACGAAGTGATCCCCACAAGAAACAACAAGGAGATCGAAACTCGTCGCCAAGGTATAATGGATAGAATATTGGAATTGAGAGACCACACTCTTGAGAATGTGGTAGGAGATCTAAGAAGAGGGATATCCACTCTAGCTCAACTGAAGAACTTTGGTGAGCACCAAGCACACATTTCCATGGTGGAGCCAAAGAAAGTATGGGAAGCTCTTGAAGATTCGGATTGGTTGGATGCAATGCACAAAGAGCTCAACAACTTTGAGAGAAACAAAGTGTGGAAGTTAGTTGAAAAGCAAAAAGATTGCCGCAATGTTATAGACACCAAATGGATATTCAAGAACAAGCAATATGAGCATGGAATTGTGGTGAAGAACAAGGCAAGATTGGTTTCACAAGGGTTCTCTCAAATTGAAGGCATCAATTATGGAGAGACATATGCACCCGTGGCTCGCCTTGAGTCTATATGTATCATTCTTGCTTATGCGGCACATCATAAATTTAAACTACAACAAAAGGATGTAGAAAGTGCATTTCTTAATGGTCCTTTGCATGAGTTGGTATACGTAAAGCAACCCTCGGGGTTTGAGGATCCCAACTTTCCAAACCACGTCTACAAACTTGATAAGGCGCTCTATGGGCTCAAACAAGCTCCACGCACGTGGTATGAGCATCTTAGAGAGTTGTTGTTAGATCGTGGGTTTGAGGTTGGGAAAATCGATCCCACTCTTTTTACTAAGAAAGTCAATGGGGAGCTTTTTGTATGCCGAATATATGTAGATGATATTATCTTTGGCTCATCTAACAAAGCTTTTAATGATGAATTCTCTAAGCTTATGTCTAACAGGTTCAGGATGTCTATGATGCGAGAATTGAGGGCATTTCTTGGTTTTGAAATCAAGAAAGTAAAAGGAGGAACATTCTTCAACCAAGCCAAGTATACTCAAGATATGCTCAAAAGATTCAACATGAAAGATCTAAATGGAGCTCCCACTCCCATGGCAACAAAGACTCATCTTGAACTAAACCCAAATGGTAAAGATGTGGATCAAAAGGTATACCGGTCCATGATTGGCTCTTTGCTTTACCTTTGTGCATCTAGACCCGATATTGTGTTGAGTGTAGGAGTGTGTGCAAGATATCAAGCGGCTCCTAAAGAAAGCCATTTGATGGCAGTCAAGAGAATCTTTCGATATTTGGTTCATATCCCAAACTATGGTATTTGGTATCCTAGGGGCTCAACTTTCTCTCTTTGTGGATACACGGATTCAGATTGGGCTGGTGACAAGGATGATAGGAAATCAACCTCCGGGGCTTTCCAATTCCTTGGGAGGTCCTTAGTGTGTTGGTCTTCTAAGAAGCAAAATTGTATATATCTCTCCACCACCGAAGCCGAGTATGTGGCAGCTGCTAGTGCCTGTACTCAATTACTATGGATGAGGCAAACGTTAAAGGAATACGGTGTCCATTGTGACAAAGTGCCTCTTCTATGTGACAATGAAAGTGCTATCAAGATTGCCTATAATCCAGTGGATCATACAAGGACAAAGCATATTGAGATTCGTCATCACTTCATTAGAGATCATGTTGCTCGAGGTGATATTGAGTTATCCTATGTGTCAACCAAAGACCAACTTGCCGACATTTTCACGAAGCCACTTGATGAAGCAAGGTTTTGTTACTTGACGAATGAACTAAATATCGTAGATTCTAGGAGCTTGACTTGATCACCTTGCATACTCACCTATGTCTTGACTCTTATTCGGTTTAGGTGCAAGCATGGAAATAGGGGGAGTGCGGTCCTAATACATTGGACTATCTGATGGCTCAGTGTTGATGTAGAGCTTGTTGGGAACCCCAAGAGGAAGGTATGATGAGCACAGCAGCAAGTTTCGCTCAGTTATGAAACCAAGGTTTAATCGAACCAGTAGGAGCAAGGAAACACCCCAAAGGTGTTGCTAGCTGAGCCTTGGCAGGGCGCACTACCGGTGCTATTAGCAACGTGGAGACCTGCACAACACAACCACAAAACTCTGTCCCCAATTTGCGATGAGGTTGTCAATCTCACCGGTTTTGCTGAAAACAAAGGATTAAACATATCGAATGGAAGGAAGTAATAGTTTGCAGAAAGTAAACACAAAGCAGTAAACAGTTTATAGATTGTATGTAAAAGAAAAGGACCGGGATCCATAGTTCACTAGAGGTGGCTCTCCTTAAGATAGATAGCATGCTGGGTGAACAAATTACAGCGGGGCAATTGACAAACATCGAGAAAGCAATACATGCATATACTAATCATCTTGACTCCTTTGGAACTTGATTAGGCATTACAACATTATACATAGACCGCCATCCAACTGCATCTATGACTAATAATCCACCTTTAGGTTATCATCCGAACCCCCTCCAGTATTAAGTTGCAAGCAACAGATTATTGCTTTACGAATTGCGTGTAATGTAAACAATACGATTGTTCTATGAACAAAGGATTGTTGTTTTCTCCCTAGTAGCAACAGCACATCTAGTACCTTAGAGATTTCTGTCACTTCCCCAGATTACCAGAGGCATGAACCCAGTATCGAGCATAAATACTAACTCTTGGAGTTGCTAGAATCTACTTGGCCAAGATAGCTACTAACAACAGAAAGCATGCAAGATCACAAATAACAAAGACATGATAGAATCAATAATCAATCTGAAATAGCATCTCAATATACATCGGATCCCCGCAAACACAACATGCAGAATTACAAATAGATGATCTTGATCATGAACGGAGCTCACAAGATCTAAACATGAAAGCACAAAGGAGGAGAACCAGCCATCTAGCTACTACATGGATCCGTAGTCCAAGGATGAACTACTCACGCATCACACCGGAGGCTTGCATGGTGATGAAGAAGGCCTTCAGGGTGAATTCCACTCTCCGGCAGGGTGCCGAGAAGAGCTTCAGATCCCTCCCGATCTAGGGATGGAGATGACGGCAGCTACAGACTCTTTCGTGGATTTTTGATCGGGTACTTAGGGTTTTCGTCCCGAGGGCAATATATAGGCGGAAGGAGAGGCAGAGGGGGTGCCTGGGCTGGCCACACCACCCCCTGACGTGGCTAGGCCTGGCCCGCGCGACCAGGTGGTGTGGTGGCTCCCTGGATCCTCTCCGTCTCGTATTCTGGCATCTGATGACTTCCGGAAAAATAGGCACTTTGGCTTTTGTCCCGTCCAATTCCGAGAATATTCATTTTCTGACTTTCTTGGAACCAAAAACAGCAAAAAAAAACAGGCAGCTGGCACTATGGCTCTTGTTAATAGGTTAGTCCAAGAAATCATACGAAAGTACTCCAAAGTGCGGACAAAACACAAGAAAGTGGATAAACCCAAGCATGGAACATCAAAAACTATAGATACATTTGCAATGTATCAACATCCCCAATCTTAACTCCTGCTCGTCCTCGAGTAGGTAAGTGATAAAAAGAAAGAATAATTTTTGAGGTGACATGCACCATCAAAGACTTGATCAAAGTATTTGTAAAACATTCAAAGCTGGGATCATAGTACTTCAATCATTACATGAAAGACAAAGTTCTAGCAATAAGACAAAGAAACCATGATGCAACATGAAAAGGCACAAACAAAAGATTCATGAATAACAATGCTTTGCAAGACGTTTGTTTGTTTCACATAAAGAAAACATAGCATAATAGTATTCAGCTTGTCCCTCATAGAGTAGCAAATATAAATGCATAGGACACCTTCAAAGTTCATAAGAGTGACTAGATACAAATAGTTTAAATCAAGCAATATCAAGTTATGCATCAATCACCTAGTCTTGGGACAATGCACATAGAACTAAGAATGGCCACTATGCTCTCAAAGTAGGTGCATAAAGATAGAAGGTGGAGACTCAATATAATGGTGGAAGAAGGGTCCTTCATAGAAGGAAGTAGGGATTCAAGTATCATAAAGAGCTTCCAAAAATTATGGCACTTATAGCTTTCAGCTCTCATTGCCCCTATCATAAGCATCTTGAAGTGATTAAGGTTAAAGTGAACAAACTATGGTGTACATGCTTGACAAAGTATAAGTTAGAAATCTCATGTCCCTTGTATACGAGGGCCGCTCCTCATGCTACTCAAGTTTAGTCACCGATAAGTTCTTGTCATTGTAAGTACATGTGTATCATAGAGAACCGCCAACAGGGTACCCATTGTCCGATGATACGGAAGAATCCCCATATCAAAATGACAAGGCAAGCAGACAACGAGCATCTCAGCAATCTTCTTATTTACCATGGGAATATGGTGCTTTTTTCTCTCTTTCCTCTTTTCATAATATCTTTTTTTTCTTTCTCTTTCTTTTTCTCAATATAGGACTCTTTTTTTATAAGAAGAATGCTTCATAGACAACTCATTATGGTTACGCTATAGGTTTCCACCATGTCAGCATGGATTAGACCAGCGGCCCGGGCGTTTTTCTAACACATATACAGAACTCCATGGACTTACAAGCTCCCCTTTCATTTCACACCGCTGACATCCATATACAAAAGAGCATGATATCAACTAGGTACAAGTACTAGGTGCAATGTTGAAAGCGTTCCCCATGAAAGCATGGTTCTACTAATTCCCAACAAATAAGTGCAAGCATATACAACATAGATGACACAATGGTTCAAGTTTATTAAGGGCAAGAAAAAGTAAAGTGTGCCATCAAGTTTGTGAGAGCTTTAATCACTAGTTTTCTCATAACAAGTTTAATTTGGAAGGTAAACAAAAGCATGAATATACTTGGAATAGCATAAGATAATAGGTATGTATGGTGGACTCTTTGGAATAACTTGGTTTAGGGAGTTGGATGCATGAGTGGAACTCATACTTGGTTGTGGAGGCTAGCAAAAGACTGGGAGCGACAAACTAAGAGAGCAATAATGGCCATAATCAGGTAGAGCGACAAAACATCATTGATCAAAGCATAAAGTGATACTACAAGTTGAAAACTAAAGGATCATAAAGGCTATGGTGACTTTGGATAGTCATAACATGGTGTGAGCATGCGCCAAGTTAACCCAAATAAAGCACCAGAGGAGAATACCACTATACTATGCTTTAATATGCTAAAACAACGCATGATTCATCCAAGGCACATTAAGTAATCTCAATTGTTTATAACAAGTCATGCTACAACAAAGAATACTAAGCATAAATCCAAAACAATATCAATCATGGCATGACAAAGCATAGGCCACAGTCAAAAACAAGCTGTTTTTACCTCATAAGCATGAACTTTCCTACACTTTTCCAAACCAAACCAAACTATTTGCAAACCAAGGTATGAAAGAGGGGGTCCAACCAATTTATTCAGAAAACTAAGAAAACCAAGCAAATGAAAAACCAAAACAAAAACAGAAAAGAATATGCTCCAAGAACAACACAACTATGCATGAAACAATAAAAATGAAGCATTTGGAAGAAACCTGGGATTTTTATTGATGAAGAAGGGGATGCCTTGGGCATTTCTTGGATATTTCTTGGGGTGACACGTGTGGCATCCCCAAGCTTGAGCTTTAGTCCATCCTTCATCTCATTACTCATTCCTTCCATACACCTGAAATTTTTCCTTCGTACAAAACTTCACACAATCTTTATTAAGCAACATTAGTGCACTCAAGATAAATAAGTCTTAAGGTTCAGTTCTAACACCAAATAAACGTTCATTAGAACACTAGCTACTGTAGCACTTCTCTCAAAAAGCTCAATTTCCAAAAGAACTCAAAAAGGAACCAACAAGAAGGAAATGCAGAAAATGGCAGAAATCTGTCAAAACAGACCAGCAGGTAAAGACGAATTTTTTCGAAGACCTTCTGTTGCTCAAATAAAAAAGTGTTGAACTAACGAAAGTTAGATAACAACTTGGGGCAGAAGCACAAAAAGTCACGCCTCAAAAAGACGTTTAGAGATTTTACACGAAGTTTTACGATGAACCACAGAAATCTGTTTCGGGACAACAACTTTCCCAATCATTACTTCTCTCTCATTAGAGGTTACTCTTGGCACAAAAAGCAAATAAAAAGGATAAGGAGCGGTTATTACAGAGGTAATAACTTCCAAGACTCATCTAAAACTTTTGGGTTATCTCCCAATAAGTACTTTTCTTTAACGCCTTTAAGTTAGGCATAAGACGCAAGAAAGAATCAAGTGTTCTCAAATGAAGAAGCATTAAAACCAAAGTTCTTGCTCTTATCTCTCTTTCTTTTATTCTTTACCCTGGGGAAAATATGATTGTTTGGTGGAGAAGAAAGGTGCATGGTCCCCTTTCCCACATCTATTATTGCTCCAAGGAGTTCTAATAGGGACCTTCCAAGTGTAATTTGTCCTTTTCCTGCACATTCAATAACAAGATAATCAGTAGAAATCATTCTCCCAAGGATATTTGTAAACACTCCTTCAACTATTCCAATAGGTAATATGGTAGCATTATTAGCAAGAGATATTTCTTTTCCTCCTTTAGTAAGCCCCCAAACATTCAAAGATTCATAAATATCTTTGGGCATAAGACAAAATTCAGACATGATATCACATCGAGCTTGAAAAGTTTCAGTGTTTATCTCAATCTTTACTGTAGGGAGCCACTTTGATGGTTCAGAATTTATTGGGACATAATTGTGATGCTCCCTAAGCGTATTATAGCAATCTTTTAAGCTAGTAGTGCTAGTCTCAAGAGTGTTCAATCTAGCAAATATTCTTGCGAGAGAAATATCAGTTTGGCTAGGCAAGTTGTAAGTGAGGATCAATTTCTTTATAGCATTTATAGCATCATCCTCATTACATTGGAGGAAATATCCTCCCACAACAGCATCTAAAGCATATCTATAGCAAAGAGCAATTCCAAGGTAAAAACTGCTAAGGGACAAGCTTTGAGTCATTTTAGGCTCAGTTTTTTCATGTAGATTAGAGATTCTAGACCGAGCTTCCTTAAAACTTTCCTCAATTCCTTGTTTAAAAGTGAAAATCATTTCCTCGGGTGACATAGTGACTGGAGAAAGGCTAGACATAACGGCAACTTAAGCTAGGAACTAATTTTTTTGTGTTTTCAAATAAGAAAGCAAACTAGTAAAACTATTTTTTTGTGTTTTTGATAAAGAAACAAGCAAACAAAGCAAAAAGAAACTAAGCAAAACAAAAATAACAAAGTAAAGAGATTGGTTATGAGGGACTCCCCTTGTGAAGATGTCCTTGACTCCCTGGCAACGGCACCAGAAAATGCTTGATGGCTCAGTGTTGATGTAGAGCTCGTTGGGAACCCCAAGAGGAAGGTATGATGAGAAGAGCAGCAAGTTTCCCTCAGTTACGAAACCAAGGTTTAATCGAACCAGTAGGAACAAGGAAACACCCGAAAGGTGTTGCTAGCTGAGCCTTCGCAGGGCGCACTACCGGTACTAGTAGGAACGTGGAGACCTGCACAACACAACCACAAAACTCTATCCCCAACTTGCGATGAGGTTGTCAATCTCACTGGTTTTGCTGAAAACAAAGGATTAAACGTATCGAATGGAAGGAAGTAATAGTTTGCAGAAAGTAAACACAAAGCAGTAAATAGTTTATAGATTGTATGTAAAAGAAAAGGACCAGGATCCATAGTTCACTAGAGGTGGCTCTCCTTAAGATAGATAACATGCTGGGTGAACAAATTACAGTGGGGCAATTGACAAACATCGAGAAAGCAATACATGCATATAATAATCATCTTGAGTACTTTGGAACTTGATTGGGCATTAGAACATTATACATAGACCGCCATCCAACTGCATCTATGACTAATAATCCACCTTCAGGTTATCATCCGAACCCCCTCCAGTATTAAGTTGCAAGCAACAGATTATTGATTTACGAATTGCGTGTAATGTAAACAATACGATTGTTCTATGAACAAAAGATTGTTGTTTTCTCCCTAGTAGCAATAGCACATCTAGTACCTTAGAGATTTTTGTCACTTCCCCAGATTACCAGAGGCATGAACCCACTATCGAGCATAAATACTAACTCTTGGAGTTGCTAGCATCTACTTGGCCAAGGTAGCTACTAAGAACGGAAAGCATGCAAGATCACAAATAACAAAGACATGATAGAATCAATAATCAATCTGAAATAGCATCTCAATATCCATTGAATCCCCGCAAACACAACATGCAGAATTACAAATAGATGATCTTGATCATGAACGGAGCTCACAAGATCTAAACATGAAAGCACAAAGGAGGAGAACCAGCCATCTAGCTACTACATGGATCCGTAGTCCAAGGATGAACTACTCACACATCACACCGGAGGCTGGCATGGTGATGAAGAAGGCCTCCAGGGTGAATTCCCCTCTTCGGCAGGGTGCCGGGAAGAGGTTCAGATCCCTCCCGATCTAGGGATGGAGACAACGGCGGCTACAAACTCTTTCGTGGATTTTTGATCGGGTCCTTAGGGTTTTCGTCCTGAGGGCATCTTATAGGCGGAAGGAGAGGCCGAGGGGGTGCTGGGGTCGGCCAGACCACCCCCTGGCGCGGGCCAGGCCTGGCCGCGCGGCCAGGTGGTGTGGCCGGCCCCCAGCCCTTCTCTGTCTCGTATTCTGGCATCTGACGACTTCCGGAAAAATAGGCACTTTGGCTTTTATCCCGTCCAATTCCAAGAATATTCATTTTCTGACTTTCCTCGAACCAAAAACAGCAGAAAACAAGCAGCTGGCACTGTGGCTCTTGTTAATAGGTTAGTCCAAGAAATCATATGAAATGTACTCCAAAGTCTGGACAAAACACAAGAAAGTGGATAAAACCAAGCATGGAACATCAAAAATTATAGATACATTTGCAATGTATCACTATCCATCCCCCATAATGCAAAAATTAAGAAATTCAATTCTCTTAATATCATTTTGTGATATATGAGCTTCATTGATGAGTAGTGGCGATGAACTCAAGGATGATTCTTCACGGTTCATGCCACAAACTCCTACATGGTGGCCTCTGATGGCCCAAAATATATCGAGATTGCTGGGGAACCCCAAGAGGAAGGTATGATGAGCACATCAGCAAGTTTTCCCTCAATTATGAAACCAAGGTTTAATCGAACTAGTAGGAGCAAGGAAACACCCCAAAGGTGTTGCTAGCTAAACATTGGCAGGGCGCATTACCGGTGCCAGCAGCAACGTGGAGACCTGCACAACACAACCATAGAACTCTGTCCCCAACTTGTGATGAGGTTGTCAATCTCACCGGTTTTGCTGAAAACAAAGGATTAAACATATCGAGTGGAAGAAAGTAATAGTTTGCAAAAAGTAAACACAAAGCAGTAAACAGTTGATTGTAGATTGATAGTAAAAGAAAGGACCGGGGTCCATAGTTCACTAGAGGTGGCTCTCCTTAAGAGAGATAATATGTTGGGTGAACAAACTACAGCGGGGAAATTGACAAACATCGAGAAAGCATACAAGCATATACTACTCATCTTGACTCCTTTGAGATTCGATTAGGCATTACAACATTATACATAGACCGCCATCCAACTACATCTATGACTAATAATCCACCTTCAGGTTATCATCCGAACCCCCTCCAATATTAAGTTGCAAGCAACGGATAATTGCATTACGAATTGCGTGTAAAGTAAACAATACGATTGTTCTATGAATAAAGGATTGTTGTTTTCTCCCTAGTAGCAATAGCACATCTAGTACCTTAGAGATTTCTGTCACTTCCCCAGATTACCATAGGCATGAACCCACTATCGAGCATAAATACTAACTCTTGGAGTTGCTAGCATCTACTTGGCCAAGATAGCTACTAACAACGGAAAGCATGCAAGATCACAAATAACAAAGACATGATAGAATCAATGATCAATCTGAAATGGCATCTCAATATCCATCGGATCCCCGCAAACACAACATGCAGAATTACAAATAGATGATCTTGATCATGAACGGAGCTCACAAGATCTAAACATGATAACACAAAGGAGGAGAACCAGCCATCTAGCTACTACATGGACCTGTAATCCAGAGATGAACTACTCACGCATCACATCGGAGGCTTGCATGATGATGAAGAAGGCCTCCAGGGTGAATTCCCCTCTCCGGCAGGGTGCCGGGAAGAGCTTCAGATCCCTCCCGATCTAGGGATGGAGATGAAGGCGGCTACAGACTCTTTCATGGAATTTTGATCGGGTACTTAGGGTTTCTGTATCATAGGCAATATATAGGCGGAAGGAGAGGCCGAGGGGGTGCCTGGGGCGGCCAGACCACCCCCTGGCACGGGCCAGGCCTGGCTACGCGGCTAGGTGGTGTGGCCGGGCCCCAGCCCCTCTCCGTCTCATATTCTGGCTCCAAGTGTCTGATACATTGCAAATGTATCTATAATTTTTGATGTTCCATGCTTAGTTTTATCCACTTTCTTGTGTTTTGTTCCAACTTTGGAGTATTTTTATTATGATTTATTGGACTAACCTATTAACAAGAGCCACAGTGCCAGCTGCCTATTTTCTGTTGTTTTTGGTTCCAGAAAAGTCAGAAAATGAATATATTCGGAATTGGACGGGACAAAAGCCAAAGTGCCTATTTTTCCGGAAGGAATCAAGTGCCAGAATACGAGACGGAGAAGGGCTGGAGGCCGGACACACCACCTGGCAGCGCGGCCAGGCCTGGCCCGCGCCAAGGGTGGTCTGGCCGCCCCCAGCACCCCCTCGGCCTCTCCTTCCGCCTATAAGTTGCCCTCGGGACGAAAACCCTAGGTACCCAATCAAAAATCCACGAAAGAGTCTGCAGCCGCCATCGTCTCTGTCCCTAGATCGGGGGGATCTGAAGCTCTTCCCGGCACCCTGCCGGAGAGGGGAATACACCCTGGAGGCCTTCTTCATCACCATGCAAGCCTCCGGTGTGATGCGTGAGTAGTTCATCCTTGGAATACGGATCCATGTAGTAGCTAGATGGCTGGTTTCTCCTCCTTTGTGCTTTCATGTTTAGATCTTGTGAGCTCCGTTCATGATCAAGATCATCTATTTGTAATTCATACATGTTGTGTTTGCGGGGATCCGATGGATATTGAGATGCTATTTCAGATTGATTATTGATTCTATCATGTCTTTGTTATTTGAGATCTTGCATGCTTTCCATTGTTAGTAGCTATCTGGGCCAAGTAGATGCTAGCAACTCCAAGAGTTAGTATTTATGTTCGATAGTAGGTTCATGCCTCTGGTAATCTGGGGAAGTGACAGTAATCTCTAAAGTAATCTGGGGAAGTGACAGAAATCCTTTGTTCATAGAACAATCGTATTGTTTACATTACACGCAATTCGTAAAGCAATAATATGTTGCTTGCAACTTAATACTGGAGGGGGTTTGGATGATAACCTAAAGGTGGATTATTAGTCATAGATGCAGTTGGATGGCGGTCTATGTATAATGTTGTAATGCCTAATCAAGTTCCAAAGGAGTCAAGATGCCTAATCAACTTTCTCGATGTTTGTCAATTGCCCCGCTGTAATTTGTTCACCCAGCATGTTATCTATCTTAAGGAGAGCCACCTCTAGTGAACTATGGATCCCGGTCCTTTACTTTACATACAATCTATAAACTGTTTCTTCTTTGTGTTTACTTTCTGCAAACTTTTACTTCTTTCCATTCGATACGTTTAATCCTTTGTTTTCCGCAAAACACGGTGAGATTGACAACCTCATCGCAAGTTGGGGACAAAGTTATGTGGTTGTGTTGTGCAGGTCTCCATGTTGCTACTAGCACCGGTAGTGCGCCCTGCCAAAGCTCAGCTAGTAACACCTTTGAGGTGTTTCCTTGCTCCTACTAGTTCGATTAAACCTTGGTTTCATAACTGAGGGAAACTTGCTGTTGTGCTCATCATACCTTCCTCTTGGGGTTCCCAACGAGCTCTACATCAACCACGCACCAAGCATTTTTCTGGGCGCCGTGCATTGAGCCATCAAGCATTTTTCTGGCACCGTTGCCGGGGATCAAAAGAAGAAGAGACTCCCACGTCAACGAAGAGCACATCAAGATTTTCTGGTGCCGTTGCCGGGGAGTTAAGGACATCTTCACAAGGGGAGTCCCTCATAACCAATCTCTTTACTTTGTTGTTTTTGTTTTGCTTAGTTTCTTTTTGCTTTGTTTGCTTGTTTTGTTCTTCAAAAAACACAAAAAAATTAGTTTTACTTGTTTTGCTTTCTTATTTGAAAAGACAAAAAATTAGTTCCTATCTTGAGTTGCCACTATGTCTAGCCTTGCTCCAATCACTATGTCACCCGAGGAAATGACTCTCACTTTTAAACAAGGAATTGAGGAAAGTTTTAAGGAAGCTTGGTCTAGAATCTCTGATCTACATGAAAAGACTGAGCCTAAAATGATTCAAGGATTGTTCCTTAGCAGTTTTTACCTTGGGATTGCTCTTTGCTATAGATATGCTTTAGATGCTATTGCGGGAGGAGATTTCCTCCAAAGTAATGAGGATGATGCCATTAATTCTATAAAGAAATTAATCCTCACTTACAACTTGCCTAGCCAAACTGATACTTCTTTCGCAAAAATATTTGCTAGGTTGGACACTCTTGAGGCTAGCACTACTAGATTAGAAGGGTGCTATAATACGCGTAGGGAGCAACATGATTATGTTCCAATAAAATCGGAACCATCAAAGTGGTTCCCTACAGTAAAGATTGAGATAAACACTGAAACTTTTCAAGCTCACTGTGATATCATGTCTGAATTTTGTCTTATGCCCAAAGCTATTTATGAATCTCTGAATCTTTGGGGGCTCGTTGAAGGAGGAAAAGAAATATCTCTCACCAATAATACTACCATATTACCTCTTGGAATAGCTGAAGGAGTGTTTACAAAGATCCTTGGGAAAATGATTTCTATTGATTATCTTGTTATTGAATGTGCAGGAAAAGAACAAATTACACTTGGAAGGTCCCTATTAGGACTCCTTGGAGCAATAATAGATGTGGGAAAGGGGACCATGCACCTTTCTTCTCCACTAAACAATCATATTTTCCCCAAGGTTAAGAATAAAAATAAGAGAGGTAAGGGCAAGAAAGTTGGTCTTAATACTTCTTCATTTGAGAACACTTGATTCTTTCTTTGGTTCTTATGCCTAACTTAAAGGCGTTAAAGAAAAGTACTTGTTGGGAGATAACCCAAGAGTTTTAGTTGAGTCTTGGAAGGTATTACCTATGTAATAACCTCTCCTTATCCTTTTTATTTGCTTTTTGTGCCAAGAGTAACCTCTAATGAGAGTGAAGTAATGATTGGGAAAGTTGCTGTCCCGAAACAGATTTTTGTGCTTCACCGTAAAAATTCCTGAGAGAGCTCTGTACGTCGGATTGAGCTGTAATATTTTGTGCTTCTGCCCCAGGTTGTTATATAACTTTCGTTAGTTCAACACTTTTTTATTTGAGCAACAGAAGTTCTTTGAAAAAATTCGTTTTTACCTGCTGGTCTGTTTTGACAGATTTCTGCCATTTTCTGCATTTGCTTCTTGTTAGTTCCTTCTTGAGTTCCTTTGGGGAATCGAGCTTTTTGAGGAAAGTGCTACAGTATCTAGTGTTCTAATGGAAGTTTATTTGGTGTTAGAACTGAACCTTGAGACTTATTTATCTTAAGTGCACTAATGTTGCTAATGAGATTGTGTGAAGTTTTGTATGAAGGAAAATTTTCACGTGTATGGAAGGAATGAGTAATGAGATGAAGGTATGTTCTAAAGCTCAAGCTTGGGGATGCCACGCATGTCACCCCAATAAATATCCAAGAAGTACAAGCGTGAAAGCTTGGGGATGCCCAAGGCATCCCCTTCTTCATCAATAAAAATTCCAGGTTTCTTCCAAATGCTTCATTTTTATTGTTTCGTGCACAGTTGTGTTTCTCTTGGAGCGTCTCCTTTTTCATTTTCGTTTTTTTTAGTTTGCTTGGTTTGCTTAGTTTTCTGAATAAGTTGGTTGGACCCCCTCTTTCACACTTTGGTTTACAAATAGTTTGGTTTGGTTTGGAAAAGAGTAGGAAAGTTTATGCTTATGTGGTAAAAAGAGCTCATTTTTGACTGTGGCCTATGCTTTGTCATGCCATGCTCGAATTTTTTTTGGATTTATGCTTAGTATTCTTTCTTGTAGCATGACTTGTTATAAACAATTGAGATTGCTTAATGTGCCTTGGATGAATCATGCGTTGTTTTAGCTTATTAAAGCATAGTATAGTGGTATTCTCCTTTGGTGCTTTATTTGGGTTGACTTGGCGCATGCTCACACCATGTTATGACTATCTCAAGTCACCATAGCCTTTATGATCCTTTAGTTTTCAACTTGTAGTATCACTTTATGCTTTGATCAATGATGTTTTGTCGCTCTGCATGATTATGGCTATTATTGCTCTCTTAGTTTGTCGCTCCCAGTCTTTTGCTAGCCTCCACAACCAAGTATGAGTTCCACTCATGCATCCAGCTCCCTAAACCAAGTTTTTCCAAAGAGTCCACCATACCTACCTACTAGCTTATGCTATTCCAAGTATATTCATGCTTTTGTTTACCTTCCACTTGTTATGAGAAAACTAGTGATTAAAGCTCTCACGAACTTGATGACACACTTTACTTTATTGCCTCTAATAAACTTGAACCATTGGGTCCTTCTTTGTTGCGTATATGCTTGCGCTTTATAAGTTGAAATTAGCAGAACCATGTTTCATGGGGAACGCTTTCAACATTGCACTTGTACTTTGTACCCCGTTGATATTATGTTATTTTGCTTACGGATCCCAGCGGTGTGAAACAAAAGTGGAACTTGTAAGATCATGGAGTTTGTACATGTGTTAGAGAAATGCCTGGGCTGCTAGCCTAAGCCATGCCTAATCATGGTGGAAACTTGCAGCATCACCATAGTGAGCACACTATGAAGCATCCTCAATAAAAACCTATGCAAATAGCAAATAAAAAGATCGCTGAGATGCTCATTGTCTGTTTGCCTTGTCATTTTGATTATGGGAAAGCTCCCGTATCATGTGCAAGGGGTACCCCGTTGGCGGTTCTTAATGATACACATATACTTACAATGACAAGAGCTTACTCGTGACTAAAGTTGAGTAGCATGAGGACCGGTCTTCGTAAGTAAGGGGCATGAGATTTCGGTTTATAACTTGTCAAGCATATCCTCTTAGTTGTGTCACTTTAACCTTAATCACCTTCAAGATGCTTATGATAGGGGCAATGAGAGCTGAAAGCTATAAGTACCATAATTTTTGGAAGCTCTTTATGAGACTTGAATCCCTACTTCCTTTTACAAAGGCTTTTCTTCCACCATTATATTGAGTCTCCACCTTCTATCTTTATGCACTACTTTGAGAGCATAGTGGCCATTCTTAGTTCTATGTGCATTGACCCAAGACTAGTTGATTGATGCATAACGTGTTATTGCTTGTTTGAAACTATTGTATCTAGTCACTTGTAACAACATTGGACCCTACGCTCTAAGTTCAAGCCTGGATAAAACGGAAGTGGTTAAAATAGTACAGCGAGGGCCCAGGGGACCGCCCACATGTAGACCCGTCGGCCGTCCTAACCACTTCCAAGACATCGGGACAAGAGCGAGCGGCGTAGGCAACAGGCGAAGAGATCAAATACATACACAAGTGAGTATGTATGCAAGCTACCTTACAACAGTTCTCAGAGCCATTCCATCTAAAAGAAATAGAAATATTGCAACGCCATACGGCAAGATCCAAATATCCTAGATATAGATAATAGTTTAGGATAACTCCTCATACATCAAACATCAGAGTATCAGGCGGAAGCGGAAAACAAGATCCGAGTACGGATAAGAAGCAAATCAGCATAAGATGCCACATAAATAGACACATCCCGCCCACAGATCTCGCGGATCCCCATCCCCGGAATCTCTACACCGAGTGATCGTTGCCAACATCATCTGTCTCCTCCACCCAGTATCCATCTTGCGAATACACCTGTTCATCTGAATCAAATAAATTATCGTGTGACACCCTAGGGGTACTCAGCAAGTCTTTATGCCTCTAAAGGGGACATATACCTGGGGTGACGCAATTGCAGCAAAAGATAATAACTAACAAGTCTATAGATACTCGCTAACCATCTGCCTAACCAATGATAGACAGATGTCTGTTAATTAGTAACAACAGTTATAACAGTATAAAGTAACATATCCATCCTCCTTCTCGCTTACCAACGAGAAAGCGGACGAACAACCCATCCGTTGGCAGTTTTATTAACCATTCCATGAGTATTGCACTATTTACTAGTCAGGTATTTAGTCAGATTTAAAGCGGTACTTTAGTTATACTTGTCTATGATCGAGAAACTGTGCTCCAAGTCGTCCATAACCACGGACATGGCTTTCAGAAAGATTTACCCTGCAGGGGTGCACAAATAGCAACACACACTCGATCAACCTCGAAAAAACCAACTCACAGCCCAACGAGGCATTCACGACAAAGCGATCACAAGATTCATAAAATATTTCAGGGGGCCACCCCACTAAGCTACCCACAATGAAGTTGGTCGGCTCCAGAACGGACCCAGGGTTTGTGTGGACGGCGGTAAACGACTGGGAACCCGAAAGTGTGACTGGGCTTGTCGATACAACGAAAACGTGTCACAATCCAAAACAGTACAGGTGATCCACACACAATCATAAATAAAACAGTAAAGCATGGCATAAGTACAGGATAGTAATAAAACCCCAAACTAGTTTGTGGCCCTAAGAAATAGAAATGAATCAAGCTCTGGCTCAGGAGGGTCCACGGCCTCCCGGATGTGGATAGTGCGAAATGTCAAGGAACAGGAATCAAGTACTCGGGGTCCTACGGGACACAAGTGAGCATGAAAAACCAAATAGCAGATATTGCCCACCGGTGCCTCTTTCATTAGTTATCCCATTACTACTCCGGTTAAGTTGTTTAGGTACCTCGTTATCCATCAGACACTCACATACCCTACACATGCTGTTCTACGACTCGCATGGCTCAAACAACTCCTGTAGTAATGGCTCATGGGATGGAGGAACAAGTTTCGGTGGGGTTTAAAAGTAAAGGCTATGCAGTACTTGGGATTCCATTTAATGCAATCGCGACTCAATGATGCAAGAATAAGATAGAGGCAATAGGTACTATATGTATGCAAGCATGTGGTAGTGTTTGCATGGCAGCTCAGTTGAAGCGAGAGACGGATCTGGGTAGTACTCCTGGGATTCCTGATATTTCCCCTGCTCGGCGTCTATTCGAAAGAAGAGCCAAACAAACAAGGGACAACATAAATAAAGTGCACAAGCATATAATTAAAATGCGACAGTCAAACAAGTATGCCATGATGAATGATGCACAATTTACATGGCAATAATGTAGCATGGCATGGGTGAGGTGTGGGGTACAAGAATAAAGCATTTTATTAAGTTTTAGTCATGTTTTGCTCCCAAATAGGTTGCTGTATACTTTTATATTTATATGATGCATGCCTCAATTTAGAACATGGAATGCATAAACAGAACGAGCTTGTCGCGCTGATCGATTTAGACATATTATTTGTCAAATTTGGAGTTGTAGATTTAAAGTTATTAATTAATTAAGAAAAGGCATTTTTAATGCAATTAAACAATTTCGAAAATTTAAATTAGTCAAACATTGATTTGGATGGCAGATTTGAAATCCTCACATTTTTCTGATTCAAAAACATATATTATTTGTCAAATTTGGAATTACCAATTATAAGTTATTAATTTCTGGAGTTAAAATCATATTAAACATTTCTGAAAACATTTTTATTAAACCGAAAATGGGTCATAGACTTTTTATACGCAACCGAAGCTAGCCCACGTCGCTGACAGGTGGGGCCTGGGCTAAGCTAGCGCAAACTGCGCGTGGTCTACTTTTCTTACCGCTCGTCTAGCTAGCCACAGCCGCTGACAAGCGGGCCACGGCTGCCACGGGGCCACTGCACGCGCGGCCCAGCCAGGGCGTGCCACGCGGCAGGGATAGGGGCTTGCTCGTGCTGGCACATTATATCCAAGGGCCTCTCTGTAAGATTTGCACCGAGGCCGACAGGTGGGCCAGGGTGGAGCGCGGGTTAAGAAAACAAAAAGGCGTAGGGGTTATATGCAAAAGTGCCCGCGACACTGCTTTTCTTCCTCTGTTTGTCTGACGAAACTGACAGAGAACGCGCGGCTGGCGGGACGGGGGATCGATCCCGTGACCTGGCGCTTACGCACGGCGGCGGCTACCGCTGCGGTGGGGCTGGTTTGGTGAGAGGAAACACAGGCGCGGCCAGATAAGGCGAAAACAGCAAGAGGACGGTCCTTGACGATGGCGAGCGCGTTGCACAGAAGGCGTTCGTCCGGCGGTTTGGCGCGTACAGGAAGCAAAGACGAGCGGGAGGTTGTCTGGGGTTTTCGGGGGCTCACCGCGGTGGGGTTGGAGGAGTTGGATCGGGCTGGGGAGCGGCGGATTGCCGGCGATGCAGACGGCCGGTGGGGGCTAGGGTTTCGGTGTCGTCGGCGATCAGCGGCACAGGGACGGCGCCTCCTCCTCGCTGTGGTGCACAGGGACGGTCCAGGACGCTCCGTGACCTTCCTGGACACCAACACGCCACGCCCGCCGCCTTGTTTCGAGGAGATGGAGGTGGAGGCCGACAGTGGCCAGCGATGGAGAAGTGGTGGCAGGTGAGGGAAAAGGGAGGCGCAGGGCCTGGGGATGGGGCTGCGGCACGACAGAGAGAGACGGGAGGGGTGCAGATAAGGACGGGGTGAGAGAGGGGGTGATGTGGGCTCGGGTGGAGAAAAAGGTGGCTTCGGCCACCTTTTCCCTTCTCTCCTCCTCACGCTCACATGCTCGGTAGGTTAGGGAGGGCAGGGAGGCTGCAGCTGGGCCCGACCGCGAGGATGGGGTGGGGTGGCACGGTGTGGGGCCTGCTAGGCAGCGAGAGAGAAAGAGAGGCCGAGAGGGGGAGGCTCGGGGTGGCATGGAGCTAGGGTTGGAGGTAGCTCGGGTTAGGGTTGGAGAGGGGGTGGCTCGGGTTAGGTTAGGGTAGATGGTTAGACTAGGGCTGGGGTGGTGCCTCGGCATGGGGTGGTCAGGGTGGTAAGGTTAGGTAGAGAGAAAGGGAAATGAGGGTTTAGGGTAGGGTAAGGTGGTAGGGTTAGGGTTTTAGGTGTTGCATGATCATGTGCATGATCAAGCAAAGGGGGAGGGAAGATGGATATGGAGTGAGGTGAGGATCTTGATGCACATGGCAAGGAAAAACAAGGATCAAGATGAGGAGGTTGAGTAAGATAAAAAGGGGAGCTCAACAAAAGAAAAGATACACTCAAAATCAAGGGAAAACCAAAAGAGAAAATAAGATGGTGGTGATCTTGCATGGCCCATGCATGAATAGTAAATGCCATGTTTAATTTTGTGAAAACAAAATAAAGTCTCATGGCATTTATTCCCATGCGTCCCTAAAATATGGAGATAAGGCCAAGCCAAAAGAATTTAAATGGATGTTCCATGTGGAGTAGATGGAGATGCTCAAATTTGAACATAATTTGGACTTGCTAGTGTGTATGTCCCACTAGGTGCTTAATAGCCTCAAAAAAATATCCCAACATGAGCATACATTCAAAATAATCCATATGGAAGCTTGACAAGGGATTCCACTCACTAAGCATGCAAAGGCGGCCATGTGGCTCCACATATTAATAATGTGAAAACATCAAGATGCATATATGGAAGCATATGGAATTGTAAGTGGATCCATCCCAACACACATGAGCTAGAGGTAAACTCAACAAGATGCAAGCTCACATATAGTTGGATGGTGGAATCATGGGGTGGTGACAAAGAAAGGTGGTGGAGTTAATAAAAGATATGCCCCCAACTCAACATGGGCATCAAGCATTTATCAAGAACCAAATACAATATATCAAAAGGCAAATACAATTAATAATGCATATGAGATAAGATCCAAATGAAAAAGGGTTTTATATGATGCTCAAATGCAATGTGGCATGATGACATGAGCATGATACAATTATGATGCAATAATTATATGTAGGAAGTAGCATTTTATTATTAGACCATGTAGCATTACAGATGTTAGACAGATGGGATGCTACATCACTCTTATGAACTTTGAAGGTGTCCTATGCATTTATATTTGCTACTCTATTGAGGGACAAGCTGAATACTTTTATGCAATTATTTCTTTATGTGAAACAAACAAACGTCTTGCAAAGCATTGTTATTCATGAATCTTTTGTTTGTGCATTTTCATGTTGTATCATAGTTTCTTTGCTTATTGCTAGAACTTTGTCTTTCATGTTATGATTGAAGTACTATGATCCCAGCTTTGAGTTTTGCAAATAGTTTGATAAAGTTTTGATGGTGCATGTCACCTCAAAAATTATTTCTTTTTATCACTTACCTACTCGAGGACGAGCAGGAGTTAAGCTTGGGGATGTTGATACATTGCAAATGTATCTATAATTTTTGATGTTCCATGCTTGGTTTTATCCACTTTCTTGTGTTTTGTTCCAACTTTGGAGTACTTTTATTATGATTTCTTGGACTAACCTATTAACAAGAGCCACAGTGCCAGCTGCCTGTTTTCTGTTGTTTTTGGTTCCAGAAAAGTCAGAAAATGAATATTCTCGGAATTGGACGGGACAAAAGCCAAAGTGCCTATTTTTCTGGAAGGAATCAAGTGCTAGAATACGAGACAGAGAAGGGCTAGAGGCCGGCCACACCACCTGGCCGCGCGGCCAGGCCTGGCCCGCGCCAGGGGGTGGTCTGGCCGCCCCCAGCACCCCCTCGGCCTCTCCTTCTGCCTATAAGTTGCCCTCGGGACGAAAAACCCTAGGTACCCGATCAAAAATCCACGAAAGAGTCTGTAGCCGCCGTCGTCTCTGTCCCTAGATCGGGGGGATCTGAAGCTCTTCCTGGCACCCTGCCGGAGAGGGGAATTCAACCTGGAGGCCTTCTTCATCACCATGCAAGCCTCCAGTGTGATGCATGAGTAGTTCATCCTTGGACTACGGATCCATGTAGTAGCCAGATGGCTAGTTTCTCCTCCTTTGTGCTTTCATGTTTAGATCTTGTGAGCTCCGTTCATGATCAAGATCATCTATTCGTAATTCATACATGTTGTGTTTGCGTGGATCCGATGGATATTGAGATGCTATTTCATATTGATTATTGATTCCATCATGTCTTTGTTATTTGAGATCTTGCATGCTTTCCGTTGTTAGTAGCTATCTTGGCCAAGTAGATGCTAGCAACTCCAAGAGTCAGTATTTATGCTCGATAGTGGGTTCATGCCTCTGGTAGTCTGGGGAAGTGACAGAAATCTCTAAGGTACTAGATGTGCTGTTGCTACTAGGGAGAAAACAACGATCCTTTGTTCATAGAAGAATTGTATTGTTTACTTTACACGCAGTTTGTAAAGCAATAATCTGTTGCTTGCATCTTAATACTGGAGGGGGTTCGGATGATAACCTGAAGGTGGATTATTAGTCATAGATGCAGTTGGATGGCGGTCTATGTATTATGTTGTAATGCCCAATCAAGTCTCAAAGGAGTCAAGATGATTAGTATATGCATGTATTGCTTTCTCGGTGTTTGTCAATTGGCCCGCTGTAATTTGTTCACCCAGCATGTTATCTATCTAAGGAGATCCACCTCTAGTGAACTATGGATCCCGGTCCTTTACTTTACATACAATCTATAAATTGTTTCTGCTTTATGTTTACTTTCTGCAAACTTTTACTTCTTTCCATTCGATACGTTTAATCCTTTGTTTTCCGCAAAATACGGTGAGATTGACAACCTCATCGCAAGTTGGGGACAGAGTTATGTGGTTGTGTTGTGCAGGTCTCCACGTTGCTACTAGCACCGGTAGTGCGCCCTGCCAAAGCTCGGCTAGTAACACCTTTGAGGTGTTTCCTTGCTCCTACTGGTTCGATTAAACCTTGGTTTCATAACTGAGGGAAACTTGCTGCTGTGCTCATCATACCTTCCTCTCGGGGTTCCCAACGAGCTCTACATCAACCATGCACCAAGCATTTTTTTTGGGCGTCGTGCATTGAGCCATCAGTGTCCCTCGGTGAAAAACTGACTTTGGCTTTTGTCCCGTCAATTCCGAGAATATTCATTTTCTGACTTTCCTAGAACCGAAAACAGTAGAAAACAGGCAGGTGGCACTGTGGCTCTTGTTAATATGTTAGTCCAAGAAATCATATGAAAAGTACTCCAAAGTGTGGACAAAACATAAGAAAGTAGATAAAACCAAGCATGGAACATCAAAAATTATCGATACGTTTGCAATGTATCAGCCTCAGCCACCACCCTCTTCTTATTGAAGAGTTGGTTCCTAGTTCGTGTTTATTTGGAGCATTAATGAACATTTGAATGGATGTCTATGGTTTTTCTTGCTTCTTCACAGTATGTCATCTTAACCCAAGCCTATTCCTTGTCCTAAAAACACACACTCTCTCTCATATATGTCCCCAAACACAAATCTGGAATTTTTGGTCGAGGAGGACCGGAGTCTCCAGTGTAGACCGGAGTCTCCGGTCTAGACGGTTTTCAGACAACTAATGGGAGGACGGGGTGAATTGAAACAACAGTTTCATTCTTCCACCCCCGTGCCCCCCTCTCTACCCCGTCGCCTCCTCCTTCGAAAACTCCTCCCCGGAGGTCAAGAAGCCCTCGGGATCCGTCGTGCCGCCGGCCAGCCTCCTCCCCTCCACCTTTGGGTGATTCCCAATGGTGGAATCGATCCCATGGACAGATCTGGTACCTCTCCTCCTCCTTTTCTCCTAGGGTTCATCCCTTGATTTGTTTTTGAGGATTGGTGCTATTTTTGCCCACGGGAATCACTTGTATGCATGCACACTAGTACATTAGCCTTGTTGCCTTGCCCGATCTGTTAGATTCAACCCCTCGTGCAGCCTCCCTGTTCTTGCTAGGGCCTCCTGACCAGAGATTCCGGCCTTAGGACCGGAGACTCTGGTGTGGACTGCAGAGACTCCAATGTGGGATGGATCAAACAGATCCCATAATGCCTCAAGGGTCTTGTGCTGCATCCTTGGGACATATATACTTAACTCCATGCTATCTTCCTCACTGCTGTTCATAGGTTCTGGCTCTCGCCGTCCTCCTCACACCAATGCCAAGTTAAAGATGGCGGATCCTCGCTATGATGAGTCTGAGGGTTAGTATATAGTGCCCCCGTCCAATCGGAGACAGTAGGCCCATGATGCAGCATACATGAGGAGAGAGTAGGTCAAGGTTGAGGAAGAGAACCGTGCTAAGAGGGCAAAGTACGACAATCTTCAGTCTTTGGCCCACATGTCAAAGAAGGAGTATCGTGAGCTGAGGAAGACCAATTTCTATGCCTTGCCTTGCACTAGCGAGGACCCATGCTATTGGAGGAAGGAGCAAGCTTTTTTCATGAAAGACATTTACAGCGTGCTCAAGAGGTCATCAGTGTGCCCCCAGAAGTATATGAGTGTTGAGCAGATGAGGAAGAGCCCCTACTTCTCTGATGCACTGTGGATTAGTGAGAAGTTAGGGATGTTCAACTTGATGGAGCTCCGTGAAGACTACAACATCACCCTTATTCAGCAGTTTTACGCCACAGTTGTGTTTGGGACTGACCAAGCCAGGACTATGACCTGGATGACTGGAAACCACCGCTGCCCTGCAACTTTCTACTCCTTTGCTGAGGCCATATTTGAGACCTTCCAAGGCATGTCCACTCATGTTGGGGTGCGCATGCACTCAACAACGCTTGGGGTAAGCAAGAACAAGCTTGCCCCATTGTATGGCAGCGAGGTGTTGTGGGCGGGTCCAAGAGACTCAAGCCTCTCTACAATCTGATGTTGAGGATATTTCGCCAGACCATTTCCCCTAGTGCTGGAAATGATGATGCCATCAGATGTGGTTTGGTCAAGTTGTTATATCATACCCACAGGATTTACTTGGCTGGCCCAGAGGTAGATGCAGATCCTATTGATATTATGGATTACATATTTGAGGAGATGCACAATGCCATACTATACAAGAAGGCTCCTCCATATGCACCACTTGTCATGAGACTCATCAACACCCAGGACCATGGGTCTCCACTTGGCTTGGCTCCCAACCTTACTGAGCACACTCTTGTATCACTACAGCAGAAGGGGCGCATGGGGCCTCCTCCTAGACGCTCCTATGCCAATGAGCAGGAGGAGATCTCTGAGACCGAGAGGGCCCCCTCTCCTACTAGGGATCGGAGGAAGAGTGCTTCCAATGCACCCCTGCCTCCCATGACACGTTAATATGTACATGAGAGGGTCAAGAAGGCCTCATTCGGGGAGAGGAACCTTTGTTGCATGAATGTAAACATCCGCAAGCAACAACATGCCTCATACAAGAGCAACCGTCGCATAGAGAAACCCCTCAAGGAGATTAAGGCTCAGGGTGAAACAGATGATAAGGAAGGAGAAGATGAATACACTGATGAGCATGGCGCTCAACCATCCACTGAGTCAGACTACACTCTTTCTTTTGGGGCATGGAATGCCCAACATGACAGTTTGATGGATTGGAAGACCTTTTCTGATGTCACCTCTGGATATGGGTACCAGGGTACATCCTCTTCTCGCCCTCACGGCAAAGGGCCTATAGCTCCAGATGGTGATGATGACTAAGATGATGGTGATGAGGATCAGGATATGGATGAGGAGGACGAGGATGAGGATGATGATGACGAGGACTACTGATCCGTTGGGGCGCTAGCTTAGGTTTTTTCCCTTTCCGGTGTTTCAATGCCAAAGGAGGAGAAGACATTGTCATCGGGATTTGCATGGGCTTGGGCTTGGATTTGATCCTTATTTGCTATCTCGACCTTCGTACTTATTTGTCTTATGTTCTTGCGAGATACTATTTGCTATTTGTGTGTGACTCTGTGGGTGCTCTATATTATTGTAACTCGTGTGAGAACCATCTGCTTTATCTATGTACTACCTACCGTGCATGCTTTACATGTTTATCTTAGTGCACATAGTCAGGGGGCGCATTATTATACACTGTCGTAATTCATTACAAATTATTTCCATACAAAATCACTTGTTGTCATCGAACACCAAAAAGGGGGAGATTGAAAGGACATTTACTATCATAATCACTTTTGGTGTTTGTTAACAACAAGTAGAGCATTTTACAGTATGCTATTGTCTAGAGGTTGATATAATACAAAGTGAAAAGGACCCTTGGCCTATGGAACTTTCCCTGCAATATTTACATGTTCCTAGGAATTCCAGACCGGAGTCTCCGGTGTGGTCCGGAGTTTCCCCAGGAATCTCCAAAGGAGGCTCCAGATTTCTGCCTAGGTCAGCCAGATAGGTGGTCCGGAGGTCTGGCCGGAGTCTCCGGTCCACTTTGCTCATAGAAGGGCTGGGTCAAACTGTTCGTTGGTCTGGAGGCTGGTCTGGAGATGGGCCGGAATCTCCGGTGTAGACCGGAGTCTCCGATGTGTAGGCCGGAGTCTCCGGTCTGACTTTTCTCCAACGGTCAGAAAACAGTTCAGTGGAGTGAAGGGCTATAAATAGAGGACCTTATCCCCTTCCTCCTGCTGCTCGTCCCACTGAAGAACACCATCCCCATTAGAGCCACCAAATCAACAAGATCTCTTCATCCAACCATCCAAAGTCATTTATCTTTGGAGAATCGAAGGAGGAGGCCTTGATCTACAGCTTCACCAAGAGAGATCTTCATTTCCCCTCATTCACTTTAGGGCCCCCATGCTCTAGTGTTTCTTTAGAAACCCTAGCTTTTGATTTGGTTCTTACAAGCTTGTCTTTGATTGTTTGACAACTTGCTTGTATTTGGGAGCCTCCAATTAAGTTGTGGATGTGTGCCCCAAACTCATTGTAAAGGTGTCGGCTTCCACCTCGAAGGTTTCCATATAGTGGAAGAGGTGAATCGAACCCGTTGGGGTGAGGTTTATCGGAGAACAAGGGAGGGCTCTCGTGGCGTTGGTGGTTTGAAACCACCCCCTCTCCAAACGTAGGCGTACTTCCCCTCAAAAGGAAGGAACTACGGGAAACAAATCCTTGTGTCTCCGCGTGCTCCACTTTGGTTACTTCTATCCTTTACCGCACTTTACTTATCTAGTCCTTGCTTAGTATATGTGCTAGGTTGACATATAGGTAAATTCACCATAGTTGCATAATCTAGAGAATTTACCTTTTGTGTCAAACCCTAAATTGAAAAAGAGTAAAATTTGAAGTATCACCTATTCACCCCCTCTAGGTGCCCATATGATCCTTTCACCTCTCTCTCCCGAGACCGTGGTCCTAAGTCTAGACTACGCGAACAAGGGACTTCTTCACCGCGAAGCGCCGTCGCGCTACGGGGTTCGGGATCCAGAAGATCTACTTTCGCAATCTCTACTAGATCGAAGGAGCAGGATTCATTGTCAAGCACCAGACGTGTGCGACTCCCTCGAAGGTGTTGCACTTGCGGCGCTAGGAGTTGTCGGAGCCGCCGGAACCGTCGGAGTTCAGAACGATCCTGAGGTCGGCATCGGTACGACTACATCATCAACACTCTTCTGAGTGATAAAGCTTTTCATAACGGTAAGTTTTCGAAAATCCCCTCCCATTACTGCATTACTAATAGATAGATCATGGCATTAGGGTTCTTGGCGTAGGAAAAAAAATATTGTTTTTAGGCGCGCAACACCAACAGTGGTACCATATCTAGATCTATGCGTAGTATTGCTAGTACGGGTAAAACACATGAGTTGTAGTGTGTGGGCATTGATTTTATAATTGTTACCCTCTCACGTGTACTTGTGCATGCCGCAGTAATGCTTGATGAAGTGGCCCCAACCGACTTTATGCGTTAATTTGCGAGACCAGTCCACCAGTGTAAGTGGCTTTGGGGGGTGTTTGTCTCTCTTGCATTAGTTGGTACGCTATTTACAACGGAGGGCCCCGACAGGGGTGTAATCGAGACAATTATTTAATCAACATTGTGGTTGAAGTTTATAGGTAAGAACGGTTCTTGCGTGAAAGCCCTAACAACCACGTAAAATATGCAAAGATAAAGTAGAAGCGTCTAACTTTATTTTTCAGGGGTATTATGATGTGATATGGTCATAGTTAAGGTAAATTAGTTTATTTTATGTTGCTAAGTAGTAGTAATGGTCATCATGATGGTGAACTACAAGCCGAAGACACCGGTACCCTGGCGGATGACCCGGAGGCGTAGGATAGAGATCGTGGCGCGAATGACCATATCGCATTGCATTTGATGTTTATTGTTTATGCATCTTGTTGTGTGCTAGTATTAGATACTCGACGGTAGAAAAAATAAGATGATCCCTAAAACATAATACCAACAAAAGTGTTCTCCTTTAGTTTTCACCACCAAGAAAGTACTCCGTTATGAGGCACGCTATGACGATCAGGTGTTAGACATATTTGCACAGTGATACGTTGCAAATGTATCTATAATTTTTGATGTTCCATGCTTGGTTTTATCTACTTTCTTATGTTTTGCCCACACTTTGGAGTACTTTTTATACACTTTCTTGGACTAACCTATTAACAAGATGCCATAGTGCCAATTGCCTGTTTTCTTCTATTTTTGGTTCCAAGAAAGTCAGAAAATGAATATTCTCGGAATTGGAGGGGACAAAAGCCAAAGTCAGTTTTTCACCGAGGGGGACACGGAGCCAGAATACGAGACGGAGAGGGGCCAGAGGGCCGCCACACCACCTGGCCGCGTGGCCAGGCCTGGCCCGCGCCAGGGGTGGTGTGGCCGCCTAGGACACCCCCTCGGCCTCCCTTTTCGCCTATAAGATGCCTCTAATACAGAAACCCTAAGTACCCAATCAAAATTCCACGAAAGAGTCTATAGCCGCCGTCATCTCCATCCCTATATCGGGAGGGATCTGAAGCTCTTCCCGGCACCCTGCCGGAGGGGAGAATTCACCCTGGAGGCCTTCTTCATCACCATGCAAGCCTCCGGTGTGATGCGTGAGTAGTTCATCCTTGGACTACGGGTCCATGTAGTAGCTAGATGATTGGTTCTTCTCCTTTGTGCTACCATGTTTAGATCTCGTGAGCTCCGTTCATGATCAAGATCATCTATTTGTAATCCTACATGTTGTGTTTGCGGGGATTCGATGGATATTGAGATGCTATTTCAGATTGATTATTGATTCTATCGTGTCTTTGTTATTTGTGATCTTGCATGCTTTCCATTGTTAGTAGCTATCTTGGCCAAGTAGATGCTAGCAACTCCAAGAGTTAGTATTTATGCTCGATAGTGGGTTCATGCCTCTAGTAATCTGGGGAAGTGACATAAATCTCTAAGGTACTAGATGTGCTGGTGCTACTAGGGAGAAAACAACAATCCTTTGTTCATAGAACAATCATATTGTTTACTTTACACGCAATACGTAATGCAATTATCTGTTGCTTGCAACTTAATACTAGAGGGGGGGTCAGATGATAACCTGAAGGTGGATTATTAGTCATAGATGAAGTTGGATTACGGTCTATGTATAATTTTGTAATGTCCAATCAAATCTCAAAGTCAAGATGATTAGTATATGCATGTATGCTTTCTCGGTGTTTGTCATTTGCCCCGCTGTAATTTGTTCACCCAATATGTCATCTATCTTAAGCAGAACCACCACTAGTGAACTATGGACCCTGGTCCTTTCTTTTATCATCAATCTACAACTATTTACTGTTTTCTATTTACTTTCTGCAAGCAATTACTTTCTTCCACACAATACATTTAATTATTTGTTTTCAGCAAAACCGGTGAGATTGACAACCTTATTGTAAGTCGGGGACAAAGTTCTGTGGTTTTATTGTGCAAGATTCCAAATTGGCAACAACACCTTGGAGGTGTTTCCTTGCTCCTACTGGTTCGATAACCTTGGTTTCATAACTGAGAGAAACTTACTATTGTGCTCATCATACCGTCATCTTGGGGTTCCCCAACGAGCTCGACATCAACCACGAGCCAACACACAACTATACACGTAAGGTTGAGTTGATGAGTCTAGCATGTACAGACATGATCTCGGAACATGAGATGATCGAAAGATCAAGCACGAGTCGCATGCATGATATGATCGACATTTCAACGTTCACCTTTGCAACTGTATCGCCGGCTGTGACGATCGGGGGCGCTGTAGTGAATAGGAATTGTGTGATCACTAAAACCTTTTTAGGATAATAGTTTTAGTGGAGTTCTTTTATAAACACAATTTAAATTGAACTTACATAATTATAAACTTAGTCTAAATCCTTTGCAATCGTAAATATAAAATATGGTTTGCCATGAAGCTTTTTTTGAGATTGCTAAATGGGTAGTTGCTGAGAAGCTCAAACTAGATGGATCCAACTTCCCTGAGTGGCTTATGCGTCTAAATGTCCTTATTAGTGAGAACAATGTGGTCGACTACATACGCTACATGATAGATTTGGACTAGCCAGAATATTATGAGACCCCACAGCAGCGGGAAGACCGCTATTATTATCGTGAGATGTCCTCCTTCATTCAAGTGACAATGCGCTACGGGATGGTGGACGAACTACATCTGCACATGGGTGATCTTGACCCATCTGTACATGGACGTACCGCCCATAATACTTATCTAGATTAGATCACAACTCATGAATGAGCTTATTTGTTTTTATCCCTTATGTGTGCACAACTATAGGTGAATCCTTAGTCCTGACCTATCTCCATTGTAGCACCCCGATAAAACCACTACTAGAAAAGCGCATGTTATTTTTATTTTGTGCATCATCCTTATATCATGCTCATGTCACCATGCCACATTACATTTGAGCATCATATTAAAACCCTTTTAGTTTGGTTCTTCTTCATATGCAATTATCTTATTAATTGTATTCGCCTCTTAATATATTGTAGTTGGTTCTTGATATATTGCTTGATGTCCAAGTTGAGTTGGGGGCATATCTCTTCCAAACTCCACCACCTTATTTGTCACCTCTTGGTTCTTTCACCAACTCCCCCATCCCATTTAAATATGAGCATATGCATTTTCTTTTGGTATTCAAACTAGCTCATATGTATTGGGATGGATCCTATCTTGTAACCATGCTTCCATGCTTGTTATAATATTGTCTTCACAATATTATCGTGGGAGTTACCTTGCCACCTTTGCATGATATACAATGTAGAATTCCAATAATCTCCTTTCTATGGTTCTATTCAAGATATGAGTATAATTGAAATAATGAGGACAAGTAAAATCATAGTGGTTCACACACACTACAATTGGCCTTATATTTCCAATATACCCATTTCTAAATCCACTCATAAGAAGAAGCTTATTTGGGTTTCTTTTTCAAACATGATGTAATACAAGTGCAAGGGGAGATGTAGTGATTTTCATCACCACGTCATGGATGCATACCACTTCCCTCCTTTTGAGTTTTGTTTTGAATGTGCTCTTGGTTTTCAAAATAAGGCTTGGAGCTTGTTTGGTTTTAACTCAAACCTAGCTATTCTAACTGCACACACCTCCTCTTTACACATGACTACATCAGCTTGATCCCTTCTCCACTACATCTTGCTAAAACCCTATGAGTCTTTCTCTTACATGCATACATGTGTGCACCTAGATATTCATCTCTCTCCCTTGACTATCCATCTAGCTAAGAAAAGCCAACCGTGAGAGCCCCTTGCTCATGGTCATGTATGTGCATGGGCCCATACATGTGGTCACCTCATCTCTCAATCCCTCTCTCTAATCCACTTGGTAAAACCGCACCACACCCTTCTCCCTTTTCTTGACCATCAAGAGGACCACGACCTGGCCTACATTCCCCTGGTCCGCCTCTCTTTCCCTCTTTAAGCAAAGCAACAAGAAGAGAAAGAGAGAGAACAAAGCAACACCTGAGCTCTCTTTTTCACCTCACCAAACCCATGTGATCCCTCCCCTCTCAGCACCAAGCACCACCACACACCATACACGGCCACCAGATCGAGATCTGGATGACCTTCCTCCCTCCTTCTTCCCCTCCACCAAGCAAAGCCTTCCACCATGGCCATCTACCCTAGAGCTTCGGCCACGTGAACTCCTCGTCGGCCTGTTGCCTTCTGAGTCCAACCAGAAGCACCGCTGGGGTCCCCTGCTTCCTCTTCAACGCCCTGTACACGGATTAGCGACCAGGGCTCGCCGGAGGAGACGTTGCCACCGCCGTGGCCGGGAGAAACCCGAGCAAGCTGTCCGCAAGCCCGCGCCCGATCACCGCTTCCTCGGGCCGAACCAACCACACCAGCGGAACCTAGGTGAGCTCCTCTTCACCCTAGACATGACCCTCCTCTCCCTCCTGCACCGTAGCTCCACCGCAATTCGTCGAACGCCTTGCGCGCACGCCGAAGATAGCAACCGCACGTGTAGCTCATGCCTCCAGTTCATTGAGTCCTAGCCCTCGCTGTGTTGCTCGAATTCGATTGCTACCTGAAGGAAAGTTGTAGATCTCGCAACCCTCTTTCAGATAAGCCATCGCACGATCTAAACCATCCACCATAGCTCTGGGAATATTGCTCGCAAGACAGCTACACCTCTCAGATCTTCCACGTTCTGTTCATGTGTTCATCACGAAACTGCGCGAGACACGGCCCACTCCAGCACGAACCGTTTATACCAGTGCGTAGATATTTTTCTCCTGGTCATTTCGAGTACTCATACTCCCAAAACCGTGCACCACGCGGGGACAAACCTGGACCGAAATCCTAGAGTTGGCAGATGAACTCGTCAGTGTTATTCTATTGATGTTCGTCAGTCCCACCTCTGCTGCCGAGTTTGGTTATTAAGCATGTGCGTCGAGTTCAAACACCAAATCGACCGCATCCAGATGGTCAGCCGGTTCGTCCTAGCCACCAAGCCAGAGGTCCCAGGTTCGATCCCCCTTGGCCTTTTTCTTTTGTTTCCAGTCGCAGACCGATCCCGTCGAGATCGAACCCCCTCGGTGAACCTCAAGATCGCCGATATCCTAACATGATTCCCTTTCCGAGACCCTTATTTTTATAATCTATGACATATACTTGTTGCATTTAAATTATCCATGAATGCATACATATTGTGCTTATTTGGGGGTATTCTATCGATTCATCTAATAAATAAATATGGAGACTGTATGTGGACTTTTCTAGTCTTATATCGGCTCCATTTAAATTTGTGTAGCGAACCGATGCCATGTTTTGTCTTGTTAAGCCAACATTTAATTGCGGGTAGCGATACAACATGAACCACTTAATTAATTGTCGCGACCTTGGTTCCGCTTAATATTGTCTAGTTGCATCGCATCTTTGCCATGCCATACATCATACCTGCATCATGCCCGATCTTCTGCTGTAGTATTAAATAGTGCATCCGGTGTTTATTTTAGTGCTTTGCTTCTTCGCGGATTAAGCCGTTGAGTTGATGCGAGTATCGGGTCCTTCGGATAATGAATCTTCGACAGTGTTTCCCAGGCGAGCATCCCTCCCCTTTCTACCTATTTTGCATTTATAGTCTTTATTTCCTCCTGTTGATCTATTGCTATCTATGTCGCGATGCTTTAGTGTTCCGTACCAGTTATATTCTTGCAGCCGTTATAGTGCCTTAGACACCTCCTATTACCTGTTGATTGTTAGACAGTTAGCCCTACGAGTCGTAGTTGCTTGCTCAGGTGTTGCTTCGCATCGTTGATGCTCCACAGTTATTGGGAGGTTGGCAAATGTTTAATGGTGGAGCTGATCATGATTCTAATTACGGTTTATTAATTAATGTTGATGGTAGATATAATGTTGAGGCACCGGTGGGTAATAGTAATCATTTGGTTTTTTAACCGCTCACTGGTGTCCCCTAGGACCCGAATTCTTGACACCTGTTCCGAGATCGAGCGCGCGAACCACAGGTGGGGTGTGTGGGCACCCCCATCGGCTTACTACCTAATTTCAAAGTATTGTACCGGGGGCCACAAGTAGTTTGGGGATTTATTACTATTCTGTACTTATGCCATGCTTTACTGCTTTATTTAAGATTGTGCGTGGAGCACCTGTACTATTTAGGATGTGGAATGTTTTCGCGGTATCGACAAGCCCAGTCACACTTTCGGGTTCCCAGTCGTTTACAGCCATTGGCACAAACCCTGGGTCCGCCTCGGAGCCGGCCGACTTCGTTGCGGGTAGCTTAGTGGGGTGGCCCCCCATGTACTTGCTTTGGGTCTGGGAAACGTCATGACTTAGGCCCCGCCGACATACCGATGGGTGTATGTTAATTGATCTGGCAAAAAGGGTCGAAGTGCGTGTGGATACTTTGGTGCACCCCTGCAGGGTTAAATCTTTTCGAAAAGCCGTGTCCGCGATTATGGACGACTTGGAGCACAATTTCTCGATCCTAGACAACTATAACTAAAGTTTACTGTTATAATTTGACTTACATCTGAGATGACTAGTAAGTTGGATAACTGCCATGGAAAGATTAAATAAAACTGCCAACCGTGTGAGTTTCCTCGGCTTGACTTCCTCGTTTGGTCTCGAGGGGGAATACCAGGATGGGTATGTTTGGTGTTAGTGTCAGGTGGGATCCGAATAGGTCTCTCTTATCTCTCTCTGATAGCCGCCAGTATTACAGAGTCTCTATAGGTTGTTTAGTGTCGCTGCGCTGCCGCTTCAGTCCACCATACCTGTGTAGGCGAGGACCGTCGAATTCTAGTCTCGCCATGTACTGGCCTCAGTACTGACGCTCATATTTTTCCTTTGCCCTTTGTCGGCACTTCTTTTTGTTTTAGCAGGTTTGAGATCGACGTCGTTAGCAGGGTTACCCTTCCGGCTTGATCTGGGCAGGGTTATGGACACCATTGGTTATTCTTCAGGGCTCTTAGCCCCATTTGCATCTTGTCCGTACTCGGACACTGTAGCGATTTCAAGGTGATTTGGATCTTTGTACTGTATATCAGTATTCTTGACTCATGGAGTCGTGTTGTATATATATCTGTTCTGTGGGTCCCATCGAGGACTGTTGTGTAATGGTATTACTTCGTTTTCCACCCGCATGAAAGTGTCTGGTAGGCGTCCTTGAATCGTTTCTATGCGGGTTTGACGGAAAAGGGCTAAAACTTGCATATGGGTGATTTGAGGGTGTTACATCCATCAACTGATCCACAAAACAAAAGTAACTATGAAAGGTCCGGTAAATAAAGATACTACGAGCTCTCAAGTTCTTATTCCACATAATATTACACCAAGCAAATTCTTCCTAAGGTTCAATAAACCAAGGTTTTCTAGGGAAATATCAAGCTATACTACATCCATAATGCAGATCGAAGGTATTAGACCAACTGCATCAACAAGGGTGAGAAACAAAACTAGGTCTATCCAAGGATCACATCAAACTTGTCTAGAGATCCGAACAAGGAACTAGCGAAGAGATGTGTGTACAACAAAAAGGGTAGAGAAGGTGAAGAGAACATGATGATCACGAGCAAGCGATCGAGATCATCAGACGTGTTCGCGTGGATCTAGAATTCGCCCGATCACCAAGGTGTCACCAAACCCTAGAGGCATCGAAAAGAAGCGTGAGTCTTTCCGCTCTAGAGCTTGGTCCTGAAAGAACCACCAAATCAATTGTACTCTGTGCAGGCTCTTGGCTAATTTAAGAAGTGTGTTATGTTGACATTTCCTTGGGTCTAGTAACCAGATGAGACCAGATTTGGCCCAACAACCAAACCAGTAGTGATATGCCCTGCCTTTAGCGGCATCGAACGACGCGTCGTGCGCACGTGAGCCTTTATCGGCCGTGGCCCACCTTCTTTCTCGCCCTGGTCATTGTCGCGCCGCCAGCTGACGCACACGTCATGGGCCGACCCATCCATTGGGATTTCATATTTGGGATGAGTTTTCCTGTTTCCTAGGTTTATTTTCTTATTCCTTTTATTTTATTGTTTGTTTTTCAAAATCTAATTATTTTAAAATCCAAACATTTTCAGATTCAATACTTTTCAAAATATAAATATTTGTAATGTGAACAAATGACAAATCCAAACATTTTTATAATAATGAATTTTTAAAATACAAACATTTTAAAAATATGAACAAATTTTAAAATATCATAAACAATTTTTAAAAAGCCTGAACACATTTCGCCAAAATCATGAACGAATTTTCACAATCATAAACTTTTTCAAAAAATGTGAACATATTCTAAAAATCATGAACAATTTTTTAAAAACGTGAGCTTTTTTAAAGAAGATATTTTTACCTTTTTAAAGAAAAAGGAAAAAAAGCAATGGAGAAATAGGTAAAAGAACAAAAACCGGTAGAAACATGTAAAAGAACTACTCCCTTCGATCCAAATTAATTGCTCAAGTTTGTCTAAATTCGGATATATCTAGCATTAAAACATGTCTAGATACATCCGAATCTAGACAAATCTAAGTCAATTAATTTGGATCGGAGGGAGTAATAAAAAGAGAAAAATACAACTAATAGAACCGACCAAAAACAAAAAAAAACAGTGTAAAGACCGCGGGACGATGGAGTTGGGCCACAATGAGCTTTCCGCCAACCAAACACAGCCTTGGAACATTCCGAGATGTAAACAAACGAGCACTGCAAATGGGGCCCGCCAACGGTAGGTACACGCGTGCTGCGTGCCTGTAACCGATGTGATTAACCGCCATAAATAACGAAGGTAATAGCGGATTCGTACGGCGATGGGAGGAAATAATGAATCGGATTTGATTTGCAGCCGACGCGTCCGCCCTCCCTCCCGTCTTTCCCGGCGCCCGCCTTCACCTTCCTTCACACGAGCCAAGCCTACATAATTAAATTGAAAAATTCCGTCCGCGTCTCACCCACGCCCGCCGCCGCCGCCGCCATCCCTCTCGTCTCGCGGCCTCCGCCCGCCACCCACCGCCGGAGGGCTCGTCGGCCCGCCCATGCGCTCCGATTCGCCGCTCCTCTCCTCGCCGCCGTCGCCATGGGGGACCTCGCTTCCAGCTGCAAGGTCCGTCCGCTCCTAATCCACACACACACCACATCTGCTTCCCTGCAATTCTTCGACTGCAGTTCGTCTAATCTCGTCCCGTCCTCTTCAGGATAAACTGGCCTACTTCAGGATCAAGGAGCTCAAAGACGTGCTGATCCACCTCAGCCTACCCAAGCACGGGAAGAAGCAGGTCACCCCCACACGCCACCTCCACCTATCCCCTCGCAATTGTTTTACCTATACTTCATCAATCTTAGTTTGCACTGCTACCGAACTCTTGCAAATTGCCATCGCTATGTGACCAAATTAACCTGTTCCATACCCTTGTCCTGCTCCTATTCTAGTTCCTTTTTTTTTTCTGAATCAACTCTAGGAGATCCTGATCCATCCCCAATTCTCCAATACGTGTTGCAGGACCTCGTCGATAGGATCCTCACGCTGCTCTCCGAAGACCAAGGTGCGCTTATTCCGCCCCTCTCCGCGTTGGATTCGCGCAATGCAGCTCTACCCGGTACTACTGCTAACTTGCTTTGCTATACGTGGCTGTATCAGGCCAGTGGAATTTCGGGCGGGCCAAGAGAAATGTTCCAACCAAGGAGATGGTCGCAGGGGTAGTTGACGATATATACAGGTGAGGTTTCCTTCTGCTGTTTTTTTCTCCATTATGTCCAGCTCTTTGTTCCCGTTTTATGGGATTAATATCACAATAACACTGATGCCATTGCAGGAAGATGCAGGTTCATGTTCCTGCTGACCTGTTACCCCAGAGACCGGTTGCCCCAGATTTTGGTTACCTGAAACGCCAAAAAGAACAAGAGCGCCCTTGCCAACCAGACGCTAATAACTCTCACTGTGTCTGTGGTCAAACGTTTCTTCTCGGGAATGTGGTCAAGGTATGCTAATCTAGCCCTCTCTACTTTTTGTGTTCTCTCCTTGAAAATCAATACGTCAACTATATAGATCAGATAAATGATCTTTTCATCATTTGTTTCCGCTTCCAGTGTGAAGATTGCCAAGTGCAGCAGCATGCAGACTGCGTACTGATCCCAGAGAAGCCTACAGGAAGACCTGAAGTTCCAGATCGTTTCTATTGTCAATTATGCCGGCTAAAACGAGCAGACCCGTACGCCCCCCTTAAAATCCACTTGGTTTTCTTTCTGTAATTTTTCACCTTGAGAAATATGATGCAATACAGTTACTTGAAAGGGGTCAGACTATTAGGATATCCAACAAAATGGGCACTTACACTCGTCAAACAAATCAAATTAAATCAGGATCATTCTACCTATAATATCCATTGTATTGTTGTAACAAAATTGTCAGGTCAAGAGGTGCCACAGTATCTGCATATTCTTTGAACTGTTTCATCGATAGTACCTTTTCTCTATGTACACTAAATCTGTTGAGTTAGCCTTTTTCATTTGTATATGTACATGGCATCAATTATATCTTCTACCCTTGTCGTTTAACTTATATAAATGATCCTGTTTTTGCATATTACTGTAGGGTAAACATTTTTTCAAGAAAAAGACTAGTTGCTTGACTTCTCCCTCTTGATTTTTTTTGCTAAGTACATCCCTGTTTATTTCATGGTACCATCCAGAATCTTGATGAATTGAGTGCTATGTGCATGTCAATTCTATCAGCAGCAGTTAGAAACAAAGCCAGGGGTTAATTCGCACTTACATTATTTGCAAAAAAGGCAGGAAGCGAGCTGTATGGATCCTATTTGGAGCTCTGGAATATCAGTACATGAATTGTGTTGTAGTATATCATGAAAAATTCTTTGGAGAACAAGATTTAATCTGAATAAGGGTGCTTTCTAGGTTCTAATTAATTTTATAGAACATCGTTTTTATAGCTGCATGCTTTGCTTGGGATTGAAATGTTTCCTGCCCATTTGCTAAGATGACTGTTTTGAATCTGCAGATATTTGATGACTACTGGAAATCTGTTGCTACCTGTGAGATTGATATACTCAAATGTCGCAAATGATGGGTGAGTATGATTTTATAGGCAATGAATTCGTTTATACTCTGGCAATTGATACTACACACTTTACCGCTTAATTAATGATGTTTAATGCTATATTTTTTATGTATTTATGCCTTCTATTTGTCTATCACATCATCATGTGAGGCACTTGATTATTCTAGTCCAAATAGCATCTTTGTCCATCTTTAAAACTGTGGCCCCTGCTTCATTTGAGAATCCAAGTTACAAGAGATTCCTTATTAGAAATTGCAATAACAAAAGCAAAACATGGCTGTTCCCAAGTGGTGAATATAGCACAAAACCATCCTTCTGTCACAATCTGCATGCATCAAAAGCATCAGAAAGCAGTTCATAGCCACATCCAACTGCAGAACACATCTGCATTGATACAGATCAAAAACATAGTTTAATGCTCCTTGAAACACCCTCAAAGTTTTGCGAAACTTCTGAGATGGTTTTACATGTTAATAGAGATAGAAGAATGTGGATGGACCACCACCACCACCGATTGACATCTTTACTATCTTTATTATAGGAGTAAAGATGTAGAAGACTAGTTAATGTTGTGTCAGTTTGCATGTAAGCAACAAATCTTGTTTCTAAGGTCTTCAGTTGAACACTACATTTAACATACAGTACAGGTTCTGCGAAATAACATAGATATTTGCAGTATATAGTGTAATCATGATCTGAAAAATCTATATTTGTTTGTTCCCAATGGGTATGGACTTGTTGCCGACTAGAGTGAGAGCTAACTATTGAGGCCATGGTCTCTTCATATTATTTGGATTTTAGCAAACAACATTGTCTAGTTTGCCCAGCAAAATCAGTTTTTCTTCCCACAATGTATGCATAACCCTTCCATGTGAAGTTTGCCAGTAAGTAGACACGAGGTACAGACTCCTAGCATACCCCATATCTCAGTACTCAACATTTGAAGCATGACATATGTTTCTTATGCTATACTTGTTAGGATATGTTTCCCATCAAGCAATCGATCATTAATGATGATTATCATTTTTGAAGTGTTTATTAGGTCGCATTATCATTGTTGATCATTTCTAATTATATTGCAAGAAATACCCTTTTTTCAATAGATTACTTTTCATCGATTTCAACTTGCCTGTCACACTATTATGTACCATGTGTAGTATGCAATACTATCCTGATGGAATGCTCAAACCTTTCCAGAACGAATGTTTCTCAGAGTGTGGAGAAAGCATTTCTACTTTCTCGAGCTGAGCGGGAAATTGTTCAGAGAGCTGGATATGATATTCAGGTTTGCTTCCCTCTTCTGTTTGGACTGATTATTGTTATTCTTTACATTTTATGCCCGTAAGGACAGAGACACTTTAATGATGTCATGTGTGAATTATTGTAAAGTGATGCTACTTTGTCTTACCCTCTTTCCTGAATGAGAGGGGCTACAAATTATTAGATACTGCAGATTGTTATCACAAATTTTACTGGCCCATTTCTGATTGCTTTTCATATTGCCGAAGGCAAACCTCCTTTAGATTACCAAATTGCAGATTTTGCCATTTTTAACCTTTTACCTAGTGTTTTTGTTCTCTATTATGAATAATTGTGTTGTTTACATGTTATATCTGTACAAGGATAAATATATCCAAAATGTCTATAGGCCTGATCAATTGGAGCCTTACATTCTTGTTAAAGGATTAAACAACTTTGTTGGTTTGTCCACTAGTTTTATTGTGTGTTTCATGCACTATATCGCTGACAAGAGTTTGCTTATTTGCAGGTTTGGTGTATGCTTCTAAATGACAAAGTTCAGTTCAGGATGCACTGGCCTCAGCATGCAGAACTCAAAGTGAATGGTATAGCTTTAGCCTTTCAGCTTTATTAGTACAGTTCAGACCTCAGACATGATTGATCATATTATCTATGAGGTCCTATTTGCGTCCTCAATGTTTAAGCCATTTTTTATAATGCAAAGTAGAAGTAGGTGTACAGTACCTACCTTCAGAAAGGCCTTTTAGTTATGTTGTGTTATACTGTATGAAGTAGCCAATTTATCAAGGCTTTTTTTATGAGCAAGACATGGAAGATCATTGTCAATATTAGTTTCATGTTATCTTCAGGTGTAACGGTGCGGGTAGTTCCCAGGCCCGGCTCTCAGTTACTAGGAAACAATGGACGGGATGATGGGCCAGTGGTGAGTTCACTCTTGTTTCATTGCTACTAGTGTATCTTAAACGAAAGAGCTATGTGTCTCATTTGCCTTTAGCCATCTTGTAGTTATCAGTTGCTTTACTTGACAATTCAATTATTGTATTGTTTACTGGTTGCTCTTTGAGTTTCATTATAAACAAAATATGCCTTTACAATATCATGAATTTTCTTCTCATATATACCACAACTACCTTTCAGCTTTTATTCCTCCATCTCATTTCACATATCTCCCAGTTCAAGACTTCTATATTTTTGCATTGTTTTGCAGATAACAACTTCTTGCCAAGAAGGACAGAATAAAATAGTTTTATCATTTGCCGATACTCGACCATTTTGTATTGGGATCAGAATCGCGAGGAAGAGGACAGTTGAGCAGGTTTTTTTCGCCTGTTACTTACCATAGCTATTGAAGTGAATTCTAGAACATGTATACTTTTCTGGCTTGTTGGTGTTTGAGTTGTCTTTTCTGTTTGGAATAGGTTGCAAACTAAAAATGAACAATATCTCAGTAGATTGTTCTGCTCACAATAACTGAAACACTTTATATTACCCTAAAAATTGCTAGATAAACAATAAATGAATCAGGCAATTTTAGTAAGCTCAGTGGCCATTTTTTCAACTTCCTTTATGTGCTCTAATCAATGATTTTTTTTCTTAATGTCGTGGTTGCACGTCCAGATTAATTTTGAATGCCTATTTCTACATATTATTTCTGAAGTATATCTGCAGTGTGAAAATAAACACTTTATGCATGTACTGCAACATTACCTTTTCAGGTTCTAAACTTGGTGCCAAAGGAAGCTGATGGTGAGTCTTTTGAGGATGCTCTTGCTCGTGTTTGCCGCTGCCTCAGAGGTGGAAATACTACAGATGGTGCTGATAGTGACAGCGATTTGGAAGTGGTTTCTGATTTCTTTCCAGTCAGCCTGCGTTGCCCTGTGAGCCTTTGTATACATATTTTCATTTCCTATGCGTGAGGTGCATTTTTTCTTAAATTTTTAGAAAGTCCAAATTCGAACAGTAGATATGTTGTTGAGCCATGAACTGGACCCTTTATTGTCTCTGCAATGGCGTTTTCTTGCTAAAAAATTCCCTGTAGTTAAGAATTAGAGGATTGATCCCAACTGAGTGGTTATATAACTGTATTTGGCTGCCATGTGTCTTTATATCATTGTCATGTACCGACGACAAAGCTTTTCCACAGTGCTTCAGAAAAATCTGATTTGCAAGCTTCCAAACTTGAACATTGTTATCTGATGATATATTGCAGAATAGTGGATCCCGGATAAGGACAGCAGGAAGGTTCAAGCCTTGTGTCCACATGGGCTCTTTTGATCTGCAAACTTTTGTAGAACTGAATCAACGGTCACGGAAGGTAAGGTTTTGTTCCTCCATAGGTCCAAACAACTGGGAGCTGTATATAATGGACACCAGATACTACCTTTTTCAAACTTATGTTGTACTACCTCCGTTTCAAAATATAAGATGTTTTAGCTTCATTCACAAAGCTAAAACATCTTATATTTTGAAACGGAGGGAGTAGCTTCTAAAATACCTGTTTCAAAAGAAAATCTTGGCATTGAAGAGTAATAAATAAGGCTTAGAGTATAGTGTAAGAGCACAATTAAATATTTATTGCTGCAGCCATTGTCATTCATGCCTTATTCATGTTGTGGGTTTAATGAACATTTTGTTTTAATTATTCCTATAATGTGGCCCTATTTTGATGGACTTAATTGGTTTTATGCAGTGGCAATGTCCAACATGTCTAAAGAATTATTCTATCGAGAGCATGATCATTGATCGGTATTTCAATCGGATTACTTCTCTGGTAGGTTTGAATAGTTCTTTCCATTTCTGTCTACTGTCAGCAGTTTTCTGTTTTTGTAAACTGTTATTGTGGTGCAGGTTCAGGATTGCAGCGAGGATGTTACTGATATAGATGTGAAGCCTGATGGCTCTTGGCGTGTAAAGGGTGTCCTTGAAGATACAAAATTATCCCAGTGGCACCTGCCTGACGGTTCCCTTTGCAATCTGAAACAAGATACTAAACCTGTTGCCGGTGATGCAAACCAGTTTAAGAAAGGTGGTAGTTATGATGGGTCTGAAAGTTCAAAAATTGGCAGCAAGGGATATCTGGATCTTAATGGTTTGTGGGAAACTAGTAAAGCTGATGACATAAAGCCCTCGATGGCCATGAGCAGTAGCCATACTGGGATATGCAGAGACGGGGACTACCTAAGTGTGAGCGAGTGCAGCACACACTTTGGTCTATCTTCGATTAATGGACATGATTTAGATGGTTTTACTGACAAGTTTGGTCGGACGTACAGAGATGATGGGAGACCACAGGAACAGCTTAAAAATGCAGATGTCATTGTTCTTAGTGACTCTGATGAAGATGCTGTGACATTGTCTCCACCAGCTGCCTATAATGGCGTCTGTGGTTTGGGCTTTACTCCAGGAGTTGCTGAAAATTACCAGGATGGTGGTGGCGCTGGGGGTAGTGGCCTTGATTTGTTCAACCACAACAGTGGTACTTTTGATTCCTGGCCGATGCAGTCCTGTACTGAACTAGAGCAAGGGTTCCGTTTTCTTGGAAGTGATACTTTCGCTGATTCTCGCAATTCATCTGTCGTGGCACCAAATGCTTATACCCTTGACTGGAATGCTGGCTCTAGTGATACTTCTATGGTTCAAGATGTTTCTACTTGTCATGCCCGCACCATAAGTTTTGTCGATAACCTTTTACCTTCCGAGGAGGATGATTCTTCTCTGCGTATTTTTCTTCCTAGTCAACCATCTAGTGTTCCCCTTCAGGAAGAACGGAATGAGCACAATGGCATGTCAGATGGGGTCCAGCCTGATGATTGGATATCTCTTACTCTTGCATCAGGTGGAGGTGGTAATGAACAGTCTGAGCCAGCATGTACGTCGAACCCACAGCCACAGATTCCAGTGAAAGAGAGAAGGATGGAACCATTGAATGATGCTGGTTCGTCTCTTTCTTATGAGTTCAGTTACGAGCATTTATAATTTCCATGATTCTGAATATGGTTGTTATCTTCTTTTTTTTCCTGGTTGATTAACTTTGCCAACAAACTGATTAAACTGATCCGATGCCAGTGTTTCGTTACTTTAGTATTGACAAGTCTTTTTTTTTCTTTTCCTTTGTTGTTAGCAGCAGATTCGCTTCGCAGTTTGAATGATGACAATACAGTGGCTGCAAGTATATTTTCTCATCCACGGCAGCCCAGGTCTGTTAGGCCTCGACTACGGTTATCAGTTCACGGTGATTCTGAGTAGTTATGTTTTTTAATGATGACAATACAAGGGCTGCAAATATACTTTGGATAGCTGTCATGTACTTGTGGCCGATGTAAAGAGAAACCAACATGAACGTTTTCTTAGTTTGACCTGCTGTACAAACTACACAAGTTTCAAATGGTGGACAATGTGGATATGCATAGAAGACATCTGATGGTGAGTGAGCATGGCTCTGAACAATGTAAATTTTATTTTGGGGAATTATTATCATAGATCACTGATTTCCTCTTAATTCTTGCAGACATATACTATTCTCTAACAGGAGTGGAAGGCTTGATAGGATTTGTGGCAGGAAAATGTGAGCTGACTTTTACTGGTTATATGGAGTAGTGGGCTAACTTATGCCCAACTGAAGGAAAATACTTTGTGTACCATGAAGTGTAACTAGGGGTTCAGTTGGTAACCAAGTGGCCCCTGCTGTCGTCGTATTTACAGAAAGTATTTTTTTTTCACGATGGTTAAATTACATGAACACAAGTACTGGGATTTTGATAACCTGGCAATATAGTGATTGTTATTTATGTAACACATTCTAGTTATCTGTTTTGGAGCCTTTTTTGTGAGTAATTTAGTCCAGGAGAGCAGTAGCCACGTGTTGAAGCTTAATTAGCCATGGTCCTTTTTGATGGATATGTGTAACACCTGTACGAAACTATATTTTGATGGACATCTGTGGCACTTTGAAGCTTAACATGCACACCTATATTTTGATGGACATCTAATTTTAGTCTTGGGTTGTGCTCCACAGGAATCCATCCATAATTAAGCATGTTGACAGATAGGTTTGTTGTTTGTGGAAAGGCAACAAGCTAAGGTAGGAAACTGAAGGTCTATTCTAGGTGATTTGACATTCACCGATGCCCGGCCACAAGAAATGAGCTGCTTTGCATGCTTCAAGCCAGCGTCGGCAGTGGACGACGACGACGGAGAGGAGGAGAGCAAGGCAGCGCCATTGCCGGCGTCAACGTCGTCCAAGAGGCTCGGCTCCAGACGTGGCAGCCTTAGGTCTTCCTCGACGCGCAGCAATTCTATTCACCAGTCAGGTCCACAGGCACGGCCTAGCAACATCACCAGCTGCAGCGCGCGCGCCTTCACCTACGCGCAGCTCGTCACCGCCACGGAGAACTTCCGCCCCGACTGCCTCCTCGGCGAGGGCGGCTTCGGCCGCGTCTACCGTGGGCGCCTCGAGGACGGCCTGCTGGTCGCCGTGAAGCAGCTGGACCTGAACGGCGTGCAGGGCAACCGGGAGTTCGTGGTGGAGGTGCTGATGCTGAGCAGCCTCCACCACGAGAACCTGGTGAGCCTGGTCGGCTACTGCGCCGACGGCGAGCAGCGCCTGCTGGTCTACGAGTACATGGCGCTGGGCTCCCTCGCCGACCACCTCCTGCTGCTGGACAGGGACGCCAGCAAGCCGCAGCCGGGGCTGAGCTGGGAGACACGGATGAGGGTCGCGCTGGGCGCCGCCCGCGGCCTCGAGTACCTCCACGAGACCGCCAACCCGGTGGTGATCTACCGGGACCTCAAGTCCTCCAACGTGCTCCTCAATGACGCCTTCTGCCCCAAGCTCTCCGACTTCGGCCTCGCCAAGCTGGGACCCGCCGCCGGCGCCGTCGAGCGGTCGCCGCGCGTCATGGGCACCTACGGCTACTGCGCGCCCGAGTACATCCGGACGGGCCAGCTCAGCGTCAAGTCCGACGTCTACAGCTTCGGCGTCCTCCTCCTCGAGCTCATCACGGGCCGAAGGGCGGTGGACTCGGCCAGGCCGGCGAGCGAGCAGGTGCTGGTGACGTGGGCTACTCCCATGTTCAAGGACAGCAAGAGGTATAAGGAGCTGGCCGATCCTCTCCTGAGAGGGGAGTTCCCGGAGAGGGACCTCAACCAGGCCGTCGCCGTAGCCGCCATGTGCCTCCAGGACCAGGCGTCCGCCAGGCCCTGCATGAGCGACGCCGCCGTCGCGCTCTCGTTTCTCGCCGAGGCCGCTGCAACCGCCGCACAACCGCAGCCATTGCCCCCAAACCAACCCAATGGTGAAACCAGCTTGGAAGAGGCCTAGTTATAGCTAGCTTAATTAATTAGGATCGATCGAGTGTCGGACTCTCGTAGCTTAAGGAATCGATTAGCATTAGCATATTGATTTTCTCTCCCACACCGGTGTCCACTTGAGCGTGTTCATTAACCTGGATATAGTGATGAAGTAGATGCCTGAATGTATATCACTGGAGTGGAGGCAAAGTTTGCAGCAAAATGAATGACATGGAGCACCATGAAAAGAAAGATTGCCATGGAATGGGAACTTGTACTACTAATCATGAAGTGGATGAGTAGGATTACTACCGAGTCTGTTTTTAGTCAGTCGCATCGTAGGTCACCATGGAAAGGAAGATTGGCATGGAATGGGAACTTGTACCAATCGTGATGGTACAAAGTCTTTGTCACTCGAAAGCAAATCGATCTACGCACGTAAGCCGGTCGATTTTGTACCAACAAAAAAGATGCATGTCAAGGCGTGTAAAAGTTGAGATTTGAACGCATCCATATTATGCACTCAATTGCCCTGATTACGGAGGGGCCACATATGCAGTTAGCACTTTGTTGTTCTGCACCAAAGGGTGCAATGTAAAGCAGAAATGCAAGGTAGGACCAAATCGATCTCCTTTACTACGCAATGGCATGTAGAGCATAAAACTTCCTTGAATTTCCACACTAGCAGCGCACCACCCCGGTCTAGGAGGTACTACCTCCATTTTACAATATAAGCGTTTTTAGAAAGTTGTTGTTCCATCATCGCCGGACCAAGCCCACGCCCACGACCTTGGTCATAAAAGCTTGAAAGAAGTTTTTTCTTTCTTTCGCAATAGCTTGAAAGAAGGGGTTGTTGAAGAAGACAATAGCATTGCCGAAGACACAAGAGCTCACAACCTCATTGGCAACTCTAGTCAACGTCACCAAAACAAGATTGGAGCAGGTGATTTTTTATTCGAGACAACAATGTCTGCACTATCGATGCGACGCCGACAATAAAATTAACCCAATCCAAAAAAATCCCTACACCTCAGAGCAGAGAGCCAGAGATGAGAATCCCCTCCTCTCTACCCCCACGGTGCGGAGGTGGCGGCTAGGGTTTAGGACGTAGGATCGATGCCTTTCAACAACTTAGCCCTGGACACGAAGACCACTCGGGTAGCTAGTGCTGGATATATTAGTGGATTTCTACTGAATTCGTCGCCGGTCGGTCGCATCATATGACATTATGAAAAGAAAGATTTGGCCTGGAAATAGCTTGCACTAATCATTAAGGTCCTTGTCGACCAAAAGCATCCGGATGATCTTGGCACGTAAGCCGATCCATCTTACGTAGAAAAGGGACGCGTTAGCAAGCGTGTAAAAGGTGAGGTTTGAACGCATCACTGAGGACTTGTTGGTAGGACTTGTTTGTTGGGTTGATTACAGGGAGAGGCCACGTACGCAGTTACCACTTTTGTTGCAGAAAAGCGATCAAGGTAACTAAAGCAGAAAAGGCAAAGGGGCACGGCATGGACCAAATCGATCTCCTTTGCTCGCACCCGATTTGATCGATATTCAAACTGGAATGTCAGTAGCACGCATGCACGGGTGCTTTATTTCGTCGGCCCCCACGTTCTGAACTCAGATCTACTAGCTGCTAGCTCGATCCCCATGCATTACCTTAATCATTAAGCATGTATTACGCCTAAGCATGTATTGCCCCATTTTTGTCTATCGGCTGAATACAGAAGTAGAATTTGGGAAACGAAAACTGGTAGTATGCAGAAGTCGATCGGGCATTCTCATCACTATGATCCCCATTTGGTTGGACGTACAACTCTCCCAAATTAATGTAGCTAGGGTGGGAAAGCAAAAACGGTATTCAGAAGTAGTGGTGACACGATATTATTGTCTGTATATATTGATATTGGATGTTGTAGCTAGGTAGACTCTTGCTTCCATCCGGAGTGCTTCGAACAGTTTGTACCAAAATTTAAAGGTGCACAAATTAAAGATGTAAAAACAGCATGCATTATTTGGGTAATTAACTTAGTACTAGTTGCTTTGTGCAAGGGAAAAGTAGAAACGCGGCCACCAATATGAAAATTCAAAAAAAGAAAGTGAAAGTCTGAGGAAGAAGAAAAGCAAAAGGATGGATTCCCAGGTCATATGTACACACGGATCCACACAAGCTAGGAAGAAAATGTGAAAAAAGCAGTCAAGTGTGGATCACGGCGAAAATCCAAAACAAAAGCTCCCGGCAACTACCTAGCTAGCCGCAGGCTTACAGTTGTTACATGGGCAGGGAGTGCTCGGCCTCGGTACGCGCATACCTTCGCCAAGCAAAGTATCAGCAGCAGCAGCAGATCGAGCCAGAGGAGTGCGCATTGCGGTTTTGCATCGGCACCTGGCCGGTCGGTCAGGAGGAGGAAGAAGATGAACCACCACCAGCAGCTGCCGTACCACCTGAGCAACACGGTGGTCGGCTACATCAACCTGCTCACGCTGCTGGCCTCCATCCCGGTCATCGGCGCGGGCCTCTGGCTCGCCCACGCCGCCTCCACCACCCCGGCCGCCACGTGCCAGTCCGCGCTCCAGGGCCCGCTCCTCGCCGTCGGCTTCGTCGCATTCCTCGTCTCCCTGCCGGGCTTCATCGGCGCGCGCTACCACGTCTCCTGGGCGCTCTGGCTCTACCTCGCCGCGCTGCTCCTCCTCGTCCTCGCCCTCCTCGGCGCCACCGTGTTCGGCCTCGTCGTCACGGCGGGCGGCGGCGGGGCGCAGGTGCCCGGCAGGCCGTACCGCGAGTACCGGCCGCGGGACTACTCGTCCTGGCTCCAGAAGCACGTGGCGGATGAGAAGTACTGGCGCCCCGCCCTGGCGTGCGTGGCCAGCTCTAGGGCGTGCCGCGAGGTGGCCGGGTGGACGCCGGAGGACTACATGCGGCGCGACCTCTCCCCCGTCCAGTCCGGGTGCTGCAAGCCGCCCACCTCCTGCGTGTACGGCGACGGCGACCTGGCGGTGGCCGCGGTGCAGGACGAGGACTGCTATGTGTGGAGGAACGACCCCGCGGTGCTCTGCTACGGGTGCGAGTCGTGCAGGGCCGGCGTGATGGAGCAGCTCCGCCGCCACTGCCACAACCTCACTATCCTCAACGCGGCGCTGCTGCTCGTCCTCATCGCCGTCTGCTCCGGCGGGTGCTGCGCGTACCGGAACGCGCGAAGGGCGGAGTACGCGTACGGCGGCGGCCGGATGTCCAAGATCCACCCGCGATGGGATTACTTCTGGTGAGTACTCTGATTCCACTCTTCGTCTGCCTTGATCAATCATGGTTTGTTCATCATCATCTGCATACTGCACGGCAAATGTTGCACGGACGGACTGTACTCACAGATGCATTTACATAGTTTCAGGTCAAGGTGGTGGCGTGGCCACAGAGAACAAATCTATTAGCTCAAGAACTCAGTTCCCTCAGTAAAAGGAAAGAGAGATTAATTTCAGCTGGATTTTAGTTTGCGAGTATTTTTTGCTGTTAGGAGGTTTGCGATTAATGAATAGAGATATTGGTTTGCTCAACATGAAAATACATATGTAGCACATCGATCAAGTTATAATTAAAGGAGTTTTTTTTTAGTTTTTTCTCCCACACCGTGATGATGCGTGTATGTGTGTCCTAAATTCAGTTCTCAGTGGCCTACGCGCAACAATATAACTTGCCGGATTTGTGAGAGTATGGAGAATATTGGGCTTTGGAAACAGTCACACAGCATTGCGAGAACATACCGGCATGTAGTGCACTAGATATGTTCTCACAACATTGCACAGCCCTGCAAAAAACTAAAACTCAGTTTGGCACTCCTATTTGACAGAGAGACCATTTTGCTGCTCGAACAAGTCTACCCAAAAAAAAAACAATGATACCAGCTTCGAAAAAGTAGCGCACTACTAGATATGTTCTCGCAACATTGCAAAGCCCTGCCAAAAACGTAAACGAAAACTCAGTTTGGCACTCCTATTTGATAGACACCATTTTGCAGTCCGAACAAGTCTACCCACAAAATACACATACTTCGTTATAACTAGTAATTTTTTTCTTTTTTGCGAAAAAGGTCCAGTAATCTATTAAAAATAATTAACAGTAGTACAAAGAGCTTTAAAAGTAATAAATTAACAAATAGGTCCTTGGACCACCTATAGTAAAAAACTACAAGCACTAGAGTGAGTCGAATGTGCACCGCGGTACGTCCTAACCCCTCCATTATTAGAGCCAGGCAAAGCTTGTCATAGTAGAATTTGTTGTACCAGATCGTATGAGAATTTGTTGTGCTAAGACCTCAATGGAATAGCGGACCATAGTAGCAAACTTCGCCAATGATGAGAACCATAAATTGAAAGGGACAAACTTGCAAAAACACCAACTGACATGAACACCAATCGGATCGAAGAAAACTCTACACGTCCTCTGTTGGTGCTAGACACGCCGACGGAACAGGGATAGAGTAGGGAGGACCTTATTCTGACTTCAGGACATAGTCGCCGCCTCACCACACTATACTGTAGAAGACACTCAAATACCTAAACAGTAGGAACACGAACCTCTCACCGGCGAGAGGCACTAGTACAGAATAGCCTATCTGTGGCGCACGTAATATCCTATTCGTGAGGCACAGCCCGTGCGCCACTGTCATCACGTCACTGATATTTTTTATCCGTGGCACACGGGCCCATGCGTCACAGATAAACCCACTTATCCGTGGCGCGTGGGGGTATGGTGCGCCACTAATAGCGATTTCAAAATAAAAAAACGGATATGAAAAGTTATTTGTGGCGCATGTGGGCATGGTGCGCCACTGATACATTTTTCAAATTTCAAAAAAATCTCGATCTAGATCTGGCGCTGCCGTCACCTTGTCGTCATCACGTCGCGTCGCATCGCTGCGGCCACAGCCTACCACCGTAGGTAGATGCGGGGGGTCGTGCCGAGCCGGTAGGAGGCGGGGCCCGGAAGGAGCTCGAGGATGGCGTGACGGCTGGTGGCCGGAGAGAGAGGAGAAGTAGAGGTGGGAGGAGCCACAGATGGGGAAAGGGAGGGGAAAGAGAGAAGAAGAGGAGAAGAAGGAGAATGAGAAGGAGATGAAGAAGAGAAGGAGAAAAGAAAGGAAGGAGAGGAGAAGGAAGAAGGGAAAGGGAGAAGTGGGAATGAAGAAAGAAGAAGGGAGAAGTGGGAATGAAGAAAGAAGAAGGGAGAAGGAAGAAAGGAGAAGGAAGAAGTAGATGGAGGAGAAGGAGAAAGGACAAGGAAGAAGTAGATAGGGTAGGTGGCCAACAGGTTTGAATTTCGAATCCCGCTTAAGTTATCCGTGGCACACCAGTGCGCCACTGATATGTGTATTCTTTTTGCTATAACTTTTTTTCCTTTTTGCGAATAGATGTAGATTTTCGTGCTCGTCATTTTGATATATTAAAGATTTTTTCCGACATCGTATGCAAAAGTTATGGCCATTTTCCCATGCCATGACCTTTTTTTTCCCAAAAATAAGTTGAAATTCATGTTTGTAAATTTTCATACAAACTAGACCACATTACCTACCTACATGTTAAAGGATTTTAAAATTTGAAGTGTTTTTATTTTATTTTTTGCTAGACTAAAAAGGCGATCGGGGAGGGGGAGGGTTGTGAGCAGAAATTTTGAAAACTTATTTGTGGCGCACCAAAATCCAATGTGCCACTGATAGTGAGGTGCCATCTATATGTAGCATATAAGGATGATGTCTGACTTATCTGTGGCGCATGTGTCTACGACGAGCCACAGATAGTCCAACTATCCGTGGTACGCGGTCTTTACACGCCACAGATATGTCAGGGGTCATCCACAAGTGACATATATGGATGCCCCAGCTTTATCTGTGGCACATACAAGGACCGTGCGCCACTGATAGTTGGGTTTTCTATGGCGCACGTTCCCTAGGTGCGTCACAGGTATTTACCTATGGCGCATGCATTTGCCCGTGCGCCACTGGGTATCAAATCTCATAGATAAGCAATTTCCTAGTAGTGAGGCGCTATCCGTCGCACTTCCAAGGCCTCGAGGCCACCGCAGACGGGACGGACATGCGACGTCATCGGTAGCGGGACGGAACCCTAGACCAGTTCGTGTGGATCGCCTCCTCTCTCTCCCGTAAGGACTCATGCCGGTTTGTTTTAACCAGTAAAATCTTAGTCGCAACTCATGTGCATGCAACCGATATATCAGCACGAATGACGATGTAAAATCAAATAGTATGTTAGTCAACTGAGAATTAAGATAATTCAGCCGCCAGATGAGAATTAACTAAACCAAACGTTAAAACACATGGGCTCGTAGATAGAAGTGGATGCAACAATCCGGATCTATGGAAAAAAAAGCATATGTAAATAAATCGACTAAGGTACTATAGGAAGCAAGAATCACATGGTAAAGAACACAAGAGAAGAGAAGAGCGTCACTGTAAAACAAGCCGTACGGGGAGAAGCTTTCCGAAGGCGGCGGCAAACCCATCTAGGTCACTTCCCTCCGCCGGCAAGTTAGTCGTCTCACCTTCCTCGGTGGCAAGTTAGATGCTTTCTAGGCTTCATAGTTTATCTTTTGATCTACTTGTAAGAGGAACTCATTATCACAATGTATCGGTTTGGCCGTGTAGCTTTATTTATAGAGCGGGGCGAAAGCTTATTTCGATGACCCTGCAAAAGATTATTTATAATTAGATATACACCAAGAACAAAAAATCGTGGTTACAATTAATTGTATATCAACATATATTCTGAGCTAGTAATAGTACTCTCCCAGGAGGATTTGCGTTGAATAAGGCTGGTCATAGTGGGGGTATAATATTACTAGTATCATGCATATGATTGTAGTGTATGATATTATCCCTCTAAAGCATAGTATCATATAGTAGTATCGTAGTTGCGTAATATTTAATTGTTTGTAAAATCCTAATATAAATGTGTGTACATGATTCATTTGGTATTAAAATAACTAGTTTTATATGCTATGATAGTGTATCATAATACGATACTCCCACTATGAAACAGTGCACAAGCGCTGTCATCGCCCGATCAAAGATCATAGGTTTTCACCTTGGAGAAATTCTCACTCGCAAAACAATGCCTTCAATAAGGTCAGTGTCATGCACAACCAATTAAGGCCAGACCTTGGACAAGGTAAGATTGGGAACTCTTCATGTATTGTCGCTCCCACAAACAGTCGCTGATGCGAGTCACAGATCACGCAGCCAGTTCCTCATCGCCACAAAGACTCAAATCACCATTGCCTCCTTGATGTTCTAACTTTCCTGACATTCTTCGCATCTGACTTCACCATGGATCATCGAAGACATGACACATGATGGTAACGGATATCAGAGCTTCACAATGCTTCCGCTGAAACCAAACGTCCAGAGAAAAACATGCATACGTCCGACCAATTTCAATCCGATCTAGCAATCTCCAGGCATATTCGTCCATGTGAGTTCGCCGGCAGAGTCTTCCAGAACTCGACAATCCGGCAAGATCAATGAGGGCAGACATCAAGCAGATCTTCATCCTGGCACGGGAGAAACTCTAGGACCACCACCATTATTTGTGAGACTCGCAGGCTCCCACACCGCCAGCCTCCTCTAGCACGAAGATAGCGGGCAAGGAAGCAACAAAAGGCTGAGACGTCGAAGGGATCAAGGACCCCCGCACAACCGAAGCCCAACCCGGGCTCATCCAACCCCGATCAAGGGCCAAAAGTTCCAAATCACGGTCAAGAGGCCTAGATCGCACGCACCGGTGATCAACGCACATCGTCGGCGGCCACACCGACGGTGATGCCGCCTCCACGTCGCCGCCTCGCCATAGGAGGCCTCAGGCCTCGGCCCTGCCTAGGCCGAGCCGTCCTGCTCCCTCAATCCACGCCACACCGCCTCCTGCGCGACGCGATCGAGCGCCCAACTCCGCCCACCGTCGTTCCGACCGTATGGGCGTCGCCAGCACCGCCGGCGCTGGCGGCAGCGGTGGCCGTGTCTTCTAGATCGGTCGGGTCTAGAGGATAGAGGTGGAGACGCCTCCAGAGCCACCTGGGAGGGAGGTGACCTGGGAGGGTTAGGGTTGGAGCCGCCTGGGAGGGTTAGGATCAGTACAAACACCAAATGATGATCGGGCTCAAGTTAGTTAGTTTCAGTAAATTGCTATTTCAAAACCTAAGAAAGTTGTTCATAGTAGTAAGACCCAAAATTACAGAAAATATCATATCAGCTCTTGTCAAAGAAAAACTCAGTATTTCAAAACTTGAAGCTTCACCGGTTTTTTGCTAGGAAAAGCAGCATGCATTGTCATTGTGTATGTAGGCGTCTTTGACGAACTTGATGTCGTCAAGGCTAAGGAAGGGTCTGGTGTCGTGCGGAGCGCTTTCCATGGAAGTTTTTAGGTTTGTCTATGTCTCAATCAACTGAGATTTTCTTAAGTCTCAATCATCCAAGAAAAGTGCAATCGTAGTTAAAAGAAATGTGCAACTCGTTCCAGTTGCATTTTTGCAACAGAAAAGTACAATTGCATTTTTCTGTCTGCAACTGGATTTCAGTTATACTTTTTTTTAAACAGATGGTTGCACTTTCTTAGATGACTAAGACTTAAAAAAATCTCAGTCGACCGAGAAATAGCAAAACCGGAGTTTTTATTGTCCTCCGCCCTTGAAGAGCGTGTGTGGATCTCTCAGTCTCAGGAACAGGATGGTGGCGATGAAGAACGTAAGTCCACCAAGGTGTGCCACGCGAGCAGGAAACATGACCAAACCCACACGAGGAACACGGTGGCGCCTGATGCACGTCTGGCGGGCAGGCTCGTGGAATCATCAGCGTAACGTGCGGAAGCCATGAGGAATGCTAGCAGAGACATGCCGCCGTCGCCCAGTGAGTGGTCCACGCGCATCACCATTGTGGAGGTCGCCTCCGAGTTCGAGGTGGGGAAGTCAAAGAAGTGGCACTGCCAAAGCGGGCGGGAGGGAGCGCCGCAACATAGTCCTCCACAACCTGGTCCGGCTCGGCCATCACGCTCACGGCGGTGGGATCCAACCTTGGGAGCATCCATGTTCACCGCCGTGCGCACGACGGCGAAGCGCGGGTACTGGGCAAGTTGGGCCTCGAAGCCGGCACGGAACAGCGCCAAGTGAATGGGTACGATGATGATGATGTTAGATATCCCCATGAGTCTCGCGGCTGGGCTCAGGGGCTCCTCCTCATCTGTCCACTCGGTTCGGGCCGGTGTTCTTAGTTCTTACCATGCGGACCGAGATCGGTTGGTTGTCTGTAACGGTTGCTGACGTACTACCAGCAAGCGGTCAACAACAAGTTTTGTTGGTGTAACAACCTACAGTACAGCCCAACTGCCCAACACTTACACGTACGGTTGTGTTGTGCCTCAACCAATATCTCAATGACCGATACACATTGCCACAATTTCCCAATGTTATGAAAAACGTGCCCGGCCGGCTCTGTTCGCCATGTGCTTTTCGTCGGCCACTCGGCAAACGTCCTCAACACGTGTCCCCACCCAGATCCCAAATAATGCTACAATTAGAGCATACCCAACGGTGTGGCCCCAAACGGACCGCAAGATCCACAAACGAGTTCCAAGGGTGGAGGGGGGCGCAAACCGTCCGCAAGCCTCGGATCGGCGCATTCGCCTCCGCTGTTGCGGGGCGCCGCTGGCAGCAACACTGGCGATTCCCAACCACCACTCCGCGCCCGCGAAAGCGGCCTGCACAAGACATTCGTTGTAGAGCGCAACCTCGTCGGCGTCCTCTTGCTCGGCATTGTGCTCCTCCGCAGAAATCTCCCGCTTGACGGCGGTGGCCGCCCGCTCCACGAGCTCCTATGCTTGCCTCACGCCGCTCGGCTGCGACGAAACATCGGCCTCTCTCCTCCTGAGCGGCCAAGTGGATGGAGGCCATGATGATGTGACCTTCGATGGCGACGCCGATAACGGTTGTGGCCTATTCGTCCCACTCCGTGTGGAAGGACGCAAGGAGCTCCACTGGTCCATGGGCTCCTCACCGTCGGCGTCACCGGGGAAGTCTAGCTCCTCGGTGCCCTCCTTCGCCGGCTGGTCCTCCTTGCCATTCGTGTTGTCGAGGAACTCGAGCTCCTCCCTGGCCGAGGACTCCACCCCTTCGGCACTAGTTGTAGGCAAGCGGCGAGTCATGGTGGCTGGCTGTTGGTCGGTTGTTATAGCGCGGCCGTCAAATGGGTGGGAAAGCACAAAGTGCGCGGGAACCCGGCTGTCGCACGGGAAAGGCTTCCATTACACACGAGAAGCCTGGTTGCCGATGGGATGGCCTGCCTGCCATGACAGGGGCTAGGAAGCTAGGGGTAAACGAAAGGCAAAAAAAAAAAAAGCTCCCCTCGATGGCCGCCGGCGCGGACAGGGGAGGACAACAGGCCCGGGACAAGCTAGCTCCAAACGGACAAAACGGGACACATTTGATGTCCGATTTGCTATCCAGCGTTGTGTAAGCTCTTAGGATTTGGATTTTGCGGAGTGGTTTCACGGGATGACGTGGAATAGTACAGATTTTTCTCCCATCCGTGGTTTCAGGACTTTGATCCACCCACGCATCACCAGTTAGTCTGTAATTTCGATTCCATATCAATTCATCCGTATGCGTAGCCTTGCACGTCCACGTTAACTAAATAATCTTCTTTCTCTGCTATACACGTGCACGTTAATTACGAATTGTATTGTCATCCACCCACCATCACTATCCAGAAAGAATTATGGAAGGGAAGAAAAGAAAATGGACAATCTCTCTTTCATGATTTCCTCCACAACCTATATATATATATAGACACCCTGCACCCTTCGGTCTTCTCGTCAGGTAGTGCGCTATACCCACACAAGTATAGAAAAATCAAAATATTTTTTCGCGAGAAACAAAAAATTAAAATTTAGACCTTCTGGTTCGATTATTAATCAATCAATTGACCAAGATTGCCATGGGGTGGCTCCAAGACCCACTGAGCTGGCTGTTCATCGCCTCGGTTCTCTTGGTGTTGCTCCAGCGGCGGTCGCGGGGCAAGGCAGCGCCGCTTCCTCCTGGCCCGAAGCCGCTGCCGATCGTCGGCAACATGTGGATGATTGACCAGCTGACTCATCGGGGCCTGGCAGCGCTAGCGAAGCAGTACGGCGGCCTTCTGCACCTCCGGCTCGGCAAGCTCCACGCCTTCGCCGTGTCCACGCCAGAGTACGCCCGGGAGGTTCTGCAGGTGCAAGACGTCGCCTTCTCAAACCGCCCCGCGACGATCGCCATCGCCTACCTCACCTACGCGACCGAGCAGACATGGCGTTCGCGCAGTACGGGCCATTCTGGCGCCAGATGCGTAAGCTGTGCGTGATGAAGCTCTTCAGCCGCCGGCGTCCTGAGACGTGGCTCGCGGTGCGTGACGAGTCCGAGGCGCTGGTACGCGCCGTGGCCCGGCGGATCGGAGAGACTGTGAACCTCGGTGACCTCATCTTCAACCTCACCAAGAATGTCATCTTCCGCGCCGCGTTCGGCGCCGGTGCGGCTGGCGGCAGCAGCGACAGCGACGGAGGGAAGCGGGAGGAATTCCTGTCGATCCTACAGGAGTTCTCCAAGCTCTTTGGCGCCTTCAACGTTGCTGACTTCATTCCGTGGCTGAGCTTCGCAGACCCTCAGCGCATCAACGGGCGCGCCCGCGCCGCCCTCGACCAGTTCATCGACCAGATCATCGATGAGCATGTGGAGAGGGGCAAGAGCCCTGATGACGCCGACGGCGACATGGTGGACAACATGCTCGCGTTCCTCCCGGAGACGAAACTGAAGAACAAGAAGGGTGCGTCCGGCGTCGGTGGGGACGACCTGCAGAACACGCTGTGCCTCACCCGAGACAACATCAAGGCCATCATCATGGTGGGTGTGTGCTATAGCTGTAAATTAACTACCGTGATCGTGTACCATTTTTTTTACCGTGTTTGTAACGTGAAGGTAACGATCGAGGTGGCGATCAACATATGCCGGTCGATCATACCTATTTCATGTCAGACGGTCATAGAGGTTCTTTTTTGTAAGTAGCTAGTAGTATAAACTAAGGGACGACGTAGTGACGTGTGGCTGCCTGCAGGACGTGATGTTTGGCGGGACGGAGACGGTGGCGTCGGCAATCGAGTGGGCGATGGCTGAGATGATGCACAGCCCTGACCACCTCCATCAGCTGCAACAGGAGCTCGCAGACACGGTGGGGCTTGACCGCCGCCGCAACGTGGAGGAATCGGACCTCGACAAGCTCCCCTTCCTCAAGTGCGTCGTCAAGGAGACGCTCCGGCTACACCCACCCATCCCGCTTCTCCTCCACGAGACCGCGGAGGACTGCGTCGTGGGCGGCTACTCCGTGCCCCATGCATGGTTCCCGCGTCATGATCAACGTATTCGCCATTGGCCGCGACAACCAGGCGTGGAAGGACGCGGCCGGACATGTTCCTGCCATCGCGCGGTTCATGACGGGGGAAGGTGAGGCCGCCGGGCTCGACTGGGATGCTTCGAGTTTTTGCCGTTCGGGTCCGGTCGCCGCTCGTGCCCTGGCATGGCGCTCGGCCTCTCTTATGCGCTTAAACTCACCGTGGCGCAGCTCGTGCACGGCTTCAGCTGGGTGCTGCCAGACGGGATGCAGCCGTCGGAACTCGACATCGGTGACGTCTTCGGTCTCACCGCGCCACGGGCCACCAGGCTCTACGCCGTTCCAACGCCCCGCCTCAGCTAGCACCCAGGGCGTCGACGCCGCCGCAAGCCAGGCGTCATGTTGTTGTCTCGTATGCTTGTGCACCCTGCGTGATGTCAGATACTCAGATGAGGACGAAGGTGTTTCATATATATTCTAAGGTTGTGTCTTAGTATATACGGAGTACCTCGATTTCATCGTTTTAGAGGCTGTGCCCCTGGTTCCGTAAGGCCCAAAATAAAACAATTCACTCTTACCGGTTTTATCGTCTTGAGCCCTGTTAAAATAAAACAATTCACTCTTATGAGTTTTATCGTAAAAGACCCAGAAGTTACTTGAAAGCTAATAAATTAATTTTAATTTTCTTGGTTTTTCGTTGTCATGTTCGGTAAGGAGAACAGTATCGTCGGTGTATTGAATGATAGAAAATCCACCATCCACTAAAAGTGGAACTACCCCATAATCTGACCATCATTTGTTACGTGCTCAATCATGACAACTAACATATCATCTACTATATTAAATAGTAGTATAAACGATAATGAGACACCTTGTCTCTTTCTTTTTCTAGATTGGAAGTATCTACCAACATTATCATTGATTTTGATAGCCATGCTATCTCCGGGTGACACCTTTGATATAGGAACCAGGGACGTCCCTTCATGCACTGGGCCCTGGCCCCATCCCTTTCTGCGCCTCGTTCCTCATGAGGTTAGTCTTAGTGGGAGTAACTTGGGTAGTAACATAGTCCTACATGTATTGCCAACTAAGCATTTAGATGATATGGCATGCAATTAAATGATGAAAGAGAGCTTTGTGGTAACTAGCTACGTTATCATAACATCACATATTTCAAAAAAAATGAGTCTATATTGCAATAATTGAGGTTTTGCATGATATCACACCTATGTTATTTTTACTATGGAGGTGGAACTTAAACTAGTAACATATGCATGTTACTACTCTAAGTTACTCCCCACCATGACCGGCCTGACGATGCTTCCTGAGATGAGATAATCATAGAAATTCGCATAATTATCGTTCCAATTTGTCATACGCGCAAATTTGTGTTGACTTGCGGTCAACTCGAAATTTCATGTCACTAAATATTATTTAGGAAGAACAAAAGGGGAGGGAGAAAAAACACCTATGAGTGATTTATGAATTTTGTGGTTGAGAGATGGACTATAATGCGTGGATTGACACGTGTCTAAGAGAGAGAGAAATCACCGCATTTGGGTGTCTATTTTTAGATCTAAACCACCACGATTACCACGTGTTAATCATAGGAGTTGGTCCACGGGGTGATTTTGTGGACCAGGTCCATAAAATTATTTTCCGTCACGAGGGCTGAAAACATGGAAGGAACGAATGGGCGGGAAAGAAATGCAGGGAGCTAGAAATATTGTGGCTTGCCAAGTTTATAGCACTAGACTTTGTGCAAATTGTGGGCGGGAAAGCAATTATCATGTGGGAAGTAGCTGGTGACCGGAAAATGGAGGGTTGTTTGCAGAGTGTCAAACAAAAACACTTGGCCAACATTTTCTTCACGCGAGAGAGAAGGGTCGGAGCATGCAGGGATGTTTGCGTGTCAAACAGACACTCGGGTGATAGGTGGCGGGAACCTTTTCTTCGCCAGGGATAAAAGTGCGAGAAAAATAATAATCCTAAAACTTGGTCGAGTTCACGTCAGCGTTCCCTGTTCCCTCCTTTCTGTCGGTGCGGTTTCGTCCTCGGCTCTAGCGAGGATGGCTGCTAGCTGAGCTAACGTTTCTCCCGCGAGAGTGCAAAGGACCTGATTGTGTTATTACCTTGCTTTTTTACTTTTACGGATCCTTTGTGTAAAACCTAGGGCCTGCTTTGTATTTTGTTTATCTTCTTAGTTCCCTAATGTAATTTGTATGTGCACGGCTCAAAATTTAGGGGTCTCTCTTTGTCTTTTTTTTAAAGGTAGAATCTAGTTAGTTAGATTTTCCCTCCGTCTCAAAATAGATATCAAAAGTTTGTCTAAATTTGAATATATCTATATATACTAAATTATGTCTAAATTTAGACAAATTTGTGACCTTTGTTTTAAGACAGAGGGGTAGTACACAAGTAGGGTACGTAGAATCGACTATTTTTCCTTAGACATTCTCGATACCCAAAAGTTAACACTTTAAACGTGACATCCGCAAGAATGCTGCAACCGGTGAAAAAAAAGTCGTGCTGTCGTGGTTTATCTGTACCAGCGCTGGAGGACAAATGCACATAAGACAAGAGACATAACCTGAGAAGGGGGAAAAAATGTGCCAAGGAAGACCCACGTCGCAGATGCACCAGCTATAGCGCTTCGTTTTGTACAGAGTTATTGTTATAAAAACAGATAACTCGGCTGCAGCGAAGGAAACATTAGACCACGACGCAAGGCTCGTGAGCAAAACACATTACCAAATGGAGCAAGATCAAGGCAACGCAAGGCTCTCTCCCGCCGAGCTGCTGCAAGCCACGAACGAGCTCACGGGCCACACGTTTAGCTTCATCAAGTCCATGGCTCTCGGATGCGCCGCTAAGCTCGGCATCGCCGACGCCATCCGGCGCGGCGGTGGGCACCTCTCCCTGGACGACCTGGTCGCCGCTCTTGGTGTAACGTCAAGCAAGCGCCCCTACCTCCGCCGCTTGATGCGCGTGCTCACCACGGCCGGCATCTTCGCGGAAGCGGACGACGGCGCCTATTGTCTCACTCCCGTCTCCTCCCTGCTCGTGAGCAACTGCTCGAACCTGAAGCAGCTGGTGCTGCTCCAGCTATCGGCGCTCGCCGTGTTGCCGTTCGTGAACATGGCGGAGTGGCTCACCGGGGCCGGCGCGGCGGAGACGGCGTTCGAGACCGCTCACGGCGCGGACTTCTGGGGCGTCTGCGAGCGCGACGCGGAGTTGAACAAGCTGTTCAACGAAGCGATGGCCTCGCACTCACGGTTCGTTATGGACCTGGCTGTCCAAGGAGCGGGTCGCCAGGTATTCGAGGGAATAACCTCTTTGGTGGACGTAGGTGGCGGCACGGGCGAGGCGGCAAAGGCGGTAGCCAGAGTCTTCCCAGGGATCAAGTGCACGGTGCTGGACCGACCTCAAGTGATCGAGGGCGGAGTTCGTCGTGATGGTCTGGTTGAGTTTGTCGCAGGGGATATGATGGATCACATCCCCAAAGCAGACGCTCTCCTGCTCAAGGTGAGACCATCTTTCTGTTTGCAACTTGATATACGCAAGGTGGATCATTTATTCTTGTCTTACACGAAGAATGCTTAATTGGGTTTAATTTTTACAAGTAATCTTAACATAATACACAATGAATATAGTATGAAAAGATATTCCATGACACTTTAGTAATATTGAGTTGGTATTTGCAAAAATTGATTTAGAGCTCGGTTGGGGCTAGATTCAAGGAATTCATTTGTGATTTCAAGAATCAACCTATTTGGCTGCCACGGAATTGGTTACAGAATTCATTTGTAAATTTCATAGTTTTCATTTTATGCCTAACCTTAATTCCTTTTGATAACCTATCATTTCTGTGGAATTGCCAAATTAAATGATACCATCAATGTCGTTTCATTTCATTTCTACCAAATGAAATGAAATGATGGGAGCCAAATGAGCTCTTAGTATTTTTCTATAAATTTGATTGAACTTAAACAAGTTTGATTTGAGACAAGACTAAATAGTATTGTATGCATAGACGACGGAGGGGCAAATGCATACCTACGGTGAATTTTGGAAGGTGTGTCTCGAGTTTGAGTTTCAAATTTAAAAACTATGCATATATAACATATATGTATGGCATCCTAAAGTATTTCATAACAACTTTCTAAATAAATAATCGCCGTGAGTTGACGCTGATTTGAATTAATAGCTACTTTTTAATCTCTGTGCATGTGAGATTGATATATGCCTCATTCGTATGCAAGATGACAGTTTGTGCTGCATGACTGGAGTGATAAGGACTGCGTAAACATTCTAAAGCGATGCCAGGAGGCGATACCTCCTAGACAAGCTGGAGGAAAGGTTATCATTATAGATACCGTGGTTGGATCTTCTTCCGAAGAAATTTTCCATGAAACCCAACAATTATGTGATCTGCATATATCAACACTGACGACAGGCATGGAGAGAGATGAGACGGAGTGGCATAAGTTATTCATGGAGTCTGGATTCAACAAGTTCACAGTCAATCATGTATTAGGTTTACAATCAATCATCGAGGTGTTTCCGTAGATCAACATCCACTTTCATAGTATTCATCAAAGTGGCGTGTATGTTATACGGTGTGTTTGTATTGGATTCCATCACTTTGGGACTCTAGGGGTCTTCGAGCCCTCTGTATCAAGATTTCACCTGGTTTCAAATAAATTAGACAACTATTTACCCTTAGTTTACTTAGATACATCCGAATTTAGACAAATTCGAGTCAACTAATATGGATCGGAGGGAGTAGAAGATTTGTGTGCTAATATCGTGATCGAGAAGTCCCTCCACTATAGGAATGGCGCGATGCTCCGACGGCCGGTCGCTACGAGACGGCCAAAGTTCGGGGCCGTCGGCATAGGCGATGAGCTAGGCGTCCCACGATGCTGGCCATCGGCGTAGAATTGCGCTCGGCATAGGATCACGCCGACGGCTACCCTCGGCATAGCTATTTTTCCTTTTACCTCATTAATCTTTGAAAAATCGTAACTAAATCATTCTAATTCAGAAAAATATAAATAATATATCAAAATTTGCAGAAAAATAAGATATATCTATCTACACTCAAATATTAGATATTTATGTTGAATAAGAATCTCCATACTCGCCGTTTTGACCATAGTTTAAAACGGGCATAAAAAATTAAAAAACGATCGAAACAATGTGAAATCTTCGCGTGGTGTCATATTATGTGACATAGTTGGAAGAAAAAATATCAAACTTGGTATATTGATTATGTCTCAAAAAACCTTCACAAAATGACCTATCTCATTCGAGGTTTTCTGACTTTCGGGTGAAATGACCAATGTTATGGCTAGAATCAAGGCATAGTTTGTGATAATGTGCCCATATGGTGCATCCATGTGCATCATGGGATGGTGAACAATATTCAGTAGGAAGCTTTCCTTTTCGTTGAACAAAAACGCCATTTTCCATTTTCCGAGCGCAAAAAAGGGGTTTTGTCAAGCAACCACCAAATGCCTAATTTAAAATGCTACCACCCCATTTAAAAAAATACTAGACCACCTTACATAGACAATATCCCAACAGGGGGATCTCAAACCTTTCCATCCACCCCTTGTGAAAAAGATAAATTCCTGCCGAGTCGGTAGGAAGTGGGTTAGATATGAACAACAGGTACATGATCTGTTGCTCATGATTTTTTACAAAAATCATTTTTAGGTTCACAATATGCTATTTCATCAGATATCCAATGCAAGTTTAGTGAGGCTCGGCCCTGAGTTAAGAATCTTCATGCCCGCCGTTTAACAAAGTTTGTCGATAGTTTAAAATGAGCATAAGAAATTCAAAAACCATCCAAACAATACGAAATCTTCACGTGGTGTCATATTATGTGACATTGTTGGAAAGAAAAATACCAAACTTGGTATTTTGATTGTGTCTCAAAAAACCTTCACAAAATGACCTATCTCATTTGATCTTTCTTGGTTTCAAGTCAAATGACCAATGTTATAGCTAGAATCAAGGCATAGTTTGTAATAATGTGCCCATATTGTATATGCATGTGCATGATGGGATATCGAACAATGTTGTAGGAGGAAGTTTTCTTTTTCGTCGCACCAAAAAGCTATTTTTCATTTTCCGAGCGCAAAAAACGGGGGGTTTTGTGAAGCAACCACCAAATGGCTAATTCAGAATGCTACCACCCTATTAAAAAATACTAGACCATCTTACATGGATAATGTCCCAACAGGGGAATTTCAAACCTTTCCATCCATCCCTGGTGAAAAAGACAAATTACTGCCGAATTGGTAAGAAGTGGGTTAGCTATGAACTACAGGTACATGATCTGATGCTCATTATTTTTTACAAAAATCATTTTTAGGTTCACAATATGCTATTTCATCAGAGATCCAATGCAAGTTTAGCGAGGCTCAGCCCCGAGCTAAGAATCTTCATGCCCGCCGTTCGATAAAGTTTGACAATAGTTTAAAACGGGCATAAAAATTAAAAAACGATTGAAACAATGTGAAACATTCGCGTGGTGTCATATTATGTGACATAGTTAAAAGAAAAAATATCAAACTTGGTATATTTATTATGCCTCAAAAAAAACTTCACAAAATGACCCATATTATGCATGCATGTGCATCATGAGATGGCAAACAATGGCTAGAATCACGTTATAGTTTGTGATAAATTGATATGAATATCATATTTGGATTCATCTCATTTTTTGATAAATTTAGATATATTATTTGTCGAATTCTAATTTAAAGATTTAAAGATATTAATTATTCTAAATTATATAGAAAAATACAAAAAAATAAAATCATTATATTTTTATTTTTATTCAATAATATTTTTACTTATTCATTGTTATTTACTTAAATAATTATTTGTAATTTCAAAAACTAAAAACATGTGACATAATGATATAAGAGTTAATAGGATTAATATCCTAGTATTGACAACTAGGTACAAATTGCTTCGTGGAAATTGATTTAGAAGGAATGAAGCAGTTAAGTGTGCTGGAGGTGGAGTAGTGTGAGGATGGGTGACCGACCGGGAGATGCTGCAAACTTGTATCCATTGTGCTACGATACATGTTGGTGAGATTATGCCACGATTATGTGACTTTGTGTTGCCAATCTTGCTCAATGCTTCAAATGTTTTCATGAATAGTTGAAAATGTGGTTCTCCCATGTTGTGTGTGTTGACTTTTATCTCGGAGTTTGGCTGTCTTGGGTGGTGAATTGTTGCGACCAATGAGGATTTGATGAATAATGATTTTTTTGCATGATAGATGTTTTTGAAATTGCCATGATTTTTGTAAATTTTTGACCCATCATAGAATAAAGTATTGCAATGATGCTACAATGTCCTTAATTATATTCACTTCTTGTTATAGTCTATCCCCTTTTGGTTTACGTGGTGGGAAAGAATCTATATTTTCCTTACTATGCCATATCACCAGATTGGAATCAGCCCCTACAGGTAGATAGTAAAGCAAAGCTTATATCAGATCAGCACAATCTATATTTTTCTTACTATACCATCTCAGCAGATTGGAATCAGCTATGATCAGTCAATTGCATCACAACATCAACCGAGTATAAAAGCACGAGGTCTGAGATTCAGTACTCCCTCTGTCCCAAAATAAGTGACTTGGGTTTGTCTAAATTTGAATGTATGTAGACACGTTTTAGTATATATACATTCGAATCTAGATAAATGCAAGTCACTTATGACCGAGGGAGTATGATTTTTCACTTTTCCTATCTAACAGCTAGTTGGTCTGTAATTGAAAACCAATCACTTTTTGATCTATTGGATCCTTGTCCCGAATCTCAGTGTGCACAATTTTTTTCCTTTTCTGGCTCGGTCCTCATTGCATCCGCTTTTTCATTTTTTTTTTCATTTTCATTTTGCTCGGTTGGGGTTGGGGAATTGAAGACCACCACTCTGTCTCCTGTCCCATTCGTCAAAAAAGGAAGAGGCGGAGGCTATGGTGGGGATGGCAGTGGCATTGTTGCAGCTAGCTCGGTCGGCGCCGGAGGGGCCGATGCGTCGCTAGCCGGGGATACAGCCGTTGGAGAGAGCGAGTCCCCCGCGTCCGGTGATAGCGGGCATAGAGAAAGCTACGGGTTGCCCCTCTTCTAGTGCAACGGCGAAGAGACTATCGATTCACGAGCTTGGAAGGCATGTCTGTCGTCGGCGATATGGGTGTTTCCTCCGTCTTCTCCCCTGTGACTGATATGTTGTGTTGATTTTGTTTTATTTCTAGGTTTTCTGTGTGGTGCTTGTTGCTGGTCTAGGGTGGGCATCACTGCAGTGCTTTTGTTGGGCACCAAATCTGATAATTCAATGCTCTATCACATGTGTGGGTTGTAGCTCGTGCTTTTCAAGGATGCAGAGTAGACTGCTCGGGATGCATTCTTAGTGGATTTTTCAGGTTAGGGGGTGATCTCAAAAATCACGATGAGGTGCAGATTCATACCTGGGTACAGGTTGCAGTAAGCTAGGGTTAGGTCGTACTGTAGGTTGTCCTGACTATATATATCATGTCTTCGGTGGTTAGGCTGATGATGTTTTCTCACATGTTTGATTATCTATGTGAAAGGGAAATGGACGTCGCCTAGAGGGGGGGTGAATAGGCGTTTTAAAATTATTATGGTTTACGCTCTAATAAATGCGGAATAAAACTTAACGTTTAATTTATCAAGCCAAAACCTATATCCACTAGGTTCACTGAGTGCACCAACAACCTATGCTAAGCAAGACAAGCAACAAGGTGATAGCAAGATAATAGTACTTTAAGCACGAAGGCTATCACGATGTAAATTGCATAGGTAAAGGGCTCGGTTGAGAGATAACCGATGGACGCGGAGACGATGATTTGTTTCCCGAAGTTCACTTCCAAAGAAGCTACGTCTCCGTTGGAGAGGTGCGGGGGCGCAATGAACTTTGAACGCCACAAATGGCTCACCTCGAGGTGTGGTGGCTCGATGCTCACCCAACGCCACACAAGGCCTCACCAAGGATGCGAAGCCACACAACTCACCGACGCCACAAAAGGCTCACCCTATTCTCCCGTGAGCTCGCCACAAAGGCCTACTCACGTTCCACTATGGGACACTTGAGGGCGGTCACTGAACCCGTACAAAGCTTGGGGCAATCTCCACAACTCAATTGGAGGGCTCCCAAGAAACGCCACAAAGGCTCCACAATGCCACAAAAGGCCAACAAGCTTGGGGAACCTCCACAACTCAATTGGAGCCCCAAGAACAATGCCACAAAGGCTACAAAGCCACAAAAGGCAACAAGGCCACAAAAGGCTACAAGACCACAAAAGGTCAACAATCCAACCACACAACCGTCTAGGGTTCCAAGAACCCAAGAGAAACAATCCCAAGGGATTGAACTCACCGAATCTCCGAGGAGAACTCAAACCTATGCACCAAATGCAAGAGTCAAGTCCTTCACTCTCAAATTCCACCAAAGCTACAAAAGCTATTGGGGGAATAAGGGAGGAAGAACACAAGAGGAGAACACAAAACTCTCCAAGATCTAGATCCCAAGGATTCCTTCACAAAGAAGGGATTTTGCTTGGTGGGGCTTGTAGATCTAGATCTCCTCTCTCAAATCCCTCAAAAAGATGCAAGAATCATAGGAGGGAGAAGGGGAGAGGGCAAGCTCTTCAAGGTCAACAATGGAGGAGAGAGAAAGCCAAAAACCAAGAAAGAACAAGTTATAGGGCCGAAGGGGAAAGGGGAGCTCCTTTTAAAGGGCCCCCCGATCTGCCCGTTACTCACATATTCGCGCACGGCCGGTAGTACCGGTGGGTGGCCGGTACTACCGGTGGCACCCAGCCAACGGTCAGAAAACAGCGAGAGAAAGACCAAAAACGCGAGCTTGGCCGGTACTACCGCCGCTTCGTCGGAACTACCGGTGGCAAGAATGCCCTAGCGTACTACCGCCTGAAATACCGACAGAAGTACCGTCAAATAGCACAAACCAGGCAGAGAGAGTACTGAACCAAAAATGGGTTCACCGGAAGTTGGGCCGGTATTAACACCAGTACTACCGGCGGCATTTCTGCCCGAGCGGTACTTCCGGCGTCTGGCCGGTACTTCCGGTCAGAGAAACTTCAGAACCATAAATGCCATAACTTTTGCATCCAAACTCTAAACGAGATGAAACCAATTTTGTTGGAAATATAACGACATGTAGAATCCAACAAAAAGTCGAAATATTGGATATAACCAAGGGAGAAAACACCATGAATATATATGTGAGATACCTCCCAAGGTGTGGAGCCGGAAAACCCACAAGATCAAAAACGCAATGAGATATGCATGGGGAATCCGTTTTTGATGAACTAGAGCATGTTATGAAGATAACCACAAGCTCTAGATCCTCACATGGACAAGAACCAAACAACAACCAAGAAAGATGATGCTATTTATGCAAAGGTTTGAGCTCTCTCCGAAAGATACGAACGAGTCACCCACTCGAGAGCCCCTCTTGATAGTACGGCTATCTATCCTAAACCCGGTCTCCCAACACTACACGAGACCGGTAAAATAGAAACCCTATCAAGATCATACCTTTGCCTTGAGAATCCCACTTGAGCTTGATGTAGACAATTTTGTCACCTTCAAGATGGAACACCTTTCTTGATTGCTCTTGCTTACTCCTGCTTGATGAAGACTTGCGAATGGCTTCCCCATACTCCATGGGAAAACCACTTCTTTGACCTTGTCTTCATCACTCCATGAACACCGAGGATGGCAAGCTCCAAGCATGATATCTTCTAGAGATGGCGCACCGTGAGCTTGCACATCAAAACTTGATGATGATGTCTTGAAGAAATCCATGAGGAACTCCATCTTCTTATTCTTCTTCTTCTTCAAGACATACTTGATCTTCTTCTTCTACTTGATTCCAATAGGCACAAAGCCCTTGGACGATGCTTCTTCTTTTTCATCCTTGAAACCAACACATGGTCTAAGCGATGCCAATGGACAAACCTACAAGTGAAACTCAATTTGCATATTAGTCCATAGGGATTGTCATTAATTACCAAAACCACACATGGGGCATACATGCCCTTTCACTATGTTAGTACGAGTTTTATGGTTTTTGAGTGGTAATTCTTAAATATGTAATACTTGATGATTATTTTTGAGTGGCATAGGTTTTGTGCGTGCATTGTTCATTTTATCTGAAAATCATCTTTTATGAGCTGTGGTTTGCTCATGTGAAATGCTACTTCATACGGCTTGACTCCCGTCCTACTCAACGCTGATATGCCATGCTACGAGCTCCTAATCGGTGGATAATTGAGTTGATCTTTGCACTTATTTCCTGGCCAAGGTCCGACCAAGTGCCCAGATCCGGTGACAAAGTTTCTGAGGGAAATTATCTCGAGCTTTTCTTGATTCGGGGGTTGAGGCAGTGCAATTTTTTATTCGTGGAAACCATCAGTGCTATCAGGCGGCAACACAAACCTTATTTAGATGCCTAGGTACAATGGTGATAATCCTCTTTTGGCATGTCATCTTATTTTCTTAGTTAGTTGTTATTCATATTTTCATTTCTAGACATCTTATTATCTATTTCTAAGCATCTTATTATCTATTTCTTTGTTTTTCATCGAATTTGAACTTTCTTCGGCTTGCGGTATCTCTTTATTTTGTCTAGTCATTGAGTTTACTTTACTTATTTTTATTTTATTATTTCATTAGATTTTCATGTATTCTTATGTTCAATATCTCACTGATTCATTTGTTCTTAGATTTCAATAATTTAGATTTTCATTACTCTCATTGAATCTTAATATGACTCTTTCTTATCATTCATTATCTTAGACTTTCATGTATTCTTATATCCATTGTCAATCTGATTCCTTTATTAATTTCTTGTTTTTTTATTTATCTCAGGTTTCAATCATTCATATCTTCATTATCTCATTTTCCTTTTTCTCGAGTTTTATTCTATTCTGGAGTTTTATTATTTTCATTTTCTCTGTCTTGAATCTTTCATATCTTCACTACCTTATTTTCTCGGTCTTTCTTTCTTCAGCTTGAATGTTTCTTTCCTTTCTTCTTTTTCTGGCATTATTCTCAAATGTTGCTATCTTTTTTCTATGTTTAACTCATATTTGTGGTCTTATTTGGTCATTTTCTTTGTTCCTCATATATTCATTTTAATTTACTCATTTATTCAGCCTCTCATTCTTTCAGTGAACGCTGAATTCTTTTTATCAGTTATGCATTCAATTATCGCATGCGTGTAACTATTAACCTGCACAAGCATTTTCAAGTCGGTACATCCTATCTTTCTTTCACTATTGTTCAAGAAATTATATTTTACCATTTCTTGCTCATTCGTTGCATTCCCAATCTCTATTTGTTAGAAGTCATTGATGCATTCAGTATATCAAGCATAGCTCATGTATTAGAGCAGGTTGTTTAAGCCTAGCAGCGCTAGACTGTTCTAATCTATAGTGCTTGATTTTCTTTGGACCTTTTTGGTGTTTTGGGGCTTTTTTAACAGTGTGACGATCCATATGTCCTCAATGGGTCATTACCTAATTTTGCGGTCTATTTTGTTGCCCATTCTAATGGACATATAGTGGGAGAAAAGGGAGAGGCACATCGTGGGAGGCAAATGATTCTTGAGAATTGGGGAAGTGGAGAGGAGTGTGAGAGCGCCAGAGTAGGGTTGTCTCCGTTACAGGCCAGTTCGTTGATTATCTCATCTTTTCCCACATTTCCCCAACCTTTTCTTTGAATCCGAACTTCAATCCTAGCTCCTCGGTATTCTCTGATTTTCGAAGAGGGGGAAGAATTTCTTGAGTTCGTTCTTGGGTTTTGATGTCTTGATAGGTGTGTCCCCACACATCTTCATGGTTTGATTTTGCATTTTTTGATTATGGGGTTTTCCATGCTTCTAATAACATGGTAATATTGCTATAGGCACATCACTTCTTTGTATCCTTTGCTCATTTATTACAACAATGAATAGTCTAGAGAAGAATATAAATTGTGTTTCCTCGGTAACTTTGTTGTTCAGTCCACAACGTTTTTTGTAGATGCTTCTTTGCTGCATGGGATTACTACATGTTCTATTGGAATTTCCTTGTCTTCTTGAGATGCATCTTCAGCTATCTTGCCCTTCTTCATTGATTTTTTGGAGAGAGTTTGTTCATGCAAGCAAAGAAAATAATGTCTATTTAAATGTTTTTATGATATCCAGAGCTCTTTAAGGTTTGATTTTCTACTCCTTTTATGTTTAGGTAATTTGTAGACAAGATGCTTGTTGATACAGTTCCTATTTGTGTGTTCAGTACTACCACAATGGCTACACTTGTAGAACTTATTTGACTTTATATTCTCTTTTTTCGTGAGCATCCTTAGACGTCCCTTTATGTGAGCATGATCTTGGTCAAGGATCTCAACTGTAGAGCTGGTCCCTTCTTGAAGTGATGGAGCAAACAAGTTCAAAATTGTCCTTGTCGAAGTTAGTTCAACAGTTGGCTGTGTCTCACCAGTGTTTCCAGTAACTTGTCAATAGCTTTCATGCATTACTCTATTCTTTGTGCTTCTTGTAGCAATATTAACATTTTTCTATGCTTTTCAAACCCTCCGAAGTTGTTAACGCCAATCTCCTTGATAGTAAGTTATATCTCTGACTGCCATTGTCCATCTCTTGCAGTGAGGGACAATTTAGTTCAGTTTCTTTTGTTTTTTCTCCATTTTCCAGTGGTGCACTTCTCTAATATCTTGTCTACTTTAAGACTACATTGTCCATCACTTTCAAAATATGAGAGCACATGATGCCATCTTTCTCAAACTTACGACATATACAAGAATACTCTTCACTTTGTAAGTTAACATGCGCTATGTAGTTTCTTGTCTATGTTCTTCAACTGGATAGTTGTGTGCCTGATATAGCACATAAATCTTGTTTTTTTCTCGTTCTCGGATATGTAGCCTTGTAACATCATTGAGGATGTGCTGAAATTTTCTGAATATTGCCAAGTTGTACAGTTCACGAGCTTCTGTTTCTATATAATACTTAGTCGAAAATTTTGTTGGTGGCACCGTCTTGTTCTTTGCAATGTGCTCGCGTTCATCTTCCCTTGCATGTATTTGTATCCAAAATACACTGATATTCTCTGAGGAAGTTAGTGATGCTGAACTGTGCCCCAACTCCTTTTTGAACAATGCATTTGTTCCATCACTCCTTTTCGCTGACTGCATAATTGGGAATAATTTTGTTTTAAAGTATACTGGCTTCTTCCCTCACTTCCACATTTCATCGAGGAATTTCACACACGCAACCTTATGTTCATCATAGCTATCCATAGCGTTCTTAGTCTTGTGTTGTCAATGTGCTGTCTACTGTATCTAGAGATCACCAAGTTTGAAGGGGGCAGCAGGTTTGCCATCGAGTTGATCTGGCGGTGATGGCGTGTAGTGTGTTTTTTGGTGGAGAAGAAGATACACTTTTTGTTGGGCCTTTGCTCATTTCACTTGCGTGTTGGTAGGTGTTAGCTGGGAGAAACATCATGAAGTCTTTGCTTCAGTGTGATTTTGTTGGGGCTCTATACATTTATGTCGCTATTGGAGAATGTCAGACTCAAAAGGTGAACACCTAGAACGAACTCAAATTTGTTGGGCTCAAGAAATGACAATCCGGAAATGTGTCTGCTCGGGAGTAATGAAACAAACAGTTATTTATCTCCTCTTTTTCTTTATTGAGTTTTATGATTGATAGCTGTCAACTTTTTATTGGGTTGAATAATTGTCTGTTTCTGAATTTAGAAACAGCTAGCTGTCCAATAGACACTCCCTAATTTTTTAATAAAAGGCACCATGTAGCCCAGATCCAAATCGATGTTTTGCTCTGGAGTCTCTTTAAAGGGAAAGGATTCACATCTAGAATGCCTCAAATCCCCCCCAAAACAACACCAGCACAGACAGCACGTGCGTGTAAATCTAAAAGGCTTAATGGCAATCACTGCCCTACAAGAGAGCTGAACAAAAGCCACCAACACTAACCCAACGGTCCTAATGTCAGTCGACTTAAATAGAACATTGTGCCGGAAATATCAAGGCTAAGTATTGCTGAAAACATATACTACTATAAAACACGCTGTCCAATCGCCGGAGTCTCTCTCTATGCCGTGAGGAGGTGGTCTCCACCGTGTACCACAAGACCACGTCGTCTTCGCCTTCACCGGCACCGCCATCGGTGTCGGCGTCTTGTACCACTGGTTGTTCGGTAGCGCAGCTGGTACCCTCTCAAGCACAGACATGATTATTGGCACCCCATTTGACACCCATGGATGGACCTCGGCCGCGGGCTTCGCTGCTTCAGACATCTTGGCAAGGAAGGAGGATCTAGCCGGGTTTGTTTGGTGCCACTCGGTACATGTGCCATGTGTTCCTTTATTTTGGCCCACATCCACATCCTCAGGAGTACCCATGCACTGATGTACATACAGTTGAGTTCTCCCCCCTGCGAACAAACATAACATCAGAACCACTGATTCATATTAGTAACAAAGATCCAGACTGATGTTAATTAACTGGAGTAAGTTGATGATGACCTCCAGTGTGAATTACCGTTACTCTTGGCCGATATGTTCATCCCCAGATTGCTCACCGGAACGCCGGCGCGGTCCCCTTTCATGCGCACTAGTCTCTCTCTGTCAGTATGATACGAGCAGGTAAGTTCAGTAGTAGTAGCAATCTGTGCCCATCCTATCATTGCTCGTCCAAGAAGCAAGCACACCTTCCGAGTATGATCGACCCAAGAGTGTATGTCCACCTTGTGGGCCGGGACCATGACCACAAACGTTGTTCCACTGCTTCGCGCCCAGCCCTCTCGCTCGTTGATCCTAGCCTGCATGCCTGCCTGCCTGTCAAAACCTCTGCATGCAAACGGCCTGTTATGATTCAGATGAGACAGGTTTATTCACCACTACAGATAAAGACGTGTCCGTCACGCACATCACATTCTGACGCCATGTGTCAAGGATAACATTTAATTTGTTTGCAAGAGTGTAATCGTTCCATGTTATTCAGCAAGATGATTTAGTCAGATAGCAGGCAAGGCAAAAGAGCATGTTTAGGGTGGAATAATCAATTATATAACTGTTTCAGTCTTTTGACGTCCTACCAGCAGAATGTCAGGACTCAAGATAGAATAGGTAGATGGCAAGAACTCTGAAGTCCTGTACACCTTTTTCTTTTGGTAAATGCAGTCATGGGCAAAAATTCATATAAAATCTTCATAAGAAGTGTTAGCAAACAACTAGAGCCAGACACAAGAGGAAGGTATTTGCAACGACAACATAGGTGTGAATATAAATGCTGGTGTGTATCACAACAATGAAAATACTGCTAACTTTCTTTAGAAAATTTGCGTTCAAGAAATTAGGAGCCAGTTTGATCAACAATATGCTCAACACTAGGACACCCTGAATACTTTGACTAACAATTGTGTTTTTGATGACCTCCTCGTTCTCTGGGTATTTTAAATTACAAACTTGTACTCCTTATCGAGCAATGGATTTCGAGGAGGGAACATGTGGAAGACACAGATTGGATGGCCACCCATCGAAAAAAGAATTGAGCGATATCGAGAGCACAGAATTCCCCACTGTCAAAGTCATACAACCAAACAATAGTTAAGCCTATCCGTTGAAGTGGCAACGAAAACCAGAGAAAAACCATGCCGCTGCATGTGGCCGTTGACCCACCTCGGGTTACTTCCACCTCCTTTTTGCCTCCTCAGAGGATGAGCTCTATGAATACCTTCTCAAAGTAGACATATACACTGTTACGAAAACAAGAGCATGTAGCCACCACGAAAACAGGTGGACCACGGCACTCAGGGCACATCATCGCCATGTGTTCCTCCATTGCATCCTACACTTAACCACCCCGAGGCGTGGCTATCGTCATCGTGGACATGGAAGGGTCGACGTGGAAGACTATCCATTTGCTAGAACCCATGGAGCCCATGTATTCATCAAACGTCACCTTTCATCAGCAAATCTCAAGCGCGTTTGCATTATGTCAATAGCAGGAGAAGAGATTATTATGCGCCGCAAGTGTGGACGCTCGAAGAAGACGGCAAATGGATCCATAAATGCTATGAGTACTCCATCCATCCTAAAATAAGTGACACAACTTTGTATAAATATACATGTATCTAAACACATTTTAGTGTCTAGATACATGCATATCTAGACAAATTTGCGTGACTTATTTTAGGACGGAGGAAGTACTATAAAATTTATGAATCCATTTGTCATCTCCTTCAAGTGTCCACACGGCCAGCGTGTTATAATCTCCTCTCCTACTATTGAGACAATGCAAAAGCCTCTAAGATTTGTCGATAAAGGCAACGTTCGATGAAGACATGGGTTGCGTGGCTTCTAGCTAATGGATGTTCTTCCATGTCAACCCCTCTTTGTCCACAACGACGATCACCCTGACCTGGATGGTTAAATGTATCATGCCATGGAGGAACACACTATGATGCACGCTCGTGCACTAGCCCAGCCATCCACTCCAAGAATATATTCATAAATATTCTCCACTAGGTGGGAAAAAAGGTGGAATAGTCTCGAGACGGAGGCCGGGTCAAGGATTCAACGGCCAGATACAACTGCATGATCAACCTATTGCAACCTAGAGCAATGGATTTCGAGGGAACATGTGGTAGATACAGATTGGATGGTTACCCATCAAAAAAAGAATTGAGAGATATCGAGAGCACGCAATTCCCCACGGTCAAAGTCATCATACAACCAAAGTATAGCTAAGTCTATCCATTAAAATGGCCGCAAAAACCAGGGCAAAATCATGCCGCTACATGTGGCCATTGACCCGCCTCGGGCTACTTCAACCTCTTTGCCTCCTCGCAGGACGAGCTCTATGAATATCTTCTCGAAGTAGACATATACTCCTCGAAAATAATAGCTCCACCACGAAAACAGGTGGCCCACAGCACCAGAGCGCATCATCGCAGTGTGTTCCTCCATTGCATGCTGCATTTAACCACCTCGAGGCGCGGCTATCGTCATCGTGGACATGGAAGGGTCAACATGGAAGACCATCCATTTGCTAGAACCCATGGAGCCCATGTATTCATCAAACGATCTTCATCGGCAAATCTCAGAGGCACCTGCACTACATCAACAACAGCAGCAGAGATTATTACGCACCGACAGTGTGGACGCTCAAAGGCGGTGACAAATAGATCTACAAATACTAATACTAAGTACTACAAAAATTTGTAGATCCATTCATCATCTCCTTCAAGGGTCCATGCTGCCAGCGTGTTATAATCTCTCCTCCTACTATGGATATAATGCAAAAGCCTCTAAGATTCGTTGATGAAGGCGGCGTTCGATGAAGACATGAGCTGCATGGGTTCTAGCTAATGGATGTTCTTCAATGTTGACCCCTCTGTGTCCACAATGACGAGCACCCTGTCCTAGATGGCTAAACGTATCATGCCATGGAGGAACACACTGATGCACGTTGGTGCGGTAGCCCAGCCATTTTGTGGTGCTACAAACTATTGCTTACGAAGAGCATATGTCAACTCCAAGAACGGTATTCATAGAGATTCTCCACTAGGAGGGCAAAAAGGTGGAATTGGCCCAAGACGGAGGCTGGGTGAACGACTCAACAGCCAAATGCAATGGCATGATCGAACTATCGTAATCGCCATAGCTGGGAAAGGGACCCACTCCTTGGTGGTCGGGTGAACTTGGTAGCATGCCAACATGTCATGTTTGCCCAGTCTCCAAAACACATATTTTGCTAATTAGTTGGGATTGCAATTCAATTTTCTTCCATCTACACTACTTATAAAAGAGCAAAATAATACTTTTCTACTTCCACCAAATAAAGTGTTTCCAGATCAGTCAACGCCCTTATATATTGTTCACCAGAGTGCCATTAAACTAACCGGTCTGTCTACACCTCGTGAAGCTGCTCCTATGGTAACACTGCACTCCGCTGCTCATCGATCCCGCCTATCGAAATCACCGAAATCAGCATGTCACAAAACTCAGATAACACAAGAATTTCACCACGACAGGAAATTCAGAACATGAAGTCATGTTTTAACATGAGTTAATAGCATAAAACCACCACAATTGTAGCCAAATTTACTGATTGATACCACTTTATGTTTTGCGTACCAAAATCTACCACATTTTTTTGAGGTTGTCTCAAAAAACACCAATTCGCCTCTAAACACGAATTGACACCCAATCTGACAGTCCGGGCCATTGACAGAGGTGCTATGGCACCATAGAGAGTGGGACCCACTTGTCAGCCAACATTAACTAATAAAAATCCAAAAAAAATGGGAGGTCGTCTCCTTCCTTTGATTCCCAGCGAGGCCGCCGCCGTGAACCATGGCGCATGGCCGGCTGCCTCTCCGCCCCGTCGTTGCGGCCGCGAGCCATGGCCTAGCCGGCCGCCCCTCCTCCCCGTCCCCGCCGTCGCAAGCCATGGCCTAGCCGACCGTCCTCTAGTCCTCTTCCCCATCCCCGTCGCGGCGGCGGCGGCCTCAATACAACGCCGCCCCGTCCAGCCACCGCCCCTGCCCCTACCTACGCCCCTCTTCGCGAGCTCTGCCTAGGAGTGACGCGGGCGAGCAAGCTCTGCCTAGGGGCGGGGCGGGCGAGCGAGCTCCGCCCAGTCCCCATGCCCGCCGCCGTGCCGACGACCTCAATACGGCGCCGCCCTGTCCAGCCTCGTCGCCGCCCCTGCCCCTGCCTACGCCCCCGTTCGCAATCTCAACGTAGGAGTGAGGCGGGCGAGCGAGCTCTGCCTGGGGGCGGTGCCGGCGAGCGAGCTCCGCCCAGTCCCCATGCCCGCCGCCACGCTAGGGCCCCCTCCTCCCAGCCTGGTCGGCCGCCCCTCCTCCCGCCGCCACGCTAGGGCCCCCTCCTCCCAGCCTGGTCCAGCCACCGCCGCTCGCCGCCGTTGCCAACCTCCCCCGACCTCCGTGTCACCAGCGACGCGGCCGACGTTAGGCGGCGCGGTGGCCTGGAGACATTTTTTATATATAATTTTGATTTTACGTCAAATATTTAAATATTTGTATCTTAGGAAATTGCTCAGATTTTGCCACATCAGCCTATAGGTGGGTCCCACTAGTCATAATCGCTGTCAATTCCCAATCAATGTCTGATTAGTGATGAATTGGTGTTTTTTGAGACAACCTCAAAAAAATGTGGTAGATTTTGGTATGCAAAACATAAAGTGGTACCATTCAGTAAATTTGGCTACAATTGTGGTGGTTTTATGCTATTAACTCGTTTTAACATACAGGGGCCAAATTAAGAAATAGGGAATCCTTCCAGACATCTACTTACTTGTGGAGGGTCCAGCAGATGAACATGTAGAAGCAATCACTACTCCGCATATTTGGCTACAGGAGCACCCCCTCCATGTTGCTGAGTTCTACATTGACATTGGCAGCTGCCTCTGCACACATAACTTCATCATTAGCTGCTCATCATCAATGCCCCTCACTCGCATCTCACGTCGCAATTACTCCATTACATCAACAACAGAGGATACAAAGAAAGAATATGGCACACAGGGAAAAGAAAATTACAAGTAAAACTGCCTTGAATCAAGCAGGCTGATGGGAAGGAAAGGTGGTGTGGGTATGGTTTTGATGGGGACGTTTCAAATAATAGAAACTTTAATCCTTAACGGCAGCATGCCAAGCAACTTGTACGGGGCTGACATTTTCAGATCAGAATGCTGCACATGCACAACTATATAGTAAAATAAGTCCTAAAACGTATTTCAAGTTTACGGAGTGAGATGAACCAGCGTACCTGAAGAGTATGTTTTAACCAACCTTGTTGCATGAAGAGCGAGACATGTTGATAACTGATATCTCATTCCAACACCATGTGTCAAGGATAGTACATGTATAATCAAATACATATCATCCGTTCAGGCTGTGAGCTAAATTTTTTCTTATCCAGAATTGAAACTAGAAACAGAGCAGTAGCCAGCTTTACATTTGATAAAACAAGTTGAGTGCTAAGATTCTACTGTGCGTGTAGGTTAGCAGAATTGCAAAACTTACAAAGGGGCTAATATATTATAGCTCTAATCGTTGGTCGTCATCTGCGGAATCGCATCTTCTCTGCAACGCCAGGGACCGACTGGAATCGAGGAAGAAGGATGCACTGGCCAAGTTTTACCAAACGGGGACAGGTGCGGAAGAAGAGATACTCCACCTACCGATGGTCCGTACGCAGGGGCGAGGGGATTGCAGGGAGGCGGCCCGCTGTCTGGCACTGAGATGACGGCGGCGGGCGGCGGAAGATTCGACTCGAGGGCGGCCGGATGGTGGGTTCCGGGAATACACTTCTCTTGTCGGTCGGCGTAGTTTGTGGAAACCATGGACCGGGCAGCTTGCTTGACCCCGAATACACCTGCAACAGATCTCATATCAAATCAGATTGATCGATAAACTAAATCAATTCATGGATGTACCGAGCAGAAGAACGATATGCAGACATCCTCCACGCCTACAGCACAGCTAAGATCAGATCAGATCGATACTGTACATTAGTTGCAAAGTACCCGTACCGAGCAGTTTCTTGGCGACGTCTGCAGAACAACGGGAGTCTGCTTCATTGCTTGGGCCGGATGGTGAAACCCTAGCTAGGTACTCCTCGAAATTGGTCGATGCGTTGCACCGATATATATAGAGCGATTGACCGACATTGCTACGAAAAAAATAGGAAACTATAATGATCAGCTTCCTGGAACCTCGCAATTAGCCAAATCACACAAGATCATTAGTTTCCTAATCTGTTGAGGCGGTCCGAACCTCGGTTTTTCTGTACCATCTATGCATGCACCGTACGTCTACTATACGACCGTAAATTATGCATATACTAGCAGAGTGCCCATGCGTTGCTACGGATCTTAGAGAAACAACCGATGGATGATTTTCACCCATATCAAAATAATAATACATAACTAATTATGTATGAATTTCTAAAAATATTACATGGTCGTACCTATAGCTCTATTTGGTGTTTTCGGTAACATATTTTGTTGTGCTTGCAAGACCATTTCTTTTGGCACAATTTAAGAATGAATAGCAATAAAGTTTGAGTAGGTCGCATGTGATCAGCTTCCTTTTGCATAATGAGATGAGATTAGCTTCCTCATATTCATCTCCTTTTCCTCTTTCCTTGGTATTTGCTTACCTTAGACAAAATTTAGATACAAATGTGCTTCCTTCACGTCCGTTCTCTCTCAGCTCTTATGGTTACAAATGTGTGTATTAATTAGTTGTGCATATGTGTTCATGCAGATTGTTGTAAGCCTTGTAAGCTAATGACAGATGTAGCTCCTCAGATATTTTGAGGAAAATCAATTAGTACAAGAATGGATGCATATGGTTAGAAGATGTGAGAGCTGCAAACCTGTAGCGATCGGCAGCAAGAGCTGCCTCTCTAACCTATCAGTGATTGTAACCTGTAAACCTATAGCGAAGCACCATCAGCTGTAGGCTCCCGCTATACCCATGATAAATCGATATGGCCAGAGTACCATGGAGGGTGGCGTGATCGTGTGCGGGTGAAGCTGCGGCCTTCGCCGACGACGAATATGCCGGGATGGCCGTTGACGAGGAAGATGGGGAGGCAGGGACGCGTGTAGGAGGCGGCGTTCGTCAGTAGTACGCGGCAAGTGCGGGGTGTGCAGAAGACCAGGATCGGCCTGCGGGGCGGTGCACGCCATGGAGCCAGCCGACGGCGGGGCAGGGACGCGCTGGGAGTAGGGACAACAGGGTACTACTGGAACTGGGGCAACCGGGTACTAAGCTGACTGCGGTTCTTGGCTTGGCGTGCCCGTGATGCTTGGCACGACATCTGATTCCCAACTGAGTACCACTCACGGTCGTCCAGGTAAAAGTGACGTACCATTAAGACCATAAGACTTCTAATAATATAGAATATCATTCTGGAAAGATATATCCAAAAATAAGCAAAAAATAAATCGACTAATGTTGATTTTTCACCTCGAGAATCATAAACTTTGGAACCACACTTTTTTTTAGAGGAAGTCGAAGGCCATATATGAAGTACTACTTCCTCTCGAAAAGGATGTCGCGGATTTGTCTAAATACATATGTATCTGCACATATTTTAGTATATACACATACAAATTTAGACGAATCTACGCCATCCTTTTGGTGACAGAAGAAGTAGAACAAATCCTTATAACGCTTTCGGAGCATCTCCACCGGCACCCTGCACGATATAAGGCTGGCGGGCATGGTTCTCCATCCTTGATGATTGGCGAGAGAGCGGCCCACACTTGCCTCTCCTCGATGGCCCGCGCCTGGTCTCCACGCACTTATTGGATGCAGCCTACTTGTAGTAGTCGCCAAAGTCGAAGTCAACATCGATGGAAGTTTAGGCGGCACCAACCTCTTCCGTCTCTTCTTTCGTGGGCTACTCCAACTCCAGCTCTGCCTCCTCTAGTGATGGGTAGCAGGCGCAAGTGGCTGCTGAGAACCAAGCTTAGGTGGTGGGAAGGCGGCGAGGCATCGTGAGCGGTGTGGTAAGACATCTCCACGACATCGACCCTCCTTTTATAACCGACAGCAGGAAGCGGGTAGGAGCTCGCTCTAAGCGGCGGGAACTGGCTAAAACTGGCGGTAAACGGGACGCGGACCGGGCAGAAACGAATCGAGTGACGGAAAAGTAGGTGGTGGAGGCGACATAACGTCATTACTCTGGTGTCGGAAGGCGACCCATCACAGGCGCATGTGTTGTGTCACTGCCAAGAGGCCCCACGTGGCCAATCCAACATGGCGTGTTGCCGGCAGCCCCAACCCACCCCCTGTGTCCAGGACGTGGGCATGACCCAATCTGCCGACAGCGGTTGGGGGTGCTAGCGTGGGCCGTTTTTCGCCCGGGTTCAGGGGCACCGGTGGAGATGTCGTTACACCAACTAAAAATAACATTCATTGTCTTGGAGTTATAGATTAAGTCCAAAACTTTGTAAAACCCCTTCATATTCTTACTTCTAGGAAATAGAAAATGGACTAGGTTCGTGAAAATCCTTCATGGAAAATGATTAAAAAAGCATGTGAACGTTGGATAAATTAGCTCATAAGTGTAGATATATACTTATTGTCCAAATATTTATTTCAAAATGTTAAGTAATTCAAAAAAACAATTCCTCGTGTACCTTGGAACATTTTATGTTCCCACGCAATGTTTTGGCGCAAAAGAACATGTTTTGTGACTTAGGTAGAAAAGACATTTTTCTATGCTCTAATATCTATTCACAAGATAGTTTTTGTCTTTTTGCACAAGAAAAAAAAGTTATTACCTTGTGAAACCTGCTTGTGTACCAACATAGAATGTTTAGATGCACATACGGAATTTTGGTTCGGAACTTTTTGACAGTTTGAAATATGTTTTTACATACAATTTTTTTATAATAGATGCATTTATAACTATAAGCCAAAACACCACCTTCGTGAACGTTGTAACATCCAACCCACGAGTATGGCGGTTTGTGTGATCGAGCTATCACTAGATTTTTTATCTCCAAAAATTCAAGAGTGGCACCTCAAAAGTTTTAAAAAGTTCTGAAAAAACCTAGATGTAGTCCACCACGAAAAAAAAACCAATGTGAAATACTCTCTATTTTGATTTTGCGCAAAAAACAACAAATATGCAAATTTTGAAACCTTCAAATTTTTCGTGTTCTGTCATTTATGTGTAGCCCAAAACACGTAGAGTAGTCATTTTCAAAGGACCTATATTGATACCAAATTAGTAATTCAAAACAGCTTTACAAGAATGTGATACACTAATAAAACACGTTGCCATGTACTGCAAATAAAGATGATTCCACTAAACAAACAAACCATCCGAGCATGAAAAACACGTTGCCATTCCCGAGTGAAAAATGTCTAGGAAAAACTTCATGCTCTGTGCGCGTCTCAGATTTGAGCAATTTTTGGCAGGTGCCTTTGCTCTGGTCTGAGTTCTGAGTGCAGCGATTCCCCAACCTGTTGGACGTTCTGGTCTTATCCGATGGATGTGTATGTTCCAAGATGGGTGCCTGTCTATTTTGCCTCCAACACCATGTACCGTGTACATCTTCTTTCCCTATAGTGGTCAAGGTGTCCAGGTACACTTCGATGCCCCTCTCTCCTGCTTGAGTCCCACGTGTCCTAATCCTCTCTTCCCCCAAGCTCCTTCGCCAGCCACCTACCATGGTTTCCCGGCCGATAGGATAAGGCTTCGCCCCACCGCAGTGAGGGGACAGGCTCTTCACGGACACGACAGTGAGGGGACAGGCTCTTCACGGAGACACCTATGCCAGCTACCTCGACCTCACCTCGACGCCGCCCCGAACGGCAAAGGCCCCACGTGGCCCGGCGCAGACCCTATAGAAGTTTCCGCGTCGAGCCTGTACATGGCGGAGAAAACCTCGATTCCATGGAGACTAGATGAAGGCACGAAGATTAAATCCGTAGCTAATTTGATCTGATCTCCCATTTCTTTCCATGAATTTTTTCTTCCTGGCCTGAATTGCTGATCCGTTGTTTTCTTCTATTTGTTTTCCTCCTTTTCCTCAACTCCCATTTCTTTCCATAACTTTTGTTTCTTCCGGATCTGGACGAGTCCAAATTTGGTGTAGCTTTCCATCTTTTATTTTGTTCAGACGTGGAATGGTCATGAAACGAATGAAATTAATCAACGTTATTGCTAATCTTAGAGTGTTTCAAGATACAAAGCAGGAAAACAAAATTAATCATGAATCCGTAACATATTTGATCACATATTGTAAAAAAGGTTGTTTTCTTGCATGAATCCGTGTTCCAGATCGTTCCTCCCTCTTCACTCTCCACAATGAGAAATACTTTGTTTGAAATGTGAGGTGTGTGCTGCAAATTTTGAAGGGTCTCTGGATACGAATTGAATTTAGTCTCTGGACTTCTTTATAAAACACTCGCACCAATCTCGATGTAAACGACACAGAATGAAGGGCATGTGATAAGCCAGGACCCGTAAGGCCGTAACACTGTGTGGTATCGCATTTTCGCTCGAGTTCTCCTCTGCTTTGCCCACACAGAACAGATCTATCAAGTCAACTGGGCTGCCACTTGAGGATCCATCTCCGTCGATTGATCCATGGAGAAGCAGGCAGCAACGGATGGCGCAGCTGGTGATTGCGAGGTAGAGGAGCTTGAGCTGCCTACGCTGGACCTTGAGCATGAGAATCTCACGGAGCAGCTGGTGGCGGCGTGCCGGGACGTGGGCGTGTTCCGGCTGGCCAACCACGGCGTCCCCTGCGACCTCACTGCCCGCCTGTTCGAGTTCACGCGCATCCTCCTGGACATGGAGCCAGCGAGCAAGTCTCAGCTGCCCGGCTACTTCTGGGGCACGCCGGCGCTGTCGCTCCGCGTCAGGGAGCTCAACTGGGTCGAGGGGCTGCATGTAGACGCCGCCCTTTCTTCTCCAGCTGAAAGCGACGACGCTGGCGCGTACACTGCGTTCAGGAAGGTGGTGACGGAGGAGTACGTGCTGCACATGGCGCGCATCGCCCGGAAGCTGTTCGACGCGCTGGCCGTGAGCAAGGAGCTCTGTCTGGACGCGGAGCAGAGGGTGTCTTACCTGGAGGAGCGCGGCGGCACCTTCCGCGCTTACCGCTATCCGGCGCGTGACCCTGCCGCGGCCGTGGAGTACCTGGGGATGGAGCCGCACACGGACAGCTCCGTGCTGTCCATCCTCAACCAAGACCTCGTCGGTGGACTGCAGGTGCTGCAACGGGATGGGGATCAGAAGGAGACGTGGTGTAGGTTGCTGCCTGTGGAGGGGACACTGGTGGTGAACCTGGGCGACATGATGCAGGCGATGAGCGGCGACGCGTACCAGAGCGCGGTGCACAGGGTGGTGGCGCCGTCGTCGCCGGGGACGGAGCGGATGTCGCTCTGCTACTTCGCGTTCCCACGGGAGGACGCGGTGATCGTCCACGGTTCGGGATGCTACCGCGGGTTCAGCTACCGGGAGTTCCGGGAGCAGGTGCAGGCCGACATCAAGGCCACGGGCGCCAAGGTCGGGCTCGCTCTGTTCCGCTGTCCATAGTGCATCAGGATTTCCTTCCTTCATCACCTGACTAACGAGGCAATTGACAGAGAGTTGATGTCCCTGTCCAACCTCAATTTGGAATGGCTCCCAGATTCAGCGACAGGGAGCTGCTGTCCTAGTGGAACGTGGCCCTCCCTGTGCATTAAAAAACAATTTTCTCTTATTTTTGCTTGTAATAAAGGTCACGGATGTTCCGATTCCAACTAGGTATATGTGAATGTGTACGTGTAACACACAAGAGTTTTAGTATGCCTGAAGTATTTTTTATATTTTTTTCATGGTAATACGTGTCTCATTTATATCATAAATGTTATAGTACAAGTCACGTACACACCGACCTGATAAAACTGAAAAAACAGCAGAACGCCAGCCTTTGCGCAAAGGACCACCAGCCAAGAAAGAAAATTACAATCTAGACCGAAAAATCCTCTGAGCTTCACGCTGTCACCTGCCTCTCGCACCACAACAGTAGCCACCAGAGGAAAAAATGACGGATCACCTCCTCACCCGAGTTCGATGCGGCTCCGTCGCTGATATGCAGCTTTGCGGACCTCCAAGGTGGCTCACCCAAGGTAAAACCATTGTCGTTGAACGAATCAGACCAGGGCAACACCCCGGACACGCCACCGAACTCCAGATCTAGCACCCCCGCACGACTAGAACGTTGGAGGAGGAAACCATACATGCCATCCATGAACCACGGACCCAGCACGCGATCCACCATATTCCAGATGTCGTCGATGCACATCCGCTCCTTGACTACCTCCCAGGTTCCACGTCGGCGCTGGAGCGAACGCCATCGTAGCGGTGGATCCCGAGGACACACATCCACCACAAGGATGCTGCCACCGTCGCACCATCCTTGCTTGAATAGACTGATCTTCGAATCCATTGGAAAAAGATCCGAAGAAAAATTATTCAGCGCCGCCATCGCCGTCTCCGAAACCAAGACGATGAACAACCTAAAAACGAGACTACTTTGGCTAAAACTATCCACGCGTGTGGATCCGGCGCCCCCCCTCACTACCGATGACATAGGTCACCGGTTGGGTGTAATCATGGTCATGATCTATCATATGCGGGTGTAGCATGTTTTTCTCAGTTTTGTGCTAATTAGAGAGAGATATGTAAAGCAAAAGTTTTGCCTCGGTTAATAAGAACAATTTGTAGTATGTTGATATATTGCATTGATGCATCCAATATGATGAGATTCCAAACAAGATATTAATAAAAGGTGGGCGAGGTTCGCTAAGATTCAACCAACTGATAAAAAAAGCTATTACAATGGAAGCAAAACAAATATAGGAGAGACCTCGTCGTTGATAGATTGACTCGATCTAGTACTAGCTGTTCCTCATCATGCCGGTCCACCAACGGAAAGTGTGAGTTTTGTCGTCCCACGGCTGCGGCGGCTCCCCGTCCATGGCCTTCTTCCTCTCGTCCTCGTCCAGCCCTCTGTCCATGGCGCGGAGGCAGGCCCCGAAGTGCACCGGTTTAGCCTCCATGCACCGGCGCAGCGCACGCGTGGCCTCGGCGCAGGCGTCGGCGTCGGCGCCATCTTCGTAATCGGGATTGCATCGTCCCAGCGCCGTCTGGAATTCGTCCCCGCAGCCGTAGTTGTCCATGTGGTTCCTGATGTACATGAAGTCGCTGACCATGGCGGTTACAGCCACCTTGGCCGGATCATCGAGGCTCGTCCACCAACAAGTATCCTTATTCTCGTCAATGGCGCTAGGTTTCTCCATGGCTGCAGCTAGCGGATAGATTGGTTGCGTTTGCGGGGCCTTACGGGGCTCGGAGCATATATACGACCCGACCGGGCTGTCGGGGGCCTCGGGGCTGACAGAGATATAACGTGTTCTTCAAGGTACAGTTGGGTTTCATCTTCGGTAACCAAATCGTCTGTATCTTTCCAAAAAGCTGAGGATATGTATTCTTCAGGATCTCGGACTTTAGAGTTGGAGGAAAGCTGTCTAGCTACACCGACGTTTTGCTGATGGCTAAAGTCTTGGTTCACCAAGGCCTCCTTCGGTATAGTATATTTTTTTCCAAACCTATATATCGATGTATGCATTTTCTGGTGTTGTAACTTGTAATACATTTATGGATTCCTTAGGGCATCTCCACCGCCGGTCCCCAAAGGATGACCGACAAGATTTGTGGCAGAAACTTTGGAGACAGACGCCCAAACTGCCGGCGCTTTGGGGAAGCCGCCCCGCACCGACGCCCCCAACGATCAAGCCACAACAAATTAGCACATAGTTCCATTCAATGTTAGGCAAGTTTTTACATAGGAATTGAACAAACAAACAATTAGTTGCGACGACGCCCGCACATTGAGGCCCCACCCTTTCGAGAGAGCGGAAGATTGCCTTTTTTGTCTCCACCTCCTCTCGACCTCAGTCGAGGCGGGAACGTAGGGCTGCGTGCCAGGGATGGCACGGGCGGCACGTAAGCACTCGATGAACGCATCGTCGAGTTCTTGCCGCCGGATGTGATGCGGATAGAAGACGCGGTTGAGGATATCGAACCCAAAGCGCTCACCGGTGGTCCATCTTCAGTTGAGAGTGTTTCTGGTTTTAAATATTATCTTGTTTGTTCTTTGATTTTACTCAATACACCTAGGTATTTCAACTTCGGTCTAAATCGGAAGTGACATGTGTATGCCCTACGGGGTACGTAAGATTGGCCTACCCGGTTCGGCCCAGCGGAGGCCCATGGTACGATCTGTATCTAGTAACAAATTCCATGAAGATTCGGGTGGAGGACGCGACTCCTTGGAGGATACGACAAGATCTAGATAGAAAGTTTAAAGGAAAACCCTAAATCTGTAACCGACTCGGCCATATCCTGAGACCTGGCCTCCCCATATAAAGCCTAGGAGGGAACAGCAAGAAGGACATCGCAGCCTTAGCAGAAACACCTGTCGGATTACATCTATGCACCATCACCATCAAGGCCCCCCTGTAACCTTTGGTTCATCGATAATCAAGATCAGACAAGAAGGAGTAGGATTTTTCCTCCGGGAGCCTGAACCTAGGTAAACCTCGTGTCCCCATTTTCTTGCGTGTTAGCCGAACGAGGTCTCCAGTGCTGCCTTCTTCCTCAAAACCCAAGTCCATCAACCATGGAGATTGACGTGTTAACCCCACGTCAATTGGAGCTGTCTGTGGGAAGTGGGGGTGTTGATGTCATAGCTTCGGCGGTTCCATAACCCGTGATCTATGAGTCATCAACATCGGAGAACCTCCTCATCTTCGGCACCTTCGACTTCACCGTCCACTCGCCGGCAACACGCCTGGCATTTGACTCCGTAAGAGACGGAGTCAACATGACGATCAGGAGCTTACGCTTCCAGGTCGGCAAGATCGACCCTCTTCGCTTCCCTAAGAAATCGACACCACCATCAATCGTGCCTGCTTCGTGGATCCCACCACTGGCGACCGGCACATTGAGCAAGCTCAACGCCCCTACGTCAACTTACGACACGGATAGCAACAATAGTTGCAACTCCGGTCTGTATGCCCCACCGTCAGGAGAAGAGGCCTACGGCTCCGGGTCAGAGAGCTATTTTGCATAAAGCTACTTTTGTTTGTAAAACAAGAGAGAGTAGAATCTTGACTATATAGATCATTTTAAAAAGGCATAAGAGAGCGACATCTCCAACTATAATCATGATTTTCTGATATCCACCAAATCATCATCATCCGAACCCCAACTAGGATCACCCCCTCGTACCCTAAGGAAGCATCCTTAATCACACATTGATCTGCCAAGTTTTACGATTAGGTTAAGGTTCTCTATGATCTTAGAATATGGTTCCAAATCGTCCATAATTGTGGACACGACTTTCCAAAAATATTTAACCCTGCATGGGTGTAAAACTTTACCCACACGCGTCGACCTTCTCTTAATGCCAGAATTCAATTAGCTCTCTTCCTTGAGAGCCGGCAGAGGGCGGTCGACCAAAACCGTTACCTTACTCTCGCCTAATCCATGAGTCGCCAAGATGGGTAGTCTGTTGATACGTCCATTTTGCATCACTATTCTATATCATAATTTACTATTATTTATTGATATATTTCATATTAAGAGATGATAATTATGTAATTTCACTTGTTTTTGCATGGTTGATGACTTTTGGGAGCATGGACCGCTGCAGTCAGGATTCTGATGGAAAAGGGGCTGTTTGGAGGCGAAATTCGCGAAGATCAGAAAATCCGGGAAAATACATGGAAAATCCTATTTTTCTAGAAGACGAAGAAAGCCAGAAGGGGGAGTGGAGATGGGCCACAGGGGGCCCACACCACCCCCTGGCGTGGGCCACCCTAGGCCGCGCCACTAGGTGGTGTGGCCGCCCTGGTCCTCCCCTGGCTCTCCCCTCTGGCGTATATTATCCTCTCGAAACTCTAAGACTTGGGGAGCGACCACAGAAATATTTCACCATCTCTGCGGGGCAGAAAACATCGAGAGAGAAAGATCTCTCCAGCAGACAAAATTCTGCCGGGGGAATTCCTTCCCGGAGAGGAGAGATCGTCGCCATTAACACCACCATCAAGCTGGACTTCATCGGGATCATCATCATCACCACCACCATCATCTCCACCAGCACCATCATCACCACCATCATCTCGCTATAACAATTGGGTTGAATCTTGCATAGTTCTTAGGGGAAACTTTCCCGGTGTTGATTACTCTTTGTAGTTGATGCTATTGAGTGAAACCATTAAATTATTGTTTATGTTCAGATTGTTATACATCATTATTACATCTATGATTATGATCCATATGATGTCTTGTGAGTAGTTCGTTTTGTTCTTGAGGACATGGGAGAAGTCATGTTGTTAGTAGTGGAGTTGTGTTGAGAAAGATTCAATGGTTTGTTAATTAAGTTGTGGTGTACTTCTTCTAATGGTGTCATGTGATGACACTTCACCTATATGGGCCTAGGGGAATGCATTGTGTATTTGGCTACTAATCGTAGGGGTTGCCGGAGTGATAGAAACCTGAACCCCCGTTAGGAAACCATTATATAAGGGACGTCAGGGTCTTAGAGTTTAAAGTTGTGGTTAGGTTTCTACCTTAATTACTTTCTTGTACTTGCGGATGCTTGCAAGGGGTATAATCACAAGTATGTATTAGTCCTAGGAAGGTCGGTACATTAGCACAGGTTCACCCACACAACACTTAGCAAGCTAAAGAAGATTAATCAATTATATGAAGCGAAAGCACTTGACGATATTCCCATGTGTCCTCGAGAACGTTTGGTCATCTTAAGTAATACAACCGACTTGTCCTTTGCTGAAGAAAGGATTGGGCCACTTGCTGCATTTATTCTTATTGTCTTTCATTTACTCGTACTTTATTTACTTGCACTATCAAAAACCCCTAAAAATCCGTTTGCTAAGTATTTGTAGAGAATTCCTGATCCATACCACTAACCAGCACCTTTTGCTCCTCGTTGGGTTCTACACTCTTACTTATCGAAAATACTACGATACACCCCCTATACTTGTGGGTCATCAAGACTATTTTCTAGCGTCGTTGCCGGGGAGTGTGATGCCTACGCACTTCTATTCTTGTAGACAGTTGTTGGTCCTCCAAGTGTAGAGGTTTGTAGAACAGCAGCAAGTTTTCCCTTAAGTGGATTACCCAAGGTTTATCGAACTTAGGGAGGAAGTGGTCAAAGGTATTCCCTCTCAAGCAATCCTACAATCAAGATACAAGAAGTTTCTTGTGTCCTCAACACATCCAATACACTTGTCAGGTGTATAGGTGCACTAGTTCTGCGAAGAGATAGTAAAATACAAGTGGTATGGATATAAGACAACGGTGCTAGAAAATAGCTTGATGGCGTATGGTTGACGTGGGAAAATATAACACCCTCGAATCGGCCCTATGCAGATTTTAGCGCTTCCCGCCAAACCCACATAGAAACGATTCAAGGACGCCCACTAGGCACTTGCGTGCGGGTGGAGAACGAAGTAATACCATTACACATTAGTCCACGATGGAACCCACAGAACATATATATATATACAACAACGACTCCATGAGTCAAGAATACAAATACACTATACAAAGATCCAAATCACATTGAAAACGATAGAGCGTCCGACTACGGACAAGATGCAAATGGGGCTAAGAGCCCTGAAGAATAACCAATGGCGTCCATAACCCTGCCTAGGCCAAGCCGGAAGGGTAACCCTGCTAACGACCTCGATCTCAAACGTGCTAAAACAAAAGGGGTGCCGACGAAGGCAAAGGAAAAAGAGGAGCGTCAGTACTGAGGCCAGTACACGGCGAGGCTAGAATTCGGCGGCTCTCGCCTACATAGGTATGGTGGGCTGAAGCGGCAGCAAAGCATGCACTAAACAACCTATAGAGACTCGATAAACTGTCGGCTATTAGAGAGAGATAAGAAAGACCTATCGAGATCCAACCTGAAGCTAACATCAAACAAACCCATCCTGGTATTTCCCCCTCGAGACCAAACGAGGAAGTCGGACCAAGGAACTCACACAGTTGGCAATTTTACTCATTCCGTTATAGTTGCAGCAATTACTAATCAGATATAGATAGCATGAGTCATCTTGATAGCCTAAGTAGTGGGCAGTTTTAGTTAACATTCCGTTGTAGTTGGAACATTTACTAGCCAGATATAATTGTCCTGAGGAATCCCCAAACCTAGCATTTTGTTGGCACTTTTATCACATTCCATTGGAGTTGCAATACTTACTAGGCAGATATAACAAAACAACCCAGGTCCACCAGTGGTTGGCATTTTTAATATCCATTCCGTTATAGTGAAGCTGATTACTAGTCAGATATATTAAGTCAAATTTATAGCACTACTTTAGTTATGCTTGTCTATGATCGAGATACTGTCCTCCAAGTCGTCCATAACCGCGGACACGGCTTTCAGAAAGTTTTACCCTGCAGGGGTACACAAATAGCAACACACACTCGATCAACCTCGGAAAAACCAACTCAAAACCCAACGAGGCATTCACGACAAAGCGATCACAGGATTCATAAAATATTTCAGGGGGCCACTCCACTAAGCTACCCGCAACGAAGTTGGCCGGCTCCGGAACGGACCCAGGGTTTGCGACGACGGTTGTAAACGACTGGGAATCCGAAAGTGTGACTGGGCTTGTCGATACCGCGAAAACGTGGCGCGATCCAAAACAGTACAGGTGCTCCACGCATAATCTTAAATAAAGCAATAAACATGGAATAAGTACATGATAGTAAATAAAACCCCAAACTAGTTTGTGGCCCCAAGAAATAGAAATGAATCAAGCTCTGGCTCAGGGGGGGTCCACGGCCTCCCGGATGTGGATAGTGCGAAAAATCAAGGAACAGGTATCAAGTACTCGGGGTCCTACGGGACACAAGTGAGCATGGAAGAACCAAATAACATCTATTGCCCACCGATGCCTCTGCATTAGTTATATCTAGCAATTTAATAGTTGTGTTTAAAGTCATGATCATCTCCACCATTAAGCATCTTCACCGTTTATCATGTGCCAACTTGCCGTCAACGGTGGAACGACAACGACGTGAAGCAACACAGAAGCAAGCGACTACGACTCGCAGGGCCGACTATCTACCAAACAACAGGTATTGGGAGGTGTCCATGGGAATATAGAGGCTGCACGGGATATAACTGGTGCACGGAAACTAAAGCATCGCGACACGGATAGCAATAGATCAACAGGAGGAAATAAAGACTATAAATGCAAAATAGGTAGAAGGGGGAAGAGATGCTCGCCTGAGAAACACTGCCGACGGATCATATCCGGAGAACTTGTCGATACTCGCATCAACTCATCGGCCTAATCCGCGAAGAAGCAAACACTAGAACAAACACCGGATGCACTATTTAATACTACGGCAAAAGATCCGGCATGATGCATGTATGATGCATGACATGGCAAGGATGCAGCGCAATTAGGCGATATTTAGCGGAACCGGGGTCCCGACAAATAAATAGGAGGTTCAAAAATGTCTAACTATCACGCAAATTTAATGTTGAATTAACAAGACAAACATGGCATCGGTGAGCTACACAAATTTAAATGGAGTCAATATAAGACTAGAATAGCCCACATATGTCCTCCATATTTAATTTAGGTGAAACGATGAAATAGCCTCAAACACCCACAATATGCATGCATGTATGAACAATTTAATATGTAGCAAGTATATGGTATTTATACAAAAATACTAATAGAGATATGGGAGAGGTCTCACAGCTAGGATCAAAGATGCGGAGAAAGCATCTTCGGATTGCACTCGGAGTGGTGGAAGTAATCGACACCGATAAAGATCCTTTCGGAGGGGTGATGTGTCGGCCAACGGAACCCGGTGCGACATAAGAAAGTGGAGCCAAACTTGACAAAGTACGGGCCAGTCAAAAAAGTGTCGAATCAGAGATGCTGGCAGAAGAAAACCGAACCGAAGCTCTTGTGAAAATTTCGTCAAACATTATCGGACACCTAAACACCATAGTGAAATTGAGGGGCAGCGGCGCAGATGGCAGAGCACAAGTATTATCAGAGTGTAGCAAAAGGGAATGGCAGAATTGATTGATGGTGGCACAAAACGCAAGGCGAGCTAGCGGTGGCACGGGCGCGCGGAAGAAAACCACAACGGAGGCCGGCTCGTGGTGATGCAGAGACGCTGCAGCGGCAACACCTGTGGCCCTCCTCGCATGGGGATCGAGGGAGCACGCGCACAGAAAGAATTTGTGCTGGCCGTGCGACTGGTCGGCAGCTGGTGGCTGCAAGGCGGCTGATAAATAATTAGAGCAAGGCGGCTCCTGCTCGGCTCCTCGGGCACACGCGGCCAAGCACCGTTATGATCTGCTGCTGCGCACAGTGGAGCAAAACCAAGGCAGATTGTATGTGGTGGTGTGGATCGATGGAGCTTGGTGATGTGCTAGTGTACACAGACTAAATTTTTGCACGGGAACAAAGGATTAGATTAGAAAAGCTTAGTAGCAAGGAAACGCACGCCAACAACGAACGGTAGTCTCACGTCAAGCACAATAAAAAGGAAAACAAGGAATTGGAGACTAGATGGGACATGCGTTGCTCGACGAGGTGAACAGGGAGACACCGGCGGTAGAATTTTGGGGAGGAGGACGGGAAAAAGAAAAGGGATATTTAGATTTAGATCTGAGCATATTGAGAGCTAGGGTTTGGAAAAAAAAGAAGGGGATTTGAGTATTTATATAGTCCAAAGTAGACTAGATGAGACTAGTTTAGGCCAAAATTAGACGGGCTTTTGCCTACTTTTATTATTAGTAAAATAAGAAAAACTCTTTTGTAGTCTTATAATGACCGGAAATATTATTTTGTTTAATTTTAAATTTAGAAAAAAAGGCTGGCTTTATATATATGAAACCATACGAATAATTTAGTAAACAAAGTACGGTGTTCAATAAAAATAATTTTTATGCTCAGAAAAATGCAAGAAAAAATATGTATGATCTAATGATGATGCACAAAATAAAAACAACAGGCGATTTTCTAGTAGTGGTTTTAGCGGGATGCCACATAAAAGAGTAAAGTAAAACTTAAATAAAGATGGAAGCAAGCAAACATGTAACAGTTCTAGTTGCAAACGGTGTTTCAATATTTAGAAACAAGGCATAGGGATCATACTTTCACTAGTGAACACTCTCATATAAATATCTTCTCTTTATGATACAACTCTTAACTACTCTCCGGTTGGACACTCTAATCCATGGTAGGGATATAACAACACACCTCAAAGTAAGCCTTTCCCATCTAGATAACCCCACACTGTCACCTTGAGCACTAGATGGTTCCAACAAACACCACAATTTCATAGAGACATCCAACTCCAAATATAACTCATAACAAGTATTTGTAATCTCTAGCCTAAGTGCCACCATGGTGTGCACGCTGTCACTTTCACACACATGGGGAGAGCAGAGATCTATTAAAGCACTTGAGTAGCAAGGTAGATCTACTTGATTACAAAGCTCATGGTCATAATATGATCATGCATAAAGAGAGAGATGAACACATAGCTACCGGTAGAACCCTTAGCCTTGAGGAAGAACTACTCCCTTATCATATTGGGAATCAGCAACGGCGATGGAGATGGTGGTGGAGATCGATGGATATGGCTCCGGGGGCACTTCCCCGTCCCGGCAGGGTGCCGGAACAGAGACTTTCTATCCCCCGAATTTCCGCTTCGATGGCGGCGGCGCTGTGGAACTTTTTATGGCTGGAGGCTGGACGATTTAGGGTTTTTGCATCGGGAGGCATCTTATAGGCGAGGAGGCAAGGTCGGTGGGAGGCCAGGGGGCCCACACCACCTGGTGGCGCGGCCAGGGCTAACCCACGCCACCACATGGTGTGGCCACCTTGGTGCCCTACTCTGTCTCTGCTTCGTGTTTACGTGTTGCTCCGGGAAAAATAGGCATATTGGCTTTTGTCCCGTCCAATTCCGAAAATATTGATTTTCTGCCTTTTCTGGAACCAAAAACAGAAGAAAACAGGCAACTGGCAGTGTGGCATCTTGTTAATAGGTTATTCCCAGAAAACATATAGAAATACCTCAAAGTGTCGACAAAGCAAAGCAAAGTAGATACTAAACAAGCATGGAACATCAAAAATTATAGATACGTTTGCAACGTATCAGCATCCCCAAGCTTAACTCCTGCTCGTCCTCGAGTAGGTAAGTGATAAAAAGAAAGAATAATTTTTTAGGTGACATGCACCATCATAAACTTGATCAAAGAATTTGTAGAACTTTGAAAGCTGGGATCATAGTACTTCAACATAGCATGAAAGATGAAGTTCTAACAATAGGACATAGCAACTATGTTGCAACATGAAAGGGTACAAACTAAAGATTCATGAATAACAATGCTTTGCAAGACGTTTGTTTGTTTCACATAAAGAAAACATAGCATAGTGGCATTCAACTTGTCCCTCATAGAGTAGCAAACATAAATGCATAGGACACCTTCGAAGTTCATAAGAGTGACTAGATACAAGTAGTTTAAGAACAAGTAATATCAAGTTATGCATCAATCAACAAGTCTTGGGACAATGCACATAGAACTAAGAATGGCCACTATGCTCTCAAAGTAGGTGCATAAAGGCAGAAGGTGGAGACTCAACATAAAAGTAAAAGAAAGGCCTTCATAGAAGGAAGTGGAGATTCAAGTTTCATAAAGAGCTTCCAAAAATTAGGGTACTTGTTAGCTTTCAGCTCTCATTGCCCCTATCATAAGCATCTTTAGGTGATTAAGGTTAAAGTGACACAACTAAGAAGATATGCTTGACAAGTTATAAACCGAAATCTCATGCCCCTTACTTACGAAGACCAAACCTCATGCTACTCAACTTTAGTCACGAGTAATCTCTTGTCATTGTAAGTACATATGTATCATAAAGAACCGCCAACGAGGTACCCCTTGCACATGATACAGGAGCTATCCCATAATCAAAATGACAAGGCAAGCAGACAATGAGCATCTCAGCGATCTTTTTATTTGCTATTTGCATAGGTTTTTATTGAGGATGCTTCATAGAGTGCTCATTATGGTGATGCTGCAAGTTTCCACCATGATTAGGCATGGCTTAGGCTAGCGGCTCAGGCGTTTCTCTAACACACATACAAACTCCATGATCTTACAAGTTCCACTTTTATTTCACACCGCCGGGATCCAAAAGCAAAAGAACATAATATCAACGGGGTACAAAGTACAAGTGCAATGTTGAAAGCATTCCCCATGATACATGGTTCTTCTAATTTCAACTTATAAAGCGCAAGCATATACGCAACAAAGAAGGACCCAATGGTTCAAGTTTATTAAATGCAAGAAAGTAAAGTGTGCCATCAAGTTCGTGAGAGCTTTAATCACTAGTTTTCTCATAACAAGTTTGGAAGGTAGATAAAAGCATGAATATACTTGGAATAGCATAAGCTAGTAGGTAGGTATGGTGGACTCTTTGGAATAACTTGGTTTAAGGAGTTTGATGCATGAGTGGAATTCATACTTGGTTACGGAGGCTAGCAAAAGACTGGGAGCGACAAACTAAGAGAGCAATAATGGCCATAACCATCCAGAGCGACAAAACATCATTGCTCAAAGCATAAAGTGATATCACAAGTTAAAAACTAAAGGATCATCAAGGATATGGTGACTTGGGATTGTCATAACATGGTGTGAGCATGTGCCAAGTCAACCCAAATAAAGCATCAAAGGAGAATACGACAATACTATGCTTTAATATGCTAAAACAACGCATGATCCTTCCAAGGCACATTAAGCAATCTCAATTGTTTATAACATGTCATGCTACAGCAAAGAATACTAAGCATAAAGCCAAAACAATATCAAGCATGGCATGACAAAGCATAGGCCACAGTCAAAAACAAGCTCTCTTTACCACTTAAGCATGAACTTTCCTACTCTTTTCCAATCCAAACCAAACTATTTGAAAACCAATGTATGAAAGAGGGGGTCCAACCAATTTATTCATCAACCTAAACAAACCAAGCAAACGAAAAACCAAAATGAAGACAAAAAAGAAGATGCTCCAAGAACAACACAACTGTGCATGAAACAATAAAATGAAGCGTTTGGAAGAAACCTGGGATTTTTATTGATAAAGAAGGGGATGCCTTGGGCATCCCCAAGCTTTGACGCTTGTACTTCTTGGATATTTCTTGGGGTGACACGCGTGGCATCCCCAAGCTTGAGCTTTAGTCCATTCTTCATCTCATTACTTATTCCTTCCATACACCTGAAATTTTCCTTCATGGAAAACTTCACACAATCTTTATTAGCAACATTAGTGCACTCAAGATAATAAGTATTTGGGCTCAGTTTCAACACCAATAAAACTTCCATTAAAACACAAGCTACTGTAGCACTTCCTCAAAAAACTCAATTCCCCAAAAGAACTCAAAAAGGAACCAACCAAAAGCAAATGCAAATAATGGCAGAAATCTGTCAAAACAGACCAGCATGTAAAGACGAATTTTTTCGAAGACCTTCTATTGCTCAAATCAAAAAGTGTTGAACTAACGAAAGTTAGATAACAACCTGGCAGAATCACAAAAATTCACGCCTCAAAAGGACGTACAGAGATTTTACACGAATTTTTACGGTGAGACACATAAATCGGTTTCGGGACAGCAACTTTCCCAAGAATTACTTCTCTCTCATTAGAGGTTACTCTTGGCACAAAAGGCAAATAAAAAGGATAAGGAGCGGTTATTACAGAAGTAATAACTTCCAAGACTCATCTAAAACTTTTGGGTTATCTCCCAATAAGTACTTTCTTTAACGCCTTTAAGTTAGGCATGATAGTTTGAGATGATGATCACATAAGAAATATGAATTGAAGTAAAAGAGAGCATCAAGAAGCAAATTCAAAACACATTTAAGTCTAACCCACTTCCTATAAATAGGAATCTTGTAAAGAAACAAGTCATGAAATGTAACAACCTCGGACCCTATGCTCTAAGTTCGAGCCTAGATGGACCAAAAGTGGTTAAAATAGTACAGCGGGGGCCCAGGGGCCACCCACGTGTAGACCCGTCGGCCGTCCTAACCACTTTCAAGAATATCGGGACAAGAGCGAGCGGCGTAGGCAACAGGCGAAGAGATCAAATACATACACAAGTGAGTATGTATGCAAGCTACCTTACAACAGTTCTCAGAGCCATTCCATCTAAAAGAAATAGAAATATTGCAACGCCATACGGCAAGACCCAATTATCCTAGATAGTTATAATAGTGTAGGATAGCTCCTCATACATCAATCAACAGAGTATCAAGCGGAAGCGGGAAACAAGATCCAAGTACGGATAAGAAGCAACTCGGCATAAGATACCACATAAATAAGCACATCCCGCCCACAGATCTCGCGGAACCCCATCCCCGGAATCTCTACACCGAGTGATCGTTGCCAACATCATCTGTCTCCTCCACCCAGTATCCATCTTGTGAGTACACATGTTCATCTGAATCAAATAATTTATCGTGTGAGACCCTAGGCGTACTCAGCAAGTCTTTATGCCTCTAAAGGGGACATATACTTGGGGTGACGCAATTGTAGCACAAGATAATAACTATCAATCCTAGAGATACTCGCTAACCATCCGCCTAACCAATGATAGACGGATGTCCGTTTATTAGAAACAACAGTTATAACAGTATAAAGTAACAGATCCATCCTCCTTCTCGCTTACCAACAAGAAAGCGGACGAACAACCCATCCATTGGTAGTTTTATTAACCATTCCATGAGTATTGCACTATTTACTAGTTAGGTATTTAGTCAAATTAAAAGCGGTACTTTAGTTATACTTGTCTATGATCGAGAAACTGTGCTCCAAGTCGTCCATAACCGCGGACACGACTTTCAGAAAGATTTACCCTGCAGGGGTGCATAAATAGCAACACACACACGATCGACCTCGGAAAAACCAAATCAAAACCCAACGAGGCTTTCACGACAAAGCATTCACAGGATTCATAAAATATTTCAGGGGGCCACCCCACTAAGCTACCCGCAACGAAGTTGACCGGCTCCGGAACGGACCTAGGGTTTGTGTGGACGACGGTAAACGACTGGGAACCCGAAAGTGTGACTGGGCTTGTCGATACAGCGAAAGCGTGTCACGATCCAAAATAGTACAGGTGCTCCACGCACAATCTTAAATAAAGCAGTAAACCATGACATAAGTACAGGATAGTAATAAAGCCCCAAACTACTTTGTGGCCCCAAGAAATAAAGTGCGAATCAAGCTCATGCAAAGGAGGATTCATAGAGTCTCCCGTATATGGATAGTGCGAATAGTCAAGGAACAGGAATCAAGTACTCGGGGTCCTACGGGACACAAGTGAGCATGAAAAACCAAATAGCAGATATTGCTCACCGGTGCCTCTTTCATTAGTTATCCCATTACTACTCAGGTTAAGTTGTTTAGGTACCTCGTTATCCTTCAGACACTCACATACCCTACACATGCTGTTCTACGACTCGCATGGCTCAAACAACTCCTGTAGTAATGGCTCATGGGATTGAGAAACAGGCTCGGTGGGGTTTTAAAGTAAAGGCTATGCAGTACTTGGGATTCAATTTAATGCAATCGCGACTCCATGATGCAAGAATAAGGTAGAAGCAATAGGTACTATATGTATGCAAGCATGTGGTAGTGCTTTCCTGGCAGCTCAGTTGAAGCGAGTGGTGGATCTGGGTAGTACTCATGGGATTCCTGATATTTCCCCTGCTCAGCGTCTATTCGAAAGAAGAGCCAAACAAACAAGGGACAACATAAATAAAGTGTAGAAGCATATAAATAAAATGTGATAAGCAAACAAGCATGCCATGATGAATGATGCACAGGTTACATGGCAATAACATAGCATGGCAAGGGTGAGGTGTGGGGACAAGAATAAATCATTTTAATAAGTTTTTAGTCAAATTTTATTACCAAAACACTTGCTGTCCACTTAATATTTAGAAGATGCATGCTGCAAATCAAATCATGGAATGCATACACAGAACGGGCTCGTCGCGCTGATCGATTTAGACATATTATTTGTCAAATTTGGAGTTATAGAATTAAAGTTATTAATTAATTAAGAAAAGACATTTTTATTGCAATTAAACAACTTCGAAAATTTAAATTAGCCAAACATTATTTTGAATGTTAGATTTGAATTCCTCACATTTTTTTGATTCAAAAACATATATCATTTGTATTATTTGGATTTATTAATAAAAAGTTATTAATTTGGGGATTTAAAATCATATTAAACATTTCTGGAAAACATTTTTATTAAACCGAAAAGGTCTCAGACTTTTTGTACCCAGAAGCAGCTAGCCACAGCTACTGACGGGTGGGGCCACGCTGAGCTGGCGCAAACAACACGCGGCACACTTTTCTTACCGCTCGTCCAATCAGCCACAGCAGCTGACAAGCGGGGCCACGGCTGCCACGGGGCCACACGCGGGTGCGCCAGCGGGGGCCTGTCACGTGGGGGAGCCGCGGAGCGCGGGTTGAGGATAGGGTTTTCTCGGGTGCCTTTTTATAAAACTAACACAGAGCCTAACAGGTGGGCCTGGATGGAGCGCGGGTTGGGGAGAACAAAAAGGGCAGGGGGTATTCGCAAAATGGCCGCAACTACTGTTTTTTTCCTCCGTCTTTGTCTGACAAAACTGACGGATACCGCGCGGCGCGGCGAGGGATCGAACTCGCGACGCAGCTCGCACGCGTGGCGGCGGCTGCCGCTGGGGCTAGCAGGGGTTGGTGTTGGGTACCAGCTACGCGACTAGAAGACCCAACTACGTTGCAACGACGGGGAAGTAACTGTGGCCGCCGTGTACAAAGGGCGTTTGACGGAAAGATTAACGTGACCGGGAAGCCAAGAAGAACAGGGGCATGTCTAGGGGATCAGTGGCTCACCGCGGGGCTCTCGGTGGCGTTGGATCGGCTTGGTACGCAGGAGAGCGACGACGATGCTGGCGGACGGCGAGCCTAGGGTTTTCGTCGGCGTCGGCGGGGTGCAGCGGGTCCAGGCCTTCTCCTCCTCGACGCCGTGTACTAGCAGCCTCCTGGGGCTCTCCTCGGTCTTCCCCAACGCCTCACACCACGCCCGCCTCCTCCTAGCTTTTGTGGCGAGCCGGTGCCGACGGTGGCCGATCGGAGATGGAGAAGAGAGGGGTAGCGATAGGTGGGGAAGGAAGAGTGGTTGGGCAGGGCCCTGGCTGGATCTGGGCGACACCAGTCAGAGGAGGGGTAGATAAGAACAGGGCAGAGGGAGAGCACATGGGGGTCGGGGTGAAAAAGGTGGTGAGGACCTTTTCCTCCACCCTCTCTGCTCACGTGGGAGACCGGCTCGGGAGAAGGCTGGGGTAGCTGCAGCTGGGGCCAGAGGGAAAGAGAGGGGGCCTCGGGTGGGGTCTGCTTGGCAGCAAGGAAGAAGAACAGAGAGGGGCCTCGGGTATATGATGTCGAGCAAGGCTCGGCCTAGGGTTTAGGTTAGATGCAGATGGCTCAGCAAGAGGGTGGCCAGGGTGGTGGTGGCCAGGTTAGGAAGGTGCTGGCCTAGCTAGGAAGGTAGGGGTGGTTGAAGGAAATATGCCCTGAGAGGCAATAATAAAGTTGTTATTATGTATTCCTTGTATATGATAGATGTTTATTTTACATGCTATAATTGTATTGATAGGAAACATCAATACATGTGTGTTTAATAAACAAAATGGGTTCCTAGTTATGCCTCTCTTATAAACTAGCTTGTTGATTAATAAGATGATCAAGGTTTCCTGATCATGGACATTGGATGTTGTTAATAACAAGGTCACAGCATTTGTGAAATGATGTGATGAACATTCATCCGAAGTATAGCATTACGATCAAGTCATTATGTTTATATTGCTATAACATCATACAAAGTAGTCTTAGTCCTTAGACCATGAGATCATGTTAATTGCTAACACCGGAAGAGTATCTTGATAACATCAAACGTCACACTGTAACAGGGTGACCATAAAGGTGGGTTCAGTGCTATGAAGGTGTTATGTTGAGGCTCATGGATCAAGAGTGGAATTTGTCAACCCCGATGACGGATAGATATACTCTGGGCCCTCTCGGTGATATAACATTAAGATAGCTTGCAAGCAAGTGATGTGATCACTAGAATGTTATATCACGGGAACGAGAAAAGAGTGCATGTCGGTAACGAGATCAAACTAGGTATCTGGATACCGATGATCGAATCTCGGACATGTATTATATCATGAGACAAAGGGATTAAATTGCTGACGTTAAAGGTTCTCACGATCACAGAAGTCATCGTTGAATATGCAGGAATCAGTATGGATCTCTAGGTCCCGCTTCTGATTATTGATCTGAGAGGAGTCTCAATCATGTCTGTATTATTCGCGAACCGTAGGGTGACACACTTAAGGGTTGCCGGACACCATTTAGGAGCACATATGTTCCAGACAAGAGGTTTGCAAAGCGTAGGAAATGTTTCGATAAAAACCGGAATTGTTTCAGGTGAAATTGCAGAAAGTGGTTCTGCATGTGATATTGAAATGTTGCAAGGGGTTTTATGTGAATGTTTGTTAATTAAAGTAATTAACAAAATTCTGAATAAAATAAATAAAAGAGTTTTATTAACTGAGAGTTGCATTTAATTTGGTGGAAATTAAATACATGTGAGTGGGATTTTGGGTGGAGGCCATGTTTATGTGAGTGGAGGTTCACCACATGAATGAAGGAGGGGAGGAGTCCCCCCCCCTCATGCGCCGGCTATGGGAGGGGAGGGGTCTCCCCCTCCTATATAAAGCCCCCCTCTCCCCTCTCACAAATCACACCTCCTCGTGAAGGATCTCTCTCCCCCTCTAGATATTCCCCCATGGTCTTGGATTAGCGAGATACATGTTCCCGGTGGCCTTGCGTCTGGAAGGAGTTGCTGCTTCCGCTGATTCGCTGGAGCGAGGAGGTGGAGGTTGTCCGGTGGCTTGAACGTGTGTGCGAGGACGGATGCGCTGCTGATTTGCGGCGCTCGGACTTCCACACGATCTTGAGATCGGCAAGCGTACGACTACATCAACCACGAGTTCCTACTCGTTAACAAAACTCGTTGTCTTCGAGGGTAAGTTCTCCAAGGATGTATGTCCACTCGTTGCTCTGTATCTAGTAGATAGATCTTGGCGTATAGTTTTCTTCGTAGGAAATTTTTTGTTTTCTATGCTGCGGACCCAACAGTGGTATCAGAGCCTGATCTATGCGTAGGTGCTTTGCACGGGTAGTACACATATGTTTATATGTGGGCGATGATGATCATGTTATTGCATCTTCTATGTACTTTGGATATTGGTGGCATAGTGGGATGAAGCGGCCCGGACCAACCTTACATGTCATCGTACATGAGACCGGTTCCACGACTAACATGAAACTAATTTTGCATAAGTGGCTGGCGGGTGTATGTCTCTCCTACTATAGTCAATATCTGATTTACAACGAGTTTATAATAACTTGGTTATCCTCGTTGTGGTTCATGTTCGTAGGTAAGACCGGTTCTATCTCCGAAAGCCCTAAGCCACGTAAAACTTGCAATTGATAAATTAGAGGCGTCTAGTTTAGATCGTTGCTGGGCTAGTGTCTTGATATGGTATTGTTGTAAGTAGATGTATGATAGATACTCTTACAACTCACTTAACATGTAAGTTCCATAGACCTTGGCCTTACACATAAAGGAATGATAGAGATCATACCACGATGCAAATGATAGAGATCAAATGCATGGACCATATCACCTCACTTCACACATTAGATGTTAGCATCTTATATTGCTAGTTTGGCGCTTTTGGTAGCATTATAAGATGATCCCTCATTTAGATATCAAGATAAAATGTGTTCTTCCTTAAGTATGCACCGTTTTGTGGATCGTGTTTTGAGGCATCACGTGATGATCGGGTGTTCTCGACTCTACGCTTTCATACAACGGGTTTAAGACATTTTTAAACACGCGAATACTAAGGTTCTTACTTGACGAGCCTAGCATGTACAGACATGGCCTCAGAACACGGACCGAAAGGTTAAGCATGAGTCATATAGTTGATATGATGCCTATATAGATACTCGCCTTTGAAGCTACACCGACTCACGTGATGATCGGACTTGGTGTAGTGGATTTGGTTCATGTAATCACCAAAAGGACACGAGGGATGTCGTTTTTGAGTGGGAGTTCATTAGTAATTTGGATTAGCTGAACTCAATCTATCATAAACTTAGTCTAAATATATTTTACAAATTCTGTTGTAGATGGCACCACCTGCTTTTAATTTCAATGTGTTCATGGAGAAAGAGAAGCTTGCTGCGAATGGTAGCAACTTCACCAACTGGGCTATGAATTTGAGGATTCTCCTCACTGCTGCACAAAAGCAATATGTGCTAGAGGCGCCGCTAGGCCCCCCACCAGCTCCTGATGCCCCTGACGAGGAAAAGAACGTCTATATAACTCGTCAGGAGGACCACAACTTAGTTCATTGCGGCATACTGTATGGGCTAGAGCCAGAACTTCGAAAACGTTTCGAAAATGGCAATGCCTTTGATACCATGGGAGAATTGAAAATGATTTTCGATACCCATACTGCCGTAGAGAGTTATAATGCTTCTGAAAAGTTCTTTAGCTACATGATGGAAGAGAACAACTCCGTTAGTGAGCACGTACTCAAAATGTCTGGGTACGCCGATAAGCTTGTGTCCTTGGGAATAACGATTCCCAATGACTTAGGCATACATCGTGTTCTCCAATCTCTGCCACCTAGCTACAAGAGCTTCGTGATGAACTATAATATGCAGGACATGAAGAAGTCTCTTCCCGAGCTTCTGTCAATGCTTAAGACTGCAGAAGTGGAGATTAGGAAAGAACATCAAGTGTTGATGATCAATAAGACCACCGGTTTCAAGAAGGACAAGAAAGGCAAGCAGAAGGGAAAGAAGGGCGGCAAATCTGTTGCCGCGCCTGAAAAGAAACCCCGAGCTGGCCCTAAGTCTGACACCGAGTGCTACTATTGCAAGGGGACTAGCCATTGGAAGCGCAACTGCCCCAAGTATTTGGCGGACAAGAAGGCCGGCAAGGCAAACAAAGGTATATGTGATATACATGTTATTGATGTGTACTTGACTAGTACTCGCAGTAGCACCTGGGTATTTGATACGGGGTCAGTTGCTAATATATGTAACTCGGTTCAGGGGCTGCGGAACAAGCGACAACTAGCAAGGGATGAGGTCACGATGCGGGTCGGCAATGGATCAAGAGTTGATGTGATCGCCGTCGGAACGCTGCCTCTCCATATGCCGTCGGGATTAGTCATAAACCTGAATAATTGTTATTTGGTGCCTGCACTGAGCATGAACATTGTATCCAGATCATGTTTGATGCAAAGTGGTTATTCGTTTAAGTCTGAAAACAATGGTTGTTCGATTTATATGAATAATATCTTTTATGGTCATGCACCTATGTTGAATGGTTTATTTCTGTTGGATCTCGATAGTAGTATTACGCATATTCATAATGTTGATGCTAAAAGGATTAAACACTATAATGATATATCTGCATATATGTGGCACTGTCGTCTAGGTCATATTGGCGTTAAACGCATGAAGAAACTCCATTCTGATGGACTTTTGGAATCACTTGATTTTGAATCATTTGATACATGTGAGCCATGCCTTATGGGCAAGATGACTAGAACGCCGTTTTCCGGTTCAATGGAACAGGCGACAGATTTATTGGAAATCATACATACTGATGTGTGTGGACCAATGAGTGTGTCGGCGTGAGGTGGATATCGTTATTTTGTTACTTTCACGGATGATTTGAGTAGATACGGGTATATCTATTTGATGAAACATAAGTCTGAAACCTTTGAAAAGTTCAAAGAATTTCAGAATGAGGTTGAAAATCATCATAACAGAAAGAACAAATTTCTGCGGTCCGACCGTGGAGGAGAGTATCTTAGTTACGAGTTTAGCACACATATGAAAGACTATGGAATAGTTTCACAACTCACGCCTGCCGGAACATCACAACGTAATGGTGTGTCAGAACGTCGTAATCGTACTTTATTGGATATGGTTCGATCTATGATGTCTCTGACTGACTTTCCAGTGTCATTTTGGGGTTATGCACTGGAAACCGCTGCATTCACTTTAAATAGGGCACCATCTAAATCCGTTGAAAAGACACCGTACGAATTATGGTTTGGAAACAAACCTAAGCTGTCATTTCTTAAAGTTTGGGGATGCGATGTTTATGTGAAGAAACTTCAACCGGATAAACTCGAACCCAAAGCGGAAAAATGCGTCTTCATAGGATACCCTAAGGAAACGATTGGGTATACCTTCTATCACAGATCCGAGGGCAAGGTCTTTGTTGCCAAGAATGGATCCTTTCTTGAGAAGGAGTTTCTCGCGAAAGGTGTGAGTAGTCGGAAGGTAGAACTCGAAGAGGTTATTGAACCTTCTCTTCATGAAATGGCGAGTAGCACGGCACCGGAAGTTGTTTTGGAGTTGACTTCACCTAACGAAGAGAGAGCTAATGATATTGATCATGAAACTCCGAAAGAGGACACTACCGAACCTCGCAGGTCAAGCAGGACACGTGCAGCTCCTGAACTGTACGACAATCCTGTTATGAATTTCATGATTGATGAAATAGATGACCCTGCGACATATGAAGAAGCGATGATGAGCCCTGATTCCAACAAATGGCTAGAAGCCATGAAATCCGAGATGGAATCCATGTACGAAAACCAGGTTTGGACCTTGGTGGACTTACCTCACGATCGAAAGGCCGTTGAGAATAAATGGATTTTCAAAAGAAAAACTGATGCTGATGGTAATGTAACCATCTATAAGGCTCGACTTGTCGCAAAGGGGTTTCGACAAATTCAAGGAGTTGACTACGATGAGACATTCTCTCCCGTAGCGATGCTTAAGTCGGTTAGGATTATGTTAGCAATTGTTGCATATTTCGATTATGAAATATGGCAGATGGATGTCAAAACTGCGTTCCTCAATGGTAATATTGAAGAAGAGTTGTATATGATACAACCTAAGGGTTTTGTCGATCCTAAGGATGCTGATAAGGTGTGCAAACTTCAGCGATCCATCTATGGACTGAAGCAAGCATCCCGGAGTTGGAATCTACGCTTTGATGAGGTGATCAAAGAGTTTGGATTTGTCCAAACTTATGGAGAGGCTTGTATTTACAAGAAAGTGAGTGGGAGCAATGTGGCATTTCTGATATTATATGTGGATGACATATTATTGATTGGAAATGATATAGATCTTTTAAACAATGTTTAAAGTTATCTAAACAGCAAATTTTCGATGAAGGACCTTGGTGAAGCTTCATATATATTAGGCATTAAAATCTATAGAAATAGATCAAGACGCCTAATTGGGTTATCGCAGAGTACATACCTAGATAAGATATTAAAGAAGTTTAATATGGGCGGAAGTAAGAAGGGGTACTTACCTATGCTGCAAGGCAAGACATTGAGTAAGACTCAAAGTCCGGCTACGGCGGAAGAAAGAGAGATAATGGATAAGATCCCCTATGCCTCAGCCATAGGCTCTATAATGTATGCCATGCTATGTACAAGACCGGATGTGGCACATGCTATTAGTTTGACTAGTAGGTACCAATCTGATCCAGGTTCGGAACACTGGATAGCGGTCAAGAATATCCTTAAGTACTTGAGAAGAACTAAGGATATGTTTCTTGTATACGGAGGTGAAGAAGAGCTAGTCGCTAAGTGTTATGTCGATGCTAGCTTTGACACTGATTCGGATGACTCTAAGTCTCAATCCGGATACGTATTTCTCTTGAACGGAGCAGCAGTTAGTTGGAGGAGCTCCAAACAACCTGTGGTAGCTGGATCAACGACGGAGGCGGAATATGTTGCTGCTTCAGAAGCGGCACAGGAAGCGGTTTGGATGAAGGAGTTCATAACTGAACTAGGTGTGGTTCCTAGTGCGTTGGACCCAATGGTGATCTATTGTGACAACAATGGATCCATAGCCAACGCCAAGGAACCAAGGTCTCACAAGAATTCCAAGCATATTAAGCGCCGGTTTCACTCCATCCGCGAGCATGTCAAGGATGGAGATATAAAGATTTGTAAAGTGCACACGGACCTGAATGTAGCAGATCCGTTGACCAAAGTACTCCCTAGGGCAAAACATTATCAACACCAGAACTCCATGGGTGTTAGATTTATCACTATGTAAACTAGATTATTGTCTCTAGTGCAAGTGGGAGACTGAAGGAAATATGCCCTGAGAGGCAATACTAAAGTTGTTATTATGTATTCCTTGTATATGATAGATGTTTATTTTACATGCTATAATTGTATTGATAGGAAACATCAATACATGTGTGATTAATAAACAAAAAGGGTTCCTAGTTATGCCTCTCTTATAAACTAGCTTGTTGATTAATAAGATGATCAAGGTTTCCTGATCATGGACATTGGCTGTTGTTAATAACAAGGTCACAGCATTTGTGAAATGATGTGATGAACATTCATTCGAAGTATAGCATTATGATCAAGTCATTATGTTTATATTGCTATAACATCATACAAAGTAGTCTTAGTCCTTAGACCATGAGATCATGTTAATTGCTAACACCGGAAGAGTATCTTGATAACATCAAACGTCACACCGTAACAAGGTGACCATAAAGGTGGGTTTAGTGCTATGAAGGTGTTATGTTGAGGCTCATGGATCAAGAGTGGAATTTGTCAATCCCGATGACGGATAGATATACTCTGGGCCCTCTCGGTGATATCACATTAAGATAGCTTGCAAGCAAGTGATGTGATCACTAGAATGTTATATCACGGGAACGAGAAAAGAGTGCATGTCGGTAAGGAGATCAAACTAGGTATTTGGATACCGATGATCGAATCTCGGACATGTATTATATCATGAGACAAAGGGATTAAATTGCTGACGTTAAAGGTTCTCACGATCACAGAAGTCATTGTTGAATATGCAGGAGTCAGTATGGATCTCCAGGTCCCGCTTCTGATTATTGATCCGAGAGGAGTCTCAATCATGTCTGTATTATTCGCGAACCGTAGGGTGACACACTTAAGGGTTGCCGGACACCATTTAGGAGCACATATGTTCCAGACAAAAGGTTTGCAAAGCGCAGGAATTGTTTCGATAGAAACCGGAATTGTTTCGGGTGAAATTGCAGAAAGTGGTTCTGCATGTGATATTGAAATGTTGCAGGGGGTTTTATGTGAATGTTTGTTAATTAAAGTAATTAACAAAATTCTGAATAAAATAAATAAAAGAGTTTTATTAATTGAGAGTTGCATTTAATTTGGTGGAAATTAAATACATGTGAGTGGGATTTTGGGTGGAGGCCATGTTTATGTGAGTGGAGGTTCACCACATGAATGAAGGAGGGGAGGAGTCCCCCCCCCTCATACGCCGGCTATGGGAGGGAGGGGTCTCCCTCTCTCCTATATAAATCCCCCCTCTCCCCTCTCACAAATCACACCTCCTCGTGAAGGATCTCTCTCCCCCTCTAGATATTCCCCCATGGTCTCAGATTAGCGAGATACATGTTCCCAGTGGCCTTGCGTCCGGAAGGAGTTGCTGCTTCCGCTGATTCGCTGGAGCGAGGAGGTGGAGGTTGTCCGGTGGCTTGAACGTGTGTGCGAGGACGGATGCGCTGCTGATTTGCGGCGCTCGGACTTCCACACGATCTTGAGATCGGCAAGCGTACGACTACATCAACCACGAGTTCCTACTCGTTAACAAAACTCGTTGTCTTCGAGGGTAAGTTCTCCATGGATGTGTGTCCACCCGTTGCTCTGTATCTAGTAGATAGATCTTGGCGTATAGTTCTCTTCGTAGGAATTTTTTTGTTTTCTATGGTGCGGACCCAACAGTGGTGAGGTGAGTGTGTAGGTGATTAGGTCTAGTTTAGGGTTTTGAGTTAGATAGAGAGAGAGAGAGAGATGGTTCGGCCAAGCTAGAAAACAAAAGAGGGTTTATACTAGGATTAGTTGTGATGCAAGAAGAATTAAGGAGAGTTTTTAGTGTGGAAGGTTTATTCAAGATTTAACACAAGCTTTCAAAGAGTTCCAAAAACCAAAAGTCTCACATAAACAACTAGAAGAAGAAGAATATGTGGAATGGATATGTTGCATGGGATGTGGAGGTTTTGGAGGTGAGGTAGGAGGAGGGTTAGAGGATGGTTACAAATTAAAGAAGAGAGGGAGAGAAAAATAAATTGGACCATGGGAAAATACCCATGCCTCACTCCAAACCGAAATAAAACCAAAGAAAAAGAAAAGAAGATGATCTTGCATGGCCCATGCATAATTAGTAAATGCCATATTTATTATTGTGAAAACAATTGTAATGACCATGGCATTTGTCAACACATGCACCCCAAAAATATGGAATTAAGGCCAAGAAAAAAGAAAAGAGTTGTGTCCCAAGTAGAATGGATGGAAAATGCCCATATTTGAATATAATGTGGGCATGCTAGTGTGTATGTCCCACTAGGTAAGTATATAGCCACAATCATATTCATACATGATCAAATACTCCAAACCAAACCATATGGAAGCTAGACAAGAAAAATACTCCCATAACATGCAAAGGTGGCCATGTGGCTCTCCACATATCAACATTGTGAAAACAACATGATGCATATATGGGAGCATGTGGAAGTAGAAGTGGATCCATCCCAACCCACATGAGCTAGAGGTAAATCCAAATAGAATGCAAAGCTCACATAGTAGGGTGGTGGAATAATGGGGTGGTGACAAGAAAAGGTGGTGGAGTTAAGATAAAAGATATGCCCCCAACTCAACTTGGGCATCAAGCATTTATCAAGAACCAAATACAATATATCAAGAGGCAAATACAATTAATAATGCATATGAGATAAGAACCAAAAGGAAAAGGATTTGATATGATGCTCAAATGCAAGGTGGCATGATGACATGAGCATGATATAATTATGATGCAACAATTATATGTAGGAAGTAGCATTTTATTATTAGACCATGTAGCATTACAGCTGTTAGACAGATGGGATGCTACAACTCTCCCCCACTAAACAGGAATCTCACCCCGAGATTCTAGGAAGAAGAAGAAGACACGAAGAGGGTAGGATACTTGGCACGGAGCTCATCCTCGCGTTCCCAAGTGGCGTCATCAACGGAATGGTGTGACCACTGCACCTTGCAGAACTTGATTGACTTGTTGCGAGTCTTTCTTTCTGCGACTTCTAGGATTTTTGTGGGGTGTTCTTGATAAGACAGGTCTTCTTGGAGATTGATGAGCTCATGGTCCACGGTCCTGCCGGGATCCTTGAAGCACTTCTTGAGTTGAGAGATATGGAAAACATCATGGACCTTGAGTTTTTCAGGGAGCTCAAGAGCATAAGCGACTTCTCCTCTTCTTCCACGAACTTTGAAAGGACCGATGTATCTAGGAGCCAGCTTTCCTTTGATACCATACCGGTGCGTGCCTCTCATGGGAGTGACACGAAGGTAAACGAGATCACCAGGGACATACTCCATGTCCGTGTGCTTTCTGTCATAGTTGCTCTTCTGGCGACTTTGAGCAACCTTCAGGTTTTCAAGAATGATGTGAACCTTTTCCTCCGCTTGAGTTACAATGTCGAGGCCAAACAATGTTCTTTCACCTGCGCTCGACCAACCAATCGGAGTTCTACATTTGCGGCCATAGAGAACCTCAAATGGTGCCATCTTTAGACTTTTCTGGAAGCTGTTGTTGTAAGAGAATTCAGCATAAGGAAGGCATTCTTCCTACTTCATGCCGAAAGAGATGACGCAAGCACGGAGCATATCTTCCAGAATCTGATTGATCCTTTCAACTTGTCCTTGCGACTAAGGGTGGTAGGTAGTGCTGAAGTTCAAATTTGTTCCCAAAGCATTTTGGAAACTTCCCCAAAACTTGGAAGTGAAGATGCTTCCACGGTTTGAGCTGATCTCAAGAGGAACCCCATACAGAGAGACAATTATGTCGATATAGAGCTCAGCCAACTGAATTGCAGAAATTGTTTCTTTGACGGGAAAGAAGTGAGCCACTTTAGAAAGCCTGTCGATGACAACAAAGATTGCATTGTTGCCCTTCTGCGACCTTGTAAAACCAGTTATGAAGTCCATCTCAACTTTCTCCCATTTCCATTCCGGAGGCTTCAATGGCTGTAGAAGATCGGAAGGTTTCTGATTGACAGCTTTAACTCTGCGGCAGACATCACACTCCGAGACATACTTGGCACAATCTTGTTTCAACCCAGGCCACCAATATTGTGTTTTCAAGTCCATGTACATCTTAGTGCTGCCAGGGTGGATAGAAAGAACAGAATCATGAGCTTCTTTAAGAACTTGCTCTCTCAAACCCAGATACTTCGGAACGAACATCCGGTGCTCAAAGAATAGAGTGCCTTGGTCGTCAAGGCGGAAAGGTTCATACTTCGGAAGCTGAATCTTGGAGATGATGTTTTTAGTGTAAGGATCGCCAAGTTGAATGGAGCGAACTTTTTCTTCCAAGAGAGGTGTTGCCAGAAGGTTCAGAAGATACCCTTGATCTACAATTTCAAGGTTGAGCTGGCGGAATTCCTCGCACAAGAGAGGTTGTTGTTCTTCCACCATGAGATTGTTGACATAAACTTTTCGGCTGAGAGCATCGGCCATCACATTAGCTTTGCCAGGAGTGTAGTTGATGGTCAAATCGAAATCATTAATTGCTTCAATCCACCTCCTCTAACGAAGGTTGAGATCAGGTTGTGTGAAGATATATTTCAGACTCTTGTGATCAGAGAAGATCTCACAACGGTTGCCAAGCAAGTAGTGCCTCCATACTTTCAAAGCAAAGACAACTGCTACGAGTTCGAGGTCATGTGTGGGATAGTTGATCTCATGCGTCTTCAACTGTCGAGAGGCATAAGTAACAACTTGCTTTTCTTGCATGAGGACCGCACCCAATCCTTGCAAAGAGGCGTCACAAAATATCTGGAAAGGCTTTGATGTATCTGGAGGAATCAAAACTGGTGTGGAAGTGAGCTTCTCTTTGAGTGTTTCAAAGCTAGCTTGACATGCAGGAGACCAAAGGTATTTCTTGCCTTTCTTGAGGAGATCGGTAAGAGGTTTTGCAATCTTCGAGAAGTTCTGAACGAAGCGATGGCAGTAACTAGGCAAACCAAGGAAACTCCGGACTTCTTTGACATTTTTGGGTGGAAGCCACTCAACAATTGTCCGAACAGTTTCTGGGTTGACGGCAATGCCCTTGGCAGAGATGACGTGACCCAGATAGGTGACTTCAGGCAGCCAGAATTCACACTTGGAGAACTTTGCATACAGGCGATTCTCACGAAGCTTGTTTAGGACACACCGAAGGTGTTCTTCATGTTCTTCTTTTGACTTAGAATAGACTAGAATGTCATCCAGAGAGACCACGACAAACTTATCAAGATACTCCATGAAAACCGAGTTCATAAGCCTCGAGAAGGTGGCAGGTGCGTTGGTGAGACCGAAAGACATGACCGTGTACTCGTACAGGCCATAGCGGGTGGTGAAAGCTGTTTTGGGAACATCTTCCTTGCGAATCTTGATTCGATGATATCCACTTCTCAAGTCAAGCTTAGAGAATACCACAACTCCAGCTAGCTGATTGAAGAGATCGTTAATCCTCAGAAGGGGATATTTATTCTTGATGGTTTTAGCATTGAGAGCCCGATAGTCAACACAAAGTCTATTAGTCTTGTCTCGCTTCTTCACAAAGATGGTTGGGCTACCCCAAGAAGAAGTACTGTGCTGAATGAAACCCAACTTCTCTTGTTCATCAAGCTGACATTTGAGTTCAGCCAACTCAGAAGGACCCATTTTATAAGGCCGCTTGGAGATAGGAGCGGTACCAGGTTCAAGCTCAATCACAAACTCGACCTCTCGGTTAGGAGGCATACCTGGTAACTCTTCAGGAAAAACATCTGGGAACTCACGAACTACCGGAACACTCTGAATAGCATCCATAGCATCATCATTCAGAGCCGCCAAAGAGAAAAGCTGAATTGTAGGAGTAAGACTTGGAGAATAGACTATATGGCCTTCAGGAATTTTCAGAGAAACCGAGCGTTCAGCACAATCAATCACAGCTGCATTTGCTGTCAACCAATCCATGCCCAAGATAACATCAATGTCAGAATTGCCCAGAATAATTAAGGAAGCCGGAAACAAAGAGCCACCAATCTCAATTTGATTGCCATGGCTGATATGAGCAGCCCTCATGTTTGACCCAGGAGATTGTACCACGAGACGATGCAATAGAGGACCCATAGCTAGATCATGCTCATGAGCAAACTTGTGAGAAACAAAAGAATGCGAAGCACCAGAATCAAACAAAACTCGTGCAGGGACTGAGTTAACGGGAAGCGTACCCATCACAACTCTAGGTGCATGTTCAGCTTGAGCGACGTTGACACAGTTGGCACGAGCAACAGTGGACCCGGGCTTGGTGTTGATGTTGAGAGCCCAAGGTGGAGGTGCACGAACCATAGAAGAACTTGCCGCAGGTCTTGGAGGTGGTGGAGGAAGAACTTTGTTGTTCATTGGACAACTCCAGTGTTGATGCCCAGTGTTTCCACAAGTGTAGCAAGCACCAGGTGGACGTGGAGCAGCAAAGCCAGGGACTCCGCGAGGCGCTCCAGGGTAGTTGTGGTTGTTGCCCCTAGGAGCCGCGGTGAAGGAGTTTGGTGGCCTTGCCACGTAGCTTGAAGTCTTGGTGGAGCCGGGAGCGGCGATGCGGTATTAGGAACCCACACGCGGCGCTTAGAAGGAGTTGTCATAGCTAAAGAGCTTGCTGCGTCACGGCTGTGTTTCTTGGACTCCTCGAACACTTGCCTACTTGCTTCTTCCTGTAGAGTTGTATGTTGGAGTTCCAGAAAAGACCCTGGCCTTGCATGAGTGATTGCATATTTAATAGATGCATTGAGCCCTTGCCTGAACCTCTTTTGCTTCTTCTTGTCATCAGAAATCTCATCAACACCATACCGAGAAAGATTCATGAAGTTTCTGATATAGGTATTGACATTGTCATTGCCCTCCTTGAGGTTGAGAAACACTTCCTTCATCCTTTCCATGACAATTTCTGACAGATATTGCTCTTTGAAAGCCCCAGTGAACTGCTCCCAAGTAGGCTGAAAACCAGAGTGGTTTGCCTTCAGGTAATTCTCCCACCATAGAGCTGCGTCTCCCTTCAGAAGGTGAGTGGCACATTTTACCCATTCTTGCTCAGGAACATCAGCAGTCATCAGCAATCTTGACATCTCACGCAGCCAATCATCAGCATCTAGTGGTTGATCAGACACCTCAAAGTGGCGCGGGTTAAACTTCAGAAAGCTCTTGATGTCTCCTCGCTTGGGAGGTGGAGGTAGCGGAACAAACTCATTCCTCCTGACACTTTCTTCAAAGCGTTGCTGGTTCTGTTGCATTGTTCCCAAGGCATTAGCAATGCTTGCCAACGCAGCCCCCAGTTCAGGTGGTATGTCCTCCTCAGAACAGCGTGGTGGTGCCATCCTGTGATTGATATAAAACACAAGTCAGTACCATAATGGAGAATAATAATAATCCAAGATAGTACCAAAATGGAATTAACCAAGATTAAGGATACAGATTACTAAGATGATATTAAAATATCAACAAAGTTCAAACCACCTAGAAGATATTAAGCATATCACACACGACTGAACAAGGAGTGTGGTACACAAAACTATCAAAGAAAAATTTTCCGCAAATTTCGGCATTAAAATACCACTATATGCGCAAAACCACTTAACGAATCAAGATTAGTAACTCTACCAATTCAATATAAATGAGCGAATGATAAAAGTAGTGGTATGGTCGCGGCTCCATCCCGCACTCAAATCATTACTCCGCACATGAATAAGTAAAACACATATCCCAACTTCCTTCTTAATATGAACCTAAAGATTAGCAACTACGGAAACAAACACACCTAACAAGATAGCGTCGGATAACAAAGAGTAAGACAGATTGCGTCGGTATACAACGAATCGGATAGATCGCGTCGGTTTACAAAAGCCTATCGGTATGGAATGTACCAACAGTTGATAACCAAAAGGTAGATAGCGACAACAAATTGGATGCAACAGATAGACAAGGAATTACACACACACACACTCACACAACCAATGGTACTACGGAACCCCGAACACGTGAATCCTAGTTTGAATTTTAGAAGAGGATTGAAAATGTTACACTTTCTTACCAGAAAAGGGTGGGTGGGTGGGTAAGAAGAAAAATGGAAGCAGTCCTACTCTCACGTTTTTTTTCCTAGTATACATAACTACCAAAATACTTGCTAAACTGACAACGACCATTTGGCTGAGACCCTAAAGGGCGGGATGGCTCTGATACCAATTGTAACAACCTCGGACCCTACGCTCTAAGTTCGAGCCTGGATGGACCAAAAGTGGTTAAAATAGTACATCGGGGGCCACCCACGTGTAGACCCGTCGGCCCTCGTAACCACTTTCAAGAACATCGGGACAAGAGCGAGCGGCGTAGGCAACAGGCGAAGAGATCAAATACATACACAAGTGAGTATGTATGCAAGCTACCTTACAACAGTTCTCAGAGCCATTCCATCTAAAAGAAATAGAAATATTGCAACGCTATACGGCAAGACCCAATTATCCTAGATAGTTATAATAGTGTAGGATAGCTCCTCATACATCAATCAGCAGAGTATCAAGCGGAAGCGGGAAACAAGATCTGAGTACGGATAAGAAGCAAATCGGCATAAGATGCCACATAAATAAGCACATCCTGCCCACAGATCTCGCGGAACCCCATCCCAGGAATCTCTACACTGAGTGATCGTTGCCAACATCATCTGTCTCCTCCACCCAGTATCCATCTTGCGAGTACACCTGTTCATCTGAATCAAACAATTTATCGTGTGAGACCCTAGGGGTACTCAGCAAGTCTTTATGCCTCTAAAGGGGACATATACCTGGGGTGACGCAATTGTAGCAAAAGATAATAACTATCAATCCTAGAGATACTCGCTAACCATCCGCCTAACCAATGATAGACGGATGTCCGTTTATTAGAAACAACAGTTATAACAGTATAAAGTAATAGATCCATCCTCCTTCTCGCTTACCAACAAGAAAGCGGACGAACAACCCATCCATTGGTAGTTTTATTAACCATTCCATGAGTATTGCACTATTTACTAGTTAGGTATTTAGTCAAATTAAAAGCGGTACTTTAGTTATACTTGTCTATGATCGAGAAACTGTGCTCCAAGTCATCCATAACCGCGGACACGGCTTTCAGAAAGATTTACCCTGCAGGGGTGCATAAATAGCAACACACACACGATCGACCTCGGAAAAACCAAATCAAAACCCAACGAGGCTTTCACGACAAAGCATTCACAGGATTCATAAAATATTTCAGGGGGCCACCCCACTAAGCTACCCGCAACGAAGTTGGCCGGCTCCGAAACGGACCTAGGGTTTGTGTGGACGGCGGTAAACGACTGGGAACCCGAAAGTGTGACTGGGCTTGTCGATACAGCGAAAACGTGTCACGATCCAAAATAGTACAGATGCTCCACGCACAATCTTAAATAAAGCAGTAAACCATGGCATAAGTACAGGATAGTAATAAAGCCCCAAACTACTTTGTGGCCCCAAGAAATAAAGTGCGAATCAAGCTCATGCAAAGGGGGATTCATAGAGTCTCCCGTATGTGGATAGTGCGAATAGTCAAGGAATAGGAATCAAGTACTCGGGGTCCTACGGGACACAAGTGAGCATGAAAAACCAAATAGCAGATATTGCTCACCGGTGCCTCTTTCATTAGTTATCCCATTACTACTCAGGTTAAGTTGTTTAGGTACCTCGTTATCCTTCAGACACTCACATACCCTACACATGCTGTTCTACGACTCGCATGGCTCAAACAACTCCTGTAGTAATGGCTCATGGGATTGAGGAACAGGCTCGGTGGGGTTTAAAAGTAAAGGCTATGCAGTACTTGGGATTCAATTTAATGCAATCGCGACTCCATGATGCAAGAATAAGGTAGAAGCAATAGGTACTATATGTATGCAAGCATGTGGTAGTGCTTGCCTGGCAGCTCAGTTGAAGCGAGAGGTGGATCTGGGTAGTACTCCTGGGATTCCTGATATTTCCCCTGCTCGGCGTCTATTCGAAAGAAGAGCCAAACAAACAAGGGCCAACATAAATAAAGTGCACAAGCATATAAATAAAATGCGATAAGCAAACAAGCATGCCATGATGAATGATGCACAGGTTACATGGCAATAACATAGCATGGCAAGGGTGAGGTGTGGGGACAAGAATAAATCATTTTAATAAGTTTTTAGTCAAATTTTATTACCAAAATACTTGCTGTCCACTTAATATTTAGATGATGCATGCTGCAAATCAAATCATGGAATGCATAAATAGAACGGGCTTGTCGCGCTGATCGATTCAGACATATTATTTGTCAAATTTGGAGTTATAGAATTAAAGTTATTAATTAATTAAGAAAAGGCATTTTATTGCAATTAAACAATTTCGAAAATTTAAATTAGCCAAACATTATTTTTAATGGCAGATTTGAATTCCTCACATTTTTCTGATTCAAAAATATATATCATTTGTATTATTTAGATTTATTAATAAAATTTTATTAATTTCTGGATTTAAAATCATATTAAACATTTCTGGAAAACATTTTTATTAAACCGAAAAGGTCTCAGACTTTTTGTACCCAGAAGCAGCTAGCCACAACCACTGACGGGTGGGGCCACGCTGAGCTGGTGCAAACAACACGCAGCACACTTTTCTTACCGCTCGTCCAGTCAGCCACAGCAGCTGACAAGCGGGGCCACGGCTGCCACGGGGCCACACGCGGGCGCGCCAGCGGGGGCCTGCCACGTGGGGGGCCGGGGAGCGCGGGTTGAGGACAGGGTTTTCTCGGGTGCCTTTTTATAAAACTGACACAGAGCCTGACAGGTGGGCCTGGATGGAGTGCGGGTTGGGGAGAACAAAAAGGGCAGGGGGTATTCGCAAAATAGCCACAGCTACTGTTTTTCTTCCTCCGTCTTTGTCTGACGAAACTGACGGACAGCGTGCGGCGCGGCGGGGAATCGAACTCGCGACGCGGCTCGCGCGCGCGGCGGCGGCTGCCGATGGGGCTAGCAGGGGTTGGTGTTGGGTACCAGCTACGCGACTAGAAGACCCAACTGCGTTGCAACGGCGGAGAAGTAACTGCGGCCACCGTGCACAGAGGGCGTTCGACGGAAAGATTAATGCGACCGGGAAGCCAAGTAGAATAGGGGCATGTCTAGGGGGATCAGTGGCTCACCGCAGGGCTCTCGGTGGCGTTGGATCGGCTTGGTACGCAGGAGAGCGACGACGATGCTGGCGGACGGCGAGCCTAGGGTTTTCATCGACGTCTTTGGGGTGCAGCGGGTCCAGGCCTTCTCCTCCTCGATGTCGTGTACTAACAACCTCCTAGGGCTCTCCTCGGTCTTCCCCAATGCCTCACACCACGCCCGCCTCCTCCCAGCTTCAGTGGCGAGCCGGTGCCGACGGTGGCCGATCGGAGATGGAGAAGAGAGGGGTAGCGGTAGGTGGGGAAGGAAGAGTGGTTGGGCAGGGCCCTGGCTGGATCTGGGCGACGCCAGGCAGAGGAGGGGTAGATAAGAACGGGGCAGAGGGAGAGCACATGGGGGCCGGGGTGAAAAAGGTGGTGGACCTTTTCCTCCACCCTCTTTGCTCACATGGGAGACCGGCTCGGGAGAAGGCTGGGGTAGCTGCAGCTGGGGCTAGAGGGAAAGAGAGGGGGCCTCGGGTGGGGTCTGCTTGGCAACAAGGAAGAAGAACAGAGAGAGGGGCCTCGGGTAGATGATGTCGAGCAATGCTCGGCCTAGGGTTTAGGTTAGATGGGGGTGGCTCAGCAAGAGGGTGGCCAGGGTGGTGGTGGCCAAGTTAGGAAGGTGTTGGCCGAGCTAGGAAGGTAGGGGTGGTGAGGTGAGTGTGTAGGTGATTAGGTCTAGTTAGTTCCAAAAACCAAAAGTCTCACATAAACAACTAGAAGAAGAAGAATATGTGGAATGGATATGTTGCATGGGATGTGGAGGTTTTGGAGGTGAGGTAGGAGGAGGGTTAGAGGATGGTTCCAAATTAAGGAAGAGAGGGAGAGAAAAATAAGTTGGACCATGGGAAAATACCCATGCCTCACTCCAAACCAAAATAAAACCAAAGAAAAAGAAAAGAAGATGATTTTGCATGGCCCATGCATAATTAGTAAATGCCATATTTATTATTGTGAAAACAATTGTAATGACCATGGCATTTGTCAACACATGCACCCCAAAAATATGGAATTAAGGCCAAGCAAAAAAGAAAAGAGTTGTGTCCCAAGTAGAGTGGATGGAAAATGCCCATATTTGAATATAATGTGGGCATGCTAGTGTGTATGTCCCACTAGGTAAGTATATAGCCACAATCATATTCATACATGATCAAATACTCCAAACCAAACCATATGGAAGCTAGACAAGAAAAATACTCCCATAACATGCAAAGGTGGCCATGTGGCTCTCCACATATCAACATTGTGAGAACAACATGATGCATATATGGGAGCATGTGGAAGTAGAAGTGGATCCATCCCAACCCACATGAGCTAGAGGTAAACCCAAATAGAATGCAAAGCTCACATGGTAGGGTGGTGGAATAATGGGGTGGTGACAAGAAAAGGTGGTGGAGTTAAGATAAAATATATGCCCCAACTCAACTTGGGCATCAAGCATTTATCAAGAACCAAATACAATATATCAAGAGGCAAATACAATTAATAATGCATATGAGATAAGAACCAAAAGGAAAAGGATTTGATATGATGTTCAAATGCAAGGTGGCATGATGACATGAGCATGATATAATTATGATGCAACAATTATATGTAAGAAGTAGCATTTTATTATTAGACCATGTAGCATTACAGCTGTTAGACAGATGGGATGCTACATGAAAGCACAAAGCAATAAGCATAGTAAAGCAAAACAAGTGCAACTTCAAGACTTTCAACATAAAGAGGGGAAACTTAATATTATTGAGATACATAAAACCATGTTTCCCTCTCTCATAATAACTTTCAGTAGCATCATGAATAAAATTAACAATATAACTATCACATAAAACAGTCTTATCATGAGCCACATTCTTAAAAGAATTAATACTGCCCACATAAACATAGTCATTCTTATTAATTGTAGTGGGAGAAAATTCAACAAAATAGCTATCATTATTATTATCATCACCATAATCATCAAATATAGGAGGCATATTGTAATCATAATTACTTTCCTCCTCAATAGTAGGTGGACTGAAAATATCATATTCATCATTGCAATCATCATATATTGGAGGTGTAGTATCATCATAAGCAATAGAATAATTATCTACCAAAGTGTGTTTATTTGTAAACATATCATCATTGGAAGGATCATGGATAGCACTAATACTACAACAATTATTAATATCATCATTTTCAGAATTGGTACCAAAGAGATTTTCAATATCAAAAAAAGTGTGATTTTCCCAATCATGATCACTACTATAGGTAACAGGCATAGGAACATCGTCGAGTTCAGACTCATCAAAAACTATAATAGGAGCTACATGCTTAGGGGAAAATACCGTTTCCTCCTCCTTTTACTCCTCCTTTTCTTCTTTATCTTCTTCTCTTCAAGAGGGAGAGTCTTGAAAGGAAGCTTCTCCATATACCCTGGTTTATTATTAGAGACAATAGAAGAAACTTTGGAGGATTCCTTCTTTTCATTAATAAGATCAAAACACATATTAGTCCTATCATATTTTGGTAAAATCTCATGTTCTATAATATTTGTATGTAAGTATTTGTGTGGCAATTATCAACACAATAAAGATGACAACCATGCAGGACACTATTCATATCAAAAGCACTCATATCTACCAAAGAAGTTTTTCTTGATAATTCTTCACACCCCAAAAATAATGTAAGTTCATCATGCTGATTAGGAGTGATCATGTCATCACAATATAAACTTGAAGTACTCATTGGATTAGAAGGGCTATTATTATGGCCCGAGCATTGAAAATTGAAATGACCCACTTCAAAGCAAAGTTCACAAATAAAAGGATAAAGGGCACAAACTTTTTTACCAAGATCATTTAAAGCCCTATACCACATTCTAGTTTCTTCATTCCTGTGGGTGATACAATATTCTTCTTCAATTTGATTATTCTCACAAGGTCTATGTATTCCACAAAAATTAACATGCTTATAAGAAATAGTACTTTCAGAGGTTTGAGCATGTTTATTGCTATCATTAACAACAATTTCGTTCTCCATGCAAGTGTCTTTAAAAGGCTCATGATACACGTCCCACTTTTCTTTAGGAGCATTAATATGAGAAGCAAAGGTTTTAGAACAATCAATAAAAATTTGAGGATCAAGACCATATTTAGCACTAAGCTCTTTAAAATCAGCAGTTTCAGCGAAAGACTTAATGCAATCATACTCATAGTTTATACCTGGTTCTTTACCTTTGTTGTTATCCCAATCTTCGGTATTGCTTTGAATTGTTTCAAGAAGATCCCACTTAGCTTTGACCTCCTTACTTGTGAAGGATCCGTCTAAACAAGTATCTAGATAGTCCTTGTAATGTCCTGAAAGCCTTGCATAGAAATTATTAATAACAATATTCCTGGGGAGCTCATGAATGGGACATTTGAGCATTAGTGACTTCAATCTCCCCCATGCTTGGGCAATACTTTCTCCATCATGAGGATGAAAATTATAAATATAATTCCTATCTTTATGAGTTTCATTAGGAGGATAAAATTTAGAGTAAAAGAGAGATTCAAGTTCCTTCCACTCTGAAAGAACATTTCATGTTTTCCTGTGTTTTGTGTGTTAGATAACAATACTATGGAGATTTCTCATGTGCGCTAAGTGTGCAGAAAGTTTTGGGGGGCGGATTATCCGCCCCTTCAAGGGCCGGATAATCCGGCCTACCTCATTGCTCAAAGGATGCCAAGGCGCGTCGCTCGGAGTCTGGTCGGATTTTCTCCCGGAAAATCCGAACTGGGGCGGTTTTTCTTCCCCAGGCCGGATAATCCGGCTGTCGCATGGGCCGGATAATCCGGCCCCCAGTTTTTGAAGCAAAGCATGCCAAGGCGCGTCGCTCGGAGTCTGGTCGGATTTTCTCCCAGAAATTCCGAACTGGGCGGTTTTTCCTCCCCAGGCCGGATAATCCGGCCTTCACATAGGACCGGATAATCCAGCCCCAGCAGATGATCAAGGGCAAGCTCGGCGCGACACTCTGATAGGGGGCAGATTATCTGCCGGATATTCCGAGTCTGGGGCGGAGTTTCCCTAGGCCGGATAATCCGGCCCTCACTTGGGTCGGATAATCCAGCCCCCAAAGTCTCCAACGGCCTGGTTTTGGAAGGGGGTATAAATACCCCTTCTTCCCCAATGTTCAGAACTCTTGATTCACTCGAAATTGGTCAGACACTATGCAAGAGATCTCATTCTAGATCTCCCACTTCATCCACCCGAAGGCTTCGATCTTTGGGGGAATTGAAGGAAGAGAGAATCGCCATCGTCATCATGAATCAAGCGCATCAACTCCTCTCCATTCATTTGGAGAAATCCCTGATCTAGTATTCTTGTCAATATCTAGATCTTGTTCTTTGTTATTGATAACTTGTTCTTGTGGCAGCTTCTTTGCATTCAATCTAGGTGAAATCGAAAATTTCTGTCAGGGCCGGATTATCTGCCCCTGGCCAGGCCGGATAATTCGGCCTGACAGATTCAACTCTGGTTCAGTTTCACCATATTGTGTGTTTTCAGTAGATTTGTCTTATGAACTTTTTGACTACTTTGTCCATGCTCTCTCCTGGACTTGTGTATATACTTATCCCCATGGTATCACCCTTGTTCTCCTCACAGGTGGTTCTAGTGTTCCCAAGACCTACAAGCGTCGTCCTCGCGGGAAATACTTTCGAGACGACGGACAGGGTAACTTAGTGGACAAGGTTGAGTTGAGGAGAAGAAAGAACGAAGAGAAGCGCATGGCTGAACAAGCAAAGAGGACTAGGAAGGGGGTGTCCAAAAGGAAGGGCAAGGAGCCCAAGATCAACTACAAGACTTTGGATCCAGTCAACTATTCCTCCATACGTCACCGTGATTTGTTTGTAGAGTTGCCTCCTGATGATGAGTTGGGGGATGCTTGTTTTTGGTGTGCTGAACAGAAAGGTATTTATGAAGATGTGTATGCCAGGCTGAACATTCGGCCTATGAACCCACTGAATCTTGCTGAGGCTTTGGAGAAGGCCCACCTTGTGGATGCAATGTATGTGGCTGAGCGGATGGGGCTGCACCATCTCATGTCTCTCCAGTGCTCATATGACTCTGAGGTGGTGAAGCAGTTCTTTTCCATGTTGGTTATTTGTGGAGATGAGCGTCGCACTATGAAGTGGATGACTCATGACAGGCCTATGTCTGCTGATTTCCACGTGTTTGCTGAGGTTCTTGGATACTCTTTCCGCAGCAGGGATAGGGCTAGTGGCCACCGCATCATCACCCAGCTGAAGCCCAACAAAGATGCAGCTCTCTCTCCTTGCACAGTGGACAATGGCATTGTGGGAACTCTGGCTGGTCTTGCCCCTATCTATGCTGCCTTAGTGGGCCTCTTCCGTGACTCCATCACTCCGAGTGGAGGCAACAATGATAGCATCCGTGGTCACCTTGTCCAGCTCCTTCAATTCTCTCATGAGGTTGCCTCGTGCGAGGACGAGTTTGTGCCATACAGGTTGGATGTCATGGACTTTATCTACCATGAATTGACTGATGCTATGTTCAACCGTCTGTCCATCCCCTATGCACCCTACATTATGATGCTCATCAGGCACCTGCTTCCTTCTGAAGAGTTCAACATTGATTCTGTGCATAAGGCCAAGAAGATCTACACCAAGGTTCGGAAGACCTCTCACACATCCTATGCTCCTGAGGGTCTCATGAGAGATGCTCGCAGGCCCCCAGTGCCTCCTGTTGCTCGTGAGATCAAGCAGCTGAACTGGTTCCAGCGGCACATCCTTTGCATGGGCGTGGACACACGCAAGGGTCAGTACCAGGCGTACAAGCAGCGGCATGAGTTGGCTCACTCCCAGCAGCTCATCCTTCACCATGTGTCCGGTGCTTCCGGTGACCCCCCGGCTCCTACACCTCCCACACCATATGCTCGGTGGAACTCTTCTTCCGGGCTAAACTATGGAGAGCCGGAGCGTCACTTTTTCCCCTCTACGACCACTGCTGATGATGAGCATGATGACACCGAGGAGCTTGAAGATGAGGATGAGGACGGGAATGAAGGCGAGGACAAGGATGAGGATGAGGACTACGAGTGATCCCTTGGGGCGCTAGCATCACTCTTCTTCCTTTTTGGCGTCTCGATGCCAAAGGGGGGGAAGTAGTTCTATTAGGATCATTCGAGGATTTGCATGGGTCGGGCATAAGCACTTGCATTTTTCTATTCGTTGTTTTCTCGCTTATGCCCATTTAGCTTTGAACTTTAAATTTGTGTTTTGTGGTTTGTTTGAGACTCTATGTCAGTGGGTGTCTGGATTATGCTTATGGATTCATCTATTCATATCCTATTATGCTAGAAATATTTATCAAGGAAGGCGCCTATATTGGTTATCTCGGTGATAATTGAGGCTATTTTAAGGATACCTCCCTTCTACCTCGGTGGTATGATTATGTTGCTCATTTGTCTATGGAATAGATTCACCTATTTGTGTGCATTTGTATTCAAATGCAAAATTCTAATATGCACACATTGAGGGGGAGTCTCTTCCATGTTTATTTCTGGTTTTCTTGTGATCCTTTCCTACAAATCCTAGTATTGTCATCTAACACCAAAAAGGGGGAGATTGAAAGAACATTTCATGTTTTCATGTGTTTTGCGTGTTAGATAACAATACTGTGGAGATTTCTCATGTGCGCTAAGTGTGTAGAAAGTTTTGGGGGGGGGGGATTATCCGCCCCTTCAAGGGCCGGATAATCCGGCCTACCTCATTGCTCAAAGGATACCAAGGCATGTCGCTCGGAGTCTGGGCGGATTTTTTCCTAGAAGATCTGAACTGGGGCAATTTTTCTTCCCCAGGCCGGATAATCCGGCTATCGCATGGGCCGGATAATCCGGCCCCTAGTTTTTGAAGCAAAGCATGCCAAGGCGCGTCGCTCGGAGTCCGGTCAGATTTTCTGCTAGAAATTCCGAACTGGGCAGTTTTTCCTCCCCAGGCCGGATAATCCGGCCTTCACATAGGACCGGATAATCCGGCCCCTAGAAGATGATCAAGGGCAAGCTCGGCGCGACGCTCTGATAGGGGGCGGATTATCTGCCGGATATTCCGAGTCTAGGGCGGAGTTTCCTCACTTGGGCCGGATAATCCGGCCCCCAAAGTCTCCAACGGCCTGGTTTTGGAAGGGGGTATAAATACCCCTTCTTCCCCAACGTTCAGAACTCTTGATTCACTCGAAATTGGTCAGACACTATGCAAGAGCTCTCATTCTAGATCTCCCACGTCAACCACCCGAAGGCTTCGATCTTTGGGGGAATTGAAGGAGGAGAGAATCGCCATCATCATCACGAATCAAGCGCATCAACTCCTCTCCATTCATTTGGAGAAAACCCTGATCTAGTATTATTGTCAATATCTAGATCTTTCTCTTTGTTATTGATAACTTGTTCTTGTGGCAGCCTGTTGTCATTACGGGAGCCTCCAAAGTGATTGTGGAGTTGTGCTCCGCTAGTTGTGTAAGGCATCGATACCCGCCTCGAAGGGTCCCTATAGTGGAAAGGTGGATCAGGCCTTTGGTGGCCGGATCCATCGGAGAACAGGGTGAGGCCTATTGTGGCGTGGTGGTCCTAGTACCGCCCACCCCTCCAACGCAGACGTACTTCCCTTAACAAGGAAGGAACTGCGGTCGGACAAATCATGTGTCTCCACGTGCTTCACTACGGTTAACCCGTTCCTCTTCCACTTGCTCTTTACTCGCTAGTAGATAGGTTTGCATATAGGGAAATGCCAGCTAATAGTTTATCTAGAGAATTTACCCTTTGTGCTAAGCCTAAAATTGATAAAGCATTAAAATTTGAAGTAGCACCTATTCACCCCCCCCCCCCTCTAGGTGCCCATACGATCCATTTCAATTGGTATCAGAGCCCCGGCTCTATATTCGGGCTTAACCGCCTAAGAGTAGTATGGGTACCAAGGTAGATGGGAATGAGGCTGTGGATAAGGTCACAATGGATGACCTCAAGACGTTGGAAACAACCTTATTGAAATCCTTTGAGGCCAAGATGGAGGAGATGAATCAAATGATTGCTCGTCTCACATCATCCATAGCCCCATCTCCATCCTCCTCTGAGGCAACCACACCATCGTCTAAGGAAAAGGCTAACACCGGATCCAAGGATGATGATGCGGAAGGTGAAAAAATTAATGGTTCCACCTCCAAGAAGGGAAGTGGTAAGGAGGAATATAGTGAGGTTCGTCACATATATTCCCCTGACCCACCTATCCCTCATCCTCATATAAACAATAGGGGTGACCCACCCAAGCTCACTGCATCCTCTTTCAATCAATGGCATTTCTTAATGAAGTCTCATGTTTGTAGCTCCTCTATTGAACTTTGGAGGATTATTGAAGAGGGTATTCATATTGGAGATCAAACCAACCTGACAAGAAGAGAAGTTGTGGATAGCCAATTGAATGCCACTGCTCTCCACATGATACAGCTCGGTGTGGGACCCAAGGACATGCCCCACATTGAACATCTTAACACAGCTAAAGAAGCTTGGGATGCCCTCACTGATCTCTTTGTTGGGAATGAAAGCATGAGAAGGAATAGGTATAATGCTCTTAGTAATGAAGCTGAGGGATTCTACATGTTGGATGGTGAAAACCATGAAGACATGTATAGAAGACTCAAGGGCATCGCAACAACATTTAGAAAGCATGGAGCCACTCACATTGATGATGCGTGGATAAAAAAAATATGTGAGTGCCTTAATGCCTTTCGAGCCAGCTGATTTGAAAAGCTTGCAAGGTAGACACAACTACCATCAAATGACATCCAATGAAGTCATGCAAGAAATGGCATCATTCAAAGTTGCCGCGAAGAACGCTGAAGATGCACGGGCTCGTGCCATTGGAATGCAAACGGGTGTCCATGTTGCTCTAAAAGCCAATGTTGTTGAGCAAGATGAGGATGAAAGAGCTTTTGAGGGGGCATCCATGGACTGCCCCGATGAAGTCAAATGTGCTCATGGTGAGTACATGGCGTTTTACGTAAGGAACTTTTGGAAGGATCCTGCCAAGGCCAAGTCAGAACTCGGGCGCAAGAATGGGTCGAGTGGAAGAAGAGAAAGTGGCCCAAAACTGAGAACATGCTACAACTGTGGAGATAGAATGCACTTTGTAGCCGAGTGTCCATATCAAAATAGAGAAGACAATGGTGGCAGGCTCATTCTTAAAGAAAAATCCAAGGAACCTAAGAAGAAGCCATTTGTTAAAAAGAATGCCCCCTACAAAAAGCAACCCAAGTTCGTCTTAGTGGCACAAGAAGAATACTCCTCTGCAAGTGAAGATGAAGAGGATGAAGATAGTTCTCGCGAGGTGGCTGCTATAGCCACCACATCGACTCTATCATCTCTCTTCGACTCGCCAAACAAGAATGTCATCAACAAAAACGCCACTTGCCTAATGGTAAGAGGGTCCGAGGTATCATGTTCTAGCTCTTCATTTCCTAATACTAACATAATTTTGGATATGGATGATCATGACAGTCTTAAAATGAAAGAAGAAGTTATTGCTTTGGACAACTTTTTCACTAACCTGCAAGGTGAGCACAAACTCCATTTTGATGCTCTTATGAGTCAACTTGCTCAAGCCAAAGATCTTCTTGAATAAAAGGGCATAATCGAAAGAGAAGATGCCTTGGAGATAGCTTCGTTGAAGAATGCCTTGGAAGAAGAAGAGGAAGCTCGAGTATCTTTGGAAGAGAGACTAAAATCCATTGAGGAGTCACATGAAGAAGCTGTAGCTCAGCTCATCAAAGAACGTGACAATGCTCTTGCCAAGGTAAAGAAACTAAAGAAAGAAAAGATTGAATTTGGGGCTAGTCATGCTAGACTCTCGGAGAAGTTTGATAATCTTGAAAGTGCTCACAAGGCATTGAAGAGTGATCATTCTAATTTAAATGAGTCTCATGACCAGCTCCAAACTCAATTGAAGCTGTATGATGTGCCAAGTACCTCCACATCATCTTATGGAAAAGAATATCTTGCAAGAGGTTCTCAACACAAAGGTAAAGAGGTTCTTGATGAGATACTGAGCAAGCACAGGACAAACAATAGAAAAGAAGGTCTTGGTTACATTCCCAAGACAAAGAGCAAGAAAACCAAGAAGAAGAAGAAGAAGAAGAAGAGCAAGACTGCTCAACCAAAGACTAGCAACATTACCAAGGACAAGACTCCGTATGAAATACTTACCGGTAACAAGCCAAACATCTCATACTTTCGGGTATTCGGGTGTAAGTGTTTCTTTCTCATCAAGGGAGTTCGTTTATCTAAGTTTGAATCTAAGGCTCTAGAAGGTATTTTTGTTGGTTATGGTGCCGAATCCCACACTTATAGAGTCTACAATAAGCTCTCCGGAACTGTTGTAGAATCGTGTAGTGTGGTGTTCGAGGAAAATGACGGTTCCCGTGCGGAGCAAGTTGGTGTTTGTGATGCAGATGTTGAAATACCCCAAGATGCCATATGAAGAATGGGCGTGGGATTTTTCCGCCCGATTGAGGAACCCCTTGTGGCAGATCGGGAAGGACAATGCTCTACTCATGTAGAGCCCTCATCTACACATTCTCAACATGTTCCAACCATGGGAGCAACTTCTACACCACCTCCATTAACTGCTAAAGGCCAAGATGTTCCAGAAAGCTCCAGGCCGGATTATCCGGTTGACACCGGATTATCCGGCCACCCCCTCCTGAAGACCAAATTGCTCTTGATGCTGAAGAAATCGCTGGAAGCTCTAGGCCGGATTTTTCGGGTGACCCCGGATTATCCGGCCCCTCGCCAGTTCAGGCAAGCCCTAGGCAGCCTGATGAAGCTGCTACAAGAACTCCCAGGCCAGATTATCCGGCCTCTCCATCGGCTGGATTATCCGGCCCTGACTCACCTGTTGTTCAGCAGTCTCCTGTTACGGCTGCTGACTCATCTCAAGGGCACGCTTCATCACCGCCTACTGTTATCCCAGATTCTAATCAAGGTCAAGCAAATGATTCCAATGAAGATTCAAGTGATGACACTATTCCACCAAGAGACAACAAACTTATTGAACTTCGTCGTAAGGCCCGGGCTGATCAGAACCTCGAGTTAAGGGGTCACACCCTCGACAAGGTTGTTGGTGATCTTCGACGAAGGGTTTCTACAAGAAGAGAATTGGCCAATTTTGGTGAGCGTCAAGCTCACATCTCAATGGTGGAACCCAAGAAGGTCTTTGAAGCTCTTGAAGATCCGAACTAGGTTGTTGCTATGCATGAAGAATTGAATAATTTCGAGCACAACAAGGTCTGGAAACTCGGGGAGAAACCCAAAGATTGCCGCAATGTTATCGGCACCAAATGGATATTTAAAAACAAGCAAGATGAGAATGGCATTATTGTGAGTAACAAGGCGAGACTTGGGGCACAAGGCTAATCTCAAGTTGAGGGCATTGACTTCGGCGAGACCTATGCTCCAGTGGCTCGACTTGAGTCCATATGTATCCTTCTTGCTTATGCTACCCATAACAATTTTAAATTGCAGCAAATGGACGTCAAGAGCGCTTTCCTTAATGGTCCTCTACATGAGTTGGTATATGTAAAGCAACCCCCGGGATTTGAGGATCCTAACTTTCTAAACCATGTCTACAAACTCGATAAGGCACTCTATGGCCTTAAACAAGCCCCCACGTGCGTGGTATAAGCACCTTAAAGAGCTTTTGCTAGATCGTGGCTTCGAAGTTGGGCAAATCGATCCCACTCTTTTTACTAAGAAGGTTAAGGGGGAGCTCTTCGTATGCCAACTATATGTAGACGATATCATCTTTGGTTCTACTAATAAAGTTTTTAATGATGAATTTTCAAAGCTTATGACTGACAGGTTTGAGATGTCTATGATGGGGGAATTACAGTTCTTTCTTGGATTCGAGATCAAGCAACGTAGAGAAGGAACCTTCATCAATCAAGCAAAGTACATCCAAGACATGCTCAAGAGATTCAAGATGACGGATCTTAATGGTGTCACCAACCCGATGCAAACAAAATGTCATCTTGAACTTAACCCTCATGGTAAAGATGTGGATCAAAAGGTATAACGGTCTATGATCGGCTCTCTTCTTTACCTCTGCGCATCTAGACCTGATATTGTGTTGAGTGTGGGGGTGTGTGCAAGGTATCAAGCAGCTCCTAAAGAAAGCCACTTAGTGGCCGTCAAGAGGATCTTTCGATATTTGGTTTATTCCCCTAACTTTGGTCTATGGTATCCCAAGGGCTCCAATTTCTCTCTATGTGGTTATACTGATTCAGATTGGGCTGGTGATAAGGATGATCAGAAATCCACTTCTAGAGCTTGTCAATTCGTAGGAAGATCTCTTGCGTGTTGGTCATCTAAAAAGCAGAATTATATATCTCTCTCCACTGTTGAAGCTGAATATGTTGCTGCTGCTAGCGCTTGCACTCAGTTATTGTGGATGAGGCAAACTTTAAAGGAATACAGTGTCAATTGTGACAAAGTGCCTCTTTTATGTGATAATGAAAGTGCAATCAAAATTGCGTACAATCCGGTACATCACACAAGGACAAAGCATATTGAGATTCAGAATCACTTTATTCGAGACCATGTTGCTCGAGGCGATATTGATCTATCTTTTGTAAGCACGAAGAATCAACCTGCAGATATTTTCACGAAGCCACTTGATGAAGCAAGGTTTTTTTTGAGGAATGAGCAAAATATCATTGATTCAAGGAGCCTGTCTTGATTACCCATGCACTCACTCGTACATCTCAGTCGTACTTGGTCTAGATGTGGGCATGGATATAGGGGGGAGTGTGGTCCTAATTAATTGGGCTAATCCCCCCCCATAATGCCAAAAGCAAGATAAATCATTTCTCTTAATATCATTTTGTGATATGTGAGCTTATTGATGAGTATTGGTCGTGAACCCAAGATATATCTTCGCGGTGTCACAGCATACACTCCAACAAGGTGGCTTCAGCCACCGCCTTTTCCCTTGAGGAGAATTGCCTTTTTATGGATCTTTGTGGTTGTTTTTTCCCATCTCGTGTTCTTATGGGAATCACACTCAATTTTGGCTCTTATTTGATTTGGTTCTTGCAATTTTGAGTGTCTAGTACCATCTCAGTTTGGCTCTCTTAATCCTAAGCCTTTCCCTACCCTAAGTCATCTATTCTGGCACACAAGTCCCTTGTACACCTTGTGGGGGTGTTGTTTGGGGACGCGCGGGCCTGAATCTGTGTACAACAGAAATTCAGATTTGAGGCCGGATAATTCAGCCCAAGTATAGGCCGGATAATTTTGCCCTGGTGGATTTCGTCTTAAAGGGCAGGGATCGGGGGGAAGGGCTCATAACGAGCAACACTTCTCTCCCAACCCTCTCCTCCTCCTCAGCCGCCGCCTGCCGTCCCCCACCCTCCCCGAGCCTCCCCAGCCACCGGATTTTTCGGGCCTCCCCGGATCTTCTTCTCCATGCCTCCGGGTACCTTCTCCTCCGCGTTCTTCCTCCAATGAGTGAGGGTAACTCCCTCTCTCCCCATCTTTGGCTAGATGTGTTATTTGTTGGGTGGAACATTGTCTAGAAGGATGTTGCTTTGCATAGGAATCGTAGTCTTGCAGTTTCTAGGCCTGATCTACTTTTTTTGCATTCAATCTAGGTGAAATCGAAAATTTCTGCCAGGGCTAGATTATCCGCCCCTGGCCAGGCCGGATAATCCGGCCTGATAGATTGAACTCTGGTTTAGTTTCACCATATTGTGTGTTTTCAGTAGATTTGTCTTATGAACTTTTTGACTACTTTTTCCATGCTCTCTCCTGGACTTGTGTGTATACTTATCCCCATGTTATCACCCGTGTTCTCCTCACAAGTGGTTCTAGTGTTCCCAAGACCTACAAGCGTCGTCCTCGCGGGAAATACTTTCGGGACGATGGACAGGGTAACTTAGTGGACGAGGTTGAGTTGAGGAGAAGAAAGAACAAAGAGAAGCGCATGGCTGAACAAGCAAAGAGGACTAGGAAGGGGGTGTCCAAAAGGAAGGGCAAGGAGCCCAAGATCAACTACAAGACTTGGGATCCAGTCAACTATTCCTCCATACGTCACCGTGATTTGTTTGTAGAGTTGCCTCGTGATGATGAGTTGGGGGATGCTCGTTTTTGATGTGCTGAACAGAAAGGTATTATGAAGATGTGTATGCCATGCTGAACATTCGGCCTATGCACCCACTGAATCTTGCTGAGGCTTTGGAGAAGGCCCACCTTGTGGATGCAATGTATGTGGCTGAGCGGATGGGGTTGCACCATCTCATGTCTCTCTAGTGCTCATATGACTCTGAGGTGGTGAAGCAGTTCTTTTCCACATTGGTTATTTGTGGAGATGAGCGTCGCACTATGAAGTGGATGACTCATGACAGGCCCATGTCTGCTGATTTCCACGTGTTTGTTGAGGTTCTTGGATACTCTTTCCGCAGCAGGGATAGGGCCAGTGGCCACCGCATCATCACCCAGCTGAAGTCCAACAAAGATGCAGCTCTCTCTCCTTGCATAGTGGACAATGGCATTGTGGGCACTCTTGCTGGTCTTGCCCCTATCTATGCTGCCTTAGTGAGCCTCTTCCGTGACTCCATCACTCCGAGTGGAGGCAACAATAATAGCATTCGTGGTCACCTTGTCCAGCTCCTTCAATTCTCTCATGAGGTTGCCTCGTGCGAGGACGAGTCTGTGCCGTACAGGCTGGATGTCATGGACTTCATCTACCATGAATTGACTGATGCTATGTTCAACCGTCTGTCCATCCCCTATGCACCCTACATTATGATGCTCATCAGGCACATGCTTCCTTCTGAAGAGTTCATGGGTGGGATAATCCGGCTGTTGCATGGGCCGGATAATCCGGCCCCCAGTTTTTGAAGCAAAGCATGCCAAGGCGCGTCGCTCGGAGTCCGGTCGGATTTTCTCCCGGAAATTCTGAACTGGGGTGGTTTTTCCTCCCCAGGCCAGATAATCCAGCCTTCACATAGGACCGGATAATCCGTGCCCCAGAAGATGATCAAGGGCAAGCTCGGCGCGACGCTCTGATAGGGGGCGGATTATCTGCCGGATATTCCGAGTCTAGGGCGGAGTTTCCCTAGGCTGAATAATCCGGCCCTCACTTGGGCCGGATAATCCGGCCCCCAAAGTCTCCAACGGCCTGGTTTTGGAAGGGGTATAAATACCCCTTCTTCCCCAACGTTCAGAACTCTAGATTCACTCGAAATTGGTCAGACACTGTGCAAGAGCTCTCATTCTAGATCTCCCACTTCAACCACCCAAAGGCTTCGATCTTTGGGGGAATTGAAGGAGGAGAGAATTGCCATCGTCATCACGAATCAAGCGCATCAACTCCTCTCCATTCATTTGGAGAAATCCCTTATCTAGTATTCTTGTCAATATCTAGATCTTGTTCTTTATTATTGATAACTTGTTCTTGCGGCAGCTTGTTGTCATTACGAGAGCCTCCAAAGTGATTGTGGAGTTGTGCCCCGCTAGTTGTGTAAAGGCATCGGTACCTGCCTCAAAGGGTCCCTATAGTGGAAAGGTGGATCAGGCCTTTGGTGGCGAGATCCATCGGAGAACAGGGTGAGGCCTATTGTGGCGTGGTGGTCCTAGTACCACCCACCCCTCCAACGCAGACGTACTTCCCTTAACAAGGAAGGAACTGCAGTCAAACAAATCCTGTGTCTCCACCTTCTTCACTACGGTTAACTCGTTCCTCTTCCACTTGCTCTTTACTCGCTAGTAGATAGGTTTGCATATAGGGAAATTCCACCTAATAGTTTATCTGGAGAATTTACCCTTTGTGCTAAGCCTAAAATTGATAAAGCATAAAAATTTGAAGTAGCACCTATTCACCCCCCCCACCCCCTCTAGGTGCCCATACGATCCATTTCACACTCGAAATGATGAGGATCATCTAGTAGCTCATACCACTCCCTTGCTTTGCCCTTAAGTGATAAAGAAAATAGCTTCCTCTTAAGTTGGTTCATTGAAATACCTGCACACTTGAACAACCCGCATAATTAATGTATAAAGAGTAAATGATCACCAGGATGGACAGTTCCATCTCCAAAATAAGAGTTATTCATAACATGTTCAACAATTTTTATAGGTATTTTAAAAGGGATGCTTTCAGTATGTGGATTTAAAAATATCACAAGTATCATTAGAATTACCACATATGGGAGATAAAGTATCATCAGAGTAAATTTTGTTCTTTAAAACTGGGGAAGTAAAAATATCATTTTCATAAAAACTAACTTCCCCAAGCTTAGACGTTTCCATAGAATTAGTAACAAAGGTGTTCAAAAGATTCATACTAATAACATTGCTATTAGAATGCAAAGAAGGTTCCAAGGGTTTTTTAATTTTTTTTCAAAGAATTCATGTTCTACCTTAGGGAAAATACTAAAAAGCTCTCTAATTTTGTTGTTGTTTTCCATTAAGCCTAACTAGTGAAAATAAAAACAAGAAACAAAAAGACAAAATTGTAGAATCTAAAGGAAATAACTTCGAGCACTCACACCGGAGGATGTGAGTACCTTTTACCTTACCTCCCCGGCAACGGCGCCATAAAATAGCTTGATGTCTACGCACTTCTATTCTTGTAGACAGTTTTTGGGCCTCCAAGTGCAGATGTTTGTAGAACAACAGCAAGTTTTCCCTTAAGTGGATTACCCAAGGTTTATCGAACTCAAGGAGGAAGTGGTCAAAGGTATTCCCTCTCAAGCAATCCTACAATCAAGATACAAGAAGTGTCTTGTGTCTACAACACACCCAATACACTTGTCAGGTGTATAGGTGCACTAGTTCGGCGAAGAGATAGTAAAATAAAAGTGGTATGGATATAAGACAACGGTGCTAGAAAATAGCTTGATGGCGTATGGTTGACGTGGGAAAAGACTAAAGGAAAACTTAAATAAAGATGGAAGCAAGCAAACATGTAACAGATCTAGTTGCAAACGGTGTTTCAATGTTTAGAAACAAGGCCTAGGGATCATACTTTCACTAGTGAACACTCTCATATAAATATCTTCTCTTCATGATACTACTCTTAACTACTCTCCAGTTGGACACTCTAATCCATGGTAGGGCTATAACAACACACCTCAAAGTAAGCCTTTCCCATCTAGATAACCCCACAGTCACCTTGAGCACTAGATGGTTCCAACAAACACCACAATTTCATAGAGACATCCAGCTCCAAATATAACTCATAACAAGTATTTGTAATCTCTAGCCTAAGTGTCACCATGGTGTGCACGCTGTCACTTTCACACACATGGGGAGAGCAGAGATCTATTAAAGCACTTGAGTAGCAAGGTAGATCTACTTGATTACAAAGCTCATGATCATAATATGATCATGCATAAAGAGAGAGATGAACACATAGCTACCGGTAGAACCCTTAGCCTCGAGGAAGAACTACTCCCTCATCATCATGGGAATCAGCAACGGCGATGGAGATGGTGGTGGAGATCGATGGATATGGCTCCGGGGGCACTTCCCCGTCCCGGCAGGGTGCCGGAACAGAGACTTTCTGTCCCCCGAATCTCCTCTTCAATGGCGGCGGCGCTGCGGAACTTTTTGTGGCTGGAGGCTGGACGATTTAGGGTTTTTGCATCGGGAGGCATCTTATAGGCGAAGAGGCAAGGTCGGTGGGCGGCCAGGGGGCCACCTAGTGTCGCGGCCAGGGCTAGCCCACACCACCACATGGTGTGGCCACCTTGGTGCCCTACTCCGTCTCTGCTTCGTGTTTACGTGTTGCTCTAGGAAAAATAGGCATATTGGCTTTTGTCCCGTCCAATTCCGAGAATATTGATTTTCTGCCTTTTCTGGAACCAAAAATAGAAGAAAACAAGCAACTGGCACTGTGGCATCTTGTTAATAGGTTTGTCCCAGAAAACATATAAAAATACCTCAAAGTGCTGACAAAGCAAAGCAAAGTAGATACTAAGCAAGCATGGAACATCAAAAATTATAGATACGTTTGCAACATATCAGAGTGAAGCGCTATTGGAGAGTGGAACTAGTAAAGGAAACTTCTACTGTGAGTATTGTTTACTTCTGTTAGTTGCTTTATTTTAGTTATGGATAATTCCCTGAGTTTCTTATTTGGTAATGCTACTACCACTTCTAAGGTAGTAGATAAGCCACCACCTGCTGAGAATGATGTTTTCAAAATACCTACAAGAATTATTGATCGTGTTATGGATAACTACTATGTTGGGGATGGAACTGTCCATGCCGGTGATCATTTACTCTTTATACACGAATTATGCGGGTTGTTCAAGTGTGCAGGTATTACTTCAGATCAAGTTAAGAAGAAGTTATTCTCATTATCACTGAAAGGAAGAGCTGAGGAATGGTATAAGCTGCTGATGAATGGTCAAGCTCTGGAATGGGAGGAAATAGTGCCTCTCTTTTATTCAAAGTTTTATCCTCCTAGTGAGATTCATAAAGATCGGAATCAAATATACAACTTTTGGCCTCTTGATGGAGAGAGTACAGCTCAAGCTTGGGGGAGATTGAAGTTACTAATGCTCAAATGTCCCATTCATGAGCTCCCCAACAATATTATTATCAATAACTTTTATGCAAAGCTCCCTCTACATGATAAAGATTTATTGGATGCTTCTTGTCCTAGATCATTCACTCGCATGGAAGAAGAAGCTAAATGGGATCTTCTGGACCGTATTCAAGACAATGCTGAAGCATGGGAGAATGTAAAGGAAGAAAGTCAGGTATACATTATGATTATGAATGCATTGAATCTTTTATGAGAACTGATGACTTTCAAAATATTAAAAATGCCTATGGTCTAGACTCTCAAGCTATTGCAACCTATTTTAAGGCTTTTACTTCCTATATTGAAGTGCCTAAAAAGAAGTGGAATAAGTATCATGAACCATATGAAGATGTTGCTAAGAGTGTTCCCGCAAGAAATACTGAAGTTTATACTGCTAATCATGTTTTACCTGAACCTTACACTGAGAAAATGCCTTTTCCAGTTAAGATAAAGGAACATTCTATGATAGCTAGTATGGTTAATGAAAGTACAAATAAAGCTGTTGAACTTGATTAAAAAATGGATGATGAGCCTATAATTGCAAATGTGAAAGACTTTGTCACTAAATATGTTGAAGAGGGACACATTATCCTTTGTAAGGATACCTCTAATATTGTTTCATAAAGTAGTGTTATAAGAACTAGTATTCCTGTGTTTTCTATTAGAATAAGTGATCATTGCTATGACGGTTCTTGTGATAGCTATATTGTTAAGTTTATGCATGATACTGAAAGTTACTATGAGAGAGGGAAAAGTGTTCTTATGCATCTCAATAATATTAAGTTCCCTCGTTTTATGCTTAAAGTCTTTGTTGCACTTGTTTTGCCTTCCTATGCTTGCAGCCTCTGGTTTTAACAACTTGTTTGCTTACAAAATTCCCTTGCATAGGAAGTGGGTTAGATTTAAACATGTGTATTTTTGCTTCTTAATGCTCCCGTTTACTTCAATTCATATTCTTATGTGAGCATCATCAAAATTATCATATGCCCATCTTAATGGCTATAAAGAAAGAGCTTTTTGGGAGACAACCCAATACATTTGTATTTTCAGTTTGCTTTCGTTTAGTTGAGTCTTGGAAGTTATTACTTCAGTAATAACCTCTCCTTTTCCTTTTTGTTTGGTTTTTGTATTGTGGCATCCCGCTAAAATCACTACTAGAAAATCGCGGTGTTTTTGTGCATTGCATCATCATGACCGCATGCTCATGTCATCATGCCACATTGCATTTGAGCATCGTCATCATCATGCATCTGTTTGTCTGAAACTATTTTCGAAAAAACCGGTTTTGTTTTCTAAACGCCCCGTCTTTATTTCAAATCAAAACCCGGGCTTGGCCGGAATATTTTGTTTCGTCTGTTTTAAACAAATAAAATATTTATATTATTTTTAGGGGGCAGCCGAACCGGGCCGATCCGACCCAGTCGGCCACCCCCAGTAAACAAAACCAGAGCAGTCCTAACCCTAGCCCTCCCCAAATCCCCTACATATCCCCACACAGCCACATAGATACACACGCAACCGCCGCCACCTGATCTCCATCGCCACCTCACCCGAGCCAATCCCTGCTCGCCACCTCATCCCACCTGGCCCCACTCCCTCTCAACCTGCCCCAACTCCCTCTCCAGCCGCACCCGCCATTCTCCCTCCACCTGGCCCACCACCTGCCATCCACCCCCACCTGTTTCTCCCTGCACGGCCGTCCCAACCCGAGCGAGCCGCTCCATCCCGTGCCGACCAGGCGCCCCGGGATCTCCCCCGCGTGGCCCACCTTTCTGCGTCCCAGCCCCGCCACCTGATCCTCCTGGGTGCGATCCCCCAATTCCCTCGGTCCCACCTACCGCGGACCCGCCCGCACGCTCCCATCACCTCCTTCCCCCGTCCTCGCTCAGCTACCCTGCCTCCCCTTGATCCCCATCCTCGCGCAGAGCCCCGCTCCTCTCGCGTCACCACCGCCGCCTCCTGACCGTCTCCTCGTCGCCCGGCCTCGGCGCCCCTAACCTCGTCTCTCGGGCGCCTCCTCCACCTACCGCCGTCCTCCTGCCGCGCCTCCCCGCTGCAAGCTCCTCGTCGGTGCCGCCGGCCTCGTCCGTCTCCTCCCCGTCCCCGTGCTCAGCTCCGACCGCCACCGCTGAGCGCCCTTCCTCCGGCCTCCCTCGCCGCCCGTGCAGCACCCCCGAGCCCGAGCCACCGTCGACCCACACCTCCTGCGAGCTCCCCCATCCCTCCGTCGAGCCGCCCTTCCACCGAAGGCCGTCCGCGTGCCGCCCCTTGAGTTGGCCCCACCGAGAGCTCCCTGCGCACGCTCTTCCCCGTCCTCGCCCTCGTCGTCCCCTCTACGGCGTTGCCGAGCCCGTCTCCCTCTCAAGGCCCCTGCCGCTCATCGCCGTTTTCCATGGACGCAGTCCTCTTGCGACCTCCGCCTCGCCGCCACCAGCAACCTTCCCCTGACGCAGCTCTCCTCGAGCCCGCGCCTCTTTGTCACCAAGGCGCTCATCCGCTGCCCCACGTCGGTCTCCAGCGGCCCCTCCTCTGCTTGCAGTTCATGTGTGTGGCGGCACTGTTTTTTTATCGTGGCTCCGGCCATACTACTTCCGGCCAGAGAAGTGTTTGGCTACCCTCAAGCATGCACAGTAGAAGCAGCTCAACCAGTTTTCCGTGTGCACGTCCATCTCCAGTATCTAGCCTCTGTTGCATATTCTTCGGGCATGGCACCGTGTGGGTGTTGCCCTATGCTGCGCTTTGTGGTGGCCACATAAACCGACGAAGCGAGTTACCCAAGACCGCCGTAACAAGAGGTGACAAAGGGTGACGTTGTTGATCGAGACCTTCTGGCGAACAAGGATGAGAAGTTGGACCAGAACATCTGTGGCACCAACAAGATCTCCCGAAGACCGCGGAACTCCAAGATCTCCTTCCCGGAGCCCGAACCACAAGGACGCCAACTCAGAGCATATGTTCAATACCTTCTTCACGGAACATCAAGACCGAACCCTGGCGCGCCAAGTTCTTCGACCCCGAGGACCGATCCATCGGAATGCCAAGACCTCCTTCCGAACCCGAGTTCTTCGTCACAGGCGTCAAGATCTCCTTCACGGACCCGAAGACCACAGATGCGACAAGATCTACTCCGTTGTCCGAGAACGTTCTCGCTGAGACCGATCCCCGTCGAACCCTGTTGAACCCTGAACCCGCGGAACCAAGATCTTCCGAACCCAGATGTGTGACCCTAAGCCTCTATTTTTATAATATGACATATACATGTCACATCATTAAATCATCATGCTTGCATACATGTCATCTGGTGGGTTGGGTTAAATAGTCGATTCACCTAAATTAAATATGGAGTCTATATGCGGGCTATTCTAGTCTTATCCCGGACTCCATTTAAATTTGTGTAGCGAACCGATGCCATGTTTTTCCTTGTTAAGACAACATTTAAATTGCGGGGTACCTAAACAACATGAACCTATTAATTAATTGTCGGGACACCGGTTCCGCTTAATATTGCCTAGTTGCACCGCATCTGTGCCATGCCATGCATCATATCATAAGCATGCCGGATCTTCTGTCGTACTATTAAATATTGCATCCGGTGTTTCTTCTAGTGTTTGCTTCTTTGCGGATTAGGCCGATGAGTTGATGCGAGTGTCGACAAGTTCTCCGGATATGAACCTTCGGTAGTGTTTTCTAGGCGAGCATTCTCCCCCTTTCTACCTATTTTGCGTGTATAGTCTTTATTTCCTCATGTTGATCTATTGCTATTTTTGTCGCGATACTTTAGTTTCCGTGCACCATTTATACTCCTTGCAACCTCTATATTGCCATGGACACATCCTATTGCCTGTTGTTTGATAGATAGTCGGCCTTGCGAGTCGTAGTTGCTTGCTTCTGTGTTGCTTCGCGTCGTTGTCGTTCCACCATTGACGGCAAGTTGGCACATGATAAATGGTGGAGATGCTTAATGGTGGAGATGATCATGAATTTAAATACAACTATTAAATTGCTAGATATAACTAATGTAGAGGCACCGCTGTGGGCAATAGATTTTATTTGGTTCTTCCAAGCTCACTTGTGTCCCGTAGGACCCCGAGTACTTGATCCTGTTCCTTGACTATCGCACTATCCGCATATGGGACCATGAATCCCCTTAGCCAGAGCTTGATTCATTTCTTATTTCTTGGGGCCACAAACTAGTTTGGGGCTTTATTACTATCCTGTACCCATGCCATGCTTTAATGTTTTATTTACGATTGTGCATGGAGCACCTGAACTGTTTTGGATCGTGACACGTTTTCACTGTATCGACAAGCCCAGTCACACTTTCGGGTTCCCGGTCGTTTACCGCCGTCCACACAAACCCTGGGTCCGTCTCGGAGCCGGCCAACTTTGTCGCGGGTAGCTTAGTGGGGTGGCCCCTGAAATATTTTATGAATCATGTGATTGCTTTGTCATGAAAGCCTCGTTGGGTTTTGATTTGGTTTTTCCGAGGTTGATCGTGTGTGTGTTGCTATTTGTGCACCCCTGCAGGGTAAATCTTTCTAAAAGTCGTGTCCGCGGTTATGGACGACTTGGAGCACAGTATCTCGATCATAGACAAGCATAACTAAAGTAGTGCTATAAATTTGACTTAATATGTGACTAGTAATCAGCTTCATTATAACGGAATGGATATTAAAAATGCCAACACTGCTGGATCTGGGTTGTTTTGTTATATCTACCTAGTAAGTATTGCAACTCCAATGGAATGCGATAAAAGTGCCAACAACTGCTGGGTTTTGGGATTCCTTAGGACAATTGTATCTGACTAGTAAATGTTCCAACTACAACGGAATGGTTAATTAAAATTGCCCACTACTTATGCTGGCAGGATGACTCATGCTATCTATATCTGATTAGTAAGAGCTTCAACTATAACGGAATGAATAAAACTAACAACTGTGTGAGTTCCTCGGTTTTGACTTCCTCGTTTGGTATCGAGGGGGAAATGCCAGGATGGGTATGATTGGTGTTAGTATCAGGTTGGATCCGAATAGGTCTTTCTTATCCCTCTCTAATAGCCGCCAGTTGTACTGAGTCTCTATAGGTTGTTTAGTGTTGTGTGCTGCCGCTTCAGTCCACCATACTTATGTAGGCGAGGACCACCGAATTCTAGCCTCGTCGTGTACTGGCCTCAGTACTGACGCTCCTCTTTTTCCTTTGCCCTTTGTCGGCACCCCTTTTGTCTTAGCAGGTTTGAGATCGACGTCGTTAGCAGGGTTACCCTTCCGGCTTGGCCTAGGCAGGGTTATGGATGCCATTGGTTATTTTTCAGGGCTCTTAGCCCCATTTGCCTCTTGTCCGTAGTCGGACGCTCTATCGCTTTCAAGGTGATTTGGATCTTTGTATTGTATATCTGTATTCTTGACTCATGGAGTCGTTGTTGTATATATATGTTCTGTGGGTTCCATCGTGGACTATTGTGTAATGGTATTACTTCGTTTTCCACCCGCACGAAAGTGCCTGGTGGGCGTCCTTGAATCATTTCTATGCGGGTTTGGCGGGAAGCGCTAAAACTTGCATAGGGCCGATTCGAGGGTGTTACATGTATCAAGATCAATCCTTAATGAGAGAGAAGTAATATTTGGGGAAGTTGTTGTCCCGAAACAGATTTTTGTGCTTCACTGTAAAAATATGTGAGAGATCTGTATGTCGGATTGAGCTATAATATTTTGTGCTTCTGCCCCAGGTTGTTATTTAACTTTCGTTAGTTTTGCACTTTTTGATTTGAGCAACAGAAGATTTTCTAAAAAGAAATGATCTTTACCTACTGGTCTGTTTTGACAGATTTTGCCATTCTTGCATTTGCTTCTTAAAACGATTTCCTTTTTGGATTTTCGGAAGGAGTTGCTACAGTAGCTTATGTTTTGATGGATTTCAGTTGAAATTCGACCTAAGAGGTTTTATCATTTCACTTATACAAATATTGCTAATGAGTACTGTGTGAAGTTTTGTGTGAAAGAAATTTCCAGGTTAGTGGAGAAAATGGTGTAATAAGAAAGTGAAAGGTTTCATGACTCAAGCAACATGTGTATGAAGATGGAGATATTGATGTTATTCAAGTGGTGACTCCGTAAGAATCTACTAAATACCAAATTCAGAGACATGCAGAGCCCGTTTTCGAATAGGTAACAGTTCTGGTAAGGAAAATTTCGCGAAAAATCTGTCCAGTTATATTTTTTGTAGTTTTTATCCAATAAGGAAAGCTATGAAGCGAAAGAGGGACAGAAACGGAGCCTGGGTGGCTCACACCACCCTGTGGCATGGGCCCACCCTGGCCACGCCACCAGGTGTTGTGGCCTCCCCGAACTCCGTCTCCGACCCGTTTTCTCCTAGTACCTTCCTTTTGTTGTAAAACTTCGTAATATATAATCCCCCGGATCCCCCGAGGTTCTTATATCATGTTCTCATCGTGTTTTTGTTTCGATCTGTTTCTACCAAGAACTATTCTTGAAAGTTTAGAACACAATGATGTCCGTCAAGGATAAGGGAAAGGAGCCTATGGAGGATGATCTCCAAGACCCCGGGAAGGAGAAGGAGATCAAGAGTGAAGATGACGAGGAGGCAAAGCACACCGGCACTACCATTGCAAGCATTAGAGTGTTGGCAAACCCTGCCAGGATTATTTCAACTGGAGGGAAGCCTCCTCGTCACTGTTTGGATCCATGGTCACTTCCTCCACACACCAAGAATCCCTTCCATACCCTTATCCATGAGCATCAATACCAGAATATGCCCAAGGAGAAACTACCCTCCAATTGGGATATGCCAGGAGGCAGAGTGGGGAGAAGAACCGCAAGAGCTGGGATTCACAACCTGACATGATCATGCACCGCATCGAGCACAACTCGGAGTTGATTCGTACTCTCACCTTCGAGGTTGAGGACTTGGGGAAATTGATCAAAAAGCTCATCGAGAGAATACCACCACCACCGAAGGAGTAATTCGTCATCAGGTTTTGGCATCCCCTTGGTTTGTTCCAAGCTTGGGGGAGTGTCGTGGTATCACATCACTATCTTCTATCTTTTTACCTTTTTAGTAGAGTCATATCATGAATAGAGAAGTTATCATGTAGGATGGTCTGTATTATGGAAGTGTCCCCCCTCTCGTTAGATATGTATCCCTTGGTGTGATTTGTCGTTATGAAATATTAATGAGAAGTTCTATCATTTACTCTTTTGCATATCTTATATTAGTTTTCAATTCATGGTTATATGATTGATCTTGTTGTTAGTATTGGTATCACTTTGGGACCATTGAGTTAATTTAGTTGGTTTTGGCAAACCTGGCTCGGTCAGTAGCAACACTATCTTTGGGAGTTGAATTAAAAAGATAAAAAGTACTCTAAAGAAATATAATTTCATCATCTTTCTTTCTTGATTTGCTCATAAGCCTAGTATTCTCTAGTTAAGATCTTTTGTGCTTCCAAGAAAGATTGCATGTTTGTTTTTATCACTAGTATGTTTGTTTGTTTCCTTCAACTCTTATACTTGCTACCCAGCCTTGCTAGCCAAAAACCTGTACTGAGAGGGAATTCTTCTCGTGCATCCAATCCTTAAACCAAAACCTATGCCATTTGTGTCCACCATACCTACCTATTAGCATTATTGTTATTCCAAGTAAATTCATGTTTTTATCTACCTTCCAAATTAAACTTGTTATGTGAAAATTAGTGATTAAAGCTCTCACGAACTTGATGACACACTTTACTTTCTTGCATCTAATAAACTTGGACCATTGTGCCCATCTATGTTGTGTATATGCTTGCGCTTTGTAAGTTGTGAATTAGCAGAACCATGTTTTCATGGGGAACGCTTTCAACATTGCACTGGTACTTCGTACCTAGTTGATATCATGTTCTTTTGTCTATGGATGTCGTTGGTGTGAAATGAAAGGGGAGCTTGTAAGTCCATGGAGTTATGTATGTGTGATAGAGAAATGCCTGGGCTGCTGGTCTAATCCATGCTGTCATAGTGGAAACCTGCAGCGTAACCATAATGAGAATCTATGAAGCATTCTTCTTATAAAAAAGAGATAGAGATTGAGAAAAAGATAAAAAGGAAAAAAGAGATGAGAAAAGAGGAACGAGAGAAAAAAAAAGCACCATAGTCCCATGGTAAATAAGAAGATTGTTGAGATGCTTGTTGTCTGCTTGCCTTGTCATTTTGATATGGGGATTCTTCTGTATCATCGGGCAAGGGGTACCCCCTTGGCGGTTCTCTATGATACACATGTACTTACTATGACAAGAACTTACAAGTAACTAAACTTGATTAGCATGAGGAGCGGCCCTCATATTCAAGGGATATGAGATTTCCAACTTATAACTTGTCAAGCATATCCTCGTATTTGATCACTTTAACCTTAATCACCTAAAGATGCCTATGATAGGGGCAATGAGAGCTGAAAGCTAATAAGTACCATAATTTTTGGAAGCTCTTTATGTAACTTGAAATCCTTGCTTCCCTTTACAAAGGGCCTTTCTTTTACTTTTCAGTTGAGTCAGTAAACCTATTCCCTTCTATGTCAGCAAGTATTTTGAGTTGTTGTGCTTCATTCATTCATATGATGATTTATTCAATCATGTTTCTTATGTTCCTTGTTTTGCACTTTGCTCTTATCTTAGTGTTTACTACTTTGAAAGCTATCATTGAAAACCAGTTATTTGTGAACTCCTGCAAATTATCAACTATCCTTCGACCAAGAGCTAAGTTTGCCATTACCAATTATGATTTATTTTATGTATCTTTATTGTGTTTCCTTTACCCATTGCAAGTTAAGTTATATAATGGTGAGTTGTCTACTATTATGATCTATGTATTGATGAATGTGATGCTTCTTGTTTGTATTCTTTTATCGACTCTTCACTCCATAAACCTGAGGTCATGTTTATTGAGCTTAGTTTCGCTTGGGGACAAGCGAAGTCTAAGCTTGGGGGAGTTGATACGTCCATTTTGCATCACTATTCTATATCATAATTTACTGTTATTCATTGATATATTTCATACTAAGAGATGATACTTATGTAATTTCACTTGTTTTTGCATGGTTGATGACTTTTGGGAGCATGGACCGCTGCAGTCAGGATTCTGATGGAAAAGGGGCTATTTGGAGGTGAAATTCGCGAAGATCAGAAAATCCAGGAAAATACATGGAAAATCCTATTTTTCTAGAAGACGAAGAAAGCCAGAAGGGGGAGTGGAGATGGGCCACAGGGGGCCCACACCACCCCCTGGCGCGGGCCACCCTAGGTCGCGCCACTAGGTGGTGTGGCCGCCCTGGTCCACCCCTTGCTCTCCCCATTGGCGTATATTATCCTCTCGAAACCCTAAGACTCGGGGAGCGACCACAGAAATATTCCGCCGCCTCTGCGGGGCATAAAACACCGAGAGAGAAAGATCTCTCCGGCAGACAGAATTCTGCCGGGGGAGTTCCTTTCCGGAGAGGGGAGATCGTCGCCATTAACACCACCATCAAGCTGGACTTCATCGGGATCATCATCATCATCACCACCATCATCTCCACCAGCACCATCATCACCACCATCATCTCGCTATAACAATTGGGTTGAATCTTGCACAGTTCTTAGGGGAAACTTTCCCGGTGTTGATTACTCTTTGTAGTTGATGCTATTGAGTGAAACCATTGAATTATTGTTTATGTTTAGATTGTTATTCATCATTATTCCATCTCTGATTATGATCCATATGGTTTCTTGTGAGTAGTTCGTTTTGTTCTTGAGGACATGGGAGAAGTCATGTTGTTAGTAGTGGAGTTGTGTTGAGAAAGATTCAATGGTTTGTTAATTAAGTTGTGGTGTACTTCTTCTAGTGGTGTCACGTGAATGTCGACTACATGACACTTCACCTATATGAGCCTAGGGGAATGCATTATGTATTTGGCTACTAATCGTAGGGGATGCCGGAGTGATAGAAACCTGAACCCCCGTTAGGAAATCATTGCACAAGGGACGTAAGGGTCTTAGAGTTTAAAGTTGTGGTTAGGTTTCTACCTTAATTACTTTCTTGTACTTTCGGATGTTTGCAAGGGGTATAATCACAAGTATGTATTAGTCTTGGATGGGGCGGTACATTAGCACAGGTTCACCCACACAACACTTAGCAAGCTAAAGAAGATTTATCAACTATATGAATCAAAAGCACTTGACAATATTCCCATGTGTCCTCGAGAACGTTTGGTCATCTTAAGTAATACAACCGGCTTGTCCTTTGCTGAAGAAAGGATTGGGCCACTTGCTGCATTTATTCTTATTGTCTTTCATTTACTCGTACTTTATTTACTTACACTATCAAAACTCCCTAAAAATCCGTTTGCTAAGTATTTGTAGAGAATTCCTGATCCATACCACTAGCCAGCACCTTTTGCTCCTCGTTGGAATGCTTTGAAATCATAGTAGAATCATATGCAACATGGCAAGAATTGAAATGCTTTGAAATCATAGGATTGCATAATGGTGGGGCTATTCTTGCGTTTGCACATTGATAACCAATAGATAGATCTGTGAAAGCCTTGTACTTGAATTGATCATAGTTGGCCAAGTATTGATCTTCGATCTTCGATGGTTTTGATCTGTGACTTCAATCTCGAATTCTACTAGGAATAAGCAAAACACCGGAAAGAGAGAGAAACAATCAACACATGGCATCGATGCAATGCTCAAGAAACTATGATGATATGACAAGTTAAAATGTATTTGAATGAAACCCTGATACAATATTGACAATTTAAACAAGGTTCAAGGGTTACAAACCCTAATACAGGGAAAAACCCAGAGGCACCTATGGGGGTCACTTTGTTCTTCTAATAAACTTGTTAATTAAAGTTTCTTAACAATGTATGTTTTGAACAATTTAAAAAAAAACTAGGTTTTGTAAAAAAATATGTTGGAAAACGACACAGAGGTGGTCTAGGAAGCAAGCGAGGAGTGGGGAGGCACCAGGAGAATCAGAGGCTCACCAGGAAGCTCAAAGTGAGTTCATAGAGCTCGGGGGAGGCCAAAATCGATAGGGACGACGGCGGCTGGAGTCGCAGATGGAGGTGTCAATTGGGGCAACTAGGCCACTCTGGCTTGAGCAAGCAGGGGCAATCGACCGAGGGGAGCACGACGATTCCAATGATGGCCTTAGGTGGGCGAGGGGAAGCGTGTAGCGGCAGAGATCTAAGGCCTCTAGGAGCAAGGGTTCAGACTCTCGCGTGCAGGAAGAGGAGAGGCTGAGCACGGCTAGGGTTTTTCATGACAACGGAGGTGACTTTATAGATGGGATTGCGGTGGTGCTGATCTTGGCATGACGACAACACTAGGCAACGACGAGAGGTCCACCTAGGTGCTTCCTCCGCTGCGGGAGGTTTAAGATGACGGGGTTAGAAGGATGAACGGGTATTGGGCTGTCTAGGCCATGAATGATCCAGGGATGGCTGCTAGCGGCTGCGCTGGGCGACAGAGAAAGAAGGGAGAGGGAAAGATGGGCTCAGCTTGAGGTGCTCTTTGGCTATTTTTTCTAGTGAAGAGTTTTACTTATGTTTTGAACAATTCAAATACTAGGTTTTGTAAAATATGTTGGAAACATTACAGGGGCCCTTAGAACAATTTGGGATCCATATTTTTGTTTAGCAAAATATTTAAACCATTTGAGAAGGATTTGTAAGAGAGGGAATCATATTAGGGTTTAGGGTTTTTGCATTAATTCTTGTTTGCATTTATTTTTCTTAGCAAAAGGGATGATGCTCATGAAATGCAAACACAAACCCTAATTGCACAACTATCAAAATTAGGGGTGTTACACCCACCCTCGCCACCGGATCCGGCTACCCACGCGCTAGAGGAGGAGATTGAAGACTTTGACGACTTTGACGGCGAGGAGGAGGAGCACGTCGATCTCGGGGCCCTTTTTGCCTCCTTCGAGAACTACGCGAGGGAGATGGCTCACGTCGCCATTTGGGAGACGGATGCAGTCATCGTAGGCCACATCATGGAGCTGCCCCGCGCAACTGTGGCAAGGGAGGAGAGCAACCAACAATTCATGACCATCGAGAGGGAGGGCAAGGTGTGGTTGTGCATCCGTAGGAAGGCTAAGGCGGCCTACGAGGCTGGCCACTTATGGGTGAGGAGGAAAGTGTCCCGCGAAGCCGCCACAATGAGTAGGACGGCCCGGCAGTGTACTAGCTCCGCACATAAGCTAAGTTTGCGAGGAGAGTCAGGGAAGAAGATACCCATGAGGAGTAGGGCAATCGTCTGTCTAGCCCCGACGGCGGCCACGCGTAGGATTAGTTGCCTTAATGGTTTACCATTAATAAAAATGACCTTTATCTCACTATCTAGTGGCCTCGGGACAGAGGGGGGACACGCCGAGCTTTCTATTTGCGTTGCCCGTTGGATGTAGTCTGCGGTGTTTAGTTGCCCATGAGGCCCGAGCAAACAGAACGTTTGAGATGGCTTTAACAATAGCTCTTTTTTGCGAAATTCCACTGATCTATTAATAATCATCAACACCAGTACAAAGAGACCCAATAGTAATAAAAATTATAAGTAGGTCATTGGACCACCTAGCGACGACTACAAACACTAGCATGAGCTGAAGGCGCGCCGTTGTCCTCGCCCCTCCATCACCGGAGCCGACCAAAGCTTGTCGTAGTAGAGCCTATTGTAGTAGACCGACGGGAAGTCGTCGTGCTAAGTCCACAAAGGACCAGCGCACTACAGCAACAATCATCGCCAATGATGACAACCATAGATCGACATAGACTGACCTAAAAACAATCCAACGAAGACAAAAAACGAAAACGGACATAATCTCAGGAGATCGGCTAGACAAACGACTGCACGCGCCCTCCGTCGGTGCTAGATGCACCACCGGAGCGAGCAGGGAGGACCTTATTTTGACTTCAGGGGCATCGCCTCAACATCCCGAAGAAGACACTAAAAGCAGGCTAATAAAAGAACCGAAAACCTATGGTCTGCCACACCTCCAAGTCCCTAGGGCCGCCGGAAACGGAGCGGACCAACAACGTCGCCGACGAGGGGTGTGGAAACCTAGATGGGTTTTCTCTCCTCCTCCCCTGGCGGTTGTACGTACCGGTTCGGTATTTTAACAATAGCTCTTCAATATGTGTGTGGTGTATTTTGTGGTATCGGCTCTTTAATAGTTTTGCATCCATGCCTACGTCTGTTTCTTAAAGTAAATTATGTGTATATCCCTGATTCATTTTGTGCTTGGGACGAATTTATATGTATATTATAGATTCTTACCCGCAAAAAATATGTATATTAGATATTCTTCTACTAAGTGATCCGTTACAAAAAGGGGGGGAAAAACTCGGAGGCGTAATTGTTCGGTCTTCCGTCATCAAGTCGTTACAAACCAGCAAAAAAGGCGACGTGTCGCCACGCCATTGGGCTAGCTACGTGTTCCGTCCCTCCCCGCCCCGGCCCGGCTCTGTTTTCTTCCTCCTCCGTTGGTACGCGAAATCAAATCAAATCTCGTGACGAATTGAGAAAGCCTGGCTGGTGAGGTGGGGTAAGATCTATCTGTCTATCTAAGCGGGCTCCAGTCTCATTCTCTCGGACGCCGACGGTGCGAGGCGGTGGTCGACGGACGGCGATGGCGCGCCCGTGGCGGCTGATGCTGCCGCTGCTCCTCCTCTACTCCCCCATCGTCAGCTCGCAAGGTAAAGGTCCAATCACCTACTCCTTATTCTATGCCCGCACAAGCGCGCGATCCCTTCCCATTCGCGTTGCAAGGGAACTAGCTAGCGCCACGAATCTCCCCCCTGCTTCATGCTAAGCAGTACATATAGATTTGCTCTCGGTTATTATAGGATTATACCTCACGCGCATGCTCTGCTCAGATCATTGGCTCGCGCGCTCATGGATCTTGTATTCTTCACCTCACATGCTCTTCTGTCTTGTCCAACTAGTTGTCATTTTCGGTTCCGAGCAGTTACCCCCTTACGTCCTAGACTGTAAATTCATCGTCCAACCTCTCAGCTCCATTTACTTGTGATTCAGTGAAGTATATGAATGCCACCTGGTCATTGAAAAAATATACTCCTGAAATGTCACCAGCACAATCATCTTGTTTTTCTGCTTCAGTCCATACTTCTGAACTTGTAAGAGTAATACGACCAAACTTCACTTAGAGCTCAGTTAATGTATTAATGTTGACCGCCTGTGTAAATTGTTCGTCCGTCCTGTTGCCTACACCAAACTTTTTTATGGTCAGGACTAACCAGGCAAATCGAAACAGAATGGGATGATTCGATCTCGCTTCCTGCCAGACTAGTTCTCAACAAATATCCCTGTTTATTCTGATTTTTCAGAAGCCCAAGACAATGATCCCTCCACATTGTTCAAACGAGCGTCGGAGATGATGAGTCTCAGGAAATACGATGGGGCACTCGGTCTACTGAATGCTGTCTTGGAGGTTGACCCGAATCATTCTGAAGCTTACAGGCAACGCGCATCAGTGCTCCGTCAGAGATGCAGGTAAATTACGGCCGTCGGGCTTATTGGCGTCTATGTTAAATTTGCACACTGTTCCTTCTTCCTCACATGCCTAACATGCTTTTCTGAAGTCCAGATACAAGGAAGCTGAGAGTGATTACAACAAATACCTGGAGCTAAAGCCTGGGACTGCTTCGGTGGAAAAGGAGTTGTCTCAGCTTCTGCAGGCTAAAAATGCATTGGAAACTGCTTATAGCCAGTCTGATGCTGGAGACTTTTCAAAAGTCCTGGAATATGTCAATAAAATCGTGCTTGTCTTTTCTCCAGGTTGCTTAAAGGTATATTGTTAGGGGCATGTGTATGTAGTAATCATGTGAAACCAAATACTCTGTGTGATCCTGTCTCAATATGCTGCAGTAACAAGGAACTGTTAATTTTTTTCAGGCAAAACTTCTCAAGGCTAAAGCATTGCTAGCATTGAAAGACTATTCGAGTGTTATTTCGGAGACAGGTTTTATTCTGAAGGAAGATGAAGATAACTTGGATGCACTGTTGCTTCGTGGTCGAGCATACTATTACCTTGCTGATCATGATGTTGCCAACAGGTAAAGTATGTCAGGTGTTTTTTATCTGAAAAGGTGTGCTTCCGTGCTGGCACAGGCACATAATGCACCAGTAGATAACAAGTTAAGATTAAATGGTTTGCTACACCCAATAACATCATTTTCTGTTTAGGCACTATCAGAAAGGCCTCCGTCTAGACCCTGAACATTCAGAATTGAAGAAAGCATACTTTGGGTTGAAAAAACTTCTGAAGAAGACCAAGAGTGTGAGTTTTATTTGATAATTTATTCGTATCTATTACTTTGGAGTCTACTAAACAGTAATAATATAATGAATGGTGTGCATGCAGGCTGAAGATAATGCTGCCAAGAGTAAGTTACGCATGGCTGCTGAGGACTACAAGGCAGCACTAGCGATGGACCCAGACCATACTTTGTACAATGTAAATCTTTATCTTGGGTTATGTAAAACTCTGGTTAGACTTGGAAGAGGCAAGGAGGCAATCAACACCTGTACAGAAGCACTCAGCATAGATGAAGAACTTGTTGATGCTTTGGCACAGGTAACGTTGCTTGCCTGGAGTTGTACAGAGTCATGCATTTAACTCAGAGTACAAATTTAGCGCTTCTCAGGTCTTAATGCAATGTTTCCAGTGATAGGAAGAGGAACTACCTGGTGGCACTTAAACCAGCCTTTTATTATTGAGCATGCATCTTAGCTGTTCTTGCCTTTCCCCCACTATTTGCCCATATTAAATGTACCATGAGGAAATTGTTTACCGTAGACAAAACTGAATATCTTGCAGTTCCATGTTCATAGACAATATCTCTAGAGTGCAGAAGTTTTTGTTACTGGAGTTATGTTAGGAAACTGAAGTTATGTGCTATACAATAAAGTGAACTTACTCATTATGCCAGATTTTGTAAGCCTGTTACCTTAACTGTTTATTGTATGGCACCCTTCGTGCTTGTTGCAGAGAGGTGAGGCTAAACTTCTCACAGAAGATTGGGAAGGTGCAGTTGAGGACCTAAAGGAGGCTGCCCAGAAATCACCACAGGTGAATTTTATGCGATTTTGCTTTGCTGTTCTCAACATATGCCAGTTAAGCTCATTTTGTGCTATGAATTTGTCAGCATGCCAAAAAAAAATCCTTTTAAAACCTGCATCTTGCCGTGTACGATTTACTCTGCATGTCCTGTAGAGAGTTTTACTAATCTTCTCCCTGCATACTTGGTTTCTGGCTGGTATACATACTTTGTGGGTAACAGTGAGTTTCTTGTTGACACCCACTCAGGACATGGGAATCCGAGAAGCATATATGAAAGCTGAAAAGCAGCTCAAGTTGAGCAAAAGGAAAGACTGGTACAAGATCCTCGGCATTTCAAAGACAGCATCAGCTGCGGACATCAAGCGCGCGTACAAGAGGCTGGCGTTGCAGTGGCACCCGGATAAAAACCAGGAGAACCGAGAGGAAGCAGAAAACATGTTTCGAGAGATCGCTGCTGCATACGAGGTATGAGTTAGCAGAAGAAACATATTCGAAGAAATTTAAACACAGGAAATTTGAATTGGGCGCACGACTTATCTATCGTCTTTTTGTAATTATGTGAATGGACAATGTGTTTGTCTGCAGGTGCTCAGTGACGAAGACAAGCGCGTAAGATATGACCGAGGAGAGGATCTGGACGAGATGGGTGGAGGGGGAGGTGGCGGTGGATTCCACAACCCGTTCGGAGGAGGCGGTGGCCAGCAGTACACGTTCCATTACGATGGTGGGTTCCCTGGGGGCGGTGGCGGCGGGGGATTTCCCGGAGGCTTTCAGTTCAACTTTGGGTAAAGCAGGCAGGCCAGGATTTACTGATGACTGTCTTCTTTTCTTGTCACTGCCGTGCTGTTTTAGAAGGAGCTTAACGACAGGTGTTAATTATAGGGGCTTTACTGTCTTTCTCACTGCTTTGGTTAAAGTTTTGTATCAGCTACTACAATTTTCACCGGAAATCATGTTATTGTTATACCTGGGCACTTTTTGATGAATCTATCAATTGAATGGAAATAATCTACCACTACTGTGCAAGTTTTTTTTTATTGCACGCTTTTGTGTATTGATTGGCATGAAGCGTGAGAAGTGAGGACGCAAGCTTCTGTATGGAGTGAGTAGTCAATCAGTCTATATATGTGGGTCCCGAAGAAGAAAGTACCTTTTCAGCAAATGGAAATTTTCGTCACCCAAACCTCTGCATCCAAAATGCATGTAGTCTATAAATACATGGTTTATTTCCTGTTAATATAAAAAGGGTGACGTTCTGCCACATGAACAAAAGTTGACCAAGGGCATCGCCAACGGGTAGCCCAGCGTGCTGCCCAAAAGGTACACGTAGGCAGTGTGTCCTACGTGTGTGGATGGACATAGAGCTGCAACATCTCAGATGCCTGTGTGGCCTACAGAGGAGTCGAGAGCTTCAACGAAAATGTGAGGAAACAAGAAAGAAAACAAGGGAAAAGTATGACACGGATGGGACTAGCGAGGCAGCATGTGGGGTTGCATGCAAGTTGATTGTACCCATGACCTCAACACTCAAAATGGCAGATTGAGGGAGAGTCCGTCCCGTAGGTGACGGTTCCGTGATTGTAGGTTGATCCGTTTGATTGGTAATCTCGTCGTCGCCTTCGTCTAGGGTCTCGTCGCCGTCAATTCTCCACCAGTTCCCGTAGCCGCATCCCGTCTGCTTCCCGTCGACCTCGCCTTCTCGTCAAGTCTCGAGCGATCGTCGATTGTTCCTCGTACAATCTTCCCAAAAAACGCCTCCCACATAAAGCCTTCTAAGTGGTTCTAGGGCACTTGGTCGTAATACACCGTTTTCCCCTAGATCCGTTAGGGTTTCAGTTTTCAAAGGGTTTGGAGAAGGAGATGGCAGGGGTAGAAGGAATGATGAAGGGTCTGAAGCTGTCGGACGCGAAGAAGAGGGGAGTCAAGATCGGGTGGAGAGGGGGTGGTAAAGCTAGGGTCGTGGAGGCGCAAGCGATTTGTAAGCTCCTAGCGGAAAAGCCAGCTCTCACAGCGCACTAGGCCCAATCTGGTGTCCGATGAAGGAGATTGAATGCAAAGATCTAGGAGACAATATTTTCCTGATCACGTTTCGGCAGGCGGCGGGAAAGAAGAAGGCTGTAGATGGTGGTCCCTGGATGTTTGATAAGAGCCTGCTGATTCTGGAGGAATACGTGGCCAGTAGAAACACTGATGAATATGACTTCAATAGAATTCCAATCTGGGTGAGAATCTTCAAACTGCCACTAGGGTCTATGAGCCGGAGACGGGTGAAGACATCGGCAACCAGATAGGAGAATGGATGGAGGTGGATGGTGTGCAAAATAGGTTGGCCGATGGAAAATTCCTACGAGTAAAAGTAAGAATGCCAATTGATCGACCACTGATGAGAGGGACGACGGTGCAGGTGGATGGAGAGGGTAGAACAATCTCGTGCCCGTTTGAATACGAGTACCTACCAGATTTCTGCTATATATGTGGGATCATAGGGCACAAGGACAGAGACTGTGAAAAAAAATTGAAGAAGGGAGAGGAGGCACAGTATGGTAAGTGGCTGCGTTGGACACCAATTAAAAAACAAATGTACTATGAGAATAAGAGAGGCTGGTCAGATGGAGGAGGGAGACGATCAACGAGCTGGGGGAGTGGTGAAGGAGGGAGACATGGAAGTGATGGTCTGACCTGGAGGAAGGACACCTCAGACTCAAAAAACAAAGGAAAAAGCTCGGGAGAGGATGAAAGCGAAGCCACAAGTCCTTTAAAGTTGACTAGTGGTAAAGGAGCAGGGAGGGGGAGCACTACCACAGTGGCTAAAACTTTGCACATGGACAAAGTGGGAAATGACTTAAAAGAAAATATGGTAGAGAAGCAGATGGAGGAAAAAGGAAGAAACCCGATAGGTAAAAATTTGGTGGTGGATGAGATGGAGGGCAAAGGGTCGGACGCAGAGGAAGGAGTGGAGGGGAAGATGACAGAAGATATGGGGGGGAGTGAGGGTGCTTTTCAGGGGGGAAAGAAGGGGGAGAGGGAGTGCAGAAAAAGGGTAAGGCAAATGCTAAAACTTTTAAGAGGAAGCCGAGGGAAATGGAGAGTGAAGTACGGGGGGAGGATGTGAAATTGGGAAAGAGGAAGGGAAATGGGGACGATATGGAGGTTGATGTACCGAGCTCTCAAAAGAAGGCAAAGGGAGGAGCAACTATGATGGAGGTACGGGTGAATATGACTGGTGCTGATGAAGCGGGGCTGTCGGAACAGCTCCGCGAGCAGAAATGAGACTAGGAGCATATAATTGCCAGGGTTTAGGGAATGGCCCGGCAATTAATGGTCTTCTGGATGTCCAGAAGAGGGAGGACCCCGACGTCTTATTCCTTTCAGAGACGAAAATGGATGAAAGGAGGCTGTAATGGCTGAGGTGGAAACTTGGAATGCCGCATATGGTGGTGAAGAACCCCGTGGGGCAGAGTGGAGGGCTGGCTATTTTTTGGAAGAGAGAAGTTAACTTAAAAAGTGGTGGGTTTTATGTCTCGATATCACATCGAACGGAGATTACAGAGGAAGATGGCTTCGTGTGGCGGTTTACTGGAATTTATGGCGATCCACGGATGGAGGGGAAGGAGAACACATGGAAGTTACTACGCACTCTAAACCACCAAAACGATAAACCATGGCTATGTGCGGGTGATTTTAATGAAATCTTGTATTCCTAGGAGAAGGAGGGGGGTGCTCCACGATCACAAGTGTGTATGGATAGATTTAAGGAGGCGTTGGAAGGATGTGCACTGGATGATCTAGGCTTTGTGGGGGATGCTTTCACTCTGAGGAACAACAGTCATGACCCTAGCAGATACGTTAGGGAGAGGCTGGACAGGGCTGTAGCAAACTAGCGATAGAGGGATCGGTTCCTAGGTTTTAAGGTGGTAAATTGTGATCCGTGCCACTCCGATCACCGGCCAATCCTTATAGATACCCATGGAATGGAGAGAGCAGTAAGGGGCCCGGCTCGGGGCCTGAACCCAAGATTCGAAGCACGATGGGTAGAAGAGGAAGAGTATGGGAATATTGTTAAGAATACATGGGACGCGGAGGTCCATGTAAATCAGAAGGATGTTGCAGGTGCAGTTAGAGGTGTGTGATACGTCCATTTTGCATCACTATTCTATGTCACAATTCACTATTATTCATTGATATATTTCGTATTGAGAGGTGATACTTATGTTATTTCATCTATTTTTGCATGGTTGATGACTTTTGGAGCATGGACCGCTGCAGTCAGGATTTGATGGAAAATGTGATGTTTGGAGGCAAAATTCGCGAAGATCAGAAAATCCGGGAAAATATACGGAAAATCCTATTTTTCCAGAAGACTAAGGATTCCAGAAAATGGAGTGGAGATGGGCCACAGGGGGCCCACACCACCCCATGGCGCGGCAGCCCTAGGCCGCGCCTGGAGGTGGTGTGGCCACCCTGGCCCACTCCAGCCTCTCCCCTCTTGGGTATATTATCCTCCCAAAACCCTAAGACTGGGGGAGCGACCACAGAAAGATTCCGCCGCCTCTGTGGGGCGGAAAACACCGAGAGAGAAAGATCTCTCCGGCAGACAGATTTTTGCCGGGGGAATTCCTTCCCGGAGAGGGGAGATCGTCGCCATCAACACCACCATCAAGCTGGACTTCATCGGGATCATCATCATCACCATCAGCACCATCAGCACCCTCATCACCATCTCCATATTGCTGTAACAATTGAGTTGAATCTTGCATAGTTCATAGGGGAAACTTTCCCGGTGTTGATTACTCTTTGTAGTTGATGCTATTGAGTGAACCATTGGATTATTGTTTATGTTCAGATTGTTATACATCATTATTCCATCTCTGATCATGATCCATATGATGTCTTGTGAGTAGTTCGTTTTGTTCTTGAGGACATGGGATAAGTCTTGTTGTTAGTAGTGGAGTTGTGTTGAGAAAGATTCAATAGATTGTTATTTAAGTTGTGGTGTACTTCTTCTAGTGGTGTCATGTGAACGTCGACTACATGACACTTCACCTATATGGGCCTAGGGGAATGCATTGTGTATTTGGCTACTAATCGTAGGGGTTGCCGGAGTGACAGAAACCTGAACCCCCGTTAGGAAACCATTGCACAAGGGACGTAAGGGTCTTAGAGTTTAAAGTTGTGGTTAGATTTCTACCTTAATTACTTTCTTGTACTTACGGATGTTTGCAAGGGGTATAATGACAAGTATGTATTAGTCTTGGATGGGGCGGTACATTAGCACAAGTTCACCCACACAACACTTAGCAAGCTAGAGAAGATTAATCAACTATATGAAGCGAAAGCACTTGACAGTCTTCCCATGTGTCCCCGAGAACGTTTGATCATCTTAAGTAATACAACTGGCTTCTCCTTTGCTGCATAAAGGATTGGGCCACTTGCTGCATTTATTCTTACTGTCTTTTATTTACTCGTACTTTGTTTACTTGCTTTATCGAAAACCCCTAAAAATCTGTTTGCTAAGTATTTGCAGAGAATTCCTGATCCATACCACTAGCCAGCACCTTCTGCTCCTCGTTAGGTTCGACACTCTTACTTATCAAAAATACTGCGATACACCCCCTATACTTGTGGGTCATCAGCGTGCTAGGGGAGCTGGTTGATTGGAGCAAGAACATCCTGGGTGACCTAGAGAAAAGGATCAGCAAGTTAAAGGTGCTAGAGATGTGGAGGAGGAAGGGTATAGGACCAGAGCAGGTCCGAAGGGAGGGGCTGATTCGTTTCAAGCTAGGAAGACTGGAAGAGCAACATGACACATATTGGAGACAACGAGCACATGTGAGATGGATGAAGGAGGGAGACCAAAATACAAAATATTTTCATTCGGTTGCTATGGAGAGGAGGAAGATGAATAAGATAAAAAGATTGAGGAGGGAGGATGGGAGTGTGGTGGAGGAGGAGGGGGCCATGAAAGATGTGGTAACTAACTACTTTATAAATCTTTTCTCCTCAAATGCAGGTACACGGATGGAGGAGTTATTGGAACATGTTGTGCCTAGAGTCTCTCCTGAAATGGATGAAATGCTTTGCAAGGAGTTCATGGCAGGGGAGGTGAAAGAAGCACTTGAGAGTATTGGTGACCTAAAGGCACCGGGGATGGATGGAATGCCCTCAACTTTTTACAAGAAGAGTTGGGACTTTGTTGGAGAGAAAGTTACAATCGAAGTGCTCAATGTGTTGAATGGAGGCCCAATGCCAGAGGGGTGGAACGACACTTGTGTGGTCCTTATCCCAAAGAAGAAGAACCCGGAATGTATGAAGGACCTTAGGCCAATCAGTCTTTGTAATGTGGTGTATAAGTTGGTGTCAAAGGTGCTCGCAAATAGGTCAAAGCAAATCCTGTCGGATATCATCTCACCAAACCAAAGTGCTTTTGTTCCGGGGAGGCTGATCACGGACAACATCCTACTCGCTTATGAGTGCACTCATTATATGAAGAATAGAAGAAATGGAAAGGAGGGTTTTGCAGCCATTAAATTGGATATGAGCAAAGCCTATGACAGAGTAGAGTGGTTTTTTTTGGAGAGGATGATGAGAAGACTAGGCTTTGATGAAAGATGGATAAGCAAAATTATGTTATGTGTGTCCACTGTGTCGTATCAATTCCGGGTAAATGGGACATGTACGGAGAGTATTATACCACAACGAGGCCTCCGACAGGGAGACTCCCTATCCCCATACCTGTTTTTGATATGTGGTGAAGGCTTTTCAACGCTGCTTAACAAGGCCGAATTGGATGGGACACTACCTGGTATCAAAATATGCAATGCTGCTCCAAGTTTTAACCACCTTTTATTTGCGGACGATTCCCTGGTACTCATGAAAGCTTCACGTGAGAGTGCCCGGTCTCTGCAAAGTTTACTACAACTTTATGAAGGTTGCTCAGGGCAGACTATAAATTATGACAAGTCCTCGATTATGTTCAGCAAGAACACAAAGAGTTGGTGTAAGCAAGGAGTGATGGATGAGCTTCATATTCAAGGAGAAAAGTACTTGGGGCTGCCGGTGTATGTAGCCCGGTCAAGGGCGAATTTTTTTGAGTATTTGAAGGATCGTATATGGAAAAAGATCCAGGGGTGGAAAGAAAGATTCTTGTCCAAGATGGGGAAGGACATACTCATTAAAGCTTGTGCACAACCTGACTCGTTGTGTGCGAAAATCCTTAAGGCAAAGTACTATCCTCATATATCTATTTTGGATGCTTCCCCAACAAATGGTATGTCATATACCTTCCTTAGTATTTTAAAAGGCCTTGAATTGGTGAAGGAGGGAATTGTGTGGAGGATTGGAGATGGCTCAACTGTTAATATATGGACTTTGGCTACCAGCGTGGTGATGCATTGAAGCCTATTACACCAAGAGGTCAGAAGGTAATTACTAGGGTGAGTGAGCATATTAGTCCAATCACGGGCCAATGGGATGAGGTGATGATCCGAGATACTTTCTGGAAGATTGATGCAGATGTTATCCTAGCTACACCAATTAGGGATGACTTTGAGGACTTTGCAGCCTGGCACTACGACAGCAAAGGACTGTTTACAGTCAAATCGGCGTACAAGCTGTATGCTAAGAAAAGAGATGGCCCTCAACAATCTACGTCAGTATCTAGCAAGGAGACCCTACAATGGGAGAGAATATGAAAGATGCCATGCCTGCCAAAGGTGCAACAATTTATGTGGAGATTCGATCATAACTGTCTGCCTTTGAAGATGAACATAAAAAGGAGAGGAATGGACTGTGACTCCCGATGTGTCTGCTGCCAAAGGCTTGATGAGGACGGAGCACATCTGTTCCTAAGATGCAAAGAGGTCATTAAGACCTGGAGGGAGCTGAACATAGAAAAGGAAAGAGAGGACCTCTGCAAGTGTCCGAATGCAAAATTTGTTGTCCAAAAAATCCTCAACATGGATACAGAGAAATGTATTTTGATTGCTTGCCTGCTGTGGCGATGGTGGAACAGGAGGAATACGATTAATGCAAAAGAGAACATGGGGGAGCAGGAAAGCCTGGTATCCCAGGTGAAATATTGGGCGGGAGAGACTGCCCAATACTGTATGAAACAGCGAGTAGAGGACAAGCAGCCAGGAAAGGAGAACTGGAAGCCACCAACAGAGAACTCTTTGAAGATTAATGTCGACGGTGCGTTCAGTTCAGAGACACACTCAGGGGGCTGGGGTTTTGTGGTCAGAGACCATAATGGTAGTGTACGGGGATCTGGAGCGGGCTTGTTACGTCACATTGCCAGTGCTGCTAGCGCTGAAATCATTGCATGTGAGGAAGCTGCTAAAGCTGCCGCGGATTGGGGAATGTCCAGAATCGTGATCGAAACTGACTCGCTAAACCTGGTTCGAGCAATGCAGGGGACAAAATATGACAGAACCCCATAGGGAATCATCTACCGCGACCTGAGGATCTACATGAGACTCTCTTTCAATTCTTTTGAATTTTCGTTTGTACCACGTACGTGTAATAATGTAGCTCATTCTCTAGATGCTTATAGTGCGTCACGGCAGGACACGAAACTTTTGTGGCCGGAGGCGTTACCAGTTGATGTACGTGGTCTGGTGGCCATCTCAAAAAAAAACACTCTGGCAAAATGGAGGCAAATAACCTGGAGTCGAAAGAAATTCTAATAATAAAGAAAAAACACCAAAATGATCTATCAACTTGCTGGTACGAGCGTTCTTGACACCAACTCACGAAAACACACAAGCGGGGCATGAACAGCTCTTCGAGAAGGGAGCCCTCGGTATCCCGAGATTTCTAAACTCCGCGAAGAACAATTCCATGAATACGGATAAGCAGAAGTCTTTGGGCAGCGGGTTTTGATCTCGTTACTGGGAGGTTCGAATCTTTTCGTCCCAGATTGTTCCGGATAGTACTCCACACGAGACAAAAGTTTGCCGCGAACAAGCGTTTTGGTCGTTGCACGACGGTTTCCGTTAGTTTGTTGACGTGGCAGTCTGTTTTTGCGATTTCCTCCCTAAAGGTTGGTCCTTCTCATTTATTCATTATTCTGACCGAAGGGTCCTATTTGTCAGTGCCGAGGTGGCAAAAAATGCATTTTATTGAGATGGACTGGGTCCCACACATGTCTCAGATAAAAAAGATAAAAATATCCCAAAGGAAAATTAAAAACATACCAAAATTGGACCTCCTCTCCTTTCTCTACACCTCTCAACGGCGGCCAACCGTCGTCGCCCTTATAGGGGCAGCGGTGGACGCGCACGGGGGCTCGGGAACACGCGGGACTGGAGTGTCCGTCTGTCCGACATCGACTGGCGGTGGGGCGGAAGCCGACAATTGTTGGAAACATCGTGGGCGACTAACATGAGCGGTGGCTGACGGCGGCGCTCGACACCACGACCACGCAAGGCCTGAGGGAATGAGAGGGAGGTTCCAACCAAAACAAGAGTTCACCAGGATCTCACCGTGCACGCTCGGAGAGGGAAGGGAGTGCAGAGTCAGCGTATGAGATGGCGAACGCGGAGGCTGGAGCTTGGGGAGTCGGGGACGATTGCGTCGACTAAGGGTTTCTCGGGTCGATTTTGGGGGTGTGGATAACTAGGATTACGAGGCAGAGCTCTCGATGGTCTTGGATGGGGGAGAGGGGCCCGGTGTGACGGCGATGGTGGTGGGACAGGCAAGATTCTTGGAGGAGTTGGGAAGTGAGGGGAGAACGAAGAGGGGGAGAGAGGGTGTCGGAGTGTTCCTATCCCCTCTAGAGGATCTTAGCGGCAGTGGGGCCACGCCGTGACGTCGGTTGACTACGGAGTGTCACTTCCTCTAGAGGCCAAGTTGAAGGAGACCACAGTCTCCTTCTAATTTTTTTAAAGATATTTTATTAGTTTTATTCTAACTGACATGGGGATCTAGTCTAGGTCAGCAAATCAAGTTTTTTTTAGATATTTTATTAGCTTTTAATTTAACTGACGTGGAGGGCCTATAAGTGAGAATAAATAAAGATCTAGGGGTGAATTACAAAAGACAGACTGACATGTCAGCAAACTAATGGAGACCGTCACGACAGTGACCAAAACACTCTTTTGAAGCAAGTTCATGCCCCGCTTTTGCGTTTTTGCGACTTGGTGACCAGAATGCTCATGCGCAGCAAGTACATAGACCATTTTGGCTTTTTCTCAATAATAAACCTTTTTGAGTAGCGCCTGACACAAAGACGCTATGCTCAACAGTATAGTGCCTCTCCAAATGGCGATATACCCCTTACCAGCGTGGCACGCGTGTCCTAGGTGCTATTTTTATAGAGCCTTAGCGTGAGGCATTACATTGCATAGAGTAGCATCTAAAGGAAAGACGTTATACTCTCTTTATATAGAGCGTCTGTCTAAAGCTGATAGAACACTATCCTAGCTGAGTTTGTTGAAACATTTGTTGCCTATTGCTAGATCATGGGTTCAACTCCTCACGACATAGCAATAGGAAACAAAAGCTTCACGGCCTAGCAACAAAGGCTTCAACCAACTCAGCCATGATGGTGTTTTGTCAAGTTTAGGTAGTGAAAGGGAAAATGCCCTTATCCATTATTTTGGTTAATATTGACACCGGAGTTAAAGTGTGGACTAATATTATCTTCTAGCGTATACACAGGTTTTAGTCCACGGTTGACGATGAGAGGTGGTGTGAGATCCCCATTTGCTATTCAAGAAAAGAGCCGGTGTTTTTGTTGTTTTCCTCTCTTATTTATCTTTTTTAGTCTAGTTGGAAATACCACACTATTAAGAAGGGTGGTCTCGAGGTGCTCTTTGGGGATGCCATACACCTTATACACATGCTAACACCAATCATCCCCATACCCACTTGAGTTAAGCCATAGTCATCATTGAAAAAGAGAAGGTTTGGGGGTTTCTGCGAAATCGGCAGGAGTTCCGACGCCACTGGAGTGGCCGCCGAAATGGTTTGGCCATCACCCAGTCTGATCCGGCGCCCGCTGATATAGAACACAATATTATAGAGCCCTAAAAATAGGTCTCCTTTGTAGGTAGAGTGTGTCATCTGTGAGCCACCATTGTACTGCCATGACGACATCCAAGCCTATCTCGTCCGGCGGGCACTAGGCTAGGACAACTCCTTGACCATGACTCCATGAGCTATGGGGCAGTACCATATTGTTGCTCCACTCCTATCACATAGACTTCGAGCATTGGGAAAAATGCTCAACGGTGTAGCGCCTCTCCGAAGGGCGCTATCCCCTTGCCAACATGGCAGGAGGGTCCTAAGGGGCCATTGTAGTGCCTTAGAGTGAGACGTTACATTACATAGAGTAGTTCCTAAGGGAAATGTGTTATACTCTCTTTATACAGTGTCTGTCTAAAAGTCTAAGATGGTTAACCTAGAGGGGGTAAACAGGTTTCTACAAATTTATTTATAATCTTTTGCAAGTTTTAGGCTTTGTGGAATATAAGTGTGCCTAAATGCAAACTAGGTGAGACAACCTAGATGATGATACAAGATACTTCAAGCACTAAGGCTAACACAAAGTAAACAACACAAGTAAGGCTATGTCACGTTTGGAGAGGTGTGAGATCCCACAAATAATTTTCCCAAGCCACGAAGGACACCTTATCTCCGAGCTTATTCCGGTGAAGGAATAGCTCACTTACTCATGGTAGACTATAAGATAGTCTCCAAACTATCACAAACTTTCCACTGGGAAAATCACAAGCCGAAAGCCTCCGGACAACCCTAGCGGCCTAGGGTTCCCACAAATCCAAGAGTAACAAGAAAACTTGATGAACTCAATGGGGAATGAAGTATGGCTTGGTGGAAACGTAGATCCGAACCTCCTCTTATTTTCTACCAAAAGGATTTGGTTTTGGTTTGGTAGAATGGGGGATCCTCAACATTCTTGTGTTTCAACAATGGAGTGAGAGAGAGAGAGCTCAATGAATGAATATGAATGGTTCACCTAACCTCTCAGTGGACAAGAAAGGGGTATATATAGTCAGGGGGTGGAAAACTAACCATTTGGGGGATTCTACACCAGAACCGGCTATAAGTCCAGCAGCGCCGGAGTGCACGCCAGACGGATCAGCGCTAGGTCGGCAGACCGGAGCCCAGGCCAAAAGAACCGGCAACCGTCGGAAAGATGAACTCCCTTTGCTTGTAGTGAAAGAAGTTTTCATGAGGTTTGACTTAGTGTTTTTTCTATGAAATTTACACTAAAAGATCCATATAGGATTTGTTCATAAGGGGATATGATCCTGTGAATCAATTGTGTAGGAAATTTACGTAGGATCCAAATCCTACACAATTTCTATGAAAATCCTATAAATCAAAGGAGTCATCAAGTCGGTGAGAGAGAGAGAGAAAGAGAAGGGTAAATTTGAGGGAATGGGGTGGGGGTCATGGACTATGGGTGGGCATATGCTACCTCAATTTTTTTTTTGTATACGAGGAGTGATGAGGCAAGTATATGGTAGTTTATCCGGTGCTCGTGCCCTATGAGAAAGACCAATGTGACCGAGTCTAGAAACAATTGCTATACTCGAGATCGAAGCAGACCCACTATAGAGTATGCTCTTAAATTTTATCTTCTATTGTGTGACGCCTACCAAAGGACCATTCTCTTTGTTCAAGTCTGGTGAGTTTTTATCATTTACTAATGCAATGAAATGCCTAGGTGCATTATGGGTGCTAGAGATGTCAAAAACTAAAAATCAAGATTAAAGATAACATCAAAACTGGTGCTCAAGTATCTCGTACATGTGCCAAGGTTTTGGGAAATTTGGTTTAGTTTGCTTGGAAAACTTTCATTGTATGGTTATGTCTATCGAGTGGATATGACCCATTTGACTATGCGAGTGAAGAAGTACCATGATCGGGTGAGGGAACCAAGAACAATGTGTACATGGTGCGCGTGATCCTCATTGCTGGAGCTAAGGAGGGGACAAGTGTGGCGACGTGTTTAGTCATGGCACCCTAGTATAAGGATGAGGAGGAGACCTTGGGGGCTTGCTCATAAGAGTGATCAAGAAGGTAGCTCTTATCGCATGAGACCTAACAAAGAGTGTCCCTCTTTGTTCAAGTCTAGTGTTGTTTTAGCTATCTACTAAGGCGATGATGTGCGTCCATGATTGGAGATGTCAAAGCCTCGAAATGAAGATTAAATACAACATCATACTGGTGCTCAAGGTTCTCAAAAATGTTCCAAGGGTTATGGTAAATCTAATTCGGCTTGTAGAACTACACTACAATGGTTATGTATATCGATTGGATACAGACAAGTTGGTTATGTGAGTGAAGAAGGACAATGAGATGGTGACGAAGGGTAGAAGGACCAAGACACCAACTCTTACAAGGTGCGCATAAGGATCATTCTAGGTGGAGATGAGGAGGAGCCAGGTGCGCCGGCGTGTTCAATCGTGGCACCCAAGTATAAGGATGAGGAGGAAGACTTTGTCGGTGATGGGTGGATTAAGGCCTGTAAATTACACGGGCTTTACCCCCACTTTCCTACCCACGAAGCTCTCAACCGAACAGAGCTGCCATGTTGCAAGAAGACTTCCCGAAGGATCTCGACCACGAGACGTACATTGAAAGAAGATCGAAGATCAACTTAACATGCAAGGAAATATGAATCTTGGAAGGGCTAATGAGGACTGTCTTACACCATCGACGACTATATATAGTTGAAGACATTCACTCAAAGAGGACACGCCATCAACACCCACGCCATAGCTTTAGCCTCTAGTCTTAAACCCTAAATTCATATACACACTCCGGGTGCTTGTATAAACCCATCGAGATTCATCTTGTAAACACTTGTGATCATCTAATAAATAAATTATGAGGAGATCATCTCCTTGTGATCATCATTTGTCTGTACGATCCAAACCTGCTGACCTGAGCCGATGGCCAGATAAATAAACTCTCTTTCGATCTTCAGAAGTGAGATTGCTGTGAGGTCTTGAAGACTATACTTTGTCAGACTTGGTGGCTTGCTCGGGCGGGTTATCAACAAGACATGGTTACCCCCTCCCCCCCCCCGTGTCGCACCCTAGGGCGACACCGTGGGCGCCGCCGCCCTCCACCCAAAGTCCTCTGCCGCCGCTGCTCCTCTCGTCGCCGCTGCCGTCGGCCTCGCAGCGGTGGCGGTGGGCCCGGCCGCCGAAGGTGGTTTGGGGTGGGTGGAGGCCGGAGTTGACCACCATGGCTGCTAGGGCAGATGCGGCCGGTTCGACGATGGCTAGCGGCCAGGGCGGCGCCCCTGGTTGGGATGGTGGTGGAGATTCCTCCTGGTGGTGCCATGACCGGTGGTGGAAGTCCAGGGCCAAGCTAGCTCGTGTTGGAAACCCTAGATCTTAAGATCTGGGGCTCTGATACTACCTCCCCGGTCCTCTTCATTGCTGGTAGGGTCGGATCTAGGAGGGGTCGACCCTGCTCTGTTGTCATCTCTCTCGTTACCGGCCTAGCCACAGGGCTGCTGGTACGGTTGGTGCAGCAGATCTTGCAGGTTACCGGCGGGTGGCGAGGGGGCTACTGGCTCGGTTTGAATAAAGGAGTTTGTCCTCGGATTCTTCTCACACCAACATGAATATCTACTTGATGTGTGTCTTCATTGATTTGGTGGGAGTGTCGAGTTTCGGAAGGCTACGTCTACGAACTCCCATGGGCGCATCATGCCTGGAGATTGCTGGATGGGAAGATATTCAGTCTGGCATACCCATGTTTTTTCTGGCCGTGTAGGTTCAGAGGGTGCGCTTCGAAGCTCTGTTGGCTGTTAATATCATGGGGCATGTTCTTGTTTCATGGTGCTGACAGAGAATGTCATGGAAACCAAGATCTGAGGACTGACTATGGTGGTTTGAGTATGGGTGGTGATGAGGAATTGGCTTGATGACTCGTGACTTGGAGCAGTGGCATGCGAGTGGGGGCGGCTGCACAGGAGAGGTTCACAGTCCTACCTTTTAGGGTGAAAACTCAGGGTCTGGCCTTAATTGGTTGTGTTTGGCAATGGCCTTGTTGAAGGTATTGTTTTGAGAGCGTGGACTTTTTTTAGGGTGGAAACCTAAGATCTATGCTGGACTTCTGGTACTGTCTTGATGGTGGTTGTACTACTGGTTCAATGAATGGGTCTTTTTTGTAATTTTTTTTTGGCTGTGTGCATCTGTATGGCTACTAGGGGGATGCGTTGTTGCAGAGGCTGGGTGTAATTATATACGCTCCTTTCAAAAAAAAGTTAAACCATACACAAATGTTCGTGCGAAGATGCTAAGACATGTTTGCTAAGGTTGATCTTGTTAGAACTATGTCAAACACGTGTACATGGCATAAATTGGCTTGGATTATGCGGAAGGCCAGTTGATGGAGTCCAACCCCTTATGAGACCCGGTCTTGTCATATAAAGACACCCCTAGATAGTCAAATAGACTAGACTAAAAATTGTAGGCTAGATACAAGATCTAAACGGGGATGGTTTGTACTCTCGCTGGCCACCCCTGGTATGGTGGTTATGATACATCTAATTAGTTAGAGGACTTCCCCGTTGAGTGTACTACTTACCCCCTCCATTCTAAAATATAAGGTGGTTTAGTTTTTAAGCAAATCTATCTAGACTTCTTTTAGTACTTCCTTCGATCCATGTTCTCAGATTTGTCTAGACTTGGACATATCTAGTCAAGTTTTAGTATTCCATCCGTCCCAAAATAAGTGACGTAGGTTTGTTTAGATTCGGATGTATCTAGACACGTTCTAGTACATAGATACATGTAAATCTAGACAAACTCAAGTCACTTATTTTGGAACGGAGGGAGTACTAGATACATCCGAATCTAGACAAATCCGAGAACATTAATTTAGATCGAAGGAGTATGTAGGTTTATTCAGGTTTGGAGTAAACCTAAACACTATAAAGAGTCTAGATATATTTACTTTACAAACCTAAAATATCTTATATTTTGATACAGAGGGAGCAGCCATGGGCTAAGAGTTCTTAGCAAGGTAGGTACCGGCAGAATAAAAACAAAATTGGACAAATGAGTTGGGCTATAGGGTTACATCGGGGGAGGAACACCCAGGGTTTAGACTTGGACTAACTAACTAGCCAAAAATTAGCCTAAATTCAATTTGACCGGTATATTTTGCCTGGTAAATTCATTTAAATGTAGACGAGACTTCCGGGAACTGGCCTGTAATGGCGGTATTTCACTCACTAATCAAATCCCTAGTTCTTGAGAACCTCCACTCGTTCGGCGTTTCCAGACTGAAATTCGACGCTATTTAGCACCGGATGGATGTAATTTTCGGCCTAGAAACGGCCAGTTTCCCACACGTGTTCCACGTCGTGGTTCATAGGAACGCCAAAAAATCAGCGATATTTCACCCGAATTCGGCTCAAATTCACATAATTCAGCAAAAATATGAATACAACGCAATGTTCGGCATAAATATGATGCACTGCCGGGTCTCGAATCTCCTGACGCATGGTGATGAAAGCATGCCATGATGCCGGCACCTGGTGATCAGGCTCTGCAAGAGGTCCATGTCTGTAGTATGGCTCGTCCTGCTCGACCAAATCCACTAGATTCTTCCGCTCATCCTCAATGATCATGTTGTGCAAGGTCACACAACAGTTCATCACTTCCCACATCTGATCTTTTGACCAGATCATAGCAGGGAACTGGACAACTTAAAACCTCTATTGGAGCACACCAAATGCCCGCTCCACGTCCTTCCTGCAAGTTTCTTGTTTCTTGACAAACTAAGCATACTTGAGGAGCATCAGGCTTGAGATAGTCTTCACAAATGTTGGCCATCTTGGATAGATGCCGTCTGCAAGATAGTATCCCTTGTTGTAGTGGTGTCCGTTGATCTCAAAGTCCACAGGGGGAGCATGACCCTCAACAAGTTTGGCAAAGATATTTGAGAACCGGGGGACGTTGATGTCATTGTTCATCCTGCCATGCCAAAAAAGGAGTGCTAAATCCAAAGATCATGTTTAGCAACTGCCTCGAGTATCACAGTACAACCTCCTATGTGGCCTTTGTACATTCCTTGCCAAGCGAATGGACAATTCTTCCAGTATCAATGTATGCAGTCGATGCTTTCAAGCATCCCAGGAAATCCTCTGCTTTCATTGACTGCGAGGATCCGAGCAGTGTCTTGAGCATTGGGTATTCTCAAATACTGTGGTCCAAACATTGTATCACTACCATGCAGAACTTGTAGAAGAAATCGATGGCGATGGACTCGGTCATGCGGAGATAGTCATCAGCACTGTCACCCGGAGCTCCATATGCAAACAACCTCATCGCCACTATGCACTTCTGTAGTGAGGAAAACCCTACCATGTCGGTGAAGTTCTTGCATATGAAATAGGGGCCGAACTCCCGGATGGCATGCACGATCTCGAGGAAGAATATCCGACTCATCCTAAAACGACGCTGAAACACGACCTCTTCGTGTAGCGGCTCGTCGGTGAAGTAGTCGGCGTACGACATGCAGTAGCCCTCCATTCGCTGCCTTGCTTTGCCCTTCCAACGACCCTTCGCCGAGCCTCCACGCTTTGGTGTTGTAGTATGCGTGTACAATCGGGCCAAGGATACGAGGATCTTCGGCGGTCTCTTCCTCCAGCAACAGGGCGAACATCTCCTTGTCGTCGGAGTCCATGGCTGAACCGGCAAAACACCGAACTCTTCGCGGGGGAGGTGGGCGGGAGCTCGGAACAAAGCCGAGCCGCGGGAAGGCTGGAGAAGGCGAAAGAAGGCCTAGGCCGAGGGAAAGGGATGCGACAACGGCGGTGGACCTTTCTATAGGAGTGGATTCGGCTGGGCGGGACGGGGCGGGGCTTTGCGGGCGACAATGTGGTGGCGAGGGGGCAGTTGGGAGAAAGCTCTTCGCCGAGGGAGAGCTGAATTGCGGTGAGAATGGGTTGTGTCACCGACATGGTTGGCCCACCCTGTTTTCGCTTCATCCGGCGTTCCTAGGCGGTTCCTGACGCCCCGGGTTCGGCCTGGGAACTCCGGAAGTAAAATGGGCCAAATCTGGTGAAAATTAGGTGACTGGGCATTTTTCGCTGTCTGGATGGGAAAAAATGTAGTCCTCCTGGGAAATGCTAGTGTAGATGATCTTGGTACTAGATTCTGGCCAACTACACCCTTGGTCTAATTAGCCTACAGGAAGCACCTGGATACGTACTAAGTATAATTTTCCTGATCAGATAATAATTAATCGAGGAATGATTGGGGATATTGCTGTGTTTGAAGATGGAATGAAGATCCAGTGAGTTGTTAGTTGTAGGCTTGACCATTGACTGGTCAATTCAAGGCACTCATCCAGGCAGAGGCAGTCCAACTCCAAGCCAAGGAAAGGAGGAGGAGCGAGTCAAAGAGTCGACTCGGCGAGGAAGCAACAGCGACCTGCCCCGCCCTTTCCTCTCCTCCACTGAATACTGATGAGCATCAATCCGCAGCAGCTGCAGAGAAGCAGCGACGCACGCGGAACACACACGCGCACAATCGCACAGCACGCGGTCAAGGGAAGTTTCCTTCGTCTACCCCCGACCCCGACCCCGACCCCGACAGCTCCACCCCCCGTGTGCCTCTGTGTATATAACCCAACCTCCACCCGCTGTTCCCGGCATCCTCAACCGCGTCCACCCATCCATCATCATCACCCATTCGCACCTCACCTCACCTCACCTCAAGCGCTCAGCTCAGCGACCAAGCAAGCAAGCAAGCGACCATGTGCCCCGGCCTCCGAAACGCGACGGCCACCATGACCCCCCGTAGCCACGACCAGCAGCAGCAGCCGTCCTCCTACCTGCTCGAGCTCGCCGCCGCCGACGACCTCCTGGGCTTCCGCCGCGCCGTGCAGGAGGACAACCTCTCCCTGGTGGCCTCCTCCTCCTGGTACGGCCCGTCCCCCAGGTCGTCCAACAGAGCCCTGGGCCTCCACCTGCGCACGCCCGCCATGGTCGCCGCGCTCTACGGCAGCACCCAAGTCCTCTCCTACGTCCTCTCCATCGCACCCTCCGAGGCCGCACGCGCCTCCGCCACCGACGGCGCCACGCCGCTCCAGCTCGCCGCCGCCGGCCGCGCCCCCTCCGCACCCGCCGCCGCGCGCATCCTCCTCGCCGCCGGCGCATCCCCATCCCCCTCACTCCCCATCGACCACCACCACCACCGCCCAGCCAGCCCCACCAAGCAGCAGCACCAACCAGGCTCGCCAGAAAGGAAAAAGAAGGACTACTCCTCCTCCTCCTCCGCCCTCGCCACCAACGCCCCGGCCGAGGACATCAACAGCGGCGTCTACGCCACGGACGAGTTCCGCATGTACAGCTTCAAGGTCAACCCGTGCAGCCGCGCCTACACGCACGACTGGACCGAGTGCCCCTTCGCGCACCCGGGCGAGAACGCGCGCCGCCGCGACCCGCGCAGGCACGCGTACACCTGCGTCCCGTGCCCGGACTTCCGCCGCGACCCGGCCGCGTGCCGCAAGGGCGACGCCTGCGAGTACGCGCACGGCGTCTTCGAGTCATGGCTCCACCCGGCGCAGTACCGCACCAGGCTCTGCAAGGACGAGGTCGGATGCCCGCGTCGCATCTGCTTCTTCGCGCACGGCGTCAGGCAGCTCCGCGCCGTCAACCCCTCCGCCGCATCCATGTCATCCTCCTCCCCCGACTCGTCCGGGAGTACCTTCTCCTGCTCTTCGCCGGCGCCCTCCATGAGGCCCGCGCTCACGGCGTCGCTCAGCTCGCGGGAGCTCGACTTCGACGTCGACGGCTACAACAACAACAACACCCGCAGGATGATGATGGCGAGAGCCACCTCGCCGCCCGGATACTCGTCCGACCTCCTCGCCGCCTACGCACAGGCGCTCTCCTCCCTCCAGCAGCAGCAGCAGCAGCAGCAGCAGGCGCGCAACAACAACAACAAGCCGCCGATGACCTCCCGCGCCGCCGCGTTCGCCAACAACCGCAGCCAGACCTTCGTGCACCGATCTCCGTCCTCGGCCCTGTCCCCGGCCGCGCGCTCCTTCGCGTCCCCGCTCTCGTCCGCGTCATCGGTGCTCGACGACTGGGGCTCGCCGGACGGGAAGCTGGACTGGGGCGTGCAGCCCGTGCAGGCCGCGGAGCTGCGCAAGTCCACGTCTTTCGGAGTCGGCACCAGGCAGCAGCCGTCGGTGAGGCGGGACCAGGACATGTACTCGTGGCTCAACGACGGCGGCGCCGACGTCCTGGCGGCGGCTCGCTGGTCGGACCTGGAGCAGATGGTGGCCTGATGAGTTCCTCTTCTACTTGCAAAGAATTTCTTTTACATTACTACTAGTAGTTGTTGTATAACACGAGAGAGAGATGTGATTGATTGATCATTTCTTTCATCGAGCTCCTTCTTCTCGAACGGGGAAAAAATATAAGTATGAAAATGTAACATATACTAGTACGGTTCATTCCTTCCTGATTCCAATGATTTTGTTGTGTACAAGAGGAGTGGACTGGAATTTCTTGCTAATATCATTCGCTTCTGTTTGTGCACAGCTGATGACCAGTATCTATATACTAGTCCACTACTAATTTATCTACTCCGATCCATCGGTTAGAATAGAGTGAATGATTGATCATTGTAAGCATAAATTTCTACAGTTGTACTCCTACCTAGTAGTAATACTAATAAAAAGCATAGATGGATAGATGAACGTACTACAGCAGATGTTGACACGCGGAGACTTTTCATGTCTTTTTGCTGGACCGGATCGGATCAGAATTGAATGGTAGTGGGTGATGATGTATCACCATCATTAATCTTCTTTTTTGTGTGGATATCGCCATCATTCATTCAAGACCACACCAAGTATAATCGCAGTTTCTTTTGTTCCTCTTGATCGGAACATTCTTTTAAAAAGCAATGTTTGTTATCCTTTGTTCCATAATATATTATTTTAGCAAACTGTATCTTGCAAAAATAGCTTATATTATACTCTCTGTGTTTAGAAATATAAGATGTTTTACCTTTATGAATCAAATGTATATAGACGTGTTTTACTCTATAGGTTCGGTTCGTAAAGATTTGAATTAAATCTGTAAAAGATATTTAGATGTATTTATTTCATAAAGCTAAAATATCTTATATTTCTAAAGAGAGGAGAGAATAGAACAGAGAGAGTAGTTGTCAGGAAGTTAGCAATCAATCAATTTTGATGCAAAGGCCGGTCTGGAGTGTCTTGTTTGTCTGATATACTCCTTCGGTTTGCTAAAACGTCTTATATGTTGGTACGGACTGAGTATTTTATTCCCTTCGTCTTAAAATACAAGACGCATAACGTTTAGTTAAAAGTCAACGTTTTTAAATTTGACCAAGATTATATATAAAAATATAAATATTTACAATACCAACAATATTAATAAATTTATCATAAAGTATATTTATTTGTTCATTCCATAATGTAGATGTATAAATTTTTTTACAAAATATTTGGTTAAAGTTAGTAAGATTTAACTTTTGACCAGTCCTTAGGCGCCTTATATTTTAGGACGGAGAGAGTACTAGCATATAGGCAATACTCACACGCTAATGCAGAAGATTTTGATCGAGAGAGCAAGTAGAGCAACTACATATATACTCTCCGTCCCAAGGCTTAAGGCATTTTTTTTTAAGTCAAGCTACGCAAAGTGTTTGACCAAACTTTTTGAAAGAACTATGATATTATATAGATATAACGTTTGTTAGACTATGTATTTGTACATCATAGCTTATGTGTATACTGTTGTATATCGTAACTATATTTATACTCTCGTGTACTACCTCTCTTTGGGATTATTAGTCCTAAGAGTTTTTTTATATTATTTGAGATTATAAAGGCTATTTTATTTATTAGTCTCTCGTCCAATGCATGTTTTTTTTTCCTCTGCATGTAAAACTATTGGTACATGAATATATTAATGAGAAAAAGTTATTATATGTCTTGGTATTAGCAACTTGACTCTTAAGACTAATAATCCCAAACAAAGGTAAGTACACCATATGTATTTGGATTGTACATAGTAGCTTGTACCTTGTGCGGGTTCCCCCAAAACCTATTGCCGTACAAAGTTGCAGCTCATCGATCCACAAAATAACAATAACGTTCACTCTCCTATTCGTATAATAAAATTGGTCATGATGTCAGTACATGATACTACCTTCATAATACACATCATAATTTTCTAACATTTAATTATTTATAGAATCTGAAGTAATTTTGCATTTAAATATATTTTATACTCCATCCGTCACGGTTTCGAGGGCGTCTTACAAAAACCATGTGTTTCTAAAACTCCTCTCCTCCTAGGCGCGTTAGACTGAATCACAGAATTAATGTCCCATTTTTCCTCCCCACTTTCTACTCCATGCAACCAAGAAATTAATTCTTGCATGCAACTCCACCGATGCATATGCCTAAACTCCTCGTTTCCATTGAGTAATTACGTTTAATGGACCTATTTTCTCCCAGTGAATTTGCATGTTTGCACAAATCTGTCCCCAATCAGCGCTCACCTAGGTCCCAACAATCTCTCTAAAACGCCTTCCAAACCGGGATGGAGGAAGTATTAAAGTTTCTTGTTACATGTGGCTACAGGCATCAAGATCTACCCCTAGCTCTTCGCAAGGGAACTTTCTCGCTCATCATGCTGACGGCATGGTAAATCTAGAAGCAGCGAAATGCGGTTGTGTTCGACAACGCGACACCTAACCTAGGTAGTCTTCTGGGTACAATTCGGTCTGAGGTTAGGGCTTGGGCTGCTGCTGGAGCGATTAGCCTACGTGTCTTGATCTTCGCAGCCCTATAAGTCTAGTGGGTAGAGTTATATGGGGTGTTGGCTCTCTGTGAGCCTGCGTATATGTTGTACATAACTTTTTTTTATCAATGAATCGAAACTCAAGGCTTTAACTTTTTCGTGAAAAAATATGTGATATGATACGGTATCATGTTATGATGCTACTAGCGCTTCTCTCTTCATTAGTTATTGTGAAACATCATAATTTTGCCAAGGTGACATGTATGATATCCCTTATAATACTATCACTATGGCTAGACTAAGATAATGTCTAATATCATCTATGGGTCGATATCATCCCACGAGGTTGCATTCCCATAGATGGGTGGTAAACTCACCACCCCGCGTGAGAAGATCAATGCGTCGCTTCGTGTTATTAGACGGTGCATCGTAGATATGCCTGGTGGTCCAGAATCCCACCAACTCCTTTCAAGAAGGAACACCGATCGATTTTCCGGACTTCTCTATAGATCTGCACATTTCGAAAAACCATATCTTCATCCAAAATGACCACCCTCGTTAAGTCTAGACAATCACATTACCTCATATTTATCTTTTTCCCATGTAGTAATCGTCTTGTAGCTCATGCAAATGTATTTCGAACACGTGTGATTGGAAGAAGCAACGCCGGTAAATTCTACTCCCTCCATTCACTAATATAAGACTTTCTGGCCTTTTCCTAAAACATACGCATGTAGACATGTTTTAGTATGTAGGCTCACTAGACCGTTTTCTAAAACAAAAGTTGTTTAGTACCATTGCTCTTTTTTCAGTATTTACTAGGCGTTCAGTTGTGTTGTTCCTTTTGGTCGGTTGTTTGTCTGTCTGTTTTCGTTTGTAATTTGGCTTTTGTTGGACTCTTTTTCCCTCTTAATATATAACACGCAGTTGTCCTGCATGGTTCTAAAAAAAGTGTCCAGCCTCACTCATTTTAAAATATATCTCGTCCACTTTGAAATATTTAAAAGGTCTTGTATTAGTGGATGGAGAGAATAGTACAAAACAGGATTACTTGACATCAACAAATTTGTTCAGACAATACCATGGATCACCTCACCGATGGATGGCCTCCTTAGTGGCTCTTTTCATCCCTAATAACTAGCGTACTAGCCCCGAGCTAAACCTTAGAAGAAATAGGACATTTCTCACTGCTCTTCAGTTCACCGAGCTGGGCGCTTAGATGCCAAATTATGACATGAGTTTGCAAGGCGAACTCAAATATGTTGTCTTAGGTGTGCATGTGTGATCATGCATCTACTCTCAGCCATAGATAAGATGTCTAATGTCATATGGCTTTTGTATTAGGTGAATATATTTATCATGTTGTAAGCATTTATATACGTGCATGGACAAGCATAGACACTACTGACTATCATAGACTCAAGCGATGCAAAAAAGAACGACCGATTAAGCTTGAGATCCTATTAGTCACCATATAAAAACCCGTGGCACATCCGTTGGTTCGACAAAAAACAACAACGAACTAAATCAACTTGTGCCTCACTCGTAGGGTCTTCATCATACGTACGACATGTGTCAGCACCGATATCACCCGCATACACGTAATATCTCGAATCACAAGAGCGATGAACATGGTCCAATACCGGATATGAAGTTGTTTCTAAAAACTCATGTGAGATATTAAAATAACTATATTTATACTAAACTTTTATATTTATTTATGACTTACTTTTATCATGCTACAACCTTGACGAGTATAGTTTTCTATTGGTAGTTGTAGTTAACCTGATTCGTATGTTGCTAATACCGTTTATATAGTTATTAGTTATAGTAGTGTAATTTGTATAAATGAATAAGTTTTGTGATAGGCTTGAACCGTATATTGTAAAAAAAGATCTCCTTGAGTTAACTTTTTGATATATATGTATATATTTGTATGTTTATATGTGTATGAGTGTTCGTGTCTATTTTACTATCCTTAATATCATTGTACAGCTATCTAAGGGTACAAACTAAAAAATATCTTAATAGTAGCTTCTCATGCATGATTAGGTAAAAATACTTTATATAAACTTCTCAAGTAGAAATTGAACAGCCGAGAAATGTGTCTTGCAAGTTTTGTTTGGTAATAATTTGAAAATATATACATTCTTGGTCTTGATGTCTGATCCCCTCTATAACCGATGGCGCTATGGAGACGGCGATAACCGGCGGTGGACAATGGTTCTACGAGGCTTACACTACTAGGAAATTAGCTACAGGTAATCCACATATCTAGGCGCACAGGGTAGTGATGACCCACAAGTATAGGGGATGTATCGCAGTATTTTTGAGGAAAGTGAAATCCAATTTATTGATTCTACATAAGGGGAGCCAAAGAATATTTATAAGCCTTAACAACTGAGTTGTCAATTCAGCTGCACCTAGAAACAATCTTGCTCACAGCAGTTTATCGGTAGCAACAGTTTTGTAGTAGGAATAGTAAAGTAGCAGTAGTACCAAAGTAAAGACAGCAGTAACAATAGTAGTAAACAGTAGGATTTGAGTGCGGTAGGCTAGGGATGGATGGACAGGTGTTGCATGGACAAGACAATTCACATAGCAATCAGAACATAGGGCAATTGCAGATAAATAAGATAAAGCATCCAAGTACTAGATAATCCTAGGCATGTGTTCCATATATAGTCATACGTGCTCGCAATGAGAACTTGCACAACATCTTTTGTCCTGCCAGCCCGTTTGCAGCGGGGCTTCAAGGGAACTACTGGCAATTAAGGTGCTCCTTTTAATAGAGCACCGGAGCAAAGCATTAACACTCCGTGAACACATGTGATCCTCACATCAAAGCCATTCCCTCCGGTTATCCCGATTTCTGTCACTTCGGGGCCATTGGTTCCGGACAACAACGTGTGTATACAACTTGCAGATAAGACCATAAACAATACTATCATAATGAATCAATAACATGTTCAGATCTGAAATCATGGCACTCGGGCCCTAGTGACAAGCATTAAGCATAACAAGTCGCAACAAAGTCATAAAGCACTAATAGAAGATACTAGGCACAATGCCCTAACAATCTGATGCCATTACATGAATGATCTCATCCAATCCCTACCATCCCTATAGCCTACAACGGGAGATTACTCACTCATAGATGGGGGAAACATGGATGGTCGATGGAGAAGCGATGGTGATGATGATGGCGATGATCTCCTCCAATTCCCCGTCCCGGCAGGGTGCCAGAACGGAGTTTCTGGTGCTATTTCGTGGAATCTGGTGGTGGCGGCGGAGCGGAACTCCTTCTGGAAAAACGTCGAACTCCCCAGAGTTTTTAGGTCAGAAGGCAACTTATAGGCGAAGAGGGAGACCGAGGGGGTGTCTGGGGTGGCCAGACCACCCCCTGGCGCGGCCTGGGCTAGCCCGCGTGGCCAGGTGGTGTGGCCTGGGCCCAGCCCCCCTCCGTCTCGTATTCTGGCTCCGGGAGTCTTCTGGTGAAATAGGATTTTCGGCATATTTTCTGGGATTTTTCCTGATAGTTGATTTTCTGCACAAAAAGTAGACACCAGGGCAATTCTGCTGAAACAGCGTTAGTCCGCGTTATTTGCATCCAAACCACACAAGTTTAGAGGAGAAACAATAGCAAAAGTGTTCGGGAAAGTAGATACGTTTTGGACGTATGAACTCCTGCAAGCTTAGCTTATTGCTTGTCCTCAAGCAATTCAGTTAAAAACTGAGTGTGATAAAAGAACTTTCACGAACACATTTGCTTTATATGATGTATATATTCTCAGCATGTGATCAACTACTTAGACAATTCATAATAAAGATTATGCAACTAAGTTCACTTAATAGGCAATGCAAGCTATGAAGACATTCCAGCTTAAAAATAATAAGTAGCAAGAAACATAAACATAAGCAACATTACAATGCTCATAACAAGGTATGATAGAGTGGTATCTCGCTTGCCTTTGATTATGAATGCCAAGGCACCTCTGACGTTCAGGTGAAGACTAGAAGCAAAGATATCAAAGATACAAGCATCAAAGTCATAGTACAAATAATCAAGTAATGAGACAGGCACAAAGAATGACAACTATGCTCTCAAGAAGGTGCTCATAGAATAAGTGGGGACTCAACAAGGAAATGAAAAAGGTTTTGAAAAGTTTGAAAGGCTTCCAAATGCTGAAAGTATGGTACTCATTAGCTTTGAGCTCTCATTGCCCCTATCATAAGCATCTTTAATGTGGTTAGGGTGAAAGTGAGGTCCAATCTGAGTTATATGCTTGACAAACTATAAACTGGAAATCCCATGTCCCTTGAGTACGAGGGCCGCTCCTCATGCTACTCAACTTTAGTTACCGGTAAGTTCTTGTCATCGTAAATACGTGTGTATCATAGAGAATCGCCAACGGGTACCCCTTTCCCGATGATACGGAAGAATCCCATATAAAAATGACAAGGCAAGCAGACAATGAGTATCTCAGCAATCTTCTTATTTACCATGGGAAAATGGTGCTTTTCTTCTCTCTTTCCTCTTTTCATATACCTCTTTTTTTTTCTTTTTTTTCTCAATAGCTATCTTTCTCTTTTTTATATAAGAAGAATGCATCATAGATATCATTATGGTTACGCTGCAGGTTTTCACTATGACGGCATGGATTAGACCGATGGCACAGGCGTTTCTCTAACACACATACATAACTCCATGGACTTACAAGCTCCCCTTTTATTTCACACCGACAACATCCGCAAACAAAAGAGCATGGTATCAACTGGGTATATATTTACAAGTGTTGAAAGCGTTTCCCGTGACAGCACAGTTCTACTAATCCCCAGCCTATAATTTGCAAGCATATAACTTTCATGGACAGTCACAATGGTTCAGGTTTATTAAGTGCGGAAAATAAAGTGTGCCATCAAGTTCGTGAGAGCTTTACTAACTAACTTTCTCATAACAAGCAAATATTTTATTCGAAAGAAAACAAGACATAATGAATATGCACGGAAATAGAAAATGATGTTAATAGGTAGGTATGGTGGACACTTTGGCAATATTTGGTTTCAGGGAGTTGGAAACATGAGTAAAACATACTCAGTGAAAGTGAAGGCTAGCAATAGTAAGGGAGCGACAAACGAGAGAGCAATAACTGTCATAATCATGCTTGAAACAAAACAAGACTAATCATGTTGGGTCCGCGGCATAGAAAACAAAAAATTCCTATGGTGTGAACTACACGCCAAGATCTATCTACTAGGTACAAAGAACTGGTGGACATACATCCAACGAGAACTTACCCTCGTAGACAACGAGTTTTGTTAACGAGTAGGAACTCGTGGTTGATGTAGTCGTACACTTACCGATCTCAAGATCGTGATGAAGTCCAGCAGGTCCGGCTCCAGCACATCCATCAGATCCAGCTCCAACACCACCAAGTCCAGCACCGCAAAGCAGCGGTGCATCCATGATCGCACACACGTCCGGTACCCCGACAACCTTCGTCCCTCGCTCCAGCAAAGCAGCGGAAGAAGCAACTCCTTTCCAGATAAAGCCACCGGGAACATGTATCTCGCTAATCCGAGACCATGGGGAAATAATACTAGAGGGGGAGAGAGATCCTTCACAAGGAGGTGTGAGTGAGAAGTGAGGAGAGGGTGGCCTTTTATAGGAGGAGGGGGGTGCCCCTCCCCATGGTCGGCGCCTCAAGGGGGTGCCCCTTCACCTCCTCCATTCATGTGGTGGTAACCCCTCCATATTAAAATGCCTCTTCACATTCCCTTTTAAAGTTCCCACTTTAAATGCATTAAATTTCTCCAAATTTAATGCTCTCTCATTTAATACAACTCTTTTATTATTTTTATTCAGAATTTTGTTAATTACTTTAATTAACAAACATTCACATAAAACCCCCTGCAACATTTCAATATTACATGCAGAACCAATTTCAGCAATTTCACCCGAAACAGTTTCGGTGTCTATTGAAATAATTCCAGCGCTTTCTTAAATCTTTATCTGAAACATATTTTCTCCAAATGGCGTCGGTATCCCTTAAGTGTGTCACCCTACGGTTCGCGAATAATGCAAACATGATCGAGACCCCTCTCAGATCAATAATCAGAAGCGGGACCTGGAGATCCATACTGACTCCTACACATTCAATGATGACTTCTGTGATCGTGAGAACCTTTAACGCTAGTAACTAAATCCATTTGTCTCGTGATATATTACATGTCCGAGATTCGATCATCGGTATCTCCATACCTAGTTTGATCTCGTTACCGACATGCACTCTTTTCTCGTTCCCGTGATATAACATTCTAGTGATCACATCACTTGCTTGCAAGCTATCTTAATGTGATATCACCGAGAGGGCCCAGAGTATATCTATCTGTCATCGGGATTGACAAATTCCACTCTTGATCCATGAGCCTCAACATAACACCTTCGTAGCACTAAACCCATCTTTATAGTCACCCTGTTACGGTGTGACGTTTGATGTTATCAAGATACTCTTCCGGTGTTAGCAATTAACATGATCTCATGGTCTAAGGATAAAGATTACTTCGTATAGTGTTATAGCAATATAAACATAATGACTTTGATCATAATGCTAAACTTCGGATGAATGTTCATCACATCATTCAACTAGTGTTGTGACCTTGTTATTAACAACATCCAATGTCTATGATCAGGAAACCTTGATCATCTTGTTAATCAACAAGCTAGTCTATAAGAGAGGCATAACTAGGAACCCTTTTTGTTTATTAAACACACATGTATTGATGTTTTCGATCAATACAATTATAGCATGCAAAATAAACATTTATCATAAACATGGAATAAGATAATAACCACTTTATTATTGCCTCTCGGGCATATTCCCTTCAAATCATGGCATGAAAGTGATTCAAGATCCTCAAGGCAAAATAATTCATCGAGGCTTAACTGATTATTTCAGTCATATGCATGCGTGAGCATGTGCCAAGTAAATTCAAATGAAACATTCAGAGGAGGATACCACGGTATCATACCAAGTTATGAATAGAGTAATGCAAGCAAACATTCATAAGACATGCTACAAATTATTAGCAAGCTGGAACTAATCATAAGAAAGCAAGAACTACTAAGCATCCATAAATAGAATACACCCTACATGAACAGACTAAGCACACCCACAATGATGAGTATAAAACCAATATACATGAACAGACTTACCACACCTACATGAACAGACTTACCACACCTCAAGTTGTCATTAATCCTCATTATTGTTCTTCACTTGTGTGGCTTGAATAATAATGTAAAACCAATATCCACTAAGGACTGCTGAACCCTACAACAAACTCACAAAACCAAAGAAGAACAGCAAATATTTTTGGTGTTTTCGATTTTTAAACAAGAACCAAAAAGGAAGAACAAGCAAAGCAAATTCTTTTTGGATTTTTTGAATAATTCAAACAAAGCAAAAAGGGAAAAGCAAACCAAAGAAAAACAACAGAAATATTTTTAGTCTTTTTGTGTTTTTAGAAAGCAAAAGCAAAGAAAGAACGAAAACTAAAAAGAGAACGAAACATGAATATACAAAGTACCGACGCAAAATGATATGAAGATGAGTGCGATGTCGGCGTACCTACCCCCAAGCTTAGGCTTTTGGCCTAAGTGGCTGTCAATCCCGGTATAAGTAAGGGTTCCAAGCAGGCGGGTCCTGATAAGAATGATCGTAGTTGGGTCCTTGGGAAGAAGAAGAAGCTCCCCAATCATAAGCAGGTTGCTGATATGAAGACTCCCCCTCATTTGAGGGTTGGACCGAATCATCCGTGACCTCCCTTTTAGTATCCTGCTCCTGCTGAGAGAGCTATCCCAAATACGTATCAAACTCCTCCGTGAGAGACCATCCTACCCTGTTATCAAGGTTAAAAAAACAGGTGCAGGCAAAAGAATAACACGTTCCGACTTACTCCTTCTCCAACCAGCTTTTAGAAAGGTTATTTCATAAGACAACTCACCCAAACTAGCCCACGAGGAAACAAATTTATGTTGTATCATGGAATTAAGATCAAGCCTTTCTATCGGAAACTGTAGGTCTAGATGATAAGGCACTAAACCATGCAATGCTAGTAAACGAGAAGCAATGAGGCCTCCACAAATTCCACCTTTCTCGCGGTTAGCGGCAAGACGGAAAGCTATCAAAGCACCCAAGTTGTAAGACCTATCTCGTTTAAGAGCAGCAGAGATAAATGCTAGATCATAAGAAGATAACTTATTGGCAGTTTTCCTAGCAAGAACACACTTGGCAATAAAGTAGGCAAAGTAGCGAATGGAGGGGAGATGAATGTTACGGATTTTCCCACTCTCCTTCGAGAAGTTGCTCCCTTGGCAAATTTCTGCGTATAAATCCATGAGTGGTTCAGGTCACTCTTTAATCCTTCTACATGATCCCCACTGAGGTACCTTAATAGCTGCACAGAAGTCATCGAGAGAAAGGTCAACATCAATATTGTAAATTTTGTAGTGGACCATGGGGTTAGGCAAAGAGTAACTAAATTGAAAGTCCTACACCGCAGACATGGTTAGCTTCACAAATTGACAAGGTTCATCTTCCAAAAAGTGTTCCAATCCTGCTTTCAAAACCAAAGTGTGGAAATCTTGGAGAATTCCTGCAGCTCTCATGAACTCAGAGCATGGATAAATGGAAGGAAAAACTTCCTCCTCCCGGTGGACCTTCATAACCTCAGGCACCCATAGTTCATGTTGGTTTAGTTGATGCTCATTCATCTTCTATTCTGAAATTTAAACACCTATTAAACAAGTGATTGCAAAGTGAATATAATGAAGGATACTACTCATAGGGACTTGTAAGAGGCCTAAACATGCATCAAAACTATATCTCTAAGCATAAAATAAGCTTACAAGCTCTCATAACCTATCACCTTTAGCAGCAAAATACTCAGGATATAATCCACTAAACATAAATCTACTTGGACAAGGGGAGGAGTCACATACCAGAGAACAAATGCTCCAAATTTCAGCAACAAAGATGGGCTGAGCAAGGAGATCGAAGAAATCGAGAGCAAGCACAGCAAGAACACGATTTTGAGCAATGAACTGAAGCTTACTCGGGAGAGAGAAGAAAGTGGCAGGTGAGAGAGTTAGTGGAGGGCCAGGGGTGGCCCACACCATGGCATGGCGCCACCTAGGGCAGGCCGTGCCACCAGGTGGTGAGCCTGCCTGGTGGGTCCCCCTGGTACCTTCAAGGCACTCTTCTGCCCCTTTTTCACGTAAAAAATAAATATGAATTTTCTGGAATTTTTTGAGACACTTTATTTTTGGGCATTTTTCAGGTACAGATGAATGATTTTCTGACAGAAAAAGTTTTTTTTGGAAATGATGCAATGCAAAACAAAACAAAAGCTACAAAAGTGCTAAGACACTCTAAAATGCAAGCAACTAGCACAAGAAAGGTAAACTAAATGAAAGCTAAAACTAAAATGGATAGAAATAGAAGTAAACGGAGATAATCATGGTGAAAACATTGTTTTGTTCAATGAAATCTGTTTGTTAACAAGGTTGATCAGGTCTTGTTACTAAAACAATTTCATATGAGACGAAACTTTGTATTCCACTAATTATTATGTTACCTCAACCTTGATAGCAATGGTCCCAATCATAATAGTTTCAAATTTTTCTCTTGGTATGGGACAATATATTTCTCCAACTTGAATGCCCTCAACATGTTCAATTGAATTCAAACCATAAGTCCTTTCAATCTTCTTGGGGAAATAGACAGTATGTTCCTTGTCATTAATATTGAAAGTCACCTTTCCTTGATTACAATTAATAACAGCTCCTGTAGTATTAAGAAAAGGTCTCCCAAGAATAATAGACATATTATCATCTTCAGGCATTTCAAGCACAACAAAATCAGTTAATATCAAGCAATGATGAGCCACTTGAACAGGTACATCCTCACATATACCAACAGGAATAGTGGTAGATTTATCAGCCATTTGCAAAGATATATCAGTTGGTATTATTTTTTCTAGTTGAAGCCTCTTATAGAGAGAGAAAGGTATAACACTAACTCCAGCTCCCAAATCACACAAAGCAGTTCTAACATAGCTATTCTTAATAGAGCAAGGGATAGTTGGAATCCCTGGGTCTCCAAGTTTCTTTGGAACCTTACCATTAAAGGAATAATTAGCAAGCAAAGTAGAAATTTCTTCATTAGGGATCTTCCTTTTATTCGAGACAATATCCTTCATATACTTTGAGTAAGGAGGCAATTTAATAGCATCAGTCAAAGGAATTTGCAGGAATAAAGGTTTCATCCACTCACAAAACTTATTATAGTGTTCATCTTCCTTTGACTTGTGTTTCTTATCAGGGAAAGGCATAGGTTTTTGGACCCAAGGCTCTCTTTCACTACCATGTTTCTTAGCAACAAAATCTTCTTTATTGTATTTAGTATTCTTAGTGTGGTTTTCAGGTTCTTCTTTAACTTTTTCTTCATTAGGAACTTCATTTTCTTCATTACCACTTTCAGTTTCAGCATCGGAGACAGATATACTATTAGGATCTATAGCAGGTTCTGAGGGTTCTACAACAGCTTTATGTTTCTTTTTTCCTTTTCTTACGAGTAGAGCCACTATTTTTAGCTTGTTGAGAATCCTGCTAAATTCTTTTGGGATGCCCCTCAGGATATAGAGGATCCTGGGTAGCAGCACCACTTCTAGTTCTAATTTCATAAGCATGTTTTTCTTTAGCAGCGTTAACTAGCAAGTCTTTTGCATTTTAATGAGTTGATCTATTTGAGTTTGAACCATTTGAAAGTGTTTAACAATCATTTTGACATCATTAGAGGTTCTTTCCACAATATCTCTCAACTCAACAATAGCTCTAGTGTTTTCCATTAGATGATTTCGCACCCTTTTATTAAAATTATCCTGCTTAACAATAAAGATATCGGATTCTTCTAAGCAATGATCAGGAGGTTTAGAGTAAGGGATATCACCTTCATCAAAGTGTTGGAGAGAGTGTACCTCAATAGTGGATGAGTAGGGGATAGGCTTACATAATTCTTCTATAGGAGGTAAATTTTTGACATCTGCAGCTTTAATTCCCTTCTCCTTAAGACATCTCTTAGCTTCCTTCATTACTTCATCATTTAATTCAATAACTCCCCTCTTTTTTGATGTTGGAATAGGCACCGGAATAGCTGGTTCATGTGTAATTACTTCAGGTATAGCTGGTTCAGGAGGAGTCCAATCTTCATAGTTCTTGCTTATTTTAGCCATTAATTCCTCAGCTTCCTTGGGAGTCCTATTCCTAAAAACGCAATCAGCACAACTATCTAGGTATGTCCTAGATTCTTTGGTTAGTCCATTATAAAATATATCAAGAAGCTCATTCTTAGGTAATGGACTTCCAGCCTGTGCATGAATCAAAACACAAAACCTTGCCCATGATTCAGGCAATATCTCTTTTCTCCCTATTTAAAATCAAAAAGTTCCTGCAAAATAGCATGTCTAGAACTTGGAGGAAAATATTTCTGCAGGAAAGTACTAATCAAACATTCAGGACTATCAATAGATCCAGGAGGTAAATTACTAAACCAAGTTTTAGCTTCTCCTTTCAGTGAAAAGGGGAAAATCTTAGCAACAAAGTAAGTACGCATCTTAATATCATCAGAAAACAAACCACTCATGGTAGAAAGTTCATTCATATGTGCTACCACACTCTCATTCTTAGTTCCACAAAAATGTTCTTTCTCAACAATAGCTATGTACGATAGATCAAGAGAGAAATCATAATCTTTATCTTTAATGTTTATGGGAGAAGCAGCAAACTTAGCAATAGGAGACAATTTGGGTCTAATAGTACGCCTCTCAAGGAGACTCTTAGCAACGCTCCTGTCATGGGTGTTTTTACATTCTTTAATAAATTCATCGGTCATCTCAACATAACATCTTCAATATAATAACTTTCACTAGACGCAGGTGAACTAACAGGTGTAGTAGTGTCTTTATTAGGAGTTTCAGTATTTATAGCTATAGTTCTAGAAATCGTAGCATCTAGGAAAGGACCTAATGAACCACTCTTATCAAGCATAGTAGAAGCAGCATCATAAGGGCAAAAAACACATAATTAACCTAATGACGGAAAGAAAACATAAAATAACCTGCTTTCAGAAAGATTTCACAATCTAACCTATTTTCTTGACGCCCTACCACACGGCACCATGGGTAGTAGGACGACGCCGTCCGAAACGGCGCCATGGTGCCCATAACGCTCTAGTCAACGACGCCATATATTGGTCCGACGTGGCGGTCGTCATCAGACTCGGGTCCACCTCGATAGGATGGCTCCATGGTAGACGGTGCCATGCTATCAAGCATGGCTCCTTGGCCGGCGGTGCCATACACCCTTGCATTCACCCAATTAGTAGCACATATTCCCTGGAACTTGGAACTGACTATGGCAGTTTGCTTTGCAATATTGTAAGGTCTTGCCCTAGCCCTTCCATGCATGCAGAGATGACCGATCGACCTCAGATTAATCTAGCTACCGTATAGTCGTAGAGGTGGCAACATATGTATAACCATAACTGTGTTAGACGGATCGCAATATGTTATGTAAGTAATAGCTCTTAGCAGATTAGTACATTACGCAGTTATATATATTTACTCGATCATGACCGAGTGATGTGCAACGTATCGATTAATCAAGAATTGCATACAGTTTCATATTGATGGATCGTACCATGTGATTCATGTATAGAGCACAGTACCATATGTTCATATGCATGCATGCATCTCATCCGTCGGTCCATGCTTGAGCTGATTCAGATCCCTAAGTAAGAGAGAAGTATAGGTGCATCCGTGCATGTAGCCACAACGCCATATATAGGTGAGCATGCACCGAAATACGGCCAGACTACACAGAGATCATACATGCATGACTGGATTGAATGCAAGGGTGTATGGCACCGCCGGCCAAGGAGCCATGCTTGATAGCATGGCGCCGTCTACCATGGAGCCATCCTATCGAGGTGGACCCGAGTCTGATGATGACCGCCACGTCGGACCAATATATGGCGCCGTTGACTAGAGTGTTATGGGCACCATGGCGCTATTTCGGACGGCGTCGTCCTACTACCCATGGTGCCGTGTGGTAGGACGTCAAGAAAATAGGTTAGATTGTGAAATCTTTCTGAAAGCAGGTTATTTTATGTTTTCTTTCCGTCATTAGGTTAATTATGTGTTTTTTGCCCATCATAAGCATCAGAAGTTTCAGATTCAGCAGTAGTAGCAGTGTGTGTAGCATGTGTATGTGGTGGTGTAACGAGTTTACTCATAATAGATGGTGAATCAAGAGCAACAAAGGTGTTCAAAACCGTACCTCTTCTTGTAGTGGATGGTAAAATAGGAACCTTACCATCACGAGACTTACCCATGATGGATGGATAGCAGCGAACAATAGAGAATCCAAGTTAACTTGATAAATAAAACTATGCTCCTCGGCAACGGCGCCAGAAAATAGTCTTGATGACCCACAAGTATAGGGGATGTATCGCAGTATTTTCGAGGGAAGTGAAACCCAATTTATTGATTCGACACAAGGGAGCCAAAGAATATTTATAAGCCTTAACAACTAAGTTGTCGATTCAGCTGCACCTGGAAACAATCTTGCCCACAACAGTTTATCGGTAGCAACAGTTTTGTAGTAGGAATAGTAAAGTAGCAGCAGTAGTAAAGTAAAGACAGCAGTAACAATAGCAGTAAATAGTAGGATTTGAGTGCGGTAGGCATAGGGATGGATGGACGGGCGTTGCATGGACAAGACAATTCACATAACAATCAGAACATAGGGCAATTGCAGATAAATAAGATAAAGCATCCAAGTACTAGATAATCCTAGGCATGTGTTCCATATATAGTCATACGTGCTCGCAATGAGAACTTGCACAACATCTTTTGTCCTGCCAGCCCGTTTGCAGCGGGGCCTCAAGGGAACTACTTGCAATTAAGGTGCTCCTTTTAATAGAGCATCGGAACAAAGCATTAACACTCCGTGAACACATGTGATCCTCACATCAAAGCCATTCCCTCCGGTTATCCCGATTTCTGTCACTTCGGGGCCATTGGTTCTGGACAACAACGTGTGTATACAACTTGCAGATAAGACCATAAACAATACTATCATAACGAATCAATAACATGTTCAGATCTAAAATCATGGCACTCGGGCCCTAGTGACAAGCATTAAGCACAACAAGTCGCAACAAAGTCATAAAGCACTAATAGAAGATACTAGGCACCATGCCCTAACAATCTGATGCCATTACATGAACGATCTCATCCAATCCCTACCATCCTCATAGCCTACAGCGTGGGATTACTCACTCATATATGGGGAAAACATGGATGGTCGATGGAGAAGCGATGGTGATGATGATGGCGATGATCTCCTCCAATTCCCCGTCCCGGCAGGGTGCCAGAATGGAGTTTCTGGTGCTGTTTCGTGGAATCTAGTGGTGGCAGCGGAGCGGAACTCCTTCTGGAAAAACATCGACCCCCCCAGAGTTTTTAGGTCAGAAGGCAACTTATGGGCGAAGAGGGAGACCGAGGGGGTGTCTGGGGCGGCCAGACCACCCCCTGGTGCGGCCTGGGTGAGCCCGCGCGGCCAGGTGGTGTGGCCTGGGCCTAGCCCCCCTCTGTCTCGTATTCTGGCTCCGGGAGTCTTCTGGTGAAATAGGATTTTTGGCATATTTTTCGGGATTTTTCCTGATAGTTGATTTTCTGCACAAAAAGTAGACACCAGGAAAATTCTGCTGAAAACAGCGTCAGTCCATGTTAGTTGCATCCAAATCACACAAGTTTAGAGGAGAAACAATAGCAAAAGTATTCGGGAAAGTAGATACGTTTTGGACGTATTAGGTAGGTAGTGCCCTATAGGTAAATAACATATCCAAGCGCACTGGGTAGGTAGTGCCCTATAGGTAAATAGTCGTGGCGCATGGCTAGGAAGTGCCCCACGGGTAAGGGCATCTCCACCGGGCCAACCCATCCGGTCGACCCAAATGGTCAGTTTCTGTCTGTTTGGGTCGGTCCGCGCCCGCTTTTGGGTCGGGGTCCGGCCTATCCGGCCGACCGCGCCCAGCGGCGCGACCCATATGTCTGACCTGGCGTTCGTTGGCGCCATCGCTGGGCTAGGGGTTGCCAACCAGTTTAAATTGTCCAATTGACAAGTAAAAACATACAGATTGAGTATCAGACAATATGGCGCTAGCCAGGAATTCCATATGTTTGTAGGTTTTGTCGCAAAATAAAATGTTGTTCGATAGAAAATAACTAAACCGTCATTCAAATTACAAAAAAACAAATAAGAAATTAAACATTGAGGTTTTCCCGCACGAGCTCATATATGCTCAACCAAATCTAGTTGAAGTCGTTCATGGGTCTGCCTGTGATGCAAATTTTTATGCACTCGCATGAAATCTTCCCATGACGCTAGACCTGGCTCTGGCTCAAACAACTGACCCTGAAAGTCCCAGCCTTGGTCCAAGATGCCATCATCTCGCTCGTCCTCGACGATCATGTTGTGCATGATTACACAAGCAGTCATCACATCACACATTATCTCTGTGCTCCAAGTTCTAGCAGGGTATCGAACAATAGCCCACCTTGGCTGCAGCACACCGAATGCTCGCTCCACATCCTTCCTAGCAGCCTCTTGCTCTTTCGCAAACCTCTTGCACTTCTCATCTGTAGGGTTGCGGATTGTCTTCACAAAGGTGGCCAGGAGGGGTAGATACCGTCGGCTAGATAGTAACCCATATCATATGAATTGCCATTGATATGATAAGAAACATGTGGGGCATTGCCTTCTACCAGCCTAGCAAACACTGGAGACCGCTGCAGCACATTGATGTCATTGTTTGATCCAGCCATGTCAAAAAAGGAGTGCCAAATCAAAAGATCATGTGATGCAGCAGCCTCTAGTATGATGGTGCACTCTTCTGCATGCCCTTTGAACTGCCCTTGCCAACCGAAGGGACAGTTCTTCCACTGCCAATGCATGTAGTCGATGCTTCCAAGCATCCTAGGAAACCTTCTTCTCTCGTTGATGGACAAAAGGCGGGCAATGTCTTAGGTGTTTGGCTCTCTCGGGTAAACATTGCCAAACACCGCAATAACCACGCTGCAAAACCGTACATTTCCTCATGGCATGTGGACTCGCCCATGCACATGTAGTCGTCGAGGAGATCACCGGGCACTCCATATGCAAGCTGCCGAATGGCAACAGAACATTTTTGGTAAGAGGAGAAGCCAATATTACCGGCACAATCGTACTTGTCCTCGAAGTAGTCATCGTACTCCATCACCCCATTGAGAATATGCAAGAACATGTCCCTCGACATCCGATATCAGCAACGGAATGCCTTGTCTTTGAAGACTGGATCAGTTGGATGGAAGTAGTCCTTGTAAAGACGTATGTGGCCTTCTTCTCGGCCGTGCTCCTGGTTAGCTTCGTGCCGCTTGGACGAGCCACCTCTGCACGGCAGTAGGATGTAGTGGTCGTGCACTATCTGTGTAGATGCCAGCAGAATCTCGGTCTCACCGTCGGACTCCTCCTTGGACGATGACTCCACGAAATTCTTGTATAAGAACTCCATTGCCCTTCGATTGCTTCCCATCTACAAAGTATGCGGCCGTGAATGGAGATGCCAACTCCCGCAATGGGCTGGATAACCTAGAAAGGACCGGCGAACATACCTCAGGCAAATGATTGAGCAGGTTGTACGCCACGCAGAGGGTGTCGCGCGTCCAGTCCATAGGCGGAGGCCGGGCGGCGGGATTGCCTGCAGCGCCTCCAGACAACTCCGGCAAAGCGCGTGGCCTGCGGTGCTGCTCGAAATCGCGGGGGCGTCGGCGGCAGCGAGCAGTGGTGGTGGCAAAGGTTGTGCATGTTGTGGTCACGCGATATGGAGGGCGAGGGTTTGGGGGAGCAAAGTAAGGCACCTCTGCAGAGTGTATGAAATATGACTTGTCACTCATTGTTCTAGGAAGGAACTGCGAACTTAGTAGGAAAGGAGCTCCGTGAAGTTCTCGTAAACCAATGAAGGCTAATAGACATAGTTTTTCAGAATAAAAACAACTCTATGAAGAAATGTTTATGAAAACCTGAATTAGCCTATGATCTATGGTTTATGGCTGTAGATACTGCATCAAACACATCACCTTAATGAACTTGTTGAGTACATTCGTACTTAACCGTACCTTCTTAACCCTTGCTAAATTTCAGAGCAGTCAAGGTTGTCATCCAAACACAATAAGTTCCGAAGAATAAATATTATGAAGAGTTGAAGCTATCCAATGGAGTCGATGGAGTAAACTTCTACATCAATCATTGTGAAACCAAAGTCCAAGAGTAGAAAGAAGACCAATTCCTTGCTAATAGAGCCTATACATGCAGAGCATTTTTGTAGCAGTAATAATTTAGTCGTAAAGTAGTCTACATGTTGCTCTTTCTAGTTTTCTTTTGTAAATGAACCTTTTTCAATGTATCGAGGAGGTTATGAAAATCCGTTGTAATGTACTGAATTGTAATCTATAGTATTTTCTTGGACCTATGATGTTTTTGTTGTACCACTCTGAGAGATGTAATACTAGTGGAACGATGATTGGTATTATGTCAATGACTTGTGTACTACAACATGTAGCGGTATGTTGGGTCACTGCAGGTAGTACCGCTCATGTAGGTCTTGGCATGCCATAGATGAACATGGTAGTAGTACCGAATAAGCATGGCGGTTGTACCGCTGCTGTAACTTTCTCTTCTTATCCACGCTTACTTGACGAGCCATCTTGAAGTAGTCCTTGAGATTCATAGCGGAGAATACATTGTACTCACATGACATACCATTCCGTCCAAATGGGTACGAAGTCATGTAGGGATAGGAGAGAGTTCGCCTTAATCATGTATAGCTTTGGCGCACGCTCGCGTCATGTATGGTATGGGATAGAGTCGTCCTATGGGCGGGATGTATCATCCCTTTTAGGAAAAAGTCGTCCTTGACTCGATATTTTTATGATATGGCAAAGGTCGACACATTAAATGTGTTTCTCACGAGGTACTTTTTTGTTGGTATGTCTATGACGTATGCATTGTTGTTGATGCGCTTGAGGACTTTGAAGGACCATCACCATGAGGCTTTAGCTTTACTACAAAGATGTATCCACACGAGATCGGCTTTTTCAATGATATTTTCTTTCTTGTTCTTGTCGAGCCTTGTCGTTTGTCGTATAGCTTATTGCTCGACTGTAACTATTGTTTCTTCACCTAGTTGCTTCATGTATTCGGTGCGCTTGTCGACGTCCATATTGACTTCATTGTGGTGGAGTGTTTGGCGCGGTTGTAGGCAAACTCCCTCACATGGGATGCACATTGAATTGATGCACTAGCCATCTAGACCAAAAGTCCGAACTGATGGAAAGGGCTAGGCGTGTATTATATTATTAACACTCCCCCTCACGTCTAGGCTATTTTAGTCCTTAGCGTGGGTTCGGTGCAGGCCGCAGAATCTTTTTTGTAAACTGCGTGAGCAGGGTCTTAAACTTGAGACCTCTTGGCTCTGATACCTATTGAATTGATGCACTAGCCATCTAGACCAAAAGTCCGAACTGATGGAAAGGGCTAGGCGTGTATTATATTCTTAACAATGCAATCTTCCCAATTGTTGATATTTTCTTTATCGACACTCAAAGATGAGTTTTGAGGCTTCGATTCACCACTTTGGCTTGGCCGTCAGTTTGTGAATGCGAGGAGGAGAAAAGCAACTTGACGTCAAGATTGGCCATGAGTGTTCTCCATAGACAGCTTATGAACTTCACATCCTGGTCAGAGACTATTGACTTCGCACACCATGAAGATGGATGATTTTCCTATAAATAAATTTTTAACATGCAAAATATCATTCTTTTCGGTGACTATGATAAAATGAGCCATCTTAAAAATCGATCTACAACAACAAATGTGGAATCACCATGCTTTAATCTAAACAATTCTAAGATAAAATCCATGCTAACATATGAAACATGCAATGGAGTGAAAGACCAAAGGAAAACTCCCAGGAGAATAGAGTTTTAAGGACACAGAATGACACACCACACAAACTAGACTCCACATTACATTCGCTCAGGTAGTTTTTGTTTTACTTACTCCAACTTTTACTCTTCCGTTTTTCTCCTCACTCTTGCAGTCTTCCATTTTTCCTCCCTTTTTCTTTATCATTGCCCCGGTCTTGAAATCCATGGCGCCTGGCTCCTCATAGCACCAAAGACCTCTATCACTTTCTCTGGAAGTTTAGCGGTGAATGTGAGTTGATCACTTTCTCCGTAAAGAACTCCACCATTGAATTTGATAGCAAAATCTAAAAATCACGCTCGATTCTTCAGGCCATTTGCCCTGAAAAATACCTCAAAAAACTGCAAAATACTTACAACCATTACGTTCCTTTTTTCTTGCCATGATTTTTTAAGCCAAACTAATATACATTGTCCAGTCGGAAGAGACCGAACCGGTACCCCTACCTGAGGCGGCGGGGACCCCTACCTGAGGCGCCGCGCCGCCAGACGACCGTGAAGCCACCAGCTAAACCCATCTAGGGTTCTGTCCTCTTGCCGATGACATCGTCGGTCCGCTCCATCTCCGGTGGCCTTAGGGCCTTGGAGGTGTGGCGGACCACGGCCTCTCGCCGGCGGGAGGGTTTTCGTTTTTGTTTAATCTTTTTTTAGTGTCTTCTTCAGGATGTTGAGGCGACGGCTACGTCCTAAAGTTAGAATAAAGTCTTTCCCGCTCTATCCTTGCTCTGGTGGTGCGTCTAGCGCTAACAGACGGCGCGTGGAGTCGTGTGTCCGATGGATCTCTTGGGGTCTGATCGTTTTTCATATTCGTCAGTGTGGTTTGAGGTCAGTCTCTTGCGATCTATGATTGTCTTCTTCGACGATGGTTGTTGCTCTAGTGCGCTGGTCCTATGGGGCCTTAGGCGACTTTCCGTCTGTCTACTACAACAAACTCAACTACGACAATTTTGCCTGGCTATGGTGATGGAGGGGCGAGAACGGTGGCGTGCCTTTAGCTCATGCTAGTGCCTATAGTCGTCGTTAGGTGGTCCAGTAACCTATTTGTAATTTCTGTTACTTTTAAGGCTCTTTGTATTACTGTTGATGATTATTCATATATCGGTGGAATTTCGCAAAAAATACATTGTCTAGTCGTAACAAATTGGCTATTCGTGCAAAAATGCGACGGATAATGTCCCATGCGTATCTGGCTAAAGGACGTGAAAAGAAAATAGGCAATGCTGAGTAACTAACGACAGAAACGGAAAGTCCTTTTGTCTCCCGAGCTCACTGCTTATTAAAAAATTTAAAATCTATACTTATAAGTTTCAAACATATTTGAAACAAAATTCTAAAAGTTGTTGACATGTATCCCACAAACTTGCAAAATCTTAGGTCGAGATGTTTTGTATTTCGAGCTACATAAAGATGATAAAGTGTGACTTTTTTTGTGATTTGAAATCACTATACTATAGATCTAAAATTTTGTCATTCTTATGTAGCTTAAAATACATATTTTTTTTCAAATTAAGATTTTGCACGTTGGTGGTATAAATCACGGACTACGTCCTGATTTGTTTTTAGAATTTTTTGTAACTCAGAAATATGAGTTTTGATTTAAAAAAAACAGGATCCTTGTACACTAAATCTCCAGATATTTAGCCTCACACTTTCCACGTCTATGCAAAAGGACATCTTTGGTTAGGATGCATTTTTTAGCACTAACCGCATAAATGTTTTGATTCTGCATGGGATTTTTATTTTCCACATGAATTTGTAATGTAAGGTCTTATACAAATAAAATGATTTGACAGGGAAATTGTCTGTATCATTTAGAGTGTGTTTGATAGCCCGTGTCCACCCATAATCCCCACCTCCACTCATACATGCTGCCTCTATACAAGCTCAACTTAGATTTTCTCATGTGTGTTTGGTAGTCCGGGTTTGATGGAATAAGCTGGACTGAGATGTTGTTTGGTGGCTTCTGTGAGTTCAAACATGATATTGTCAAAACAATCACACGGAGATCCTTGTACGGAAAAAGCAATCGGACCCTTAGACAGAAAAATAAAAAAGTAATCAGGTCCTCGCGTCATGGTGTCGCTGGTGCTCTGCTGATGCCTCGCGCTACCGGGAGCTCGTGCCGGCGTGGATGGTGCTCTGCCGTGAGGCCTCGCGTCGGGCGGGAGCGCGCACACTGCTTCTAGGAGCTCGCGTCAGTGGGAGCTCGCTGGGAGGAGGGCGGCCTGAATGAGAGGAGGAGGACGGCTGTCGGGAGAATGGGAGGCGTGATGTCTACAAGTGCACATATCGTTTGTAGCTAGTTTTGAAGTATAGATATCGATCCCACAGAGAGCCTAGAGGTAAGTGTTTATGAATGAAGTCTCTGTCACACTCAAAGTTGTCACAAGTCTTCGAGTGAATTAACTGCAAGTGTGGAAATAAGAATGAAATTTGGATTAAACTGGATGTATTTAAATAAAACTAAAATGTAGACTTCAGGAATAAAAAGCATAAAATTAAAGAACAATTCGATTGTTTGTAGTTTTATGCAAATGACAAAGAAGACGCGGGGAGATACCGTTCATGGTGATAGTGACTGTACCAGGTGGATGAATGATAAGTGTAACAATTATAATCTTATAAGTATATGTGTAGGCGAGCAACCCATAATTAGCCGAAACTCCTCTTGATAGATTTCATTCCATCTTCAATGATCCTACTAGTCTGTTACCAAAACCATGGTCAGTCACTAGACGATTAAGATCCTTCAGGTTGCTTATGAATTAAGCTCCTTGGATCGGACTAATGCAATAAGCAAAGTGGTTCCTCGTGATCCTCGAGTCAAACTAGTTTCCCATTGATATCCTCGTGTCACTCGGGGGTTACCGGTCTGCTAGCAAACAAGATCCTATCTATGTAGAACAAAGCATCATGTTGTTTGGGCCCTTAATTGGACAACAAGCATTAGGCATCCCACAGATAGTCAAGCACACATAATATAATAATTAAAATCAATCACAAACTAATGGAAAATATATGGAGGCACATCACACCTCACCAATCCCTTACATCTCGCACGCCCAAGGAACTTACTCACACATGAGATAAGAAAGCATCATCGATATAATTAAATAAAGGGAGTTCTTCTTGATATTACCGTGTAGATCCACAATAAAAATAGAAAAGTAATCCAACACAATTCAAGATAGGAAGAAACAATCTCAAACTCTAATCTTTCAAAGTGAAGATCTCTGTCTCTCTCAAGTACAAGTAATGGCTATGAGGGTGTGATGGCTAGGAGGTCGAAGATCTTGGAGAGAGATGAAGAACGTCTTCCCCTTCTTCTCCGGATCTCTTCTTTCTCCTCTCTGGATGGGATGGCGGCTGCTGTGTTATGATTTTGTGTCCAGCATCTTCATGAAAGTTGTCCCTTTTGACAAGATGGAGGCGGCAGCAACTATACGGCGGGAACTATACGTCCAAAATAATATTCCCGTCGTATAGTTGCTCGTTAAACCTTCCGTATGTCTCCCTTGATTGCTTCCGAAAATATACTTGCTTGTTTTCGCCTGAATATTGTGTTTCTCGTGTTAAAATCTTATGTTGATGTTCAGAACCTGAAACACTCATTAAAAACTAAGTTTTCTTTGCTACCGAAGTATTAGCGTTAGGTAAAGCTAGAAAACAATCAAATCCAAAAGAAAACCATCAATAAAAACCATCAAAAATATGTCGAATCTCACATCTATCAACTCCCCCCAAGCTTATATGTTGCTTGCCCTCGAGTGACAAGAAAATAAGGAAGAATAGCGGAGATTCGAGACTGAAATAAAATAACTTACAAGCTCGAATTGGTGTCAAATTCTTTTCTTCACAATTCCTGCAATCTTAAACATGATCATACAAGTATTTACAAGATTGTACTGAGTCCACTTCCTAACCACGTATATCTTACTAGGAAATAAATCATATGCCCGAGCAAGTGTCAAAAGTTTAGCTAAGAAAGTGAAACAAATTCTTTTGGTATCTTTCTTTGATGAGAGATGAAAACTTTTTGCTCTTGTTCTTTAATCAATTAAGAGCACTCCAGTTGGTGCCAAAAACATTCAATTTAAGAACAACTCATCTATTCCCACATCAGAATTTTAAGAATCTCAAAGCACATTTTTCCTTTCCTTGTTTTTCAAAAACTTCAGTCCTTTCATAGAGAAATCATGCCACTGTTTTTACATGTTAATTGGGGCTGTGTTGCGCACTCGTGACCATGCCAATAGATATCTGTTAAGCAATAGTGGGTCAGAGAAGTACTACAACTTCACTTGGAACGTGAAACCATGTGGAGACTAAAATTTTACCCATCATAGCATTGCAGCTACAGACGCTTACATAACTCAATAGCTGAAATTAAGTGATTTCCCACATTTAGATCGTTCGTTGGCCAGCGGAGTTATTAGTTCCCCATGGAGCACGGCAGTGTTGTAATGACACACGTAAAGGAATATCTTACTGTAATTATTAGAAAAAGCAGTGGCATAATCTCTACTACTTTGAAGCATCCATTTTATCAAACAATTTCATTCAAGAGTGCTATCGAGTCTATTTACATTAAGCTCAAATGAGGTTGAGTAGTTCTAAAATCAAATCCATTGGGTTAAACATGGACTCAAGTCATCTTTTGGATGCTTTTTCTTGTTGTAAAAATATTGAAAATGTTTTTAACCAAGTTCATTGCTCATTATTTCAAAGATAAAAAGGAGACACTGGCAAAGGAATAGAATTTATAGGATAACAAGCTAAGTAGGGGAGTGGCTCAAGTGCAAGCGAGTAAATAATTGTAGGGTGATGAGTGCATATTTGCATCATGTTTTATATTATTATTTTGCACTATAGTTGTAGGATCTTGGTATTTTACGATGTTCGCGCGCATATTTTATGTCTATTTTCACCAGGATCGGGATAGATGATGGATAGAATGGACACAATTCTTGGAGCAGTTGTATTGAAAAGAAAATGAGTCAAAAACTATGTAAATCGCTTATTGGGAAATATCAATAACACCAGAAGAAAACCCGAAGCAATCAAAGGATACAGACGATTTAACGACCAACTATACGGCGGGAATAAATTTTTCGGTCGTATATGGGATATGTCCTATAGAATTAAGTCCCTTAACAGCGCAGTAATTTGATTGATGTTGATTGCTGTCTGTTGTGGTTATGAGGATGATGTGAGCAGTGGTTTCTGCCTATTTGTCCAAATACGGAGTTCCTCCCACACATACATAGTTGAGAATGATCATAATAATAATCTTTACCTTAGCTCTTTATAATGCTATCCGCTACTCCCTGAGAACACTTTTTCCCATTGCAGTTTCAGGTCTCCTTTACATACGCGATACTTACTTTCTGTGTTCAGTTATTTTACTTTACTTATTGTTCTATTATACCAAAACCCCCAAAACACATTTTTACACAATACTCGTATTTTATCTTGTTACTTAGAACTTTATTTAGCATTTCTATTGTAGTATTTAATTCAAGAGTTATTAGACTCCAGACTCCTGCTCCTTGTGGGATCGATATCTTTATTTCGAAACTAGCTACAAATGATCTGTGCACTTGCAGTCGTCAAGCTATTTTCTGGCACCGTTACCGGGGAGCTAAGCGTTGTAGGTCTTTTAGTTTTTGCTTATTTATTTTTGTCTTGCTAAGTTTTGTTTTGAGTTACAGGTTTTCACCAACATGATGAAGTTGAGCATATGGCTAGTGCTAACCCACTCAGCCACTTTGGGAATCCCTATGATATTAATAAAAGAGATAACTCCAACAAGAAGACAAGGGGGTTTGAAATAAATCCTCTACTACTTGGTATTCTACACAAAAAGCAATTTACTAGAGATGAAGAAGATCCTGATCCATATAAGCATATTGCATGTTTCAAAGATATATGTGGCACTTTCCAATTACCGGGATATACTGCTAATGAGGTAAGGGTTAAACTTTTTATTCAGACTTTGACTAGTACAACTCTCTCATGATATAGAGCTCTACCCCCAGAAGCCACTACTACTTGGGATAATTTAGCATGTTAGTTTCTAGCAAAATATTATCCATAATCAAAATCTTTTGGAATCAAGCATCTTATAATGACTTGGAGGAACCGTCCTAATGAAGGACTAGTAAGAGCTTATATCAGATTTAATGATTTACTTAATAAATGTCCTCATCATGATTTGCATGAATGGTATTTATTGCATATCTTTTATGGCGGTTTAATTGAACCTAATAAAATTGAACTAGACTCTTTCACGAGCGGAGCGTTTATGAATCTTCCTATAACTAAAGCTTGAGCTTTACTTAATAGAATTCGCAATCATAGAGTTTCATGGAATTTTGGTCTAGGAAGCGAAGGAGGCATAGAAATAGACTATGATTGTATCCATGACTATAATAAAAAGGACCATGTTAACGAATTATCTAAAGAACCTTATCTAGATTTAGATCTTGTGTTGCATGTTGTTAAATCTTTTACAGAACACATCAAAGCTCCAAAAGAGGGTTTGGTCAAGTATGATCCACCACCCGAACCTGAGAAGGAAAAAGAAGCTAAAGCAACACTGGCCTTCCTAGAACCAACATATGAGATACCTTTCCCTTTGTCTCCTAGGGAGAACATTTTATAGTAGTAACACCTGAAATGTCAAGAGACAAACACTTAGCGCTTAGCTCCCCGCAATGGCGCCAGAAAATAGTTTGATGTCTATAAGTGCACAGATTATTTGTAGCTAGTTTCGAAGTATAGATATCGATCCCATAGGGATCCCAAAGGTAAGTGTTTATGAGTGAAGTCTCTGTTACACCCAAAGTTGTCACAGGTCTTCGAGTGAATCGACTGCAGGTGTTGAAATGAGAATGGAGTTTTGATTAAACTGGACGTATTTAAATAAAACAAAAATATAAACTTCAGAAATAAAAAGCATAAAAGTAAAGAACGATTGGGTTGTTTTGTTGTTTTCTACAGATGACAAAGAAGGCGCGGGGAGATATAGTTCATGGTGATAGTGGTTCTGCCAGGTGGACGAATGATAAGTGTAACAATTATAATCTTATAAGTATATGTATAGGCGAACAACCCATAATTAGCTAGAACTCCTCTTGGTAGATTTCGTCTAAACTTCAATAATCCTACTAGTCTGTTACCAAAACCATGGTCAGACACTAGACGATTAAGACCCTTTAGGTCGCTTAGCGATTAAGATCCTTGGATGGACTAATGCAATAAGCACAGTGGTTCCTCATTATCCTCGAGTCTACTAGTTTTCCATTGATATCCCCGTGTCACTCGAGGGTCGCTGGTCTGCCAGCGAACAAGATCCTATCTATGTAGAATAAAGCATCATGTTGTCTGGGCCCTTAATTGGACAACAAGCATTAGGCACCCCATAGATAGTCAAGCACACATAATATAATAATTAGAATCAATCACAAGCTAATGGAAGATATATGAAGGCACATCACATCTCACCAATCCATTATATCTCCCACGCCCAAGGAACTTACTCACACATGAGAGAAGAACGAATCATCGATGTAATTAAATAAAGGGAGTTCTTCTTGATATTATCGTGGAGATTCACAATAAGAATAGAAAATTAATCCAACACAATTCAAGATAGGAAGAAACAATCTCAAACCCTAGTCTTGCAAGGTGAAGATCCCTCTCTCTCTTAGGTACAAGTAATGGCTGTGGGGGTGTATTGGCTAGGAGGTCGAAGATCATGGAGCGAGATGAAGAACGCCTTCCCCTTCTTCTCTGGATCTCTTCTTTCTCCTTTCTGGATGGGATGGCGGCTGCTGTGTTATGTTTTTGTGTCTAGCCTCTTCACGGAAGTTGTCCCTTTTGACAAGGCGGAGGCGGCGACAGCTATACGGCGGGAACTATATGGCCGGAAAAATGATCCCGCCATATAGTTGCACGTTAATGCCTCTGTATTAGCGTTAGGTAAAGTTAGAAAACAATCAAATCCAGAAGAAAAAATCAATCAAAACCATCAAAAATATGTCGAACTCACAGCTATCAAGGCGCTGATGGGAGCTCCACTACTAGGAGCTTGTGCGCAACCTACATGAGGTCGATGCCGCCGGGAGCTCGCGTCGGCAGGAGTTCGTGTGTTGGTAGCTCGAGCGGGAGGAGGGCAGCTTGCGGGAGTGGAAGAGGACGACCAGTGGTAGACAAGGAGGGCGATTGACGCTAGGTTGCCGGCACAGCGCCCGGGAAGAGGTCGGCCCTGGGGCGATGGTGAGGGAGTTGACGGGGGAGAGCGGTGCTGGGAGATGGGGTTGTAGGGGGAACGGAAGATGGAGGCATACGGTATGGTGATCCCTAGTCGGCTGGACCATTTCTTGGAATGGACTCAGCATTGCCAAGCTGTGAAGCTCGATTTAAGCTTCACAACTGGGTAGAGCCGAGGGGGTGTTTTTGCACTAGGTGGGTACTACCAGAGATACCCAACCGACCTACCAAACAACAAAATGTGGGATTAACTTTCCCCTCCCCAGCTCTTGCCCTCCCTATCTTCCTAAGAGCTCACCGCCAGAAGCCTGGCCCCCCTCCCTGGTCCTCTCCGCCGGATTAGCCGGCCGGAGTTGGATAGGGAGAGGCGTTGTAGTATGTAGGGTTAGTTGTGTTGGCTGCTTGCCTGTAGTGGGCCTTATGCCCGAATGTGGGGCTCTAGATCTAAGTGACAAGATCAAGGCTCTAGGGTTTGTCCTCCCTGCGTTCTCGCTCCTCTAGTTGGAGCAGCCCACGACGGCGACGACCACCACATCCTACAATAAAATAGGGGTCGCTGGCGGCCTCCCGGACTGTGCTGTTCTCGTGCTCTTCCATCTACCTCCGACCGGCCGTGGAGGCAAGGGGATTGAGATGGTGGGTTTGGCGACGCATGGTTCTGGAGGCATCGAGGGTGATGCCACTCTAGCGAGTGAGCGCGACGCCGGGTGGTGGCCTATCTTGTCTTTGGCTTTATTCTATCTCCCTCTGGTTAGACGTGGAGGCGGGGGAAAGGAGACGATGACCTGGCGGCGAGCGGGCGGCTCCCTCTCTTCAAGCGCTGCCGCCTCTGCTCCGATGTGTTTCAAGTGTCCCAAGTCTTCCTGGCCGACCATGGCGGCGAGGGGGAGGACGCGGGTTGCTCGATGCACTTTGGAGCTCTTAGGTGGCTTTGGAGGCTTTTGGAGCTTATGCCTCCTACGGCGGATCCCAAGCGTCGGCGTTCCGCCCCCGCTATTCAAGGCCATAGGGATGGCCCTGCCGTGCTCTGCAGCGGTGGCTGCAAGAGCGTTTTTCTTCCTCCTCGCGAGGATCTACTTAGCTCAGGCATGGTCGTGCGTGCTGTGCCTCTTCCAAGTGGTTCCGTCCCTGGTGAGAGATGGAGTGGCCACGCCTGGAGACTCGTCGTCACCGGCGTCAAACAAGGATTTGATCGCGTTTCTGTGATCCTTCTTAGGGTGTTCGTTGTAAAATCTCAGGACCTAGTTGTTTTTTCTTATTGTATGAGGTCCTATCTGTAAATGTTCAACCTGCGCCATGGTAATACAAGGTCTTTGTTAAAAAACAAAACAAAATGTGGGATAAGGTAAGATTTTGTAGGTTGCTCTGGGCTACGAAACAGACCCCTATAGCTTCCTGCTGATCTTCTCTACTCGTGTGCGTGTGTGTGTTGCTGTGCTGTCAGTCCTCTCCCACCTCGCTCGCTCGCTCCTTCTTCCACCTCGCTCATCTTTCTCTTTCTCGCTGCTGCTCCTCCTCTTGTCACCTACCCCCGGTGCGACAGTGACACACAGATCTGGCCTTCCCGAGCTGCAGATCCGCCCCACATTCTCCTGCCCGTCGTTTCTTGCCCAGGACCCAGCCCCTGCTGGCAAACAAATTTCGATAGTGAGCTGGTGAGATCGACAGACTCCAGGCAGCCATGGGGAAGAAGCCCAAGTGGCTGGGCGCCGTCAAGAAGGTCTTCAGCCCCGAATCCAAGGACGAGGTCTGCTCCGCCTGCTCTCCACCCCCTCTCCGATTTGCCGCACTGCCACTGAACTCTAACCAAACTGTTTGCTCTTCAACCTAGCAGAAATTGCGGAGGAGGTTCGCCGCCACTTCCGCCGCCGCCACCGCCAGCGCGCCGTACCCGCCGGATCTGACGCCCTCCGTCTCCCTGGAGGCCAATGCTTCCGCTATCCCGCCTGCCTACACCGACGAATTCGAGGAGGACTTCGAGGTCCCCGTTCCTGTTGCCCCTCTTCCTGTTCCAGTCCCAGTGACCGAAGAGCAGCAGCAACAGGAGCATGGACAACGAGAGTACGTCGCACCAGCCACGGAGCGGGCACTCCCCGTCGCCGCACCGGAGGCTGCCGCCGCCGTGGCCGCTTCTAGCTTGTCGGAGGAGCTCGCAGCGACGAAGATCCAGACCGCCTTCCGAGGGTACCTGGTAATGTCAGAAGAACTAATCCTCAGTTCTTGCTACCGGGCATCGTCCCGGACATGACATCATGTCTGTTTTGAAATAGGGCATTATCATGTGAAGACCATGGAAAAGAAACAAATGGACAGTTTACTGTCGATCCAAGGAAAGATAAAACCAAATGAATAATCGCTCCCAAATCTAAATCATCGATAATTTAAGAGCTAATCTTGAACTCGCAAGCTTGTTCTAAAATTCCGCTTCATGTAGTCCCCCCCCCCCCCCCCCCCCCCCCCCTCTAACTTACTAGTTTTGAACTCATCGATGGTATTTCTTTTGACGTATTTGCCATTTTGCCTAATTTGATGGCCTGCAGGTCAGTCATGCATGCTATAGAACTAGAGAACAGTTCATAGACAACTTTCAAGAGATGGTAGCAACGACCTTTCATTAATCGTAGTGATTCATTCGATCATGTTCTTTATGCTAACTGTCTCTCTGTGAGGCAAATTTGCCACTGCCTTAGCTTGAAAATCTAACTTGAGTATTGACTGACAGTTGGCACTTTCTTTTATCCCGATACAGCTTCCGCTGATTTTTCTTATTACACAACAGCATTTTCTTATTTGTGTTAAGTATGTACCGTGTTAACAGCATTTTCTTATTTGTGTTAAGTATGTACCGAGTTTACGGCATTTTCTTATTTGTGTTAAGTATGTACCGAGTGAATGACTGATACCCATTTTCCCCGTGAATATCTAGGCAAGGAGGGCATTGCGAGCGTTAAAAGGGCTGGTCAGATTGAAGTCGCTGGTTGAAGGCCACTCTGTTAAGCGCCAGGCCACAAGCACGCTTCGCTGTATGCAGACTCTATCCCGAGTCCAGTCCAAGATACGGACGAGGAGGATCAAGATGTCTGAGGAGAACCAGGCTCTTCAGCGTCAGCTCTTGTTGAATCAGGAACTAGAGTCTCTAAGGGTATGCAAATATCATGCCAACACTCTTTATACTAAAACGTTTTGAACCTCCATACTGTTTGCTTACTGGATTCCTAGGGGTAATTCCGGCATCATATGATGTGAAATTGTTGGTGTCCCCGAACAAAAATATGCGGAATAGAGCGGTATCATTCGCTGGACCTGAACTGAATTCACCCATGGTATACTGGGAGTTCTTTTTGTTACTTGTTTGTATTGAGAGCTGAATTAAAGAGGGATTGTGTGTTCTGTTGCTAGAGTTTTGACTCTTTAGGCTCAGTTTTAATTTTTTAAATACAAACACCATGGCCTGTAGTTACAGTTAGGTGTCTCCTCTGTGAAGTCTAGACACTCACTGTCATACTGCAGACTTTGAATTAATTAATAGCCATGATTTCTCTACTTTAATTTAATTCTGTATGCTCATTTCCTGCTCTTGTTGCAAGATAACTTTCGTTTAACTGTTTAAGAAAAATAATAGTTTGCGTTTGCAGATAATTACAATAGTGTTGTGCTCTGCAATTCAAGATATAAAGCTTATGGAATTCAGAACATCTCTAGCTCTTTAAGGGGTTCGATAATTTAGCAGTTTAACTTGTTCTTTGTTTCAATTAAATCATGTCCATTTCATAACCTTTACTTTTCTAGGCATGATGAAAGCAAACCATGTGAAAATGAAAGTAGCTAACACCCCTGTTGTATATATTGTAATAGATGCGGGATCAGTGGAATAGCAGCCATTGCATATATTGTAATAGACGGGAGATCTGAAATTGTTAGTGTCATTGAACAAAAATATGCGGAATATAGCAGTATCATTCACCGGACCTGAACTTAATGTATCCATGGTATACTGGAGCTCCTCTTTTACTTGTTATTGTTTTGGAGCTAAAATACAGAGGGATTGTCTGTTTTGTTTCTGGAGTCTGGACTCTTTAGCCTCAATTTCAAATGCCAACACGGTCGCTTGTAGCTAGGTGTCCCCTCTCTGAAGTCTGAAAAATAACGTCATACTGCAGTCTGCAGAGCTTGAATTGGTAGTTAGGATTTCTCTACTTTCAATTTTATTTCGTATGCTCCTTTGCTGCTCTTTATACAATATAGCTATGTCTTAACCATTCCAGAGCATTTGCAGAGAATTAAAACAGTGATGTACTCTGCAATTCAAGATGATTTTTAGCAGTTTAGCCTGTTCTTTGTTTTTTTTCCAGTCATGCCCATTTTACAACATTTGCTTTTATAAGCATGAGGAAAACACACCACATTGAAACACAAGTAATGCAATTTCCCTGTTGTACTGTACTAGATGGGAGATCAGTGGAATACCAGCCTGCAATCCAAGGAGCAAATCGAGGCCGGCCTCGTAAGCAAGCAAGAGGCTGCAGCTAGAAGAGAACGAGCGCTTGCATATGCATTTTCCCACCAGGTTGGTTGCATCACAGAAGTTACCAAGCAACCATGCCATGTTTTCATTCACAGTCTTAAGTATGCTAATTATATTCTGGACATTCCTGTTCTCCAACAGTGGAAGAGTACCTCGAGGTCTTCGAACCCGATGTTTGTGGATCCGAACAATCCCCACTGGGGTTGGAGTTGGCTGGAGCGATGGATGGCAGCGAGGCCTGCAACCGAGGGTCGCAATGGGACGACTGAGAAAGATAGCAACACCGACCGCCTGTCGGTGAATAGTACCAGTCTGAACCCCAGTGAAGTGGAAATCACAAAGGTCGACAGCTGCATGGACTCCAACCCTGATAAGCCCTCACCTGCAACTCCGAAACCATCCCGTCCTGCAGCCTCCAGGCAGTCCCCTTCCACATCCTCTAGTAGGGGGTCTCTGGCTCTGGCAAGGAAGAAAAGCGCGACACCAAAGGAAGGCTCGTGTGTGCCAGGGGGTGACGAAGACGCGAAAAGCGTGTTCAGTGTCCAGTCTGAACGGCCCCGAAGGCACAGCTTCGGCACATCTTCTGTGCGTGACGACGCGAGCCTGTCTGGTTCTTCCCCGTCGGTGCCGAGCTACATGACGCCTACCAAGTCGGCCAGGGCCAAGACCCGTCTCCAGAGCCCGGCGGCCGAGGAGAGTGCTACCGAAACGCTGGAGAAAGGATGGTCGTCTATTGGTTCTGCAAAGAAGAGGCTGTCCTTTCCGGCTGGAGTAGCGCCATCACCGACGCCGACGAGACGGCATTCTGGCCCTCCCAAGGTACCGCAGGCGGTCAAAAGCAACCAGGAATGAGGCTCACCTGGTACAATGGAAATTAAGGGCCGGGCCTGAGGGGATTATACACTTTGGATTTCTGAAGATACCTCAAAGAAGCAAAGGTTGACATTCCTACCAAGTAAAGGAAGAAAGATTGTTTGTTGTGTTGGTCTGTCCATTTGATTGTATGATGTCACTTGATTTTATTCATTGAATAATTATAATGTAACCAAATCGAGAGAGAGGAGGGTATGAATATCATTCAGTGGGTTATACTACATGTAAACACCTGGTGTCTTGATTTGAGTATGTTTAGGCTTCTCCATTCTTTCTTGTAACCTGAAGAAACCATTTCTTTTGACTATTAATGTCGATTGAAATGGCCAGTTTGTTGTACCACAGTTAGCAGTAATGGATGGGATTGTACTATGTACCATAGCATTTAGGCTAGGCCTAACCTTAACAGTACTGTACTGGTTCGCCTTAAATTACATATCTTGCTACAGTAACCCTGTCTGTTTATAGCTCCTACTATTTGAACTTGAAATTTCAACTTCATGGATAGCTAAGGATTTCTGTGTTGTTTTAATTGCAGCAGGGAGAAACTTCTGCAGGTTTCTGTTTGTTCATGTTGGCTGATAATAACAAGGGAGCATATCAAATCATGCTCATCTCATCTTGATTCTTTACATGTCATCAAAGTCAATGCATGGAATCATGATTTTTTTCCCTTCAACAGATATTATCTTGTAATAGCTAGAGGAATCAGTGTCAGCATAGCAGCACCAGTATCTTTCTTTGACAAACTTTTTTTTTTTGGGGCACAATCTGTATCAGAGGAATTATTGCTGCATATCTTATTTTTGACACCAATATTACTTAATGCAGTGTATATATATATCCATTTAATTGATGTTTTTTGTAGAATATAATTTCCATTTGAAGAATGCATTTGGTGCATTTCTATCTGCATTAAATCTACGGGAAATAATGGAGATTTCATCAAGGATAGGGGGCCATCAGCCCATCACGTTATTGGTGTGATTGACCACACTTTTTCGAAAATAAAGGAGAAATTACAGGGTCAATTTGCAAAACAGTCAGTGGCACAGGAGGGAGAGAGTGAGACAAAGATGAGCATTAACTTTTGGACCCCTGTCATAGCCACAAATCCCCAGACCCACCAATCCCCACTATTCTTCTTCCCCTCTCCACAGCCCCACCCATTCTGGACCTCCTCCGATTCCCCATTCCACCCCCGCTCTCCGGCTCCGCCTCCGGCGAGATCTCCGGCAACCTCGTCGTACCGAGCTCACCTGAGCTGTAAGCCCCTCTCCGCCCTTTCTTTCTTCCTCAGAGGCAAAGCACGGGAAAAAAATCGCGCCTTTTCTTTCTCCCAAACCTAACCCTTCCTCGTTTCTTTTTGCGCAGCACCATCACCATGGCCTCGCGCGCCAAGAAGCCTCCTGGAGACCAGGGCACCCCGACCTCCACGCGCCCCGCGCGCGTCCGCGTCGTGCGCCCGGAGGTCAAGGAGGTCCTCCGCAGCCCTCGCCGCGGCCGGCCCAAGCTCAAGGATGGGGGCGGCGAGGGGGCAGCCGAGGACCGCGACGGCGCTTCGCCCCCGCGCTACGACTGCGCCTTCCAGGACGAAAAGGGCGACTTCGCGCCTCCGGAGATGGTGTGGTGCAAGGTGCGGAGCTACCCGTGGTGGCCCGCGCAGGTCTTCGACGCCGCCGACGCCTCGGAGGAGGCGCTGCAGCACGCCAAGTCCGGCGGCGGAGCGCCCCTCGTCGCCTGCTTCTGGGACAAGACCTTCGCCTGGAGCGAAACCTCCGCGCTGCTCCCCTTCCGGGCCAACTTTCACAGCCTTGTAGGCAAAAATACCTTCTCCAAGTATGTCTCTGCCGTCGACGCCGCACTGGACGAGGTCGAGCGCCGTGTCCAGGCTGGCCTCTCGTGTGCTTGCATCCCCTACGCCAGGAAGAGGCAGGAGGTTCAGAATTCTGGTATCAGGGAAGGGGCTTATGGCGCCGTGGTGGACGAAGCGTACATGAGGGACACGTTCCGTGGCGAGCCGTTTCTCGAGTACATTTCGGCGCTGGGGAGGAATCCGTTGGGTGGCGCCGACCGTCTTGACCTCGTGACCGCCACGGCGCAGCTGAGGTCGTTCAACCGATTGAGGGGTCCAAGGGAGCTCCCTGAGTTTGTGACCTATGCGGGCATTGAGGACGTTCCTACTGAGGCAACACCACAGACAAAGAGGAAAAGGATGGAGAAAACCAACAATGAGGATGATGTTCCAAGCAAAGAAAAGAAACCGAGGCGTGTTGAGAGCTCGCTACGCAAGAAAGATGCTGCAAAGGAAGAGGCCGTCGACGAGGAAAGTTCTATGCCTAGGAAGAGTTCAGCAAGGAAGAAGACCTCCAAAGATGTAGATAAGACAGAATCTTCTGCAATAAAGAAAGATGTCGTGGTTGAGGACAGTAGCAAGCAAAGCAAGTCAAAAATTAGTAAGAGTCCAGCAGAGAAGAAGAAGAAGAAGAAAGGCTCCTCCAAAGACACAGATAAGGGAGAGTCTCTACCAGAGCCTGCAGAGGAAGATGCTATGAATGAGGACAGTTCTACGCCAAGTGTAGGGGCAACAGATGGTACAATGAGCAAGGGAAGAAAGTCCGAGATCAGTAAAAGTTCAGCAAAGAAGAATAAGAAAGATGTCTCGAAAGGCGCAGATAAGGGAGAGTCTCTACCAGAGCCCGCAGTGGAAGATGCTACTAATGAGGACAGCTCTATGCCCAGTGGAGAGGCGACAGATGGTACATTGAGCAAGGGAAGGAAGTCCAAGGTCAGTAAGAGTTCAGCAAAGGCAAAGAAGAAAGACAGCTCCAAAGACGCAGATAAGAAAGAGTCTGTACCAGAGCCTGTAGAGGAAGACACTATGGATGAGGACAGCTCTATGCCCAGTGGAGGGGCAACAGATGGTACATTGAGCAAGGGAGGGAAGTCCAAGATTAGTAAGAGTTCAAAAAAGGTGAAGAAGAACGACATCTCCAAAGATGTAGATAACAAAAGGTCTCTACCAGATCCTGCAAAGGAAGATGCCACGGGTGATGACAGTTCTACACCCGAAGCTGCAGATGGCACATTGAGCAAGGAAAGAAAGTCCAGGATCACTAAGAGTCCAGCGAAGAAGAAACAAGACACCTCTAAAGATGCAGATGGAGTTGGAACGGTTGGTGGAAGCAAAACACCAGTCAAGAAGGCTGTGGATGGCACTTTGAGTGAGAGCAAGTCAGCACGTAGGCTAAGATCCATGCACAAGACAGAAGATGCTTCAGAGGGTTTGAAAGGGCCGAGGAATGATGATGTTGGTGAAACCACGAAAGGAAAAGACAAAGATGCTGCTTTGCTCAAGGAGAACAATCTAGGCCGTAGAGCAAGCTCTGCACGGCAGAAGGACAAAATCACAGCGGATGGGGATGGACTTGCAGATAGCATTGTGAAGGATTCTGCTTCTCCTGGCAAGAAAAAGTCGCAGCTTGGTGAAACCTTGGTAACTAAGGATGCACCCATCTCAATCTCAGAGCATGGCAGGAAGAGAAAGAAACTTTCTGAACTTATGATAGAGACAGGTACTCCTAATCGTTCACCCGCTGGTAAGAGCAAGGCTCAAGGGAAGCATTCTTTGCCTGCTTCAACTGAGAAACCTGACCTTGATACAGAGGGTACAGTGAAGGCTAGAGGGAAGCGTTCTTTGCCTGGTTCAACTGAGAAACCTGACCGTGATACAGAGGATACAGTGAAGACTAGAGGGAAGCGTTCTTTGCCTGCACCGACTGAGAAACCTGAGGAACCTGACTGTGATACAGAGGATACAAAGAAGACTAGAGGGAAGCGTTCTATGCCCCTATTGACTGAGAAACCTGAGGATCCTGACCGTGATACCAAGGATAAAATGAAGACTAGAGGGAAACGTTCTTTGCCTGGATCAACTGAGGAACCTGAGGATCCTGACTGTGATATGAAGGATACAATGAAGACTATGAAAAGAAAGAAGCTCGACACACTGGGGGATTTGTCTTCCCAGCCACCTCTCTCTCCTAAGGGGTCGACAAAGGGTCGAGAAGCAACACCCAAAGCTGCTGGGAAGAAGTCACAGGCATCTCCCGTTGTCAAAGCTAATGGTGACGCATTGGGGGATTCTTCTTCCCAGCCACAACCTCTCTCTCCTAAGAGGTCCACGAAGGCTCGAGAAGCGACGCGCAAAGCTGCTGAACTGAAGCCACATACATCCCCTGCCGTCGAAGCTAACAGCGAAGCATCTCAGGCAAGATCGCGCAGGACCAAAAACAGTGAAAAAACCGTTCCAGACAAGTCTCCGCGTTCTGTTAAGTCAAATAAGGGCAAGAAAGGTGCCACAACAGAAGACTCTCTGTCTTGTGGTGAAATGCATTCACAGCTTTGTCTAGCAGCAAGCGATCTTCAGAAGGTGGGAAAAATCACCCCTGCAAGCGTCGGCTTCTTCACTGAATTTTCGAAGAGCTCATGTCCTTCTAGTTCTGATGTGGAGAAGGAGATACCCATTAAGGCAGTCAACACTGACAGCTATGCTTCTAGTGCCCACGGTGACGAGGAGATGACTGAGAAGGCAACAGACAAAGTCGCTAGTCCCCAAGCTGTTGAGGTGATACCTGAGGAGGCAGCAAACAAAGTCGCTAGTCCCCATGCTGACGAGGAGATACCTGAGAAGGCAGAAAACAAGGTCTCTAGTCCCCGTGCTGACGAAGAGATACCTGAGGAGGCAGCAAACAATGTCGCTAGTCCTCATGCTGACGAGGAGATACCTGAGAAGGCAGCAAACAAAGTTGCTAGTCCCCATGCTGAAGAGGAGATACCTGAGAAGGCACCCAACAAGGTTGGGAGTCCTCATGCTGAAGAGGAGGTGCCTGAGAAGCCAACAGAGGAAGAGCCGAGTCCTTCAGAGCCGCCCGTGGCTGATCATATGAAGGAGGTGCCTGAGAAGCCAACATCGAAAGAGCCGAGTCCTTCAGAGCCACCCGTGGCTGATCATATGAAGGAGGTGCCTGAGAAGCCAACAGAGAAAGAGCCAAGGCCTTCAGAGCCGCCTGTGGCTGATCATACGAAGGAGGTGCCTGAGAAGCCAACAGAGATAGAGCCAAGTCCTTCAGAGCTGCCTGTGGGTGATCATATGAAGGAGGTGCCTGAGAAGCCAACAGAGAAAGAGCCGAGTCCTTCAGAGGCGCCCGTGGCTGATCATACGAAGGAGGTGCCTGAGAAGCCAACAGAGAAAGAGCCGAGTCCTTCAGAGCTGCCCGTGGCTGATCATACGAAGGAGGTGCCTGAGAAGCCAACAGAGAAAGAGCCAAGGCCTTCAGAGCCGCCTGTGGCTGATCATACGAAGGATGTGCCTGAGAAGCCAACAGAGATAGAGCCGAGTCCTTCAGAGCTTCCCGTGGCTGTTCATATGAAGGAGGTGCCTGAGAAGCCAACAGACAAAGAGCCGAGTCCTTCAGAGGCGCCCGTGGCTGTGGCTGAGCATATGAAGGACGATTACTGGGCTGACATTCTCATCAACGTGGAGGAACCGATATCCAGCCTGAGAAAGAAGAAAGACAAGAGCAAGACCAAAACAAGCAAGACCAAGGAGCTTGAAGCTGAGGCCGCCACCCCCAAGGAGCTGCCAGTCTTCTCCATGGGAAACGTGGAGGTGGAGGAACCAAAGGCGGCCGAACATAAACAGGATAACCCAGAGAATGGGAAGGCCGAGGCAAAACCACCAATGGTGGCAAACGGGGGTCAACAGGAAAACACTGAGGAGACAGCAGAGAACAACCTGTCGCTCGTTGGGCTGGTGATGCACTTCAGCAAGCCAGATGATGTCCCGTCGCACGGCGACCTGGTCAAGGTGTTCAGCCAGTACGGGCCCGTGAGCGAGGCCAGGACGCAGACCGGGAACAGCGTCAACTCCGCCACGGTGATCTTCAAGCGGCGCATGGACGCGGAGGGGGCGTTCTGTGGCGCGGGTAACATGACGAGCGTGCTCGGGCCGGGCCTGGTCAGATTCCGCCTCAGCGACTTCCCCAGTGGTGCTTCGAGTGAACAGAGGCCTTGGTGATGGAGGTGACGTGTACCCAGCGAGGTGAGGCAATTGGTTTTGTGCCGTTCATGCGTACTTTGCCAGGACGCAGTCCTGTTCTGTCGTACCGTCATCATCATATAGTAATGCTGTGGTCTTTGTTTAAATTTCAGGTGAAGGAGGTGGAGGCGAAGGTGCGAGAAGGAGGTACTCTATATATTAGGTGGTGGTAGCTGTTACAGGAGGAGGACTGAGCATTGATGGAAACAATGATCACCTGTCTCCTTTTTTGGAGGTAGCATGTAGTCGACTTCCCCGCCATAGCGTATGTTGCAGGTCGAAGGTGTCGGTGTTGTGAAAACATGCAATGGTTGTTGTACCTGGGGAAAAGTCTGGTTTATTTTGTCAAACTCTGTTGTTGTTGCTTCTGCTGTGAATGGGATATACCACATTCGCAACCCTGAAGTTGTAACCGTTATGTTGTGGTCATTGGTCAATGTATGTAGCTAGAAGAGCATGCATGCCCTAGTATAGTTTCATGATGATATTTTGCGGAGGCTGCTATGAACATGATTGGCAGTAGCAGGCAGGTTGATTCTTGGAGAGCTGCAGTGCAGTGTAATGGAAATGAACTGGAGCAGCTAGCATGGGCTCATGGAAAGGCAAGTATATTAGACGTGCCAACTTTTGTTATGCTTGCATGTTTGGAAAATATTCTAAGATGCTCTCTGCTTTTGTATGGATCGCTGGGAGATTATTCTTCACACTGGAGTGATGGAAAGGAGGAGGGGAGAAAAGGGAGGATCATGTTCATGTATGTGTGTCATGTGGTACGTGCGTGGGATGATAGAGATACTGACTTTATTCTCTAGCTGTTGCTGCTTCTTTTTTGGCTGGCGTTGATATAGATCAGTAGTAGAGCTGCATCTGCCTGTCAGTGCCATGCATCTTTCTTTTGATTGAGATGCTTGAAAAGGGCAAAGGTATTTTGCAAACAAGAGCTGTGCTAGTGCATGCAATTCGGACTTTTGGTTGAGATAGTAATAAGTGAAAGATGTTGAAATAAATTGCCTATCTCTTTCCATCAGTTGGGACCGCTGGTTGAGATGGCTAGTGCATGCAATTCAATTAAAAAAAATACACAGCCCCTCCTCTTTTTTTCTTTCTTTTGTCCGATCTTTCTTTTGAACATATTAAATAAAAATTAGTCTCTCCGTCCTATAATATAAGATGTTATTACAATTAATATTAATATACCCATACATAAATTGTAGTCCAATAATAATGTCTTATATTATGAGATGGAGGGAGCACTAGACAGTGAAGAGTATGTGATTAATTAGCACAGTAAGTAAACTACTCTTACTATGGTAAACTGGTTGAGATAGAGAGAATTGAGTGCAACGGAATCGTGGGAAAGAGAAAAAGGTGCGAATCCCCACATTGCTAGCTTTACAGTTGCACCTCTTGGAATATATAGATAAAGAGAGAGTGATAGAGCCTTTCTCCCCTTCCCCACCAAGTGAGCCAGTGAGCTGCTTTGCTTTGCTTTTTTGACGATCGACTTTGCTTGTTGCTCTTCACATTGCTTGCCTGCCGCTTTCTTCACTTGTCTGTTTTACTACCCATCATGGCCATCTCCGGCCTAGCCGTTCCCCTCCTCGACCTTACTTAGCCACTAAGAACACAGACCGGCGACGGCTCGGAGCAGCGGCCAGCGGCAGCTCCGTCTTCCTGCTCCCTCATCGATCCGAAGAACTAATGGCCGCTCCTCCAGCAAGCTCCTGCTTGCACCTGCTACTGCTGTTGCTGCTCTACTCCTTCCCCTTGCTCTCACTCGCTCAGATGCCTAGTAAGTCATCACTTCCTCTTCTTTCCTTCTTGTTTTCTTCAAGCTTCCTGAATATGGATTCATATCAATTTCTTCAACCTGCTTCGTGTTCCTGGAGTATGTTCTTGCATCCTGCTCCTCTCCATCGCCTACTTCCTTCCTCACCTGTGTCTGTCTGTCTGTCGGTCGGTTACCCACTAATTATTAACTGCTATTCCGAAACCTCATCTCAGCATGTAGTGCATACATGTAGCTAGTGAGATTAAGTAGTACTCCCTCCGTTCACTAATGTGAGATGTTTTAGATATTTCAAAGTGGACTAGATACACTCTAAAATGAGTCAACCTACACACTAAAACATGTCTTACATTAGTGAACGGAGGGAGTACTACTTACCCGCCAAAAAAAAGAAAGAAGAAGATTACTTCAGGAATGTCTAGTACTTCTGGAACTCTGGCTGTCTGTCTGTTACCCGCTGGTTACCTGCTATTCAGAAAACTCATCTCAGTATGTAGCTAGCGAGATCAACCATATATGCTCAGCCGTCCAGACATGACAATTAATTTCTACTTTTCCAGGACTGTCTTAGTACTAGTACAGCCACCAACCCACTGTACCGTCTAGGACATTCGCATTGCAGTTTTGCAGTACAAATCCAGTACCGCAACTCTAGAATCCAGCACTACAATTAATCTGCTATGCAACTTAATTGATTGGCTGACGATGATGCTGCCTGGCTGCAGGTTTTGTCAGCATCGACTGCGGCGGCACGGCCAACTACACCGACGAGCTGGGACTCCGGTGGACCTCCGACGCCGGCCTCATCGCCTCCGGCACCACCATCTCCATCAATGCCTCTTCTGACGAGAAGCGCACCCAGTACACCACGCTCCGGTACTTCCCCGCCGACGACAAGAAGTACTGCTACACGCTCAACGTCACCACGCGCACGCGCTACCTCGTCCGCGCCACGTTCCTCTACTCGGACTTTGACCGCAGCAACGTCTTCCCGGAGTTCGACCTCTACCTCGGCGCCACACGATGGTCCACCATTGTTGTGTACGATGACTCCCGCATCGTCACCAGGGAGGCCATCGTGCTGGCCCCGACGGACACGATAAGCGTGTGCCTGTCGAACGCCACCACCGGGCAGCCCTTCATCTCCACGCTTGAGCTCCGGCAGCTCAACGGCTCGCTGTATTATACCGCCGACGAGGCCAGCTACTTTCTCAGCTTGGCGGCCAGGATCAACTTCGGTGCACCCACCACAGATCCTGTCAGGTAGTAAACAAAATATATAGTTCTTTCTTTTTGGTTTTTTCCTCTGATGGGAGAGCTTTTTCCCTGTTGATTTCAGCATAACCACTTACCTCTGTTGTTTGACCGAAATGTATAAGTGTTTCTTGTTTCAGAGAACATATTCTGTTGATTTTAAGGTTATCACTTACTGTTGTTCTTAAAGATTATTGACCTGGTTAATTCGATTCCATTGTCAGGTACCCTGATGATCCCTACGACAGGATATGGGAGTCCGACATGGTGAGGAGGGCGAACTACCTGGTCGATGCCGCGCCGGGCACAACCAACGTGTCTACTGACAAGCCCATCTTCGTCAGCACCAACGAGAGGCCGCCTCAAAAGGTGATGCAGACTGCAGTGGTGGGTTCCCTCGGCGAGCTCACGTACCGGCTCAACCTCAACGGCTTCCCAGGGAATGGCTGGGCCTTCTCCTACTTCGCCGAGATCGAGGAGTTCGTCGTGCCCGAGACACGCAAGTTCAAGCTCTTCATCCCTGGCCTGCCCGATGTCAGTAAACCCACCGTGGACATCGGCGAGAACGCGCCAGGGAAGTACCGGCTGTACCAGCCGGGATACTTCAACGCATCGCTCCCCTTTGTGCTGTCCTTTGCGTTTCGGAAGACGAATGATTCATCCAAGGGTCCGATCCTCAACGCGTTTGAGATTTACAAGTACGTCCGGATTGAGCTTGGGTCACCGGACGCGCCAGTCATGGTGAGCCTCGCCTCGCGCTACACGTTCGCAGATTGGGCATGGGAAGGTGGCGACCCATGCCAGCCTTCGCCGTGGTCTTGGGCCAAATGTTCTTCAGAACCACAACCAAGAGTAGTTTCAATGTAATTCATTCAATTCTCAGTCCTCTTGCTTCCTGTTATTCTGTTGCTCAAGTTTATATCTGCACTTTAATTAGCAGCTTAATTGGTACTAACAACCTATAGTTGTGCACAGAAATCTTTCAGGAAAGAACTTGACGGGGAGCATACCACCGGAACTAGCGGCTTTGCCATGCTTGTCAGAAATGTAAGAGCTTTCAGCCTTACCCTTTCTGCTAAGAGAATGCCTGCTGATTATAATCCATGAATTTCCTCCCACCCATGTCCTGATTGATCATCTTTTTCCTTGCAGTCGACTTGGTGATAACATGCTGACTGGCCCAATTCCGGACCTGACTGCCTCTTCAAACCTTTCAATCATGTGAGCCAGCTTGCCGATTTCATTTCTGCAGCCTTTTAACGTCACCTCTTGTTAATTGTGTCTTTATCATGAATGGATACTGAAGTTTCTCACTGAAAAAAAAAATGCAGTCACTTTGAGAACAACCAACTGACTGGCAGTGTGCCTTCATATTTGAGCAGCTTGCCCAAGCTCACTGAACTGTAAGTCTTTCACCAAACCCTTGATAACTGTCCAATTATTTGCAGTTTGCCTGCCATAGCCCATTATACTGAAAACTTAGTCACAGAAGAGTGAATAACAAGCCGCCCCTTGTTTACTGTCCACTATAATGCAGGTATCTTCAGAATAACAAGCTATCTGGAGACATTCCCAAGGCTCTGACAAGTAGAGGCATCATTTTAAAGTTTGTATTATTTCCCTCGTACACTACATATTCTAGCCACAGTTATTTAAATAGCTTGCTATCAGCTAATCTAAGGTTCCTTACTGAAAATTTTCAGCTATGGTGGAAACGACCTCAAAATAGGGAAGCAAGAGAAGAACCACATAATAATCATTATATCTGCTCTGCTTGGAGTATCCTTGTTACTTGCAGTTTCCCTCTGTTGCTATGTGCTAACACGGAAAACCATCAAGAAAAACTCAGCAGAAGGTCAAAGCAGAAAGCCTCCTTTTCTAATCTTGTTATATCCTATTTCTTGTAGTGCCTTTCCTTCTGCGCGAGTGTGTTCTCAACTCTTTATAACCTTCCTTTGGTCCAGATGACCTTACAAAGGTTCTGCCTGAACATAAGTTACAGAAGTCAAGCGCGCTTTCATGCGAAATCGCCACGGAGACGGCTCATCCCTTCAGATTATGTGACCTCGAAGCGGCGACCAAGAACTTTGAAAACAGGATTGGTTCTGGAGGTTTCGGGATAGTGTATTACGGGAAGCTGTTGGATGGAAGGGAGATTGCGGTCAAAGTGCCGACAAATGATTCATATCAAGGGAAGAAGCAGTTCACGAACGAGGTAGGTCTGCAAACCAATTGCTGTAGCAGCCTTGAATATGGTGTGTTCTCTTAAACTACAGTTGTATTTGTCAAGGTATCCTTGCTGTCAAGAATACACCACCGGAACCTGGTAGCTTTTCTAGGATACTGCCATGAGGATGGGAGGAACATTCTGGTTTACGAGTTCATGATGAATGGGACTCTGAAAGAGCATCTTCATGGTAATTTTATCTTACTACCATCAACCATGTCAGAAAAGAGGAATGTGATTTAACATATATGGCAATATATTTTTGCAGGACGAGACAAGCACATTAGCTGGATCCAGCGTCTTGAGATTGCAGAGGATTCAGCCAAAGGTCTGTATGTTCTGTAAATTCAGATACTTCCTCTGACCCAAATTAGTTGACTTAAATTTCTATAGATACGAATGTATCTAGACTTGTTTTAGTGCTAGATACGTCCGAATCTAGACAAAACAAAGTCAAGTAATTTGGGTCGGAGGGAGTATTATAACTGTATATAGGCATATGCAACGCCTCTGTCTGGTGATTCTATATTAACCTGCAGACGTCGAAACAATGCAGGAATCGAGTACCTTCACAGCGGATGCACGCCGTCGATCATCCACCGGGACATCAAGACGAGCAACATCCTTCTGGACAAGCAGATGCGAGCCAAGGTTTCGGACTTTGGGCTGTCGAAGTTCGTCGCTGACGAGTCCCACGCGTCGACCAACGTCCGTGGCACGCTGGGCTACCTCGATCCACAGTCAGTCGTCGACTCTGAACTTGCAAAAATTTGCAGTTTCAGTTTGCTGAAAACGACTAGTAGGAGTACAACATAGTGGAGTAGTAGAAGCTAAGCAAGATTACTACTGTACTGACGAAGAATTTGTGTCATGCCTGCAGGTACTACACCTCCCAGCAGTTGACGGAGAAGAGCGACATCTACAGCTTCGGGATCATCCTGCTGGAGCTCATCTCGGGGCGCCCGCCCATCTCCACCATGACCTTCGGGGAGCAGTTCCGGAACATCGGGCCATGGGTCAGTCAGTCAGTCATTACCAAGCTAGTTAAGTCCATGCTTGGTTCTTCAGTGGAATGAATGACTGACACGGAAGAAAAAAAACTCAATTCTGCAGGCCAAGTTCTACTACGAGAGCGGCGACATCGAGGCGATCGTGGACCCGACGATCGCCGGGGAGTACCACGACGTGCACTCGATCTGGAAGATCGCGGAGACGGCGGTGCGTTGCATCGACGCGGAGGCGAGGCGGCGGCCCTGCATGGCCGAGGTGGTGAAGGAGGTCCAGGAGGCCATCGCCCTGGAGAGGCCTCCGAGCGAGGCGGCGCTGTCGGAGCGGAGGACCCCGTTCTCGCCGGCGGGGGCGAGGTCCGGGGCTGTGCGGTCGCACGACATGGTCATGGATAATCTGTTGCACGACGACTCGTCCTTCTCCGAGACCCTCAAGTACCCCGAGCTACGCTAGCTGGTGAAAGAACACGGCCGGGCAAGGAGTTCTTCTGAACTGTTTTTTTTTTTTGCGTTGTAAATTGGCTCAAATTTTGCGAATTTTTCCCATTTTGATGGTGTAGGAAATTGTAAACTAAGGTTAATGCTGCCGTTAATTTATTTATAGAACAATTTGTCGGTTAGAAATAATATAAAATTGATCTTTTTTTGGAAAGAAAAAAAACTTGATCGTTCGCCGTTGCTGGTCTGGGCCGCACCTGGGACGAGCGCGTGCCGCGTAGATGGGCTGGACCTGGGCCAAGGCCCATATCGGTTCGTTGAGGCCGAGGAGGGGCAAGACGGTCAATTCAGAAGGCGCGTGTGGCGTCGGACATAACTCGCGGATTAGGGTTTCCAGGGAACGCCGCCATTTCCATTGGGGAGATAAGAAAAAGAAGGAAGGCAGACAGACAGCCGCCCGGTCTTAAGCCCCAAACAAACCCTCACTCCACAGACCACAGACCTAGTACTAAACCCTCACTCTCCCCTCCCCTGCTTCAAATCCACAGCCGCCGAATCTTTTCGCCTCCCCTGTTTTCCCTCCATTCCCCCCGCCCTTTCCCCGCGCGATCGATCGATCCGTCCGGCCGTTAAATACACGGATCGACCGATCGGGGCAGCGGTGGCGGCCGGTAGCAGTAGCAGCGATCGATCCGTCCGATACATCGACTATGTCGCCGCCGGAGATGGATTCCGATAAGGTTGAGCTGGAGGTGGAGGTGGAGGCGGCGGCGGCGGATGCTGACGAGTGCACCGCCTCCGGCGAGCCCAAGGCCTGCGCCGACTGCAACACCACCAAGACGCCCCTCTGGCGCGGCGGACCCACCGGACCAAAGGTACGGCCTTTTTTTCTTTCTTCATTTCCCCCCTTCGATCCCCGTCGATCTGTGTTGTACTGTCGATTCCTGTTCCTCTCCTTCCGTGCGATCAGTCGGCTGATCCGATCCGATCGGTTTGGTTTGGTTTGATCTACAGTCGCTGTGCAACGCGTGCGGGATCCGGTACCGGAAGAGGCGGAGGGTGGCCATGGGGCTGGACCCCGAGGTCAAGCGCAAGCCCAAGAGGGACGCCGTCGTCGCCGCCGCGGCCGCCGAGGCCGAGGCTGCTGCCGCTGCCGCTGCCGCTGCTCAGGAGGAGGAAGGCGGCGACGAGAGCGGCAGCAAGGCCCCCGCCGCCGCCAAGACCAGCAGCAAGACGCAGACGGTGGAGCTCCACATGGTGGGGTTCGCTAAGGACGCCGTGCTCAAGCAGCGCCGCCGGATGCGCCGGAGGAAGCCCTCCTGCCTCGGCGAGGAGGAGCGGGCCGCCATCCTCCTCATGGCGCTCTCCTCAGGCGTCATATACGCCTGATCGCTTGGAGCGATCCAGCCCAGCCCAGCCCTGCTGGGATGGGAAGAAGAAGAAGAAGATAAGGTTGATCAAGGATGGGGAGTTGCTGTTTAACATGCAAGCTCCATGTAGCAAGTTAATAATCATGTCGTGTCATGCCATGGTGTAGTAGCTTAGATATGTGTCTGTCCGTCTGTCCGTCAGTCCCTCAGTGTTGCTTACTGTTCTTTCGTTCCTATTAGCTTCTACTAGTAGTACTTAGTAGTAATGTCACTACTTGCTAATGTAATGTTTGCTTTGGTAGTAGCGTACCCTCTGACTTGTGCAATGTAACAGCAAGAACCTCTGTGATCATCATCATCATCATCTTATCCTCTGTTTCTTCTCTGTGTTTGTGGAGCTCCAGAATCATCCCTGTGCTGAGCTGATCTGCAGCAATGGTGATGGCTTGGTTGCTTCTTTCCTGTGTGGATGTTTTTCACTCATGCTGCAATGATTCCACCTGAAAGAATGAATGGGGAATGTAAGAATAGAAGATTCCTTGGTACTCAGAGAAGATTCAGGAGGCAATCAAGCTAGTTGTATGAGGTGGTCAGCATCCATGGTAGTACGATGTTTAAATTCCATTCCTTTCTGGGAAAGGAAGCAAGGATAAGTAACAAAAGTCATTCAGTCATCGATGATGGTACAGGTGCTGCTGCTGTTTCTGTTACCAGTGTCGTCCAGGCAGTAGCATTGCTAGAAATGGATGGTGTGTTATGGTAGGTGCTTGCGAAAGGCGACAGGAATGTTTCTTCTTCTGGACTGGCTGGACCAAGTTGGGGCTCCAACTTGTGGAAGGATCTCATCATCATCCATCATCCCTGCCTGCAGTAGTACTACAATGCATTCCAGGAGATAAAAGTTGATGTGAACCAACTTAAATGCTGACACTGCTAGAATATAAGAGGTTTACACAAGTGAACTGTGAAACACATTATTAATTCAGATTATCATCACATCAGCAGAACCATGTGTTTTCCTTATTTTATACAGTACTAGTAAGTAAGTATTCAGTCAGCGTGTCCCATGCCTTTTATCTTCTACCAGTAGTACTAAGTAAGACTTTGGGATATACACATTCAAAACATAGCAACTTTTTTGCAATAAAAAAGAAATGGTCTTATGCCAGAATCTCAGAATCAAGGGGTTGTTCCAACACACAAAACGTTATCTGGAAAAACAAATTCCAATGGAAAAAGTGTCTAGACTATAAACTAACCCAGGCAGCAACACCACTTGTGTAAAGGGAAAAAACAGGGTAACGACTAGTGCTACTATCATGCCTCTTAATTTCCGGCCTGTCCACCTAAAACAAGACAACATGTCTGTCTGACTGACTAACTGCTACTACTAATAATTTTCAGTATCCGAACACGCTAAACCTGAGATCCCTGAATCTAACCCAGCTGTCACCCTGTCATCTCTGGAATGTCACCTTATCAGCTTGGTAGTATAATTTTCCAGGCTTCATTCAGTATTTCCATCATTCATTTCGCATGGTGTGGATATCTTTTGACCGGATGCAGCGGTCTTCATTCCTTTTTAGGGTTCCACTCAACCATGTGTAGGTGCAAAAGTTTCCATGGAAAATTTTGTAAAAAGAAACAAGAGAGGATCACCAGCTTATCAATGCAGGAGTTCGTTCATGATGGAGATGTGCCATAGCCAGTCACCAAGAGCTGACCTCAACCAGATGGTTGCTACTCCTAGCCCTTGCCACTTGTTGTACAAACCAATTTCTAGCAATGCTACCAACCGGTCAAACCTTTTCGCCTTCTAAATCAGCAGCAAATGGGTCCTTAACTTCACTTCCGCCGAAGCCAACACGTGCAGATGAGTGGACCTAAGATATTGATCACAAGGTTACGGTGCCAACTCGAGCAACGATAACAAATTTGTTAGGTTTAAGCACGATGGTATGTCGTGTACTGCAAGGACTCTACCTTGGTCCTATAAATACTTGTAACCCCCCTCGCGCGTAAACCCTAGTCCGAAAATATAAAAAATCAATACAAGATCCTGGTCCAACACGGGCCAGTTGCAAACCAATCTGTGCCGCGTGCGTGAGTAGTGTTTGTTCTTGGTGTGATTTTCCCTGTACAGGTAGAGATCCAACCATCAGTTGGTACCAGAGCATGGTACCACGTTCGTGATCCTCGGAAAGCAATCGGGACAGCTCATGGCGTTGGTAAAGTACACGGGAGATCATGGAACCAGCACAGCGGATGGATCGCAGAGAGAAAGGGCGACAGTGGGGGCGGCGTTGTACCCCTGTTTGGATCACGAGGAGTACGCCCTCTGGGCGATAAACATGGAGGTTACCATGGAGGCGCAACAGAACTGGGAAGCAGTAGATCCTGGCTGTGTTGAGTATGTGAAGGGTGCTAAGAAATATGTAAAGGACCGGCAAGCCTTGACTGCTCTCTACTCCGTAGTGCCCAGGGACGTCATGCAGCACCTAGTCGGAAAGAATACGTCTAAGGAGGCATGGGCAACTGATGTCTACGCACTTCTATTCTTGTAGACAGTTTTTGGGCCTCCAAGTGCAGAGGTTTGTAGAACAGCAGCAAGTCCCTTAAGTGGATCATCCAAAGTTTATCAAACTCAGGGAGGAAGTGGTCAAAGGTATCCCTCTCAAGCAACCCTGCAATCAAGATACAAGAAGTCTCTTGTGTCCCCAACACACCCAATATACTTGTCAGGTGTATAGATGCACTAGTTTGGCGAAGAGATAGTGAAATACAAGTGGTATGGATATAAGACAACGGTGCCAGAAAATAACTTGATGGCGTGGAAGAGACTAAAGGCAAACTGAAATAAAGATAGCAGCAAGCAAACATGTAACATATCTAGTTGCAAACGTTGTTTCAATGTTTAGAAACAAGGCATAGGGATCATACTTTTACTAGTGAACACTCTCATATAAATATCTTCTCTTCATGATACTACTCTGAACTACTCTCCGGTTTGACACTCTAATCCATGGTAGGGCTATAACAACACTCCTCAAAGTTCGTTTTCCCCATCTAGATAACCCCACACTGTCACCTTGAGCTCTAGATGGTTCCAACAAACACCACAATTTCATAGAAACATCTAACTCCAAATATAACTCATAACAAGTATTTGTAATCTCTAGCCTAAGTGCCACCATGGTGTGCACACTATCACTTTCACACACGTGGGGAGAGCCAGAGATCTATTAAAGCACTTGAGTAGCAAGGTAGATCTACTTCATTACAAAGCTCAGGATCACAATATGATCATGCATAGAGAGAGAGATGAACACATAGCTACCGGTAGAGCCCTTAGCCTCGAGGAAGAACTACTCCCTCATCATCATGGGAATCAACAATGGCGATGGAGATGGTGGTGAAGATCGATGGAGATGGCTCTAGGGGCACTTCCCCATCCCAGCAGGGTGCCAGAATAGATACTTTCTGTTCCCCGAATCTCCCCTTCGGTGGCGGCGGTGCTATGGAACTTTTCGTGGCTAGAGGCTGTTCGATTTAGGGTTTTCGTCCCGAGGGGATTTTATAGGCGAAGGGGCGAGGTCAGTGGCCGGCCAGGGGGGCCACACCATGCCCTAGTGCAGCCTAGGGCTACTCGCGCCAAGGGGTGGTGTGGGCGCCCTGTGGCCCCCCTTCGTCCCTCCTTCGGACTCCATGTGTCTTCCGGTAAAATATTGACTTTGGCTTTTGTCCCGTCCAATTTCGAGAATATTGATTTTCTGACTTTCCTGGAACCAAAAACGGCAGAAAACATGCAACTGACACTGTGGCATCTAGTTAATAGGTTAGTCCAAGAAAGTGTATAAAAATACTCCAAAGTGTGGACAAAACATAAGAAAGTAGATATAAAACAAGCATGGAACATCAAAAATTATAGATACGTTAGCATCGTATCAACATCCCCAAGCTTAACTCCTGCTCGTCCTCGAGTAGGTAAGTGATAAAAAGAAAGAATAATTTTTAAGGTGACATGCACCATCATAGACTTGATCAAAGTATTTGTAAAACATAGGCTGGGATCAAAGTACTTCAACATAGCATGAAAGATAAAGTTCTAACAATAAGACAAAGTAACTATGCATGCAACATGAAAGGATACAAACAAAAGATTTATGAATAATAATGCTTTGAAAGACTTTTGTTTATTTCACAAATAGAAAACATAGCATAGTGGCATTCAACTTGTCCCCCATGGAGTAGCAATACATAAATTCATAGGACACCTTCAAAGTTCATAAGGGTGGCTAGATACAAGTAGTTTAAGAACAAGCAATATCAAAGTTATGAATCAATCAACAAGTCTTGGAACAATGCACATTAAACTAAGAATGGACACTATGTGCTCTTAATAGGTGCATAAAGATAGAAGATGGAGACTCAACATAAAAGTAAAAGAAAGGCCTTCATAGAAGGAAGAAGGGATTCAAGTCTCATAAAGAGCTTCCAAAAATTATGGTACTTATTATCTTTATGCTCTCATTGCCCCTATCATAAGCATCTTTAGGTGATTAAGGTTAAAGTGACACAACTAAGAGGATATGCTTGATAAGTTATAAGTTGAAATCTCATGCCCCTTGCTTACGAGTACCGAACCTCATGCTACTCAACTTCGGTCACAAGTAAGATCTTTTCATTGTAAGTACATATGTATCATGGAGAACCGCCAACGGGGTACCCCTTGCCCCATGAAATAGGAGCTATCCCATATCAAAATGACAAGGCAAGCAGACAATGAGCATCTCAACGATCTTTTTATTTGCTATTTGCATAGGTTTTTATTGAGGATGCTTCATAGAATGATCATGGTTATGCTGCAAGTTTCTACCATGATTAGGCATGGCTTAGGCTAGCGGCACAAGCGTTTCTCTAACACATATACAAACTCCATGATCTTACAAGTTCCCCTTCTATTTCACACAGTTGGGATCCATAAGCAAAAGAATCACGATATCAACCGAATAGTAAGTGCAATGTTGAAAGCGTTCCCCATGATACTTGGTTCTGCTAACTTCAACTTATAAAGAACAAGTATATACGCAACAAATATGGACACAATGGTTCAAGATTATTAAGTGCAAGAAAGTAAAGTGTACCATCAAGTTCGTGAGAGCTTTAATCACTAGTTTTCTCATAACAAGTTTAATTCGGAAGGTAGATAAAAACATGAATATACTTGGAATAGCAAATGCTAATAGGTAGGTATGGTGGACTCTTTGGAATAACTTGGTTTTATTTGGAGTTGGATGCATGAGTGGAACTCATACTTGGTATGGAGGCTAGCAAAAGACTGGGAACGACCAACTAAGAGAGCAATAATGGCCATAATCATGCAAAGCGACAAAACATTATTAACTAAAGCATAAAGTGATATTACAAGTCTAAAACTAAATGATCATAGAGGCTATGGTGACTTGGGATAGTCTTAATATGGTGTGAGCATGCGCCAAGTCAACCCAAATAAAGCATCAAAGGAGAGTACCACAATATTATGCTTTTATATGCTAAAACAACGCATGATTCTTTCAAGGCACATTAAGCAATCTCAATTATTTATAAAATGTCATGCTACATCAATAATCACTAAGCATAAAGCCAAATCAATATCAAGCATGACATGATAAAGTCTAAGCTACAGTCAAAACAAGCTCACTTTTGTACCACTATAAGCATAAACTTTCCTACTCTCTTCCAACACCAATCGACTTATTTGAAACAACTCACAAAGATAATAATAAATAAAGATCAGTGAGATTGTCTCACAAATCCAAAAATAAGAACTAAAAAGTTTTAAGCTGAAAGCACAAGAAAACTAAGGCTAAACACAGTGCTAGCAAAAGGGAACACTCGCAGAAAAATAAGAATGAAAAAAGAGTGTTCTAGGCAATGAAAACGGAATGTGTATCTCTCCAAAAGAAGTGTGTTGGGATCCAACCAACTTATTTAAGCAAACCAAACAAAATAAAACTAAAAACAAAAACAAAGACGCTCCAAGAAAAACACAATTGTGCATGAGACAATAAAGACGAAGTGTCTAGAAAGACTTGAGATTTTTATTGAAATTTCAGGTCTAAGGAAAGAATGATGTAATGGGATGAAGAATGGACAAAAGCTCAAGCTTGGGATGCCACCCCGTGTCACCCCAAGAAATATTCAAGAGGTACAAGCGTCAAAGCTGGGGATTCCCACACAATCTTTATAGACACTTTACACAAAACTTCACACAATCTTTATTAGCAATATTAGTGTACTCAAGATAATAAGTCTTTTAGTTCAGTTCCAACACAAGTAAAACGTTCATTAAAACATAAGCTACTGTATCACTTCCCTCAAAAAGGTCAATTTCCCCAAAAATAACCCAAAAAGGAATCAACAAGAAGCAAATGCAAATAATGGCAGAAATCTGTCAAAACAGACCAGCAGGTAGAAACCGATTTTTTAGAAGACCTTCTGTTGCTCAAATGGAAAAGTGTTGAACTAAAGAAAGTTGGATAATAACCTGGGGCAGAAGCACAATAAATTACAGCTCAAACCGACGTACAAAGATTTTTCGAGAATTTTTACAGCGAAGCACAAAAATCTGTTTCGGGACAGCAACTTTTCCAAGTCTTACTTCTCTTTAATTAGAGGTTATTTTTGGCACAAAAACCACACAAAAAGGATAAGGAGAGGTTATTACTGAGGAAATAACTTCCAAGACTCAACTAAAAATTTTGGGTTATCTCCCAATAAGTACTTTTCTTTAACGCCTTTAAATTAGGCATAATAGTTTGAGAAGATGCTCACATAGGAAATATGAATTGAAGTAAAAGAGAGCATCAAGAAGAAAATTCAAAGCACATTTAAGTCCAACCCACTTCCTATGCATATGAATCTTGTAAATAAACAAGTCATGAAAGCACAAAGCAACAAGCATAGGAAAGCAAAACAAGTGCAACTTCAAGACTTTCAACATAAAGAGGGGAAACTTAATATTATGGAGACACATAAAACCATGTTTCTCTCTCTCATAATAACTTTCAGTTGTATCATGAATAAAATTAACAATGTAACTATCACATAAAATATTCTTATCATGAGCCACATGCATAAAAGAATTAATACTCTCCACATAAACATAGTCATTCTTATTAATTGTAGTGAGAGCAAATTCAACAAAATAGCTATCATTATTATTCTCATCACCATAATCATCAAATATGGGAGGCATATTGTAGTCATAATTAATTTTCTCCTCAATAGTAGGTGAACTCAAAATATCATATTCATCATTGTAATCATCATATATTGGAGGTTTGGTATCATCATAAGCAATAGAATAGCTATCTTCCAAAGCTGGGGAACTAAAAAGATCATTTTCATAAAAACTAGCTTCCCCAAGCTTAGACTTTTCCATAGCATTAGCAATAGTGGTGTCCAAAGAATTCATACTAACAACATTGCTATTAGCATGCAAATAAAGTTCCATAGGTTTTTAAATTTTCTCTTCAAACACTTCATGTCCTAACTCAAGATAAATACTATAAAGCTCTCTATTTTTTAGTTGTTTTCCATTAAGCCTAACTAGTGAAAACAAGAAACAAAAAGACAAAATTGCAGAATCTAAAGGAAATAACTTCGAGCACTCACACCGAAGGATGTAAGTACCTTTTACCTTACCTCCCCGACAACGGCGCCAGAAAATAGCTTGATGTCTACGCACTTCTATTCTTATAGACAATTGTTGGGCCTCCAAGTGCAGAGGTTTGTAGAATAGCAGCAAGTTTCCCTTAAGTGGATCACCCAAGGTTTATCAAACTCAAGGAGGAAGTGGTTAAAGGTATCCCTCTCAAGCAACCCTGCAATCAAGATACAAGAAGTCTCTTGTGTCCCCAACACACCCAATACACTTGTCAGGTGTATAGGTACACTAGTTCGGTAAAGAGATAGTGAAATACAAGTGGTATGGATATAATACAATGGTGCTAGAAAATAACTTGATGGCATGGAAGAGATTAAAGGCGAACTGAAATAAAGATAGCAACAAGCAAACATGTAATAGATCTAGTTGCAAACGGTGTTTCAATGTTAAGAAACAAGGCATATGGATCATACTTTCACTAGTGAACACTCTCATATAAATATCTTTTTTTCATGATACTACTCTAAACTACTCACGGTTGGACACTCTAATCCATGGTAGTGCTGGGTTCGTAGCATGGAAAACAAAAAAATTCTACCACAAGAACGAACAAAACCCAGATCTAATCTAGATAAAAGCTAAGATCTAATCTATTAGACATGTGCAACGAGATAGATCTGTACTAACCCTTGTAGATCCGAAAGCGTTACGAGATTAGATCTCGTGGTTGATGTAGTCGATCACTTGCCGATCTCAAGATCGTGTGGACGATCCTTCCGGCGCCGCGTTCCGGCAGCGCTTCCGCAGTCGGTCACACGTGCGGAGTCGAAGCAGACCTTCCTCTCCTCGTTCCAACGAGCATCGGAGGTAGTAGATCTTCTCCACGGAATCCCAGCAGCACGACGGCGTGGTGGTGGTGGTGGTGGAGTAGAGAATTCTGCAGGGCTTCGCCTATGCCTGTGCAGAAGAAAGGAGGAGGAGAGAGGCGGTAGAGATTTGGAGTTGTGGAGGAGAGCTTGGAGGTGGCGCCCCCACCCCTCTATTTAAAGGGGGGAGGCGCCATGGGAGGGGGAGTCCTAGTAGGACTCCCCTCCCTCCTATGGCCGGCGGATTGGGGAGGAGGGGAGGAGTCCTCCTCCCCCACGACTCCTTGTCTTGCCCCACCAGGACTCCTTGATCCCTTTCTTGGTTTTCAAGCAAACTCCAAGAAATCTTCCAGAACCTTCCGGAACATTCCGAAACCTTCTAGAATTCTCATACAAATACTCCGGAACATTTCCTAACTCAGAAAATGATCCCCAATATATGAATCTTATTCTCCGGACAATTCTGGATCTCCTCGTGATGTCCTGGATCCAATCCGAGACTCCGAACATCATTCGGTCTCCAACGCACATTCCATATCTACTTAAAACAACTTCGAACCTTAAGTGTGTCACCCTACGGTTCGTGAATATGTAGACATGACAGAGACACATCTCCTATCAATAACCATCAGCGGGACCTGGAGATCCATAATGGCTCCCACATACTCAACGATGACTTCGTGATTGATTGAACCATTTACATACGAAACCAATTCCCTTTGTCACGCGATACTATACTTATCCGAGGTTTGATCGTCGGTATCTCCATACCTAGTTCTACCTCGTTACTGATAAGTACTCTTTACTCGTTCCGTGATATGTCATCCCTTGTGACCCAGTCACATGCTTGCAAGCTAACTAGATGACATTCCACCGAGAGGGCCTAGAGCATATCTATCCGTCATATGGATGGACAAATCCCAATCTTGGTCCATGCGCTTCAACACATACTTTTAGAATACCCAATGACACCTTTATGACCACCCAGTTATGAAGCGGTGTTTGATGTCATCAAAGTACCCATCCGGCGATGGTGATTAACACAACCTCATGGTCGAAGGATTAGGTTACTATGCATTTAAAAGCTTATAGCAATACGAACTTAATGACTTGATCTTATGCTACGCTTACTATGGGTGTGTGTCCATCACATCATTCTCCTAATGATATAACCTTGTTATCAATCACATCCTAATGTCCATGATCAGGAAACCATGATCATCAATTAATCAACAAGCTAGTTCAACAAGAGGCTTACTAGGGACTCTCTTATATGTTTACAAAACACACATGTATTAGCGTTTCCTTATAATACAATTATAGCATGGGATGTAAACATTCATCATAAACACAAAGATATAATAATAAACACTTTTATTATTGCCTCTTGGGCATATCTCCAACAGTCTCCCACTTGCACTAGAGTCAATAATCTAGATTACATGGTAATATACCGAACACCCATGGCGTTCTAGTGTTGGTCATGCTTTGCCCTAGGGAGAGGTTTAGTCAACGGATCTTCCACATTCAGATCAATGTGTACTTTGCAAATCTTTATGTCACCATCTCGGACATACTCGCGAATAGCGTGGAAACGTAGCTTGATGTGCTTCAGCTTGCTATGTGACCTTGGCTCCTGTGCATTAGCTATGAAACCTGTGTTGTCACAGTAGATGGCCATCGGGTCCAACGCACTGGGAACCACGCCAAGTTCAGTAATGAATTCCTTCATCCATACGGCTTCTTGTGCAGCCTCCGAAGCAGCTATGTATTCCGATTCAGTTGAAGATTTCGCCACAACGCTTTGCTTTGCACTCCTCCATCTCACTGCAGCACCATTCAAAATAAATACGTATCCCGACTGTGACTTCGAGTCATCCGGATCGGTGTTCCAACTAGCATTGGTGTAACCGTTTACAACAAGCTGTTCATCACCTCCATAAGAAAGAACCATATCCTTAGTCCTATTTAGGTACTTTAGGATATTCTTGACCGCTGTCCAGTGCTCCATTCCAGGATCACTTTGATATATGCTAGTCAAACTAACAGCATGTGCTATATCCGGTCTTGTACACAGCATGGCATACATGATAGAACCTATGGCCGAGGCATAGGGAATATTATTCATTTTCTCTCTATCTTCTGCCGTAGCTGGACTTTGAGTCTTACTCAAGGTCTTACCTGACAACATGGGCACGAACCCTTTCTTGCTATCTTCCATTCTAAACTTCTTTAGAACTTTGTCCAAGTATGTACTTTGTGAAAGTGCTATTAGGCGTCTTGATCTATCTCTATAAATATTGATGCATAGAATATATGCCGCTTCGCCAAGATCCTTCATTGAAAAACTATTATTCAAATAGGTTTTGACGCTATTAAGAAGTTCTATATCATTCCCAATCAACAATATGTCATCTACATATAGTACTAGGAATGCTACAGAGCTCCCACTCACTTTCTTGTAAATACAAGCTTCTACATAAGTTTGTATAAACCCAAAGTTTTTGATTACTTTATCAAAACATTGATTCCAACTTCGGGATGCTTGCTTCAGTCCATAAATGGAGCGCTGAAGTTTGCATACGTTGTCAGCATCTTTAGGATCAACAAAACCCTTGGGTTGTACCATATACAACTCTTCCTCAATGTCACCATTAAGGAACGCCGTTTTGACATCCATCTGCCAAATCTCATAATCGAAATGTGCAGCAATTGCTAACAAAATCCTCACAGACTTTAGCTTCGCTACTGGTGAGAATGTCTCATCATAGTCAACTCCTTGAATTTGTCGGAACCCTTTCGCGACAAGTCGAGCTTTATAGACGGTAACATTACCATCATCATCTGTTTTTCTCTTGAAAATCCATGTGTTCTCGACAGCCTTACGGCCATCCGGTAAGTCCACCAAAGTCCACACTTGGTTTTCGTACATGGATCCCATTTCGGATTTCATGGCTTCGAGCCATTTGTCGGAATCTGGGCTCACCATTGCTTCTTCATACGTCGCAGGGTCATCAGCGTTGTCCACCAACATGACGTTCAAGGCAGAGTCATACCAATCAGGAGTGGTATGAACCCTCGTTGACCTGCGAGGTTCAGCAGTAACTTCGTTTGAAGTTTCATGATCATTATCATTAGCTTCCTCTCCAATTGGTGCAGGCGGCACAAAAACATCTTCCGGTGCTGCGCTACTCTCAAATCCGAGAGAAGGTTCAATAACCTCATCGAGTTCTACTTTCCTTCCAGTCACTTCCTTCGAGAGAAACTCCTTCTCAAGAAAGGATCCATTCTTGGCAACGAAAACTTTGCCTTCGGATCTATGATAGAAGGTATACCCAATAGTTTCTTTAGGGTATCCTATGAAGACGCATTTCTCCGCTTTGGGTTCTAGCTTATCAGGTTGTAACTTCTTTACATATGCTTTGCAACCCCAAACTTTAAGGAACGACAACTTAGGCTTCTTACCAAACCACAATTCGTACGGTGTCGTTTCAACGGATTTAGATGGTGCCCTATTTAAAGTGAATGCGGCTGTCTCTAATGCATAGCCCGAAAATGATAGCGGTAAATCTGTAAGAGACATCATAGACCAAACCATATCTAAGAGAGTTCGATTACGACGTTCGGACACACCATTACGCTGTGGTGTTCCCGGCGGTGTCAACTGCGGAAGAATTTCACATTTCTTTAAATGCATGCCAAACTCATAACTCAGATATTCACCTCCGCGGTCAGAACACAGAAACTTAATCTTCTTGTTACGATGATTTTCCACTTCACTTTGAAATTCCTTAAACTTCTCGAAAGTTTCGGATTTATGTTTCATAAAGTAGACATACCCATATCTACTTAAGTCATCCGTGAAAGTGAGAACATAACGATATCCACCATGCGATGCCACACTCATTGGACCGCACACATCGGTATGTATTATTTCCAATAAGTCTGTAGCTCGCTCCATTGTACCAGAGAATGGAGTCTTAGTCATTTTTCCCATTAGACATGCTTCGCATCTTTCAAGTGATTCAAAATCAAGTGATTCAAGAAGTCCATCTGAATGGAGTTTCTTCATACGCTTCACTCCAATGTGACCAAGACGACAGTGCCACATGTATGTAGAATTATCATTAAATTTTATTCGTTTAGCATCTATGTTGTGAACATGTGTATCACTACTATCGAGATTCAATAAGAATAAACCATTCATCTCAGGTGCATTACCATAAAAGATACTACTCATATAAATCGAACAACCTTTATTCTCGGACTTAAAAGAGTAACCGTCTCGCAATAAACAGGATCCAGATATAATGTTCATGCTTAACGCAGGCACCAAATAACAATTATTTAAATTTAAAACTAATCGCGAAGGTAGATGTAGAGGGAGCGTGCCGACGGCGATCACATCAACCTTGGAGCCATTTCCAACGCGCATCGTCACCTCGTCTCTCGCTAGTCTTTGTTTATTCCGCAGCTCCTGTTTCGAGTTACAAATATGAGCAACTGAACCAGTATCAAATACCCAGGCACTACTACGATTACTAGTAAGATACACATCAATAACATATATATATCAAATATACCTTTCTTCTTGATGTTGCCGTTCTTCAGATCCGCCAGGTACTTGGGGCAGTTACGCTTCCAGTGACCAGCACCCTTGCAGTAGAAGCACTCAGTTTCAGGCTTGGGACCAGCCTTGGATTTCTTTGCAGGTGCGGCAGCTTTCTTGCCGTCCTTCTTGAAGTTGCCCTTGTTCTTAGGCTTGCCCTGTCTCTTGAAATTGGTGGTCTTGTTGACCATCAACACTTGGTGCTCCTTCTTGATCTCCACTTCAGCAGTTTTCAGCATGGACGATAGTTCAGGCAATGTCTTGTTCATGCAGTGCATATTGTAGTTCATCACAAAGTTCTTATAACTCGGTGGCAGTGATTGGAGGAGACGGTGAATCCCCAACTCATTAGGAATCGATATCCCCAACTCTTGGAGCTTGTTTGCGTACCCAGACATGGTGAGCACGTGCTTGCTAACGGAGCTTCCCTCTTCCATCTTACAGTTAAAGAACTTTTCGGAGGCCTCATAGCTCTCCATGGCCGCGCGAGTCTCAAAAATTAGCCTGAGCTCCTTAATGATCTCGAACGGGTCGTGGTGCTCAAAACGCTTTTGGAGCTCCGCTTCTAAACCGTACAGGATGGCACACTGAACTGTGGAGTAATGACTTTTCCGAGTGGCGTAAACATTCTTTACGTCATCGGTGGCATCATCTGCAGGTGGGTCACCTAGCGGTGCTTCGGGCACATAGGTCAACTGACCAGCCCTGAGGATGATCTTCAGTCCACGGAACCAGTCCGTGAAATTGCTTCCATTGTTCTTAAGTTTTTCTTTCTCTAGGAACGCATTGAAATTGATGGAGGGGGTCGCCATAATCTACAACAAATTTGTAAGTAGTTTAGACTAAGTTTATGATGAATTGAGTTCAAATTTAATACTTAAATTAACTAGGTGAACTCCCACTCAAAACAACATCCCTCACATTGTCTTAGTGATTACACGAACCAAGTCCACTACACCAAGTCCGATCTTCACGAGAGAAGATGTAGTTTCATCGGCGAACAATCTTCATGTTCATCATATCATTTATATGACTCATGCTCTACCTTTCGGTATTCCGTGTTCCGAGACCATGTCTGTACATGCTAGGCTCGTCAAGATAACCTTAGTTTCCGCATGTGCAAATCTGGCTTGCACCCGTTGTATGCACACGTAGAATCTATCACATCCGATCATCATGAGATGCTTCGAAACGACGAGTCTTAGCAACGGTGCCAACTAAGGGTGAACACTTTATTACTTGATATTTAGTGAGAGGGATCATCTTATAATGCTACCGTCGCGATCTAAGCAATACAAGATGCATAAAGGATTAATATCACATGCAATTCATAATTAGTGTGATATGATATGGCCCTTTCTTCTTGCGCCTTTGATCTCCATCTCCAAAGCACGAACATGATCTCCATCATCACCAGCATTGCGTCAAGGTCAATGGCGCCGCTTCATGGTTGCCCATCATCACTAGCAACTATTACAACTACTTGGAATAAAGCTATTACAAGATGAATAGACACGCAGGTCTTAACATAATTAAAGACAACCATTAGGCTCCTGCCGGTTGCCATATTACAACAAGGATCATTGCATACATCAAATATAATCACAATCACATGATGGCCATATCACATCACAAAACCCCTGCAAAAACAAGTTAGACGCCTCTAATTTTCTTTGCATGTTTTACGTGGCTTGGGGCTTTCGAACAATAACGGATCTTACCTACGAAACTGAACCACAACATTGATACAAGTGCTATCGAGTGCAAAGTGTAAATTGGATCTATACTATGGTGGGAGAGACAGACACCTGCAAAGCCACTTGTGCAAAGCAAGTTACACGTCAAGCGTGGAGACGTTCTCATGTGCGATGACATGTAAGGTTAGCCTGAGCCGCTTCATCCCACCATGCCGCAAGATGCAAAGTACACAAAGCAAAAGACGGCACGAGCACCAACGCCCACAACACCATTGTGTTCTACTCGTGCAACAGATCTACGCATAGACACGGCTCTGATACCACTGATGGGTTCGTAGCATGGAAAACAAAAAATTTCTACTGCAAGAACGAACAAAACCCAGATCTAATCGAGATAAAAGCCAAGATCTAATCTATTAGACATGTGCAACGAGATAGATCTGTACTAACCCTTGTAGATCCGAAAGCGTTATGAGATTAGATCTCGTGGTTGATGTAGTCGATCACTTGCCGATCTCAAGATCGTGTGGACGATCCTTCCGGCGCCGCGTTCCGGCAGCGCTTCCGCAGTCGGTCACACATGCGGAGTCGAAGCAGACCTTCCTCTCCTCGTTCCAGCGAGCAGCGGAGGTAGTAGATCTTCTCCACGGAATCCCAGCAGCACGACGGCGTGGTGGTGGTGGAGTAGAGAATTCTGCAGGGCTTCGCCTATGCCTGTGCAGAAGAAAGGAGGAGGAGAGAGGCGGCGGAGATTTGGAGTTGTGGAGGAGAGCTTGGAGGTGGCGCCCCCACCCCTCTATTTAAAGGGGGGAGGCGCCATGGGAGGGGGAGTCCTAGTAGGACTCCCCTCCCTCCTATGGTCGGCGGATTGGGGAGGGGGGGAGGAGTCCTCCTCCCCCACGACTCCTTGTCTTGCCCCACCAGGACTCCTTGATCCCTTTCTTGGTTTTCAAGCAAACTCCAAGAAATCTTCTAGAACCTTCCGGAACATTCCGAAACCTTCTAGAATTCTCATACAAATACTCCGGAACATTTCCTAACTCAAAAAATGATCCCCAATATATGAATCTTATTCTCCGGACAATTCCGGATCTCCTCATGATGTCCTGGATCCAATCCGAGACTCCGAACATCATTCGGTCTCCAACGCACATTCCATATCTACTTAAAACAACTTCGAACCTTAAGTGTGTCACCCTATGGTTCGTGAATATGTAGACATGACAGAGACACATCTCCTATCAATAACCATCAGCGGGACCTGGAGATCCATAATGGCTCCCACATACTCAACGATGACTTCGTGATCGATTGAACCATTTACATACGAAACCAATTCCCTTTGTCACGCGATACTATACTTATCCGAGGTTTGATCGTCGGTATCTCCATACCTAGTTCTACCTCGTTACTGATAAGTACTCTTTACTCGTTCCGTGATATGTCATCCCTTGTGACCCAGTCACATGCTTGCAAGCTAACTAGATGACATTCCACCGAGAGGGCCTAGAGCATATCTATCCGTCATATGGATGGACAAATCCCAATCTTGGTCCATGCGCTTCAACACATACTTTTAGAATACCCAATGACACCTTTATGACCACCCAGTTATGAAGCGGTGTTTGATGTCATCAAAGTACCCATCCGGTGATGGTGATTAACACAACCTCATGGTCGAAGGATTAGGTTACTATGCATTTAAAAGCTTATAGCAATACGAACTTAATGACTTGATCTTATGCTACGCTTACTATGGGTGTGTGTCGATCACATCATTCTCCTAATGATATAACCTTGTTATCAATCACATCCTAATGTCCATGATCAGGAAACCATGATCATCAATTAATCAACAAGCTAGTTCAACAAGAGGCTTACTAGGGACTCTCTTATATGTTTAGAAAACACACATGTATTAGCGTTTCCTTATAATACAATTATAGCATGGGATGTAAACATTCATCGTAAACACAAAGATATAATAATAACCACTTTTATTATTGCCTCTTGGGCATATCTCCAACAGGTAGGGCTATAACAGCTCTCCTCAAAGTTCGCTTTCCCCATCTAGATAACCCCACACTTTCACCTTGAGCTCTAGATAGTTCCAACAAACACCACAATTTCATAGAAACATCCAACTCCAAATATAACTCATAACAAGTATTTGTAATCTCTAGCCTAAGTGGCACCATGGTGTGCACGCTATCACTTTCACACACGTGGGGAGAGCTAGAGATCTATTAAAGAACTTGAGTAGCAAGGTAGATCTACTTGATTACAAAGCTCAGGATCACAATATGATCATGCATAGAGAGAGAGATGAACACATAGCTACCGATAGAACTCTTAGCCTCGAGGAAGAACTACTCCCTCATCATCATGGGAATCAGCAATGGCGATGAAGATGGTGGTGAAGATCGATGGAGATGGCTCCGGGGGCACTTCCCCGTCCCGGCAGGGTACCGGAACAGAGACTTTCTGTCCCCCAAATCTCCCACTCGGTGGCGGCGGCGCTGTGGAACTTTTCATGGCTGGAGGATGGATTCTTTAGGTTTTCTACATCGGGAGGCTTCTTATAGGTGAAGAGGCAAGGTCGGTGGGCGCCCTAGGGGCCCACACGACCCCTTGGCGCGGCCTAGGCTGGCCCGCGCCACCAGGTGGTGTGGCCACCTCGTGGCCCCTCTCTGTGTCGTCTTTTGGCTCCGTGAGTCTTCTGGTAAAATATCGACTTTGGCTTTTGTCCGGTCCGATTCCGAGAATATTCATTTTCTGGCTTTTTGGGAACCAAAAACATAAGAAAATAGGCAACTGGCACTGTGGCATCTTGTTAATAGGTTAGTTCCAGAAAATGTGTAAAAATACCCCAAAGTGTGGACAAAACATAAGAAAGTAGATAAAAACAAGCATGGAACATCAAAAATTATAGATACGTTAGCCACGTATCAGCAACGATCAAGGTACTACATGAGGGCCCTGAAAATCTGAGCATGGGATATAATGAAACCCTAGATTAGTTTTCGGCCCGGATCGCTACCATGGTGAATTCGGTCCGTGGCTATGGGGAGAAATTGGATGAGGTGTTAGTAGTGCGGCGAGTCTTGTGTAGCCCTAGCACGCCACATACAAATTGTCACGTCAATTGAGTAGTGTGTGGATCTGAAGACTTTGACAATAGAAGATCTAGTCAGCCAATTCAAATCTCATGACACTAGGGTTCGCATGAGCATCAGTGATCTAGATGAAGGTGAACATATGATGCTCACAAAGCAACAATGGGAAGCTATGTCAAAAGAACAACATGCCAGCTCAAGTGAAAGTTCAGGGAACATTCGGAAAAATCAATGGAAACCCAAAGCACCCAAGAAAGGAAATGGAGGACATGAGGAAAGTGCAGGTCAGCCAAAGAGAAAGTTTGATATAAAGAAGGTTTGGTGTCACAATTGTGGTATATATGGACACTTCAAGTCTGACTGTTGCAAGCCCGTACAAGAGAAAGCCTACGTTGCAGAAAATGGTGATGAACATGATGGCCTTATGATGCTGGAAGTGTGCAAACTTCAGGAGGAGGAGGTGAGACCTTCAGAGGCGCAAGCTGCAGAAACGGTCACTCTCGTTGAAGAGAAAGTATATCTTCACGATAGAAGGAGGGGGCATACCGATAGTAGTATTTGGTATTTGGATATTGCTGCTAGTAATCACATGACCGGGGAGAAATCTCATGGTAGGAGGAACAATGCGCTTTGGAGATGGCACTACTGTTGAAATTGCTGGGCAGGTACAATCCTATTTGTTTCAAGTCCTGGTCATCACAAGGTGTTAACCGATGTGTACTATATACCCAAGCTCAAGAGTAACATTATCAGCCTTGGTCAACTTGAAGAGCGAGGGTGCAAAATTGTACTAGAAGATGGATATTTGTGGGGGTATGATCGGCAAAAGAACTTGCTGAAAGTGAAGAGGGCAAGAAATAGGATGTATATCCTCGACATAGAACATGCTGACCCAATCTATCTAATAGCTAGTATGCAAGAAGTTGCATGCTATCTTTGGGTATTTAAATTTCCATGCATTGCGCCAACTTGGGGCAGAAGGACATGGTGAGAGGACTACCTTGTGTGGATCATGCACAACAATTTTGTGATGGTGCCTTCTTGGAAATAAAATAAGAGCACCGTTTCCTCGAGAAGCCATATTTAGAGCAAGTGAAGTGTTAGAACTCGTACATGTGGACTTGTGTGGACCCATTACACCCGCAACTCTAGCAGGAAACAAGTACATTCTATTAGTTGTTGATGACTTCGGCAGGTATATGTGTATTCTACTGATAAAAATAAAAGACCAAGCACTTGAAGCATTATAAAAAATAAAAACTGCAGCAGAGGTCGAAGCAGAAGCAAAGCTGAAGGCGTTCCATACGGATCGGGGGGGGGTGTGAATTTACCTCAAATGAGTTCAACTCATATTGTGATGCACATGGAATCAAACGGTATTTGACTGCTCCATTTTCTCCATAGCAAAACGGAGTAGTGGAACGTAGAAATCAAACTATTGTTTCCATGGCAAGAAGTATGATGAAAAGCAAAGGAGTTCCTGGAAGATTTTGGGGAGAAGCTATGGTGAGGGCAGTTTATCTTCTCAATAGAGCACCTACTAAAAGTGTCGAAGTGATGACACCGTACGAGGCATGGTGCGGGCACAAGCCTAATGTTGCTCATCTCTGCATGTTTGGATGCATAGCACATGTAAAAGTCATTGGTGGACATGTTAGCAAGCTAGCCGACCGCAACACACCGATGATTATGATCAGGTATGAGTCTAGTTCGAAGGCATACCGTGCTTATAATACCTCTACCAAGAAGGTGTGTGTAACGGGCGCGACATAGTCTTTGAAGAGGACATATCATGGAGTTGGGATGCAGCGGAACTGAATGAGCCAAAGTCAAATGAAAATTTTCATGTTGTGTACAGCTATACTGAGAAGACGGAACATGGAGATGATCATGGTGAACCAGGCATAACTGCAGCACCTGGCGGGAACACAACTCCTTCCACGGTAGAAAAAGGAGGCAAAACTCCTGTCGCGGCAGGAAAAACGCCAGAAAACGCTATCGCGTCAGGCTCTGCCATGATGGCAGAAACTCAACAAAGGGAAACTGTCTTGACATAACCAGGAGCATCCGCAGCGGATGAAGAGCATGCTGAAAGGATAGAGATGTCGCCTAGAGGGGGGGGGTGAATAGGCAATTTTAAAACTATTACGATTTTGGCTTGATAGAATGCGGAATTAAACTAACGTTTATTTTACAAGCACAAAACCTAAATACACTAGGATCAACTAAGTGCACCAACAACAAGATAAGCTAAGCAAGATAGCACAAGATAAATATACCACAAGTGATAGGCAATATAAGTACTTCAAGCTCGATGGCTATCACAAGGAAAGTAAGCTCGGGTATAGAGATAACCGAGGCACGCGGAGACGAAGATGTATTCCCGTGTTCCCTTACAAGTAAGGTACATCACGTTAGAGAGGTGTGGGATTCCACGAAGGATTTCCCAATGCCACGAAGGCTCACCTTCTTCTTCGAGTCTATCCCACGAAGGAATAGGCCCTTTCCTTATGGCTAGCTTTTCCTCCACTCCGGAGATGGCAAGCTCCACAACCACTTCACAAGCTCCACGAAGGAGAAGCGCGGGTCTCTTCACAATCTTCCACGAAGAGGTCACCGTGGCACCAATCGCCAAGCCAACTAAGAGGTCACCCTCCAAGAGCAACAAGCTCACGGTCTCTCACTAGAACAAATCGTAGTGGAGAGCTCAACACTTATGCAAGAATGCAAAGCAAGAACACCAAGGGTGTTCAAATCCCTCACTCTCAAATCCCACCAAAGCAACAAGTGATAGGGAGAAATTAGAGAGGAAGAACAATGGTGGAAGTCAACTAATGACTTCAAGATCTAGATCCAATGGGTTCTCCTCACTTAGAGGAGGAATTGATTGGTGGGGATTGTAGATCTAGATCTCCTCTTCCAAAGCCCTCAAAAAGATGCAAGAATCATAGGAGGGAAGGGAGAGGAAGAAAGCTCAAGAGGTTCAACAATGGAGGTCAATTTCGTGGTCAAGAACCCTCCCAAACATTGGGGGAAGAACCCCCTTTTATAGGGGAAAGCAAATATGGCCGTTGGGAGGAAACAGCGCGAACCCGGTTTGAAGTCCGGTTGGACCGGCCCCAGAACCGGACAACTCGGTCCCCAGGCCGGTGAACCGGACTGCAAACCGAAATACTTCTGTATGCCAACCCGGAATAGACTCGGTCGCGAAAACCGGAAAACCTGGTCTGAGATCCGGTCAACCAGAGCTGGAACCGGACCGTCCGGTGTGGGGCTCGGTTGAACCGGATCCACAACCGGGATGAAACTGACTTCACGAAAAACGCAATAACTTTTGCATCCGCACTCCGATTTCGATGATCTTGGGCTTGTTTTGATAAGGACAACAAGCTCTACAATATGGTGCATGAAAACATCATAGTCCAACAAAGGAAGATAGAACCAAATGAGGAAAGGCATGGAGCCTCCCTATAAGAAGAACCGGTAAAACCTTCAAACTCGAAAACGCCATATAAGATGCATACGAATTCCGTTTTCGATGAACTTGGGCTTGTTGAAGAGCTAGCAACAAGCTCAAGAAACTCACATAGAGAAAATACCAAGAAGCAACAAAATAGTAATATGCAAAGTATGCAAAGTATTGAGCTCCCTATGACGATGTGATCGAGTTACCCAACCGAAAGCCCCTCTTTATAGTGCGGCTATCTATCCTATAACCCGGTCTCCCAACAAACACCTTGAGACCGGTAAAAGGAAAACCTAGCAAGGCCATACCTTTTCCTTACGCATCCCGCTTGATCTTGATGACAATGCTTCAAGCTCCATCCAAGCCGGAATGCACCACTTGATCATTGTTGCTTCGTGAAGACTCATAATTTGCTCCCCCATACACCATTATGGGATAGCTTCATTAAGACACGTCTTCACATGTCCATTATCACCAATATGGATGGCAAGATTCAAGCAAATGATCTTCTCGAGATGCTTATCTTGAACTTGCCCTTCTCAACCTTGATGGCGATCACCACTTGATGCCATCCTCTCATGGGCTATTGAGATCTTCACACACCACAAGATCCATGTGGTACATTCTTTATGCTTCATGTGTTGACCAACTTGAAATCACTCTTCACTCTTTGCATTGGTCAACCAAGTGTCTTCTCATGCTCCATCTCAATATCTTGAGGTACATAAGGAATTCTTCATTTGATTACATGCTCTAAATCTTAGTCAACCATAGCTCAACTAATGAGGCTATCATGACACCGGCTTAGAGCCATATCTTGAATTCTTCTATTGAGATCACACTCTCAAGATCTTGAACATCTCATATTATTCTCTTCAATTTGATGATCTTGATGCCAAAACTCAAGGTATATCTTTATCTTCATGGCATCCATACTTGAATCCAACACATGAACTACAAGCATGACCTATGGAATATTCCTTTATATAAAACTCAATGAAAACATTAGTCCATAGGGATTGTCATTAATCACCAAAACCACACATAGGGGCAATTACCCTTTCACATGCCTTGGAAATGTCAGCACCAGAGGAGAGTGCAAATCCTCTAGCAAGAACCAGGCCACCTACCCCTATGAAATTATGGCCTATGTTGGATTTATATCCAAAAGAAGCCCTTCGCACGATAAACCCTGCCCGAGGGAGAGGACGAGGGAGAGGTCAGTGTCTTCTAACTGAAAATGATGAACCGACGAAATTTGAAGAAGCCAATATAGTGGAGAGTTGGCATCGTGCGATGGATGAAGAATTGGCGTCTATAAAAGACACCGAGACATGGGATCTTATTGATCTACCAAATGGACAAAAGGCGATTGGTCTCAAGTGGATTTACAAGCTGAAAAAGGATGCAAATGGAAAGGTAATCAAGCACAAAGCGAGGTTAGTTGCAAAGGGATATGTTCAAGAGCAAGTAATTGAATTTGAGGAAGTGTTTGATCTAGTTGCACGTATGGAATCAGTGAGGTTGTTGATTGCACTTGCAACACAGGAGACATGGAAATTGCATCATATGGATGCGAAGACTGCGTTTCTTAATGGTGAATTAGAAGAAGAGGTTTATGTAAAGTAGACACATGGTTACATTAAAAAATGAGCTGAGCATAAGGTGTTGAAGGAAGGCTCTATATGGCCTAAAGCAGGCACCTCGTTCATGGAATATAAAACTAGATCAAATATTAAGATCACTTGACTTTGAGAAGAGCCCATTTGAGCATGTGATGTATAAACGAGGTAGATGAACAAGTTGTCTACTAGTTGATGTATATGTAGATGACCTGCTAATTGCAGGTGCTGCTGAAGGAGAGATTGAAAAATTCAAGCTTCAAATGAAAGAACTATTAAAGATGAGTGATTTGGGTCTGCTTAGCTATTATCTTGGCATAGAGGTACAACAAAAATCAGGAGTTGTAACATTGTGTCAGTAGTCGTATGGAAAGAAAATTCTTGAAAGATGTGGTATGGATGATTGCAATCCCTCCCAAGTGCCTATGGAGTCTCAGTTAAAGTTGAGTGAAAGGAGTGAATCGCCAGAAGTTGATGCAACCGAATACAGAAGCATAGATGGGAGCTTGAGGTACTTAGTGAATGCAAGACCTGACTTAGCATATTTAGTTGGCATTGTGAGTCGCTATATGGAGGTGCCCACTACTGAGCGCATGAGTGCTATAAAGCATATACTTCGATATATTAAAGGTACCACAAATTTTGGTTGTGTGTACTCAAGGGATGAAGGAGGCAAGGTAAAACTGCATGGTTATAGTGATAGTGATATGGCAGGAGATATAGATGACCGTGGGAGTACTTCAGGTGTCTTATATTTCCATGGTAAAAATGCAGTGACTTGGCTATCACAAAAGCAAAGAGTAGTGGCACAATCATCCTATGAGGCAGAGTATATTACAACAGCAACTGCTTCCTGTCGAGGTGTGTGGTTGGCACGATTACTTGGTGATCTTACTAACCAGGAACCAGAAGAAGTGATGCTGAAGATTGACAATAAATCTTCTATCTCTCTATGTTAGAATCCATTGCATCATGATAGAAGTAAGAACATTGATACAAAGTTCCATTACATACGAGATTGTGTTGAAGAGAAGAGGATTGATGTCAAGTATGCGAGCACATATGATCAACTTGCAGATATTCTGACCAAGTATTTGGGGTGACTGAAGTTCTTGAAGATGCGCGAGAGGATTGGCGTCCAAGCTGTGAAGTAAGCAATCGTGCTTAGGCAGGTGATTGTTGGGTTTAATCATGATGGTATGTCGTGTACTGCAAGGACTCTATCTTGGTCCTATAAATACTTGTAAACCCCTGTAAACCCTAGTCCGAAAATATAAAAGGCAATACAAGATCCTGGTCTGATACGGGCCGGTTGAAAACCAATCTGTGTCGCGTGCCGCGTGCGTGAGTAGTGTTTTTCTCGGTGTGATTTTCCCTGTACAGGTAGAGATCCAACCATCAAAAATTTTGCAAAATTTTTGTATGCAATATTGCCTCTCTATGTACTACTACCCCGTTGCAAAATAGTACTAGATGTTTTAGTTTTTTTAACACATTTTGGAACCTACTCATTTTGCTTCGAATCTGTACACTAAAAGACATCTAGATACATGTATTTTAGCAAAAAAACTAAAATATCTTAAAATTTAAAACAAAGGGAGTAAAAGAGAAGTAAGTTGACACTCAAATATAATTTTTCAATATCCATATATTCTGTTTATCAAAATATTGTAGTACTACTCCTGCTAAGGATTTACTCTCTCCGTTTCAAAATATAAGATGTTTTAGCTTTTACGAAATGAATTTATCTAGACGCTTTTAGTGTGAAAGGAGTGTATCTAGACGCACTTTATTGTGTAGATTCACTAATCTACACACTAAAATGTGGGAGTATATATTTTTAAAACGGAGGGAGTATATATTTTTGTGGAGTGGTCTTGGTGGAGTGGTGCTTTGAGCTTGGTCCAGCTTGTTTTCGGGTCGTGACCATGTGGTGTTAGTGTTGTTGTATGGTTTTCACCTGATTTTCACTAATTAACTAGGTTTATTTTTCTTAATTAATGGATAAGGCAAAACTTTTGTCTTCTTTTTTTCAAAGGAGTCATTTGGTCAGGGTGCGTTTGGTAGCCTGCGTCCATATTTTGGCCCAACCCGGCAGTGTTGTGGCTGGCACTGCCAGCCTCATACAGACCTCGGGCCATGGATGGCAGCCCATTTGGTAGGCTGTATGTCTTTTTTTTGCATCCACGAAAAACAGAAATGTGCCTGTTTGGTTGCCTACATGCATCTATAAACACAAGCTCTAACCGAATGACAGCCTCATACAAACCTCAAGCCATGAATAACAACCGGTTTGGTAGCCCGCATGCCTTTTTTTGCACCCACGAGAAATAGAAATGTGCCTGTTTGGTTGCCTACATGCATCTATAAAGACAAGCAAGCCATGCATTTGGTTGCCTGCAGCGTTGTTGATAGGGTCACCTCTTTCGGAGAGAGGTGATGATACCACATAAACACAAACACAAAGACAAACGTGGATCAACAATAGTTCACGATAGCGCACGGAAAAGGTCTGTTCATCAACCACACAAACAAATCAGAACTACTTTTCATGTAGACAGAAGTCACTGTTGCTCCATGATCCTCCTGAAAGCTTCAGGGTGCTTATGGCACCTCTTTACAACCTTGGCTTGACTGTAGTCGTAGATGACCACCTTATAAACCTTTGGGTAGATCTTCTTGAAGGTCAGCAAGTAACAGATCTTCAGGTCATGAGCTACTGCAAAAGCGGCCCAACCTTGATCGAAGCAAGCTTTATCGTTGACATCTGAGATCGTGATATCCCATTGGCATCTAGTCGTCAACTTGAGAGTGACCGTGTCAAGGACACTGTCCAAGTATGGCCTGAATGCGTTTGGGATAGGAAGCAATCCCAGTGCAGGTGCTACCAACACCTTGTAGAACTGTGTAGGGCTCACTGCCTCATCCCAGTTGCCAACATTGGGAGGCATCCCAGATTTCTTGACTCTCTTGTTGGAGCCATCAGCAGGCTCCTTCCCCGGCCACCAATGTTGATAACCTGCAATGACTCACAAAGATAAGAAATGAACACAATCCAAAGCAATGAACACAATCCAAAGCAATGAATAGAAAGCAAGCAATGAGTCAGAACTTTGGTGCCTCATATTTGGCAATGTTGATCACACATAATGTACAAATTGCATGTCACCTTCAGGGGTGGCATGAGCGAACCAAATCATATGCACAAATACATGATTTCTACATACAACAAGGTTCGACCAGACATCCCTGAAGTTACATTGTGTGAAAAGTGTAATCATCGGCGTAGCACACATACCAGGGACATAAGATCACAACAATCTAACATGTATCCATAGATGATCCCTTAGTACCAAGGATCCTGCACAAATTCCCTCTCTGGGCAAAAATACGAGGTACTAAAGCCCATCTATAGAAAGTTGCTGCATGTGGAACTATCCTAATCATTGGTAGTTCGTAAAGGTGGAAACATTGCCTCATATAGAAACCCTAACCATGACTGCATGTGGCAAGAGACGAACACCAGTTTCAGGGACGGGGTGAGTGAACCTGGAGGAATGCACAAACCATTGTACATTCATCCTGGTTCAATCACCTCGCCTTGAAAGTGCCCTTAGCCATTGTAGTTATCGGCAAATGGTCATCCAGGCCCCTTTGTCAGATCCAGGTTCAATACTACCGAAGAAATGTAGCACAAAGCGCATGAACTAGTCTTGGTAATGGTACAATAGTAAATCCCCCAAATCGAAAAAAACCTTGAGCAGGGCATATCCGGGCAGATCTACAATGCATGCCATCTAGAACCCTATCCATGACCTTCTACGAGCAGATCTATCGTTTAGATGCCTCAGGAAAAAACGGAAAAGCTTACTGCCATGGTTCGGGTTCACCGCTATTTCCCGAACGAAGACCACCGCCTCGACATCGGAGTCTCCCTCCCTCCAAGCCCTTCACCGTCGGAGTCTCCTCTCTCTAAGCCCTTCGCCGCCACCTCCGGGAACGACACTGTCTAGTGGGGGGGGGGGGAGTCACCGCAGTGCACAAAGGAGAGTGAGCGAGAAGGGTGGGCGGTGAGGGGATTTATGGCGGTGGGTGAGAAGCGACGCAACGTCTCCCTCCCCGTGTTTCTCCAGTGCACCGCGTCGGCGCTTTTTCGCTGGCCTGAGCCAGACCCCAGAAAAACGGCCGATTCAAGCGTTGTCCCTGGGCCTGGCTCCGACCTGCTTTAAGACGCGCGGGGGCCATAATGTGGAGGGGCTCCAGCAACCAAACAGGCCGATTTATGCCCAACTCAGCCTGCCCCGGGGAACTTCAGGCTACCAAACACGTCCTCATAGATTGTACATGGACTGTACAAGTGCTGCTGCTTTTGTTGCTTCTGATACAGTTATGTAGGTAGCATTGCTAAGAATGGATGGTGTATCATGGTGGATGCTTGCAAAAGATGTCCCTTCTTCTGGACTGGACCAAAGTTGGGCTCCAACTTGGAGGGGGTCTCATCACCCGTCCATCATCTTGTTATCCCTGCCTGCAGTGATCTTGTTTAAGCTGCAGTGCTAGTACTGCTATACTATGCATTCCAGGAGATAAGGTTGATGTGAACCAACTTAAATGCTGCCACAGTACAGGATTATTAATTCAGATTATCATCACATAAAAAAGTACCATGCTTTTTCCCTTCTCCTCTACAGGTATTCAATCAGATCACTAGGCGAGACTATTGTTCCGATAAGCATGCTTGAGGCATTCATTTGTACCAACGTCATGGTCATGTGTGCTAAAAGATAGCAGCTTTATAGAATTATATAAAAATCCCATCTTGTGCAAGAATCTCAGGAACAAGTGCTGCGTTCCAACACACAGGTCTAGCTGTTCGGGCAGTATTTCCAGAGGAAGAAGTGACTTGTCTAATCCGGGCAGCAACACCTCACTTGTGTAAAGGGAAATAACAACTTAACACCAACCTGACGACTAGTACTACTATGCCTCTTGATTTTTCAGTAACCAACCGCGCTAAGACCTGAGCCTCCTGGATCTAACTAACTGTCACAAAAGCTGTCTTCCTTTTACCATTCATGACAGAGATGTGCATGCCCTAGTGAGTCATCCACCTAGACCAGGGCAACATCACCGACTGACTCACCGCTATTTTTTCCAGTAACCTACCATGCCAAACGTGAGCTTTCTGAAGTAAACCGTCACAGAAGTGTATTTTCCTAGCTTAACTCATCTCGCATGATGCGGATATATCTTTTTCACCGGACTAAGCTGTCTTGTTTTTACCATTCCACTGAACCATGTGGAGCTGCCAAACCATGTTTAAAAAAAAAATAGTAATACAGACAGGAGGAGAAACTTATCATGCATGACCTAATCATGATAGTGATGTGCTCTACTACCCTGCCCTACCTAGTCATCAAGAGTTGACTTTTTACTTGGCTACTTGCCGCTTAAGTTACTACATCAAAAGTTATACTACTAAATCAACGACAGCTAATATGGAACGGAGAGTATGTAAACCAAATCTTAGCAATGCTACCTCATCTCTGGAGGCATTGTTGCCTCCGCGTAGTTGACGACTCTTGCTCGCAGCGTGCTTCGCCTCCGCTGTCGCTGCTACAAACTTACTATTGAACACATCCCAGTGCCAATCTTGACTTGTTGAACATTAATAAAATGGGAAAAGAAGAATACATTGTTTCATACAAGAACCGACCCTGAAAAAAAAAGACGGTCCGATGATTATTCACACAACCATTTGAATAAAACATGTTTATGCAAAATTCCACCGCTAAATAGTGTGATGTCGATACAAGCTGAGATACAGATGCAAGGACATACCGTTCTTAATTTTTTTTATAGCTTGAGCACTATTTATAACAAATGGGAGAAAGGCGCTTCAGAAGTTGGAACACACGCTTGACCGGGTGGCATGCTAAACCTGAGGTTAACTGCCACCCCCTGTCATCTTGGTGCTCTATTTTCTCCAAGCTACATCATTCATCTTGCATGATGTGGCCATCTTTTTCGAAGATTGACCAGATTTAGTGGCCTTCTTTTTACCGTTCCACTTGACCATGTGGACGTGCAGTATTGCCATGGATTGTTTTTTATAAAAGAAGCACAGAGAGGAGAAGCAGCTTATCATGCACGAGTTTGTTTACGATAAAGATGTGCCCTAGTGATCAAGAGTTGACCTCAACCAATTGGTTGCTACTTGCCAAGTTGCTGTAAACCACTTTCAAGCAATCTTACCTAGATACCGGTCAAGCCATTGAGCTTGGTAACAAAAGGGTCCTCAAAATTAGCTTCCTTGCCACTCAAGACAATTGAGATTTTTTCGTGGCGGAAAAGCCATTAAAGTTACGACACCTAGAATTTCTAGAGAAGTTCAAAAGATATTATGAACTGGGAGAAGATGCTGCTCACAAAGTTACAAATAGCAACTCGATCGATCAAACATTTTGTATGCAAATTTACCTCTGTGTGTTGTAAAAGAGAAGCTATGCTTAATAGGGTAATTCTGTGCAAACTGCATTACGATTGTATTGCACTTCATTAACAAACTTTCTATATAAGTCACTCAGTCATTGTGCCGTTTAAGATTATTGCTAACACATACATGGGAGACCTTCATCTTGATATTTTCTAGCTCTAGATTAAAATGAATAAAATGACAGTAATACATATTAGCCATCCCTATGGTTGTACTCCCTCGGTCCAGAAATAACTGATTTGAATTTGTCTAGATCTGAATGTATCTAGATACATTCAAATCTAGACAAACCCAAGCCAGTTATTTCTGGACGGAGGGATTACATAAGTTTACTTCAATAGTGAGTTGATTTTCTTCTCCCGAGAAAGCTTGCTCTTTTTGTTATAGAAAAATTAAAAGATGCATTTTTTTAGTTTCACAAAAATACTAGAAAATTTTAGTCAAGTAAATATAGAAATATTGTTTGGACATGAAAAAGAGGAAGAGAGAAGTGCTAGTTGGTTCATAGAAAAGATACGATAAGCAACCAAGGTTTCATTTTTCTGTTCGTATTCCATTTGTAATTATCTCATAGGTCATTGTAATACATGGTTTTACACCAAACTTAAAATCTACATGTAATATTTAGTCATGTGTATGTGTATTTCTAAATGTTTTCAAAGTATGGAAAATTATTTTTGAAACTAGGAGCGTTTGCTCCCGAGCACACCTAGTAGTTAGCGTAATCTAAAACTATAGGATCCAACAGAACACGGTCCTACTCATCAGCACATAACGGCAAGGGTCCACTACGGGACCTGACTGAACGCGGCTCCACTTGTCATCACGTAACGACAAGGCTGACGGACGGCGAGTTTCAGACCATGTGAGAGTTTCATACAAGGAGATGGGCAAAAGTGAAAAAAACTAAGCGGCTGGAGAAAACTGAGTACAACTAACGAACCGATGGCACGAGAATAGAAATCCCAACTTAAAATCTACATGTAATATTTAGTCATGTGTATGTGTATTTCTAAATATTTTCAAAGTATGGAAAATTATTTTTGAAACTAGGAGCATTTGCTCCGGAGCACGCCTAGTAGTTAGCGTAATCTAAAACTACATTTTAATGACATTAATTTGTACCAAAAAATACCAATTGCATATTTTTCAGTATGCAATATCATATCTGTTGGGATTGTCCCGACCGATTCTGACAAGCCGACCTCCCCCTCCCTCTAACTTTCATTTTTGCACGATGTTGTCGCCTATGCCGCCCACCCACCTGCTCCCTCCTCCTTCCCTTCCCGATTACCATCAGATCGCCTGGTGTGCTTCTACTCTTCTTCACTTCTAATTTGCCTTAGCAAGCATATGTCTATCCAACACCGCCTTCCCTAGCTCCAGTTAGACCCCCATCCCTAATCCTAACCCACCAACTCTCTCACAGCTCGTATTGCCAGTGCCGCCGTTGTCATGGCTAACCGTCCATGTCACCACATCTTGTCAACACCGCCACCAGATGAATAATACGGGAGAAAATAATCTATTTGTCTTAATAAAATCAACTATAAGAAGAGCAAAAAACATAAGAATTCCTTCATGGCCATTTAAATAAAATTCCACGATTAAAATGTGACGACAAAACCAAGGCAACATACGGATCCAAGGACATGCTCTCCTTAAAAGCCAGCTAGAGTACCGTTTAATAACAAATAGAAGCAAGATGCTTCTTAGAAGGAGAACATATATATAGTTTTTCCATGGACAGAAAAATAAAATAAAACGGAAATCAAGAGTAGGAGGGGACAAAGACCAAACAAAGGCACCATCTTGTGTCTCCTTCTCTCCCCCTTTCCTATGGGCAGTGCAGTGCTGGGCAACTAAATTAACCCATTTCTTTTGTGCCTTTTCGTCAGCTTGACCGGGATGCAGGCAAACGCTGGTGAAAGTCAATCCCGGTGCTATATTTTCTCCAAGTTACATCATTCATCTCGCATGACATGTGGCTATCGTTTTGAACATTGGCCGGATTTAGTGGACTTCTTTTTACCGTTCCACTAGACCATGTGGAGGTGCAAATTTGAATGGAAAGTTTTATAAAAGGAATACATAGAGGAGCAGCAGCTTATCATGCGTGCATGATCCTTTCATGTTCAAGGGTTGACCTCAACCAACTGGTTGGGGTTGCTACTAGCTAGCTAAACTGATAAAGCATCCCTCAAGCTGCTTCGTAACAGCCATCGATTCCTAAGAAAACCAGCCGCCCCTCCTATCCCCGCCTCCTCCATGGATCGGTTTTTCCTCCTCTAGCTGGCTTCGCCGGTATCGGGAGGGATGGAGAACCCGATCTATGAGTAGAGTTTTAATAAAAGTAGTGATTTCAGTAGATTGGGTTGTAGTTTTGCTAGCATCTTTGTTTTGACCTCCACGTCAATGGAAATGATATCATCTATAATAAGTGATCTTCGGCCATTTGTTCGACAACGAGATCTCCTTCCTGACGATAATGTTGATGTTAGAAGATTACAGTTTTCTAGATATAGCCCTTCATATCTTTCTTCGTCGAATCAATTTTGGTTATTTTCTCATGATTGCCGCGAGGAGTATTGTCCTCGCAAATTTTGTCTTGACTGCTACGTTCTCGACAATGGTGATATGTACCATCAGCCCGCCAGCGACGCTGATCAGGCTATTTGGTTGCTTTGTGATGGTCTCTTACTAACACATTGGCACCGTCTCCAAATCAGCTGACATGAATAAGACATGAGAAAAACAATATATTTTCCTTAATAAAATAAACCATAAGAAGAACAAACAACATAGGGGTTCCTTAAAATGGAATCATTTAAATAAAATACTGCACGCGGGATTTCACAATTAAAATGTGATGTCGAAACCAAGGCAAGACAGAGACAAACCGTCCTTAAAGACCAGCTGGAGTACTTTTTAACAAATGGAAGCAAGATGCTTCTTAGAAGGAGAATATGTATATACTTCCTCCGTTTCAAAATATAAAATGTTTTAGCTTTTTGAATAGAGTGTATCTAAACTCTTTTTAGTGTGTAGGTTCATATAGGTTTGAAGTCTACACACTAAAAGGGGTCTAGACACACTTCGTTCACAAAGCTAAATCATTTTATATTTTAAAACGGAGGAAGTACAATTTTGTTGTGAAGAGAAAAATAGAATAAAACGAAAATCAAGCGTAGGATCGATGGGACAAGACCAAACAAAGGTAGCATCTTGTGTATCCCTCGCTTTCTTCTTTCCTATGGGCAGCTAAATTAACCAATTTCTTTAATCTGTCCCTTTCCGCCTGTTTGACCGCGATGCATGCTAAACCTTACCCTCTTATGGGTGTTCTATTTTCTCCAAGCTACATCATTCATTTCTCATGATGTTGGCTATATTTTTGACCGGACTAACTTGTCTTCTTTTCACCGTTCCAAGGACCATGCATGGGTAGGTGCAAATTTTCCATGGAAATTTTTATAAAAGGAATGCAGAGAGGAGCAGCAACTTATCATGCATGATACTCTCAACCAGTTGGTTGCCTACTAGCCGACTCTATACCAATTTCTAGCAATCCTACTCTTACCTAGATACTACTAGTTCTTCATCCAGTAACTCCTAGTCAAACCATTTGGGCTTAATAGAATTAGTAACACAAGTGTCCTTACAGTTACCTCCACGCCCGCTAAAGCAAATCGAGTTAATTAAGATAAGACGTTGCTCACAAAGTTATGAATGGAACCTCGAGTAAACATAACATTTCCTATACAATTTTTTACTGCTCTATGTAGTAAAAAAAGTCAAGTTGACACTTACTAGGCATGCCGTGCGCAACAACGCGGTGTTACAATTATGTTTATGAACTACATAGCTCCTGCCACATGAACAATTTAACACCAAAAAATATATAATATCAGTTATTTTTTCATCGCGCCGTCTAAGATACTTGTTAACATGGATACGTTAGAACGCGATCTAGCAACAAGTTACAAGGGCAAGGATGATAATACTGAAAGCTGTCTATACTATTATATTATCCTAATTTAAATGATTTTTAGTTTTAAATGATGTTAAGTTGTACAAAAGATATAAATCGTACCTTTTCACTATTCTATCTAATATATCTCACGATTGGCATGCTCAATTTTCCGACAAGACGTTCTCTAACATCTCCTTTAATTTTTGTCCACTTCTGATCTAGCATGCCTATGCTAACGTGGAACTTTGCAATACAAAAGATGTCGAGGAAATATGTAGAGTTCTAGGGCTTTTGCCTCCTATCAAAAATCCATGAAACCTTGCACCCATCGTCTCCCTCCTCCTTCCCCTCCTTATCACCATCAGATCACTTGAGGCATCAATAGATGCAGTGTTCTGGGGCTTTTGCCTCTTATCTAAAATCCAGAAAGCCTCACACCCGCCGTCTCCCTCCTCCTTCCTCTACTTATCACCACCAGATCACTTGATCCCACTACCCTACTCTTCTTGTTTGCCTTCGATCTTAACTTAACAAGCACATGACCATCACTATAGCAACCCTCTCACCATCACAAGGTGAGACTAACACCCTAACCATCTTACCCTCCTACACCTCATCTTTATATGCCGATGTTATTGTCGCCTCATCCTTACCGGATCTTTCTTGTACCATGCCTCGCCTCCACCATCACTGTCGCAGCTTACGTCTCGATACATCTCGTGAGTGGTGCCCTGGACTCTTCAACTCCGTCTTCATCTCATGAAAAATAGCATGGGAGACTACATAATAGCTGTTCTATACCATGATATTATCCTAATATAAATTATTTTTAGTTTTTAATGATGTTAAATTGTACAAACGATATAAATTGCACCTTTTCACTATTCTATCTCATATATCTCAAGATTGGCATGCCCAGTTTCTGACATGACGTTCTCTAACATCTACTTTAATTCCTGGCCACTGATGATCTAGCCTACCTACGCGGAACTTTGCAATACAAAAAATGTGTGTGTGTGTTGGGGGGGGGGGGGGGGGAGCTCTAGGGCTTTTGCCTCTTATAAAAAATCCATGAAACCTTGCACCGTCGTGTCCCTCCTTCCCTTCCTTATCATTGTCAGTGCAGAGTTTTGGGGCTTTTGCCTCTTATCTAATATCCAGGAAGCCTCGCACCCGCCGTGTCCCTCCTCCTTCCCTTACTTATCACCATCGGATCACTTGATCCCACTAGCCTACTCTTCTTGTTTGCCTTCGACCTTAACTTAACAAGCATATGCCCATCCCTCTAACAACCATCTCACCGTCACAAGGTGAGACCAACACCCTTACCCTCCTACACCTCATCTTTATATGCGGGCGTTATTACCGCCTCATCGTTGCTAGATGCTCATAACGTGCCTCGCCACGTCACCACCATGGTGACTTACGTATCGACACATCTCGCGAGTGCCACCTAGGACCCATCAATACCATCTCATCTCATGGAGAATAGTGTGGGAGAAGAAATAATCCATTTCTCGCAAAAAGATTCGACAACAAGGAAATAAATACAACCAAGTGATTGTTAACAAAATTATGAAATAAAATAAAATACCACATGCGAGATTCCACCGTTAAAATGTGATGTCGAAACCAAGGCGAGATACAGATCCAAGGACAGACCGTCCTGATAAACCAGCTGGAGTATTGTTTAACAAATGGAAGTAAGATGCTTCTTAGAAGGAGGATACATATATTATTTTGCTGTCAAGAGGAAAATAAAATAGAAAGAAAATGAAGCGTAGGAGGGGGGAGGGGGACAAAGACCAAACAAAGGCACCATCTTGTGCCTCACTCTCGTCCTTGCTGTGGGCAGCTAAAATAACCAGTTTCCTCTCTTCCTTTTCGTCAGCTATTCTATCCACAGAGAGATTCCAAATCGAAATTAGCAGAGAAGAAGAAGAAGAGGAAGAAAGGTGGTCACATGGTCTACCTTTTCTTGCCCAAATCCCACGCCGCGCTCTGCTCCTCCCCGGAACCATCCTCCCCCTTCCCCTTCTTCCTCCTCCCCAGCCCCCTTTCTTGAAGAAGAAGCAGAAGCGGCAGCACCAGCAGCGGCGTCCCGATCCGACTCAGTTTGATCCCCGACTCTGGCCGGCCGGTCCGATTAACGATCGATTTTTGCCAATTTCCCGGTCTTCTGAACTTCTTCCCCGCCCAAATCCCACGCTGTCGGATTGATTTCAGCGCGCGTGGAGGATTTCTTCTCTCGGCTCATGCGGCGGAACCACCGGAGCCGGAGCTTCCAGGTTTCTTGCTGAGCTGATTGCTAAAACTATTTCGTGGATTCTTAGCGTCTAGCCAGCTTCAATCTTGTCCTGAGCATCAAGCTGGGAATTTTTTCTCCCCCAGGTTCGTTCTCGCTCAGGTCAACACAAACCCGTCTCTGCTGGATCTCGCCGAGTCTCTAGCTCCCCTTCCGATTCCCGCCGCCGTCCGATCCATCGACCGAATCGCCGGTGAAGAAGATGGTGGGGCAGACCATGATGCGCATCGTGCGGCCCTGCTTCAAGCCCTCTCTGCCCGACGCGCAGGTCGTCGGCGGCGGCGCTGGGGTTGGGACCAGGGACGGCCTGCTCTGGTACAAGGACGCCGGGAGGCACGCCTGTGGCGACTTCTCCATGGCCGTCGTGCAGGCTAATAACTTGCTCGAGGATGGGAGCCAGGTCGAGGCTGGCCCCTTCGTTGTGGAGGGCGCGCAGGGCTTCGCGGGGCCGTGTGGGACGTTCGTCGGCGTCTATGATGGCCATGGCGGGCCGGAGACCGCACGGTTCATCGCCGATAATTTGTTCCACCATTTAAAGAGTAAGTGTGCAATCTTTGAATTCATGCGAATATCTTGTTGAGTATGTAGCTGCATAATGAAATTGATTAGCTAAGAATGTGGTAACCTCATCCTAGATGTTGGTTCCTCCTGAACTCATATGTTTCAGATGAATCGGACTGTCAGTTACTAGTTTGTTACTCACAACTGATTTGTTATTGCTTCACTGCAGAGTTCGCGACGGAACAACAAACTGTTTCTGCCGATGTCATACGCAAAACCTATGCTGCCACGGAGGAGGGTTTTCTGAACCTTGTAAGGAAGCAGTGGCTCATTAAACCGCAGATCGCCTCTGTTGGTTCGTGTTGTTTGGTGGGCATCATCAACGAAGGAGTTCTTTACATCGCAAATGCTGGCGATTCTCGTGCTGTTCTCGGGAGAGTTGAAAGGGGTGGTAAAGATATTAAGGCCGTTCAGCTGTCATCCGAGCATAACGCGAGCTTTCAGTCTGTCAGGGATGAACTAAGACTATTGCACCCAGATGATCCACGGATTGTGGTCCTAAAGCACAATGTTTGGCGCGTGAAAGGCATTATTCAGGTATTGTTCGTTTTGCTGAATTCTGTAAAATAGATGATATCTAGAAGAATCAATGTAAATTTAGGTCAGGGGATTACTTAATGCTTGATTATTTGCTTCTAAGGGAACATCATCTGTACAAAGCCAACGATTGCTGACCTTTAGCATATTAGCATAAATACTCATGCTCTGGCCTTTTGCTTTGTGTTCAGGTTTCCAGATCAATTGGCGATGCCTACCTAAAAAGTTCAGAATTTAATCGTGAGCCTCTTTTGGCACGGTTCCGTATTCCAGGACCATTCCATAAACCAATTCTTTGTCCAGAACCATCCATATTGGAACATAGATTGTGTGCAGAGGATCAATTTGTTATATTTGCCTCTGATGGACTATGGGAGCACTTGAGCAATCAGGAAGCTGTGGATATAGTGAACTCTTCACCTCGGAATGTAAGATGATTTGCCTCACCTTTTCTTATATTATTCTTTTGCAATGTACTGAAATATACTTCCTGTTTCAGGCTTGCCTTATATTGTTGAAATTTAGCCAAAAATAGATGAGACCATTCATTTTGTCAAAACGTATAGAGTTTACTTGTAAGAACCATTAAGAGAAACTTTCTTTTATTCCACAGCCTTTGATTGTTCTGGTTTCCACAACATACAGATTACGTCCCACGGAACTAATCTGTTGTGAATGTATATTTTATTTTCGCAGAAAGAATCCTTGAGTTATTGTTTGAACCAGGTTAGCTGCACAATGTGTTCACGTCAGTTCACCGTTTGTTTAGTTAATTCATTTTCTTATGTGAGTCAATTCATTAACATGTATTTTGGTTTTTGTTATAACTGTCGTAGAATCAAGTACATTAATAAACCATGGCATTTTTTGTCCCCTGGTTCGTTTAGTCTCAGTTTCCTATCTAAACCCTGCTTTGTGGGGGGATACCAATGCAAAGAGTGCCATCAGTTTGACGGTTTGAGCATAGTTTGCCTTCTCTGTTTATCCCACAGGTTTTCCTTTTTAATGAAATACCTGAATGTCTGCACAGGGCAAACATTCTGCTTGCAAAGGCACCTTGCATAATTGATAAAAAATTGAACAAAGTGACCTTACAGTTTGAAAAGGACGAAGGTACCTTTCATACTTAGGTTGATCATCATGAAAAATTATCCTATATATTATCTTTCATACTTAGGCACCTTGCATAATTTATCAAAAAATTGTACAAAGTGACCTTACAATTTTAAAAGGACGAAGGCACCTTTCATACCTAGCTTGATCATTATAGGTGATGCTCTCCTTTTGCAAATTAATGTTGAGTTGGTGCATTCTCTGGAAGTTCAATTCTCATCTACTGGTTGCTAAATATTATCATGAAAACTGTGTGCAGGGTATTGCAAGAAGGCTAATAAAAGCAGCTCTTCGGGAGGCAGCAAAGAAAAGAGAAATGAGATACTCAGACTTGAAGAAGATTGATCGCGGGGTCAGGAGACACTTCCATGATGATATTACTGTTGTAGTACTATTCATGGACCCTGCGCTTATCGGCAAGAGGCTATATGGTGGCCCATTGCTTTCACTAAGGGGTGGCGGTGGTACCCCAACGCTTGCACAGAAATGCTGACCATCATTGCTGCTTTCTGGAAATATCCTATATCCTTCATATCTTGGCTGGTGCTATCGTCTACATCACATGCAGACATGCTGCCGAGCCGCGTAGAGCGATATAGGAGGAGCATATTTATTTTGACCTCTAATATGTACAGCTAGAGGCGTTCACAACGTGTCATCGGTGTGATGACCCCGCCGCCTGTCCGTTGGGAGAAACCTGGCAGCTGCGTAACTGCAGGTATCAGTGTTTTCTTTTCGCGGGTGGATGAACTGAACTTGAGCAGTATTTACAGAAAAGTGGGATGAATGGAGCCTTGTGGGATTCGTTGCTGTTATTTCATCTCATACCCATCTCTTTCGTTTTGCAGCGTCTCCGAGTAAAAGTTCGGCTTTCAGGTCCCTGTTGTATAATTAATTTAGCGCTGGGTTCTGTGTAAAGAATATATGCCCATTTTGCCAAGCTGGCAAGGGAAAACTATCTTTTTCTTTAAAATTTCAAGTACGTGGTTATATAGACAGAATCGTCATGTGTAAGAAGAAAATCCCAATTTTGAGAGGAAATTAACGTGTGACGCGAGTACCGTGTTGAGTTGTTCTTTTTTGTTTGTCCTTGTATGCATTGCTTTGGATTTGCAGTCCGACTGGGTGATTATTCAAGCATCCTAAGGTTTCTCACTTTGGGATCATCCATCAGTGTGAAGATTTGTTTGGCAGTTTCTTGTGTGTTGTTGCAACGGGCAAAATATAACCTTAATGAATTGATGTTGTGATGACTCATGCTGAAAATAATTTTGTTGAGGGAAAACATGAGTTTTTGTTGTGTAGCTGTTCTGTTATGACTACAGCCGGGATGAAACCCATGCATTGATCCTACCTGGCGTTTTTGCTGGAGTAAAGAAGAGCAGTAAATCTAGAAAGTAAGCTGAAGAGACGATGTGTATGCGACGAGATCAATGACTCCGGGGAGGGATGGCGGAACTGACACTAGACAATCATTGGGCTCTGCTGGTGGAATTTAGAAGCCCAAATTTTGTGTAAACACCATGTTTTGAGCCCAAAAATTGCATATACATATTAGGGTTTTGAATTGATTTAGTCTGAGAAAATGTTTTTCGCTCCTGACCTCCAGTGCTTCATTTAAAAAATAACAAAAATCATAATTACTAGCACAATGCCCATTCGTTGCTACGGGCTAAGTAATATAATTTTGTATGTTCATGAAATAATTTAGTGTTCAATAAAGGGACGTCTCTGAGCACACCAACCATCCACGATAATCTGAGTGGTGAATGAAACCGATTTAAATTTGTGTATGTGTATAAAGACAGCACAATCATATTCATTATCTATTTAGCTCATCTAAAAGGTTAATGTAACTTATACTGTAGCTTAACTTGCTGTACAATAAAACATAGTTCGTATGATCTCCTGCAAGAAAGAAGCTCCATATGACCATCCATATCTATTTGTTATTCACATCATGATTGCTCAGCTAATCCAATGTCCACAACCAATTGCATAAGAGAACCTGACAATCTCCCAGTTGCCTTGAACAGGTTATATGTGCTTGACGGCAAAGAACAACATCGTGATCCTGGCACGAGCCTCTAGATTGAAACCTAGGAACAATCACATATGTAGAGTAAAGAACACCAATGAAAGGTCAAGTCAAAATCCAACATGCATATTTGAATGAAAAATCATGAAATCAGGTGTAAACACCATGTTTTGAGCCCAAAAATTGCCTATACATATTAGGGTTTTGAATTGATTTAGTCCTGGAAAATGTTTTTCACTCCTAACCTCCAGTGCTTCCTTCATTTAAAAAATAACAAAAATCATAATTATAAGTTTCAAAAAAATATGAAATTAAACTTTGGGGCTATTCTATATACCGTGGGCTACACAAAAAAGAAAAAATCTGATAAAATTTGATCCAAAAATATATACTCATATCCACTCACCCTCCCCCCCCCCCATTTTAGTGTAGCTCATATTGCAAATGTTTTTAATTTATATTTTGCACATTTGCGGGATACATCATCAGGTATAACTAGATTTTTTTCCAGACTTTTTGAAACTCAGAAATTTGATTTTCGCTTTTTAGGAAAAAACGGTTCAGTGCTGCAATATCATGAAAACCGTGTTTTAATTATCATAGGCAAACTAACAAATGGAAGATAAAAACGGAGCACATATATGTATGAATTAACCAACAAAAAATGTACCAACAAGAGGGAAAAAGTTACATAAGTTTTGGCAGGGGTTGGAGGTACGACGACATGATCCACAGACTTGGCGGAGAGAGCAGTTGCAGTGGCATAAGTATTGTGGTCCATGGTGGTAAAGACTGTTGTTATAGTCGGTCTCAGAGGAAGTAGCCATCAATCAAGTGATGTTGAGATGGACCTAGCAAATTCATCACCCATATCCTAAGAATCGTTTGGTAGCCTACATGCTCTCCAAATATGCTGGAAAGGTACAAAAATGTATGTGGTATGCAAGGTGGCCCACACCATCTGCAAAACGTCCAAACAGTCGTTTCAATGTAACCATGCCCTCGAGGTGCAAAACGAAGCAAAAGAATGTGCGCGGCATCCACATCCACGAAGACGGGAAACGAAAGACTCACTGCCCTATTTTGTGCCAAGTGTAGACCCACCATCCCCATTCGCCCACCTCTCTTTATCCACGCCATGCAAAAAATCCCCATTTTCCTCTTTCTACACTCGTGGCGGCGGCGGGGTGGCGGTGGCTGAGATGTGGATCTAACCTACCATCGGCCGATTCCTTCTACTCTAGCACTAGACAGTCAACCAGGAGAATCGATGCATCTCCCTCCCTCTCCACGGCTTCATACTCCCTCGCCTGCCATGGCAGAGTTATACCAACATACCTCCCTCTTCCCTACTCTTTGTACTTCGACTTTAGTGTCAATAGTACTAATGCTAGATCCGATTCATTAGGTTGACATGATGACACTTATCCATTAGTAAGATGCAAGCACAACTGTTATTCAGGCCTAGTGCTGCTTCGCAAGAGAGCTGTTAGGCATGCTACTTTTTCTCGAATTGTTCATGGTCCTATGTTGGCCCGAGATAAGAAGAGGATAGCTATTTTAACCACATATTCAACTATAACGATGTACATGCTCTCTAGATGCTCCAAATGAATAGAGCCTCATTCTTTGCACTTGTCAGCATGTTTAGGGGGGGAAGGATTGTTGGTAGAGAACATCCACCCTCTGTGGAAGAGCAACTTGCTATGTTCCTTCATATGGTATGTCATAACCATAGGTTTAGAGTGATTCACAACACATTCAAAGATTCATGTAGACAATATCACACTATTTAAAGCAAGTGTTGTATGCAATTGGGTAGCACGGAGAAGGGATGATCAAGTCACCAACATGTTAAACACCTTACAAGATGCACACCTGCCCTAGCTGGATGCCATATTTCAAGGTGATCACTTGTACTGTATTTTCATTGCATGACAAGTCTCTATTGGTCAGAAACATGATTCTGTTTTGTTCCTGTAATAGGATTGTATTGGTGCAATCAATGGTACTCATGTCACTGCTAGAGTTTCGGGAGTACATTCTGTAGCTTATAGGGGAAGCAAGCTCTACACGGGCCAGAATTGAAGGGAATATGCCCGAGAGGAAATAATAAAGTGGTTATTATCTTATTCCATGTTTATGATAAATGTTTATTTTGCATGCTATAATTGTATTGATTGGAAACGTTATTACATGTGTGTTTAATAAACAAATAAAAGGTTCCTAGTTATGCCTCTCTTATAGACTAGCTCGTTGATTAACAAGATGATCAAGGTTTCCTGATCATGGACATTGGATGTTGTTAATAACAAGGTCACACCATTGGTGGAATGATGTGATGAACATTCATCCGAAGTATAGCATTATGATCAAAGTCATTATGTTTATATTGCTATAACATCATACGAAGTAATCTTAGTCCTTAGACCATGAGATCATGTTAATTGCTAACACTAGAAGAGTATCTTGATAACACCAAACGTCACACCGTAACAGGGTGACTATAAAGGTGGGTTCAGTACTACGAAGGTGTTATGTTGAGTCTCATGGATCAAGAGTGGAATTTGTCAATCCCGATGACGGATAGATATACTCTGGGCCCTCTCGGTGATATCACATTAAGATAGCTTGCAAGCAAGTGATGTGATCACTAGAATGTTATATCACGGGAACGAGAAAAGAGTGCATGTCGGTAACAAGATCAAACTAGGTATTTGGATACCGATGATCGAATCTCGGACATGTAATATATCGCGAGACAAAGGGATTTAGTTACTAGCGTTAAAGTTTCTCACGATCACAGAAGTCATCGTTGAATGTGTAGGAGTCAGTATGGATCTCCAGGTCCCGCTTCTGATTATTGATCTGAGAGGGGTCTCGATCATGTCTGCATTATTCGCGAACCGTAGGGTGACACACTTAAGGGATACCGACACCATTTGGAGCAAATATGTGTTTCAGATAAAGATTTAAGAAAGCGCTAGAATTATTTCAATAGACACCGAAACTGTTTTGGGTGAAATTGCTGAAATTGGTTCTGCATGTAATATTGAAATGTTGTAGGGGGTTTTATGTGAATGTTTGTTAATTAAAGTAATTAACAAAATTCTGAATAAAAATAATAAAAGAGTTTTATTAAATGAGAGAGCATTAAATTTGGAAAAATTTAATGCATTTAAAGTGGAGACTTTAAAAGAGAATGTGAAGGGGCAAATTTATGTGGAGGGAGTTACCACCACATGAATGAGGAGGTGAGGGGTCACCCCATGGGGCGTCGGCCATGGGGGAGGGGTACCCTCCCACCTCCTATAAAAGGCCCCCCTGTCCCCACTTCTCACTCACACCTCCTTGTGAAGGATCTCTCTCCCCCTCTAGCATTATTCCCCCATGGTCTCAGATTAGCGAGATACATGTTCCCGGTGGCTTTATCTGGAAAGGAGTTGCTGCTTCCGTTGCTTTGTCGGAGCGAGGGACGGAGGTTGTCAGGGTACCGGATGTGTGTGCGATCACGGATGCACCGCTGCTTTGTGGTGCTGGACTTGGTGGTGCTGGACTTGCTGGAGCTAGATCTGATGGACGTGCTGGAGCCGGACCTGCTGGACTTCATCACGATCTTGAGATCGGCAAGTGTACGACTACATCATCCACGAGTTCCAACTCGTTAACAAAGCTTTGTTGTCTTTGAGGGTAAGTTCTCTATGGATGTATATCCACCCGTTGCTTGTATCTAGTAGATAGATCTTGGCGTATAGTTCCCACCGTAGGAATTTTTTTGTTTTCTATGCTGCGAAACCAACAGTGGTATCAGAGCTCGATCTTTGCGTAGGTGCTTTGCACGGGTAGAACACATAAGAGTATGTGGGTGGTGATGATCATGTTATTGCTTCTTATATGTACTTTGGATATTGGTGGCATAGTGGGATGAAGCGGCCCGTACCAACCTTACATGTCATCGTACATGAGACCGGTTCCATGACTGACATGCAACTACTTTTGCATAAGTGGTTGGCGGGTGTCTGTCTCTCCTACTATAGTCAATATCTGATTTACAACGAGTTGCTAATAACTTGGTTATCCTCGTTGTGGTTCATGTTCATAGGTAAGACCGGTTCTATCTCCGAAAGCCCTAAGCCACGTAAAACTTGCAATGGATAAATTAGAGGCGTCTAGTTTAGATCGTTGCTGGGCTAGTGTCATGATATGGTAATGTTGTAAGTAGATGTATGATAGATACTCTTACAACACACCTAACGTGTAAGTTCCATAGACCTTGGCCTTACACACAAAGGAATGATAGAGATCATACCATGATGCATATGATAGAGATCCAATGCATGGAACATATCATCTCACTTTACACATTAGATGTTCGCATCTTATATTGCTAGTTTGGCGTTTTAGTAGCATTATAAGATGATCCCTCATTCAAATATCAAGATAAAAATGTGTTCTTCCTTAAGTATGCACCGTTTTGTGGATCGTGTTTCGAGACATCACGTGATGATCGGGTGTACTCGACTCTACGCTTTCATATAACGGGTGTAAGACAGTTTTACACACGCGAATACTAAGCTTCTTACTTGGCGAGCCTAGCATGTACAGACATGGCCTCGGAACACGGACCGAAAGGTTAAGCATGAGTCATATAGTTGATATGATGCCCATATTTATGCTCGCCTTTGAAGCTACACCGACTCACGTGATGATCAGACTTGGTGTAGTGGATTTGGTTCATGTAATCACCAAAAAGGCACGAGGGATGTCATTTTTGAGTGGGAGTTCATTTCTAATTTGGATTAGTCGAACTCAATTTGTCATAAACTAAATTGAAGTGAATTTGCATAATTTGTTGTAGTCATTGGCATCTGTTCACTACCTTATGCTTAGTTTTAATTGAGATAATAGAACTATAGAATTCTGGATATTTACTTTACGAACTGGTATCATATTGTTTTGAATGTCAATTTAAAGTTTAGAAGTCCTATTGCGAACTTTCAGCAAACCTTATTTACTCCATGAAGTTTAATAAGTAGTATTAAATCAAGAGTAAGAATTCCAATGTTAGTATCTAAAGTATCATGTTTCCCTCCATGATTTTTGATATTCAAAAGTTGTTTTAATATCAAGATTATCTAGGAGCTGGAAAATTGTTTCAGAATCCATCATGTGTGGAAGATATTGTGATATCTGAAACAATGTTTTTGGTTGCATTATGATAGAGTATAATTTAGCAAAATACATGTTCTCATATTGTATGAGAATTTGTGAAGGATGGAGATGCTAAGCATCCAGATCTCCCAAAAAGGTTTTGGGAACTAACATTATACTCGTGATTCTTCCTTACAGACTATAGTAGCTTGATCATGAAAGTTGTCATGATAAGGATGAATAGAAGATGTAAGTAAAATGTTTACTACACTAATAGATTAGTAAAGAATGGATTTTTGAAAGAACACCAAACATTTGATGATGGTGATCCACTTCAAAGTGCAAGTCCAAAGGTATTAGTATTTGACTATATAGATTTTGTACTATGTGTCATGTGAATGACACCACTATTGATGTTGATAGATTCTTTTAAAAGAAAAGGAATTGTTGAAAGAGAATCTATAAAATATTTGGCAGAAAAGAAAAGGTTGGAGATGTCCAACTTAGGTATATAGAAGATATACATGTTATGGCTGTATTCCTTGATTGTTAAACAATGTGGTTCTGAGGTATTGGATACCGGTATTGGATACCGAATTGGTTGGTATGAAGTGTCATACAGGACAATGCAATTCATGAACTGCAATGGCCTAAGTAACTAGCAAGAGAATAAGTGATGATGATCATCGAAAACAAATAAAGTATTATTGTGCTTTTCGTTGTCGTCAAATCTAGCCTTCAAGATTTGTTTTAATAATTGTTATTTTGTTCCGGTATTACGAGAACAATGGTTGTTCAAATAATTACCGTATTCCATAAAGGATGGACGAACTTTTACAAGTCTAGTGGGAGAAATCACATCCATAAACATTATTACTAAAATATCGCAAGACAAATGATTGAAAGATCACTTATGAAGTGACATCGCTATTTAAATTATATTGGAAAGTAAACATGAAGAAACTCCATGTTGATGGATTTTTGGAGTCTTTGATTTTGATCAATTGACGCTTGTGAAATTTTCCTCGAGACAATTGAAACTCCGTTCATAGGCCAAAGAGGAACGGATGACTAGCTTCTTGGAAATTGTGCATGCTGATGTACATAGTCCATTATATGTAGCCATATGCGATGGATCTTTTTGCTTCATATGCTTTCTCCGGAAATTTAAGTGAATATATCTATATATTTATTTAATAAGGAAGAAGTATGATACATTTGAAAATTGTTCAAAGACTTTCAAGATGAAGTGAAAAATCATTGTAACAAGAAAATAAAAGAGTTTATGATTTGATCATAAAGGAAGATATTTGAGTTACATGTTTAGCAAAACACCTAAGATTTGGGGAATTGTTCCATGATTTGTGTTTCCCGATAAACCATAGGAGTATGGCATATTCGAGAGATGAAATCAAACCATGTTTGGCATGGTAAGATCAAAGGTGTCATTTATAAAACTGCCATTATGTTTTAAGGATTGAAGCTTTAGAGACTACCGCTTTTACACTAAAAAGAGCACCATCGTGATCCGTTGAAATGACACCATATAAGTTATGGTTTGGGATAAAACCTGAATTGTCTTTTCTTAAATTTTGGTATGCTATGCATAAGTAAAATGTTTGCAACCAAAGTCGGATAAGCACGTCTTTGTAGGTTATCCCAAAGAATATGTTGGGAATTTCTCCATAACACCGAGGACAAAAGAGTTTGTCGCTTGGAACGTCAAGTTTCTTGAGAAGGAATTTTTCGTGAAAAGTTAAGTGGGAGGACGATAGAACTTTGATAAGGTTGTTGAACCTTAGATATATGTGCTAAGTAGCGTAGCGCCGAAAAGTGTCCCGGTGGCGTCCACAATGCTCAGGGCTCCCGTGATTACAAAGGTTGTGATCTCGGAGATTAGAGTTCCTATTGAACCGTGTGGGTCGGTAAGAATCAAATAGTGTGATTTGATAAGCAAGTTGTTATTGTTTTGACAATGATGAAGCGACTACATGCAAAGAAGCGATGATGGGCCCTGACTCCATAAAATGACTAGAAGTCATAGAATCCGTGATAGTATCCATACACGAGAAATCAAGTTTCTAAACTTGGAAGACCCTCCGGAAAGGCGTGAAGCCTATCGGCCGTGTTTGGATCTATAAAGAAATATACATGGATGTTTAACATCTATGAAATAGTCGACATGCCGGAAAGAAGTTTACGACAATGTTCAAGGAGTTGACTATGACAAGATTTGATCTTTCATAGTGATATTTAGTCTTGACAGATTAATGTAGCAACCACTACATATAATTTGGTATATGGTAGTTGAACAAACAAAACAATGTTCTTCTAATAGAATGGTTATCGAGGTTGTGTACAAGACACAATCCGAAGGGTTTTGTTAATTCAAAGGGTGCTAAAAGGGCATGCAAACTTCAATAGTTGAAGTAAGCATAGCGGAGTTGGAATCTTCACCATGATGAAACTGTTAAAAGAGTTTAAATTCATCAGAGATGATGAAGATGCTTGCATTTGCAAGAAATTAAGTGGGGCCACTGAGACATATTTCTAATACATTATGTAGAGGACATATTGTTGATTGGAAATGATGTATCTTGTATTGACACAAGTTAAGAATTTCATTAAAATAAGATTTTGATGAAAGACTTGGGAAAAACCGGAATATTTGGCATCAATGTCTATATGGATAGATTGAGGCGCTAATATGGTTGTGCCAGACATACATATATGAGATATTGAAAGGGTTCAATATGGAAACAACAAGAAAGGTTCTTGCTGCATGGAAAGGATTGTATAAAGATTCAAGTGTTTCAACACTTGGTGAGTAAAATCACATGAAGATTTTGATCGATTATACCATGATATGTATATATCCAGAATGTCCTATGCTCTAAATGTTATGAGAACATACCATAATGATTCATAAGATGATCATTGGACAATAGTAAAGATATTCTTATGAGTTTTGGAAGAACTAAGAATATATGATGTATAAGTGACAAATGGTTAAAGGTAGTTCATTGTAAAGTGTTACATTGATACTAGTTTTGTCACAAGATACAAATTAAATTTGTCTCAAATTAGACTATGGGTGGCACAATGTAATGGACAAGATGTTCCATGATGGATTTGGATAAGTTCCAAAGTTGAGACATTGTGACAGATACTACAACAAAAGGCTAAGTATATGACTGCTATTGTAGCAGCAAAGGAGGGCATTTGTGTTATGTAGTTTGTTATCAAACTAGGTGTGGTTCAAAGTGGGCTAATACTATGAAGATATATTGTATGACAATAATATCAACATATTTTAACCCGAACAAACTAAAGGTCTCACCAAAGGACCAAATTTATACAGTTCCATCTCATTTGAGAATGAGTGATGCGTAGAGATGCAAAGACATGCAAATACACACAGACCTGAAACTGTCAGATCCGAAGATTATGTTAACCACTAGCAATCGTGTATATGCAACACCAGAAACCCATAGGTGTTCAATACGTAAAGTTTTTCAAACTAGATTATTGACTCTAGTGCAAGTGGGAGACTGGAGGGAATATGCCCGAGAGGCAATAATAAAGTGGTTATTATCTTATTCCATGTTTATGATAAATGTTTATTTTGCATGCTATAATTGTATTGATTGGAAACGTCAGTACATGTCTGTTTAATAAACAAATAAAAGGTTCCTAGTTATGCCTCTCTTATAGACTAGCTCATTGATTAACAAGATGATCAAGGTTTCCTGATCATGGACATTGGATGTTGTTAATAACGAGGTCCCAACGTTGGTGGAATGATGTGATGAACATTCATCTGAAGTATAGCATTATGATCAAAGTCATTATGTTCATATTGCTATAACATCATACGAAGTAATCTTAGTCCTTAGACCATGAGATCATGTTAATTGCTAACACTAGAAGAGTATCTCGATAACACCAAACGTCACACCATAACAGGGTGACTATAAAGGTGGGTTCAGTACTACGAAGGTGTTATGTTGAGGCTCATGGATCAAGAGTGCAATTTGTCAATCCCGATGACGGATAGATATACTCTGGTCCCTCTCGATGATATCATATTAAGATAGCTTGCAAGCAAGTGATGTGATCACTAGAATGTTATATCACGGGAACGAGAAAAGAGTGCGCGTCGGTAACGAGATCAAACTAGGTATTTGGATACCGATGATTGAATATCGGACATGTAATATATCGCGAGACAAAGGTATTTAGTTACTAGCGTTAAAGGTTCTCACGATCAGAGAAGTCATCGTTGAATGTGTAGGAGTCAGTATGGAACTCTAGGTCCCACTTCTGATTATTGATCTGAGAGGGGTCTCGATCATGTCTGCATTATTCGTGAACCGTAGGGTGACACACTTAAGGGATACCGAGACCATTTGGAGCAAATATGTTTCAGATAAAGATTTAAGAAAGCGCTGGAATTATTTCAATAGACACCGAAACTGTTTCGGGTGAAATTGCTGAAATTGGTTCTGCATGTAATATTGAAATGTTGTTGGGGGTTTTATGTGAATGTTTGTTAATTAAATTAATTAACAAAATTCTGAATAAAAATAATGGGTTCGTATTTATGCTCGATAGTTACTGTTTCTGTTGTTAGTAGCTATCTTGGCCAAGTAGATGCTAGCAACTCCAAGAGTTAGTATTTATGCTCGACGGTGGGTTCATGCCTCTGGTAATCTGGGGAAGTGATAGAAATATCTAAGGTACTAGATGTGCTGTTGCTACTAGGGAGAAAACAACAATCCTTTGTTCATAGAACAATCGTATTGTTTACTTTACACGCAGTTCGTAAAGCAATAATCTGTTGGTTGCAACTTAATACTGGAGGGGGTTCGGATGATAACCTGAAGGTGGATTATTAGTCATAGATGCAGTTGGATGGCGGTCTATGTATAATGTTGTAATGCCCAATCAAGTCTCAAAGGAGTCAAGATGATTAGTATATGCATGTATTGCTTTCTCGATGTTTGTCAATTGCCCCGCTGTAATTTGTTCACCCAGCATGTTATCTATCTTAAGGAGAGCCACCTCTAGTGAACTATGGATCCCGGTCCTTGTCTTTTACATTCAATCTACAAATTGTTTACTGCTTTGTGTTTACTTTCTACAAACTTTTACTTCTTTCCATTCAATACGTTTAATCCTTTGTTTTCCGCAAAACACGGTGAGATTGACAACCTCATCGCAAGTTGGGGACAAAGTTCTGTGGTTGTGTTGTGCAGGTCTCTACGTTGCTACTAGCACCGGTAGTGCGCCCTGCCAAAGCTCAGCTAGTAACACCTTTGGGGTGTTTCCTTGCTCCTACTGGTTCGATTAAACCTTGGTTTCATAACTGAGGAAAACTTGCTACTGTGCTCATCATACCTTCCTCTTGGGGTTCCCAACGAGCTATACATCAACACCGCTCCAGCATTTTTCTTGGCGCCATACTCAGAGCCATCAAGCATTTTTCTGGCGCCGTTGCTGGGGAGTCAAGGACATCTTCACAAGGGGAGTCCCTCATAACCAATCTCTTTACTTTGTTGTTTTTGTTTTGCTTAGTTTCTTTTTGCTTTGTTTGCTTGTTTCTTTATCAAAAACACAAAAAAATAGTTTTACTAGTTTGCTTTATTATTTGAAAACACAAAAAAATAGTTCCTATCTTGAGTTGCCACTATGTCTAGCCTTGCTCCAGTCACTATGTCACCCGAGGAAATGATTTTCTCTTTTAAACAAGGAATTGAGGAAAGTTTTAAAGAAGCTTGGTCTAGAATCTCCGATCTACATGAAAAAAATGAGCCTAAAATGACTCAAAGCTTGTTCCTTAGTAGTTTTTACCTTGGGATTGCTCTTTGCTATAGATATGCCTTAGATGCTGTTGTGGGAGGAGATTTCTAATGACCCACAAGTATAGTGGGTGTATCGCAGTATTTTCGATAAGTAAGAGTGGCGAACCCAACAAGGAGCAGAAGGTGCTGGCTAGTGGTATGGATCAGGAATTCTCTACAAATACTTAGCAAACGGATTTTTAGGGGTTTTCGATAAAGCAAGTAAACAAAGTACGAGTAAATAAAAGACAGTAGGAATAAATGCAGCAAGTGGCCCAATCCTTTATGCAGCAAAGGACAAGTCGGTTGTATTACTTAAGATGACCAAACGTTCTCGAGGACACATGGGAAGACTGTCAAGTGCTTTCGCTTCATATAGTCGATTAATCTTCTTTAGCTTGCTAAGTGTTGTGTGGGTGAACCTGTGCTAATGTACCGCCCCATCCAAGACTAAATACATACTTGTGATTAAACCCCCTTGCAAACATCCGCAAGTACAAGAAAGTAATTAAGTTAGAAACCTAACCACAACTTTAAACTCTAAGACCCTTACGTCCCTTGTGCAATGCTTTCCTAACGGGGGTTCAGGTTTCTGTCACTCTGGCAACCCTACGATTAGTAGCCAAATATACAATGCATTCCCCTAGGCCCATATAGGTGAAGTGCCATGTAGTCGACGTTCACATGACACCACTAGAAGAAGTACACCACAACTTAAATAACAATCTATTGAATCTTTCTCAACGCAACTCCACTACTAACAACAAGACTTCTCCCATGTCCTCAAGAACAAAACAAAGTACTCACAAGACATCATATGGATCATGATCAGAGATGGAATAATGATGTATAATAATCTGAACATAAACAATAATTCAATGGTTCACTCAATAGCATCAACTACAAAGAGTAATCAACACCGGGAAAGTTTCCCCTATGAACTAATGCAAGATTCAACTCAATTGTTACAACAATATGGAGATGGTGATGAGGGTGCTGATGGTGATGATGGTGGTGATGATGATGATGATCCCGATGAAGTCCAGCTTGATGGTGGTGTTGATGACGACGATCTCCCCTCTCCAGGAAGGAATTCCCCCGGCAGAAATCTGTCTGCCGGAGAGATCTTTCTCTCTCGGTGTTTTCCGCCTCGCAGAGGCGGCGGAATCTTTCTATGGTCGCTCCCAGAGTCTTAGGGTTTCAGGAGGATGATATACGCCAGAGGGGAGAGGCGGGAGTAGGCCAGGGCGGCCACACCACCTCTAGGCGTGGCCTAGGCCTGCCGGCGCCATGGGGTGGTGTGGCCCCCCTGTGGCCCACCTCCACTCCATCTTCTGGCATCCTTAGTCTTCTGGAAAAATAGGATTTTCCGTATATTTTCCCAGATTTTCTAATCTTCGCGAATTTTGCCTCCAAACATCACCTTTTCCATCAGAATCCTGACTGCAGCGATCCATGCTCCAAAAGTCATCAACCATGCAAAAATAGATGAAATAACATAAGTATCACCTCTCAATACGAAATATATCAATGAATAGTAGTGAATTAAGACATAGAATAGTGATGTAAAATGGACGTATCAATTTCCTCCAATGTAATGAGGATGATGCTATTAATGCTATAAAGAAATTGATCCTCACTTACAACATGCCTAGCCAAACTAATATTTCTTTCGCAAAAATATTTGCTAGGTTGAACACTCTTGAGGCTAGCACTACTAGCCTAGAAAGTTGCTATAGTACGCTTAGGGAGCATCACAATTATGTTCCAATAAACTCCGAACCATCAAAGTGGTTCGCTACAGTAAAGATTGAGATGAACACTGAAACTTTTCAAGCTCGCTGTGATATCAACACCGGAAAAGTTTCGCCTATGAACTAATGCAAGATTCAACTCAATTGTTACAGCAATATGGAGATGGTGATGAGGGTGCTGAGGGTGATGATGGTGGTTATGATGATGATGATGATCCCGATGAGGTCCAGCTTGATGGTGGTGTTGATGGCGATGATCTCCCCTCTCCGGAAAGGAATTCCCCCGGCAGAAATCTGTCTGCCGGAGAGATCTTTCTCTCTTGGTGTTTTCTGCCCCGCAGAGGCGGCGAAATCTTTCTGTGGTCGCTCCCCGAGTCTTAGGGTTTTGGGAGGATGATATACGCCAGAGGGGAGAGGCTGGAGTGGGCCAGGGCGGCCACACCACCTCTAGGCGCGGCCTAGGCCTGCCCGCGCCATGGGGTGGTGTGGGCCCCCTGTGGCCCACCTCCACTCCATCTTCTGGCATCCTTAGTCTTCTGGAAAAATAGGATTTTCCGTTTATTTTCCCGGATTTTCTGATCTCCGCGAATTTTGCCTCCAAATAGCACCTTTTCCATCAGAATCCTGACTGCAGCGGTCCATGCTCCAAAAGTCATCAACCATGCAAAAATAGATGAAATAACATAAGTATCACCTCTCAATACAAAATATATTAATGAATAATAGTGAATTAAGACATAGAATAGTGATGCAAAATGGACGTATCAACTCCCCCCAAGCTTAGACTTCGCTTGTCCCCAAGAAAAACTGAGCTCAATAAACATGGCCTCAGGTTTATGGAGTGAAGAGTCGATAAAAGAATACGGACAAGAAGCATCACATTCATCAAATACATAGATCATAATAGAAGACAACTCACTATTATATAACTCAACTTGCAATGAGTAAAGGAAGCACAATAAAGATACATAAAGTGAATCATAATTGGTAATGGCAAACTTAGCTCTTGGTCGAAGAATAGTTGATAATTTGCTGGAGTTCAGAAATAGCTGGTTTTCAATGGAAGCTTTCAAAGTAGTAAACTTCAAGATAAGAGCAATGTGCAAAACAAGGAACATAAGAAACATGATTGAATAAATCATCATATGAATGAATGAAACACATCAACTCAAAATACTTGCTGAGATAGAAGGGAATAGGTTTACTGACTCAACTACAAAGCAAAAGAAAGGCCCTTCAAAGAGGGAAGCAGGGATTGCAAGTCTCATAAAGAGCTCCCAAAAATTATGATACTTACTAGCTTTCAGCTCTCATTGCCCCTATCATAGGCATCTTTAGGTGATTAAGGTTAAAGTGATCAAAAATAAGGATATGCATTGACAAGTTGTAAGTTGAGAATCTCATGTCCCTTGAATATGAGGGCCGCTCCTCATGCTACTCAAGTTTAGTCACCGGTAAGTTCTTGCCATCGTAAGCATATGTGTATCATTAAGAACCGCCAACGGGGTACCCCTTGCCCGATGATACGGAAGAATCCCCATATCAAAATGACAAGGCAAGCAGACAACAAGTATCTCAGCAATCTTCTTATTTACCATGGGAATATGGTGCTTTTTTTTTCTCTCTTTCCTTTTTTCATAATATCTCTCTTTTCTTTTTTCTTTTTTTCTCAATCTCTATCTCTCTTTTTTTATAAGAAGAATGCTTCATAGATACTCGTTATGGTTACGCTGCAGGTTTCCACCATGTCAGCATGGATTAGACCAGCGGCCCAGCGTTTCTCTAACACACATGCATAACTCCATGGACTTACAAGCTCCCATTTCATTTCACACCGACGACATCCATAGACAAAAGAACATGATATCAACTTGGTACAAAGTACCAGTGCAACATTGAAAACGTTCCCCATGATACCATGGTTCTGCTAATTCACAACTTACAAAGCGCAAGCATATACGCAACATAGGTGAGCACAATGGTTCAAATTTATTAAATGCAAGAAAGTAAAGTGTGCCATCAAGTTCGTGAGAGCTTTAATCACTAATTTTCTCATAACAAGTTTAATTTGGGAGTAGATAAAACAAGAATTTACTTGGAATAGCAATAATGCTACTAGGTAGGTATGGTGGACACAAATGGCGAAGGTTTTGGTTTAAAGGAGGTGGATGCATGAGAAGAATACCCTCTCAGTACAGGTTTTTGGCTAGCAAGGCTGGGTAGCAAGTATAAGAGTTGAAGGAAGCAAACAAACATACAAGTGATAAAGACAAACATGCAATCTTCCTTGGAAGCACAAAAGATCTTAACTAGAGAATACTAGACTTATGGGAAAATCAAGAAAGAAAGATGATGAAATTATTTTTTCTCTAGAGTACTTCTATCTTTTTCTTTTCAACTCTCAAAAGGTGTTGCTACTGACCGAGCCAGGTTTTCCATAACCAACTAAATTAACTCAATGATCCCAAAGTGATACCAATACTAACAACAAGATCAATCATAAAACCACGAATTGAAAACTAACATAAGCTATGCAAAAGAGTAAATGGTAGAACTTCTCATTAATATTCCATAACAGAAACTCACACCAAGGGATACATATCTAGCGAGAGAGGGGACACTTGCATAATGCAAACCATACTACAAAATAACTCCTTTATTCATGATATGACTCTACTAAAAAGGTAAAAAGATAGAAGATAGTGATATGATACCGCGGCACTCCCCCAAGCTTGGAACAAACCAAGGGGATGCCAAACCTGATGACGAATTACTCCTTAGGTGGTGGTGGTATCCTCTTGATGAGCTCTCTGATCAGTTTCCCCAAGTCCTCAATCTCGAAAGTGAGATTACGAATCAGCTGTGAGTTTTGCTCAATGCGGCTCATGATCATGTCGTGCTGAGAATTCCAGCTCTTGATATTCTTTCCCCACTCTTCCTCCTTGAAGTCTTCTTTTCCTGCATGGCTAGAACGAGGCAAATCCCAATTGGAGGGTAATTTCCCCTTGGGCATATTCTGGTATTGATGCTCATGGATAAGGGTATGGAAAGGATTATTGGTGCGTGGAGGAAGTGACCAGGGATCTGAATGGTGATGAGGAGGCTTCCCTCCAATGGCTGGATTTGCCACCACTCCAATGCTTGCAATGGTAGTGCCGATGTGCGGGTGTTGGCTTTGCTCCTCTTCACCTTCACTCTTGATCTCCTTCTCCTTCCCGGGGTCTTGGAGGTCTTCCTCCATGGCCTCCTTCCCTTTATCCTTGGCGGACACCATTGTGCTTCTAAACTTTCAAAGAGTATGTCTTGGCAGAAACAGATCGAAACAAAAACACGACGAAATCACGATATACGAACCTCGGGGGTCCGGGGGGTATATATTACGAAGTTTCACATCAAAAGGAAGGTACTGGGAGAAAATGAGTCGGAGGCGGAGTCTGGGGTGGACTCACCACCTGGTGGCGCGGCCAGGGGTGGGCCCACGCCACAGGGTGGTGTGAGCCACCCTGGCTCCGTTTCCGTCCCTTTTTCGCTTCGTAGCTTTCCTTATTGACTGAAAACTGCAAAAATATAGTTGGATAGTATTTTCGCGGAACTTTTCTTACCAGAACTGTCACCTATTTGAAAACAGACTCTGCAGGTCTCTGAATTTGGTATCTAGTAGATTCTTCTGGAGTCATCACTTGAATAACATCAATATCTTCATCTTCATACTCTTATTATTGGAGTCATAAAACCTTTCTCTTCCTTATTACACCATTATCTCCACTTCCTGGAAATTTCTTTCACACAAAACTTCACACAATTCTCATTAGCAACATTAGTATAAGTGAAGTGAGAAAACCTTTTGAGTCCAACTTCAACTGAAAACCATTAAAAAAAGCTACTGTAGCAAATCCTTCCGAAAACCCAAAAAGAATTCAAAAAGGAAATCGAATAAAGAAGCAAATGCAAGAGCGGCAAAATCTGTCAAAACAGACCATCAGGTAAAGATCAATTTTTTCGAAAATCTTCTGTTACTCAAATCAAAAAGTGCAAAACTAACGAAAGTTAAATAACAACCTGGGGAATAAGCACAAATAATTACAGCTCAATCCGACATATAGAGATATCTCACGAATTTTTACGGTGAAGCACAAAAATCTGTTTCGGGACAGCAACTTTCCCAAATCTTACTTCTCTATCATTAGAGGTTGATCTTGACACAAAAACCAAAAAAAACGGATAAGGAGCGGTTATTACCGAAGTAATAACTTCCAAGACTCAAAAAAACAAAAACAAACTAAAAGCAAAAACAAATTGGGTTGTCTCCCATAAAGCTCTTTCTTTATAGCCATTAAGATGAGCATGATAATTTTGAAGAAGCTCTCATAGGGATATGAATTGAAGTGAAAGAGAGCATTAAGAAGCAAAAACACACACATATTTAAGTCTAACCCACTTCCTATACAAGGGAATTTTGTAAACAAACAAGTTATTGAAACCAGAGGCAACTTGCATAAGAAGGCAAAAGAAGTGCAACATAAAAACTTTCAGCATAAAACGAGGAAACTTGATATTATTGAGATGCATACGAACATTTTTCCCTCTCTCATAGTAGCTTTCAGTATCATGCATAAACTTAACAATATAGCTATCACAAGGACCATCATAGCAATGATCACTTATTCTAACAGAAAACACAGGAATACTAGCTCTCATAACACTACTTTGTGAAACAATATTAGAGGTATCCTTATAAAGGATAGGGTGTCCCTCTTTTTCATATTTAGCAACAAAGTCCTTCACATTTGCTATTATAGGTTAATCAACCATTTGTTTATCAGGTTCAATAGCTTTACTTGTACTTCCATTAACCATACTAGCTATCATAGAATGCTCCTTTACCTTAACTGGAAAAGGCATTTTCTCAATATAAGGTTTAGGTAAAACATGATTAGCAGTATAAATTTCAGTATTTCTTGCAGGAACACTCTTAGCAATATCTTTATAAGGTTCATGATACTTATTCCACTTCTTTTTAGGCACTTCAATATAAGAAGCAAAAGCCTTAAAATAAGAAGCAATAGCTTGAGAGTCTAGACCATAAGCATTTTTAATATTTTGAAAGTCATCAGTTCTCATAAAAGATTCAATACATTCATAATCATAATTTATACCTGACTTTCTACCATTTTCGTTCTCCCAAGCTTCAGCATTGTCTTGAATACGGTCTAGGAGATCCCATTTAGCTTCTTCTTCCATGCGAGTGAATGATCCATCACAAGAAGCATCCAATAAATCTTTATCATGTAGAGGGAGCCTTGCATAAAAGTTGTTGATAATAATATTGTTGGGGAGCTCATGAATGGGACATTTGAGCATTAGTAACTTCAATCTCCCCCAAGCTTGAGCTGTACTCTCTCCATCAAGAGGCCAAAAGTTGTATATTTGATTCCGATCTTTATGAATCTCACTAGGAGGATAAAACTTTGAATAAAAGAGAGGCACTATTTCCTCCCATTCCAGAGCTTGACCATTCTTCAGCAGCTTATACCATTCCTCAGCTCTTCCTTTCAGTGATAATGAGAATAACTTCTTCTTAACTTGATCTGTAGTAATACCTGCACAGTTGAACAATACGCATAATTCGTGTATAAAGAGCAAATGATCACCGGGATGGACAGTTCCATCCCCAACATAGTAGTTATCCATAACACGATCAATAAATCTTGTAGGTATTTTGAAAACATCATTCTCAGCAGGTGGTGGCTTATCTACTACCTTAGCAGTGGTAGTAGCATTACCAAATAAGAAACTCAGTGAATTATCCATAACAAAAATAAAGCAACTATCAGAAGTAAACAATACTCACAGTAGAAGTTTCCTTTACCAGTTCCACTCTCCAATAGAGCTTCACTCCCCGGCAACGGTGCCAGAAAATACTCTTGATGACCCACAAGTATAGGGGGTGTATCGCAGTATTTTCGATAAGTAAGAGTGTCGAACCCAACGAGGAGCAGAAGGTGCTGGCTAGTGGTATGGATCAGGAATTCTCTGCAAATACTTAGCAAACAGATTTTTAGGGGTTTTTGATAAAGCAAGTAAACAAAGTACGAGTAAATAAAAGACAGTAAGAATGAATGCAGCAAGTGGCCCAATCCTTTATGCAGCAAAGGACAAGCCAGTTGTATTTCTATAGATGACCAAACGTTCTCGAGGACACATGGGAAGACTGTCAAGTGCTTTCGCTTCATATAGTCGATTAATCTTCTCTAGCTTGCTAAGTGTTGTGTGGGTGAACCTGTGCTAATGTACCGCCCCATCCAAGACTAAATACATACTTGTGATTAAACCCCCTTGCAAACATCCGCAAGTACAAGAAAGTAATTAAGTTAGAAACCTAACCACAACTTTAAACTCTAAGACCCTTACGTCCCTTGTGCAATGCTTTCCTAACGGGGGTTCAGGTTTCTGTCACTCTGGCAACCCTACGATTAGTAGCCAAATACACAATGCATTCCCCTAGGCCCATATAGGTGAAGTGCCATGTAGTCGACGTTCACATGACACCACTAGAAGAAGTACACCACAACTTAAATAACAATCTATTGAATCTTTCTCAACGCAACTCCACTACTAACAACAAGACTTCTCCCATGTCCTCAAGAACAAAACAAAGTACTCACAAGACATCATATGGATCATGATCAGAGATGGAATAATGATGTATAATAATCTGAACATAAACAATAATTCAATGGTTCACTCAATAGCATCAACTACAAAGAGTAATCAACACCGGGAAAGTTTCCCCTATGAACTAATGCAAGATTCAACTCAATTGTTACAACAATATGGAGATGGTGATGAGGGTGCTGATGGTGATGATGGTGGTGATGATGATGATGATCCCGATGAAGTCCAGCTTGATGGTGGTGTTGATGACGACGATCTCCCCTCTCCAGGAAGGAATTCCCCCGGCAGAAATCTGTCTGCCGGAGAGATCTTTCTCTCTCGGTGTTTTCCGCCTCGCAGAGGCGGCGGAATCTTTCTATGGTCGCTCCCAGAGTCTTAGGGTTTCAGGAGGATGATATACGCCAGAGGGGAGAGGCGGGAGTAGGCCAGGGCGGCCACACCACCTCTAGGCGTGGCCTAGGCCTGCCGGCGCCATGGGGTGGTGTGGCCCCCCTGTGGCCCACCTCCACTCCATCTTCTGGCATCCTTAGTCTTCTGGAAAAATAGGATTTTCCGTATATTTTCCCAGATTTTCTAATCTTCGCGAATTTTGCCTCCAAACATCACCTTTTCCATCAGAATCCTGACTGCAGCGATCCATGCTCCAAAAGTCATCAACCATGCAAAAATAGATGAAATAACATAAGTATCACCTCTCAATACGAAATATATCAATGAATAGTAGTGAATTAAGACATAGAATAGTGATGTAAAATGGACGTATCAATTTCCTCCAATGTAATGAGGATGATGCTATTAATGCTATAAAGAAATTGATCCTCACTTACAACATGCCTAGCCAAACTAATATTTCTTTCGCAAAAATATTTGCTAGGTTGAACACTCTTGAGGCTAGCACTACTAGCCTAGAAAGTTGCTATAGTACGCTTAGGGAGCATCACAATTATGTTCCAATAAACTCCGAACCATCAAAGTGGTTCGCTACAGTAAAGATTGAGATGAACACTGAAACTTTTCAAGCTCGCTGTGATATCAACACCGGAAAAGTTTCGCCTATGAACTAATGCAAGATTCAACTCAATTGTTACAGCAATATGGAGATGGTGATGAGGGTGCTGAGGGTGATGATGGTGGTTATGATGATGATGATGATCCCGATGAGGTCCAGCTTGATGGTGGTGTTGATGGCGATGATCTCCCCTCTCCGGAAAGGAATTCCCCCGGCAGAAATCTGTCTGCCGGAGAGATCTTTCTCTCTTGGTGTTTTCTGCCCCGCAGAGGCGGCGAAATCTTTCTGTGGTCGCTCCCCGAGTCTTAGGGTTTTGGGAGGATGATATACGCCAGAGGGGAGAGGCTGGAGTGGGCCAGGGCGGCCACACCACCTCTAGGCGCGGCCTAGGCCTGCCCGCGCCATGGGGTGGTGTGGGCCCCCTGTGGCCCACCTCCACTCCATCTTCTGGCATCCTTAGTCTTCTGGAAAAATAGGATTTTCCGTTTATTTTCCCGGATTTTCTGATCTCCGCGAATTTTGCCTCCAAATAGCACCTTTTCCATCAGAATCCTGACTGCAGCGGTCCATGCTCCAAAAGTCATCAACCATGCAAAAATAGATGAAATAACATAAGTATCACCTCTCAATACAAAATATATTAATGAATAATAGTGAATTAAGACATAGAATAGTGATGCAAAATGGACGTATCAACTCCCCCCAAGCTTAGACTTCGCTTGTCCCCAAGAAAAACTGAGCTCAATAAACATGGCCTCAGGTTTATGGAGTGAAGAGTCGATAAAAGAATACGGACAAGAAGCATCACATTCATCAAATACATAGATCATAATAGAAGACAACTCACTATTATATAACTCAACTTGCAATGAGTAAAGGAAGCACAATAAAGATACATAAAGTGAATCATAATTGGTAATGGCAAACTTAGCTCTTGGTCGAAGAATAGTTGATAATTTGCTGGAGTTCAGAAATAGCTGGTTTTCAATGGAAGCTTTCAAAGTAGTAAACTTCAAGATAAGAGCAATGTGCAAAACAAGGAACATAAGAAACATGATTGAATAAATCATCATATGAATGAATGAAACACATCAACTCAAAATACTTGCTGAGATAGAAGGGAATAGGTTTACTGACTCAACTACAAAGCAAAAGAAAGGCCCTTCAAAGAGGGAAGCAGGGATTGCAAGTCTCATAAAGAGCTCCCAAAAATTATGATACTTACTAGCTTTCAGCTCTCATTGCCCCTATCATAGGCATCTTTAGGTGATTAAGGTTAAAGTGATCAAAAATAAGGATATGCATTGACAAGTTGTAAGTTGAGAATCTCATGTCCCTTGAATATGAGGGCCGCTCCTCATGCTACTCAAGTTTAGTCACCGGTAAGTTCTTGCCATCGTAAGCATATGTGTATCATTAAGAACCGCCAACGGGGTACCCCTTGCCCGATGATACGGAAGAATCCCCATATCAAAATGACAAGGCAAGCAGACAACAAGTATCTCAGCAATCTTCTTATTTACCATGGGAATATGGTGCTTTTTTTTTCTCTCTTTCCTTTTTTCATAATATCTCTCTTTTCTTTTTTCTTTTTTTCTCAATCTCTATCTCTCTTTTTTTATAAGAAGAATGCTTCATAGATACTCGTTATGGTTACGCTGCAGGTTTCCACCATGTCAGCATGGATTAGACCAGCGGCCCAGCGTTTCTCTAACACACATGCATAACTCCATGGACTTACAAGCTCCCATTTCATTTCACACCGACGACATCCATAGACAAAAGAACATGATATCAACTTGGTACAAAGTACCAGTGCAACATTGAAAACGTTCCCCATGATACCATGGTTCTGCTAATTCACAACTTACAAAGCGCAAGCATATACGCAACATAGGTGAGCACAATGGTTCAAATTTATTAAATGCAAGAAAGTAAAGTGTGCCATCAAGTTCGTGAGAGCTTTAATCACTAATTTTCTCATAACAAGTTTAATTTGGGAGGTAGATAAAACAAGAATTTACTTGGAATAGCAATAATGCTACTAGGTAGGTATGGTGGACACAAATGGCGAAGGTTTTGGTTTAAAGGAGGTGGATGCATGAGAAGAATACCCTCTCAGTACAGGTTTTTGGCTAGCAAGGCTGGGTAGCAAGTATAAGAGTTGAAGGAAGCAAACAAACATAAAGGCGTTAAAGAAAAGTACTTATTGAGAGATAACCCAAAAGTTTTAGATGAGTCTTGGCAGTTATTACCTCTGTAATAATCTCTCCTTATCCTTTTTATTTTCTTTTTGTGCCAAGAGTAACCTCTAATGAGAGAGAAGTAATGATTGGGAAAGTTGCTGTCCCGAAACAGATTTCTGTGCTTCACCATAAAAATTTGTGTAAAATCTATGAACGTATTTTTGAGGCGTAATCTTTTTTGCTTATGCCCCAGGTTGTTATCTAACTTTCGTTAGTTCAACACTTTTTGATTTGAGCAACATAAGGTCTTCGAAAAAAATTGTCTTTACCTGCTGGTCTGTTTTGACAGATTTCTACCATTTTCTGCATTTGCTTCTTGTTGGTTCCTTCTTGAGTTCTTTTGGGGAATTGAGCTTTTTGAGGGAAGTGCTACAGTAGCTAGTGTTCTAATGGAAGTTTATTTGGTGTTAGAACTGAACCTTAAGACTTATTTATCTTGAGTGCACTAATGTTGCTAATAAAGATTGTGTGAAGTTTTGTATGAAGGAAAAATTTCAGGTGTATGGAAGGAATGAGTAATGAGATGAAGGATGGAATAAAGCTCAAGCTTGGGGATGCCACGCGTGTCACCCCAAGAAATATCCAAAAAGTACAAGCGTCAAATCTTGGGGATGCCCAAGGCATCCCCTTCTTCATCAATAAAAAATCCCAGGTTTCTTCCAAACGCTTCATTTTATTGTTTCATGCACAGTTGTGTTTTTCTTGGAGCGTCTTCTTTTTCGTTTTCGTTTTGGTTTTTCGTTTGCTTTGGTTTGCTTAGTTTTCTGAATAAAATTGGTTGGACCCCCTCTTTCTTACATTGCTTTGCAGATAGTTTGGTTTGGTTTGGAAAAGAGTAGGAAAGTTCATACTTTTGTGGTAAAAAGAGCTTGATTTTGACTATGGCCTATGCTCTGTCATGCCATGCTTGATATTGTTTTGGCTTTATGCTTACTATTCTTTGCTGTAGCATGACTTGTTATAAACAGTTGAGATTGGTTAATGTGCCTTGGATGAATCATGCGTTATTTTAGCATATTAAAGCATAATATAGTGGTATTCTCCTTTGATGCTTTATTTGGGTTGACTTGGCGCATGCTCACACCATGTTATGACTATCTCAAGTCACCATAGACTTTATGATCCTTTAGTTTTCAACTTGTAGTATCACTTTATGCTTTGATCAATGATGTTTTGTCGCTCTGCATGATTATGGCCATTAATGCTCTCTTAGTTTGTCGCTCCCAGTCTTTTGCTAGCCTCCACAACAAAGTATGAGTTCCACTCATGCATCCAACTCCCTAAACCAAGTTATTCCAAAGAGTCCACCATACCTACCTACTTGCTTATGCTATTCCAAGTATATTCATGCTTTTGTTTACCTTTAAAATTAAACTTGTTATGAGAAAACTAGTGATTAAAGCTCTCACGAACTTGATGGCACACTTTACTTTACTTGCCCTTAATAAACTTGAACCATTGTGTCTTCTATGTTGTATATGCTTGCACTTATTTATCGGGAATTAGCAGAACCATGCTTTCATGGGGAACGCTTTCAACATTGCACTTGGTACTTGTACCTAGTTGATATCATGCTCTTTTGTATATGGATGTCGTCGGTGTGAAATGAAAGGGGAGCTTGTAAGTCCATGGAGTTATGTATATGTGTTAGAGAAACGCCTGGGCCGTTGGTCTAATACATGCTGACATGGTGGAAACCTGCAGGGTAACCATAATGAGTTGTCTATGAAGCATTCTTCTTATAAAAAAGAGTCCTATATTGAGAAAAAAGAGAAAAGAGAAAAAAAAGAGATATTATGATAAGAGGAAAGAGAAAAAAGCACCATATTCCCATGGTAAATAAGAAGAATCCTGAAATGCTTGTTGTCTGCTTGCCTTGTCATTTTGATATGGGGATTCTTCCGTATCATCGGGCAAGGGGTACCCCGTTGGCGGTTCTCAATGATACACATATACTTACAATAACAAGAACTTACCGGTGACTAAACTTGAGTAGCATGAGGAGCAGCCCTCGTATACAAGGGACATGAGATTTCTGACTTATACTTCGTCAAGCATGTACATCATAGTTTGTTCACTTTAACCTTAACCACTTCAAGATGCTTATGATAGGGGCAATGAGAGCTGAAAGCTATAAGTACCATAATTTTTGGAAGCTCTTTATGAGACTTGAATCCCTACTTCCTTTTACAAAGGCCTTTCTTCCACCATTACATTGACTCTCACCCTTCTACCTTTATGCACTTACTTTGAGAGCATAGTGGCCATTCTTAGTTCTATGTGCATTGTCCCAAGACTAGTTGATTGATGCATACTTTGATATTGCTTGTTTTAAATTATTGTATCTAGTCACTCTTATGAACTTTGAAGGTGTCCTATGCATTTATATTTGCTACTCTATTGAGGGACAAGCTGAATACTATTATGCTATGTTTTCTTTATGTGAAACAAACAAACGTCTTGCAAGGTATTGTTATTCATGAATCTTTTGTTTGTGCCTTTTCATGTTGCATCAAAGTTTCTTTGCTTATTGCTAGAACTTTGCCTTTCATGTTATGATTGAAGTACTATGATCCCAGCTTTGAATGTTTTACAAATACTTTGATCAAGTCTTTGATGGTGCATGTCACCTCAAAAATTATTCTTTCTTTTTATCACTTACCTACTCGAGGACGAGCAGGAGTTAAGCTTGGGATGTTGATACATTGCAAATGTATCTATAATTTTTGATGTTCCATGCTTGGTTTTATCCACTTTCTTGTGTTTTGTTCCAACTTTGGAGTACTTTTCATATGATTTCTTGGACTAACCTATTAACAAGAGCCACAGTGCCAGCTGTCTGTTTTCTGCTGTTTTTGCTTCCAGGAAAGTCAGAAAATGAATATTCTCGGAATTGGACGGGACAAAAGCCAAAATGCCTATTTTTCCGGATGTCATCAAGTGTCAGAATACGAGACGGAGAGGGGCCAGGGGGCCACCACACCACCTGGCCGCGCGGCTAGGCCTGCCCCGCGCCAGGGGGTGGTGTAGCCGCTCTCGGCACCCCCTCGGCCTCTCCTTCCGCCTATATATTGCCCTCGTGACGAAAACCCTAAGGCCCGATCAAAAATCTACGAAAGAGTTTGTAGCCGCCGTCATCTCCATCCCTAGATCGGGAGGGATCTGAAGCTCTTCCCGGCACCCTGCCGGAGAGGGGAATTCACCCTGGAGGCCTTCTTCATCACCATGCAAGCCTCCGGTGTGATGCGTGAGTAGTTCATCCTTGGACTACGGATCCATGTAGTAGCTAGATGGCTGGTTCTCCTCCTTTGTGCTTTCATGTCTAGATCTTGTGAGCTCCGTTCACGATCAAGATCATCTATTTGTAATTCTGCATGTTGTGTTTGCAGGGATCCGATGGATATTGAGATGCTATTTCAGATTGATTATTGATTCCATCATGTCTTTGTTATTTGTGATCTTGCATGCTTTCCGTTGTTAGTAGCTATCTTGGCCAAGTAGATGCTAGCAACTCCAAGAGTTAGTATTTATGCTCGATAGTGGGTTCATGCCTCTGGTAATCTGGGGAAGTGATAGAAATCTCTAAGGTACTAGATGTGCTGTTGCTACTAGGGAGAAAACAACAATCCTTTGTTCATAGAAGAATCGTATTGTTTACTTTACACGCAGTTCGTAAAACAATAATCCATTGGTTGCAACTTAATACTGGAGGGGGTTCGGATGATAACCTGAAGGTGGATTATTAGTCATAGATGCAGTTGGATGCGGTCTATGTATAATGTTGTAATGCCCAATCAAGTCTCAAAGGAGTCAAGATGATTAGTATATGCATGTATTGCTTTCTCGATGTTTGTCAATTGCCCCGATGTAATTTGTTCACCCAGCATGTTATCTATCTTAAGGAGAGCCACCTCTAGTGAACTATGGATCCCGGTCCTTGTCTTTTACATTCAATCTACAAATTGTTTACTGCTTTGTGTTTACTTTATGCAAACTTTTACTTCTTTCCATTTGATACGTTTAATCCTTTGTTTTCCGCAAAACACGATGAGATTGACAACCTCTGCAAGTTGGGAACAAAGTTATGTGGTTGTGTTGTGCATGTCTCCACGTTGCTACTAGCACCAGTAGTGCGCCCTGCCAAAGCTCAGCTAGTAACACCTTTGGGGTGTTTCCTTGCTCCTACTGGTTCGATTAACCCTTGGTTTCATAACTGAGGGAAACTTGCTGCTGTGCTCATCATACCTTCCTCTTGGGGTTCCCAACGAGCTCTACATCAACACCGCTCCAACATTTTTCTAGGCGCCATACTCAGAGCCATCACTCCTACAAAAGGCCCCCCTCTCCTCACTTGTTACTCACACCTCCTCGTGAAGGATCTCTCTCCCCCTCTAGTATTGTTCCCCCATGGTCTCGGATTAGCGGTGCGATCACGGTTGCTGCTTTATCTGGAAAGGAATTGCTGCTTTGCTGGAGCGAGGGATGGAGGTTGTCGGGGTACCGGACGTGTGTGCGATCACGGATGCACCGCTGCTTTGCGGTGCTGGACTTGGTGGTGCTGGACTTGCTGGAGCTGGATCTGATGGACGTGTTGGAGCCGGACCTGCTGGACTTCATCACGATCTTGAGATCGGCAAGTGTACGACTACATCATCCACGAGTTCCAACTCGTTAACAAAGCTTTGTTGTCTTCGATGGTAAGTTCTCTATGGATGTATATCCACCCGTTGCTTGTATCTAGTAGATAGATCTTGGCGTATAGTTCCCACCGTAGGAATTTTTTTGTTTTCTATGCTGCGAACCCAACAAGAATGTGCTTTCTATTGTTGAGGTTCAAATATGTGCTAGCTAGTTGGGAAGGATCATCTCATGATGCAACCATTCTTGCTGACATGTCTAGACTTGATGGGATCAATATCCCTGCTAGAAAGTTCTACTAGGAGATGCTGGATATGGTTGTCGCCCTGGGATTCTTCCACCCTTCAAGTGAACTAAGTACCATTTTAACGAGTTCACTACAAGGGACATGCCCCACAGTACCAAGGAACCATTCAATCTCAGGCGCTCTAGCCTTATGGTCACTATTGATAGGGCATTCACTACCTTGAAGAACAGATTCAAGATCCTTGACTAGAATCTATTCCACCCTTTCCCCACCCATGTAAGACTAGTTATTGCATTTTGCATTCTCCACAAGTGGATCTTGGGGTTTGGACTTGATGACCTTATGCTGGTGAGGCAACTATTTCACCCGATGACAATGACACTGGCCATGGTGTCAAGCAATCTGACAATGAAGCTTCGATGAACAAGAGGGTGGAGTGGGCAACGACAATGTGGGAAGACAAAGGTAACGCCAGGACATGAGAAGAAGAAGGTTGAACTACGCATATCAACGTGTATGGTGCCGACTCATAATTTTGACAATTAATTTACTCAACAGGCCCCACATGTGTAACTATCCTGTTCTCAAGCTCCTAGTTAATGGTAGAACAGCATGGTGTCAAGAAATCTGACAATGAAGCTTCGATGAACAAGAGGGTGGAGTGGGCAACGACAATGTGGGAAGACAGAGGTAACGCCGAGACATGAGAAGAAGAAGAAGGTTGAACTACGTGTATCAACGTGTATGCTGCTGACTCATAATTTTGACAATTAATTTACTCGACATGCCCCGCATGTGTAACTGTCCTCTTCTCAAGCTCCTAGTTAATGGTAGAACACCAACCCTTACATAGTGGTCCAACTCTCTCTCTATGAGTATTATGAGTCGAACATAGTTTCACCTCTTGTCATGCACAAATGAGCCTTTGAGATTTTTTCAGGGTTTTTCCATGTGCCTAAAGCCCGCAAATTCCAAACATATATTGTCTCTTGTCCTCCTTTGAATAATTTGTGTGTGAATATAGTTTGATTCAGAAGAATTGTGTAGGATTTTTTTGGAGAATTTTAATCCTTAGGAATGTTTTCTAGCAAATACGTCCTTTGTACTCTATTATGGAGGAAAATTTTCATCCACTCCAACCTATTTTCACAATTTCGTTGGTTTCCTATCTAACCAAACACTATTTAATCCAAAAATCCTATAGGTTTGTAATTTCGTAGAATTCAAGACGGCATGCTGCTCCAATCCTATGGTTTTACTATCCTTACATTTTAAGGTCCTTAGAATCAAAGGAGCCCTTGATGCCTGAACTAGTCGTTGACCTTGTGTTTTTACATGGAGAAGATGTACTTTATATCAACTTGACAGTAATATATTGTCATTTATCAAATTTATTTTTTGTTAAAACTTGGGAGGCAAGTCAGGACAAGTAGCATCTATTAGGGTACGTACAATGGGGTAACATCAGGCTTCTCTTATAGTTGCCACATTGGATTAGAGAGAAATAAGAAAGAGAAAGTAGCCTTCCCTTAGCTAATGGGTGATGTTTTAAAAATAAGAGAATGCTATTCTCTTTGTTGTACCATATATCTTCTCTTAGCAAATCAATTTCTTACTAAAAATTTAATTCTTATTAATTGCTAGAGATGATAATAAGAGATAATGTATTGTATAATTTATATATATTGTCTTCTCTAGATGATATGGAAGACTATGGGAAGGCATGTCTTCCATACCATTGTACACGCCCTTAGCAACTTGTGCATGTGATGCTCCCACCCATACAACAGTGAGACTAAAGTTGTGATTTTGGTTTACATGGCATCCAAATCCTATGTTTGTCGATGCACACATCAGGCTCTCTCCACGAAAACATTGTACAATATGAAATATCCAACTGGTATGGATCGACAACAACAAAAATAGGGGAACACCAAACCGGCAGTCCGCTTTGACTCTGGACAAGTTTCAGACAGATTTAATTGCCGAGAGATAAAGGAAGATCAATAGAAAGTCACACACGCAGATGTGCTCGCCGAAAGAGAGTGGAGGGCGGATGTGAGAGCTTGTGGAGGTTCTCTCCATAACTTGTAGTGAAGGTTCGTCTTAAAGCAGACAATGACCATCTAAAGGTGTCCGGGGCACGTGATGTTGGGCCACATAGAGATAAACAAAACCTTTTTACCTACATGATGCACCCAAGATCTAGCTCAGGTGATAAGCCACGAGATTACTACTAGATGTGCAGATGTGGAACTTGATGTAGCGCGTTGAAGCAGTGCCGATCGATCCCGCGAACAGCTAGATCTTGTATAACCCGACTTGGGAGTGGAGAAAGTGATGGCTAGGTCAAGAACTATCCCTTGTCACTTCACTTATATACACCCTTAATTGAGCTCAACTCTTGAGGCCCATCTGGGCCGTACTCCAATTATCATATGGACCTAATCCACATGGACTCCTTATCCTTAAGTGTGTGACCCTATAAGTTTACATATACTTGGACACGACATGAGCTACATCTCGAAGCATCCCGTCATGGATTTGAGTCCAACTCACTCCCATGAACACTTGGTCTCAAGTTGATAGATGATAGTGGCCTCTAGCAAGACGTGCCAACTCCCAAGTGTCGTAAAGTCTGGAAGACAACCTTCAATGTGACTTTCGTCCAAGTCCCTTTGCCACACGATATACCTTGTCAAATTAGGCGAGTAGTTGTCATCCCTTTAATATCTTAACTCTCTTCTTGTTTTGTGATATACGGTTCACTAGATTCACACTTAGTACGACTCCATAGTTAACACTTAACCGAGTCGCGTATGGCTATGCTTCCGAATCATATCACACAAGAGGGCCTGGAGAATGTCTCTCCATTACGGAGGGGCAAATCCCATCTTGGTTATCCACGACATGCATCTTGATTCACAACTGACCCGAACTCTACCTTTATAACTGCCATTTTACGGAACAACTTTTGGTAGAACCTAAGTCGACCGATCCATAACTCGGATCGTGCGATCACCTCAGGTGAAAGGATTCCATTGCTTGAGACTAAAAATGGCAACATGCCCGTTGTATCTCAAATGTGGGTTAGTCCGATCTATGAAACACTTTATCTGAATCAGTGTAAGTCGGATTAGCATCATCATTCCTATGACAAGTAGAACCGTGTCATCAACTGACTTGCACATTGTTCTAAGATGTGTGTCCACCACAACCTCGATGACCAAGGAAAATCTAGTATGAATATGATGAATATATAGTTCCACAACTAAATCACATATTCAATGATATATATATGATGTTCATACAAGGACAACTTCATAATTTTATGAATATATTGGGAATTATATCATATATGATTGCCTTTAGGGCATATTCCCAACACATGACGGAGGTGATCATTTTGCGTACGTCCTTTACTCTGCTGGTACTACCATTCACCTTGTAATATTTTTTTGGAACATAGTTCTAAACGGAGATCACTCATTTGAAGGGAAAATCCATTGCTTATGGGTGTGTCGCTCTTGAGATGAGACCATCATATGCCTCCCATGCGGAAGCTAGCAGATTGTTTGATCTTCTCGTGATGGCTCAAGAATTGGAGAAAACCAGCATATAGTTGCTCGCGTGTTAAAAAAATAGCAGAATATTTAACACACTTGCTTTTGTTATTTTTCTATTGCTGAACCTAATTCTCAACAATGATATTGAGAACGATCCCTCATAAATCCTTGTATTTGTTGTGGTCCGCGGTTACGAGGTGGTCTAGTTTCTTTGGGGAGAACCTACAAACGGTTCTACTTTGTTGGAGTGTCTGCAAGGTGTTCATGAGGGCTTGATGGATCATCTAAACCGTCAAGCTTGATGTGGTGCTACCAAGGCCTTGCTGTGGTTCAAGTCCCATTATCCTAGAGTGAGTGTTTATGAAGTGAACGAGGGATATGCACTAGGGACTACACATGAATGATGCCTGCAAGTGCACAAGTTGTATGTAGCTAGTTTCTAAGTAAGAGTATGAAACCACAAAGATCTGTTGGTAATGTTATTTATGCCCCTTGTTATGGATTTGCTAAAGTGTACCTACAAGTTGTATTTGATTCCAAGCAAGAGTGTATCGAAAGTGTTTGTGAATGAGAGCAAAACAATATCAAAATAGTAAACAAGTAGAGGTCACAAACAAAGAATAAGCGATGGAGATATGATAAAACGGTAATAGGAGTAAAGCCTTCTCGGATAAGTTTTGGATCCACCACTAGCATTTTAGTAAAACAAGATTCGAATATGTATATCTCTTAATTTTATTCGTGTGCATGAGCCGAGCCCCAAATTGAAGAGAGCCCACAAGTCTTAGCCATCTCACCCCTCATAATCACATCTAGTTATCAACAACAACAACTTTTCCTGATTTCACTTGCATTTAAGGGTATCCCATGGTTATGGATGTAGGCTCTTGGATCTCCTTTATACCACGTTGATGCATGGACTTTGAGTGAAGCGTAATATATCACTTAATGTCACCAACAACAGTCATAGAACTACGACAACCTCCTCTCTTGTCCCCGAAGAGCAAATAATATTTAGTCAACATTGGCATAATATCAAGAGAGAAATTTGAATACACAATAATATAATTAGAGGCCCAAACAATCTTAATTTCAGTTCATGATGTCGCTAGGGTTTCTCCATCTTCCCAAGAACAAAGGAAACCATGCACTCATGTCAACAACAACATCATCATAATAGTATAAATAGAGAATGAAGGTACGAATACATACATGTGAAATTAACACTAGGGTTTGAAATTACAACAAGATGAATGGGGGGGGGGGAGATTGGTGCTAGAGATGTTGTTGATGATGATGGTGATGGAGATGCAATAGTTGATCATGAAGATGATGTCGAAGCCTCTAAGACCTGAGCAACAGTGAAGATGGATGTCCATCTATGATTTCCCCTTTAGATCTGATCTGATCTCTAGTAGAACCCTTCCAGAAGTGTGGGTTTGGTGGTTTGTGACTTCTCTGTAGATCTGATCTCTGATCCAATCGCACATGTGAAAATATAAATTGAATGTCATCCCCGACCGTACCAATGCTCATTAAAGATTCTATACATATCCTTGTGTGCCTTTCTCCTTGGCTTTTCTCCCATGTGTGTGGATATTTGTATGGCTGATGTTTATGGTTTCCAATTAGAATATTTATGCCTGCAAATGATAACTTTAATTGATTTGTCCATCAACTATATTAAATCTAGGATCCTAGTGAAACAAGCATAGAAGGTGCACCACTTGCGTGGTAAAATACTAAAATTCTAACACTGATAATGCAAAAAACATAAGGTAAAACATGATGCAAAATGCACTCATCAACATTCCAAAGATTAGACTCTTGTCCATCCGAGAGTAAGACAACTACTTAGTGAACAAAGTGACAATGTTCATGAAGCTCGAGTTGTTAAAATAAATGAGACAATGCAGCACATAATAAAAAATACAACAAATAGTAATAATAAAAGATAAGAAGAGTTCTAATAATGGTTCTATGAGCCACAAGAGCTAATGTGTAACTGTAGTTGCGACCAAGCTCCAGCTGAAAGCCACGTTCAACAAGACGCTCCTCCTAAAGGTTAAGATAACCATTCGAGGGTGTCTTGGACTTTTAGATCCATGTTCAAGTGATGGGACATACGTGGGAGAGGGAGAGACATGATACCACATGTAAGTGTGTGCTCATGGGGAAAATCTCTCAAACAATCACAATTTTCCATTCGTATGTAGAACAACATCATGACAAGAAGAAGACTTCAGAAAAATAGCGCCATCGATACCATATATGCCGACATGTGGACACAGATGAGTGAGTAAGCCATACACATGACTGCGCACATACAAAGAAGAGGTCTCAATGGAGGTAGATATAACAAACAAAGAGAAGATGTCCCTCGAGCATCATATGTATCTCGTTGTGTTTCCTCTCCATTATATAAGGGGATACCTACATAGTATATAGCACACATGTACATGTATATACAATGTGATGATCCTTAGCCTACATCAAATACGGGGCCGCCAGCTCGGTTTGAATAAAGGGGGTGGTCCTCGGATCCCTCTCGCACCAAGACGAAGATCTACTTGATGCGTGTCTCCATTGATCTGGCCGAAGTGTTTGGTTTCGGAAGGCTTCGCTGGTGAACTCCCATGGACGCATATGCCTGGAGCTTGCTGGATCGGAAGGAATTCGATCAAGCGCACCTGTGTTTTTTGCTGGCCGTTTTGTTTCAGTGGGAGCATGGTGAAGCTCTGCTACCTGTTATCATCATGTAACATGTCTTTGACGATACACATGGTGAAGTCAGATGCGGAGAATGTCATGAAGTCAGAGACATGTAGGAGAGCTATGGTGGATTGAGTCTTTATGATGATGAGGATCTGGCTCGGTTATCTATGTCTCACAGAAGCGTATGTCAGAGGGGGCGATATCACAGGAGGAGTTCACAGTCTTACCTTACAGGGTGAAAACCCAAGGTCTGGTCTTCATTGGTTGTGCCTGACAATGGTATTGCAGAAGGCATTGTTTTGCGAGCGAGGACTTTCTTCAGGGTGAAAACCTAAGATATTTGATCAGGCGATGACAACTTTTGTGCACTGTTTCCTTCTTGGACGTGTCGCTTTTGGAGGGTTGGACTTCTGGTGTTGTTTTGGTGGTGGTAGTGTCGTTGCTACTAAGGATCTGATTATTGTAGCGAGACTTTTCTTTTTTGTAATTCTTCTTCCTTTTTCGACTGTGTGCATCCGTATTGCCAATAGGGTATGTGTGTTGCAGAGGCTGGGTGTAATTGATATCCGTGTGATATTAATATATGCTCATTTCTAAAAAAAATCAATTTTTTTTGCCTATTTCCTCACATATACATGCCAATTGGGTTTGTCAAGCGGCCCACATATCAGAAAAGAGATTTCTAGGTAGCGTGCACAGTTTTATTTCATCTTACTCTATGTCAACATGTCTAATTTTTTTCTTTGAAACATGATGAAACATTATGATATAACACTACACTAATCTAGAGGAGCAAATAGCAGCAAATGAATGGATGGCACATGCACGTAACTAGCGTGCACGGTAGAAAAATCACTCTCGTCCACATATGTGTTAACCCTAACTCACTCACATTGTATTAGAGCATCTCTAGCAGATACCGTAAAAGTGGTCAACCCCACAAAAGTCGCAAACTTTTGCAGTTTTGGTCGAAAAAAGCGTTTCCAGATACCGCAAAAGTAGTCAAAAATGCAATTTTTTTGCAGTTTCTCGCATAACTACTCTGTGTATCCAATATATCCAGTTTCCGACTCTGTTTTTGAGGTACACCGCAAATCGTTCAACGCTCGACGGGGCATAAATTTTAGCACCAACCGCTCCAGCCGTCAACGGTGCCGCCGCTTCTGAAGGTTGATTCCATGACGAGGAGTCTCGATTCCGATGTCAATCTTCTATTTCCAACTAATAGGTTCGATTCCTACATCTATTATCAGTTTCTAGCCGCCATATTTGCCGCCATAGTCGCAGCTCGCCGGCCAGCCAGAACGGGAGCGCAAGGAGCAGAGCAGCAGCAAGCAGCACGCAGCGCATCAGCTCGTACGCATGCGGCAACTCGTACGCATGCGGGCAAGCAGCGCATCAACTAGTACGCATGCTGAGCAGCAAGCAACACATCCATACCTGTACGTATGCGGCAGCTCGCCGGCCGGCCGCGTGCATGCATGGGCATGGACGTGTGGCGAGCGACGGACAGAGGACGTGCGCGAGGACCTGCACGCCTGCGAGGACGACGACTCTACGAAGAAAACGATGGAATATTCACGGAATATGCCGTTTTGCGGTATAGATATACGGGATCTGTTCTGTCGGAACAATTTTTTTATCGCAAAACAGGTTTTTGGTTTACCGCAAAGGACTTTTGCGGTATCTGCTAGATCGAGATGCTCTTGTAGATGCCACAATCGATGAATGGATGGGAAAAAAACACTTTATTGCTCCAACACAATACTCAATCAAGAAGCACTTGGAAGTAGGTATAAAACAAAGGCACCAGGGGAAACTAAATTAAGCATCAAATTAAGCTCTGGATGAAGCGAGACTTATAACTAAATATAATTGAGGTGCATATCTGCTAACTCGTGGAGGAAGGCGCTGGCGTGGTCCTCCTTGACGCAGGTGGACAAGACGTTGTACTCGTCAATGGACGGGATACACGCCGTGCATTTCGGCAGTTCTCTCTGCGGCGGCGAGTGGGCCATCACCCTGGCCGGCCTTCCCGCGCCAAAATCCGGCGCCTCAAACCCAATGTTTCGCCAGGACGTGATGCGAAGGAGGTTGTACCAATCCGGCAGCTGCTGCAGCTCGTCCATGTCCGACTCGTCGGGCACCCGACCCTTGGCGGCGTTGATCATCTTGACTAGGTCCAGGACGTCGCCGTCTGCCACCGCGCCGGCCGTCGCCGTGACCAGCCGCCACACGAGACAGTTGCCGTAGTAGCCCTCTTTCGCCCCCGCGTACGTGCGCGCGTTGGTAGGGAAGAAGAGCACCGTGAGCGCCGCCGGGTCGGACGCGATCGCACGGGTCCGGCAGCGCCACAAAACCGCGGCCACCGCCTCGAACACGGAGCAGGAACATTTCTCTTTGATGCGCTGTATTAAGCTTGATTGGATAGTGATGTCGAGCAAGACCATTTGAGAAGGTCGGAGGCTACCCAGAAGCCGCATAAACTTTGAGAAAACTGGAGGCGGGCCCAAAACCAGCGAGTCGGCCTGCCTGACCGGGACGACGGACGGCGACGGCATACCGCGGGAGAGCTGACCGACCGCCTGCAAAAACTGGCCCATCCCCACACCATCGGCGACGGCGTGGTTCCAGGTTACGCCCAGGATGACCCCGCCACAGGAGAAGACGGTCACCTGCATCAAGAGCAATGGATCAGAGTATCTGCACCGACCGTCGAGGTAGAACACGCAGAGATCCTCTTTCAGCGACGGATCGGACAAATCCTGCACGTCCTCCATGGCGCAGTTGGCCGACGCCGCGACGAAGGACACACCCAGCTCCCCGGTACATTTGATGACGACTTCGCCGGCGGTGGCTCCAGCGGCCAGCCGGCCGGCGATAGGGTAGTAGTGGACCAGCGCTCGTGACAGTCCCCGTTCAATCGTCGCCACGGGCTCTTGGATTGGATGCTCGAACACCAACAGCACTGTGGCGGGCCTGGAAACAAGATGCTTGTCGTACGACGATAGACTGATGTCGCCGGTCGCCGTCACCGATTCTGATGGCCGGATGAGCACCGGTGGGGACTTGCTGATCTCCACGCTGTTCATGCTAGCTGCTTCCATCCTGCGACTATGTATGTATGTCTTTCTTCTTATCTAACCTTCCCACGTACGTTGGGTTATAAAGGGCGAAAAAAAAGTATATTTCCATGGCAAGTTGCTTATGGTAACGTGTCAATCATCTTGTGTGTAAATCTACAACGGAATATTTCTCGTGCACGTGTATATATAGGAAGTTTTCCACCGCGCATGCGCGCCGCCGCGCGTGGGCATAGTTGGCAATGGAGACCGCGCGGCAGGCGTGGTCAGCAATACCTAGGTAATACACATATTATTCCATGATCTTCAGCTCTTCATGTTGCAATGTTATCCCAAATTATTCTGCATGTCGTGCTAATAAAAAATTCTGTTAGTTCAACTCTAAATATGTCAGGTCCCCATTTATGCAATCATGTGCTCAGAAATTATGTGATCTTTAAACATAAAACTAAACTACAAATAAGAATTGTAATCAGAACACTTATTTTTACCATACATTCACTTTGTTAGAATGCTCTAAAATAATTGTAGTGTTCTTTCGATAAAATGGACGGACGCGGCAAAACGCGCTTTCATATTCTAGCAGTCAACAGAATATGATTGGATTGTTGGTCGTAAAAAGGAAACTCTTAGTATGGCGACCGAAGCAGACCCAGCCCACTTCTACCATGGGCCTGTAACCAAACGGTGGTCGATCTAGACAGGAGCATGCGCACAAAATAAAATAAAATAAGAAAGCTCGTGGGGGATCAGCAGCAATACTGGTCGATGTCGTCGGCGGCGATGACGGCATAGTGACGATGAGTACATGAGAGCTTGGGGCGTCGGAGGTCCAGCTGGCGCAGCCGGCAGCAGGAATGGAGCTAGTGAAGACCGGAGCGGTGGGGGCGTCGGCAACCCCAATCGATCGCGCCGGCGCCGGCGATGCCGATGTGGCCGTAATCTACAGAAACGGCTAAGGGCGCTTTGGAGTAGTATTATTACGCATGATTTATGAATATTTTAGCATTAGCTGAAACTTGCTACTAGAACATTACAGTTACTGAGCTATAATGTTCAGAAATCATGGATAGAGGTTGAACTTGGCGCTTTTCACGAGGTATAGTCGAGTTTGCGTTTAGTCGAGTAATCTTTTCGCACAATCCACTTGGTGTGCGAGCACCAACTTAAGAATTTACAAACTTGTTGCATGTGCAGAGCAGATTAAACTTTCGTACTCTGTCTCTGAAGCTAAAAGATCACTTATGTTAAGTAGAGTATATGTTATAAACTGTAAGAGCTACCATTGTTCACCGTACCAATTATTTGGCGCTTCCCCGAGAAACTGGGGTGTTCGCGCACAAGAGTTTCAGTTTGCACAATCAAATCCTAAGAATCAGTTCCAAGGTTATCTGTTTACCTCATAATATGATTTATCAGATGGCATGTGCAGAGCAGGTAAAACTGCAGTACTCTGTCTCTGAATGATCAGATGGTACAGATATGTGTAAGTGTAACACTTCGCATGCTTCATATGCTGCTCCTTTTCTTACAAAATGGTACACGCATATGTGTTTGAAGCCTGACTGAGTATGAGGGTTACATGATGACTTCTGATGTGTTTGAGGCAGCCTGGGCGACGTTGATTGAGAAGTACAAGTTGCAGAATCACCCAATCTTGACTCAGATTTATGAGGTACGGCACCAGTGATCTAACCATAATTCAGCGGAGAATTCTGTGTTCAGATGATACATAGAATACACAGCGGAGTGAGAGTGCTAACCACATGTTGAAGGGACTTCTTGGTCGTCCATGAACATGTAATACACAAACCTAATGTTTGACTATGACTCAGCGGTCAGCGGAGAGCTTTGAGGAGAAGATGACTAAACTGGTAAATTTATGGCTTAGTAGTTGCTCCCAAATTATGTCAACTGAAGTTGTAAATCAGAATTACAGTAAATTATAGCAAACAATCTGTTAGTATGTTGGTGTGGAAGAAAGGTTTTACCTTCAAGGGCATTGCGCGTAGTAGTATCGATGCAGAAGGAAGGAAGTTGAAAGATGAGATGGCTCTGTTGTTGCACAAAGCTATCAGGAGATCATATTCTGGTATGAAGGATTGGGTCCTTGCTTTTGCCTAGTTTAGATTTTTGTTTCCTTTTCCAGGAGCTAATTTCTAGCACCATTTGTGTACTATAACCTTTATTTGACAATTATAATAAAATACAGTGGGGAAACCTACTGTACAGTTTAAAAAAAAAATCTGTCAAATGCAGTACATACAAGAGATGCGGACTCTGTAACATAAAACTAACATCACAGCGCCGTAAGTAAGAAAGCACAGTATTTGCATCTAAATATGGTAAACAGGGTCTAACTAGGCTAGTGTTGCTTGAGAGAGAGGAGCGTCTTGAAGATGCCCACCAGAACACCAACCACGGTGAAGAGCGTGACAATTGTTCTGATGTTGTTTTAGACGAACCTGTGCACCTTGATCCACACCCACCTGTTCAGCTTGTATTTCTGAATCCGTGTCATGATGCGGTTGAAGGAGTAGCCGACAGGCAGGTGCTTGCTAATGCTCTTGAAGAACTCAAGCATTTCTTTGTTTGTGAACCCTCCTTGCACAAGGTGCTTAGTTCGTAGCTCGTGCACATCCTCCTCCCGGTCCATGAGCATTGAAAGGAGGGCGAGGTACGAGCAGATGGACGTATCTTCCTCAGCATATGCCCCTGAGTTGGTGCATACCTCGAAAGCCACCATGCTTACAAGCCAACATGCCTTTGTGCAGTTTAGCACAAGTGGTGCCAGGAAAAGCTCGCCAAAGAGGAACCTTTTCCTGATGCCGATTTGTATGAAACATCCTGTCTTGACAGCTTTCAGCTTGATGCCAATTTCTGCAAGTTCGATGGCATTTGTAGATGGTGAACGGAGTCTTTTCCTGGATTTTTTCAGCACTTGCATGGCCTCAGGCCTCAAGATGGCTGGCAGAGTAGCAAACCATTTGGCAGGGATCAATGATGAAAATGCACGCTTAGTGCAGGCTATGTTGCTGGCTTTCATGACCTTCTTCTTCTTGCTTCTTGTTTTGTAGAATCGGAAGAGACCAAGGAGATGAGGCGGCGTGTACTCTTGACCAAATTCTGAGAAGATTTCCTCTGGTTCAGTACGATACAGACGGTTGGTGAGAGTGAGACCATCTCCCATCATTGAAATTGTCTTCTTCACTACTTGCACGGCCCCAGGCCGAAAGCCGAGGAGGGTTTCCCCAACCAGCCATGGAAGCTGGTTCTCAAGCAGCAATACATCACTAACGATATACAGTTTGTTGGGACGAAAAACGGATACCAACTCCGGACATGGACGGAGCTCTTTGTTAGACGAAAGCAGAAACTCCAGCAAGAAACATGCATCATAGAACATCATGGCCTCAAACTCAGCATGGTCGATGCGTGCCACTGCTTCATCAGCATAGAGTCCGCGTGCTCCATGCGTGACCTGGACAGACTGCCCCATAGATCTCCCCAAGTGAGTGGCTTGACCTGTTGATGAAGTGGTAGGCGGCCACGTGCTTCACCTTCTCCATCTGGCGGAGGTGGGGTGAGCCGTGGTGGTAAGGGCCGATAGCCACCACCCTTGGCACGATGTACTGGCTGCCCAGCCCGTGCAGGGTTGCCGGGAACCTGTGCATCTTCTCTTCTCTTTTCTCGAAATCAACCTTGAATTCCTGAGCTGCTTTACTCAAGTAGTGCTCCTCAGCCGGAGCAGGCACTGCAGAATCCACAACTTGCTGTTGGCTACAGCTGGGAGTATCACACAGATCTCTTACCTCAGGGGAGAAATCAGCCGCAGACTCATCGGCCACTTTCTTCAGGTACTGCTCAACCGGAGCCACGACCTCAGCCATCGATTGAATCAGCCGGCAGGTCGCACCTACGAGTGCTAGATTGTCTGCTGCTTGCTAGAAAGCGCCGGAGTTTGAGAAGAAAACAAAAGTAAACTGCAAAAGTAAACTGTAGACTAGAAATAACAGAAGAGATCCCGCGAGATCGCTCCTCGACTGTCCCGTTTTGTGTATACTATACTAGGCAAAGAGGGTTTCCAGGAGGAGATAGTTTTCAACCAAGCGCCTTGAGACCATGTGGCTTAGTCGTAGGCCCAAAATCGAGTGGCACCAATGATACAGACAAAGGACTGGAAAATACCAGAGTTGCAAGACTTTACCTCACCCCCAAGGTCAACATTTGCAAATTTTGACTAATTATATAGAAAAATATACTCCCTCCGACCCATATTAGTTGACTTGGATTTGTCTAGATTCGGATGTATCTAGCACTAAAACATGTCTAGATACATCCAAATCTAGACAAACCCACGTCAACTAATATGGGTCGGAGGGAGTACCAACAATTGCAATATCAAATTAGTACTATTAGTAACATAATGAAATATAAATTTTATATATGTGAACATTTGGTACTGCAGCTGTTGATATTTTAACATATTTTTTTTTCAAATATTATGCTGTTTAACTTTGATAAAATCTAATGTGTGGAGTAATATGGAACAAAGGGAGCATATTTGCAGCCTAGATCTGACGGTTAAAATCCTGTCACGTGGGAGTGATGTTAGAGGAGCCGGGTCATTGACCTAAGGATAATAGTAAAACTCATGTAAAAAAGGATAATAGTGAAACTATTTTAAGAATTACTAGCTGAATGCCCGTGCGTTGCCACGGAAACGATAATAATATAAATATACAAATGAAACTATTAATTTACATTTGGAACAGATGTTAGATGTCATGTGGTCACTATCCGTACATTGCCGAATATCAATTCTCTCTCGCATTGGTATTATTTTTAAAGTTTAGCAAACCTACGAAGACATCCTCCAAGCTTGATGTAGTATTAAGAAAAGATCACAAGTTGAAGTAATTTCAGTCATCTCAAGGATTTTTTAGGGCATGAAAAAATTCAGTACTGGAGGGACCAACCATGTAGAGAATCATCTGAACAACTCAATTTTTTTAAGTATGAATCTTGTTATTAGAATTACAACAGGCTATCATCTTTGTATTGTCCATTGTCACAATTTTGTATTTATCTAGGTTTTCTGCTAAACAACAAAAAATCACCTATCATTGTAGTGAATCGTTCATTACCAAGCAAGTCTTTTGAGTTGTACAGATTCCAAGCAAAGCATTTCATGTAGATTTTGTCTCACCATACATTGATCAATGTACCTCTTTTATACATATCCAAAATCTTATTGCGGCTAACAATATCGGGATTGGTGAAGTTCCAGATGCCCCGGAAGTTCCTGTTAGCCTTCCCAACTGAAATTTGCAAAGGCTCATCCAACACCATCATACTGTTTGGGATGTTTACCGCCTTGTCATAGACTAATCTGTGTGATGAAGTTTAAGAGATTGTTGTGGTCAGGCGATATTCGCGTCACTCTCAGAGTGCACTAAGAACATTAATTCATGCAACATAGATGTGTATGCAAGATTCATATAGAGAAGTTCTACATGAGTTTAAGAAACTTCTGTCCATAATATTGACAGAAACCATTGACCAGAAGGGTATTAAACTTGGATTTCTGAACAAATTGGTTACTAATTACCTGATCCTGAAGATGCTGATGCTGGGAACATACACGAGGAAGCTTCAGTACAACTCTCCTAACAATGAACAGGAAACATTCATAGCTTCGAAAAGTAGGAGTTAATGGACCATTCGTTGTGGAAATTTTTTACATCTGAAACATGATCAGCCTTCCATTTCTCTTCTAGGCGCTTTGACATTCTTCTACATGGAGTTGCCTTCCTATGATTTGTGGTGATTTCGGAGCACATTTCAACTATGTCAATTCATTTTCATATCACGTCAACACCCAAGCACAAGATAAATATAGCTTAGTGGGTTTAAATTGTGTATTTCTTAATCCACATACAAGTTTGTGCACAAAAATATTTAGTTATTAAAGAGGAGACATCTGATCAAATGATATTGAGAGCTCAAGATAAGGTTGCAAGTTTGACCCAAGACAAAAACAAACCATGAATTATACTGCGCAATGAAACGAAAAACTCAGTGAAGATGTATACATTATCTTAATCATATATTTAGTTATTATATATATAATATTTTTGAAGAAACGGAAAATGGCTTCCAAAAGGCTGCTCAATTAACCTTAGAAATGCACATGGTAGGTTTATTAAGCAAAAAAGTGGTACAAAAAAGAAGAAAATCAAACAATAAATATATTCATCTAAAAGGATGCCAACATACTATCCATATCAGCATGGAGGTCATATTCATGATTTTAGCTCCCACAACGCTGAAGGCTCTTTAATCTTCCTTGAGGGGGCATATGATCTTCATCTACACAATGCAAACTCCGAATTATTTACAGAATGTACCGTTAATATCAGATGAATTTTATATATTACTACAAAATAAGAAACACACACAAAATTACACTGCATGCATACTGTCATAGCTACTCCGTCAGGTGTCTTTATTGTTAGTAGCTTCAGAATATCCATGGGATCATTCATCCCAGCGACCTTTCCCATATTCTTTCAGAATATTTTCCCAAGAAGTACACTAATCCATCTGATAGCACCTACACCAGTGTATCTCTCGATCTCTCCTTTTCTCTGACGAAACTGAAGACAATGGAAAGAGAGTGTATTGGCGCAGCGTACGCTATTGCTGCTTTTCTGGTTTCCTTTTTATTCTCACCAAATACAACGAGTGGCGAGGTGGTGCCCGTTCTTACCGGATCATGCCATCCCATGACCGAACGTGCAGCGCCCAGCGATCCTAAAAGCAAGGTCGAACTCACAGGACTCGACATACCTGAAGACTAGGACTACAGCTAACTGAATCTGACTGAAACTCTAACAGATAACTGAAACTATCTAACAGCTAGATTTATTCAACATTCTCTCCCTAAAGCTAGCTGTGATGATGCTTACTTGACGTCGATGACGCCAATCCGAGCGCGCAGGTCCTGGAACTTGATGCGCCCAAGAGGTTTTGTGAGAATGTCCGCGAGCTGATCATCAGTACGAATGTACTCAATCGCCACCTTGCCCTGCTCGATGCTCTCGCGGATAAAGTGGAATCGCACCTCAATGTGCTTGCTTCGGTCGTGGAAGACCGGATTCTTGCTCAACTGGATCGCTGATTTGTTGTCGACGAAGATTGCAGGCGGGTCACTATCTCCATTCTCGATCAGCTCTCCCAGCAATCTGTCAAGCCATACTGCCTGGCATGCCGCCGTAGTAGCTGCTATGTACTCTGCCTCGCAGGAGGACAGAGCAACCACTTTCTGCTTCTGGGACTGCCAGGTGATCGGACAGCCACCAAGTGTGAATAGAACTCCAGTGGTGCTCTTACGATCATCTATGTCGCCAGCGAGGTCGGAATCACTGAATCCCGCTAGACGCATGTCTCCTGCACTGGTGTACAAGCATCCATAGCTGCGTGTGCCCGCAATGTACCTCAGGAGATGCTTCACTGCTGCCAGGTGTTCCGTGGTCGGAGATTCCATGAAGCGGCTCACGTACCCCACGGCGAAAGCAATGTCCGGCCTCGTGTGCACGATGTAGCGGAGGCCACCCACCACACTTCGATAGAATGTGGCGTCAGTCTGCTCCTGGGTGCTCACCTTGCTCAGCTTGAGCCGCGGCTCTATCGGCACGACAGTGGAGTTGCAGTCCATCATGCCAGCTCGCGTCAGCAGCTTGTCCGCGTACGCCGCTTGGCAGATGGTGATGCCGGCGTCGCTCTGCTTCACTTCAATGCCCAGATAGAAGCTGAGCAGTCCGAGGTCGCTCATCTTGAAGCGCTCGGTCATCTCTGCCTTGAACCGCTGCACCTCTCCGGCGTCCGCTCCCGTCACGATCAGGTCGTCGACGTAGACGCCCAGAAGTACACGCGAGTCTCCGGTCCCCCTCGCGTACACAGAGTGCTCTGAAGCGCTGCTGGTGAAACCAAGGGAGCGAAGCGTAGTGTCCAGCTTCTGATTCCACGCACGAGGAGCTTGACGCAGTCCGTAGAGCGCCTTGTGCAGGCGCAAGACTTTGTGCTCTTCTCCTTCTCGCACGAACCCTGGGGGCTGGGCGACATACACTTCTTCGGCGAGCTCCCCATTTAGGAACGCTGAGTTGACATCGAGATGGTGAAGCTTCCACTTGAGCTTGGCGGCAACAGCGATCAGCAGCCTGACAGAGTCCAGGCGAGCGACAGGTGCGAAAACTTCATCGAAATCGACACCTTCCTTCTGCACGTACCCCTTTGCAACGAGTCGCGCTTTGTGCTTGATCACCCTGCCGTCAGCGTCTTTCTTGACTTTGTAGACCCATTTCAGTCCAATTGGTCGGTGTCCTGCAGGCAGATCAACCAGAGACCATGTCTCATTTTCTTCAATCGATGCCAGCTCTTCCAGCATAGCTCGACGCCAGTACTCATGAGGCTCTGCCTCAGCAAAGGTAGTGGGCTCTTCTGCGATCAGGAGACGCTCTCCCCTGCTAGGTTGCTCGGCGTTCTTGCCCAGCAGGTCGGTGACGAGGCGGAAACGGTGCGGCGCCGCTGCATCATCTGTCGCGTCCAGCGTGTCGTCAAACGCCGCTGGTGGCGAGACGAACCGTACCGGGCTGGGACTAGCGGGAGTCCTGGTCGCAACAGGCGGATGTGGCGAGGAGTCTGATGCAGCCTGCTCCCCGTGTTCATTTGCCACAGCGACGGGGGGCTCGCTCTCCCTTGCCACGGCCGTGGCAGATTGCGAGGCCACGCCTCCATACTCTGTGTACTCCACAATGATGTCGCTGCAGGTGTTCTCGACGCCGTCCGCAGCCCATGGCCACGCTCTTCCTTCCTCGAAGATCACGTCACGTGTCACCACCATGCGCTTGGAGGCAGGGTCGTAGCACCGGTAGGCCTTGCCACCGGGCTCATAGCCAAGGAAGACGACTGGTACACTTCGGTCATCGAGCTTCTTCTGGTGTGGCCGTGTCACCTTGGCGTGAGCCCTGCATCCAAACACGCGCAGGAAGTGCACATCTGGTTTTCGCCCATACCAGGCCTCGAACGGAGTTCGCCCTTCCACGCTCCGCGTGTACGACCTGTTCAGTACGAACACGGCCGTGGTGACTGCCTCGCCCCAGAATTTGGCCGGCACTGCCATCGCCTTGAGCATGCTCCTGGCCATCCCGATGATCGTCTGGTTCCTTCTTTCCACCACTCCGTTCTGCTGTGGCGAGTACGGAGCAGTGAGGTGCCTTGCCGTTCCGCGATCCGCGCAGAACGCCGCGAAGTCTTTTGACGTGAACTCCCCGCCGCGATCTGTTCGTAGCGTGCGTAGCCGCTTGCCAGACTCCATCTCAGCAGCTGCGGTGAAGCGACGGAAAGCCTCTGCTGCCTCGTCCTTCGACTCCAGGAGCGCTAGCCACATGAACCTGCTATGGTCGTCGACGAACAGCAGGAAATAGCTCTTGCCGCCCGGCTTTGCTGGCGTGATCGGCCCGCAGATGTCCCCGTGCACCAGCTCAAGGGGATCGCACGCCCTGAATTTCGCCACATGCGGGAACAGTGCGCGCTTCTGCTTGCCAGCCAGACACGCGTCGCACAGTTGCTCTGGATGCGCGATGCGTGGGAGGCCACGCACCATGCCCTGGCTAGCGAGCCGTTCCTGCCCCTAGAAGTGCTGATGTCCAAACCTGGCATGCCAGATCCAGGCCGTGTCATCGGCATGCGCAAGGAGGCAGATGGGTTCCACCAGCTGCAGCTTGACAGGATAGAGCCTGTTCCGTGCGCGAGGAGCCTGCACGATCACCACCTTGGAGCGGTCGTGCACCGTCATGATGCCCCCCTCGACGTGCGTCGGGCAGCCGATCTCATCAAGCTGCCCAATGCTCACGACGTTACTGCGCAGCCGAGGGATCCAGTAGACGTTTGTCAGTGCACGGTGCTGCCCTCCGGCCGCGACGAAGAGCACTGTGCCACGGCCCTGGATGTCGACCAGAGAGCCATCTCCGAACTTGACATTGCCCGTGACCTTGGTGTCCATGTCGGCGAACGCCGTGGCGTCGCCAGTCATGTGGTTGGACGCTCCTGTGTCCAGGAACCACACTGTGTCCGTGTCGTCCGCACGCCGGCGAAACTCCACGTGTGCGCGCTCCTCGTTGAGGTACACGCACAGTCCTGGTGCAGACTTGTCGCCGCCCGCTGCGGAGGCGTCGTCCGGTGCGCGCACCGCCATCAGCATGGTCGGATCCGCATCATCGTCGCCTTGCACGAGGTGAGCCTGGGCCTGCTCTTCTCTGTTCTTCTTGCGGCAATCCCGTTCCCAGTGGCCCTTCTTCTTGCAGTAGCGGCACACGTCGTCCTTGGATGGGCCACCACCGGCGCGCGTGCCGTCCTTGCGTCCGCCTGTCCGCTCCTTGTTCTGCTTCCCGCCGGAGCCGGATCCTCCTGATCCATCATAGCCGCGGCTCTTCTGCCGTGCTCGCCACTCCTCCTCAGTGAGCAGGAGCCCTCCGACGCCTTCAGCAGCGTCGTCGAGATCATATCCCTCCTCGGCGGTGATGAGGCGTCCACACAGCTCTTCGATCGTGAGATCTTTGAGCTTGACCGTCTGCTCGATGGCCAGTACCACCGGGCAATACTTCTTCGGCACCACCCGAAGGAATTTAAGCACCGCCTTGTATTCTTCCACTGGATCACCTAGGAGCTCAAGATCGTTGACGATCGCGGTTAGACGAATCGAAAACTCCTCTATGGACTCACCGGATTTGAACCGCAGTTCCTTGAATTCGCGACGGCGAGTTTGTGCCTTCGCCTCGCGGATCCGCTCGCAGCCGAGGCGCATCGTCCTCAGCGTCTCCCAGGCGGTCTTGGCGCAATCCTTGGCAGCCAAGGTGCGGACCAGCTCTGTTGGAACTGCCCGCAGGAGCGCCGCCAGCGCCGCCCGATCGTCACCGTCTTCATCGGTGCCGTACTCGATCACGTCCCAGAGGTGCGCCGCCTGGAGCTGCACCCTCATGACCATCGCCCACTCGGCGTAGTTGGAGCGGGTGAGTGTGGGATACTGCGTGGAGCTGGTGCTCTCCCGCACGACACGCTCCCGCACCACGATCTCACCGCCACCCCGCCTGGACGGACTCCGTCCGCGTCTCTGGACAGGGGATGCAGATGTGCGTTGCCGTGGCGGCGGCTTGGAGCCACCGGATGCGCCGCCTTCCACCTGCGTGCCATTCTCCTTCTGCGGCGGCTTCGACATGGCTCTGATACCAACTGATAGCACCTACACCAGTGTATCTCTCGATCTCTCCTTTTCTCTGACGAAACTGAAGACAATGGAAAGAGAGTGTATTGGCGCAGCGTACGCTATTGCTGCTTTTCTGGTTTCCTTTTTATTCTCACCAAATACAACGAGTGGCGAGGTGGTGCCCGTTCTTACCGGATCATGCCATCCCATGACCGAACGTGCAGCGCCCAGCGATCCTAAAAGCAAGGTCGAACTCACAGGACTCGACATACCTGAAGACTAGGACTATAGCTAACTGAATCTGACTGAAACTCTAACAGATAACTGAAACTATCTAACAGCTAGATTTATTCAACACCATCCTGTCCAGCCATATAACAAGAAATTGAGAGAATGAGTTCCTGAAGAACCTTTTGGTGTTTGAGTCACCATCCTGGTCTGATTATTAGTAAACAGATTTAGTGTCCTTTAGTTTCCTCAGATGAAAACATTCTTTGTTCTTTTCAAGTGAATAATGGACAATGCGGGCTGGACGCTGTTGAGGAGGAGCGAGGAGGCGAAGACCACACCCAGGCTGGAAACAGCGTCCACCACCTCAGGGCTCTCTGTGAATGGCAAGCCATAGACGTCACGGAGGAGCAGGACAGCGCCGAAGAAGGCCAAGCCGATGGCGAGGGAGGACATGAGCACCACCGTGATCACGAACTTGGCAGCCCACGGACGACCCACGCCCAGCTCGTTCGACACCCTCACGCTGCATCATCTACATCAATCAATAAACAACTTTTGATTTGGATGCGTACCTGGATTTGTTTGTCCTTTTTTGCATTCCCCATGCGTACTGCTTAGCTTCGTAGGAAGAGAGACCGAAGAAGCCAGCCAAAAAAGTAGATAAAACATGACATAAGCTGCATACTACAGTACAGAGAGAGTAAACTGAAGATCATGTTACTACAGTTGCTTCCGTCCATGGAATTGATTTAGCTGGGTACATCAACTGATGTATTAAAGACAAATCGATAAGAAAATACATCAATTCTGATTCTAAGAAACTGGAGCTTAGGAAATCACCGAGCGTCCTAGTATGAAAGTAGACTCCTACCCGTTGATGGGGATTAACATGACGAGCAGATCGGCCGGGAGGGGAATAACCCGTCCTCACTTCTTGGCAACTACAGGAGGGTATGGCGACAGATCGGGAGGCCAGAGGCGGCTCAAGGTGAGGGCAGCGTCGATGGGCGATAGCTGGGGAGGAAAACGAGCTTCCGCTTAGCCGATTGGAGTCGCCCCTGGTCGAGCGCGGACGCAAGCCATTACTGTGGCGCATGGACAATGGGGTAGCCAGGTCGGCGCTAGGTGGTCCGGCCGGTGTAGGGATGACCGGAGTGCGGAGCTCGGCGGCGGCCACCGAGGCCACCGACGCAGGAGGTTGTGGTCGGCGGGAGATTGACCCGTGCCGGGAGCTGCAGCAGTTGCTTGCCAGTGGCGTGGCCTAGCTAGCGGTCGAGCCCAACGAGAGATCAACTCAGCCACTCGGGAACGTATATGATACAAACAAAGGAAGCCGGCAATCGCGTGGGGGAAAACGTATTTAAGGTGAACAGAAATGTATTTGTGCCGACTAACCTACCTCAAGAGAAATTATAATATATATATATATATATAGAAACCCTATTCTGCACCCAGGGAGCAGAATAATTATTTTGCACCCAACATCATTTTACGTTATTAGATTAAAAAATTATGTTTTGTATATTAATAATTATGTTCATATATTCACCACAACCAAAAAAATCGACAAAAAAATGGAGTTTATGAGTCATTATAGTGTAAAAAACACCAAAAATAAGTATTTTACGTCGTATTTTTATATAGCATGTAAACAAAAAAATTATGTCACTTCTAAATTTTCTTATATTCTTATCGACTTATGATGTAAGACAAAATTTACGTGACGTAAAAATAATATACGGTTCAAAAGATAGAGGGTGGGTGTAGAATAACTATTCTACACCCTGGGAGTCAAATAGCACAACTCTCTCTCTATATATATATATATATATATAGATAGATAGATATAGATATAGATATAGATATAGATATAGATAGATAAAGCCCTGGTAGGTTCACAGGGGCACAAACATGTTGGGTATAGCACCTACACGATTACAATACGGCATATGGATCAAAGTTTAAACAAGTTCCAATAGCCTAACACTTAAGCCGGAAAACGGAATCTAAAAAAAAATCCTGAGCTGGAAAACGTCTTTTCCTTCCAAGGTCAGGGTCTTCTTTTGGAGACTAGCGCAACAATCTTTACCCACTTCTGATCTGTTGGAGCATCGGAATATGTCCACCACAAGTAATTGTTCCCTATGTGGTGAGTCAGGTTCATGGAGACACTCCTTATTGGAGTGTAAAATGGATAGGAGTATGTGTGGGCATTAGGTGATGAGACGGAGCATATTGTTTCTAAGGGAGAGCCAAGAACCAAATAGTGGTTGTTTGAGATGTTTGCATCTTTACCACATGAGCAGTTCACACGTCTCACGATCACTCTATGGGATATCTAACAGCTCGAAGGAAAGCTATACGCGAGAAGATTTCTCATAGTCCATTGGTAACACATTGTTTCACTAATTCATACATGTTGGATCTCTAGTCTGTTTTCCAAGCCATTGCCACGATCAACCGCAGTGCCAGCAGGGGGCGACTGCCCCAAGCCCCGAGATAGGGGGGTCCATCTAGGTATTTCGTATGCGGTGAGGGTGAAGATATGAGGTAGCGGCATTGGAGGCGGTCTCAGATTTTTCTATTGTATGTTTCAGGGAGGCGATGGAAGGAGAAGCCACAATGGGAGAGTAAATTTTTGGGGCACTTTGCTTGATGCACTTCCTTAAAGTGCCTCTAAAAATAGATTATTAAAGAATCTCCAACAGACGCTCTATAATGCGCTCGCGCTATAAAAACCGCTAGTTTAGGGCGCCGAGTAGAAATTCGTGTCTTCCCGCAGGTGGTATAAATTTTTATTTTTCCTATGCAAAACCCAATAGTGGTATCAGAGCGGTCTATGCATAGATCATGTTGATCTAGAGTACATGAGATGTACGAGTATTGCACAATGTGTTATGACAGTGCTAGATCAAATCTTTTCACTTGATGGTCATATGCTTCCCTTTAGCTTGCAATCAATGATCCTCTGGAGAGATTTTATAGAGTTCTGGCTATCTGCGATCCATCTGGTAGCTCCTGAGCATATCCGGTTGTATTTTAGATCAAAGATGTGCTTCAGTTCAATGTGAATTTCTATATTGAGGAAAGACATGGGAACTGTAAACAAGACGGGGTAATGTTGATTTAATCTACATGGGGTGATGTGTAATGACAAAGTTTAGATAGGGCCCGAAGATTTTCTCACAAGATCTCGCTTTTCTATCACCCAACAAGTTAAACTAGCATATGATGGATCATGCTTTGTTTGTGTAGGTATTTTTTGATATATCCCGGAAACCCCTAGCAATATGCAAAGAATGAATAGAGGTGTCTAACTCGTTTTTTTAAGGAATGCATATGATGTGGCATAGTTTTATCATTCAATGTTTTGTATGAGATGTCATATGATTGTAATTAACATGTGATCGGAGGAGTCATATGATTGGCATGTAGGACCTGCGTGTGAGCATGTCCATATTCATGTACTCCCTTTGATTCAAATTAACGTTGATTCCAATGTATCTAGTCATATTTTAGTACCAGATAGATCCGAATCTAGATAAATCTAAGAATACTAATTTATCCGGGGAAAGTAACATATTTTAATTTTTAGGGCATGTAATAGGGGCACGTGCACAAAGACTTTTCGGTTGTCATTAACGACGCCAGACCGGTTTTTACAGGGAGCTATGAGAGCGGTGTGTCGACGTCTCACTTTGACAAGCCTTAGTGGTTGTTAGGTAGTCCAAGAATCTTGGTGTGATTTTTATTATATTTGATTTGAGGTGATTTGTATTTCGTGTGGACTTCTTTGATAGATCTTGATTGTTTTTGTTGAAATATAATGCCTAGCTCTTTTCATTAGTTTGGACGGTTGGTTGCGTTGGCTAGTGCATGAAATTCAATACGGTATCAGAGCAGGATACCTTAGGATCAAATCCTGACAACGTAAGAATTAAAAATAAATATTGTAGCTACCTAAACAAACGTTACAATAGGTCAAAGGACAAAGACGTAGGGTGAGTGTTGAAATACTTATCTAGCCCTTTTCATCAGTTGAGATTGTTGGTTGTGTTGACGAGTGCATGCAATTCAATAGTTTTCTTAGTATGATAAAAGCGTAGGTGTTTTTTTACGGTTGTTAGGCATGGCGTCGAGGGGGGCGTAGCCAAATTTTTTATTTGTAAAAAAAGGGGCACTCCTTTGAATTGTAGTCCGGTATCTAGGCCCACGCAGATAAATACGTACAGCCGGCCTACAGATGATTTGCCCCGTCAGGGCTGTCCAGCCAGTAATTTCGATATGTTGAGGCTCACACGGAGACGGGGACGGACGCGAATCTGGCCGCGCGCCGGCCACCATCGGTACAAATTCCATGGATCGATCTACGAAGGGACATCGGATCCTCGATCGGAGGCAACTTCCGGCGACATCACGCCAGCAAAAGCAAGGGAGAAAACAAGAAGAAATCACTCCAGAAGGAGAGGGAGTAGGCAACTAGAGGACGAGCAGATGGCGCGCGACCAGGCCGGAGGAGTGGTGGTCGTCAACGCCGGTAACCAAGAAGAAGAAGAAAAGAAGAAGAAGACCATGGTGGCGCTGCGTTGTCGGGACGGCCTGGAGCTGGTGGTGCCTAAGGAGGAGGCGAGCCGGTACGGCAGGACCATCAAGAGGAACATCATGTACGGCCGCTACAGCAACGACGCCTACACCCAGACCAGAAGCAGCCACAACCGTCATCCTCTCCTTCGATTCCGACATCCTCTCCACCGTCATCCACTACTCCAACAAAAAGCACGGCGACCCCAGCTGGGACGCGCCGCCGAGCTCGTCGCCACCCTCGACCACGCCACCCTCTTCCGTCTCATCCTCGCCGCAAAACACCTCCAGAACCAAGGCCTCCTCGCCGTTGCCTGCAAACCCGTCGCCAGCATGATCGCCGACAAGTCGCCCAGGCAGATCCGCGCCATGTTCGGTATCAGGCCACCTCCTCAGGCAGCCGGCTCCACTTTACACGAAGAAGTAAATAATAATATCACTTTATTATTAGATGATCAGAAGGCGGAGGAGATGAGGGCGCTCAAGGCTCTACACATCGTTCGGTGCCAGGAATTCACCGCATACGACCCCAAGCTATGCGATTACAACATTATGAGGTTCCGCGATTACAACATCGCCTTCTTCGACCTCGACAAGGAGTGTGAGCACTGCTACTACTACACCAGTACCTTTCATTACTTACATGTTGACATGCAGCGTGGTTGCTAATTAACCAATGGATTACTCAATTGCAGCTAGGATTGGCCGTGGGCCCCCGCTTAGCCGGATGCCCAAGTCGTCGTCCATCGCGAGCTCCTCCGTCAACTTCATTTCCTTGAAGGTCTGCGAGTCCGATGTCGGCTTCCCGATCAACGTCTTCGGTACCGTTATTGCCCGGGATATGATCGACTATAAGTGTGTGTATCTCTTCAGGCGTGAAGAAGATGATTCCCAGGTCATCACCTCACCGGTATGTTTTTTTATCGGATTTGCTAGTTCTCATGCGCCTGAGAACTTCTTAGTTCTCAGTCGCCTCTTTCACCGTTCGATTTACCTCGTAATTCGTGCAAAGTGTAAGTTACACATGAGTTGCAACTAGGATGTAACTGAGAATTTAATGAGTTGTAACTAGGTTGTAACTGAGAATTAATACAAATCTTATAAGTTGCAACTAGGTTGTAACTGAGAATTAGCACAAATATTAGGATGACATCAACAACTTAGACATAAGAAGTTTTCAAGCGCCTGAGACCTAGGCACTCCCTTTTTTTATAGAACTAGTAAGCTTGCACGTACACGCACGGCTAATCATCGTTTGCGTTTAATATAAATCTAAAATAAAAAATAGGTAAGTACCTCTTTTTGCACTCCCGTTTTCCTATGCATGCATTCCATATATACATCGCAAATTATCATATGTTGTTTGAAAATGTCTCAATGCTTTCCTAAACTGAATGGACAAATGATTAACACGTGCGTATGCCTCTGGTAATTACACATAAATCTAGAACACCCGAACCACAGAAAATAGGTGGTACTAAAGCAATAGGTGTTGGATAATTAGGCACAATTTCCGTGATTAATTCCAGAATATTAAACATGACAATACTAGCTACTCGCACATGTAACTCGAACATATTAGATGTACTTAACAACAAGATGAACGGAAACAGGCAGCAGCTAAACATGTACTCGCAGAACATGATTAATAACCAGACAGAAGCACACCGTACGTACCGTTCGATTGCAGTAATCACAGCAGTAGCCTTGGGGAAGATTGGTCGAAGCAGACGGCGGCGAAGACGACGATAGGCAACACCGCCCGACTTGGATGAAAGACGAGCCGTGATGCAGAACTTGAGCAGCCGCGCAGGGCGCTTCTCAAAAACCTTATTCGCCCTCTCCCGTACAGGATCACAAAGGCGAGTGGTTCCGGAGACCTGCTCTCCCGTCCGCCGGTGCACGCCGGCAAGCGGGATGGAGTAGACTACGGTGGCGGCGCAAGCAGAGAGGTTGGCAAACCCTAGATTGGTTTTCGGTGTGTTCGTGGTGGAAGCCGCATTGGAGTTTATATAGAGCGGCTCGGGAGTCCCGCATAGGGAACGTCGTGGACCAAGCCCACGTTGCACACGTTCGGGTCGGTTACAGATAGCCCACGATCCGGGAGCGACCCGAATAGGCTAACTGTTGACACGTCTGTCAAAACCGCACAAGTTTTCCCAAGCAGCAAAAATAAAGCTCGGCTCGGCGAGATTCCCGCAACCCGCAACCCGCGCGCGTCGCGTCGCGTCGTGACGTGACGTGACGGGCGTGCGGGCGAGCGGCGTCGTTGGAGGAGGAGCGCGCGTGTAGTTCTCCTCTTCTCACTCACTTTACTAAGTGGTGAACCACTCCACCTTATAAGGTGGTGTAACTCTCCTCCAACTTTCCATGTGGGACTAAACTTTAGCTCCCACTCCACTCATATGTGAGTTGCCCCCAAATTGGGCCAAATCAAACATGGGCTTTGAGATTTAGGAAAAATCTGAAATCTATATGGGCTTATTTATTTAGCCCATTATTTCTAACAATCCCCCACCAGATCTCAAATGCCCATTTGAAGATTTGCCAATTCTCACTACTTGTTTATATACCAGTGTTTCAGCAGAGATTGTTAAGTTGAACTTCCGCCTAGAACCTTGAGCTACGTCTATCAGCAACTTGAACAATGGACGAACCTTGAATTGCAAGTTTGGTGCTTTTAGATTTCACACAAAGTCATAACTAGTACCTGGCTGCCAGTAGCCTACCCTGCGGGTGTAGCATATGCGTCATACTACTTGGTCTCTTCATGAGTTTACTAGAGATCACCCAAATCTCATAGATTGCGACGTTTAACAATCGGAACTCGTATATGTGTGTTCTTTCAAGAATGCTCTATAGGACAGCATCTTTGCTAATCATAGCCAACAGAAACACATTAAGGCATGTTTCCAACCTGCCTTATAGCTTTTGAGAGTTGTACATCTTCACATAGAGAGGGTTGTCTAATACTCTCCTCCGTCACACCACTAGCTTGTTTTTACCAGGTCCTAATTCACGGGATCTCCGATCAAAAAGGTTGGGTTACCACTACTGTGTAACATCCATGGGTCTCAAACCCATCTCTCCCGATGCACTTTCTATCACGTTTCGTGATAGTCCCTTTGTAAAGGGATCTGCCAGGTTTTTGTCAGTTTGAATATACGTAACAGTAATTACTCCGGAGTTTCTCAATTTCCTGACAGACTTCAAACGTCTTTTGACGTGTCTTGATGACTTCGCGTTATCCTTAGAATTGTTCACTTTGACAATAACAGTTTGATTATCACAATTCAAGAGGATGGCCGGTATAGGTTTCTCAACCACCGGCAAGTCCATCAAGAGTTCACGCAGCCATTCTGACTCTACAGTGGCTGTGTCTAAAGCAGCAAGTTATGCTTCCATAGTCGACCTTGTCAATATGGTTTGTTTGCAAGATCTCCATGATACCGCGCCACCTCCAAAGGTAAATACATACCCGCTAGTGGCGTAGAGTTCATCTACATCTGAGATCCAGTTCGCATCACTATATCCTTCGAGCACCGCTGGATGCCCCGAATAGTGTATCCCATAACTCATTGTACCACATACATAGCGCATGACCCTTTCAAGTGCACACCAATGTTCAGTACCCGGGTTAGACATGAACCTACTCAACTTTCTCACAGCAAAAGAGATGTCGGGTCTTGTCGCGCTAGCTAAGTACATGAGTGAGCCAACGATTTGAGAGTATCTCAATTGTCCTTTCGGCTCTTTCTTGTTTTTCCGTAATGTCACACTGGGATCATAAGGTGTTGGGGAAGACTTGCCATCAACGAAACCGAAACGGCTCAAGATCTTCTCAACATAGTGTGATTGCGTCAAAGTAACCCACTCTCGTGCTTAATCAGCTTGATATTCAGAATAACATCAGCTTCTCCCAGATCTTTCATATCAAAGCTCTTTGACAGAAAGGACTTAACTTCATTTATCACATTCATGTTTGTACCAAAGATAAGGATATCATCCACGTACAAACATAATATAACACCTTCGCCCCCACCATGGCGATAGTAGACGCACTTGTCAGCCTCATTAACGACAAAGCCAACAGAAGTTAATGTTCTGTCAAACTTCTCATGCCATTGCTTAGGTGCTTGCTTTAGGCCATATAAAGATTTTAACAACTTGCACACCTTTCTCTCTTCACCTTTTACCACAAACCCATCAGGCTAATCCATATAGATCTCCTCTTCCAACTCTCCATTGAGGAAAGCTGTCTTAACGTCCATTTGATGAACGATAAGACCATAAGAGGCAGCTAGGGATAGTAGTACTCGAATGGTGGTCAGTCTAGCAACAGGTGAATAGGTGTCAAAGTAATCGTCACCTTCTCTCTGGGTGTAGCCTTTTGCTACAAGACGAGCCTTGTACTTTTCAATAGTACCATCAGGCCTTAGCTTCTTCTTGAACACCCACTTGCAACCCACAGGCTTACAGCCATGGAGTCGTTCTGATAGTTCCCAAGTTCCATTAGAAAGAATCGAGTCCATCTCATTATGAACAGCCTCTTTCCAATCATCTGCATCAGGAGATGCATATGCCTCTGCAATGGAAGTGGGAGTATCATCCACAAGGTACACAATGAAATCATCTCCAAAGGATTTTGCAACCCTCTGTCTCTTACTCCGTGTAGGAGCTTCATTGTCATCCTTCTCTAGGACTTCTTCCTCACGTGGTTGCTCAAAATTCTCACTAGATGCACTAGTTTCAGGAAGTATTTCAGAAGAAATTCTAGCAGTGCTATGCATATCTTTCATAGGAAACATATTCTCAAAGAATGTTGCATCACGAGATTCTATTATAGTATCAACATGCATATCAGGAACCTCAGATTTAACTACTAAAAATCTATAGCCTACACTCCGCGGAGCATATCCTAGAAAGATGCAATCCACTGTCTTTGGTCCAAGTTTGCGTTTCTTAGGAATCGGTATGTTGACCTTAGCCAAACACCCCCAAGTGCGTAAGTAAGAAAGTGATGGTTTTCTCCCAGCCCACTCCTCATAAGGGGTTTTATCTTTATTCTTGTTAGGAACTCTATTTAGGACATGACACACTGTCAACAAGGCCTCCCCCCACCATGCCTTAGATAAACAAGTGGTGGCTAACATGGAATTCACCAAGTCAGTCAGCGTGCGGTTTTTCTCTCGGCAACCCCGTTTGATTGAGGCGAGTAGGGAGGCGTCCTTTCATGAATAATGCCATGTTCCTCACAGAATTCTTCGAAGATTTTGGGAAAATATTCACCACCACGATCCGACCTAAGACGTTTGATCTTTCTCTCTAGTTTCAACTTCGGCTTTATAAATTTTAAAGTAGTCTAAAGCTTCATATTTTGTGCGCAACAAATAAACATAGCAGTATCTAGTCGCATCATCAATCAAAGTCATGAAATATCTCTTTTCACCTTTTGTCAACACACCATTCATCTCACAAAGATCAGAATGTATGAGCTCCATAGGTGCCAAGTTTCTCTCCTCGGCTGCCTTGTGAGGCTTTCGAGGTTGCTTTGATTGCACACAACTATGGCACTTGGAACCTTTGGCAATAGTGAAATTCGGAATTAAACTCATATTGGACAACTTGGACATCAAACCAAAATTAATGTGACATAAACGAGAATGCCAAACACTGGTATCATCATTAACACCGCCACAAATATGGTTTACGGACTTATTACAAAAATCTGAAAGTGAAAAGCGGAACAACCCTCCGTACTCATATCCTTTACCAATAAATTGTCCATGTCTCGATACAATGACTTTATTAGACTCAAAAACAACTTTAAACCCATCTCTGCATAGAAGGGAGCCGCTAACGAGATTCTTGTTCATGGAAGAGACATGCTGCACGTTCTTCAGCTGCACGACCTTTTCCGAAGTGAACTTCAAATCCACCGTGCCAACACCATGAACAGAAGCATGTGACCCATTCCCCATTAGGACGGATGAATCCCGAGCGACCTGATAAGAAGTGAACATAGAGATGTCAGCACATACATGAATATTAGCACCCGTATCAATCCACCAACATGGTGATTGAAAAACTGAAAGAACAGTAAATAGATTACCATACCCATTAGCATTGCTAGCAGTCACGACGTTGACAGTCTTCCCCTTTTTCCCTTTACGATCTACACGTTCTGGGCAATCCTTGGAAAAGTGCCCGAGCTCCCCACAGGTAAAGCAACCTAGCTCGGCCTTGTTCAGCTTCTTCTTCTTCTTAAAGGTTGTAGTCTTTTCAGGCGTCGCGTCGCGTCGCGTCGCGACGCGACGCGACGCGACGTGACGTGACGAGCGGGCGTGCGGGCGAGCGGCGGCATCGTCGGAGGAGGAGCGCGCGTGTAGTTCTCCTCTTCTCACTCACTTTACTAAGTGGTGAACCACTCCACCTTATAAGGTGGTGTAACTCTCCTCCAATTTTCTATGTGGGACTAAACTTTAGCTCCCACTCCACTCATATGTGAGCTGCCACCAAATTAGGCCAAATCACACATGGGCTTCCACACACATGGGCTTTGAGATTTAGGGAAAATCTGAAATCTATATGGGCTTATTTATTTAGCCCATTATTTCTAACAATAGTGAAATTATACTTCAAAATCCGGACAATGATATGGGATAAAAAACACTTTTTTCCAAGCTCAAGTATCAAGGGAAAAGGGCAGCCTCACTCATTTTCACTCCTAGCATAACACAAATTGTAACGGTAGTTCGACTTGCAATTAAAAATTAATAGGCATCGCTTGAGCTACACATCTACTTGCAATTAAGAATTAATTAGACATCACCTAGGCCAAGCAGCTCAAACTGCTATTTGAACTCTACCAAACACTAATATGCAATTTTAATAATTGTCAATATTTCCTACAAACTGGAACGTTACATCATTGTCAATGATCTAGCGAGAAAATTATTAGGCTTTCTTTTTCCAAGAAAACACAAAGAAGCTTTTGCGTTTCATTTGACTGAATAGATAGGAGTTTCATTCGGAAAAAAAAGAATAGTTAAGAGTTTAATTACATGCCTTTAGGAGGCGTTCACAAAGAAACAAAACAAATACTCCCTCCGTCCAAAAAGATTTCTCTGATTTGTATAAATTTGCATGTATCTAGACGTATTTTAGTGTATTAAAAGATTAACTATCCGTAGGCGCTTTGAGCGCTTACAAAGCTTCATTTTATTTCAGGATGAAATCAGAGCTGTAGCCCGAGGATAAATGCAATCAGTCAAGTAAAGTACAGAGTAGATCCGAAATCTTGAAATTAGATGCGTATCATCTGGTGACTTGGGTGTAATACTTGCTCATAATATAGTGATCTGAGGGAGAATATAAAGAAAGTACTTTTACATCATTGTTGTTATTTAAAATTGTAGAAAATATATGTATAGAATCATGCACACTTAAGATTTGAGGCATCGGATTCTTGCAAAAATAGTTAACATAAGCAAGAAAAACTACATCGAGATGCACGGAAGATGGAACTATATATCTTGAAACAATTAGTTTCAGGAGTAACAATTTGAGTGTCTGAACATGTATGCCTATTTCAGATTTGCATATTACAGTCAGCCCATATGGTTATCCCTCTTAATGTATGTGTTCTTTGAGGGAAAGATGAACTTCGAGTCCATGGTAAAGCTCAATGCAGTCAATATAAACCTAGTTGTTTGACCAAATATAAACCTAGTTGTTTGACCAAGTATAAAAGCGTTGGCTTTTTTGTGAGGTCGTGAGGTGGATACTGTTCTGTTTTTTGAAACCAAATCTATTTGGGACAGAATTCTGAACACAATGATTTTTGAAACCAAGAGTTATGCAATACCTAGCTGACTGTTCAATTCGACATAAAATGGTTTGGGAAGAGAACTCTAGCGGAAAATGGACAAAACCATACCATGATATTTGTAACCAGCGCATTTTTTTGAGAATATATTGCTATAATGAATAATTGGAAGTCAATATATGGTATTGAAAATTACCTTGCATCGGAATAATTTCCTAAGAGTCATCATATATATGCCATAGAACACTGATTGCCATTGCTCACTTGTATTGTCCTACCATCACAAAAATGAACAACAATACGGATTGATCCTCATGCTGCACAAACATAGATTGTAGTGCTCAAGAAAAATCTTGAGCTACAAAACAGGAGTTGCAACAAGCCAACATATTCAAATATCCTTTGTGCTAATTTCAATCTCGCACTACCACAAACATATTAAATAAATATAAACAAATAGATCCAGAAAGGCTGTCCATGCAGTATTAAGTATATCCAGAACTTATTATTGCTTCCAAAGTTTAAACGACATGGAAAAGGAACTTGCGAAGCTTAAATTTGTTTACCGTCTAATAGCAAGAATATTTAATTGATATAAAAAATCAGATACATACTTACAATACATCAAGGCAGTTCTGTATACAATTTGGTGTTTCCAAGCTTCTTGCACCTTAGTACCAGCCTTTAATTTCTTGCATGATTAGACACAAGAAGACATCCACAAAATCCTTGTCACCAGAAACATAACAGTGTGAAAACATATCAACACAACAGGGACTAACGTTGTGCTGTTCGACAAACTTCAGAGTATGTTTATCAGCTTTCTGAAACTCACGTCCTGCCAACATGAAAAGATTGGACCTCTTTGCATTCTATACAGAAAAGGTCACAAGTTGAGCTGTAGCAATTAAGTACAACAAATGATAGCAAAAGATATATGCATGTCAATGATTTGGCCTCTCGCATACAAGTAATCTAACTGAAAAGCAGTTAAAACCTAAATAATTGATACTCATACTCCCATTCCTATAAAACTATTGATAATGCCCTGATTAAACAATTTATTAAGAACTGGTTTATTTTTTGATAAAGTCCTGATTTTAAAAATAACCAACCAGGTGAAGATTTACAGTGATCTAATAGTGCTACTAATGTACATACTGCATACTCTGGTAACTGAATTCTTTGTTCCTCGTCGCTCCACCTACAACCCACGCCCAATCAGCACATGATAGTATGTATGATCAGGCAAATGCAATTGCCGACACCAGATGCACCATCAGTGTCGCTGGGGCTGCTGAAGACAATCCAATCAACCAATGTTGATAACAAATCAGTGCCTTTAGCATAAGTAAGCAAATCAACATCTAGAGACTTTTCTTAATATAAGATTCTCCATTCTAGAATAAAATGTCAGTTTCTCTGGATATTTTATAAGGGATGACATCTACATATTCAGTCTCCTAAACATTTTGCATAATCTACAGGTAACAGTACTCATGCAAAACTTAACTTAGTGGGATGCGAATAATGGATGCTAAGTCAGGGTTAAATAGTAGCACACATACATCCAAGATGGCAGAAAAAATTCAGTTCAAGTTCATTCTTTCCCAAAGCCTTTCCTTGCACAATTAGACAAAACAGAAGGAAGAAATACATACTAAATTGAGAATTGAAGATACATGAGTTTGGTTGTCATAATTATGACAATACACATAAAACAGAGAACAAGAATTACATGCATGTAAATTAAGATATTGGAACCAGACGGGAGCAATTTCGCATTGCTAATGTCCACTAACCAGGACGGTGTTCTGTAGGCCTGTACGCTGGGACGATGTTGTCCTGCTGATCGTGACGACTGATGACAGGATCGAGGCGGTTGTCCTGCTGGTCACGCGACCGCAGGGCAGAGAGGGTCGACTTGTTTGCGGCTTCTGCGGCAAGATCGCACCAACTGCCTTGCTGGCCGCGCGATTGAAGGGGAGAGAAGGCCGGGGTGTAGGATGGCGTGCGGCAAGCCGGCAATGACGGAGAGGGAGAAGCGCATGATGGCTGGGAGAGAAAACGCCGACAGCTCGCGACATGGGCAGGGCGGCGGGATCCTCGCGTCAGGCAATGGAGGAGTGGTAGGAAGGCCAGGAGATCTAGGAATCACACGGGGAGCCGAGCTGACAGTACGAACGACCAGCCCATAGCCGCGCAGACACCCCAAGTGCAGTTAGATGTTGTGTGGGAGCGTACGTAGGCGTACAGCGGCGGAAGCCAGTGCAGTGCTTGGGCGTGCAGCGTGGTGGCGTGGGAGGCCAGCGGCGCAATCGGGAAAGCATCACGGCACCGAGGTTGCAGATGGAAGCAGGGAGAGGGAGAGGGGGAATAATAATGTGAGTAATTAGCAGGGCAATCAATTCGGATTGGAGCCGGTAATGAGGCGGGGATTTTTCATCTGCTGGTGGAGTACGGTCAGTCAAGGTAAATTGCTAAGTGCACACAAGACACCAATTGGTCTAATGCTAGCTGTTGGATTGACTTTTGTGGGCCTAATCATACGGTGGTAATAGCTCCATGTACATCTTATGGGGTGCGTTTAGAAAAGATAATGTTTACTCTTTTATTAGTAGTATAGATGCTTTGTACTTTATGTATTTACCCGAAACATCGGTCGGTGCAAGTAATGGCATGATCCTTGATAACTAATATGGCTATACTCACGCTTGTTCTTCTCCTCTTGAGATTGATGTCTATATATGTTTCACCGTAAGTATCATTCTCATTCTCCTAAAATAAATCTCTCGTTGGCGCAGGATGATTCTTTAACTTTGATAGATCCACATCGAGGGCTTCTTCCGGAAGACATTATTTACTTTGAGACCAATTTAAATATCAAATGTGATGGAGGTGAAATTAAAGACTTCAGCAGAGGTTTAGCATCTTTTAACATTTGTGGCCTCCGTCACCAACATGAAACCACGGTCGCCAGTCTAATCAGCTGGCTCAGCATCGTGGAATTGGAAATTGCACATGTTCCACGTCCCCTGGAAGCTTCCATTACAATCGGCATTCTCAAGGGACCATGTGAACTCACAAGAGTAGCTGCTTGGACTGCTGGTAACACGGAGGCTCGTATCATTCTATATGCCGGTGAAGCCGCCACTACTGGAACGCACAAGATAAAATTAGCTGGTAATTCTATCACGTTAGCTTGTCGCGTGGTACTTGTTCCACTCCGTGAGAAACTAGTGCTACATCTTGTTGGTCAGGATGAAGATGATCACCTTGCTCTCACTCTAGGACATTGCCATGATGAGGAGCGACGTGTTTGCAAGATGGGTTGCAGCGAACTGCAGGTGAAAGTCTCTTGGACTGCCATCCCAGAAAGATACACCGTTGAATGGAGGGAGGTTGTCGAAGATGTATGGCTGTTAAAATGACATGTAGTCCATTCCTCTCAACTCTAGAAGTTCTTTTCAACTGACATCGAAGTGTTGAATCTTCACTGAAAATAAAAAAATAGATATGAACAAGGTATTTGTTGGTTTGAGAATTTCTTCTGTGTTTGCGTCTAGGGGCAAAATACTTCCATAATATCTTTTTATTTATGTATTTATGGGGTAGATCAAATCGTTGATTCTTGTTGTGCGTGCTCACATGTAGTACCTGTTGAATAAATCTTGTGTTGCTAGTATTAAGTTGTTTTCTGCAAATAATCTTGTCGTGACAGAAGTCTGCGTACTCACTGTCATCGTACAAATTCAGTTAGCTGTCAGGTTAGCCTAGCTAGTTGATTCAGTTAGCCCAGCCGTGGGATGGCACGACAGGAAGTGGTCAGCTGGTTTTAGTTAGCTAGGAGTCTACGCTTTGCACGATCTGATCGTGGGATGGCGCGGTCGTAGTGGATCGAGCGAGCGTTTTTCTCGGGCCGTTAGAGTGGCACCGTGATCTTCTCTGTAATTGAATACTTAAGGCGATAAAGAGAGAAAAGTTGCAAGCTGTACGCAACACCAAAAACCACCTGTGTCCCTCTCGAGTGTGCTTTGAATCTTTCTTACAGTTCGTGTGAGTTTGCAGATTCAGTGCTGTCAAAAACCTAGGATTTTACCGCTATATATATCTCTTGTAAACCACCTTTGGGATGAGTTGCATCTGCGAAATCACCGGTATTGCATCTGTGTGCTACAGTCCTGGTATTTGAATCTCGGTCAGAAATCTGATCTTGTTTAGGCGATCCATATTGTTGAAGTATGATGCAAATTCAACTATGGATCGTTGAAAACTGTTGAATAAATCTTGTGTTGCTAGTATTAAGTTGTTTTCTGCAAATAATCTTGTCGTGACAGAAGTCTGCGTACTCACTGTCATCGTACAAATTCAGTTAGCTGTCAGGTTAGCCTAGCTAGTTGATTCAGTTAGCCCAGTCGTGGGATGGCACGACAGGAAGTGGTCAGCTGGTTTTAGTTAGCTAGGAGTCTACGCTTTGCACGATCTGATCGTGGGATGGCGCGGTCGTAGTGGATCGAGCGAGCGTTTTTCTCGGGCCGTTAGAGTGGCACCGTGATCTTCTCTGTAATTGAATACTTAAGGAGATAAAGAGAGAAAAGTTGCGAGCTGTACGCAACACCAAAAACCACCTGTGTCCCTCTCGAGTGTGCTTTGAATCTTTCTTACAGTTCGTGTGAGTTTGCAGATTCAGTGCTGTCAAAAATCTAGGATTTAACCGCTATATATATCTCTTGCAAAACAACCTTTGGGATGAGTTGCATCTGCGAAATCACCGGTATTGCATCTGTGTGCTACAGTCCTGGTATTTGAATCTCGGTCAGAAATCTGATCTTGTTTAGGCGATCCATATTGTTGAAGTATGATGCAAATTCAACTATGGATTGTTGAAAACTGTTGAATAAATCTTGTGTTGCTAGTATTAAATTGTTTTCTGCAAATAATCTTGTCGTGACAGAAGTCTGCATACTCACTATCATCGTACAAATTCAGTTAGCTGTCAGGTTAGCCTAGCTAGTTGATTCAGTTAGCCCAGTCGTGGGATGGCACGACAGGAAGTGGTCAGCTGGTTTTAGTTAGCTAGGAGTCTACGCTTTGCACGATCTGATCGTGGGATGGCGCGATCGTAGTGGATCAAGCGAGCGTTTTTCTCGGGCCGTTGGAGTGGCACCGTGATCTTCTCTGTAATTGAATACTTAAGGAGATAAAGAGAGAAAAGTTGCAAGCTGTACACAACACCAAAAACCACCTGTGTCCCTCTCGAGTGTGCTCTGAATCTTTCTTACAGTTCGTGTGAGTTTGCAGATTCAGTGCTGTCAAGTGGTATCAGAGCCTGACAATGGTCGGGACTCCTCCACAGCAGCCACCACCGGCGGTGGTTTCGCCTGGGAAATCTGCAGGTCGTCGCGTGCGCTCACAGAGTCACGGACGAAGCAGGGGCAGGAGGAACGGCGGTCGCGGCGACATCGTGGTTCGGGAGATCGTGAGGCACGGCGGCGGCGGAGGTGTCGTGACCTGGCCGACCCTCACGAAGACGAACTACAGCGAATGGGCAATCCTCATGCGCATCCAGGTCCAGGGCGCAGGCCTGTGGGAAGCTGTCGACGCAGACGACGGGACAGAGCGGCAAGAGCGGCAGGCGCTGAGCGCCATCCTCCGCTCCGTGCCACCGGAGATGGTGCAGGTGCTGTCCGCGAAGGACAATGCAAAGGCGACCTAGGACACGATCAAAACCATGCGAATAGGTGATGACCGGGTCTACGAGGCGCACCGGAAGCGGCTCCGCAAGGACTTCGATGGCCTGGGATTCAAGAACGGAGAATCGATCGAGGAGTTCTTCCTGAGAATCTCGGCCATCGTGACTGAGCTGCGATCACTGGGCGACTCCACGACGGAGCTCGACGCGGTGCAGAAAATTCTGCGCATCGTGCCACCGAGGTATGCCCAAATGGCCTGTTCAATAGAAACTCTGTTGGATTTGAAGGGCATGTCCATTGAAGAGCTCAGTGGCCGCCTCGCGGTGTCGGAGGGCCGCGCCGAGCCAGAGCAAACTGCGGGCGGCCGTCTCCTTCTCACCGAGGAGGAGTGGCGCGCGCGCCAGGCAGGTTGTCAGCCCGGCGAGGGATCCTCTAGCGGTGGCAAAAAGGCAAGAAGCCACAAGGCTGTCCACCTGGCAAGGACGGCAACATCAAGAACGACGGTGGCGGAAAGCCGCCACGCCGCAACGGCAAGTGCAACTATTGCGGCATCGACGGCCACTGGGCACGTGAGTGCCGCAAGGCAAGGCGTGACCGCGGTGAAGGCAAGCGGGAGGAGGCCAACCTCACGCAAGAACAAGGTGGCGACGACGATGCCAATCCTGGCTTGTACATGGTCGAGGAAGTGTCGTTATCCGCCACGACGTGGGGGAGCACGTCTTCCTCAACGAGGAACGTGCACGTGCTGTCCTATGGCGCTCTCCAGATGATGTCGATGTGGCCTGGTATCTGGACACGGGCGCGTCAAATCACATGACCGGCGACGAAGCTGCGTTCGCCGAGCTCGACAAGGGGGTGACGGGCACCGTGAAATTCGGTGACGGCTCCCTTGTGGCCATCAAAGGACAGGGCACCATCCTGTTCGCCGCAGCTGGAGAAGAACACCGTGCACTGATGCAAGTGTATTGGATTCCTCGCCTCAAGAGCAACATCATCTCCATTGGCCAGCTGGATGAGATTGGCTGCCCGACGCTCGTCAAGGACGGGTTCATGACTGTTTGTGATCACCAGGAGCGCATCCTTGCCAAGGTGTCGCGAGCGCACAACAGGCTCTACATCGTCCATCTCCAGCTCGTCAAGCCCGTGTGTCTGGCCGTGCACGCGACCGAGGACGCATGGCGTTGGCATGCGCGGTTTGGCCATCAACACTTCGACGGCCTGGCAAGATTGGCGTGACAATGCATGGTCCGCGGTCTGCCGCTGATCGAGCACACCGAGCAGGTATGCGACGCCTGTCTCGTTGGAAAGCAGCGTCTGTAACTATCTCGGTGAATTACGCTCTTAGTTAATGCCTGGATGAACGAAAGTGGTTAAAATAGTACGGTGGGGCCCAGGGCCACTCACGGTAGACCTTTCGGCCGTCCTAACCACTTTCAGACAACGGGACAAGAACGAGCGGCGTAATCGGTAGGCGAAGGGATCAACCACATACACAAGTGAGTATGTATGCAAGCCACATACAACAGTACATCATAGCCATTCCATCTAAAAGAAATAGAAATAGTGCAACGCCATACGGCAATATCCAAACATCCTAGATAGATATAATAATTTAGGATAGCTCCTCATACATCACACATCAGAGTATCAGGCGGAAGCGGAAAACAAGATCCGAGTACGGATAAGAAGCAAATTGGCAGAAGATGCCCCATAAATAAATACATCCCGCCCACAGATCACACGGATCCCCGTTCCCGGAATCTCTACACCGAATGATCGTTGCCAACATCATCTGTCTCTTCCACCCAGTATCCATCTTGCGGGTACACCTGTTCATCTGAATCAAACAATTTATCGTGTGAGACCCTAGGGGTACTCAGCAAGTCTTTATGCCACTAAAGGGGACACAACCTGGGGTGACGCAATTGCAGCAAAAGATAATACCTAACAATTCTATAGAGACTCGCTAACCTTCCGCCTAACCTATGATAGACGGAAGTCCGTGAATTAAGAACAACAGTTATAACAGTATAGTTAACAATAATAATATGATGGCATTAATCTTGTGCATTTCCAAGAAGTGGAACAAAGCCAAGCAAAGAAATTTAATGAACTAGATCCACCCTATTGCACATGAGCTAGAGAAAACCAAAGTAAAGACAAACAAGCTCATGATCTAGTAGGATGGTGGAATTATAAAGTGATGGAAGAGAAAAGTGGTGGAATGGAAATAAAAGATATGCCCCCAACCCAACTTGGGCATTTAGACAATATATCAACAACCAAATACAATATCAAGAGGCAAATACAATTTATAATGCATGTGAGAGAAGAACCAAAAGAAAAAGGGGTTTTATATGATGCTCAAATCCAAGGTGGCATGATGACATGAGCATGATATAATTATGATGCAACGATAATATATATGGGGTAGCCAATATCTTACTAGGATAAGTAGCATTACAATTGTTAGACAATTGGGATGCTACAACTCTCCCCCACTAAACAGGAATCTCGCCCGGAGATTCTAGGAAGAAGAAGACTCAAAGAGGGTAGGATACTTGGCACGGAGCTCATCTTCACGTTCCCAGGTGGCTTCATCAACGGAATGGTGCGACCACTGCACCTTGCAGAACTTGATGGACTTGTTGCGAGTCCTTCTTTCTGCGACTTCAAGAATTTTTGTGGGGTGTTCTTGATAAGACAGATCTTCTTGGAGATTGATGAGTTCATGGTCCACGGTCCTGCCGGGATCCTTGAAGCACTTCTTGAGTAGAGATATGTGAAAAACATCATGGACTTTGAGTTGTTTAGGGAGCTCAAGAGCATAAGCAACTTCTCCTCTTTTTCCACGAATTTTGAAGGGACCGATGTATCTAGGAGCCAGCTTTCGTTTGATACCAAAGCGATGCGTGCCTCTCATGGGAGTGACACGAAGATAAACGAGATCACCAGGAACATACTCCATGTCCGTGTGCTTTCTGTCATAATTGCTCTTCTGGCGACTTTGAGCAATCTTCAGATTTTCAAGAATGATGTGAACTTTCTCCTCCGCTTGAGTTACAATGTCGGGACCAAACAATATTCTTTCACCTGCGCCCGACCAACCAATCGGAGTTCTGCATTTGCGACCATAGAGAGCCTCAAATGGTGCCATCTTTAGACTTTTCTGGAAACTGTTGTTGTAAGAGAATTCCGCATAAGGAAGACATTCTTCCCACTTCATGCCGAAAGAGATAACGCAAGCACGGAGCATATCTTCTAGAATCTGATTGATCCTTTCAACTTGTCCTTGCGACTGAGGGTGGTAAGCTATGCTGAAGTTTAACTTTGTCCCCAAAGCATTTTGGAAACTTCCCCAGAACTTGGAAGTGAAGATGCTTCCACGGTCTGAACTGATCTCAAGAGGAACTCCATAAAGAGAGACAATTCTGTTGATATAGAGCTCAGCCAACTGAATTGCAGAAATCGTTTCCTTGACTGGAAAGAAGTGAGCTACTTTCGAAAGCCTGTCAATGACAACAAAGATTGCATTGTTGCCTTTCTGCGACCTTGGGAAACCAGTGATGAAGTCCATCTCTACTTTCTCCCATTTCCATTCCGGAGGCTTCAATGGCTGTAGAAGACCGGAAGGTTTCTGATGGACAGCTTTAACTCTGCAACACACATCACACTCTGAGACATACTTGGCACAATATCGTTTCAAACCAGGCCACCAATATTGTGTTTTCAAGTCCATGTACATCTTAGTGCTGCCAGGGTGGATAGAAAGAACAGAATCATGCGCCTCCTTGAGAACTTGCTCTCTTAAACCCGGGTAGTTCGGGACAAACATCCGGTGTTCAAAGAAACCTTCTCAAGTCCTAACCACTTGTCTAAGATCCCCAAGCTGAATGGAACGGACCTTTTCTTCCAAGAGAGGTGTTGCTAGAAGATTCAGAAGATAACCTTGATCCACAATTTCAAGGTTGAGCTTGCGGAATTCCTCGCACAAGAGAGGCTGTTGTTCTTCCACCATGAGAGTGTTGACATAAGCTTTTCGGCTGAGAGCATCTGCCATGACATTAGCTTTGCCCGGGGTGTAGTTGATGGTCAAATCGAAGTCATTGATTGTTTCAATCCACCTCCTCTGACGAAGGTTGAGATCAGGCTGTGCGAAGATGTACTTCAGACTCTTGTGATCAGAAAAGATCTCACAACGGTTGCCAAGCAAGTAATGCCTCCATACTTTCAAAGCAAAGACAACTGCTGCGAGTTCGAGGTCATGTGTAGGATAGTTGATCTCATGTGTCTTCAACTGACGAGATGCATAAGCAACAACTTGCTTTTCTTGCATAAGGACCGCACCCAATCCTTGCAATGAAGCATCACAGAAAATCTGGAAAGGCTTTGATGTATCTGGAGGAACCAAGACTGGTGTGGAAGTGAGCTTCTCTTTGAGTGTTTCAAAGCTTGCTTGACATGCAGGAGTCCAAAGATATTTCTTGCCTTTCTTGAGGAGATCGGTAAGAGGCTTCGCAATCTTTGAGAAGTTTTGAACGAAGCGACGACAGTAACTGGCCAAACCAAGGAAACTTCTGACTTCTTTGACATTTATGGGTGGAAGCCAGTCCATGATTGTCTTAATAGTTTCTGGGTTGACGGCAATGCCCTTGGCAGAGATGACGTGACCAAGGTAGGTGACTTGAGGCAGCCAGAATTCACACTTGGAGAACTTTGCATACAGGCGGTTCTCACGAAGCTTGTTTAGGACACACCGAAGGTGTTCTTCATGTTCTTCCTTAGACTTAGAATAGACTAGAATGTCATCCAGATAGACCACAACGAACTTATCAAGATACTCCATGAAAACCGAGTTCATAAGCCTCGAGAAGGTGGCAGGTGCATTGGTGAGACCGAAAGACATGACCGTGTACTCATACAGGCCATAGCGGGTGGTGAAAGCTGTTTTGGGAACATCTTCCTTTCGAATCTTGATTTGATGATAACCACTTCTCAAATCAAGCTTTAGAGAATACCACAGCTCCAGCTAGCTGGTCAAAGAGATCATTAATCCGCGGAAGGGGATATTTATTCCTGATTGTTTTAGCATTGAGTGCCCGATAGTCAACACAAAGTCTATCAGTCTTATCTCGCTTCTTCACAAAGATGGTTGGACTACCCCAAGAAGAAGTACTGTGCTGAATGAAACCCAACTCTCTTGTTCATCCAACTGACGCTTAAGTTCAGCCAACTCAGCAGGACCCATTTTATAAGGCCGCTTGGAAATAGGAGCGGTACCAGGTTCAAGTTCAATGACAAACTCTACCTCACGATCCGGAGGCATACCTGGCAACTCTTCAGGAAAGACATCTGGAAACTCACAAACTACAGGAACACTCTGAATACCTTCCATAGCATCATCATTCAGAGCTGCCAAAGAATAAAGCTGAATTGCAGGAGTCAGACTTGGAGAATAGACTATATGGCCTTCAGGAATTTTCAGAGAAACCGAACGTTTAGCACAATCAATCACAGCTGCATTTGCTGTCAACCAATCCATGCCCAAGATAACATCAATATCAGAATTGCCTAGAATAATTAAGGAAGCCGGAAACGAAGAAGCACCAATCTCAATTTGATTGCCATGGCTGATATGAGCAGCCCTCAGGTTTGACCCAGGAGATTGTACCACAAGACGGTGTAATAAAGGAACCATAGCCAGATCTTGCTCATGAGCAAACTTGTGAGAAACAAAAGAATGCGAAGCACCAGAATCAAACAAAACTCGTGCAGGAACTGAGTTAACAGAAAGCATACCCATCACAACTCCAGGAGCATGCTCAGCTTGAGCGGCGTTGACACAGATGATATTAAAATATCAACAAATTTCAAGGCAATTAGAAGATATTAAGCATAACACACACGAGTGAACAAGGAGTGTGGTATACAAACTAACAAAGAAAAATTTTCCGCAAATTTTGGCATTAAAATACCACTAAATGCGCAAAACCACTTAACGAATCAAGATTAGTAACTCTACTAGTTCAATATACAAAAGCAAATGACAAAAGTAGTGGTATGGTCGCGACTCCATCCCGCACTCAAATCATTACTCCGCACATGAATCAGTAAAACACATATCCCAACAGCTTCTTCTTAAGATGAACCTAAAGATTGGTAACTATGGAAAAGAACACCCCAACAAGATAACATCGGATAACAAAGAGTAAGATAGATCGCATCGGTGTACAACGAATCAGAATAGATCGCGTCGGTTTACAACGGCCTGTCGGTAGGGAATGTACCAATAGTTGATAACCAAAAGGCAGATGATGATAACATTTGGATGCAACAGATAGACAAGGAATTCACACACACACACACACAAACACCACACAACCTATGGTACTACGGAACCCAGAACACGTGAATCCTAGTTTGAATTTTAGAAGAGGATTGAAAACGTTACACTTCCTTACCAGAAAAGGGTGGGTGGGTGGGTAAGGAGAAAAATGGAAGCAGTCCTACTCTCACGTTTGTTTTTCCCTAATATACATAACTACCAAAATATTTGCTAGACTGACAACGACCATTTTGGCTGAGACCCTGAAGGGCGGGATGGCTCTGATACCAATTGTAACTATCTCGGTGAATTACGCTCTTAGTTAATGCCTCGATGAACGAAAGTGGTTAAAATAGTACGGTGGGGCCCAGGGCCACTCACGGTAGACCTTTCGGCCGTCCTAACCACTTTCAGACAACGGGACAAGAACGAGCGGCGTAATCGGCAGGCGAAGGGATCAACCACATACACAAGTGAGTATGTATGCAAGCCACATACAACAGTACATCATAGCCATTCCATCTAAAAGAAATAGAAATAGTGCAACGCCATACGGCAAGATCCAAACATCCTAGATAGATATAATAATTTAGGATAGCTCCTCATACATCACACATCAGAGTATCAGGCGGAAGCGGAAAACAAGATCCGAGTACGGATAAGAAGCAAATTGGCAGAAGATGCCCCATAAATAAATAGATCCCGCCCACAGATCACACGGATCCCCGTTCCCGGAATCTCTACACCGAATGATCGTTGCCAACATCATCTGTCGCTTCCACCCAGTATCCATCTTGCGGGTACACCTGTTCATCTGAATCAAACAATTTATCGTGTGAGACCCTAGGGGTACTCAGCAAGTCTTTATGCCACTAAAGGGGACACAACCTGGGGTGACGCAATTGCAGCAAAAGATAATACCTAACAATTCTATAGAGACTCGCTAACCTTCCGCCTAACCTATGATAGACGGAAGTCCGTGAATTAAGAACAACAGTTATAACAGTATAGTTAACAGATCCATCCTCCTCCTCGCTTACCAATGAGGAAGCGGACGAACAACCCCCATCATCCGTTGGCAGTTTTATTAACCATTCCATGAGTATTGCACTATTTACTAGTCAAGTACTTAGTCAATTTAAAGGCGGTACTTTAGTTATACTTGTCTATGATCGAGAAACTGTGCTCCAAGTCGTCCATAACCACGGACACGGCTTTCAGAAAGATTTACCCTGCAGGGGTGCACGAATAGCAACACACACTCAATCAACCTCGGAAAAACCAAATCAAAACCCAACGAGGCATTCATGACAAAGCAATCACAGGATTCAGAAATATTTCAGGGGGCCACCCCATTAAGCTACCCGCCACGAAGTTGGCCGGCTCCGAGACGGATCCAAGGTTTGTGTGGACGGCGGTAAACGACTGGGAACCCGAAAATGTGACTGGGCTTGTCGATACAGCGAAAACGTGTCACGATCCAAAACAGTACAGGTGCTCCTCGCACAATCTTAAATAAAGCAGTAACATGGCATAAGTACATAATAGTAGTAAAGCCCCAAACTAATTGTGGCCCCAAGAAATAAGTATGAATCAAGCTCTGGCTCAGGGGGGTCCATAAGGCCTCCCGGATGTGGATAGTGAGAATAGTCAAGGAACAGGAATCAAGTACTCGGGGTCCTACGGGACACGAGTGAGCATGAAAAACCAAATAGCAGATATTGCTCACCGGTGCCTCTTTCATTAGTTATCCCATTACTACTCAGGTTATGTTGTTTAGGTACCTCATTATCCATCAGACACTCACATACCCTACTCATGCTTTTCTACGACTCGCATGGCTCAAACAACTCCTGTAGTAATGGCTCATGGGACCGGAACAAGCTTAGTGTGGTTTAAAAGTAAAGGCTATGCAGTACTTGGGATTCAATTTAATGCAATCGCGACTCAATGATGCAAGAATAAGATAGAGGCAGTAGGTACTGTATGTATGCAAGCATGTGGTAGTGCTTGCCTGGCAGCTCAGTTGAAGCGAGAGATGGATCTGGGTAATACTCCTGTGATTCCTGGTAAACCTCCTGCTGGACGTCTATTCGAAGAAGAACCAAACAAACAAGGGCTAACATAAATAAAGTGCGCAAGCATATAAATTGAAATGCAACAAGCAACCAAGCATGCCATGATGAATGATGCACAATTTACATGGTATTAAAGTAGCATGGCAAAGGTGAGGTGTGAATACAAGAAATAAAGCACTTTATTATTTATTTGCCCAAGTTTCATTGTCATAAACGGTTCAGATTTTAGATGACAACATGATGCATGCTTCAATTCAGAACAAGGATTGCATAAATAGAACGGGCTCGTCGCGCTGGTCGATTTAGACATATTATTTGTCAAATTTGGAGTTATAAAACAAAAGTTATTAATTAAATAAGGAAAAGGGCATTTTTATTGTAATTTTAATCATCTCGAAAATTAAAGTGTTCAAAATATATTTTGAAGAGCATATTTGGATTCCTCACATTTTTCTGATTCCAAAACATATGTTATTTGTATTATTTGGATTTGTATTTTAAAAATTATTTGAATATGAAAAGAATTCGAATTTAAATTAATTTGAAAAAGATTTGAATAAAAACAGACTCAGGGAATTACTTTTTATACCCAGGCAAACTCAGACCCAGACACTGACGGGTGGGGACAACGCGGACTGGGCCACGCGCGCGAGAAAACGCGTTTTACACGCGGACTGGGCTAGCCGCGGACGCTGACAGGCGGGGCCAACTGGCGCAGGGCCACGGGCCAGCGTGAGGCTGTCAGGGGCTGACAGGTGGGGCGCCGGCTGGACCGCGGGTTGCGGCCGGGAAAAGCCGAGGGGGTTTGGTAAAACTGACAAGGCGGCTGACTAGTGGGGCTGAGAGGAGCGCGGGTTGCGAGAATTAAAAAGGTGGGGGGCTTTTTGCAAATCGACCACGCGCCCGTACTGTTTATCGTCTTCGCGCGTCTGACGCAAATCCGTCGCGCGGCGCGGGGCGGGAATTCGATCCCGGGCCGCGGGAGTGCGCGCGGAGGGACGGAACCGGTGCGGTGATGCTAGGGGAGCTGTTAGGAGGGGGTCCGGGTGCTAGGTAGGCTCTAAGAAGCGCGGGAACCGGCCAGGCAACGGCGAGCTCTGGCGCGCGGCGGCTGTTCGACGAAACGTTCGCCGGCGCTAGACGCCGACGGCGAGGCGGAGCATGTCAGGGAGAGAGGGAGGCTCACCGCGGGCTCACTGGTGGGCTTGGATCGGCGCGAGGAGCGGCGGAACGGCGAGGTCGCTGGCGTCCCGTCGGCTAGGGTTTCCTGCAGGGCGGCGAGGCGCGGGGATGCTGGGGAGCTTCTCGTCCACGTCCGCGTGCACGGGGCGTCGCAGGGGGCCGTGCTTGATCTTCTCCGCCACTTCACGGTCGCGCTGCACGGCTGGTTTGTCGGGGCGGGGTGGTACCTGGCGGCGACCGGCGGCGGCTGTTGGTGGGCGGAGAGGAAGAAGGGGAAGAAGGAGGGCGTCTCGGGGTGGATCTGGGCGAGGCCAGAGACGTGAGGAGGAGGGGAAAGAGAGAGGGAGAGAGAGGAGAGGCAGGTGGGCACGGCAGGTAAAAAGGAGCTCGGGCTTTGCCCTTTTTCTCCTCGAGCACGTGCTCGACCGGGCTGGGCTTGTCCTGGGGCTGGTAGGGCACGGCAGGGAGGCTGCAGGTGGGGCTGGGACGGCGCAGCTGCAGGGTGGGGCTGGCACGAGGGAGAGAGAAGAGAGGGAGGGGCTAGCTCGGGCTAGGGTTAGATATGGCTAGGGTTAGGGTTTGGCTAGGGCTAGGGTTAGGGAGAGAGTGGCCAGGTGGTGCCCAGCAGGTTAGAGAGAGGGGCTTGGCATGGATGCCAAGCTAGAGAGAGAGAGAGGGTCTAGGGTTTAGAAGAATTTAGAGAGAGAGAGTAAAAGTGGCTAGGTTAGATTTAAGTAGATATTTAGATTTGTATCTTGTGTATGGAGCTAAACCAAGAAGACACCTTGGCTTGATCTTGCATGGGCTAATGGAAGAGAAACAAGAAAGAAAGAAGAAGGAAGAGAGTAGGTGTAAAAGGCCACATATGATCATACATGTAGAAAATAAAATTAAAAGAAAAGAATGTGGACAAGAACAACCCAAGTGGAGCATGGTGAGTGCTTGACTTAACATGAGGTGGAGGTGAAAAGAATTCCAAGAAAAGAATAAGAAATGAATTAAGGAATAGGCTTCATGTGGTTCATGCATGGAGAAAATAATAATAATAAAAGAAGATGGTATGGTGTGACTAAGGAGAGGTGGAGATGGTTTTTCCTAGATAGGATCCACCAAAACCAAAGAAAGACTAATGGAGGGAAAAGGTGGTGGAGAAGCTTGCATGGCCCATGCAAAATATTAATGACATGATTTATTATGTGAAAACAATAATAATATGATGGCATTAATCTTGTGCATTTCCAAGAAGTGGAACAAAGCCAAGCAAAGAAATTTAATGAACTAGATCCACCCTATTGCACATGAGCTAGAGAAAACCAAAGTAAAGACAAACAAGCTCATGATCTAGTAGGATGGTGGAATTATAAAGTGATGGAAGAGAAAAGTGGTGGAATGGAAATAAAAGATATGCCCCCAACCCAACTTGGGCATTTAGACAATATATCAACAACCAAATACAATATCAAGAGGCAAATACAATTTATAATGCATGTGAGAGAAGAACCAAAAGAAAAAGGGGTTTTATATGATGCTCAAATGCAAGGTGGCATGATGACATGAGCATGATATAATTATGATGCAACGATAATATATATGGGGTAGCCAATATCTTACTAGGATAAGTAGCATTACAATTGTTAGACAATTGGGATGCTACAGCGTCGAGCTCCGTTCCCGCAGCAGGCAAGGTTCCGAGCCACGGAGCCGCTGGAGCTGGTCCATGGCGACATGTGTGGACCGATCTCACCGCCGACGCCTGGAGGCAAGAACTACTTCCTTCTTCTCGTGGACGACCACAACAGGCATATGTGGATCTATCTATTGCATGGGAAGGACGAGGCGGCAGAGGCAATCCGGCGTTTCCAGGCAAGGGTGGAGCACGAGACTGCGCGTAAGCTGAAGACGCTCAGGACAGACCGCGGCGGGGAGTTCAACTCCAACAACCTTGCCGCGTACCTCGCCGACCTTGGTGTGTAGCGGCACCTCACCGCTCCGTACACACCCCAGCAAAATGGTGTGGTGGAGCGGCGGAACCAAACGGTGGTTGGCACAGCGCGCTGCATGTTGAAGGCAATGGGAGTGCCGGTGCGCTTCTGGGGTGAGGCCGTGACCACGGCGGTCTTCGTTCTCAACCGCGCATACACCAGAAGTGTCCAAGGCAAGACACCGATCGAGGCCTGGAATGGGCGGAAGCCGAGCGTCGGTTTCCTCCGCATGTTCGGCTGTATGGCACACGCCAAGGACACTCGCCCACGCCTGAACAAGCTAGAAGACAGAAGCAAGGCCATGGTGTTCCTCGGGTACGAGACAGGGAGCAAGGCATATCGGCTATATGATCCCATTAGCGATCGCGTGCACGTATCGCGTGACATCGTGTTGGACGAAACACGAGCCTAGAACTGGAAGGAGGAAGAGAATATGGCAGCAGGCATGACGTTCGTCATTGATCCTCTGTCAGCCCTGTCGGGTGGATCGCTGTCAGGAGCAACGCCACAGGCGATGCCATCTTCACCGGCCACCAACACACCCACGTCGTGCTCTAGATCGTCTGGCAGGGACGGCAGCGCGAGTGCATCGATGACACCACAATCGCCGCTCACACCTGCAAGTATAGGGACAACCTCTGATGGCACTACAGCTCCAATTGCAGGTGGTGTATCACCTACATCTGTTTCTCCAGAGGCTGCCACGCCTGTACCTAGGCATGCCATCCAGACGCGCAGCAAGGACGGCATCACCATCCCCAACCGGTGGTATCTGGACTCACTGGGGAAAGAGCCAGCAACGCCACTGTCACCAGAGATCGATGACATCGAAGGTGATCCTGACTACGAGCTGCATCTGGCGTTCGGTGAAGAACCGGAATCTTTTGCAGAAGCAGAGCAGCATGAGTGTTGGCAGCAGGCCATGGCCGAGGAAATGGCCTCCATCGAGGCCAATCACACATGGCGCCTTGCAGAGCTTCCTTGCGGCCATCGACCCATAGGATTGAAGTGGGTTTACAAGGTCAAGAAAGATGCAAATGGCACAGTTGTGAAATACAAAGCGCGGCTGGTGGCAAAGGGCTATATTCAGCGACAAGGTGTTGATTACGAGCAAGTGTTCGCACCAGTAGCTAGATTGGAGTCAGTTCGGATCCTTCTCGCACTCGCAGCAGGATGGACTGTACATCACATGGACGTAAAGTCGGCCTTTCTGAATGGAGAGCTAGCAGAGGAGGTTTATGTGGCACAACAGGGTTCATCGTCGCTGGTGAGTCAAGCAAAGTGCTGAAGCTGGATAAAGCATTGTATGGGCTGAAGCAGGCACCATGTGCATCGAACACAAAGCTTGATGCTTGTCTGTCAGAGCTGAAGTTCAGTAAGTGTCCTTCAGAACATGGCATGTATGCAAGAGGGTAAGAGTCTTCACGGCTGATTGTGGGGGTGTATGTAGATGATCTGATCATTACTGGCTCAGATGAGGAGGAGATCAAGATGTTCAAGTGTGAGATGAAGTCGCTATTCGAGATGAGCGACCTTGGACATCTGAATTACTACTTGGGAATCGAGGTTCGCCAACACAGCGGTGGAATCGATCTCTGTCAGTCAAGCTATGCAGCAAAAATTCTGGACAGAGCTGGTATGACGGGCTGCAACCCGTGCCATGTCCCCATGGAACCACGGTGCAAACTAAGTAAAGTAAGCTCAGCACAGCCAGTGGACACCACAGAATTCAGTCGGCATGCTGCGTTATCTCATTCACACCAGGCCGGACCTCTCCTTCTCGGTTGGCTTTGTGTCATGTTTCATGGAGACACCAACGATGGAGCATATGACAGCAGTCAAGCATATCCTGCGCTATGTGGCAGGAACTCTGAATTGGGGAGTGCACTACTCCCGTGGCATTGGCGGCGCACCTCTAATCGGTTACAGTGAAAGTGACCTGGGTGGCGATGTCGACACACGTAAGAGCACCACCGGAGTTCTGTTCTTTCTCGGCAGTAATCCGGTGAGCTGGCAATCACAAAAGCAACGAGTAGTGGCTCTTTCATCCTGTGAGTCTGAATATGTTTCAGCAACCACCATAGCGTGTCAAGGGATCTGGCTCGCTCGTTTGCTCGGAGAAATCAAAGTTGAAGAGCAGAAGTCTGTGGTGCTGAATGTCGATAACAAATCGGCAATCTCTCTCAGCAAGAACCCCGTCTTTCACGACCGAAGCAAACACATTGAAATCAGGTATCACTTTATTCGGGAGTGTGTTGAAGCCGGGAAGATTCAGATTGAGTTCGTCAGGTCTGAAGAACAGCTAGTTGGTCTGCTTACAAAAGCACTTGGTCAAGCCAAGCTTCAGGAACAACGAGCGAAGATCGGAATGGTGGAGATCGACAAGGTGCACAAGCTTTAGGGAGTGAATGTTGAATAAATCTTGTGTTGCTAGTATTAAGTTGTTTTCTGCAAATAATCTTGTCGTGACAGAAGTCTGCGTACTCACTTTCATCGTACAAATTCAGTTAGCTGTCATGTTAGCCTATCTAGTTGATTCAGTTAGCCCAGTCGTGAGATGGCACGACAGGAAGTGGTCAGCTGGTTTTAGTTAGCTAGGAGTCTACGCTTTGCACGATCTGATCGTGGGATGGCGCGGTCGTAGTGGATCGAGCGAGCGTTTTTCTCGGGCCGTTAGAGTGGCACCGTGATCTTCTCTGTAATTGAATACTTAAGGAGATAAAGAGAGAAAAGTTGCAAGCTGTACGCAACACCAAAAACCACCCGTGTCCCTCTCGAGTGTGCTCTGAATCTTTCTTACAGTTTGTGTGAGTTTGCAGATTCAGTGCTGTCAGTATCTTCTTCATCGAGCTGTCATCCATGGAGCTATGTGAAAACGTGTAATCAAGATGCATGATTGGTGCAGGGGTCATTTTTACCCCGTGAATTTCCCTAATTTATAGAAACCCTCCTGCTAGTAAAACTTGTGCTAGTTTTACTGATCTAAATTATTTTCTTAGGGAAATTTACCCCAGTCACATTATGTTTGGTGGGATTTGCACTGGTAGGAAATAGGCATTTGGTTTGGAGCTGCCTTTGCCTCTAATCCCAGTTGTGTTTGTGACCAGGACTAGTATGAGCACTAGTTTGGGTTCGTCCCGGTCCCAATGGCTAGGAGGCCGTAGGTGACTATTCCCGGTTCAATGGGGAGCTGTAGTCCCGGTTGGTAATACCAACCGGTACTAAAGGTGTGGCCCCTAACCGCTAGGAGCTAGGAGACCTATAGTCCCGGATGGTATTACAAACCGGGACTACAGATCATGGCCATTTTGCTCCAAGCTAGCTCAAGTTTATCCGCATTTTTTGTCCAAGATTTGGTGGCACCCATCAATCCAAGGTTCTAAAAGGTTAGAAACTTCATTCTTTCATCTCTCATTGTTATGCAAAAAGTTACTAAAAGTTGAGATGTGTAATTTTAGAGTTTTGAAGCTCAGATTTGAATGAGGTTTTCACTGCTAGAATGAGTTTGGATTGCTCTCACTCTGTGCCTTTTTTAAAAGAGCATATATTAATATCATGAGATACCAATTACACCCAGACTTTGCAACACCACAATATCCTATTGGCATTACGGATGCACACAACTAACAAAAGAAAAAATAATTACAAAAAGGAAAAGTCCCGCTATAGTGATTAGTTCCTTGAAACAGCGGACAAAACACCACAAAAACAGCACCAAAAATCCAACAACTCCAAAAGCGATGCCTCCAAGAAGAGAACAGTGCTCAAGCGCAGTCATTGCCTGATCAAAGACCATAGGTTTTTACATGAGAGAAAGTATGCACACACAAAACAATGCCTTCAACAAGGTTATTGCCAGGCACCTTGCAGGTTTAGACAATAAATTCCTCCTGTGATGTCGCCCCGCTTGCCAATTCCGCTACTCTAAATTACAAAACACCAAGCCAGCAACCATACATTCCTAGGACTCAAACTTTTATTGCCAGCCTTCGGTTTTCCGGCTTCCGTGCCTTTCTCCACGTCTGACTTCACTGTGAAACCAATTCATGTCCCATAATGGCAACATATTGCAGAACTTCACAACGTCACCTCTAAAACCAAACGGTCAGCAAAAAATATGGTTGCACGTAATCGAAACGCGGTCCGCACCGGCGTACTTCAGCCATGTCATTCATTTAGAATTCACCGATAGAGTTTTCCGGAACTCGGTAGTCCATCCAAGATCAATGAGGACTGGTGACAGGTAATCCGTCATCATGGCTAGAGGGAAATCTAAGTACGACCACCTTTATTAAAGCTAATCCAGCATAGCAGCCCCCACACCGCCGGTATGCTCCCGGCAATTGGAATTTGTGTCGCCTAGACCCGCATCAATCAGCGTCGCGCCGTGCCGGTGGTCGGAGCCAAACATATCGGCTATGGTGGCACCCCATCGACACGCAGCTTATGCCCACAACCGAACAGATTAGCCATGACGCCGCTGCTTGGCCACGGCATTGTCAGCCGCGGCATGCGGATGATCCGCTTCAACTGCGTCTACAAGCACATGCTAGTCCATGGGCGATCTCACTTTGTCCTTCGTGGCTTCATGAACTTACCAGCTCCAGCCGGAGATGGTATGAAGTAGCAGCCACATGCGTGCATCATGGTAGTCAGGACAATCTGATCACAGATCCACGCTTTGGCATACATGTAAGTCTGTGGGCGGTCAGATCTGAAACCCTCTTATTGGCCTGCATGTACTTGACCAGCTCCACCGAAGATGGCATGGGAGCAGCCTGATACGTGCAGCAACCAGATACGCATATGTAGGTGATATATGATTGGGTTTAGCTGTCCCTTCGGCGTGCATTGTGATTTAGATCACGGTCGCTGTGGCGTGAACCATAGATCGGGACAGAAGAGGACCGCCAGGGTAGAAAAGGAACAGGCAGGGGTTTTTCGCTGCCGCCGTCCGCCGTCAGAGGGCTTCCTCCGGCAGCGGCGGGGCGATGGGGCGCCTCAGAGGGGTTGTTTGGCTGCGGCAGCGGGGCCTCCGGAGTCAGCCCACGAGGAGGCGACCCGGGAGGCAGGTTAAAAAGTACAACTTCACTTTAGCGAGCTCAGTTTCTCTCGGTGCCTGTCGGGGTTTTTCCCTCTGGCTCGATTAGCAATGACACAATCCCCTTCCTTCATGATTAGCAGGAATCTACAACGGATGTACTACCTGTATCCCTTTTTGGTGCCAGAAGCCTAACATGGAGTGCAGGTAAATGTGTCTCTTTTATGCTGAGGTTTCAGTTGAACAGAGGATGCTACGAGGTGAGGCTGAATCACAACAAGTCAGTACTGAATCAACAAAAAACATAGTGATAAAGAATCTGTTGGTTCATCCTGACCGGGTATTCTCTTGTATTGTTGGATATCCAAATGACAAGTTGTTTCAAGAGTCGAGTCATGTTTTATTTGTGGCCAAGAAAGGTACCTGTAAGTTGTAACTCGGTCGGATGATGTGCTTCAGGCGCTAGTACGTAGTCTCTTTACTTTATCACAAGCTGTCGGTTCAACTTCGCTGACTGGACTAGTATCCAGATTCCGTTTTTATCTGGGATCCGTGTTCGAAAGCAAGCTACACATCTTTTCTGTTACAAATCAATTTTCACAGATTAATTTGTGACATCTGCATGATAGTATATATACATATCTGTAACAATGGGCTGCTTGATGGCACGCCCTCATCCCCCTCTTCCTGTATTTATATACAAAGGACTTGGACTCCAAGTCAAGATTACATGAAGTGTTACACAAGAAATTATCCTAACTAAATATTGTTACATGTGGAGGAGGATCTCTCTGTAACACGCCCCCGCAGTATGAACTCGGTGCTTCATATCGATGTGAAGACTGGACCGAAACTCGTGGAACGATGCAGATGGCAATCCTTTTATGAAGATATCAACAAACTGAGAACTGGAGGGAACATGTAGAACCCGTAGAGCACCGAGAGCCACTTTCTCACGCACAAAGCAAATGTCAAGTTCAATATGCTTAGTACAACGATGATGCTGAACTGGGTTGACAGAGAGGTAAACTGCGCTCATGTTGTCATAATAAACAATGGTGGCACTGTCAATGTGACAAGTAGCTCCTGGAGAAGATTGCCAAGCCAGCATGTCTCAGCGACAGCCATGGATACAACGCGGTATTCTGCCTCTGCACTGGAACGTGACACAGTGGGCTGCCGGCGAGATGACCAAGAGACCAAGTTGTCATCCAAGAACACACAGTACCCTGACATAGACCGACGAGTATTTGGGCATCCTGCCCAATCAGCATCCGAGTAGGCAATGAGAGAGTGAGAGTTAGTGTAATGAAGAGTGAAACCATGATCAAGAGTCCCCTTGAGATAGCGGAGGATTCTTTTGACAATGAGACGGTGGGGCTCGCGGGGATCGTGCATGTGGAGCCAGACTTGTTGAACAACGTAGGAAATGCCGGGTCATGTGAGAGTAATATATTGGAGAGATCCGGCTAGGCTGCGGTAAAGAAAGGGGTCTGCTAGAGAGGGTCCGGTGGAGGCAGGAAGTTTGGCTTTGATATCGACAGGTGTGGAGGAAGGATGTCAGTCACTCATGCTTGCACGGTTAAGAACCTCAAGGATATATTGTCGTTGAGAAAGATGAATACTATGTGGAAGGTAAAGGAGATACCAAGAAAATGATAAAGAGGGCCAAGATTCCTTCATGGCAAATTCACGGCTGAAAGTGTGAATGATGGATTGCAGAAGAGTTGGGATGGAGGCTGTAAGAACAATGTCATCGACATAAATAAGTAGATATGCAACATCGCAGCCACAGTGGAGAATGAATAGAGAGGTGTCGAAGCCACGGTGGAGAGTGAAGAGAGAGGCTCTAAGAACAATGTCATTAACATAAATAAGTAGGTGTGCTTTCCGTCTTTTTTACTTGATGAAGTTAATTATTATTTTTGTCCAGATTGCAGTGAGTTATTTGTCTTAAATATGAGTATCGTGCCGCTGATCTTTCCTGCCTGATTGTGGCCGGACTGTTTGGCTGCTCATCGCACCGCCGTCTAGCCTGCACACCACCGCCAACCCTACTGGCACGCAGCTACGAGGCATTACCGATGATCATGCCGGACAGCGCTGCCTCACAATGCCTTGTGGCCGGCCAGCACCACCTTGCCGTCCCTTGCGCCCACCGGCCACGACCGCCACCGCACGGAAGAGTTGCCGCTGATGAGTCGGCATACCTAAATACTCGTATAGATACATATGCTACGTATTTGTATAATTTAGTTTGGCCATAGCCGTCATTGTGTTTGAGTTGGCTTGAGTTTGGGTTGAGTTTGGTGAGGGGGTTGTACTGTAGCAAACGGCTCTCTGAAGATAACCTCTGATTCCAATTCACCAACAATTTCTTTGTTTATGGTAGAAACTATCTCACCACTTCCACATAAGCGTGTTTTTCCTTAAAATCAAACACGGCAATGCACCAATGCCAAACGCCAATAAGATGGCCAATCAAAATCGCTAGTAATTTTTCATAGTGAGAACATCAAAGATGTGAAACTTTGTTTCAAGAATTTGTATGGATTCTAATTAATTATGGTTGATAGGACACTTGCATCAATAAATATCTATGATACGAAAATTCGAAAGAAAATGAAATTTAAAAGTAGGTGTTGAGAAGCTAAGAAAGATGTATTGAATGTGATCAACTATTTGTTACTGCAGAAGAAAATCCATCCCCTACCCTGAGCACCAAGCATTCTCTAGTCTCACATCCTAGGAGGCTAGGACTCCTACTTTCATATCGTCCAGTTTGCCTGGCGTTTTCTGGTAGTACCAATTTTGTCCACGATCAACATTACATAAATTCTTTCTCAAGTTCTGCTGCTTGCTAGCGTTGCTAATTGCAACATGGTCACGAGGCTTTGGGCATTTCCTGAGAGCATGACTATACGAACCTAATTTGCAACAGCGAGAATCATCGTTAACCTTCTTCCTGCAAGCGAAAGAAGACAAGTCATGTTGTGAATCGATCATAAAGGTATAAGTCTATGCAGAAGACATTGACTATTAGAAAGATCATCTGAAGAAAAGAAACGCCAAATTTGAGTAAACCACGAAAAAGATGATCACAGGTCAAGAAATTGCAAACAAAGTTCTATGCCGTGAGAAGAACGAAATATATATGTTTTTTTAGACATCACAGGTGGTATAAGAAACTATTGCTAGGGCCACAAAAAGGCAGGGTTTACCAGAAGAGTAGATCTGAACTTGAAGTCATTTCTCAGACAGTGGATGCTACCTACTTTACATTCGAGGAAAAAATACTATATCAATGAACGTGAACCAATTCCCGTGATCTACTCATAGTTCAGTATATAATGATATCAGGACAATGCCAATGAGAAAGTTTTGCGAGCTACACAAACTAATTTTTTTTACATAATAGACATAGATTATTTTTCAATGAGCATAGGCCTGTTGCAATAAAATCAAACACAGCAAAGTACCACGGGAGGGGGCTTACACTTCGGATCCAAGTTTTTCATATGCGATTGGTACTGCAAAAAGAGAGGCAATCGACAAGAGTATGCGGCTGCGTCACCGAGTGGCGGTCGAGAATGTTGCAGGAAGCAGGCGTGATGCTTCTGTCTGCAAGATGGTAGCTCTCCGTATTACACCTCTCCTCGACGTCGAAACTCAGGTAGATGGTGTCAGCCTTAATGGATCCGGAGGGGAAAACCTGGATCGGCACCGAGAGAGAACACCGCATGCCGAGGAACAAGGCGCGTCCTCCACCGCCAAAACTGTTGACACGGCATAGAGTCCCAGTGTAAATATCCACCCGATACACATCATAGTTCATCTTGGCCATACTGTAACTTTCCTGAAGTAGCGGGGAGAACCGACGGTGCAGCAACATTAACCTTCCAGCGTTGTCCACTAGGTGCAGACTGTCTATGTTGGAAACCCGCATAGGCAGCTTGGCAGCCATCTCCAAGCGTGGTGGTTGATCCTCAAGCACCATGACACCGTCTGCGGTGGCGCAGTAGAATCGTCCTGCAAACACCAAGGATGTCGTTCCCGTTGGATTGGTGTACTTTAGCAGCGTCCAACGACGAACATCGCCTGGCTTTGCGATGCCTATCATGTGGAGCCTGCTGAAAGAGAGCACCACCGTGGAATCGTCGTTGAGGACGCCAGAGCCCCATGCCGGAAAATAGTGGTTGAAAGCAGCGGTGTGAAGGAAGTGGTCTTGCACCTCCTGGGGCAGCAGAGTGGTGAGGTCCGGGAGCTGCGTGAGTTGGTGGGTGAGCGGGTTGAGCAGGCGAAGGTGGGTGCGGTCGCTGTGGAGCAGGACGAGGAGTCCCCCCGAGGTGAGAGCGAGCACGTGGTGGTCAGCGAGCTCCGGGAGGTAAATCTTGATGCACTCGCCGGTGGACAAGTTCAGGAAGCGGCGCTGGTTGGGATCCGCCAGTGATTCCCGGAGCAGGATCCACCGGCGGGGATGGAACCGGCGGTCCAGGCCGCCCTGAGCGCGGGGGTCCGCACAACAATTCCGCCACGGGCCGCACACGGCGCGGAAGCGGAGGTAATCGGCGACGTCGTAGGCGAGGAGGCGGTCGGCGATTAGCCCGGCCGGTCCGTCCGCGAGATTTTCCCAGCGGCGGCTCCTGCTTAGGGAAGGACAGGAGGACGCGGGAGCCATGAAGCGGCAGCGGACGGGTCGCTCGTCTGGGAGAGCACGCCGCGCCAAGAAGGCAAGAAGGGTTCCTCGTGGTATGGGACTGCGCCGACGGGCGACGGCGGTGGATTGGTGTTTTGGTGGAAGAAGAGTTCAAGGAGACGGCGTGATGTTGGGCTCCAGGTGTATATAGAACTTGGTTTTCATCGGGCCTGTCTTTGTTGCTGTAGTAGAGCCCACAGCTCCATCGATGTGTTGAAACCACATTATTTTTTGTTTTACCCATATATGTTATCCTTGTTTTTACAGCATATATATATTGAAACGGACACACGAAAGGCAAATGTACTTGTGTTTCTCGTCATGTATTTTTTATTCAAACGCCAAAGCAAATAAAAACAATTCATTGGATCCAACAAATGAAATCAGTAAATAATAATGTGTTCCACTAACTTTTATTGAGAGGATGACTCGGTCTAATGCTCGCGCCTTGTCCCGGCGCATCCACGACCCTCGCCTCATCTTCATCACCAGCGAGCGGATCACGTTTCTCCTATCTTGCCTCTGACAAGAGAGACTCCGAGAAAGACGATCCCAACTCCATCACCGTCAAGCTTGGCCATGGAGGTGCTCGACGGATTGGTTGATGCTGACGACTGGGCGTCGATCAACCCGGGACCCAAGAAGACAGAGGAGGAGATAGTTCAAGACTTCTGGTATGATGTAGGCTATCCTACGATAGCATCTCGTTCCTAGGAGAAGAGGACACTAGAGACGACGATGCCATATATGGTTTCGTCTTTGTACTCTAGGTCAATGACGCTGGAACGATAGGAGGGCAGCGCTACGGAGATGACTCGTTCATCGTCTCCAGTGCTGACATCGGCGGTACCGCATCATAGCTCCTCATCATCACCTACTACTGGTCTTCGGTTGGCCCATGCTCCACGAGTGGGAAGTTGGTGAGGCCCCCTGCCACATCGACGTGTGACCCTGCCGATCTTCGGTCAGTTCCTTCAGTAGGCCAAGCTGTCCTGATCATCATAGTCGAGATCATCTTCGCCGGCGTATGGTGCGATCTCTGGAGGTTCAAACTGATGGCACAGTTTCAGGAGTAGTGGCCCACACCCATGCTGATGAAGAGGATTTTCTTGATCATGACAGCTAGGGCCATCTACGTCGCCGGATGAAGTGATTGTGGGACTATGCATCCTGCCCTAAGGCTGCATCGGTGGAGCGGCCGTGATGGTTCTACAACACGAGATCATCTCCCGCGACGCCTCGTCATTGTCACAACACACTTTGCCCTCGTCATCATCGTTGTCGTCTTCGGCACCGCTGCCATTCTCCTCCTCGACATCACATCGGTCCGATGTTGCCACCCTTCTAGTCGCCGTAGCCTCCACAGCGTCATCCCGTCCCACCTGGGTATCGCACTTCTATTAGGCCTCCTCCGGTGTGAGTTGCAGTGCATCACCCTTGGCGCTAAAGGTACACATTAACATGTGTGAGTGTAAATACGGAATCCGCTTAGGCTCAACAGATGCCTAGTGCTTCCTTAAAAATACATTGAGGATTAACTTGTCTATGTGATGGTCACTCCTTTAATTTAGATCAAGACTATGTACTCATCATTTAAAGCAAAAAATCCATAATTTTATAATCTTGGAAAAACTCACACACATACATGTCGAAATGCTTTATATACTTGCATAATTTGGTAGACTAACATGGACTCTTTTATTAAGTCACTACATCTTGATTTTTAGGAAAATTGCAAGCTAGCTAAATATATTTATGATGAAAATATGCGCGTACCTGTTATACAACTGTGTGTACATAAGTGAATGTTTTTAGATTACTCTAAAACATTAAGTAACATATTTTGGTTATATGAAAATAAACAATATAGAAGATCTTGAGGCCCATGCAGCGCCTCCCCTCATCCTCGAGGCCCACGCAGCACCGCTGTGCTGACCGCCGTCCCACAACGACAGACCGCAAGGTCGACAGCCAGTGCTGGTCGCCATCTCCGCCATCACCGGAGCCAGAGATGGAGCTCTCTCCTCGTCCTATCATGTTCCCACGCTGCTCCGCCATGGCCATGGCATAGCCCTATGGTGACCAACGAGCTGCTGCCAGGGAGGTCTCCACACGACGAAGCCGCCATGGGAGTCCGGTGGAGCTGAGAGCAGTAAGGGGAGGTGCTACCATGGGAGGTCGGCGCGGGGGCGACATGCCCTGCGGAGGTGCTCGCCTCTATCGTCGCACGCCCCAACTGATTTGCAGGTTGTCGAGTCCGGCGATGCTACATATGAAGAGTGGCGGTGCTACCATAGGTCTATGGCGATGCTATCGTAGGTCGATGGCGGTGCTACCATCGGCCGGTTGCATTGCTACGGGTGCGAAGGACGGGGGCGACTGTGCTGCCATGGGTGCTACTTGTATTTCTTTTTTGCTACTCTCGTGTATATGTTTTGCTACATACACATATCTTGTTTGCTACATTTTTGTTAAGTGCCGCGAAAAAATGTCAACAATGCTACAATGGCATAATCCTTTTGCTACAACTGTTTTGTTGTTCTGCTACAATAGTAAAAAGTGTTTGCTACGAGGTTTCCGGCGAGGTCTCCAACGAATTCGGTTTGCTACGGTGGAAAATCGTTTTTACAAACACTCCGATGATGTCTCTGGCGATGTCATTTTTTTACTACAGATGTTGAACTTTTTTGCTACATATGTTTTCTAGTTTTGCTATAATAGCGCAAAGTTTCTACTACAATGTCCCCGGCAAAAGTCTCCAGCGAAGCCAGTTTTGCTACAATAGAACAAAGTTTTTGCTACAAAATGTTCGGCGAGACTCCGGCGAGGTCTTCAGCGAGATCTGTCTTTTTATTTTGCTTGTGAGCGAACCATTTTTTACTACATGTAGTAAAAGCGGGAGAATTTGTAACAAAAGCGGGTCGCTCGTAGCAAAAGCAGGATTTATGCAATATTTAGGTACACGTGGCGGTACGGGACCAGGGGATTTTGGGGAATTATCCCGGGGACACGTGGTACTCTCCTTTTTTTATTTGATTTTTCTTTTGTAAGTGCATGATTATAAGCTGATTACTACCGGGATATGCTTGAGACGGTATTTGATGAACAGCGACCTTAACGGAATCGGAAAGAAAACATGAAATCAGGACGAGAACCGATCGGAATCGGAGGCCTAGTCCGGGAAGAATTGATACCCAAGCCTATGTATGTATGCAATCGGCCTACCCTCCCTGCAGCGTGCACAAAATTCGAACCTCCGCTTTTGGATCGTTCCCTTGCAGTCTTGCGAGCAGAGGAGCCATGGCTGCGGAAAAGAAGATGGTGATTTTGAGGAGCGAGGACGGCGTGGAGTTCATCGTCTCGGAGGAGGAGGCGATTAGATGCGGCAGGACCGTCTATGTCATGATCAAGTACGACTCCGAGAACCGCATCATCCCCTCCGGCGACAGGGGCGGAGGCGAAATCAGCTGCTGCCTCGTCCGCCTCTCCGTCCAAGGCCACATTCTCTCCAAGGTCATCGACTACTCCAAAATGCACGCTTCCGGATCGCACGACTTGAGGGACTGGGACGCAAGGTTTATCGCTGGTTTCGACCACCAGACCATCTTCGACATCATCCTTGTGAGTACACAAACTTACTTTGGGACCTAGAACTTTTGGATATTCTAATGTGGACTACATATAGACTGGAATAGATGAACATGCAGAGAAAGCTACTCTGGCTTGTATTCATCTATTTCAGTCCTGTATGTATTATTTATCTTTTTTAAATGCATCTAATCATAATTAGCACTTGTTTGCGCCACATTTCTTTAACCTTTGCCTTTCTACCTACAGGCTTCGGAGTATCTTCAATTTAGAGGACTGATTGACCTAGCCTGCCAGACTATTGCCAGTAAGATAAAGGATAAATCACCACGTGAAATTTGTAGAATCTTTAACATCAAGAGTGTCTTCCCACCGGAATTAGATGAAGAAACGCTGGCAAAGCGATTGCAAGATTCCAGTATCGACGTGGAGGTGCCAGCTAGTGAGACACAAGAGCTTGAATTGGACGAAAAAGCTTTGCAGGCTCTTGACATAGTTCGCTGCCAGGAGTTTACGGGATACGACCCTAAAGTCAACGCTTACGTACGTACCCGTTTCGACATGTACAACCTTGCCTTCTTTGACCTTGACAAAGAGTGTGAGTATCGTTTCATTTGTTAATCTTGTTTAGTTATCCATTTGATGTTTTGGTTTTAATTTGCCCTCCACATATCCGCAGCTGATTTTTGTCGTGGTCCGCCGCTCTGCACGATACCTTCACCAAAAAGTGATTCAATCGTGGAATCAGGTGTAAATGTCATATCCTTGAAGGTGCGGGAATCGGATGTTGGCTTCCCGATCAAAGTTTTTGGTACCGTTGTTGCAAGGGACCATGTCGATTATAGATGTGTTTATCTCTTTAAGCGTGAAAAGGATGATCCCCAACTCATCACCTTGACGGTATGTATTGTTGCCCTCCAACCTTCATTAGATTATATCGTGGTATTCCAAACCAAATGTAATAGAAATTCGTATTTTCTTTTTCAGAATGATATGTTACCTTTGATGGATCCATGTCGAGGGCTTGTTCCCGCGGATAGAATCTATTTCGAGATCAATTTAAAGATAGTCCATGATGGTGGTGAGGTTGAAGATTTCAGCAAAGGCGTAATCGTTTTCAATAGGGTCCGGCTCCCTGGTGGTAAGCAGACCATGGATGTGGGTCTAAATAGCTACCTGAGTAGGGTGGAAGTGAGATGTGCGTATGTTGTACGCCCCGTTGAAGTTACCATTGCAGTCAATATCTTGAAGGGGCCATGTAGTATCTCAAGAGTTGTGGCCTTTCCTACCAGAAGTATTGCCGGAAGTTCTGAGCATCACATGGTTCTTTACTACGATGAAGCAGCAGCAGCAGATCTCGAGTCAGGAGGAGGAATTGTGGACGGTGGATTTGTTCCCTTAACTCGTCGTGTTGTAGCTATCCCACTTGGTCGACAATTGGCGCTCCATATTACCTGGCGTGGCATTGGTAATGCATTGGATAGGAATTTGGTGCTCAATGCAGGACGATCTGACGGGTCGGTCTATTGTAAAGTGGGCTCCGTCCATATGGAAGTGAAAGTTATTTGGACTGCTGTTCCGAGACGCCAGAGACAAGATATGATCAAGGAAGTGGGAGACGAGAGCCTCTTGATGTGACATGCCATGTTCTCGTATCTTTATCTCTAGCAGACGGCTGTAAATTAGTGATACAATGTAATGTTTTATTTCTACTACTCTGTCGCTCAAAGAGCATATCGATCGTCCAAGTGCATATGTTTTAATGGCAATCGACACCTCGTGTTTTTTCAAATGTGTTGCTGATAGATCATTTCAAAAGTTTATTAAATTTGCCAACTTGGTTTTGGTTCCTTGCCCTCAACAAGTCATAATCAATCAGTAGACTTTCGAAGAAAAAAAAACAGTACAAAAGTACGACAACGTGCCTCAAAAAGAATAAAAAGAAGAAACTGCCAAACTCGGATTCAATTTTCTTTTAACATCCGTTTTTCCATAGATCAAAAAGGCACTTCCCCATTCCATTCCATTCAAAATGAAATGATCGGTTTCCAATACTGTCAGCATTCATGAACCTAAAGCTAAAGCAACAGTTGGAAAGCTACTAGGGAAGTATATCATTACATTTGAACAGAGCATTTCCTCACACATGCATGTTAGTTGACGCATTCATGCCATAGTTTGCGCGGCGATCCAAAATAATAAGCTCGTATTATTTAGCGTATGGTTTTCTTTGCTTATAATATTACTCCTCCTCCAACCAGTATAGCTAATATGTTTGGTTAAATGGGGTTGATAATAAGAATAAAACTCATATACGCATTGGCATTTACCAGCTCTATGTTGGTCGATTTGGATGTGCAGAAATAACTTGTCTTTAAAACAAAAGTCCACAAATTTTTTGCAGGTTATTCGTCTGGATACGCATTGGATTCAACTTTAGGCTTATCTTCTCCTGGAGGATTAGCGGGAGTTGATGGTTTCTGGCTGCCACCAACTGCTTACGGTTGCGCAGGACTGTTATTTCCAGGCTATTGGGTGGCAGCACACTAGTAGATTACATAATGGATAGTTTCTGGTTGTTGTTCAGTTTTCGATGGTTGATACATGTCTCAACCCTCTATGATCCATGATTGTAATAACTTGAGCAATATGAACTAAGTAATAAAGAAGGATGTGTACATCTATTGATGTGGAGGCCGGGGCTTCGCTCCCCATTTCAAAAAAAAGTGCAGAGTTTGCCCGTCTTAGGACTACAATAATTAATATTACAATTACCAGACTCATTAGCTCATGACCAGTTCATGTTTGGGGGTTGATCCAAAATAATTATCACTTTGCAAAGTTGCAAGAAGATCCACACACCCTTCTTCGCCTCTCTGTCCAAGGTGACACTCTCTCCAAGGTCATCGACTACTCCAAGATGCATGCCTGCGGATCCCATGACTTGAGGGATTGGGACACAAGGTTCATCGGTGGCCACAAGACCCTCTGCGACGTCATCCTTGTGAGTACACAAAATAGTATATTCCCTCCATTTTAAATTACCCCATCCGTCAAAAAATAAGTGACAAAGCTTTGTCTAGATATACATGCCGTCACTTATTTTGGAACGGTGGGAATATAAGTTTTGGATATTTAATATGGACTACATGTAGACTGAAATAGATGAACATACACGCTAGAAACGTGTCGATATACAGGCAGAAAAAGTTATTTTGGCTTGTATTCATCTATTTCAGTTCGTATGTATTATTTATCTTTTTTTAAATGCCTCTAATCACAATTAGGACTTGTTTTAGCTATGCTATGAATACGTTGTACTCCAATGTATTTAAATGTTCTGTTGAATAGTAGTGGTGTAGACCACGGGTCGATCACACCAACGAGCACAGCTCTTTGGAAACCACGTGCAAAGTGCTTCCTCCGATGACATGGCATGCTTTTCATTCATGGCTGACAGCGTGGCACCGTTTGATCGCTGGCCTCGTCACCGTGATGCTGACGGGGATGGAGACAGGATCATGGATTGCTCCGCGCTGTGCCTGTCACGGCCCTGGTCACCATCACCTTCCCCGTTGTTTTCATGGAGGCCGAGTTCCTTGTTGTTGCCGTTGCCGTTGTTGGTGACGTCATCGTCTTCCTGGATGTGGAGGTCGAGTTTCTTCATGATGTCGTCTCCACCATCGTCGTCTCCTCCGTGGAGGTCGAGGTAGTTTGCCCGGGCCTCGAGCGACATGAGAAGGCAGACGAACCACATGAGCGTGGCGTCGAGGGCCAGCAGCGCGCCGCCACCAAACATCCCGTCCGTCTTGGACGCCGACGGGCAACTCACGGTGCCGTCGTCCCCCACCACAGGCATGTACCGGAGGTTGCCGTGCGCCATGATAGTCGCCCAGAACAGCGTCGCCAGGGCCGCTACCGACACCAGCCTGCATAATCGATCAACAATTAAAGCATGCATGATCGATGGACACAACTAGCGGATGGTTAAGAGAGTATAGGTACTCGGCGATGACGAAGAAGACGGCGAGGCTGATCTTTTGGAACAGAGCTCGTCGAGGAACTGTTGGCTTGGTCGTCTTGTAGGGGTACAAGATGGCCAGGTGGCCGGCGATAATGGTGAGTAGCAGCGACAGCACCGACAGGCTCCCCATGGCGACGCTGAGACGAGGGAGCTCGCACATGAGCATCGAACCATCATCACCTCCAGTGATGATTCTTTTTCCAAAAAGAGGCTGCAAAGAAACAGTAAAGCGATATATCATACATGAATTTCAGTCATTAAGGCTGGTCCTAGTGGGAGTATCATAGCTAGTACAGTATCATGCATGACATGTTGGCAAAAATCTAAGGTGGCACAACGATTAATGAAGAAAAAGATGGTTAGAGTATCATAGGTAAATACCGTATTATAGCATGTAAAACTAAAAAATTCTCATAAAATTAAATCTTCTACACAATTTTGCATTGAAATTCTACAGATCATTAAATATAGTATTGTATGATACTCCCATATGAGTACTAGTACGATACTCCCATATGAGTACTACCATATGATACCATACACTATGAAAATAGTATCATACACTAGTATCATATGCATGATGCTAGTAGTATGATACTACCACTGTGATCAGCCTAGCTAGTGATCGAATTCGAGATAGATCAACGTGCGTACCTTTCTATCCTCGGCAACGATGCCGAATACGACGGCCTTCGCACCGAAGAAGAAGAGAACGAGGGCACGCTTCAACCAACCTGGAGAAGAACGCATGATTCGTGACACTTGCAGCTGCTTCGGGTTCCTACTTTTCCTAGCTCTCAGCACAGCTAGGAGGTCATTCCTTTGCTATAAAGTAAATTGTAGAGTTGCTTAACTCTTTAATTTGGACTCATTCGGTGCTTAGTTAGGATTCCTATGCTGCTTGCCGTGTTAGGGCCATTGCTTTACTCGCCTACCATCTGTGTGGGAATCTCCAAAATATTGTACACTTGCTATCTGGTTTTTTATATTTTTTTGTTATTGTTTATGCGAGTATAGAACATGGATTTATAGAAACTTTTGGAATACTGTCTTGTTCTCGGTTGGTTTTTCCCCACCGTCTCTAGCGAACCGGAGCTAATACTCAGATCCTGCATCTTATTTTGGAGGCCGTCTCGAACAGTCTTGGTAAATGCAACCTTCGGTCTGTTTTGCTACTGAAACCAACCGAGGGAAAGCCGACCGGACGTCAAATCCAAAGTCAATTTCATATTTTAGACTGACCGCGGGATTGAATTATGTTCTTTATTACTACTCAAGATTACTTGATAACAACACATCACATATGAACGTCATTGTACCTCATATCACAAGTTCATATTACAGCGTGACATTTATAAGGCCAGTTTCTCTAGCCAAGACCAATTAGCAAAGTTGTAAAAGATCAAATTGTTGATAACATGCTTTATGTTGCGTGGAGGTCATGGTACGTAAGGAATGAAATTACTCGTGATAAGCCTATGTCATCTGTGGAGGACTCTAGGCGTTTCTTGCTAAGCTATCGGAAAACTCTTCAGGAGGTTCAGGAGGTCCCGATTGATCTTATTCTGAAAGGCAAGCAGCCTATGGTACTTGCTGGTGTTCAACAGGGAGTGAAGCAAAAAATTAAATCACCTGATAAACCCTAGGCTTCTCCGCCGCAAGGATGGGTGAAACTCACTGTCGACGGCTCGTTTAAGAATGGCCTGGCGGGAGCTGGTATGGTATTACGTGACACCGCTGATGAAATCATCTTTTCGGCATGCCGATTTATGGAGTCTTGCAAGGAGGAGTTCGAAGCGGAGCTACGCGCTTGCCTTGAGGGCCTAGAGCTTTCTATTCGCCATAGTCTCCTGCCGATCATCATCGACACTGACTGTTCACTCCTAATCTCGGCAGTTATGGAGGACTCACAAGACTGTTCATAGTTTACTCATTTAATTATGCAGGTTAAGAGTTTAGCCAATAATGGTAGATTATGTAATTTTGTAAAAGTGGATCTAGGGCAGGTTAGGGTTAGCCACTGCCTTGCCAATTGGGCAAGGGCAGAACATCGTACGTTGGTCTGGTTTGGGTCGGCTCCGGAGGTTGCTCTCCGGGAGCGTGAACTAGAACAGCTTGTAATACCCTCTGTTTAATATGATCTGGTTTTACCCGCAAAAAAAACATTACATCCTACTCTAGTTCTAATCAAGGGTGGTACAGGTCTAGCTGAGCGGAACGGGTCAAGCGGTACACGGCACCTGCCGAACCTTCTATCCAGATTGTGGGCACTCATGTACCCTTTGTGCTACTCCGGGTGCTCATATGCTTAGATGCCTTCCTTCGCCATGCAAAGGAGGTCTCCTTCTTTCCAGATCATCAACACTCCCCTACCCCTAGTGTGACCCGGGTGCTCATCTGTTTAGCTGGCCACATTATGCTTGACCTCGTTATTTCATACGCCCCAGTTTGAGGATGTCTTTTCATCTGTCCATTTCATAATGGAATTTTCACTCGTAAGACAAATTCATCTAAACAATTTCCATCAGTAACGTATGGATCATTTAATCCTTCTTCTTTTCCCCTGTAATCACTATGTAACTTTAACCATTTTCTATGGATTTCCCTCTTCTATTTTAATGCATGCAACACTCTTGTATGGTTCGAAAGAAAAATAATGTAAGTCTACGAACTAACAAACTATGCGATATTTATCTACAGATTGTTACCGAATTTACCCAAACAATCTTATATTTACCAATTGGAAGCACCTTTCGAGTTCCTATGTTTATCCTCGGAGAGAATCATTGCTTCATTTTGATCTTTGTCAGTCTATCCAAGGCCTTTCAATGATGTATTCGGCAAATAACCATGTGCCTTCATTCCATCAGTCCTAACCTCGAGCATGCATGCTTCTCTCTCTGTTGATCCCCTTCACATTGTCGACTTACATAGGGTTTCCAATGTCATTGTGCAATGTATATCCCTTTTGTGCTTCACCTCATGGTCCCAATCGAAAAGTTTTGCCCGCATCCTATATTTATATCATTGTCTAACACATGTTGTGACTGCTTCTATGTGTATGTTGCATCCGTTCTTGGCGGTACCACGTCACTCTTCTAGCGTGTCTACTCGAGGTTTATTCCAGAGGAGGATTTATTTCAGCTTGAGCTACTTCCAATTCCCAATAAATAGATGACTTGCATTTGTCTAGATTCACATGTATCTAGATGCGGTAGATACCTGCGAATCTAGACAAATGCAAGTCATCTATTTCTGGATGGAGGAAGTACATTGCACCAAGTGAACTTGAAGGCCTCAGATTCCAAAACCTCTAGAGCTTGCACGATGAAGGACAAGTAGGTACTTCATACCAATAAATGGTAGTAGGAGTCCTCTATGGTTTTCTCCATAGTAGGTGTAAGCATAATCCTAAAGCCAGCCCGATGGGCTATATTATAGCCAAATTTTATTTGAACCATTTGTAGTGACGTTTATACCATTGCGCCAAATCATGTTAGACTGTCATGCAAGGCCGAACCTTCTAGAGGTTAACACATATATTTAATATTACATTGGCATACAACTATATGTGCTATAATTAAGAACCTCTAAGGTTGATAGGATCCTATTAAAATTATTGCATTTTAATCCTTAAAAAGTTATGTAATGAACCCATTGAGTCAAATGATTGTAGTTGTCAATTTTTGATAATTACTGAACATAAGCAAATATCTCGATTATGGCCTTTAAGAATTATTTATTCATGCCCAACTCTTTAATTTAAATTAACATATAAATACACATGTATGAAAGGGGAAATAAAATCAATGAATAAATTGTGTAAGAAATAATATTTAGCTTTTTTATTTGCCATAGCATTCCAGAAAGAACATGAAAGCATTGTGTAACATCGAAATTGTGGTGATAAATAATTGTGGTTATGAGCCTTTTAGTTAAATTGACTTACGCACGATATGTATTTCCGAGTGCATAGAAAATCTGTAGTATGAAAAATATTTATTTGTAATACGCCTTTTTATGTGCCCTCTCCTTGGTTCACCCGATATTCGACCACACACGTTAGTGTGTTCTATTGCACAAAATGGACCTAGGGTAATGTTTTCATGTACCAATCTTGATGTCAGTCGACTATGTCGTGCAGTTCAAGCACAACCGCATTTCGATATTGAGTTGTGATGCATACACGTTGAAGGCAATGACAAGTGGAGTGAAGAGGATTATGTTTTTCAATTTTATGTTCACATGGAGTAAGTAAGAGTTAAAACCACCAATTTATATAGTGAGTATTCCATATTTTATTGAAGAGATTTTTCCTTTTGAGCAATGTCTAGCACATTTGGCCCAACCCTATTACAAAATCGGTCCCAAGGTGAGCCTTGCACACAAACTACCTAGCCATCCCAATCCTATTTTTTACATGTCATCTTAAGTGGAAGGGTGTCGCCACAGAGTATGGCACAATCCTAGACACTTCACTCGCAATCCCTTAATCCTTCTTCTCCAATCAGACAGACACCAAACTAGCCAATCTCAATAGAGTTGTATAGAAGTTGACGTCGACTTGTGTGGTGTCAAACTATGCCGATATCCCGTGAATATTAAAATTGTTTTATCTGGGACATTGTGTGAAAAGTCACCCAAAGAGGCTATTTTTCTAGAAAAAATATGACTATTCTCGATGACACAATCCTAGATCTAGTATTCCATTAATAAACATGCATGATGGTTACTAAATGATAAGACAATTATTGGTACACCTACCTAGTACGTCGTAAACAAAACCACATCCCTCAAGTTGTTGTAGGGAAATTTCTTAAGACCTTCAGTAAAAGTATAATTTATCAGCAAAAGTTGTCACCCTACGATACGCCACTAATTAATAGCTTTTGTCAAAACTCTATTTTAAGTGAGGTTTACTCTTATCGAACTCTTTCCATAATCGATGGATTTCAAGAAGATGTGTTCATGAGTTAGTTAGTGTCAAAACAACAAGGCTGAAGCTCTAGTTGCATCCTCGAAATAACAATGTGTGTCTTGTTAATGTGAATTGTTCCGTGAGTGTTGTCGTGATGCATCTATGTTGAAATTTTAAAGGCTGTAAAAAATAAAAATAAAATTAGGAGGCTCTATAGAGAAATACTACTACTACTAAAGCTACAACATGTAAAAGCCCATCTCCGACATAGCCATATGTGAATGGAGAGAGCCTTACTAGTGCTAAAAGCCCACACCAGCAGGCCCACGAAGCGCAGATCCACTCGCGACACCGTACCGCAAAGAACAACACGACTTCCCCTAGCTGCTCGCCGTCGCCGTCTTTCGCTCTCACCCCTGCGCGCACCGCCGTCGCCGCTGCCTTCCCGTCGACGGGGATTGCTACGAGATCCGTGCATCGGCCATATCGTATCTTCAGCCATGGCTCTACGAGCGGCCGCCTCAAGGCTGGCCTCCTCCAGCCTCCGCCGCCGCCACCTCCTCCCGGCGGCGCTCCTCTCGCCCGCCACCACCAGCGCCACGGCGTTCCTCCACTCCCACGCCACCAGCTTCGGTACGCCACTCCTCCTCCTCTTCCTCCCTCTCTCTTGTCACCCGCAGCTCGTCCACATCCCGCACACGCGCTGCCTGACAAGGATGGATTCGATCTTTGCTGCTATTTCGTTTCCTCGTCAGGATACAAGCAGGTGCGCGAGGACGAGAAGAGCAAGCTGGTGGGCAACGTCTTCAGCAGCGTCGCATCCAGCTACGACGTCATGAACGACCTCATGAGCGTTGGGCTGCACAGGCTGTGGAAGGACAGGTTGCTCAAGCTTACCCGCTGCCTCCCGTTGCTCGATCCATTCCAATTTGGGGGTTCATCCTTACCGGATTCTTGTTTACTCCTTGTTTTTCAGGCTGATTTCGAAGTTGAACCCGTTTCCTGGGATGAAGCATCTCGATGTGGCTGGTGGGACAGGTACACAATTTAAGGAGTGTCTCCATCTTCTGTAGCTTCCTTTGGAATATAAGATGATATTTATCGGATAAATTAGGATAACATGGATGGCAAACAGATATGAGGGAATCAGCTGTCTTGTTTTGGACTTTTGGTGACTCAAGACAGGTCATATTATACTCTGTTGCACTTTCTAGGTTGAGCTGTCCTAAGTTATCTTCCATAACTTTCATACCGACTACTCATTGCCCATGTCCTTTCTTTCACGTGCATAGAGTTACGAATTTCCTGTTGCTAATGCTACCTCTGTGTTAATATGTGATATGACTTTGTCTTTGTAGCTCCTCCTTTATTTTCTGCCATCATTTATGTACTAGCGTTGATCGTTAACAAATAATGCTTAAGTTCCTGTTCTAAAACTCTTCCTCCATGTGCAAATGCAAGATTCAGTGTCCATATTTCCTCTGCAAAATTGCAACTAGCTGAACACGTGTATCTACGAAGCGATGCATCAACCCAGTACCTTTTCTTTGTTCTAAAAAATGTGATGTTTATTGCACACCTTGTTCTAGATTGATTGTACAGTCTACACCACGGATTAAGTGTCGCTCGACAAGTCGCGACTTGTCACACGACAAGTCTATGTGTCGCAAATCGACTTACGACACGCTGAAGCGACACGACAACTTGAACTTATCGATTGACAAGTTGACTTGTCGGCGGCAAACCGCGACTTGTCTATGTCAACTAGTTGAGCGACAAGTTGAGGCTGGGATTTTTTTTTGAGGATGGGATATAATGTTGCCCGTGGAACCCTATGCCCCCAGAAATAGATCGTGAGCTCCCTCCCCGAGCCGCCTCTCCTCTGGCGCCCCTCCCCAGGCGATTTCTCTCAGGCTGTCGGCGGCTTGCTAGCATTGTCGCCGCCACCTCTCCCCTGCTCTCCCACTCCCTAACTGTGTCGTGAGCACCTCCCAAGGCTGCACCACCACCAGTCCAATCGTCGGCAGCAGCAGGAGGTAACTGTTCTCCCTATTGAGGGCTGAAATCTGATGGAAGGAGGCCTAGAAATCTGATGAAAGGAGGCCTAAAAATCTGATTGTCAATGATCCAGAATTGAAGGTTGAACTGGAGAAGAAATGAATGACAGTGACATGGAGAGCGATGATGATGGCAATGATGATACACAGGACAAAGATCAAGACTTTGAAGTAGACTAGTTACTTAGTATTTTTTTAGTAGCTACAGCTCGACACCCCATCGACAAGTCTAGCACTTGTCGAGACTTGTCACGACAAGTCAATGTGTCGCCACCCAGCGACAAGTTGCGACACGTCGACACTTAATTCTTGGTCTACACCTTGTCTGTCTCTTTGTACTACAACCTCTGCTCCCTAAATATATGACGTTCTAGGAGTTCAAATTGAACTTCCAAAATGTCTTATATTCAGGAACTCAAACTCCCAGAACATCTTATATTTACATAACATAGGTGGCAGCAAACAAAAATAAGGGAATCAGCTGTCTTGTTTTCTTGACTCAAGACAAATGATAGGCCTCTAACTTAGTGCGTAGCGCAAGTTTCTCGTTGTAGCTCCTCCTTTATTCTCTGCCATCTTCTGTACTTACTGATCGTTAGCAAGAGTAATAGATAAATTTCTGTTCTAAAACTCTTCCTTCATGTGCAAAGCCAAGATTCAGTGCCCATACTTCATCTGAAAATTGCAAATAGAGCCCCACATCTATCTATGAAGTGATCTATCAACTAAGGACTTCTTATTTGTTCTAAAATTTGCATGATGTTTATTGTACGCTTTGTGCTAGGTTCAGTGTACAATGTACCCCTTGTCACTCTGTTGATACTGTATTGTTTATGGATGACTTTCTTTTCAAAGATTGTGCTGCAAAAAAGTCTCTTCACCTATATATTGTCAGTTATCTTAAACAATCGTTATGAAATTTGAAGTAATGTACCTGCCATTTCTTCTATGCCAACTCCAGGGGATGTTGCATTTCGGGTAGTAGAAAGAATCAAGAGCGTGAGTCACAGAGCTACGCAGGGTACTCTTACTGACTTGGAAGAAGACACTCACATTTATGTTTGCGACATTAACCCAAATATGCTAGACGTTGGAAAGAAGCGTGCTGCCGAAAAAGGTCGTGATTCATGGAACTTGTTTTATCATGCCACCTTAGTTTAAGATGTTGTATTCTGTTCTCCAACAGTTTTTTTTTTTTTGGCTTTAGGCTACAATGAAGAGCATTGCCTCAGTTGGGTACAGGGAGATGCAGAAGCTCTGAGTTTTGAGGATGGGTCTATGGATGGCTATACTATTGCATTCGGGATCAGAAATGTGACACACATTGAGAAAGCTCTATCAGAAGCTTACAGGTGGGTCACCTAAATTCCTTAACTAATTAACAGTATCTTACTGCGATAAGAGTCAATCTCGTTTTTCATCTTGTGAAATTTCAACTATGCTGCAAATTAATTGCCTTCATATGTCTTTTCATATCTGACTACGTTATGCTCTTCACATCTAATTAGCTTCACACATGCTATGTGTTTCAGAGTTCTAAAAAAAGGAGGAAGGTTCCTATGCTTGGAGTTGAGTCATGTGGATGTTCCAATTTTTAAAGACATGTAAGTTTTCTTTAGTCAAGTCCGTTGTCATTGTACGATAATTTTGTATGAGAAAACTGTCTTCAACATTATATTAAAAAATAAACAGGAAAATGCGAGAGCTACAGTTAGTTATCAACAACTGCACTTCATTTTAAATAAGCACTGCAACAAGATACTATCTGTTAGCAACCTACGTGGCTATGTGCTGCATCACCGAAGGTTGCCCTAAAAAAGCTCATATTTCTTTGTCTTATCTATTCGACAACTGGGGAAATGTTCATTTTCTGTTTATTGCTTCAATGATCCTGGTGTTGTCTCACCCTTCGATACTCCTGCTAGTGCTTTGTGGAAAGTAATGTGAATGTGTGTTGTACTGTTTCCAGCTATTACTCTGCACTTCTGGAAGTTCACTATCCCTTTTCTCATTTAAATGGTAGTGCTACAATTAATTTCATCAACTGCACTGTTCATTTTCAGCATTTGCACCAAGCACTGCAACATAGTTACCACCTGTTAGCAACCTATGTGGATATGTGTTAAACATTGCTGAAGATTGCCCTGAAAAAACTCATGTTTCTTGTTGTTTTATACTGCCTCTGTTCCATAATTCCTGTCAGGAATTATGGAACGGAGGGAGTATGTGATACATGTGACGAGATGTTCCTTGTCTATTTATTGCTTGAATGATGTTTGTGTTATTTCACCCTTCCAAAATATCCTACTAGTGCTTTGTTGAAAGTAATGTGAATGATGTGTTCTACTGTTTCCACTTATCGCTCTCTGAACTTTTGGAAGTTTACTATCCCTCTTTTTCCTCCAGTTACGACGTCTATTCATTTTCTGTGATTCCGGCTGTGGGAGAGCTAGTCGCTGGTGATAGGAAGTCATACCAATACTTGGTTGAGAGCATTCGTCGGTTTCCAAAACAGGTGAAGATCGGTATATTTAAGCATTTATGTCATCTAAGTCAGTTCGAACCTGACGAGTCATTCCTGGGCTGCTTTTTTTTATATGCTTGAATGTAGTTCGTATAATTGTTGGGTTTTTAGTGCTTTCTACCTTGAGTCAAACCTGTAGAATATCTAGGCAAAATACTAACTAGAATCGCTCCGTCCCAATAATATATAATCTTCTAAAGTGGTATGGAGTATGGATATTGTCTGTTGTCGCAGCAGAAGATATATGCAAGATTATAAGACTTTTCAGCAACATATATTTTTTATGTTTTGCACTTCTGCTAATCGACCTACTTCAACTTTCCAGGAAAAGTTTGCTCAGATGATCCAGGAAGCTGGATTTGAGATGGTCGAATATGAAAATCTGGTGGGCGGTGTAGTCGCCATTCACTCTGGATTGAAACTTTAGTATAGGTGAAATAATAACAACACAAAGGAGAGGCGATTCACTGACGTTGGATTTGGGGCTAACAGTTGACCATTTTCCTTGTTGAAAATCTTGTGGCACTTTTTTTTTTGCAGTTCGAAATAATGGCAGATGTTCTGCATAATGTTGTTATTAGTTTTTGTCACATTTGGTCTATATATAGAAAACTTGTACTGAACAAGCAACCCCTGTTTCTAGAGTTTCTGTTATACCTCTGTACCTGGACCTGCTACCAAGTAAATTTTGGCATCTGGAATTCAAGATAACACAACACGGAAAGTGTTGATCTCAGATGTTACATTACATTAATTGCCCTAGAAACAAAATGCCTTGGATGTTACATTACATTAATAATTGCCCTAGAAACAAAATGGCTTGGTTTAGTCATACACAGCTTGGAGCATTTAAAAAAACAACTATCTGCTAGTAAATGATTTCTGCTCTTGTGCCGTTGATGTGCTCTGCTACATGTGACAAAACCAAAGTGTCACAAAGTTGAGCGAAACAACATAAACAACTCCTAGCATACTACGACAGGAAATATATACTCCCTCCGTCTCAATTTGTATGAACGTAGACGTGTTTAGTGTCTAGATACAGGTTAATTTGGACAAATTTAAGTCACTTATTTCTCAGAGAGAGTATTAAAAAAAAAAATACTCCCTCGGTCTCAAAATAGATGTTTGGATATATCTAATACTAAATGATGTCTAGACATCTAAATTTAGACAAACTTTCAAGATCTATTTTGAGACGGAGGAGGGAGTAATACAATAAAAAAAACCAGGTCAAATCATAGTTATTACATCTATAATAACCAATGGTAGATTACCACGGTGAACCAACCCAACATCAGTTCATGAACGGCATCATCGTCGACTATCTGAAGATGAAAAACGGATGTGATTTGTCTAGATTTGCATGTAGAAAGATGTGTCAGATTTGTCTAGATTTGCATGTATCTAGACACGACATACAAATCTTGAAAACAAATTTGTGACATAAGTACTTTTTAGAAGGGAAGAATACAATATACAAATACACTCGTCTCAGATTAGTTGTCGGGTAGGATTCAACAAGGAGGCAAAGATTGCGGTATGCAATCGGAAAAGCGACCCTCAGAAAGAGCACCGGAAAGGAAACACCGGATACTCCAATCCAAGCAACTGCCCCACCTAATCGAGCGAGCAGAGGAGCCATGGCGGCGGCGGCGGCGGCGGCGGCGGAGGGATTTGAGGACGGCAAAGATACGGAGAAGACGATGGTCCTATTGCAGAGCGAGGACGGCGTGGAGTTTGTGGTGTCTGAACTGGAGGCTAGCCAGTCCAAGGAAATCGACCGAACGATCTGGCGACAGCGGCGAAACCACATCGGCCCAGTCAACGAGACCCCCATCTGCATCTCCGTCCAAGGGAAAACTCTCTCCAAGGTTGTACAGTACTGTAAGAAGCACGCCTGCAGCGACATTGACGACCCCGACTGGGACGCCAAGTTCACGGAGGATGTCGACCACGCCACCCTCTGCGATCTCGTCTGGGTCAGATTTTTTACTACATCATTTACCTGAAAATAGAACGATTATAAGAAGTTATATACTTATGTGGTACATAAAGAGTTCACATATTCTTGGAAAAGAACTACATGAGCGGTTTTGTGTTCACCAGGAACATAATAGTGTTTTTACGCTCCTATCACTTCTCCATTCACAATCAACACTTGGGCTGCACCTTATTTTGTTCATTTTTCTAAGCAATGCATTACAATTTCTATAGGCTTCAAGATACCTTCGAGTCCAAGGACTCCTTGACCTTGCCTGCCGCACTCTGGCCAATAAGATCAAGGGGAAGTCTGCCCCATGAGATTTGTAATATCCTAAACATCGAGAATGTCTTCACTCCAGAAATAGAGGAAGAGCAGTCAAGCCGGTGTTGCACTAGCCAGGTATGTCCTGTTATAGTTTCATTCTTCTGATGAGTGCGATAGTACCAATTTATGAAGATGAAATATCTTATGTTTTGTTTCATGGACAGTAACAATAAAAAAAAGTACTGCTGTTATTTACTCTTATTCGTTGGTGATGTGGATGGATTGACAACCAGATCTTACCATATGTACTCGTTGGCTTGGATGAGCAGGTTACGACGGCATTGGAAATCATTTCCAATGGGAAACCATGTGTGAAGAACCAAGAGCTTCCAGTGTTGCAGAAGGCGTTATGGGCTCTTGACATAGTTCGATGCCAAGAGTTCACCCAATACGACCCCAAGCGCAAGGGTTTTGTGTGTAATCCATTCAACAACCACAACATAGCCTTCTTTGACCATGATAAAGAGAGTGAGTAGTTTGATGATTTTTTGATCCATTTGTCTTCTGCTAGGTCTTTATTGGATGCAAATCACTAAACATGTTGGTAATTATTTTTTTATCATGGGCATTGTCCACAGCTAGCTTTTACCGGGGGCCGCCACTTCCCAAGATACCAATGTGTGAGTCAAATGTGTTGTCATGTGTCAATGTCGTCTCGTTGAAGGTACGTGAATCGGATGTTGGCTTTCCGATCAACGTATTTGGTACCGTTGTTGCAAGGGATCGAGTCGACTATAGATGTGTTTATCTGTTTAGGCGTGAAAGTGATGATTCCCAATTCATCAGCTCTCGGGTATGTGTTCTTATTCCTTATCCTGCTAAGCTTTGCTATTCCCTCAACTTGGAAATGTAAGGCATGTATTCTTTGTGTAACATAATTTAAAATGTATTACTCCCTCCAACTCAAATTAGTTGACTTAGATTTGTTTAGATTTGTGTAGATTCGTTATTTAGTCAAAATATAGTTTGTTCTACTGAATGTTATTATCAACTACACGGTTCATCAGACATTTTTATACTATTTAGTATTTCCACATTTATACTGGATGGAAATTGCATAATTTATATTTGTAATTTGTTCATCTGAACAGGCAAATGTTCCATAGGTTGTTCACTAGAGCAGCGTCAGAAGTTATTTTGATCTTTGCAATCATCCTTTTATCTGACTGTTCATGTGTGTGCTTGAGAGATGTATTCTGACATGATTTTTTGTACCTTTTTGCAGGATGATATGTTATCTTTGATGGATCCATGTCGAGCTCTTGTTCCGGATGATAAAGTTTATTTTGAGATCAATTTAAAAATCAGGTGTGATGGAGGTGCAACTAAAGATTTGAGCAAAGGTGTAGTAAATTTCGATTGGGTCCGTCTCCCTACAGGTAAAGAGACTAGGACTCTGGGTCTTGAGAGTATGCTGAGCAGTGTGGAACTGTCATGTGCGCATGTTTACCATCCCGTGGAAGCTACCATTGTAATTAATATTTTGAAGGGGCCATGTAGTCTGTCAAGAGTAGCTGCTTCTACTCATGTAATTAATATTATTCTATACGACGACGATAATAGTAGTCATCGGACAGTATTAGGCGATGGCGTCGCTGTTCCGTTAACTCGCCGCGTGGTGGCTGTCCCGCTGAAACAGAAGCTGGCGCTGTTTCTTGTTGGTGGTGACGTTCTCGAACACCTTGCCCTCACTCTAGGGCATTCCGATGAAGTGCTTGTTCACTCAGATGGGAAGTGCTGAAGTAGAGGTGAGAGTTGGTTGGACGGCTGTCCCGATAAGGAAGAGACCCGATATGTTTACAGATGTTGGAAATGAGCTTCTATTGCTGTGAAGAAGATGAAAAAAAAAGGCCTTCTACTAGTAGTTTAAAATGCTCAGTTTTCTTCTGTCATGCGGCCAATGCAATAGATAAGTATGCATTTTCCAGACCCCACTTCACTCGCTGCTGTTAAGATGTCCAGGATTATAAGGCATTTCTGCTGATCAAACTACTTCAACTTTCCAGGAAAAGTTTACTCAGATGATCCAGTAAGCCGGATTTGAGAGCGTCGAATATGAAAATCCGGTGGGCGGTGTGGTTCCCAATCCACTCTGGACTGCAACTTTCGTATGTAGGTCAAATAACAGCACATGTAGCTCTTATTCTGTTTTTATGTAAGCTCAAAATAAGGGCAGATGTTCAGCATAGTGTTGTTCTTAGTTTCTGTCACATTTGATCTGTACATAAAGATCTGTACACACACGCCCTGTTCCTATCAAGTACATTTAATTGGCATCTGGAGCAAATGTATGATGGATGAAATTTCAACTAGATCTCTTCTTGCAGATGAATGAATATGAAAAAGGAAAAAATTATGGCATTCCATTGATCGCAGAGGTTACACTGGCCTAGAAACAAAATGGCTTGGTTGTTCAATCATACACAGCTTTGTTGAACATTATAAAAAGATAACAGAAGAATCTCATCAGCTACTTAATTAATCAAGCTAAATATAGTTCCTGATAGATGAAAATGAAAAGGGGAAAATGATTTGTCTTTTCATTGAGATTAGATTAGAAGTTACATTGCCCTAGAAAACAAAAAATGGCTTGGTTCAATCATACATACATAGCTTTGAGCATTCAACAACAACAACAACAAAAAGGTCTCATCTGCTAGTTAATTAATTAAGCTAAATATATAGTTCCTGCTCATCTGTGCTGTGGTGTGCTCTGCTACTACCTCGGCAACCTGGCAAGAAACCTCATGTCTACCTGCTGCTTGTGAAGCATGGTCGGCGTCACGCGCTGAAACAGCGTCTGCTTCTTGGGCTTGGTCGGGAACAGGAAGCTCTGCAGCGGCACCTTGGCGGCCTGCACCTGTGCCAGCACCACCGCCGACGACGCCCCCTCCTCCGTGGGCTCTCCCTCCGCCGCCGACGAGGAGAAGTTGATGCCCTCGCTGAGCTTCTTCTCGATCTCTGACTGGAGCGTCTTGACGTGGTCCAGCCCACTCTGCAGCTCGTCGGAGACGCGGTTGTTCTCCTGCTGCATGTTGAGCACCTCCCCCTGGAACTTGCCGGCGCTGTAGGAGGTGAAGCGTGGCGCGCCCTCCTCGGCCTCCTCCGCCTCGTCCGCATCCATATCCAGTGTCGTGCTGATCTCCTCCTGGATGTCACACAGCGACGTGAACCTGCACTGCAGCTCGCCCCGCAGCATCGCATTCTGCTCCGACCACACCTGCAGCTCTGTCTTGAGCGCCCGGAGCTTCTTCTGGCCGTCCCCGCCGTCCGCTCTCGCCTGCTGCAGGTCCTCATACCTGCTCTGGAACTCCTGCACCCGCTGCAGCGACGAGCTGAACTTCATCCACAACTCGAGGTTCTCCTCCAGCAGCGTGTCAATGTCTCGTCGGAACTTCTCCTCCAGCGGCGATGGCTTCTCCACCTCGGCGATCGAAGGAAGCCTCATGTCTTCCGATCCAATATCACTAGCGCCATCACTGGATTTCTCGCCATCGCTGTTGCCTTCTTGGACACTTGAGCCCATCCTGATGAGCCTGGAGATGGAAGAAAGGCTCTGCCTCCTCTGATGGCCATAGCTGGGGGGCGTCCTCCTGTGACCTCTGCTGCCCCTCTCTACTGTGCAGTTCCTCTCCTTCTCTCCAATGAGCTCCCGCAGCGACCTGATCTCGTTGAGGCACTCCTGGTTCTTCTTCTCCACGTCCAACAGCTTCCTCTTGGTGTCCTTGTAGTCCTCGAGGAGCGAGGTGTACTCGGATAGCAGGACCTTCTCCTTGTCGTCCAGACCATCCATCAGCCGCTCCTGCAGCTTCCTCATGTCACCAATAACTGAACCTTCCTGCTTCATCTTCTCTTCTTGTTCCTCAGATTCTCCGGGGGTGGAGATATGGCGAAGCCGTGCTAATGCACAAGGCCGCAAGGTCTTGTCATTCCCATTGTCTGAACTTTTAGCGCCATCCACAGAGGAGGGCTTCGGTGAAGTTTTAGGCACATCAACCTCTGTTTTAGGCTCTGTTTTAGGCACATCAACCTCTGTTTTAGGCACATCAACCTCTGGTTTAGGCTCTGTTTTAGGCACATCAACCTCTGGTTTAGGCTCTGTTTTAGGCACATCAACCTCTGTTTTAGGCTCTGTTTTAGGCACATCAACCTCTGTTTTAGGCTCTGTTTTAGGCACATCAACCTCTGTTTTAGGCTCTGTTTTAGGCACATCAACGGGTGCAGCAGCTGGTACAGCAGCATCACCAGATGCTGCTGGTGGCTGCTCAGTGATGGTGCCCTGTTGGGGTTCAGGAGCCTGCGGCGGCGGCGCGCCTGAATTATCAGCCATTTCTTCTTCTTGTTCCTTGATGATGTCATCACCACGGGAGCTCTTGCTCGATGGCTCCAAAGGCAGAGCCTCCTCATCGGTTGCCACCACCGCAGTGTGTGCAGCAGCAGAACCAGCCTGGTGCTCACAAACTGGCGCCTGTAACATATCTGCGAAATCACTGAATCTGCTTATTGCTTCGGTGAAGTTTGAACGTATCGTGTTCTCGTCTTTGTGGAAGGAGCCTTCAAGCGCGTGCACTCTGATCAGCTCCTCTTCTACCTGCTTCAGCTTCTCTTCCAATTTGGTCGAGCCTTTCTCTTCCTCCAGGGTCTTCACGCAATTCTCCAGCTCATCGTTTTCACGGCACATTCTTTCAACCTGCGAGGTCTGCGATGATACCATCAGCTCCAAATCGACAACTGTATTGACAAGGTCGTCAATCTGCTCGGTGATATCTTCCATGGAGATGTTGCAGTCGCTCTCAAAGTGTTCTTTGATCTTGTCCACTATCGTCTGCATCTCCAGCTCACCCAGCTTGACATGGTACACATCCCCCATCTCCGTAATGTGATTCTTTCTTATGTTTTTCTCAGCCAAATCTGGTAGAGATTTGCCATTTTCATCCAGTATAGGCTTGAGCTTCTCTCTCAGCACCTTGACCCGTTCCGACTCGTCTAATGCCTGGCTGGCAGCCGTCTTCCGCAGTTCTTGCAGTCTGACAATGGTGTCCTCACAGGATTTGAGGGCGGTCGCTGTCATCAAGGCTCTGGCCTCATCGTCCTCGATCACTACGTTCTCCTCGAACTTATCTTGGAACTGGCAAGCTTTCTCCTGCATCTCATTGATTTCCTTCTCGAGATCCCAGTACTTGGCAATGCCACTCTCATACGAGTTCTTGATGAACTCCTTCTCGGTCTGCATCACGAGTATAGCCTTCTGCAGCCTGCTGATCTCCTCTCGCGCATTCTCCTTGCTGATTGGAGCTGGGCCGTCCTTCTCCCCCTTTGCACCCGGCCCTCCTCCTCCTTTCTTCTTCTTCAACAGCCCGTCCACGGTCGACTTGTGGATCTTGCGCGGGTCAACCGGGGTAAATGCCTTTGGGACATTGTCGTCCTCCTCTTGTAACATTGCATACTGAACCTGGTCAGGGAAAGCTGTCGCGATGGTGTGATTCGCTTTGTGCAGCTCCCCTGACATGATGTCATACCGGTCGGCAAGACCCCTGTATGCCCGGTAAACTTCTTCTACCTGAGTGATCACCTCAGGCCGCCGCTTGTAGTACATCTCTGCTCTCTTTGAAAAGGAATCGGCCTCTTCTCCAAGGAGTAAGAGCATGCACTTGACCCTGTGCTCCATATCTGGAAAACAAATGAAAAAATTCTTATCATATCAATCAGAAGTATGAAGAGATATATCGTTTTACAGCGATTTTTATATAGAATTTGGTCAGTTTTAGAACCTAGCAAGGTGCTCCAATCCTCTGAATAAGTGCTGATAAATTATGGATGTTGGCCTAGCAGTTTTACATTATCCTGTTGTAAAACAATTGCTGAAAACAAGAAATGAAATATACAGAGCTGAAAAATAGTTTCAAGTTTTTATAAATGTTGATCCAATTAAATCACAGCAATCTTTCCCATGATGTGCAGGATTTTATATCAGAACGGACCAAGCATTATTGTAGTATTACTTCGATCGATCAGATTTGCTCAGAGCTAAAACTGATCCAGTACCATTTCCATAGGCAACAAAGGATGAAATCATCAGATCAGGGATGCAGCAGGCTTAGACTGGTTCCAGCGATGCAGACTTAACCCAGAATAGCAGTCAAGCACATAACATATGCATGTTAATTTCGAGGTGTGATCAATTCATTGGTCACAAAATATTTTGCCTTTTTATTTCGTCTTGAAATGTGGCTCATTTCATGAGTCCTGATTGAAAGCTAGCATCACCAGAATCCGGAAATTCCAATTTGAGAGACTACTTGTGGAAATATATGCAGATAATGTGTAATTGGAACAGCAGATAGACATTACCTTGGAGGTGGTTGTCGAGCCATTTGGACTGCTTGGTGCGGATGTGGCTCGCCCACCACCATGAGTACGCATTGCTCGCCGCCCGCTGCAGCATCCTGCCTTCTCTGTCTCTTCCTCCTCCAGAATCCGATCCAATAATCTGTTGGCATTAATCTTTTCTGCTATACATGATCAATGATACCACGAGAACAGAGACAAGTGGGCGATGAGAAGACAAGAAAGGAGGAGGGAGGAGATGCCATTGAGAGGCTGATAGCCAAGTCCATTCGTTGCAAATATATCAATGGCTAAATATAGCAAAGATGGTGAGAGGTTAAAGAAAGCCATGCAGAAGGATCAAGTGCAGTGGAAGTGATGGACCAAAAACCATGTACGCATGCGCCATTGCATGCTGTTCCAGGAGCCATCTGATCTTCTGTAATCAAATGTTCGTATGGGGCGATTTGGAATACATAAATTTCATTGAAATATATTAAACTTCCAAAATTTCTGTGAAATTCCTAGATTCCGAACATGCCTAATATTTCTGCAAGCACGCCTACATACACCTCAATTTCTCTAGCATCTCTATATCAACAAAAGCGCTCAGAGATGCAAGTGGCCACCAAACACCCTGCATCCGAGTAGGGCCTGTGTTGCTACACACCCTTTCATGCTCATGACACGATCACACTTCCACAATATTTTGCAGCCCATGCATGAGCACTTTGCAAAACCTGTAGCTCACCGGTAATTATATCTTTAGCCATCTCTTTTCTTGATGGATGCATGCTCCTAGATGCAGCGTCATCAACAATTTCAAGCTGCTGCAAATAAAATAAATGAGAAAACTAAGTGGGGAATAATCAACAGGCATACACATGAATATCAGAATTCTTAGTTGTCAGTGTCCATACCTCGATAGCTGTAGAATGACCCTGAATCATGTTGTCAAGGTGCAAAAGCAACATGCGGTGAGCATGGACTTCTCTCTCCGGATGCTTCAAAGGACGCCTTGCAAGCCGACTGTCATTTTCAGCAGCCTCCAAGGCCATCTCTTCCAGTTCTAAAGAGGTTACCAATATGTCACTGAAACATTGATCGAAAACCATAAATATTTAACCAAAATGTAAATTATCAAAATGATGTAACTAAATCGAAATAAAGAAATATATGATAATAGCACAGCACCTTCAGTTGAGGTGGCACAGAAAACCCGGACAAATGCGCGCAAGATCTGGGGAATCCCGATCCCTTTGTCTCCAGAGTATTTGACTTCCCTGTTTCCATTCTTCGATTCAGCAACACAAAGAAGAGACCATGTTCGCATCATACAAAAGCTATCACAGAACTCGCCATTGCATAAATTTGACTGAAGCTATTTCAAATATCCGTTGGCTTCCAGGAAGAATAAATAAATATATTTTGAGAAATAATTCCTATGCAGATTTTCAGGGAAAGTACGAAAGTTGGTATTTCAAAGTTAATTTAAGCATAGCCAGGCACTATTTGCAATGCTATTCCAGGATGTACTCATGACTTCGACTCAAGAATGAGGCCCTCCAGTGTGTTAGTAAGGTGGACAGTTAGCACTGCCAAATTCCATGAAAATCTATCTATTGATCCTATGCATTGTAGGTAGGCTGTACAGGAACTTTACAAAGCAAACCTGTAAGAAAAACTAGCTAGTTCTACTACTGTACAAATGTACAATATGGTAGACACACTAGCATAAAATTCAGCATTTTCTGTGCTGTCAGAAAGTATGTCTGCCAATTTCTGGATTAATTTCATATCTACCTAAACTATACAATTTTTGTATTACTTATGTTGCAAAGCAAATATAGACAATAATCAAACAATGAACCGAATTAGACAAATAGCTGCCCAACAACATACTTTATGGCAAAAGAAGTTTTAGCGCAGCCAGAGCTGAACATGTGTTCAGATTTTGGAATCCGGTGCTTTTGCCATATGTCAAGCTTCTGTTTGTAGAGTGGATCTTGCTCAGGCATATCTATGTTAACATGTGCCTGAAAATGCATGTGTTAGTCAAATTATCCACGTGCAAGAGCCAATATCATGCAGGCGATGTTTCAAGAACAAATATGCATGTAACAGGCTATATGATTGCTTGGTCAACGAAAGCATATATTTACTTAGAGCTTAATAAATATATTCTCCACAAGCTAATTGGCCATCAATGACCTAGTTACTGAAGTTTCAGAAGACCAAAATGCCAGAATTTCTTACAAACAAGTTCAGATGCTTCATTAGTCACCATTGTTATTCCCTCTGTCCCATAATATAAGATGTTATTACAACAAACCCATGGGCTGGTTGTAATAACATCTTATATTATGGGACATACAGAGTACTAACTAAGCCCCCTTAGGAGTTTACCATTTATTTGATTGAACTGTGACTTTACCTGATCATATATGTTTCCGGAAAGTGTAAATCCAAAGTTAAGTGCTAACGTGGCATTCGAGTATTTCCCATATCTTATCATGACCTGAAAATGTAATGAGAACTTTAAAGCACTAGAGATGTTTTGTGAAAAGCATAAAGATGCAGCTTGTGGTTTTCCTTAGTCATAAGTGATCATCCTATCTAAAGTGAAGTGAAAAAAAATTCTCCAAGACTCACTTGTTCACCAACAGCATAATTCCTGTCAGCAATGACCTGTAAGTAACCAAAAATAAGAACAGGGTATTGACCCACATATACAAAAGAATGAAAAATTAAGTAAAAAAAATGCTTCATAACCGTACAGCACAATTGCACAATTAGACATTGAACCATGGATCATAGATGTACCTCTGAAACATCTTTCTGTTCGTCATATATTAATATAGAATCAGAATCACCATCATGGTTAAGGAAATCTGCAAACGGCGCCTAAATGATGTTTTCAGATGGAGGAAATGTTGATGCACGGTGCGTGAAATCCATGTAAGTTAGAAATTAATGAAAGGCAAAGATTTTGAAAACTGTACCAGTGATACACCTCTCAAAGTCTGCCAAGCTCGAGATGAAACTGCATGTGCCATGAAAATAGTCTCAACTCCTAAGTTTAATTGCAGGAACAGGACACAATTGAAAAAATTCAGCAAAACACTCCTATTATACCCCTTGCCGCCTTCTAAAACCATCAAACACAACAAAAAGGTCAAGGTTTAAGTATCTCACTTGCTAAGCTATTGTATCATACAACTATGGCACGTTATGCAGTCATTCAACCATTTGTAGTTTCGGTACAGTTAGAATAATAGACCTGATTTCCAACATGTTGAGCTACCAAGATATCATAATGCAATATTCCATAAATGATACAAGGCATATATCAGAATAAAAATGCATGTTCTAAGCAACAGACATAAAAAGTTCACTAGCAGTTCAAATCTTAGAGCTTAATACATACCCAAGGCAGCAGCACACATGAAATCCTCCAGCTTGATTTCTCCAAACAAATGTGGAAAACGTTCAAGAACCTTGTATATGCAAAGGGCAAATAGTTATTAGACTAGTTAACTGAAAATAAGTAGGTCGGCTCGAGAGAGGGCACAAACCAGTTTCACCACTGAAAACTGCTTCCTAATTTGTTCCTTCTGTATGATCGCTTCATCACAAACTGAGCTATTTTGGACCATATGAAGCTCATTTAGATCCCAGAACATCTGGAAGAATTATATATTTGCTGCATCAAAACTTTCGCCATAAAGTGATAATTCACGGGTTCATCAGGAAAAAACATAAATAACCTTTTAATTTATACATGGTGTATTTTGCTAAATAAGAAATTGGTGTGGATTCCCCTTATTCATATCCGACGATGGTAATTTTGGTGTGCGATATCATAGGTTTTTTTTCCAAAATAAAACAGTACAAACTGAATAAGGACATAATCATAAGCCAACAAGTGAGCCACACGGCCCAGACCAATAGTCTATAACCGGGTTGACATCAAGCAAGCACTTCCATTGGCATGTCAAACAACCAGACAGAAAAAACCTACAAGTCCTCTCTTTTTTCCTCTGAAACCTAAACCACAAAAACATTGTGTGTGTGTGTGTGTTTTGAGCAAAGAGAACCTACATGTCAGTAGCGCATATTCAAAAATTAAGAAGTGTGTTGCATGTGTGTACCATGTTATGCATCTGATCCTTGCAGGGAAGAGATCCAACATATGGCGCCCATCCTGATCTCTACAAAGTAAACAACCATCGGTTGACAGGTTTTCCCCCAAATCCATTTTTAATGAAACGATTCATGACAAAATATATTTCAGAAAAAAACGAAAGGCTAGGCAAGGGCGTGCTACCTGTCCCAGGTGCTTCTCCATCATGAGGAGCACGGCAATCTTGGTGGTATCTCCGGCGACACCATCGTCCAGTAACCGGCGGACCTCCTCGGGGAGTTTGTCTTCAGTAAGTTGCTGCGCGTTACAAGAACCAATAAAGAAAATGAATCTCACGAACCATCGTAATTAGCAGGATGTTCTTCGGAAAGGGGGATTGCAGATTGTTTGGCTTAGCTTAGGAAACATACAACACTGCGAGGTACTTCCATTATGCACTCCCCCTCTCGTATGGGCTGCGACGCGAACAGGGACCTGACGAGGAAGACCAGGATGTGAGGACGGCTGCTGCTACCCAGAACAGCAAGTACAGTAGAGCTCAGGAATAAGCGAGAATGAGATTGGATCGACCTTCCGAGGGGCGAGGTTCCGAGGCGCAGCACAGAGGAGATGCTGGTCCCCGCCTTGCTCCGCAGCCACGGCAGGAAACCGCTGCAGCGCTCGTTGTCCTCCGCCTGCTGGCGTTAAGATCGTAAATCGATTCGCGGAGAATGGGGATTCGTTGCTGGTGGAGTGGAACCCTAGCCGGGATAGACTGCTTACCTTGGCGGCGGCGCGCCGGCCGTAGGTGGGAGGAGAGGCGCCGGCGGGGAGGCGGCGCGCGACGCTTCGCCCGATTCGAGCTCCCGCGGCCATCCTCTGTGCTCTGCTTCTCGCTCGCTAGAGGAGAATCGATTTAGCTGGGGAGCAGGAATACTCAGCAGAGCGACGAGAGAGACCGTGCGTGTTCATCCCTGGGCGCGCGTCTGGATTGGAAATTTGGAACTGCATTTGCCTATTCATCCCTTTATTTAGAAATTACGAATATCATATTTACAAGTTCTAAACGAATCTGAATAAAATTTGGGATGTAATTAATGATATATTCTATAAGCTTGCAAAACTTTTGGAACCGGATAATTTTTGGAATTTTGAAAATATGCGCAGTTTATGATGCTTAAATCCGTACTTCAACGACGCTTATTATGGATCCGATGTTGTACTAAGTCGGCCAACCTTATTATGGATCGAACCGCATTTTAAACTAAGATTTTACATGTTTGTAGAACTAATCATGGAATACATCCAGAATTACTTTTACATTTTTTAAAATTTGGTTAACTTGATTTTTTTTATAAATAAAGGTTCATCAACTTATTTTTTAGCTCAACTCGAGAACGACTTGAAAAGAAATGAACCGACTATGAGTGTGTCTTATAAGTCGACTGAAAGATGAGGTAATCTTGAGCTTACACTAGTCACTTGATTTACTAGCATGATATAGCTTGAAAAAATATGATTATGTATTATAAGTTATGTTATATATTATAAGGAAATACCATAATGTATTAACTTATATGCCATGGAGGGAAAGTATTCCTTGTAATGAATATGGAAATTTTCTTTTTTTCTTTTTTAGCTCAAAACTAGCTCGAGATAGATTCAAGAACGTTTACAAGTTGTGTTTGTACAAAGTTTTGTCACTCCACCTTTAACTCAAAATAGACCGAGCTCGCTCGAATTTTAGAATAAGCTAAGTTAAACCAAGTCTAACTCGTTCGAACGACTCTTTTGTGGCCCTAATGGTGAGTTGTCGACCCTTGGTCAATTAGAGTCATCTACACCAAGAGTTGGTTTACATAGACGTGGGAAGACTTCATCAGTTTGGTTATAAACGAAGAGTCAGTCATCGCACACCGCTGAAATGATCCATCCCACGCGATTAACTTTTTTTTTGAGAGAAACTTACTCGCTTTATTAATCAATGGCCAAATGTACCGGGATTAACATAGTATCATGGGGATTTAAGAGCCACAGATGGCGCCCCGGGCCTAAACTAAGAGCATATCGAGCCAAGTTATGAGCTTCTGTGTTCGAGGTTCTTCCCTCGTGGATGAAAGAAATACTCTCAAAATCTGAACTATGACTGATAATCTCCTTGACAACAGAAGCATAGCATCCGCCAGTATCTTCCAATATCCTTCACAACTTGCATGCAATCACTCGCAACCACAATTTTCTTGAGGTTAAGGTCTTCTGCAAGTGCAAGTGATTCTCGGCAAGCAAGTGCTTCTAGGGTCGGAGGGTCAGTCACACCTAGGAACACCGCAGCCGAAGAGCCAAGATACAGACCATCAATGTTACTGAAGATAGCAGAGACAGCTCCAACTAATTTATTCCTGGATACTGCGCCATCTACGTTGCCCTTTAAATGGTCAGGAGGAGGGGCAATCCACTTCTGATTAGAGCTACGCACTGGACTGACTGACCTCACCTGTGGAGACGGATTAGGTATCAACGACAGTTCGGACAGGTAGGTCTGCACAAACCATGGGTGGACAGCGGGCTTTGAAACTCGCCTTCATGAATTGCTTTCCGTCTAGCTGTCCATATGGCCCACAAAGTCACTAGAACCCTAACAAAATATTGATGGGGCAATGATTCCATCATGGTGAAAATCCACCTCTTTGCACAAGGTTCGGTTGTGGCACACATATGCTCAACACCTTCCTCATCCGAAAGTTCCCAAACACACATTGCCATTCTGCACTCGATCAATGAGTGGCGCCATGAATCTTCTACACCACACAGCAAACAAAAGCTGGTAGTTGCCACATTACGATGATGGAACAAATCCGCGGGAGTGATTGTTTTGCTAGACGCCATAAGAACAACCTAATCTTAGAAGGTACCTTTACTTTCCAAAGCATGCACCAATTTTTGCTTTCCCTTGAGGTGTCCGAGCTAGACGACCTGCCCTCCAGCCAAGCCTCTCTACTCTACTTTGTTGCAGCTAACATTCTGTAGCAGGAGCGAATTGTGAAACAGGCCTTCTTCTCAAAATTCCAGGACCAAAAATCCTCTATATTACGGGTACAGAGAGGCATCCCCAAGATGATGTCTGCATCAACTCGACTAAATACACTCTGAATTTTTTCTCTGTTCCACGATGCCATGGTAGGATTAATTAGCTCACTTACCAAGGTATGAGGATCATCAGATAGGCAGGTGATCGGTCTCATCATTTCACCACGGGGGATCCAATTATGTGACCAGATTTTCGTTGATTTCCCATTGCCGAACCTATGGATTAAACCTTGAGCGAGGACATCCCTCCCCTCCACCAATGCGTGCCATATTTGAGACGGATGTGATCCCAATTCTGCTTCAAGAAAATCTACTAGTGGGAAGTAGACTGACTTCACAATACGTGCACTCAGGCTGTTTGGCTCTTGGAGAATACGCCAAGCTTGGCGAGCCAACAAAGCAAGATTGAAAAGTTCCGTGTCTCTAAAACCCAAACCTCTCATATACTTGGGTTTTGTCATCTCCTCCCAAGATACCCATGCAGTTTTGCGCTCTCCATCCTTACTCCCCCACCAAAATTTTCTGATCATAGAAACAATATGTTGGCATAGTCCACGGGGAAGCTTGAAGCAAGCCATCGAGAACACCGGAATAGCCTATGCAACTGATTTTATAAGAACTTCTTTTCCACCTGCAGACAATATCTTCTCTATCCACACCTGAAATTTCGGCCAAACACGATCTTTCAAGGATTTGAAGGCGCCATTTTTTGATTTTCCTACATCAGTAGGCATACCAAGATATTTTTCACTAAGTGATTCATTGGGCACATCTAGAATTCCTTTAACCTCATCACGAATAACTTGAGGGCATCCTTTACTAAAAAAGATTAATGACTTGTCTAAATTAATCTTCTGACCAGAAGCCTGACAATATAGCGTAACAGACTCCGAGATCTCAGTTGCACCCTCTCCATCTGCCTTGAAAAACAGCAGGCTGTCATCTACAAAAAGAAGGTGGTTCACCGATGGTGCCGATGAAGCCACTTTAATTCCACTGTGGTTTGATGACTCACTTCTATGGTTTAGGAGGCACGAAGGCCCTCTGCTGCTAACAAGAAAAGGTAGGGTGAGATAGGATCCCCTTGTCTTATCCCCCTTGATGGCTTAAACTCTTCCATTCTTTCTCCATTAAAAAGTACCGAGAAAGAAACGGTGGAAATCATCCCCATAATCACTTCAACCCACTCATGAGCAAAACCAATTTTCAACATGATGGCCTTCAAATAATCCCACTCTACACGGTCATATGCTTTCATCATGTCTAGTTTTAACTGAACTGTCTCTACTCAAGGGTGAGCAGTGAGCCCAGCTCTAGGCCGGCCCTGAGCCTGTGCAACTTGTGAGTGCGCACAGGGCCCCCGGATGTGAAAGGCCCAGCTCATGAGTACTTGTGTGGTATTAGTAAAATATAATTAGTGTACAACGCATACGGGCTATTTCTTAAAGAACTGTAACAGGGCCTTGCTTATGGCATATGGCTATTCATTTGTTTTTCTCAGATCGATATGATTGTATCATTCCATGTTAGAAATAAAACCGATTTTACATGTGAATAAAAGGCCCTCTTTATTATCTTGCACCCGGGGCCCCAAGATTTTAGGACCGGCCCTGGCCCAGCTATCGCACACGATTAATAAAGCCGTGTGCGATGGGGTGGATTTTTGCACCAGGTTTGCTAATTTAGAACCATGTGCAAGTTGGTGGATTCCTCGTTCAGGAATCGTTTGATTGTTCCTAAAATCACAATCATTTAATATTGTTTTCTCGTGTGTGTTTAGCTTACATCGCAAAACGCTTATTTCCACCCACTAAACAGTGTTGGGCCGGTCGTTGTACATGATGTTTTCCCGTGTGTGTTTAGTCGTACCCCAAAACCATGTTTGCATGCAGCTGCGGCCTTAGATACACAAGCAACCCATAATTGAACATTTTCATTGATACACCACATGTGATCCACACATTGCTACATAGTTTCAATTACTAGCTATATGAATCAGAAAGATATCAAAAAGAAGAGAATATCTAGCTATTTCTTGGCAGTGATATACCTTGCAAGGATAAAAATGAAGATGGGCATTTCTCTCCGTGTCTTCATTAGTATATCGAGAAGCCCTGCTTACTTCCTTTCGTCACCATATCATGCACAATGCTGCAGCTAGAACACATGCTTGTAGTCGTGATATCTCTTCTCCAAAGAGTAGACATCATGGCTCCATGTGTTGGCTCATTGGCTCTCGTCACTGCTAGGAAAAAGCATATCTATGGCGCACCACTTTTGTCTATCTGTGGCGTATGGATGGTGCTTCACAGATAGCAGGCCACTGATAAGTTTTAGTTTTATCCATGGCGCACCTCTTGGTGCGCCAGCTGGTATGCCAACTTAACTGTGGCGCATGGGTTTGGTACGTCACAGATAAAACTTATCTATGGCGTATGGGGTATGGTGCGCCGCTGATAACTTCTTCAAATTTCGAAAAAAAAGTAGGATCTGGCATCGTCGTTGCCTCGAAGCTCGTGTGTGGAGGTCATGGTCGATGCCACAACCTAACACCGCAGGAGGTGCGGGAGGTCGTGAACGCGTTGGTGCATGGGGCGTGGACGCAGGATGAGGAAGGGACACGCTCGGGGTCGAGGACGACGAGCTTGGGGGCAGCGCAGATCACAGACGAGGCACATGGTCGAGGTCAAAGAGGGCCGCCGTGGAGGAGAAGGAGCAGGTGCAGGAGCAGGGGGCAAGGGAAAGAGGGAAGGGGAAGATGGAAGAGGAAGGGGAAGGGAAAGGTGGAGGTGAAGGAGAAGGTGAAGGTGGAGGAGAAGGAGAAGGGGAAGGTGGAGGTGGTAGGTGGTAGGTGGAGGAGGAGAAGGGGGTGGGAAAGGGAAGGGAAGGGAAAGGGAAAGGTGCACATGTAAGCTCTCTCCACTATGAGGCGGTTGGCATCCAATTTCGTGTAGATAGTTTTCATATATTAAAGATTTTTATCTGATGTCGTACGTAAAAGTTATACCAGTTTTACCGAGACATAACATTTTTTTGCTAAAAATATCGAAATTCATGTTTGTTAATTTTTTGATAAAGTATACCACGTCGCAAAGGATTTTAAAAATTGAAGTTTTTATCACACTAGTACAGATCGAGCCTTTGCACACGGTAGAAATCACCCTTCACACACAATGAATCCAACCGTCGCTATCCATGGGTGTGCGATGAGCCTCTACTACGCATACAGTTTATTAAATCGTGTGTGAAAGGACACACGGACTCAGTAGTCCAATCATCTGCGAAACTTTGTGCCTTCGCAAACGCCTATTTCTGCTTAATTGTGTGTGTGTTTACCGATGATTCCAGAATTGTCTTGCTTCACTCATATGTGTTTATCTCAATTTGTACATGATTAGTTAGAATCAGACATATGCTCATTCTGGTCATTGCAAATATTTTTACTCTTAACCGTCTCCACTAGAGACACAATATGCTAGTAATACAAATACAGTACCAAATGTCAATTTTATTTGATTGCGCGGTAGATACATCATATGTTTACATTCATTTGCGGCATAGCTTCAGTTGGTAGCTATACAAAGGAGAATTATACACACAAAAATATGTAGCTATTCTTGGTTAGGTCTTTATCTCTATGGTATTTTTCTTTGTCTTCGCAAGGATATCATTTCATCACCACCATGGTGGGTCACGCTGTCTGATAGAATATTGATCCAATCATGATATTGCTTTTCAAAAGAGTTGACGGACTAGACCGTCAACTCGTGTTGTAGGTTGATACATTGCAAATGTATCTATAATTTTTGATATTTCATGCTTGATTTTATCCACTTTCTTGTGTTTTGTCCACACTTTGGAGTACTTTTCATATGATTTCTTGAACTAACCTATTAACAAGAGCCACAGTGCTAGCTGCCTGTTTTCTGCTGTTTTGGTTCCAGGAAAGTCAGAAAATGAATATTCTCGGAATTGGACAGGACAAAAGCCAAAGTGCCTATTTTTCCGGAAGTCATCAGATGCCAGAATACGAGACGGAGAAGGGCTGGGGGCCGGCCACACCACCTGGCCGCGCGGCTAGGCCTGGCTCGTGCCAGGGGGTGGTCTGGCCGACCCCAACACCCCCTCGGCCTCTCCTTCCGCCTATAAGATGCCCTCAGGACGAAAACCCTAAGGACCCGATCAAAAATCCACGAAAGGGTCTATAGCCGCCGTCATCTCCATCCCTAGATCAGAAGGGATCTGAAGCTCTTCCCGGCACCCTGCCGGAGAGGGGAATTCACCCTGGAGGCCTTCTTCATCACCATGCAAGCCTCCGGTGTGATGCGTGAGTAGTTCATCCTTGGACTACGGATCCATGTAGTAGCTACATGGCTGGTACTCCTCCTTTGTGCTTTCATGTTTAGATCTTGTGAGCTCCGTTCATGATCAAGATCATATATTTGTAATTCTGCATGTTGTGTTTGCGGGGATCCGATGGATATTGAGATGCTATTTCAGATTGATTATTGATTCTATCATGTCTTTGTTATTTGTGATCTTGCATGCTTTCCGTTGTTAGTAGCTATCTTGGCCAAGTAGATGCTAGCAACTCCAAGAGTTAGTATTTATGCTCGATAGTGGGTTCATGCCTCTGGTAATCTGGGGAAGTGACAGAAATCTCTAAGGTACAAGATGTGCTATTGCTACTAGGGAGAAAACAACAATCCTTTCGTATTGTTTACATTACATGCAATTTGTAAAGCAATAATCTGTTGCTTGCAACTTAATACTGGAGGGGGTTCAGATGATAACCTGAAGGTGGATTATTAGTCATAGATACAGTTGGATGGCGGCCTATGTATAATGTTGTAATGCCAAATCAAGTCTCAAAGGATTCAAGATGATTAGTATATGCATGTATTGCTTTCTCGGTGTTTGTCAATTGCCCCGCTATAATTTGTTCACCCAGCATGTTATCTATCTTAAGGAGAACCACCTCTAGTGAACTATGGATCCCGGTCCTTTTTTTTTACATACAATCTACAAACTGTTTACTACTTTGTGTTTACTTTGTGCAAACTATTACTTCCTTCCATTCGATACGTTTAATCCTTTGTTTTCAGCAAAACACGGTGAGATTGACAACCTCATCGCAAGTTGGGGACAGAGTTCTGTGGTTGTGTTGTGCAGGTCTCCACGTTGCTACTAGCACCGGTAGTGCGCCCTGCCAAGGCTCAGCTAGCAACACCTTTTGGGTGTTTTCTTGCTCCTACTGGTTCGACTAAACCTTGGTTTCATAACTGAGGGAAACTTGCTGCTGTGCTCATCATACCTTCCTCTTGGGGTTCCCCAACGAGCTCTGCATCAACACTGAGCCATCAAGCATTTTTCTGGTGCCGTTGCCAGGGAGTCAAGGACATCTTCACAAGGGGAGTCCCTCATAACCAATCTCTTTACTTTGTTATTTTTGTTTTGTTTAGTTTCTTTTGCTTTGTTTGCTTGTTTCTTTATCAAAAACACAAAAAATTAGTTTTACTAGTTTGCTTTCTTATTTAAAAACACAAAAAAATGACTACTCTTGAAAACACTAAGTTGTGTGACTTCACTAGCACCAACAACAATGATTTTATGAGCACACCTATTGCTCCACATGTGCCTGAAGGTACTTTCTTTGAGATAAAACCTTCTTTACTCAATCTTGTTATGAGAGAACAATTTTTTGGTATTGGTAATGAAGATGTTGCTGCCCATCTAAATAACTTTGTTGAACTTTGTGAGATGCAAAAGCGTAGGGATATAGATGGTGATATTGTTAAGCTAAAATTGTTTCCTTTCTCTTTGAGAGGAAAAGCTAAAGAATGGTTGAATTCCTTAACTAGGAATAGTATTGATTCTTGGACTAAGTGCAAAGATGCTTTCATTGGAAAATACTATCCTCCTGCTAAGATTATATCTATGAGAAGTGAAATAATGAAGTTTAAACAATCTAATAATGAGCATGTTGCTCAAGCTTGGGAAAGAATGAAATCTTTGGTAAAGAATTGTCCCACTCATGGACTGACTGCTTGGATGATCATCCAAACTTTTTATGCAGGATTGAACTATTCTTCAAGGAACCTATTGGATTCTGCTGCTGGAGGTACCTTTATGACCTTTACTTTGGTTGCTGCAACAAAACTTCTGGACAATATGATGGTTAATTATTCTGAATGGCATACTGAGAGAGCTCCACGAGGTAGGAAGGTAAATTCTGTTGAGGAAACCTCCTCCTTGAGTGATAAGATTGATATTATTATGTCTATGCTTGTTAATGGGAAAGCCAATATTGATCCAAATAATGTTCCTTTAGCCTCTTTGGTTGCTCAAGAAGAGCAAGTTGATGTGAACTTCATAAGAAATAATAATTTTGGCCATAATGCTTGTAGGAACAATTTTGGTAACAACAATTATAAGCCACATCCTCCCAACAATGGTAATGCTTATGGAAGTTCCTACAACAATAATAGGAGTGCTCCCTCTGAAATTGAAGTTATGCTTAAGGACTTTATTAGTAAACAAACTGCTTTCAACAAAACTATTGAGGAAAAACTCTCTAATGCTGAAAGAAATATAGCATCACTTGCTGAAGCTCAAACTTCTTTAAATAAAATGGATGCTAAACCTGAAAATAATGATAATCCCTTTGCAGCTACTAATTCTATACAAGTAAGAGTTGATGAAAATGTTAGACTATTAGCTGAATTACATGCTAAGTTGGAAAGAGAAGATGAAATTGCTAGAAACATTAGTGTTTCTACTATTACCACCACTAGTGTTGAGGCTAGTAATAGTTCTACTACTTTAGATTATAATTTTGATTTTGATCTTGATGGTTGCAATATCTATGAAGTTATTAAGTTCCTACAAAAGCTTGCTAAAAGTCCTAATGCTAGTGCTATGAACATGGCCTTTACAAAACACATTACTGATGGTCTCACAAAGATTAAAGAAGAAAAGATGAAACATAAAGCTTCTATTCCTATAAAACAAGAATATGGTTGGGAACCCATCATTAATATGAAAGTGAATGACTTTGATTTCAAAGCTTTATGTAATCTTGATAGTAGTGTTTCTATTATGCCTAGAAGGATTTATGATATGCTTGATTTGCCTCCACTTGAAGATTGTTATTTGAATGTCCCACTTGATGATAATGCTAAAAAGAAACTCATGGGGAGTCTTAATGATGTTCTTATTATGGTTTAAAATGCTTATGTCCCCATTGATTTCTATATTTTGGATGTTGAATGCAATGCTTCTTGTCCTATTACTTTGGGAAGACCTTTTCTTAGAACTGTTGGTGCCATTATTGATATGAAAGAAGGCACCATTGAATATCAACTCCCACTCAAGAAAGTTATAGAACACTTCCCTAAGAAGAGAGAGAAGATTTCTTTTGCTTCTCCTATGAAAACAAAATTTGGTCTTAATGCCTCTTCATTTGAGAACACTTGATTTTTTTCTTGCTTCTTATGCCTAACTTAAAGGCGTTAAAGAAAAGTACTTATTGGGAGATAACCCAAAAGTTTTAGATGAGTCTTGGAAGTTATTACCTCTGTAATAATCGCTCCTTATCCTTTTTATTTGCTTTTTGTGCCAAGAGTAACCTCTAATGAGAGAGAAGTAATGATTGGGAAAGTTGCTGTCCCGAAACAGATTTTTGTGCTTCACCGTAAAAATTCGTGTAAAATATCTGATCGTCTTTTGAGGCGTGAATTTTTTTGCTTCTGCCCAGGTTGTTATCTAACTTTAGTTAGTTCAACACTTTTTTATTTGAGCAACAGAAGGTCTTCGAAAAAATTCGTCTTTACCTGCTGGTCTGTTTTGACAGATTTCTGCCATTTTCTGCATTTGCTTCTTGTTGGTTCCTTTTTGAGTTCTTTTGGGGAATTGAGCTTTTTGAGGGAATTTACTACAGTAGCTAGTGTTCTAATGGAAGTTTATTTGGTGTTGGAACTGAACCTTAAGACTTATTTATCTTAAGTGCACTAATGTTGCTAATAAAGATTGTGTGAAGTTTTGTATGAAGAAAAATTTCAGGTGTATGGAAGGAATGAGTAATGAGATGAAGGATGGACTAAAGCTCAAGCTTGGGGATGCCACGCATATCACCCCAAGAAATATCCAAGAATTACAAGCGTCAAAGCTTGGGGATGCCCAAGGCACCCCCTCTTCGTCAATAAAAATCCCAGGTTTCTTCCAAACGATTCATTTTTATTGTTTCATGCACAACTGTGTTGTTCTTGGAGCGTCTTCTTTTTCGTTTTCGTTTTAGTTTTTCGTTTGCTTTTGTTTGCTTAGTTTTCTGAATAAATTGGTTAGACCCCCTCTTTCATACATTGATTTTCAAATAGTTTGGTTTGGATTGGAAAAGAGTAGGAAAGTTCATACTTATGTGGTAAAAAGAGCTCGTTTTTGACTGTGGCCTATGGTATGTCATGCCATGCTTGATATTGTTTTGGCTTTATGCTTAGTATTCTTTGTTGTAGCATGACTTGTTATAAACAATTGAGATTGCTTAATGTGCCTTGGATGAATCATGCGTTGTTTTAGCATATTAAAGCATAGTATAGTGGTATTCTCCTTTGATGCTTTATTTGGGTTGACTTGGCGCATGCTCACACCATGTTATGACTATATCAAGTCACCATAGCCTTTATGATCCTTTAGTTTTCAACTTGTAGTATCACTTTATGCTTTGATCATTGATGTTTTGTCGCTCTGCATGATTATGGCCATTATTGCTCTCTTAGTTTGTCGCTCCCAGTCTTTTGCTAGCCTCCACAACCAAGTATGAGTTCCACTCATGCATCCAACTCCCTAAACCAAGTTATTCCAAAGAGTCCACCATACCTACCTACTAGCTGATGCTATTCCAAGTATATTCATGCTTTTGTTTACCTTCCAAATTAAACTTGTTATGAGAAAACTAGTGATTAAAGCTCTCACGAACTTGATGGCACACTTTACTTTTCTTGCCCTTAATAAACTTGAACCATTATGTCGTCTATGTTGTATATGCTTGCACTTATTTGTTGGGAATTAGCAGAACCATGCTGTCATGGGGAACGCTTTCAACATTGCACTTGGTACTTGTACCTAGTTGATATCATGCTCTTTTGTATATGGATGTCGTCGGTGTGAAATGAAAGGGGAGCTTGTAAGTCCATGGAGTTATGTATATGTGTTAGAGAAAAACGCCTGGGCCACTGGTCTAATCCATGCTGACATGGTGGAAACCTGCAGCGTAACCATAATGAGTTGTCTATGAAGCATTCTTCTTATAAAAAAAGAGTCCTATATTGAGAAAAAAGAGAAAAAAAAGAGAGATTATGAAAAGAGGAAAGAGAAAAAAGCACCATATTCCCATGGAAAATAAGAAGATTGCTGAGATGCTCGTTGTCTGCTTGCCTTGTCATTTTGATATGGGGATTCTTCCGTATCATCGGGCAAGGGGTACCCCGTTGGCGGTTCTCTATGATACACATGTACTTACGATGACAAGAACTTACCGGTGACTAAACTTGAGTAGCATGAGGAGCGGCCCTCGTATACAAGGCACATGATATTTCTAATGTATACTTCGTCAAGCATGTACACCATAGTTTGTTCACTTTAACCTTAATCACTTTAAGATGCTTATGATAGGGGCAATGAGAGCTAAAAGCTATAAGTACCATAATTGGAAGCTCTTTATGAGACTTGAATCCCTACTTCCTTTTATAAAGGCCTTTCTTCCACCATTATATTGAGTCTCCACCTTCTACCTTTATGCACCTACTTTGAGAGCATAGTGGCCATTCTTAGTTCTATGTGCATTATCCCAAGACTAGTTGATTGATGCATAACTTGATATTACTTGTTTTAAACTATTTGTATCTAGTCACTCTTATGAACTTTCAAGGTGTCCCATGCATTTATATTTGCTACTCTATGAGGGACAAGCTGAATACTATTATGCTATGTTTTCTTTACGTGAAACAAACAAACGTCTTGCAAAACATTGTTATTCATGAATCTTTTATTTGTGCCTTTTCATGTTGCATCATAGTTTCTTTTTCTTATTGCTAGAACTTTGTCTTTCATGTTATGATTGAAGTACTATGATCCCAGCTTTGAATGTTTAACAAATACTTTGAGCATGTCTTTGATGGTGCATGTCACCTCAAAAATTATTATTTCTTTTTATCACTTACCTACTCCAGGACGAGCAGGAGTTAAGCTTGGGGATGTTGATACATTGCAAATGTATCTATAATTTTTAATGTTCCATGCTTGGTTTTATCCACTTTCTTGTGTTTTGTCCACACTTTGGAGTACTTTCCATATGATTTCTTGGACTAACCTATTAATAAGAGCCAAAGTGCCAGCTGCCTGTTTTCTGCTGTTTGTTCTAGGAAAGTTAGAAAATGAATATTCTCGGAATTGGACGGGACAAAAAGCCAAAGTGCCTATTTTTTCGGAAGTCATCAGATGCCAGAATACGAGACAGAGAAGGGCTAGGGGCCGGCCACACCACCTGGCCGCGCGTCCAGGCCTGACCCGCGCTAGGGGGTGGTCTGGCCGACCCCAGCACCCCCTCGGCCTCTCCTTCCGCCTATAAGATGCCCTCGGGACAAAAACCCTTAGGACCCGATCAAAAATCCATGAAAGAGTCTGTAGCCGCCGTCATCTCCATCCCTAGATCGGGAGGGATCTGAAGCTCTTCCCGGCACCCTGCCGGAGAGGGGAATTCACCCTGGAGGCCTTCTTCATCACCATGCAAGCCTCCGGTGTGATGCGTGAGTAGTTCATCCTTGGACTACGGATCCATGTAGTAGCTAGTTGGTTGGTTCTCCTCCTTTGTGATTTCATGTTTAGATCTTGTGAGCTCCATTCATGATCAAGATCATCTATTTGTAATTCTATATGTTGTGTTTGCGGGGATCCGATGGATATTGAGATGCTATTTCAGATTGATTATTGATTCTATCATGTCTTTGTTATTTGTGATCTTGCATGCTTTCCGTTGTTAGTAGCTATCTTGGCCAAGTAGATGCTAGCAACTCCAAGAGTTAGTATTTATGCTCGATAGTGGGTTCATGCCTCTAGTAATCTAGGGAAGTGACAGAAATCTCTAAGGTACTAGATGTGATGTTGCTACTAGGGAGAAAACAACAATCCTTTGTTCATAGAACAATCGTATTGTTTACATTACACGCAATTTGTAAAGCAATAATCTGTTGCTTGCAAGTTAATACTGGAGGGGGTTCGGATGATAACCTGGAGGTGGATTATTAGTCATAGATGCAGTTGGATGGCGGTGTATGTATAATGTTGTAATGCCCAATCAAGTCTCAAAGGAGTCAAGATGATTAGCATATGCATGTATTGCTTTCTCGGTGTTTGTCAATTGCCCCGCTGTAATTTGTTCACCCAACATGTTATCTATCTTAAGGAGAGCCACCTCTAGTGAACTATGGATCCCGGTCCTTTTTCTTTACATACAATCTACAAACTGTTTACTACTTTGTGTTTACTTTCTGCAAACTCTTACTTCCTTCCATTCAATACATTTAATCCTTTGTTTCGGCAAAACACGGTGAGATTGACAACCTCATCGCAAGCTGAGGACAGAGTTCTGTGGTTGTGTTGTGCAGGTCTCCACGTTGCTACTAGCACCGGTAGTGCGCCCTACCAAGGCTCAGCTAGCAACACCTTTGGGGTGTTTCCTTGCTCCTACCGGTTCGATTAAACCTTGGTTTTATAACTGAGGGAATCTTGCTGTTATGCTCATCATACCTTCCTCTTGGGGTTCCCCAACGAGCTCTACATCAACACTAAGCCATCATAGGTTGAGCACTTCAGTTGGTATACTTTGATCTGAACAAACATGTTCATCAATGATAAAGTAGTAGTCACACATCAAGTACGGTAGGCCCAGTTGAGAGCCTTATCACAATTAGTAATTTAGTATCATTAAAGACACTTACGTATGATTACTAGACGCAATTGAATTCCATGTGGTGAATAAAGTGGAGGTGAAACACCTCACCCACATCAACAAGCACTCCTAGCCATCGAAGAAACTAGTGGAGTTCCTGATTTCCACAAGAGATGCTCGAGACTCCACAAGAGCTTTCGATGTAGTGTCACAAAAATAGTATCCCTATTATACAAAAATAGTAATGTCAAGATGTAACCGTGGATCTAGTATAACCAATCAATTTGAACCACATAAGCAAATGCATACAGTTGTGGTAGCAATAGATCATAAGAAAATACATGATACAAATTATTCTGACACATTGCACATATCTGGTCATAAGTACACAATGTCGAACACATAGATCCGGTCCATACACGGTTAAATATTTCTAAAACATATATACATTCTGTACATACACATTTAACAGTATATAGGACATACACATACACAGTTAAACATATGTCACATATTACAAAAAAAGGTTGTGGTACCACACAAACATATAAGCAACCAGATAAACATAGTATATAGGATATATTGTTGCACCACACAAACATATAAGCAACCACATAAGCAATGACCATAAAAAGTTGTGGAAAAAATAAATAGTATTGATCGGCACGCGAGAATGGTGGAGCTAGAACATAGATTCATACACACTAAGCAACCACATCTGGTGATTCATATAGACTATCTAGAACATAGATCCGGTGGTACATATCTTTGGGAAGGCAAGGACGGTGGAGCTAGCTGGCAAGGACGATCCGACTTGACCGGTGTTATCACCGACAAAGAAGCCGCCAGCGAGGTCATCTACATTCCAATGCGGCAAGGTTTCATTGGATGCGATTCCTCCTCGTCCTTATCACAAATAGGGTGGCGACTGTCGACTAGTGAGACTGGATGCGGTCCCTGCTGGTTTTTATCCCTATATATAGGAGAAATGGTAGGGTTTATTTCTACCGGGCCATAATGGACCCAAACAAAACACATGGTTTTACAAGAAAAAATCATTTGCGAAAATATGACATATCGCACACGCTCTCTTTCTGCGTAATTGTGTGCGTTGTACTCATGCACCTAGTCGCTGCGGAGTGTCTCGAAGGACTCCTCCATGACATGATGCATCGATTCTTTCTCACGCCGCACCGACGCGATGGAGTCCTCCACCATCATGTGATATCCTCACAAACCGTGCACGATCGAGAAAATCTCAAACAATTCGTGAAGGAGTTATGCCCTAGAGGCAAATAATAAAGTGTATTATTTGATATATCTTCTATATGTTTATAATACGTTTCATATTGTGTTATAACTGTGTTAATACTAAACGTTAATACACGTGTGGTATGTAAACAAACCGTGTCTCTAGTTACCTCTAGTGAACTAGTTCATTGGTCATGATGATGGCATGTGTTTCGAGATCACGGGCATTTATGCCAACTGACAATGAGCTCATGTTATTAGTTCAATAACATGATAGACAAACATCCGACCGTTATATCTTAATGAGATCTAGTTACAAAGTTCACCATTGATGAAAAACACAGAGAACCTCGCAACTTGATCCTTTGACTATGAGGTAATGCAAATCACCATTCCGGAAGAAGCTTAGATGGTTATCAAGAATCATCTCGTAACAGGGTGATCAAAAAGGTGCCACTCAGGTTTTCTGAAGGGATGCGTAGAGGAGTACATATGAAGACTAGGATTTGTCTAGTCCATGTAACGGACAGATACATGTGGCCATCTCGGTGACGTTGCATTAATGAAGCTTGCAAGCATGTGACTTGGTCATGGAATGCAATGACATGAGGACGAGAAAACAAGTTCATCGGTAACGAGATCGAACTAAGGTATGGAGACACCAAAGATCAAGTCTCGGATGAATTAGGTATCAAATGACAAAGGGAACAGGAAACGACTATCTCACGGTTCGAGCGATTATATTCGTGAAACGCATGGGGGTCACATGGCCATCCAGGTCCCTCTGTTGATCATTGATGTGAGAGTAGTCTCAATCATGTCCGGAGTGTTTCCGAACCAAAGGATGTCACGCTTAAGGGTAGGGACGCTTAGGGTAGATGAGGTATCATAGGAGAAATAGAGAAAGAGAAACCGGAACAGTTCCGGGTAGCATCTGATGGACATCGGAAGGGGTCCGGAAGGTGTTCCGGAGTGAAGAAATAATATAATATGTGTATTTGAATGTTAATTGGAGAATTAATATTAAATATATATTTTATTTTTAAAGGCTCCTTAATGCTAATGGGCCTCACCCGAAGGGAGGCCCAATAGGGCAAGGCGCCTAGGGAGTGGGGGCCAGCCAACCTAGGCTTGGTGGGCCGCCCCAATGGGGCCCACCTAGGGCTGGCGGCTGCCCCTAGGTGGCCGGCGGGTGTGGGGTTTAGTCCCACACCGCCTGGCCCCTGGGTGGTGTGCCCCCCTCCCACTATATATAGGGGTCTCCCCTCCCCCTTTGGAATCACCCATTCCCTCTCATTCTCTCTCTCTCATCCACTGAGGACTTCTCTGTAATATTGGGGAGGACCTCGTGGATGAGTTCTCCACCTTCACACTACCGTCGTGTGATCCGCGATCCGGCATCTACTTCTTCCGCTGCTCGGCTAGATCGGAGTCCGGTTGACGTCTCCTACACCGGACGTGTGACGAACTTCGGAGGCACCACACTTGGGGTGCTACTCGTCTTCATCAATATACGCCTTCCTGCGTAAGGCGTGCCTCGGTCTTCAAAGGTATGAATATCGAATCCATTCTCCGTTACTTATGTCTACATAGTATAGATCTTAGTGTTAGTGTTCGAGTAGATAGAAATTTTTTGTTTTCTGCCACGGAACCCAACAATGGTATCAGAGCGGGTCTATGGGTAGACATGTCGTACGGATAGAACACATAGCAATATGTGGGCATTGATTCTCTAGTTGCTACCCTCTTTTGATGTTATTGTTCATATCGCGGCACTGTTTGATGAAGCGGCCCCCAACCGACCTCACGTGGTGATTCACGAGACTGGTCCATAAATCAAAGTGGCTTAGGGGGGTGTATGTCTCTCTATAGTAGTTGATATGGCATTGACACTAGAGGGCCTTGAAAAGGGAGAAGAACAGCAATCATTGAATCCATGTTGTGGCTCGACGTTCGTAGGTGGGAAGGGGTTCTACTGCGAAAGCCCTAAAGCCGCGTAAAACATGGAATAGTTAATATAGAAGCGTCTATCTTCATTATTGCATAGGGGCAAGTATTATAACATGGCAATGACAAGTTTGTGAAACTCTCATTGAGGCTATTGATGATGATCATAAAGTTATAACCATGTCATAACACTTTACTTTTGAAGTATTACTTATTATGCTAGTATACTTACTAGACGATAGCAGAATAAGATAATCCCTCGTAGTATTCCAGTTATCATATTCCCCTTGTGTGTGCACCACCAAGAAAGTTTTTCGGTATGAGGCACCCTGCGGTGAGTAGGGGTCAGGCATATCTACGTTCACATACAATGTGTGTGAGCCATGTTGCACTGCAAATACACACGAGTTAGAACTAGCGAGCCTAGCACGTTATAGAGACGTGGCCTCGGAATACAAGAGACCGAAAGGTTGAGCATGAATCACATAGTTGATGTGATCGACATTGGGGAATGTCTACCTTTGATACTGCACTAATGGCCGTGTTAATCGGGGGAGGTGCAGGGGATTGGGATCATGTGATCACTAAACGAGTAGAGGGATGTTCGTTTAAGTGGGAGTTCCTTTATTAAAACTTGAACTCATTATTATGAACATAGTCTAAACACTTTGCAAATCCTTTGTAGATGTCTCGCCCACCCACCTTCAACCTTAGCACTTTCCTCGAGAAGGACAAGCTGAAAACTGATGGAACCAACTTCACTGCATGGTTCTGCAATGATCCTCCTAGTCCCCTACAAGTTGACTTATGTCATCGAGGCTGAGCTTCTGGCTAAGCCTGTGATACGTTGCAAACGTATCCATAATTTTTGATGTTCCATGCTTGGTTTTATCTACTTTCTTATGTTTTGTCCACACTTTGGAGTACTTTTCATATGATTTCTTGGACTAATCTATTAACAAGAGCCACAATGCCAGTTGCCTGTTTTCTGCTATTTTTGGTTCCACAAAGTTAGAAAATGAATATTCTTGGAATTGGACCAGAAAAAAGCCAAAGTCGTCATTTTCCTGGAAGATTCACGGAGCCAGAAGGAGAGACGAAGGGGGCCATAGGGTGGCCAAACCACCCCTAGGCGCGGGTCCCCCTGGCCGTGCTAGGGCATGGTGTGGTCCCCCTGGCTGGCCATCGACCATGCCCCTTCGCCTATAAGAAGTCCCTAAGGCAAAAACCCTAAATCGTCAAGCCTCCAGCCACGAAAAGTTCTGTAGCGCCGCCGCCATCGAAGAGGAGATTCGGGGGACAGAAAGTCTCTGTTCTGGCACCCTACCGGGATGGGGAAGTGCCCCCAGAGCCATCTCCATCGATCTCCACCACCATCTCCATCACCATTGCTGATTCCCATGATGATGAGAGAGTAGTTCTCTCTCGAGGCTAAGGGTTCTACGGTAGCTATGTGTTCATCTCTCTCTCTCTCTATGCATGATCTTATTGTGATCATGAGATTGTAATCTATAGATCTACCTTGCTACTCAAGTGCTTTAATAGATCTCTGCTCTCCCCATGTGTGTGAAAGTGACAGCGTGCACACCATGGTGGCACTTAGGCTAGAGATTACAAATACTTGTTATGAGTTATATTTGGAGTTGGATGTCTTTATGAAATTGTGGTGTTTGTTGGACTCATCTAGTACTCAGGGTGACAGTGTGGGGTTTTCTAGATGGGAAAGGCTTACTTTGAGGTGTGCTATTATAGCCCTACCATCGATTAGAGTGTCCAACAGGAGAGTAGTTAAGAGTAGTATCATAAAGATAAGATATTTATATGAGAGTGTTCACTAGTGAAAGTATGATCCCTAGGCCTTGTTTCTAAGCACCGAAACACCGTTTGCTATTAGATCTATTACATGTTTGCTTGCTTCTATCTTTATTTCAGTTTTACTTTAGTCTTTTCCACGCCATCAAGATATTTTCTATCACCGTTACCACTTATAATTATCTATACCACTTGTATTTCACTATCTCTTTGCCGAACTAGTGCACCTATACACCTGACAAGTGTATTGGGTGTGTTGGGGACACAAGAGACTTCTTGTATCTTGATAGCAGGGTTGCTTGAGAGAGGATACCTTTGACCACTTCCTACCTGAGTTCGATAAACCTTGGGTGATCCACTTAAGGGAAACTTGCTGCTGTTCTACAAACCTCTGCACTTGGAGGCCCAACAACTGTCTACAAGAATAGAAGTGCGTAGACATCAGCCTGCAGATTACGCCTCCCAGGACGAAAAGAATGTCTGGCAGTCTAAGGCGGACGATTTTTCCCTCATCCAGAGTGGAATGCTTTATGCCATGGAGCCATAGCTTCAAAAGCGTTTTGAGAAGATGAATGCCTTTGAGATCATTGAGGATCTCAAGGCCGTCTTTGCTCCACAGGCTCGTGCAGAGAGGTATGATGCTTCCGAGCTCTTCTTCTCTGCTAAAATGGAAGAGCACAGTAGTATTAGTGAGCACGTGGTCAAAATGTCTGGCTACGTTAAGCGTTTAAACGCCCTGGATTGCAAAATTTCGGAGGAGCTCGCAATTGATAGGGTGCTGCACTCGCTGCCCCTAGCTATAAGAGCTTTGTGATGAACTACACCATGCAAGGGATGACTAAGACCCTTGTTGAGGTGTTCGCCATGCTCAAAACTACTGAGATTGAAATCAAGAAGGATCACACGGTGCTGATGGTCAACAAGACCACCAACTTTAAGAAACCGGGGAAAAGGGGAAAGGCAAGGGTAAGATGTCTAAGAGGGATGGCAGGTTTATTCCAGCACCTCAAAGACTGCCAAGCCTGGCCCTATGCCCGGCACTTCGTGCTTCTACTGCAAAGGGGATAGGCACTAGAAACGCCACCGCCCCAAGTACCTTGAAGACAAGCGAGCTGGCAAGATAGCCACCCTGGACAAAGGTATATATGATATACATGTTATTGATGTATTCCTTACGAGCGCTAGGAGTAACACCTGGGTATTTGATACCAGATCTGTTGCTCACATTTGTAACTCTCAGTAGGATCTGCAGAGTAGGAGGCGCCTGAGGAAGGACAAGGTGACGATGTGTGTCGGCAATGGTTCGAGAGTCAAAGTGATGGCCGTCGGCACCCTACATCTCCGTCTACCGTCAGGATTATTATTAGTTTTGAATAAATGCTACTATGTACCCACATTGAGTATGAATATTGTGAGTGGTTCTTGCTTGTTGCAAGACCATTATTCATTTAAATCAAGAACAAATGGTTGTTCAATTTATATGAATGTTGTTTTCTATGTTCATGCTCCTGTGTGTGATGGTTTATTCTTACTTGATCTTGATTGTAATACACACATCCATAGTGTTGATGCTAAACGTTGTAAGCGCAGTGATGATTCCATGTTTATATGGCATTGCCGTCTTGATCACATTGGCATAAAACGCATGAAGAAGCTTCATTTAGAAGGCCTTCTTGGATCATTGGATTTCGAATCCCTTGATACATGTGAGCCATGCCTCATGGGCAAAATGACTAGGACACCATTCTCCGGAATAGTGGAGAGAGTTGTAGACCTACTGGGAATCATACATACGGATGTATGTGGACCAATGAGCGTCTCAACACACAATGGTTATCGTTACTTTGTTACCTTTACTGATGACTTAAGAAGATATGGATATATCTACTTAATGAAGAACAAGTCTGGAACCTTTGAAAAGTTCAAGGAATTTCAGAAAGAGGTAGAGAATCAACTTAACAAGAAAATCAAGCACCTTCGATCGGATCGAGGAGGCGAGTATTTGAGTTATGAGTTTAACATGCACTTGTAGGACGGTGGGATTATCCCACAGCTTACGCCAGCCGGAACACCACAGCGTAATGGTGTGTCGAAACGTCGTAACCGAACCTTATTGGATAGTGTGTGGTCCATGATGTCTTTAACTGATTTGTCTGTGTCTTTCTGGGGATATGCGTTAGAAACCGCCGCTTTTATTTTAAACCGAGCACCATCCAAATCCGTGGAGACAGCCCCATATGAGATATGGTATGGGAAGAAGCCGAAGTTGTCGTTTCTGAAAGTTTGGGGTTGTGAGGCTTACGTTAAGAAACTGCAGCCTGACAAACTCGAATCCAAATCGGAAAAATGTATCTTTGTAGGATATCCAAGGGAAACCGCTGGGTATACTTTCTACAACCAAGCCGAAGGCAAAACGTTTGTCGCAAGAACCGACACCTTTCTCGAGAAAGAGTTTCTTGCAAAAGGAGTGAGTGGAAGGAAAATTGAGTTAGATGAAATTGTTGACCCTTCTCTCCAAATTCCGAGTAGCGCAACGGAAGCTGTTCTCAAACCGATCTCCAACATGGAGGAAGAGCCCATTGATGATGATAAAAACAATGACATCGAGACTCGTGAGGTTCGTAGGTCTACAAGGGTTTGTGCCACTCCTGATTGGTACAGTAGCCTTGTAATGTCTGTCATCCTAGATGAACAGGAAGAACCTGCAAACTACAAAGAAGCTATGGATAGTGCTGACTTCGAGAAATGGCTAGAAGCCATGAAATCTGAAATAGGATCCATGCATGAAAACCAAGTTTGGACCTTGGTGGATCTTCTAGAAGGCTGCAAGGCCGTGGAAAATAAATGGATCTTTAAGAAGAAGACAGATGCGAATCTAAACATGACCGTTCACAAAGCTCGACTTGTCGCAAAGGGGTTTCGACAAATTCAAGGAGTTGACTACGACGAGACTTACTCTCCCGTAGTGATGCTTAAGGCTGTTAGGATTTTAATAGCAATTTCTGCACATTTCGATTGTGAAATTTGGTAGATGGATGTCAAGACCGGATTCCTCAATGGTCACATTAATGAAGAGTTGTATATGATGCAACTAGAAGGTTTTGTTAATCCTAAGGATGCTGGAAAGGTTTCTAAGCTTCAACGGTCCATTTATGGATTGAAGCAAGCATCTCGGAGCTGGAACCAACGTTTTGATCAAGTGATCAAGAGTTTTGGATTTGTCCAAAACCAACAAGAGTTCTGTGTTTACAAGAAAGCGTGTGGGAGCTCAGTTGTTTTCTTAGTAGTATATGTGGATGACATATTACTCATGGGAAACGATATGGATCTTATGAAAAGCATGAAAGCATATTTTAAAACCAATTTTCCATGAAGGATCTAGGTGAAGCTGCATATATATTAGGAATCAAGATCTATAGAGATAGATCAAGGACCTAATAGCATTGAGTTAGAGTACTTACATAGAAAAGATTTTGAAGAGGTTCAAAATGGAAAACACCAAAAGGGGTTTTACACCTATGATGAAGAATTGCAAAATGAGTATGACTCAATGTCCTGTAACGTACAATGATAGAGAGAATATGTCTTACATCCCCTATGCTTCAGCCATAGGATCTATCATGTATGCAATGCTGAGTACACGACCTGATGTGGCATTGACTCTTAGTTTGACGAGCCGATATCAAAGTAATCTAGGACCAGATCACTGGACAGCTGTGAAGAATATCCTAAAGTATCTGAGAAGAACAAAGGATATGTTCCTAATCTATGGAGAAAATGATGAGGCTCTAAACGTAATGGGTTATGTATATGCGAGCTGGAATTCAGATCATGATGACTCAAAGTCTCAAACAGGATTTGTTTTCTTGGTGAATGGTGGGGCGGTAAGCTGGAAGAGCAAGAAGCAGCCGGTGGTGGCACAATCTTCAATGGAGTCTAAATATATTGTTGCGGCCGATGCAGCAAATGAAGCTGTTTGGCTAAGGAATTTCGTCATCGAACTGGGAGTTTTTCCCAATGCGCAAGACCTTGTGACATCTATTGTGATAACACGGGTGCTGTTGCAAACGCAAGGGAACCAAGAACTCATTCCACAGCCAAACACATCAAGCTTAGATTTCACGTCATCCGGCAGAACGTTGATGAAGGTGAAGTCAAGATTTGCAAAGTAGATACGAAACTGAATGTGGCGGATCCTTTGACTAAAGCTCTCCATCAGGAAAAGCATGAACAACACCGAGATTGCATTGGTGTTAGGTTCCTGCCTATTGTAAACTAGTTTTGTTTATTCTCTAGTACAAGTGGGAGACTGAAGGAGTTATGCCCTAGAGGCAAATAATAAAGTGTATTATTTGATATATCTCCTATATGTTTATAATACGTTTCATACTATGCTATAACTGTGTTAATACGAAACGTTAATACACGTGTGGTATGTAAACAAACCGTGTCTCTAGTTACCTCTAGTGAACTAGTTCATTGGTCATGACGATGGTCTATGTTTCGAGATCATGGGCGTTTATGCCAACTGACAATAAGGTCATGTTATTAGTTGAATAACATGATAAACAAACATCCGACCGTTATATCTTAATGATATCTAGTTACAAAGTTCACCATTGATGATAAAACACAGAGAACCTCGCAACCTGATCCTTTGACTATGAGGTAATGCAAATCACCATTCTGAAAGAAGCTTAGATGGTTATCAAGAATCATCTCATAACAGGGTGATCAAAAAGGTGTCGCTCAGGTTTTTCGAAGGGATGCGTAGAGGAGTACATATCAAGACCAGGATTTGTTTAGTCCATGTAACAGATAGATACATGTGGCCATCTCGGTGACGTTGCATTAATGAAGCTTGCAAGCATGTGACTAGGTCATGGAATGAAACGACATGAGGACGAGAAAACAAGTTCATCGGTAACGAGATCGAACTAAGGTATGGAGACACCAAAGATCAAGTCTCGGATGAATTAGGTATCGAATGACAAAGGGAACGGGAAACGACTATCTCACGGTTCGAGCGATTATATTCGTGAAACGCACGGGGGTCACATGGCCATCCAGGTCCCTCTGTTGATCATTGATTGGAGAGTAGTCTCAATCATGTCCAGAGTGTTTCTGAACCGAAGGATGTCACGCTTAAGGGTAGGGACGCTTAGGGTATATGAGGTATCGTAGGAGAAATAGAGAAAGAGAAACCGGAACAGTTTCGGGTAACATCCGATGGAGATCGGAAGGGGTCCGGAAGGTGTTCTAGAGTGAAGAAATAATATAATATGTGTATTTGAATGTTAATTGGAGAATTAATATTAAATATATATTTTATTTTATTTTTAAAGGCTCGTTAATGCTAATGGGCCTCACCCGAAGGGAGGCCCAATAGGGCAAGGCGCCTAGGGAGTGGGGGCCAGCCTGCCTAGGCTTGGTGGGCCGCCCCAATGGGGCCCACCTAGGGCCGGCGGCTGCCCCTAGGTGGCCGGCGGGTGTGGGGTTTAGTCCCACACCGCCTGGCCCCTGGGTGGTGTGCCCCCCTTCCACTATATATAGGGGTCTCTCCTCCCCCTTTGGAATCACCCATTCCCTCTCATTCTCTCTCTCATCCAGTGAGGACTTCTCCGTAATATTGGGGAGGACCTCGTGGGTGAGTTCTCCACCTTCACACTACCGCCGTGTGATCTGTGATCCGACATCTACTTCTTCCGCTGCTCGGCTGGATCGGAGTCCGGTTGACGTCTCCTACACCGGACGTGTGACGAACTTCGGAGGCACCACACTTGGGGTGCTGCTCGTATTCATCAATATATGCCTTCCTGCGTAAGGCGTGCCTCGGTCTTCAAAGGTATGAATATCGAATCCCTTCTCCATTACTTATGTCTACATAGTATAGATCCTGGTATTAGTGTTCGAGTAGATAGAATTTTTTTGTTTTCTGTTACGAAACCCAACAATTCGCTCATAGATAACCTTGGCGATGGATAGATATCGTACATAGTTTTACAGACGTTGAACCGTGCGCCAAGTTATGTGAAAAGTAATCTATGAAACTATAATTGCTATTACTTCTCATCGTCGTTGGAGATGTAGATGATCTCCTTATTGTAGGTGGAGCCATAGGCGTTGGCTTTGCTGGCAGCGGCGATATTGCCGGTCTTCACTACACGCTCTCTGTCTGCCTCGCGTTTCTTCTTGGCGAAGTACTCTGGTAGCCTCGACTACTCCTCGAGCATCCTGTCCTCCTCCTCCTCGGCCTTTCGCTCTGCCTTCTCCCACCATTCGAGCTGCAGAAAATCATCTTCCGGAGTCGAAGTCACCGCTTCCTTGTTGTCCTCTAAATTGACTTAGCAGTCGTCTTCCGAGGAGGTCCAACTGGAATACGAGGGAGGAGCCTCTGTCATGCTCTGGCGGCAGAACAGGGTGCTCCTCCTCCCCAACCTCTGGATCTTGTTCCTCCTTCATCTCAGGAGAGTCCTCATCATCATGGCTGCGCTTGGCCGGTGGTACCGGTCAGACGCGAGAAAGGCGAGCAGTCTTCTTACTACGAGCAATATCAAACTGTATCTATCGTAGAGCTGGTGTTTGCCGAGAGGACATGGCAGCACGATGCTTTATGCCACACGTCCGGGAAGCTGCATTGTTCCCAACGCATCTCATGTGGTTGAAGGATAAGAGACTACACACATGTCTTACGGAATTCGAGAAAACACACAATGATTTATGACTCACCGTGTGAGAAAAGAAACAAAAAAAGAAACAGCGGAAAGTTTATGCAACGTCGCAAATACAAGGCGATTCCAGAAAACGTGGGCGATGGTTTGCTACTAAGAAAATGGTTCTCTCGGAATGAAACATGTGTGTCATATTTGTTACGATTCCAGAAAGTGTTCAGTGTGCGACAAACGCGCGAAGGAGGCTGCCTTGGCCACGGGTAAACTATCGATTTTTTGCATCGTAAGCGCTCTTCTGCACCGCACACGGGAAGGGCTTTCCATGTGTGACGGGGGTGATACGTATCTATAATTTTTTATGTTCCATGCTTGTTTAGTATCTATTTTCTTATGTTTTGTCCATACTTTGAGGTATTTTTATACATTTTCTAAAACTAACCTATTAACAAGATGCCACAGTGTCAGTTGCATGTTTTCTGCTGTTTTTGGTTTCAGAAAAGCTAGTAAGGAAATATTCTCCGAGTTGAACCGGACAAAAGCCAAAGTTAATATTTTACCCGAAGCAACACGGAGTCCGGAGGAGAGGCGAAGTGGCGTACCAAGGCGGCCACACCTGGTGGCGACACAGCATGGGGGCGCATGCCACCAGGGGGTGTGGGCCCCTGGTGCTCCACTGACCTTGCCCTTCCGCCTATAAAAGCCTCCCGGGATGAAAACCCTAAGTACCCGATCGAAGACCCAATCAGAAATCTACGGAAGAGTCTGTAGCCACCGCCATCTCGATCCCTAGATCGGGGGGATCCGAAGCTCTTCCCGGCATCCTGCCGGAGGGTAGAGATCACCCTAGAGGCCTTCTTCATCGCCATGACTACCTCCGATGTGATGCGTGAGTAGTTTATCTCTGGACTACGGGTCCATATAGTAGCTAGATGGTTGGTTCTCCTCCTTTATGCTATTATGTTTAGATCTTGTGAGCTCCGTTCATGATCAAGATCATCTATCTGTAATCTTGCGGGGATCCGATGGATATTGAGATGCTATTTCAGATTGATTATTGATTCTATCATGTCTATGTTATTTGTGATCTTGCATGTTTTCTGTTGTTAGTAGTTATCTTGGCTGAGTAGATGCTAGCAACTCCAAGAGGGAGTATGTATGCTCGATAGTGGGTCCATGCCTCTAGTAATCTGGAGATGTGACATGAATCTCTAAGGTACTAGACGTGCTGTTGCTACTAGGGAGAAAACATCAATCCTTTGTCCATGGGACAATCGTATTGTTTACTTTACACACTTTGCTTAATGTAATTATTTGTTGCTTGCAACTTAATACTGGAGGGGGTTCGGATGATAACCTGAAGGTGGATTATTAGTCATAGATATAGTTGGATTACGGTCTATGTATAATGTTGTAATGCCCAATCAAATATCATAGGAATCAAGATGATTAGTATATGCATGGTATGTTTTCTCGAGTCTGTCAATTGCCTCACTTTAATTTGTTCACTCAACATGTCATCTATCTTAAGGAGAGAATCACCTCTAGTGAACTATGGACCCGATTCATTCTTTTCTCATTGATATATCATCTACTATTTACTGTTTACTGTTTATTTTCTGCAAGCAATTACTATCTTTCACACCATACGTTTAATACTTTATTTTCAGCAAAACTGGTGAGATTGACAACCTCACTGCAAGTTGAGGCAAAGTTTTCTGGTTGTGTTATACAGGATTCCAAGTTGGTAGCAATACCTTGGGGTTGTTTCCTTACTCCTACTGGTTCGATAACCTTGGTTTCATAACTTCAACGTATCCCGAGCCATCAGGGGGCCTTAATAGGCCCAATTTTTATTAGTGTCATTTTTTTTGAAAACTGAAAAGGCGGTCCACAGGGAATAGAGGGAGATGTGGTGTGGCTAAGTGTTGAGTACATGTGGTGCACCCCTTCCCCGTGCGCCACTGATAAATTGGCCATCCCTATCTGTACTTATCAGTGGCGCACTAGATACTGATGGGTCACAAGTAAGTTGAATACATGTGGTGCATCAATACGTGGTGCGCCATGGATAAGTCTAGGTACCACCTGGCGGCCCAGCTGGGTGGAGCTCAGGCTTACTTGTGGCGTATTGTTTTTGGTGGTGCGCCACGAATAAGTGCCTTACCTATGGTGCATGGTGTGTGATGCATCAGATTTACTTATCCGTGGCGCATCACCAAATGTGTGCGTCACTGTTAAGCATAGATAGTTGTTTTACTAGCAGTGCGTTGCAGCTGGAGAGTTCCGAACTTACAAATATTGCTCAAAGAGCATGTTTGTTCTGTACAAAAATTCTATCATGTGATTAGTCACATACAAACAAGTACGTACGGTAGCGGTGAGAGAAAGCAAAGGAGTGTTGTGAACACCATGACATGTACCCCCTCATTTTTTTACATCCGGCTGTTTATTTCATTGCAGACATAACAAGCCCATATACATCCCGGCGGTTTATTATCACTGCAAGCGAAACATAACTTCAAATAGTATTGAATGCTTGACCTGTATCGAATAGTAGGGAATCTTAATGTGAGCGTCATAGGCCATTCCATCAACATTGTCCACGTCATGTGCCCTTCTAGTTCTAGATAGCCCCCTGTCATACTAGAAAATGAATTGACATCTTAAGAGGACAAGAAATCTGTATATTGATCTTTTTAACATTGTGAGCAGGAGTTCGATATTGACAAACTAAACTCGTATAATGTTATGTAGAAATTATTCATCCATTTTCCTTTAGCCTGTATTTTAAATGCCACATTTTGCGAATAAAATATCCATATAGTGGATTATTTAAAATATCATGTCAACATAATAGAACTGATATATTTCATAGATATATATGACTCTATGTAAACAATACAACTTTCAATTAATTTTATAAAGTTAGGCTTGTATTTGTTTTGGAAAAAACATTTTAGAGAGTACTGCAATTAAAATTTGAAATATTTTATAATATGAATTTGTTGTTGTTTTAACAATTTGTTCTGTAGTTTAGTCTGTGAGCCAGAATAGATGGAATTGTTCAATCGAGTAGTATCATGCACATATTCAGTGCATAAAAACACTTGTTTGCAAGACAAAGAGGAAGCTAATGATAAAGGAGAAAACCTAAGCACTTGAATATAAAAAATGTTTGCATACATTGAAACTATTCATTTTGGGTATCAATTCCGACAAAATCACAAAGAGTGGGCGAAGCCAGAAAAAAAATCCTATGGGATCACCTCAAGAGCCATGGGGTTATTCTCTACAAATGAACAGTATTTATCTCTAATATAGTGAAGGATTTGCTGATATTCGTTGGGGTTGGTTGACCCCAATGATAACAAGCTAGCTTCGCCCCTGATAGAGTCATGAGGTGTTGATTGAGACGGTCATTGCATAATAGAGGAGGAAGAGGGTACGAAGATCGAGTCGATGACAATCAATATACACCGACATAAGTTGTTTCTTTTTGTGTATATATATATATATTTAATGTGATATATGTCAAAGCTAAATGGTTTTGTCTGGCACCAAGGGGTTCAGATGTTTTCTGTACAATAGAATTTTGGAGGCAAAATAGTGCACAGCACAATTAACTTGTGTTGCTTTCTCAGACGATAAAAACTTGTGTTGCTTCCATTTATCAACGAGCCAATTACATGAAACCATGGTTTGTGGCGAGACAGAATTATTCGTATTTCCTTAGAAAAACAGAAGATTTATCTTTATACGACACAATAGGGGCAAAACTACTCATCAGCTCATTTTGACTAAAAAAACTAACACGTCCAGCCCATTTGACGATGGCCGTATCTCTTTCTCTCCTTTGCTCTCATTGCCCCTCCACTAATCGGTTCTCTTTCCTCCCAGTCCTTCCAAATTATGGACATTCATTGTCCAACTACTTCTTTCTTTAAGCAAGGGGCAGGGTCACGAAGGACCCAGAGCTGCATATTAATCAGGGCAGGCTTACAGCTTATAAGGAGGCCTAAAATTAAAAGGAAATGAAAATACAACCAGAACCTCCACTTTTACACAAAAGACCCCAGCAAGAAAAAAAGGAAAAGCAATCCAATCCACAGTGGTCTTCTCCACCGCAGCACCGGAACAGGCTCGCCGGCAGAAGCAGTGACGCCATCATCGGGGACGAACCACTTGATGCGCCGCCACCAAAGATCCTTCCGCCAGAGAGAGAAGGCCTCCCAGATGGAGGTTGAAAAGCCACCAAGCCGTGGCCGAGGAGGGCCGCCGTTCGGCCATAAGAAGTAGAGGCAGGGCAGTCGCCAACATATGTCCTCTACCGATGAGCTCCACAAGGTAGCAGCAAATCCCCACCGGATAGGCTCACACCCAAAATAACCCACACTCTCACCTTGCCCACCTCCATGGTGGTTGAAAAGAGGAAAGAGACGAGTCGATTGAGCACTAACCTTCCCGGGACAGTGAGCAACCCACCACTGACCTGAAAATAGTTGGCCACCATCCGCCTCCAAACTGCTGCCACAAGTTGGAGGAGGAGGCTAGAAGAGGCTGCAACCGGCTCTCTCCATGAGAGCTCTGCAGCAAAGAGAACAGGAGCAGCAGCAAGCAACCATGGATGAACAGGGTGTAGGTCGGCGTGGCTTGTCGATAGTATTATAGAGCAAAGCGACGAGAGGGAGCAGCGGCCGTCAGTCCGTCCTTTATTGTCTTGTTGGCGATGTCACGTACATTCGGCTTCAAAAAGACAACCCTCGAGTCTGGGCCTTTGTCCGGTACCAACACGGACTTTGTAAGCCCGGATCCATCCGTAGCCCCATTCCCATTCTGGTTTAAAACAGGCCCACGTACTAAGCATAGGCAGAAAAAAAACAAAAAAGAGAAAAACGACCACAGTGGGAGTCGAACCCACGACCTTCTGATCCGAAGTCAGACGCGCTAATCCACTGCGCTATGCGGTCATCGGTGTGTGATTAGCTTGTTTAACTTATATAACATGAGCTCATCTATAAATGGCTAGCTATTCGAAAACTTCCAGAGGCTCTCTGGGCCTTTACCTTGCTTATTATTAAAAAAGTGCAGTATTATTATATTGTATGCGCCAATTTCACGTTTATAAATTATCATGCAACTGGTAATAAAAGCATCGGAATATTATCTCCACCCACCACAATTTCAAAACAAAAGGCACACACATCACAGTGTACATCCACACGAATCAAAAGAAAGCAACCCCACACACATACACAAACGTGAGAGAAAAACAAAAGCGGATGGGGAAAGATGTGAGTAGTAGCTGCTTTTAGAAAGATGTTGAAACTTTTTACATACTACTCCGTCTGTTCCACAATATAAGCCTTTCTAGCAAAAAAAAAATAGTTTGCTAAAAAAACCTTATATTATGAAACAGAGAGAGTATATGTTTTCCTCTGACCTTTTTTGTCCAGGCCTGCCCGTTTCTTAGTTGACTTGTATTTTGACATCATGTGTAGAGACGGGGGGCTGATTTAATAATATTACTACTACTTACGTACTTGTAGTAATTGGGAAGCAGACACTAGCTAGTTGCATGCTAGCTACTGCAGAAATGAAGGAGACGTACTATAGCTTTAGCGTTGCAGCTTCTCCGGAGGAGTGTCCGATGATCATTATGCTGAAAAGTAAGCCTGCACAAAGCCGGTTTGGCCGCTTTGAGCTAGTACAAATTTTTGACACGGGGTGGAATGGGGGGTTTCTCCAAAAAAATCTGGTTCGACTCGGTTTTGACACGGGGTGGATCGGTCTTATTATGGCATGCGCTTCATCAGCAAGGTATCAAGTTTGGCTCAATAATAATCTTGCTGATTATAATTATCCTACTAGGGGCCTCCGTCAGGGTACCCTCTGTCACCATACTTGTTTCTTCTATGCGTGGAGGGTCTCTCAAGCCTCCTCAAGTATGAAGAGAACGCTGGGAATTTATTGGGAGTTAAAGTATGTAGAGGAGCTCCGGCAGTCTCGCATCTCCTCTTTGCGGACGATTCATTGATATTGATGAGAGCGGATGCGGAAAATGCATCATGTTTGCGCCGTGTCTTGGATGACTATTGTGCTGCATCAGGGCAACTAGTAAGTGAAGCAAAGTCAAGTTTATTTTTCAGTCCATGCACTGGAGTTGACACAAGAGTGCAAGTTTGCTCTATTTTAAACATCATGACTGAAGCTATCACATATAAATACTTGGGCTTACCACCCTTAGTTGGGGTGGACAGATCAGATTGTTTTCAGCATCTTATTGATAGGATTTATAAGATACTAAGTGGATGGAAGGAGAAGAATATGTCTTTTGGAGGCAAGGAGGTACTTCTAAAAGCCGTCATACAAGCCATACATGCATATGCAATGTCAGTCTTCAAGCTACCCAAACAGATTATAAAAGGGATAATAACTGCAATGTCCCAATTCTGGTGGGGAGTTGACGATCAACAAAAACATATACATTGGTTCGCGTGGTGGAAAATGTGTGTGCCCAAGAAGAAAGGAGGTATGGGTTTTAGAGATTTGCATTGTTTTAATTTGGCTATGCTTGCCAAGCAGTGTTGGAGATTAATTTCAAACCCAGATTCGTTGTGTGCATCAGTTCTAAGAGCCAAATATTTCCCGGATGGGGATTACTTGAATTGCCAGCTGAAGAAGGGGAGTTCTTATACTTGGCAGAGCATGTTTGGACCACATAGAGATAAACAAAACTTTTTCCCTACGCGGTGATCCCAAGATCCAACTCAGGTAGAAGGCCACAAGGATTACCACTAGACGCGCAGTTGCGGAATTGATGAAGCACGTCGCTTGATGCAGTGCAGTTCTCGCGATCCGTTCCGGTTCCACGATCCACGATCCGTACTTTCTTCACGATCGTCGAAGTGCTGAACGCACATCACCTCTGCCGGTATCCACACGTACGAGGAGGAGCGCCGGCGATGGACTGCTAGGTCCGGTACGGCGGCGACAGGACGGACTGGGGCTAGGGTTTCCAACACATGGAGTGACCTAACCTTGTGCTCTAAGCACCTGCGCCCCAGCTTATATAGGGAGTGAAAGTGGGCTCCACTCACTTGTGGCCCATTCACTAAAAGGCCTATATTAGCCACTGCAAGTCTCACTTGCTGACTAAGTCCATGTCTCTATTTGGGTCCAACCCAAATAGGTTTCCTGTTTGGGTCTAACCCAAACTTGCTCCGGCTCTTAAGTGTGTGACCCGACAGGCTCATGGTAACCCGGACACGATTCCGAGTCTCACTCGTGATCGATCAGTTGGTAGCGGCCCCTAGCAGAACGTGCCAACTCCCAAGTACCAATAAGTCATGACGGCATACCTTTCCAATGCAACTTTCGTCTGAGTCCCTTTTGCCTCACGATATACCTTGTCGGACTATAGGCGAATGACCGTCATCCCTTAAATAGTCCAACTCTCTTTCTCGATCCGAGATAAGTGATTCATCCGACTAACTCTTAGTCGGCTGCCTCGGTTAACACTTATCCGAGATGCGCATGGCCATGCTTTCCGAATCATATCTTCTAAGAGGGCCCAGAGAATATCTCTCCGGATTGAGGCGAAAAATCTCGTCTTGGTTATTTACATCACGCAGCTTGATTCTCCGTCGACCCGAACTCCGCCTTTATAACTGCCCAGTGACAGAACAACGTTTGACAGAACCTAAGTCGGAGATCCTCAACTCGGATTGTGCAATAACCTCAGGTCTAAGGATTACATTGATTGAGACATGCAAATGACGGCTTGTTTGTTGCATCTCAATATGGGTCAGTCCGACTCGCTAAACTCTTTAGTCGAATCCATGTAAGTCGGAATAGCATCTCCATGCCCATGACAAGTGGAACCTAGTCATCTGCCGACTTTCACATTGGTCTAAGTTGTGTGTCCGGCACAACCTCAATGACCAAGGACAATTAGTATGAACAACATGAATATGCAGTTCCACAATCAAATCACATATTCGATGATACATATCAGTAGTTCATACATTGACCATAACCTTATGAATACACAGGAATATCATCACACATGATTGCCTCTAGGGCATATTCCCAACAGAGCATTTGGGCGGGTATTCAATCTTTCAAACGAGGGCATATGTGGCGAGTGGGAGATGGATCAAAAATCAATATATGGTCCGACCCATGGGTCCCATTGAGCCCTAACAGAAAGATTGCTACTAGAAGAGGTAATGTCGTGTACACAAAGGTCGCGGATCTAATCGATGTGGATACTAATACATGGGATGAAGAGTTGATTAGGGACATTTTTTGGCCTATTGATGCTCAAAGGATCCTAAATATCCCTCTAGCGAGAGGCATGATGGAAGACTTTGTTTCCTGGCACTTTAGTAATAATGGTGTCTTCTTTGTTCGACCATGTTACTATACTGAATGGGATCACCAACACGGGGGGAAACTGAGAAGAACAAGTGAGTATGGCACTGAAGGGAATATGCCCTGAGAGGCAATACTAAAGTTGTTATTATATGTATTCCAAGTATATGATAGATGTTTATTTTGCATGCTATAATTATATTAATTTGGAAACGTTAATACATGTGTGTTTAATAAACAAAAGAAAAGTGCCTAGTTATGCCTCTCTTATAAACTAGCTCGTTGATTAACAAGATGATCAAGGTTTCCTGATCATAGACATTGGATGTTGTTAATAACGAGGTCACAACATTAGTGGAATAATGTAATGAACATTTATCTGAAATATAGCATTACGATCAAAGTCATTGTGTTTACATTGCTATAACATCATACAAAGTAATCTTAGTCCTTAGACCATGAGATCATGTCAATCACTAACACTGAAAGAGTATCTTGATAACATCAAACGTCACACCGTGAAAGGGTGATTATAAAGGTGGGTTCAGTACTACGAAAGTGTTATGTAGAGGCTCATAGATTAAGAGTGGGATTTCTCCATCCTGATGACGGATAGATATACTCTGGACCCTCTCGGTGATATCACATTGGTTAGCTTGCAAGCAAGTGATAAGATCACTAGAATGTTATATCACGGGAACGAGAAAATAGTACATGTCGGCAACAAGATCAAACTAGGTATGGAGATACCGATGATCGAATCTCGGACATGTAATATATCGCGAGACAAAGATATTTAGTTACTAGCGTTAAAGGTTCTCACGATCACAGAAGTCATCGTTGAATGTGTAGGAGTCAGTATGGATCTCCATGTCCTACTTCTGATTATTGATCTGAGAGGGGTCTCGATCATGTCTGCATTATTCACAAACTGTAGGGTGACACACTTAAGGGATACCAACACCATTTGGAGCAAATATGTTTCAGACAAATGAATTGCAAAGCACTGAAATTATTACAATAGACACCGAAATTGTTTCGGGTGAAATTGCAGAAATTGGTTCTGCATGTAATATTGAAATATTGCAAGGCATTTTTTATGAAGGTTTGTTCATTAAAGTAATTAACAAAATTATGAATGAAATTAATAAAAAGAGTTCTATTAAATGAGAGAGCATTAAATTTGGAGAAATTCAATGCATTTAAAGTGGAGACTTTAATAGAGAATGTGAAGGGGCATATTTATGTGGAGGGGTTGCCACCACATGAATGAGGGAGGTGAGGGGTCACCACCATAGGGCATCGGCCATGGTAGGGGTACCCCCTCCTCCTATAAAAGGCCCCCCTCTCACTCCTTCCTCACACCTCCTCGTGAAGGATCTCTTTTCCCCTCTAGTATTATTCCTCATGGTCTCGGATTAGCGAGATACATATTCCTGGTGGCATTTCGTCTGGAAGGAGTTGTTGCTTCCGCTGCATCGCTGGAGCGAGGAGGCGGAGGTTGTTCGGTGGCCTGAACGTGTGTGCGAGTGCGGATGCGCTGCTGGTTTGCGGCGCTAGAACTTCCACACGATCTTGAGATTGATAAGCGAACAACTACATCATCCACGAGTGAAATATCATTACACTTTGTCGGTCTTGAAGGGTATGATTTCTATGTTCCACCCGTTGCTTGTATCTAGTAGATAGATCTTGGCCTATAGTAGTTCACATCGTAGGAATTTTTTTGTTTTCTATGATGTGAACCCTTCAGGCACTTCTTCAACGCTTCTATGGAGATCTTTATTGGGAGCCATCTCATGCAATGGGGTACTAGAAAATCGCCATATGATTAATAGTTCTCAGTGTCACCTTTGTCAGAGAGACTGCGAAAGTATTAGTCATGCTTTCTTTGCATGTCCGAGAGTTTTGCAGATTGGAAGTTACTCGACATGAAGGACCTAATATCACATGTGTGTAGTAGGGAGGAGAATGGAGGATCAATTTTGGAGGCTCTCCTACATGACAAAACAGCAGTAGCTCCATTGCTTCTGGACGTTCAGCGCAATGACCTACTGGTTGTGGCAGTGTGGTATATCTGGTGGGAATGAAGGAAGGCTACGCATGGCGAGACAGTATAGTCTCCTGGCAGAACTGCTCAAGCTATTTCGACACTAGCTTTGAATTTATCTAGAGTACGAAAGAAGAAACAAGGGATAGCTAGACACGGGTGGGTGAAGCCGAGAGAGAATTTCGTGAAGCTTAATGTGGACACTGGTTTTTGCCTGGATTCAGGAACAGGTAGTACTGGTGCAATCCTACGAGATGATAGGGGATTCTTCCTAGGGGTGCATACCCTTTATCTCTGATCCCTCGACGGTGGAAGCTCGTGCCCTCCGAGACGGTCTGATCCTGGCATGTCAAGTGGGTTGCAATAGAGTCGAAGTAAATTCTGACTGCATAGAAGTTATTGAAGTAATGAAAGATAGCGGGAATTCGCTAGGACCAGCGGCTGCTATCTATGAGGACTGCACTACTCTTTGTCGTAGTTTTATTGAAATTTCTTTTGTTCATTGTCCTAGGGAGGCCAATATGGCAGCAAATGTGTTAGCTAGACATTCAGAGGGATCTTTGTCAATTGTTTGGCAAGGTGAACCTCGAGATTTCCTTGTAAGCGTGCTTGCGGACGATGTATCTTTGATCCATAATCAATAAAATTCGACATGGTGGCTTTCCCTCAAAAAAAAGTTTGAATTTTAGCTGCGAAGGAAAATGAACTAAAGTGTCACTAGGCGCGGCGGTTTGGCTGGTTTGTACGGTTTCGGCTTTGGCATAGGCTGGCAAAAAGGTTGTCTAAATTGGCCTAGGAGTTGGTGCAATCAATTGGATTTATCTACTAGTAGTAGTGTTGTAGTAGGGTACATAGGACAGGAAGCAGCATGTGGTGCAGAGGCGCAGAGTGGTGATACGTCTATTTTGCATCACTATTCTATGTCATAATTCACTGTTATTCATTGATATATTTCGTATTGAGAGGTGATACTTATGTTATTTCATCTGTTTTTGCATGGTTGATGACTTTTGGAGCATGGACCGCTACAGTCAGGATTCTGATGGAAAAGGTGCTGTTTGGAGGCAAAATTCAGGAAAATATACAGAAAATCCTATTTTTCTAGAAGACTAAGGATGCCAAAAGATGGAGTGGAGATGGGCCATAGGGGGCCCACACCACCCCCTGGCGCGGGCAGCCCTAGGCTGCGTCAGCAGGTGGTGTGGCCGCCCTGGCCCACTCCAGCATCTCCCCTCTGGCGTATATTATCCTCCCGAAACCCTAAGACTCGAGGAGCGACCACAAAAAGATTCCGCTGCCTCTGCGGGGCGGAAAACACCGAGAAAGAAAGATCTCTCCGGCAGACAGATTTCTGCCGGGGGAATTCCTTCCCGGAGAGGGGAGATCGTCGCCATCAACAACACCATCAAGCTAGACTTCGTCGGGATCATCATCATCATCACCACCATCATCACCATCAGCACCCTCATCACCATCTCCATATTGCTGTAACAATTGGTTGAATCTTGCATTAGTTCATAGGGGAAACTTTCTCGGTGTTGATTACTCTTCGTAGTTGATGCTTATTGAGTGAACCATTGAATTATTATTTATGTTCAGATTGTTATACATCATTATTCCATCTCTGATCATGATCCATATGATGTCTTGTGAGTAGTTCGTTTTGTTCTTGAGGACACGGGAGAAGTCATGTTGTTAGTAGTGGAGTTGTGTTGAGAAAGATTCAATAGATTGTTATTTAAGTTGTGGTGTACTTCTTCTAGTGGTGTCATGTGAACGTCGACTACATGACACTTCACCTATATGGGCCTAGGGGAATGCATTGTGTATTTGGATACTAAGCGTAGGGGTTGCTAGAGTGACAAAACCTGAACCCCCGTTAGGAAACCTTTGCACAAGGGACGTAAGGGTCTTAGAGTTTAAAGCTGTGGTTAGGTTTCTACCTTAATTACTTTCTTGTACTTGCGGATGTTTGCAAGGGGTATAATCACAAGTATGTATTAGTCCTGGATGGGTCGGTACATTAGCACAGGTTCACCCACACAACACTTAGCAAGCTAAAGAAGATTAATCAACTGTATGAAGCGAAAGCACTTGACAGTCTTCCCATGTGTCCTCGAGAACGTTTGGTCATCTTAAGTAATACAACCGGCTTGTCCTTTGCTGCATAAAGGATTGGGCCACTTGCTGCATTTATTCCTACTGTCTTTTATTTACTTGTACTTTGTTTACTTGCTTTATCAAAACCCCCTAAAAATCCGTTTGCTAAGTATTTGCAGAGAATTCCTGATCCATACCACTAGCCAGCACCTTCTACTCCTTGTTGGGTTCGACACTCTTACTTATCAAAAATACTGCGATACACCCCCTATACTTGTGGGTCATCAAGACTATTTTCTAGCGCCGTTGCCGGGGAGTGAAGCGCTATTGGAGAGTGGAACTGGTAAAGGAAACTTCTACTGTGAGTATTGTTTACTTCTGCTAGTTGCTTTATTTTCGTTATGGATAATTCACTGAGTTTCTTATTTGGTAATGCTACTACCACTACTAAGGTAGTAGATAAGCCACCACCTGCTGAGAATGATGTTTTCAAAATACCTAAGAGAATTATTGATCATGTTATGGATAACTACTATGTTGGAGATGGAATTGTCCATCCCGGTGATCATTTTCTCTTTATACACGAATTATGCGGGTTGTTGAAGTGTGCAGGTATTACTACAGATCAAGTTAAGAAGAAGTTATTCTCATTATCACTAAAAGGAAGAGCTGAGGACTGGTATAAGCTGCTGAAGAATGGTCAAGCTCTGGAATGGGAGGAAATAGTGCCTCTCTTTTATTCAAAGTTTTACCCTCTGATGACCCACAAGTATAGGGGGTGTATCGCAGTATTTTCGATAAGTAAGAGTGTCAAACCCAACGAGGAGCAGAAGGTGCTGGCTAGTGGTATGGATCAGGAATTCTCTGCAAATACTTAACAAACGGATTTTTAGGGGTTTTTGATAAAGCAAGTAAACGAAGTACGAGTAAATAAAGGACAATAGGAATAAATGCAGCAAGTGGCCAATCCTTTATGCAGCAAAGGACAAGCCGGTTGTATTACTTAAGATGACCAAGCGTTCTCGAGGACACATGGGAAGACTGTCAAGTGATTTCGCTTCATATAGTCGATTAATCTTCTTTAGCTTGCTAAGTGTTGTGTGGGTGAACCTATGCTAATGTACCGCCCCATCCATGACTAATACATACTTGTGATTAAAACCCTTGCAAACATCCGTAAGTACAAGAAAGTAATTAAGGTAGAAACCTAACCACAACTTTAAACTCTAAGACCTTACGTCCCTTGTGCAATGGTTTCCTAACGGGGCTTCAGGTTTCTGTCACTCCGGCAACCCATACGATTAGTAGCCAAATACACAATGCATTCCCCTAGGCCCATATAGGTGAAGTGTTATGTAGTCAACGTTCACATGACACCACTAGAAGAAGTACACCACAACTTAAATAACAATCTATTGAATCTTTCTCAACGCAACTCCACTACTAACAACAAGACTTCTCCCATGTCCTCAAGAACAAAACGAACTACTCACAAGACATCATACGGATCATGATCAGAGATGGAATAATGATGTATAACAATCTGAAAACATAAACAATAATTCAATGGTTCACTCAATAGCATCAACTACAAAGAGTAATCAACACCGGGAAAGTTTCCCCTATGAACTAATGCAAGATTCAACTCAATTGTTAAGCAATATGGAGATGGTGATGAGGGTGCTGATGGTGATGATGGTGGTGATGATGATGATGATCCTGATGAAGTCCATCTTTATGGTGGTGTTGATGGCGATGATCTCCCCTCCCCGGGAAGGAATTCCCCTGGCAGAAATCTGTCTGCCGGAGAGATCTTTCACACTCGGTGTTTTCCGCCCCGTAGAGGCGGTGAAATCTTTCTGTGGTCGCTCCCCGAGTCTTAGGGTTTCGGGAGGATGATATATGCCAGAGGGGAGAGGCTAGAGTGGGCCAGGGTGGCCACACCACCTCCAGGCGCGGCCTAGGCCTGCCCGCTCCATGGGGTGGTGTGGGCCCCCTGTGGCCCACCTCCACTCCATCTTCTGGCATCCTTAGTCTTCTGGAAAAATAGTATTTTCCGTATATTTTCCCGGATTTTCTGATCTTCGCGAATTTTGCCTCCAAACAGCACCTTTTCCATCAGAATCCTGACTACAGCGGTCCATGCTCCAAAAGTCATCAACCATGCAAAAATAGATGAAATAACATAAGTATCACCTCTCAATACAAAATATATCAATGAATAATAGTGAATTAAGACATAGAATAGTGATGCAAAATGGACGTATCAACTCCCCCCAAGCTTAGACTTCGCTTGTCCCCAAGCAAAACTGAGCTCAATAAATATGGCCTCAAGTTTATGGAGTGAAGAGTCGATAAAAGAATACGGACAAGAAGCATGACATTCATCAAATACATAGATCATAATAGAAGGTAACTCACTATTATACAACTCAACTTGCAATGAGTAAAGGAAACACAATAAAGATACATAAAGTGAATCGTAATTGGTAATGGCAAACTTATCTCTTGGTCAAAGAATAGTTGATAATTTGCTGGAGTTCACAAATAGCTGGCTTTTCAATGATAACTTTCAAAGTAGTAAACTTCAAGATAAGAGCAACGTGCAAAGCAAGGAACATAAGAAACATGTTTGCATAAATCATCATATGAATGAATGAAACAAAACAACTCAAAATACTTGCTGAGATAGAAGGGAGTAGGTTTACTGACTCAAGTACAAAGTAAAAGAAAGGCCCTTCGCAGAGGGAAGCAAGGATTGCAAGTCTCATAAAGGGCTCCCAAAAATTATGATACTTACTAGCTTTCAGCTTTCATTGCCCCTATCATAGGCATCTTTAGGTGATTAAGGTTAAAGTGATCAAAAATGAGGATATGCATTGACAAGTTGTAAGTTGAGAATCTCATGTCCCTTGAATACGAGGGCCGCTCCTCATGCTACTCAAGTTTAGTCACCGGTAAGTTCTTGTCATCGTAAGCATATGTGTATCATTGAGAACCGCCAACGGGGTACCCCTTGCCCGATGATACGGAAGAATCCCCATATCAAAATGACAAGGCAAGCAAACAACAAGTATCTCAGCAATCTTCTTATTTACCATGGGAATATGGTGCTTTTTCTCTCTTTCCTCTTTTCATAATATCTCTTTTTTTTCTCAATCTCTATCTCCTTTTTTTATAAGAAGAATGCTTCATAGATACTCGTTATGGTTACGCTGCAGGTTTCCACCATGTCAGCATGGATTAGACCAGCGGCCCAGGCGTTTCTCTAACACATATGCATAACTCCATGGACTTACAAGCTCCCCTTTCATTTCACACCGACGACATCCATAGATAAAAGAACATGATATCAACTTGGTACAAAGTACCAGTGCAATGTTGAAAGCGTTCCCCATGACAACATGGTTCTGCTAATTCACAACTTACAAAGCGCAAGCATATACGCAACATAGGTGAGCACAATGGTTCAAGTTTATTAAATGCAAGAAAGTAAAGTGTGCCATCAAGTTCGTGAGAGCTTTAATCACTAATTTTCACATAACAAGTTTAATTTGGGAGGTAGATAAAACAAGAATTTACTTGGAATAGCAATAATGCTACTAGGTAGGTATGGTGGACACAAATGGCATGGGTTTTGGTTTAAAGGAGGTGGATGCACAAGAAGAATACCCTCTCAGTACAGGCTTTTGGCTAGCAAGGCTGGGTAGCAAGTACACGAGTTGAAGGAAACAGCCAAACATACAAATGATAAAGACAAACATGCAATCTTCCTTGGAAGCACAAAAGATCTTAACTAGAGAATACTAGACTTATGAGCAAATCAAGAAAGAAAGATGATGAAATTATTTTTCTTCATCTGAAGCCGACTAGTAGCAATAAATGCTATAATATTGACTTCCATAATCGAATTCTTTCTTTTTTTAGAGTACTTCTATGTTTTTCTTTTCAACTCTCAAAAAGGTGTTGCTGCTGACCGATCCAGGTTTGCCAAAACCAACTAAATTAACTCAATGATCCCAAAGTGATACCAATACTAACAACAAGATCAATCATATAACCACGAATTGAAAACTAAAATAAGCTATGCAAAAGAGTGAATGATAGAACTTCTCATTAATATTCCATAGCAGTAACTCACACCAAGGGATACATATCTAGCGAGAGAGGGGACACTTCCATAATGCAAACCGTACTACAAAATAACTCCTCTATTCATGATATGACTCTACTAAAAAGGTAAAAAGATAGAAGATAGTGATGTGATACCGCGGCACTCCCCCAATCTTGGAACAAACCAAGGGGATGCCAAACCTGATGACGAGCTACTCCTTCGGTGGTGGTAGTAATATTTTCTTAGTTGACGTGAGGAAATCTTCCAGCATCTTGTGAAGCCTATTATTCTCCCATTGAAGCATGTCCACCTTCCTCCTCAAGTCTCGATACTTATCACAGAACTCCTTACTGACTCGTAGGGCTTCCGTTGATGCAGGGCAAGATACTAAAGGTACCAGCCCCTGCTTGGGGTCTTGGAGATCTTCCTCCATAGGCTCCTTCCCCTTATCCTTGGCGGACACCATTGTGCTTCAAAGCTTCAAGAATAGTTCCTGGCAAAAACAGATCGAAACAAAAACACGACGAAAACACAATATATGAACCTCGGGGGATCCGGGGGGTTATATATTACAAAGTTTCATATCAAAAGGAAGGTACTGGGTGAAAACAGGTCGGAGGCGGAGTCCTGGGTGGACTCACCACCTGGTGGCGCGACCAGGGGTGGGCCCGCGCCACAGGGTGGTGTGGGCTACCCCGGCTCCGGTTCCGTCCCTTTTTCACTCCGTAACTTTCCTTATCGACTGAAAACTGTAAAAATATAGTTGTATTGCATTTTCGCGGAACTTTTCTTACCAGAACTGTTACCTATTTGAAAACAGACTCTACAGATCTCTGAATTTGGTATCTAGTAGAGTCTTCCGGAGTCATCTCTTGAATATCATCGATATCTTCATCTTCATACACTTATTACTTGAGTTATAAAACCCTTCTCTTCCTATTTACACCATTATCTCCACTTCCTGGAAATTTCTTTCACACAAAACTTCACACAATTCTCATTAGCAACATTAGTATAAGTGAAGTGACAAAACCTTTTGAGTTCAACTTTCAAATGAAAACCATCAAAACAAAAGCTACTGTAGCAACTCCTTCCGAAATCCCAAAAATAATTCAAAAAGGAAATCGAATAAAGAAGCAAATGCAAGATTGGCAAAATCTGTCAAAACAGACCAGCAGGTAAAGATCAATTTTTTCGAAAATCTTCTGTTGCTCAAATCAAAAAGTTCAAAACTAACGAAAGTTAAATAAAAACCTGGGGCCGAAGCATGAACAATTTCAGCTCAATCCGACGTACAGAGATCTCTCACGAATTTTTACGGTGAAGCACAAAAATCTGTTTCGGGACAGCAACTTCCCCAAATCTTACTTCTTTCTCATTAGAGGTTAATCTTGACACAAAAACCAAAAAAAATGGATAAGGAGCGGTTATTACCAAAGTAATAACTTCCAAGACTCAAATAAACAAAAACAAACTGAAAGCAAAAACAAATGGGTTGTCTCCCATAAAGCTGTTTCTTTATAGCCATTAAGATGGGCATGATAATTTGAAGAAGCTCTCATAGGGATATGAATTGAAGTGAAAGAGAGCATTAAGAAGCAAAAACATACACATTTAAGTCTAACCCACTTCGTATGCAAGGGTATTTTATAAACAAACAAGTTGTTGAAACCAGAGGCAACTTGCATAAGAAGGCAAAAGAAGTGCAACATAAAAACTTTCAGCATAAAACGAGGAAACTTGATATTATTGAGATGCATAAGAACACTTTTCCCTCTTTCATAGTAACTTTTAGTATCATGCATAAACTTAACAATATAGCTATCACAAGGACCATCATAGCAATGATCACATATTCTAACAGAAAACACAGGAATACTAGCTCTCATAACACTACTATGTGAAACAATATTAGAGGTATCCTTACAAAGGATAGTGTGTCCCTCTTCCTCATACTTAGTGACAAAGTCTTTCACACTCGCTATTATAGGTTCATCAACCATTTGTTTATCAGGTTCAACAACTTTATTCATACTTTCATTAACCATACTAGCTATCATAGAATGCTCCTTTACCTTAACTAGAAAAGACATTTTCTCAATATAAGGTTTAGGTAAAACATGATTAGCAGTATAAACTTCAGTATTTCTTGCAGGAACACTTTTAGCAACATCTTTATAAGGTTCATGATACTTATTCCACTTCTTTTTAGGCACTTCAATGTAGGAAGCAAAAGTCTTAAAATAAGAAGCAATAGTTTGAGAGTCTAGACCATAAGCATTTTTGATATTTTGGAAGTCATCAGTTCCCATAAAAGATTCAATGCATTCATAATCATAATTTATACCTGACTTTCTACCTTTGTCATTCTCCCAAGCTTTAGCATTGTCTTGAATACGGTCTAGAAGATCCCATTTAGCTTCTTCTTCCATGTGAGTGAATGATCCAGCACAAGAAGCATCCAATAAATCTTTATCATGTAGAGGGAGCCTTGCATAAAAGTTGTTGATAATAATATTGTTGAGGAGCTCATGAATGGGACATTTGAGCATTAGTAACTACAATCTCCCCCAAGCTTGAGCTGTACTCTCTCCATCAAGAGGCCAAAAGTTGTATATTTGATTCCGATCTTTATGAATATCACTAGGAGGATAAAACTTTGAATAAAAGAGAGGCACTATTTCCTCCCATTCCAGAGCTTGACCATTCTTCAGCAGCTTATACCAGTCCTCAGCTCTTCCTTTCAGTGATAATGAGAATATCTTCTTCTTAACTTGATCTGTAGTAATACCTGCACACTTGAACAACCCGCATAATTCGTGTATAAAGAGCAAATGATCACCGGGATGGACAGTTCCATCTCCAACATAGTAGTTATCCATAACATGATCAATAATTCTCTTAGGTATTTTGAAAACATCATTCTCAGCAGGTGGTGGCTTATCTACTACCTTAGTAGTGGTAGTAGCATTACCAAATAAGAAACTCAGCGAATTATCCATAACAAAAATAAAGCAACTAGCAGAAGTAAACAATACTCACAGTAGAAGTTTCCTTTACCAGTTTCACTCTCCAATAGCGCTTCACTCCCCGGCAACGGCGCCAGAAAATAGTCTTGATGACCCACAAGTATAGGGGGTGTATTGCAGTATTTTCGATAAGTAAGAGTGTCGAACCCAACGAGGAGCAGAAGGTGCTGGCTAGTGGTATGGATCAGGATTCTTTGCAAATACTTAGCAAACGGATTTTTAGGGGGTTTTGATAAAGCAAGTAAACAAAGTACGAGTAAATAAAAGACAGTAGGAATAAATGCAGCAAGTGGCCCAATCCTTTATGCAGCAAAGGACAAGCCGGTTGTATTACTTAAGATGACCAAACGTTCTCGAGGACACATGGGAAGACTGGCAAGTGCTTTCGCTTCATATAGTCGATTAATCTTCTTTAGCTTGCTAAATGTTGTGTGGGTGAACCTGTGCTAATGTACCGCCCCATCCAAGACTAATACATACTTGTGATTAAACCCCTTGCAAACATCCGTAAGTACAAGAAAGTAATTAAGGTAGAAATCTAACCATAGCTTTAAACTCTAAGACCCTTACGTCCCTTATGCAATGGTTTCCTAACGGGGGTTCAGGTTTCTGTCACTCCGGCAACCCCTACGATTAGTATCCAAATACACAATGCATTCCCCTAGGCCCATATAGGTGAAGTGTCATGTTCACATGACACCACTAGAAGAAGTACACCACAACTTAAATAACAATCTATTGAATCTTTCTCAATGCAACTCCACTACTAACAACAAGACTTCTCCCATGTCCTCAAGAACAAAACGAACTACTCACAAGACATCATATGGATCATGATCACAGATGGAATAATGATGTATAACAATCTGAACATAAACAATAATTCAATGGTTCACTCAATAGCATCAACTACAAAGAGTAATCCACACTGGGAAAGTTTCCCCTATGAACTAATGCAAGATTCAACTCAATTGTTACAACAATATGGAGATGGTGATGAGGGTGCTGATGGTGATGATGGTGGTCATGATGATGATGATCCCGATGAAGTCCAGCTTGATGGTGGTGTTGATGGCGACGATCTCCCCTCTCCGGGAAGGAATTCCCCCGGCAGAAATCTGTCTGCCGGAGAGATCTTTCTCTCTTGGTGTTTTCCGCCCCGCAGAGGCGGCGGAATCTGTCTGTGGTCGCTCCCCTAGTCTTAGGGTTTCGGGAGGATGATATACGCCAAAGGGGAGAGGCTGGAGTGGGCCAGGATGGCCACACCACCTCTAGGCGCGGCCTAGGCCTGCCCGCACCATGGGGTGGTGTGGGCCCCTGTGGCCCACCTCCACTCCATCTTCTGGCATCCTTAGTCTTCTGGAAAAATAGGATTTTCTGTATATTTTCCCGGATTTTCTGATCTTTGCGAATTTTGCCTCCAAACAGCACCTTTTCCATCAGAATCCTGACTGCAGCAGTCCATGCTCCAAAAGTCATCAACCATGCAAAAATAGATGAAATAACATAAGTATCACCTCTCAATACGAAATATATCAATGAATAATAGTCAATTAAGACATAGAATAGTGATGCAAAATGGACGTATCACCCTCCTAGTGAGATTCATAAAGATCGGAATCAAATATACAACTTTTGGCCTCTTGATGGAGAGAGTACAACTCAATCTTGGGGGAGATTGAAGTTACTAATGCTCAAATGTCCCATTCATGAGCTCCCCAACAATATTATTATCAATAACTTTTATGCAAGGCTCCCTATTGGACGCTTCTTGTGCTGGATCATTCACTCGTATGGAAGAAGAAGCTAAATGGGATCTTCTGGACCGTATTCAAGACAATGCTGAAGCTTGGGAGAATGACAAAGATAGAAAGTCAGGTATAAATTATGATTATGAATGCATTGAATCTTTTATGGGAACTGATGACTTTCAAAATAGTAGTAATGCTTATGGTCTTGATTTGCAAGTTATTACGAATTGATTTAGAGCTTTTGCTTCTTATATTTAAATTCCAAAAAGGGGATGGAATAAGTACCATGCACCTTATAAAGATATTGTTGACTATGTTCCTGTTGGGAGCACTGAGTGTTACATTATTGATCATATCTTACCTGAACCTTATATCGAGAAGATTCCCTTCCCAGATAAGGTAAAGGATCATCCTATGATAACTAATGTAATCACTAAAAGTGAAAAGAGAACTGTAAAACCTGATGAACAAATAAACGTTGAACCTGTGGTAGCAATTGTGAAAGACCTTGTCACTAAAAACATAGAAGAGGGACACATAGTCTTTTGTGAGGATACTTCTAATATTGTTTCACATCCTAATAGAACTAAAAAGCTAGTGTTCATGTGCTTTCTGTTAGAATTGGTGATCATTGCTATTATGGTTTTTGTGATATTGGTGCTAGTTCCAGTGCTATTCCTTATGAGCTTTACAGAGAAATTATGCATGAAATCAGTCCCTGCGAATTGGAAGAGATTGATGTGGTTATTCACCTTGCTAATAGAGAGACCATCTCTCCAATTGGTATCGTACGAGACGTGGAAGTTCTTTGTGGTAAGATCAAGTATCCTGCTGATTTTCTAGTACTTGGTTCAACTGCTAGTAAAACTTATCCTATCATTTTTGGTAGACCTTTCTTGAGTACTTGTGGAGCTATTATTGATTGCAAGAGGGAGCAAATCTTGATTAAGTTTGATGGGGAACCTTATGAGTTTAATTTTTCGAAATTTGCTAAAGAACCTTGCGAAGAGGAAACCCATAATGAGGATTTTAGAGTTGAACAACTTGCTTGTATCTCTCTTGCTCCTAACAATCCTTTGCAGCAATTTATGGAAGATCACGAAAGTGAGATCTTCATGGAAGAAAGGAATGAGATTGACGAGATCCTCCATCGTCAATCCCAGATGCTAAAGCATGACTTGCCTGTAGAAGACTTGGGTACCACGTTGCCACCTAAAAAGGATCCGGTTTTCGATCTAAAACCTCTCCTTGATGATCTTAAATATGCTTATATTGATGATAAAAAGATATATCCTGTTATTATTAGCTCTAACTTTCAGGAAAGGAATAAGAAAGGTTGTTGGAGGTTTTGAATAAAGACCGAGGAGCTATGGGTTATACTCTGGATGATTTAAAAGGGATTTCACCTACTATATGTCAGCATTCTATCAACATAGAACCAGATGCGAAGCCAGTGGTGGAGCACCAACGATGTTTAAATCCTAGGATGAAGGAAGTGGTAAGGAATGAGGTATTGAAACTCCTTGATGCTGGTATTATTTACCCTATTGCTGACAGTGAATGGGTTAGTCTTGTTCATTGTGTTCCTAAAAAAGGAGGTATTACCATTGTTCCTAATGATAATGATGAGCTTATTCCTCAAAGAATAGTAGTAGGCTATAGGATGTGCATCGATTTTAGAAAAGTCAATAAAGTTACTAAGAAAGATCATTACCCGCTTCCTTTTATTGATCAAATGTTGGAAAGGTTGTCTTAAAAGACCCATTTTTGTTTTCTTGATGGTTATTCTGGTTTCTCTCAAATTGCTGTTAAACAACAAGATCAAGAAAAAACTACTTTTACTTGCCCTTATGGAACTTATGCTTATAGACGTATGCCTTTTGGTTTATGTAATGCTCCTGCTACTTTTCAAAGGTGCATGTCCGCTATCTTTCATGGTTTTTGTGAGGAAATTGTAGAAGTGTTCATGGATGACTTTTCTGTCTATGGAACTTCTTTTGATAATTGTCTGCACAACCTTGATAAAGTTTTGTAGAGATGTGAAGAAACTAATCTTGTTCTTAATTGGGAGAAATTCCACCATGGTTAATGAAGAATTGTCCTTGGGCATAAAGTTTCTGAAAGAGGCATAGAAGTTGATAGAGCTAAGGTTGAGGCAATTGAGAAGATGCCATGCCCAAGAGACATCAAAGGTATTTGTAGTATCCTTGGTCATGCTGGTTTCTATAGAAGGTTTATTAAAGACTTTTCTAGGATATCAAAACCCCTTACTAATCTTCTTCAAAAAGATGTACCCTTCGTTTTTGATAATGATTGTAAGGAAGCTTTTTAAACTCTTAAGAAGGCTTTAACTACAGCCCCTATTGTTCAACCACTTGATTGGAGTTTACCCTTTGAAATAATGTGTGATGCTAGTGATTTTGCTGTAGGTGCTGTCCTTGGGCAACGTATTGATAAAAAGTTAAACGTTATCCATTATGCTAGTAAGACTCTAGACGCTGCTCAAAGGAATTATGCTACTACTGAAAAGGAATTTCTAGCTGTTGTTTTTGCTTGTGATAAGTTTAGGCCCTATATTGTAGACTCAAAAGTCACCATTCATACTGATCATGCTGCTATTAAATACCTTATGACGAAGAAGGACACCAAGCCTAGGCTTATTAGATGGGTGTTGCTTTTACAAGAGTTTGATCTACATATAGTAGATAGGAAGGGTGCTGAAAATCCTGTAGCTGATAATTTATCTCGATTGGAAAACATCTCTTTTGACCCTATGCCTGTTAATGATAGTTTTCCAAATGAACAATTAGCTGCAGTAGGGGTAAGCTCGCGAGGGAGCCCTTGGTACGCTGATTATGCTAACTTTATTGTCTCCAAGTATTTGCCTCCAACTTTTACAGCTCAACAAAGAATGAAGTTCTTCTATGATTTGAGGCATTATTTTTGGGATGACCCACACTTATACAAAGAAGGAGTGGATGGTATTATGCAAAGATGTGTTCCAGAATATGAACAAAAGGAGATATTGCGTAAATGTCATGGTAGTGCTTATGGAGGACATCATGCAGGAGATAGAACTGCACAAAAGGTGCTACAATCAGGTTTCTATTGGCCTACCCTTTTTAAAGATGCAAGAAAAATTTGTTTTATCTTGTGATGAATGTCAGCGTGTTGGTAATATTTCTAGACACAATGAAATGCCTATGAACTACTCTCTACTTATTGAACCTTTTGATTGTTGGGGATTTGACTTTATGGGTCCTTTCCCTCCTTCGAAAGGCTACACTCATATTCTCGTTGTCGTTGATTATGTTACTAAGTGGGTAGAAGCCATTCCTACAAAGAGTGCTGACGGGGAGACCTCTCTAAAACTGCTTAAGGATGTTAATCATGACTGATGGGGGTTCTCATTTCATTCATGGTGGTTTTAGAAAGACCCTTGCTAAATATGATGTTAATCATAGAATTGCTTCAGCCTATCACCCCCAAACTAGTGGGCAAGTAGAGTTATCAAATAGAGAAATTAAATCCATCTTGCAAACGACTGTTAATAGATCTAGAAAAAACTGGGCTAAAAAGTTGAATGATGCTTTATGGGCTTATAGAACTGCTTATAAAAATCCTATGGGGATGTCTCCTTATAAAATGGTTTATGGGAAAGCTTGTCACCTACCCTTAGAATTAGAGCACAAAGCTTACTGGGCAGTTAAAGAACTAAATAAAGATTGTAAGCTCGCTGGTGAGAAAAGATTATTTGACTTAAGTTCTTTAGAGGAATGGAGGAGTGAAGCCTATGAAAATGCTAGGCTCTTTAAGGAAAAAGTTAAAAGATGGCATGTAATACGTCCAAAACGTATCTACTTTCCCGAACACTTTTGCTATTGTTTCTCCTCTATACTTGTGTGATTTGGATGCAACTAATGCAAACTGACGCTGTTTTCAGCAGAATTGCCTTGGTGTCTACTTTTTGTGCAGGAAATCAACTATCAGGAAAAATCCTGGAAAATATGCCAAAAATCCTATTTCACCCGAAGACTCCAGGAGCCAGAATACGAGACGGAGAAGAGCCCTGGGGTGGCCACACCACCTGGTGGCGCGGGCTAGGCCGCGCCAGGGGGTGGTGTGGGCCCCCCAGGCAACCCCTCGGCCTCTCTCTTCGCCTATAAGGAGCCTTATGACCTAAAAACTTCAGGGGGTTCGACATTTTTCCAGAAGGAGTTCCGCTCCGCCGCCACCACCAGATTCCACGAAACAGCACCAGAAACTCCGTTCTGGCACCCTGCCGGGACGGGGAATTGGAGGATATCATCGCCATCGTCATCACCATCGCTTCTCCATCAACCATCCATGTTTCCCCCATCTATGAGTGAGTAATTAATCCCCCGTTGTAGGCTATGGGGATGGTAGGTATTGGATGAGATCGTTCATGTAATGGCATCAGATTGTTAGGGCATGGTGCCTAGTATCTTTTATTAGTGCTTTATGACTTTGTTGCGACTTGTTGTGCTTAATGCTTGTCACTAGGGCCTGAGTGCCATGATTTCAGATCTGAACTTATTATTGATTCATTATGATAGTATTGTTCTTGGTCTTATCTGCAAGTTGTATACACACGTTGTTGTCTGGAACCTATGGCCCCGAAGTGACAGAAATCGGGATAACCGGAAGGGAAAGGGTTTGATGTGAGGATCACATGTGTTCACGGAGTGTTAATGCTTTGCTCCGGTGCTCTATTAAAAGGAGAACCTTAATTGCTAGTAGTTCCCTAGAGGCCCCGCTGCAAACGGGCTGGCAGGACAAAAGATGTTGTGCAAGTTCTCATTGCGAGCACGTATGACTATATATCGAACACATGCCTAGGATTGTCTAGTACTTGGGTGCTTTATCTTATTTATCTGCAATTGCCCTATGTTCTGATTGCTATGTGAATTCGCTTGTCCATGCAACGCCCGTCCATCCATCCCTATGCCTACCGCACTCGAATCCCACTGTTTACTGCTTTTGTTACTACTGTCTTTGCTTTACTACTACTATTACTTTACTATTCATACTACAAAACTTTTGCGACTGATAAACTGCTGTGAGCAAGATTGTTTCCAGGTGTAGCTGAATTGACAACTCAGTTGTTAAGGCTTATAAATATTCTTTGGCTCCCCTTTTGTCGAATCAATAAATTGGGTTTCACTTCCCTCGAAAATACTACGATACACCCCCTATACTTGTGGGTCATCAAGACTATTTTCTGGCGCCGTTGCCGGGGAGCATAGCTTTATTTATCAAGTTCACTTGGATTCTCTATTGTTCGCTGCTATCCATCCATCATGGGTAAGTCTCGTGATGGCAAGGTTCCTATTTTACCATCCACTACAAGAAGAGGTACGGTTCTGAACACCTCTGCTACTCTTGATTCACCATCTATTATAAGTAAGCTCGTTACACCACCACATACACATGCTACACACACTGCTACTACTGCAGAATCTGAAACTTCTGATGCTTATGATGCTGCTTCTACTGTGCCTGATAAGAGTGGTTCATTAGGTCCTTTCCTAGATGCTACGATTGCTAGAACTATAGCTGGAAATACCGAAACTCCTAATGAAGACACTACCCCACCTGTTAGCTCACCTGAGTCTAGTGAGAGTTATGATATTGAAGAAGATTATGTTGAGATGACCGATGAGTTTATTAAAGAATGTAAGAACACCCATGATAGGAGCGCTGCTAAGAGTCTCCTTGAGAGGCGTACTATTAGACCCAAATTATCTCCTGCTGCTAAGTCTGCTGCTTCTCCCATAAACATTATAGATGAAGATTATGATTTCTCTCTCGATCTATCTTACATAGCTATTGTCGAGAAAGAACCTTTTTGTGGGACTAAGAATGAAAGTGCGGTAGCACACATGAATGAACTTTCTACCATGAGTGGCTTGTTTTCTGATGATATTAAGATGCGTACTTACTTTGTTGCTAAGATTTTCCCTTTTTCACTGGAAGGAGAAGCTAAAACTTGGTTTAGTAATTTACCTCCTAGATATATTGATAGCCCTGAGTGCTTGATTAGTACTTTCCTGCATAAATATTTTCCTCCCAGTGCTAGACATGCTATTTTGCAGGAACTTTTTGATTTCAAACAGGGAGAAAAAGAGGTATTGCCTGAATCTTGGGCAAGGTTTTGTGCTTTGATTCATGCACAGGCTGGAAGTCCATTACCTAAGAATGAGCTTCTTGATATATTTTATAATGGACTAACCGAGGAATCTAGGACATACCTAGATAGTTGTGCTGATTGTGTTTTCAGGAATAGGACACCAAAGGAAGCTGAGGAATTAATGGCTAAAATAAGCAAGAATTATGAAGATTGGACTCCTCCTAAACAAGCTATATCTGAAGTAATTGTACCTGAACCATCTATTCCTGTGCCTATTCCAACATCAAAGAAGAGGGGAGTTATTGAATTAAATGATGAAGTGATGAAGGAAGCTAAGAAATGTCTTAAGGAGAAGGGAATTAAAGCTGCAGATGTCAAGAATTTACCTCCTATAGAAGAATTATGTAAGCCTATTCCCTACTCACCCACTATTGAGGTACACTCTCTCCAACACTTTGATGAAGGTGATATCCCTTACTTGAAACCTCCTGATCAATGCTTAGAAGAATTTGATATCTTTATTGTTAAGCAAGATAACTTTAATAAAAGGGTGCAAAATCATCTAATGGAAAACACTAGAGCTATTGTTGAGTTGAAAGATATTGTGGAAAGAACCTCTAATGATGTTAAAATGATTGTTAAACACTTTCAAATGGTTCAAACTCAAATAGATCAACTCGTTAAAGTACAAAACGACTTGCTAGTTAATGCTGCTAAAGAAAAACATGCTTATGAAATTAGAACTAGAAGTGGAGTTGCTACCCAGGATCCTCTATATTCTGAAGGGCATCCCAAAAGAATTGAGCAGGATTCTCAACAAGCTGAAAATAGTGGTTCTACTCGTAAGAAAAGGAAAAACAAACATAAAACTGTTGTAGAACCCTCTAAACCTGTTATAGATCCTAATAGTATATCTATCTCTGATGCTGAAACTGAAAGTGGTAATGAATAAAATGAAGTTCCTAATGAAGAAAAAGTTGAAGAAGAACCTGAAAACCACACTAAGACTACTAAATACACCAAAGAAGATTTTATTGCTAAGAAACATGGTAGTGAAAGAGAACCTTGGGTCCAAAAACCTATGCCTTTCCCTGATAAGAAACACAAGTCAAAGGAAGATGAACACTATAATAAGTTTTGTGAGTGGATGAAGCCTTTATTCTTGCAAATTCCTTTCACCGATGCTATTAACTTGCCTCCTTACTCAAAGTATATGAAGGACATTGTCTCGAATAAAAGGAAGATCCCTAATGAAGAAATTTCTACTTTGCTTGCTAATTATTCCTTCAATGGTAAGGTTCCTAAGAAACTTGGAGACCCAGGGATTCCAACTATCCCTTGGTCTATTAAGAACAGTTATGTTAGAACTGCTTTGTGTGATTTGGGAGCTAGAGTTAGTGTTATGCCTTTCTCTCTCTACAAGAGGCTTCAGCTTGAAAAATTGATACCAACTGATATATCTTTGCAAATGGCTGATAAGTCTACCACTATTCCTGTGGGTATATGTGGGGATGTACCTGTCCAGGTGGCTCATAATTGCTTGATATTAACTGATTTTGTTGTGCTTGAAATGCCTGAAGATGATAATATGTGTATTATTCTTGGGAGACCTTTTCTTAATACTGCAGGAGCTGTTATTAATTGTAATCAAGGAAAGGTGACCTTCAATGTTAATGACAAGGAACATACTATCTATTTCCCCAAGAAGATTGAAAGGACCTATGCTTTAAATTTAATTAAACATGTTGAAGGCATTCAAGTTGGAGAAATATATTGTCCCATACCAAAAGAAAAATTTGAAACTATTATGATTGGGACCATTGCTATCAAGGTTGAGGTAACATAATCATTAGTGGAATACAAAGTTTTGTCTCATATGCAATTGTTTTGGTAGCAAGAATTGATCAACCTTGCTAACAAAAGGATTCCATTGAACAAAACAATGTTTTCATTATGATTATCTCCGTTTATTTCTATCCTTTCCATTTTAGTTTTTGCTTTCCTTTAGTTTTCTTTGTGTTGTTAGTTTCTTGCATGCTAGAACTTCTGTAGTTCTAGCCTTGTGTTGTCTTTGCATCATGCTTCCAAAAGAAAAAAAATCTATCTGTCAGAAAAATCATTCTTCTATTTCTGAAAAATGCCGAAAAATTCTAGAAAATTCATATTAAATTTTTACGTGAAAAAGGGGCAGAGGAGTACCTGGTAGGTACCAGGGGTGCCCACCAGGCAGGCACACCACATGGTGGCGCGACCAGACCTGGGTGGCGCCATGCCCTGGTGTGGGCCACCCCTGCCCCCCACCACCTCTCTCTCCTGCCACTTCCTTCTCTCTCCCGAGTAAGCTCCAGTTCATAGCTCAAAATCGCGTTCTCTCTGTGCTTGCTCTCGATTTTTTCGATCTCCTTGCTCAGCCCATCTTTCTTGCTGAAAATTGGAGCAATTGTTCCTTGGTATGTGACTCCTCCCCTTGTCCAAGTAGATTTGTGTTTAGTGGATTGTATGTTGAGTATTTTGCTGCTATAGGTGACTGCTCTTGAGGGCTTGTAAGCTTGTTTGATGCTTAGAGATATAGTTTTGATTGCATGTTTAGGCCTCTTGCTAGTCCATGTGAGTAGAATCCTTCATTATATTTACTTTGCAATCACTTGTTTAATAGGTGTTTAAATTTCAGATTACCAAGCATGAACAACCACACTTTTGGAGAGATATTTGAGAGTGATGCACCTAGGAGGTCAATGCCCTCAAGAACAGCCTCTCAAGCTAGGCCATCATACAATGAAGACCTCATTGCAACACGCATTGGCAGTGAAAGGGATGATGGGGATGCTCACCCATCTTCTTTTCCTTGTTTTACTTTCTTGCAAGCTGCAGGTATTCTTGATGATTTCTTGCTACTGATTGAGAGGGTTGGCATGACCTCTTATATGCAAGATGAGAGTGCACAATACGCTATGCTCACCAAAACTTTTGTTGAGAGTTTCTCATTTACTAACACATCCTATCATTCCACTGTCTCTTTCAAAATCTATGATATGCCCTTCACCATGCCTTTGGAGAGATGTTGCAGTATTGTAGGTGTGCGTATGACAGGAACCGTGAAGATAATTCAAGGGAGGCCCACTGATTTGTTGGAGCTTTACCGAGGGGTGACCAATGATGATGACCGCGTGGCGCAGCACGGAAAGATAAGAAATATCCAACTCCCTGCTATTAGATACTTTGCATATTATCTTGCCACTAGTTTATTGGGTAGGGAGAACACTAGTAATATCTCCAACTATCACTTAGCTTTCCTTGCTGCTGCGCTCAACAATGATACTCGGTACAATCTTGGCTCGCTTATTGCTCGCCGCCTAGCTGCTAGAGGGCCTATCTATGGGGGCATCATTGCATCGCGCATAGTCAATGCATTAGGTTTTTTAGTGGATCCCAATGATGCTATGCTAGCACCACAGAGGCTTGACCTCGTTGCCATGAAAACTCATCACTTTGTCACTGCTACCTCTGATTTGAACAATCTAGTATATAGGATGCTTTTCACTGACGGGGATGAAAGGGAGACCCTTTTGCCACAGCCTGCTTTGTTTAGTGTTGATAGGAGACCGTGGTCGCGCTACAAGGAGGAGGTGGACGAGCAGCTTCGCTTGTTGGGTTTCCACGAGCAGCACCAGGAGGATGTGCCCTCCTATGATTACTCCACACATTACGGAGGGACGTACTCGAGCTAGCACCAGGACGAGGGTACCTCCTCGTCGTACCATGGTGACACTTCATCTTGGCCAGCCTGGGATTGATTCCCACTTAGGCCAAAAACCTAAGCTTGGGGGAAGGTTTCGCCGACACCACACTCATCTCCGTATCATGTTGCGTCGTTACTTTGTATATTCATGTTTTCATTCTCTTTTCAGTTTTCGTTCTTCTTTGCTTTTGCTTTCTAAAAAACACAAAAAGACCAAAAATATTTTTGTTGTTTCTCTTTGGTTTGCTTCTTCTTTTTGCCTTGGTTTGTTTTTCCCTTTTTGCTTTGTTTGAACTATTCGAAAAATCCAAAAAGATTTTGCTTTGTTTTTCCCTTTTGGTTCTTGTTTAAAAATCGAAAACACCAAAAATATTTGTCGTTCTTCTTTGGTTTTTGTGAGTTTGCTACAGGGTTCGGCAGTTCTCAGTGGAATATTGGTTTCATATTATTATTCAAGCCACACAAGTGAAGAGCAATAATGAGGATTAATGACAACTTGAGGCGTGGTAAGAGGCTGGTAACGAACTCTATTTGTTTTCATTTTTGTACATATACTCATCACTGTGGGCATGCTTAGTCCGTTCATGTAGAGTGTATGTTTTCTTTGGATGCTTAGTAGTTCTTGCTTTCTTATGATTAGCTCCAGCTCGTTAATAGTTTGTAGCATGTCTCATGAATGTTTGCTTGCATTACTCTATTCATAAATTGGTATGACACTGTGGTCTCCTCCTCTGAATGTTTCATTTGATTGACTTGGCACATGCTCACGCATGCACATGACTGTAATAATCAGTTAAGCCTCGATGAATTATTTTGCCTTGAGGATCTCGAATCACTTTCATGCCATGAGTAGTCTTGTTTTGTTGCAAGCATGATAATGACAGCTATTGCCCTCTCGTTTGTCGCTCCCTTACTATTGCTAGCCTTCACTTTCACTGAGTATGTTTTACTCAAGTTCCCAACTCCCTAAACCAAATATTTCCAAAGTGTCCACCATACCTACCTATTAGCATCATTTGCTACTTCCGTGCATATTCAATATGCCTTGTTTTCTTCCGAATAAAATGTTTGCTTGTTATGAGAAAGTTAGTTAGTAAAGCTCTCACGAACTTGATGACACACTTTATTTTCTTGCACTTAATAAACCTGAACCATTGCGTCCTTCTTTGTTGTGCATATGCTTGTGCTTTATGAGTTGAAGTTAGCAGAACCATGTATCATGGGGATCGCTTTCAACGCTTCATAGGTACTTTGTACCTAGTTGATATCATGTTCTTTTGCTTATGGATCCCGGTGGTGTGAAATAAAAGTGGAACTTGTAAGATCATGGAGTTTGTATGTACGTTAGAGAAACGCCTGGGCCGCTAGCCTAAGCCATGCCTAATCATTGTGGAAACTTGCAGCATAACCATAATGAGCATTCTATGAAGCATCCTCAATAAAAATCTATGCACATAGTAAATAAAAAGATCGCCGAGATGCTCATTGTCTGCTTGCCTTGTATTTTGATCATGGGATAGCTCCCGTGTCATGTGCAAGGGGTACCCCCGTTGGCGGTTCTCTATGATACGTACGTACTTACAATGACAAGAGCTTACTTGTGACTGAAGTTGAGTAGCATGAGGATCGGTCTTCGTAAGTAAGGGGCATGAGACTTCGATTTATAACTTGTCAAGCATATCCTATTAGTTGTGTCACTTTCACCTTAACCACATTAAAGATGCTTATGATAGGGGCAATGAGATCTCAAAGCTAACGAGTACCATACTTTCAGCATTTGGAAGCCTTTCAAATTATTCAAAACCTTTTCTTCTACTTGTTGAGTCTCCACATATTCTTTGAGCACCTTCTTGAGAGCATAGTTGTCATTCTTTCTGTTTGTTCCATTACTTGATTATTTGTGGTATGACTTTGATGCTTGTATCCTTGATATCTTTACTTCTAGTCATCACTTGAACTTTAGAGGTGCCTTGACATTCATAATCAAAGGCAAGCGAGATACCACTCTATCATACCTTTCTATGAGCATTGTAATGTTGCTTATCTTTATGCTTCATGCTACTTATTATTCTTGAGTTGGAATCTCTTCATAGCTTGCAATGACTATTAAGTAGACTCAGTTGCATACACTTTATTATGAACTATCTAAGTAGTTGATCACATTGCTGAGAATATTTACACCATATGAAGCAAATGTGTTCGTGAAAGTTCTTTTATCGCACTCAGTTTTCAACTGAATTGCTTGAGGACAAGTGACATGGGTATACCCTACAGGTACTCGAGCTTGGTATATACGGTCTAAATACGTACAGGCCCTCGGTGTCGCCAAGGGCCAGACGAAAGGACTCGAGTAACCTGCGGACTCTCGATTGCTTGAGAGACAAGAAGAAGCTAAAGATAGAAAGTTTGTAGGGGAAAACCCTAACTTGTAACCGACTCGACCTGCTACCCGAGACCTATCCTATCTATATAAAGGCTAGGAGGGGGCGGCGAGGAGGACACACGCAACCCTAGTTTCCACAACTCTCGCCAGATTGCATCTGCGCACCATTGTAACTTTCGACTCCTTCAATAATTCCACGAGCAGACAAGCAGGAGTAGGGACCTTTACGAGGCCTGAACCTGGGTAAATCCTTTGTACCCTGTGTGCTTGTTTGCTAGCCGATAGATGTCTCCAGCACTCCCTCCTTCTCCAAAACCCAAGTCCATAACAATGGGCATTGATGAGTTAAACCCTCGCCAATTGGCGCCGTCTGTGGGAACTGGGAGTGCTGATGTTGCGGCTTCTTCGGTCCCATCAACTGCGATCTATAACTCCGCAATAGCGGAGATTCGCCAGCTCTTTGGCGCCTTCGACTTCACCATCCACACGCCGGCCACCCGCCCGGCCTTCGAATCCGTAGGCGACGGAAATTAGCCTGGCGATTGGGAGCTTCCGCTTCCAAGTTGGTCAGATGAGCACGCTTCGCATGCCTGATCAACTGACAGCACCGGCGATTGCCCTGGCATCATGGTTCCCTCCATCGATTGGCACCCTCAGCGAGCTCAATGCTCCGGTAGCAGTCGGGAACACGATCCGCGACAGCAGTCGCGACTCCGATCTGAGTGATCTGGCCACAGAAGATGGAACCTACGGTTCCGAATCTGAAAGTTGTGGAAGCAGCAGCTTCCCTAATCACTTCATGTGCGCCGTCATTAACGCAGGCGACACCTCCGCTAATCACGGCAACCGCGGTAATACTGGCAATGGTGGCAACGGCGGTAACGGCGCCAACGGGGGAGCAGTCGAACCTCCCAGCATAATCAATGAACAAACCGGCGAACGCGTCGTAATCAAGCTCAACGAGCAAGAGTGGGAGCGTTGCCACGAAGCCCTACGAGGTGCACCTCTACCCCTTGGGTCCCCGCAGGAACTACTGATGGGCTACCACTGGCTCCTAAAAGAAGAGTTCACGCACCAAAAACAAGCAATCGCGCAACTTGAGGCGCGTAAAAAGGCGGCGGACGAGTCGAGCCTTCGTCGCGTTGGGCTCTCCTCCTACGGAGGATCCTCCTCACGAGGCAATGAGTACATCGCCAAGAAGAGGCAGTCGCGAATGGCTCACCTCACCGAACAAGAGCGCATAGATGCTACGAAAGTCCTCGACTTCGGCTCTATGACAGTCGACACAAGAGGCAACGTGGTCCCCAGGACGCCGCAGGCCGCGGTGACAGTAGCCACCATGTACCTCCTCAACAACCAGCCACCGGCTGGAGATCCCCGAACCGCCATGCACCGATCTACGATCACGGGTTTGGGGCTAATCGAGGCCGCCCTCGACAAGGAGCCGGTACCAGACCCCAAAAAGGGCAAAGCGCTGGCAAAACGCTACTCCTCGCCCTCATCTAGCGATGACAGTCACGACCTGTCTCGACGCCGTCGCTCACGGCGACACGATCGCGACTACGATCGTGCAACGACCTCACGCAACGCAAGATCGACAAGTCAAGGGCACGACGTGCTCGGTCGACTGACTCGGAAGAGGAAGACGGGGAGCTCTACGGCGCCAGATGCTTCAGCAGATCCATTAGACAGAAGCGAATGCCTAAGGGGTTTAAACTTCTGTCGGAAAATCCGAAGTTCGACGGTCTACAAGACCCTAAAATCTGGCTAGAGGATCACATCTCCTCCGTCAGGCTCCGCGGAGGCAGTCGAAGTTCTGCCATGCAATGTTTGCAGCTACAGCTGCAGGGCGCCGCCAGAGCATGGCTCAATAACCTCCCACGCGGATCCATTCACAGTTGGGATGAGCTGGTTTACAGCTTCGTGCGTAACTTTAAGGGCACGTACAAACGGCCCCCATCAATCGAAGAACTGAGATGCTGCCAGCAAAGATCTGGCGAATCGCTGCGCTCATACATCCAAAGGTGGTCCATCATCAAGAACTCTGTGGAAAACATCTCGGAGGACCGCGCGATTGATGCATTCAACGGTGGCGTCCGCCGTCTAGAGCTCAGGGAGGAGCTGGGCTGCTCAAAGCCCCAGACCATTGACCACCTGATGGAGATCGTGAATCGGTGGGCTGATGGAGAAGATTTGGTGAATAACCGCACTCACTCCGACGAGGAGGCAGAACTCGAACGCAGACGCGACCGCCGAGGCAAACGCCGCATGCGCATCTACGACGACCGTAACGACGTCAACATGGTCACAGCCGGCTATGCCGATAGACGTGACGACAACCGCAACAACGGATACCGCAGCGGCGGATACCGCGACTCCGGGAAAACCATGCAAGTGTGGCAACGCCGCACTCGCGACGAGGCACCCACGACCTCCATCGAGGAAAAACTATCCGGACCATGCACGGTACACTTCTATATCGACAAGCATGACGGCAAGAGAAAGCCCAGCCACCTCCTCAAGGACTGCCGCGAGTTCCTCAAGCTACACGAAGGATTGGTTCGGATGAACCGCAACGCAGTCGAAAGAGGCTACGGGGCCGCTCCAGGCGCCGTGGCACATGGCGCACCGCCACCACCACCGGGGCCACCCTCGAACGGAGCTGCACCAGACCAGCACCACGGAGGAGAACCGTACCCACGGGCCATGGGTACCATGATGATCCAAAAGGGGCGCCCCTCCAATAGGGTGCAGAAAGCCATCACTCGCCAAGTCAACTTGGCCACGCACTCACCACCATCCACCACTGAGTACCTCAGTGGCAGTGAGTCGTGCATCATAGCAACGATCATGATCCACCCAGAAGTATCCACTCTCTTGAAGTTGCTCCTGGGTGAGACCATGAAGGCGGATGGCAATCCTATCCCTCTCCTCCTGCGGATGGCGTGCGCTAACAACTACACGAGGCAGCACCAACAACATGAGTACAACGTACCACTGCGACTAACTACAAAGGAAAAGATGAGGACGAGCAAACTAACACTTAAACTGGTCGCCCAGCTGCGTCACCTCGCCAAGCAGATATTGTTCGCGGGCGGCGGCTTTTTCCGCCTTTGACTTCCACACATCTGCGTTACCGCGGATCAGGGACAACTCACGCTCCAGCTGCTTCACGCGGTCACGGAGTCGCGACAGCAAGGACAACTCCTCTACCCTGGAGCGCGGTGGTGCCACTGTCTCATCAAGAGATGGTGAGTCCTGAGTTCCCCCTACGGGACCACTCGATGTGCCCTACCACAAGTCAAGACAGAAGCAAATAAGGCGACCAAATTAACACAAAGGCAAGGGGAACAGGTGCATTCAGGATAAGCATAAATATTCACAAGCACACTCGCCAGCAGGCATGTTCTTAGACCAAAAGGACAATTCATCATCTATTACAAAAGCTAACTACGGGGCAGCTGGCTTCTTCGACTTCGACGCCTTTGGGGGCTTCATCAAGTCCGTGGCAGTATCAGACGCCACTGACTTTCTGCCTGCCCTTGAGGCCGAAGCTTTCGCCGCCTTGTTAGCGCGCTTGAGCTCCTCCGAATACTTGGCAACGGTATTAATCAAGGAATGGCCATATTTGGCACAGGCAGTCGCAAAGGGAGCGAAGACTACCTGCTGACCATCCGCACCAACATGCATCGTCTTCGACACCGCAGAGGGATCTATCTCGACTCCGTGGGCTTGCACCATGGCGAGTGACATCGTCGCACCAGCCGCCCGGAGGGAGTTCTTGTAAGTAGCAGGCACGCCCCCGGCGAGTGACTCCACCAGCTCATCCATATTATCGACCTGCTCCGCCTTTGGCATCAACTCCTCCCAGAGGCGACTAAGGGCGACCTTGGCCTTGGACAATGTATCCTGGACGACGGCACTTCGGTCCTCGACCGCGGATACCGCGCCGGCCAGAGCGTCATCACGACGAAGGGCCTGCGGGTCAAAACTCAAGTCGCCAGCATCTACACCAAACATACATGGATCAAATTTCTAGTGCCACCGACAAAACTCTAGAAGCAGAGAGGAGCAGCAATAAAATATCCACCAGTAAAAGTACATGAGAGGGCCTTGGCGACTGAGAACAGTTGCTCCTCGAACAACTTTTCCCTAGCCGCAAAGGAGGCGCGCAGATCCTCTTCGCGCTTCTGGGCATCATCACGAGCCGCGATTGCCTCATCGCGCCCCTTCACAGCTGCGGCCAATGTCTTCTCCAATGTTGCGACATTGTGTAGTAAAGCGTTATGCTCAGCTACATGGCAGTCAATAATTGGCTATCAGTCAAATATACCAAAACAGAGAAAAGATGAAAAGAATAAGCGTGGAAGCACTCACTTTCGACAATGCGGTGACGCGTCTCCAACATCGCATGCTGGCGACCCATCGCCATAACCTGCTCCACCACTTGCATGGCTTCTTTAAAAAGGGTTGTTGCACAAAACAAGGAATTAGAGAGGGCAGCAGAAGGCGTCGACTGCCACACTAAAAAAAAGGACAGATGTACTTACATGGTCCTCCAGCGACTCCGAGGAAGTTTGCTGAACCGTCATCCGAGCAACTATTCGATGCTCCCCTACGTGAGGAGAGCTCGAAGAATTGTGCCCGGAGTGGGCCGCCGCCGGAGGAGAAGGAGCGCGCTCGACCTCTACCTTGGCCCTTGAGGTCGCGACTCCTGATTCCTTCAAAAACTCGACGTCGCCAGAATATGACGACGCCTCTTGACTGCAAGATAAAATTTGCATTGGGAACAAGCAAACTCCAGGGCAAAGCCAGCAAGAAAAAAGCAGAAAAGAATGAATGAACTCGCAAACTTACCAGTCAAACTTGTCAAGATCAAACGTGGCCTCCGCCGACTCCGACGAAGACTCCTTGGGCAGTCGCATCTTCTTGCGAGACGACGGTGCCACAACCCTCACAGGAACAGCTGGAATTGGCGACTCCGCGCCAACAGCTGTGCCTTCTGGAGTCGAAGGAGTCGACGCGTCAGAATCCTCGCTGCGCGAACGCTTGCGAGTATCCGGGCTCCCGGACTCGGGGGCTTCCTCTTCCACATCAGAAGGGACAGTCGACTCAGACTCGTCCTCTTCCAAAGCTTCGCGAGGAATAATACCCTCAGGGAGAGGAGGCACGCAAGGCGACACCGCCCAATCCTGCATACAAATAGCAAAGATGAGCAAAAAGGAGCAAGAAAACAACAGAAAAGCAATCACGAAAATAAGCTACTGCGTAGCACAACTATACCTCAGGAGGAGGATTCGAAGCATCGAAAGGAGGAACAACTGGCTCATTCGGAAGCACATCCTTGAAGGTGTACTTCGTGACCAGTCGCACCCTCTTATCTACCTCACTCGCGGACATGCCATCGGCAGACACGCGAGTGGCATCATCAGCACCACCCCATTGAAACATGGGATGGACTCTAGCCTGGAGAGGCTGGACGCGACGACGCAGCCAAGTCCTGACAAGGGCGCAACCTCCCTCTTCCGCGCCTATGCGACTCTCGAGATCGCAGACGCGTTGATATAGCACGTCTGTCTCCGCGAGTTCGAAAGGCATGATCACGTTCTTCCAAGAACGCATCTTCTTGCAGGGAGTCGCGGGATCGAAAGGCGCGAGTCCAAAATGCTCGTCCTTGGCCTTCTGGTCGCGAACATAAAACCATCTGTCCCTCCATCCCTAGACGGACTTGGTGAGCTTGATGTCGAAGTAGGTGGCGACGGGTCGACATGGATTCCACACCACCTACATCATAAACTAGAGAGCCAGACGCGGACTGACGCTTCAGTTTAAATAAGCGCTTAAAAAGGCCAAAGTGCGGCTCGATTCCGATCCAGCACTCGCAAAGAGTGATGAAGCAAGTGATGTGGAGAATTGAATTTGGGGACAGCTGATGGAGCTGGAGCCCGTAGAAACAAAGGAGACCCCTAAGAAAGGGGTGGAGAGGCAAAGAAAGACCGCGAATGATGAATGCAAGAAACATCACTCGAAAACCAGCGGGAGGCACAAGAATGGTCTCACCGTTGAGGACGCACGCATCGGCGACTACTGCAGAAATAACTCCGTCTTGGCGAAGAAGACGGAGATCTGAAGCCTTGATGATAGAAGGACGCCATGCGCCATTGGTCACGCGGGTGCCCGCGACCTTCTTTTTCCTGCCGGCGGCGGCACTGGTGCCCGCAGCAGCGAGGCCACCCTTCTTCTTTGTCGCAGCAATAGTGGCCGCGGATTCAGCGGCAGCGCCTCCTTTCTTCTTTCCCATTGCGCGGCGGCGATGAGAGCGCAGGAAATAACTTGGAAACGAACGGAGATGGTGCAGAGTTGAGGAGGAGATGAGCGCAGGGAAAAAGCAGATGAGCAGTAGCAATGGTGATGGCAGCGAGGAAGAAAAGGGCGCAGATGGAAAATTACCGCCGTAGCATCGCTACTTAACCCTTAGGAGATGCAATCCAACGGCTCACAAAAACCCTACTGGACGCGTGGCACGCATCGCGCTCGACACGTGGAGAAGAGGAAGCGCGAACTGTCCCTCCACTGCTCCCATTACGCGCGGAAATCGAGGAGGAACAGTTAATAATAAGATTACGCACGTCTAGTCAAATCAAAGTCAGAAAGTGGGACCCACCGCTCGTTAAATCCCGTCAAAACCGCTCACGCGGGCAACTGAGGTCAAGCAAGCGTCAACACTGACGTCATCAACAGCTACGCAGCAGAAAACTTCGACTACTTTAGTCCTTGCTGGAGTCTTCGACTCCACCAAGCACTCGGGGGCTACTGCCATAGGGAGCACTGGTCGCGCACCCTATGATTTTATTTTCTTATTGCAGGGATACAGGCAATCACAATCAAACCCAACCACTCGAAACACGATTCGACTATGGACGTGGGTTACTCCCATAGGGAGCGCTGGAAACAATTTCGACTGAAACAAGCAAGCAAAAGATGACAACAGTCGCAATCCAAGTTTTCGACTTAAACAAACAAGCAAAGACGACATCAGTCGCAAAATTTCTTTAGTCCTTGCCTAAGTCTACGACTCAACCAGGCACTCGGGGGCTACTCCCATAGGGAGCGCTGGTCGCGCACCCTATGATTATTTGCACGAAAGTTGTGCGTTGATTACATCCGCACTCGTAGATCATGGCGACACCGCCTCATAATTTTCCCTACAAAGAGACTACGTCTCCTGAGTCGCCCGAGTCATCTCCGCGATGATAAAATTCGGATGCCGCGCTTACAGCGTGAAGGTAAGACCTGAATAAAGGCCTAGCAACGCATTTAACTGCGCACTACCAGAAATATATCCGTGCCTGCAGGCACGTTGAACATGCCTTGACGGATGCGTCAAGTGCTCACACCCATATAACTAGAATTCAACTCCTGTAAGACCTCCGCGGCCTGAGTCGAATTACGCCAGCACTTTTCCGGATTCGAGTCCGGGGACTCGAGTTCGAGTAGATTGCGTTGTTTTACCCTAAGGTGGTTAACTGATACCGATACTTCGGCTATAGCAGACACGTATATCAACAATCCCTATGACATAATAAAAGCAGTCAAAAAATGTACTCATTCAGGCACTCGAAGACTTCAAAAAGTACCTAGTCGAATCTGCGATTCCACTGGATACTCGGGGGCTACTGACATGGGTATACCCTACAGGTACTCGAGCTTGGTATCTACGGTCTAAATACATACGGGCCCTCAATGTCGCCAAGGGCCAGACGAAAGGACTCGAGTAACCTGCGGATTCTCGATTGCTTGAGAGACAAGAAGAAGCTAAAGATAGAAAGTTTGAAGGGGAAAACCCTAACTTGTAACCGACTCGACCTGCTACCCGAGACCTAGCCTATCTATATAAAGGCTAGGAGGGGGCGGCAAGGAGGACACATGCAACCCTAGTTTCCACAACTCTCGCTAGATTGCATCTGCGCACCATTCTAACTTTCGACTCCTTCGCTAATTCCACGAGCAGACAAGCAGGAGTAGGGACCTTTACGAGGCCTGAACCTGGGTAAATCCTTTGTCCCCTGTGTGCTTGTTTGCTAGCCGATAGATGTCTCCAGCACTCCCTCCTTCTCCAAAACCCAAGTCCATAACAATGGGCATTGATGAGTTAAACCCTCGTCAACAAGCAATAAGCTAAGCTTGGGGGGAGTTGATACGTCCAAAACGTATCTACTTTCCCGAACACTTTTGCAATTGTTTCTCCTCTATACTTGTGTGATTTGGATGCAACTAATGCGAACTGACGCTGTTTTCAGCAGAATTGCCTTGGTGTCTACTTTTTGTGCAGGAAATCAACTTTCAGGAAAAATCCCGGAAAATATGCCAAAAATCCTATTTCACCCGAAGACTCCAGGAGTCAGAATACGAGACGGAGAAGAGCCCTGGGGTGGCCACACCACCTGGTGGCGCGGGCCAGGCCAGGCCGCGCCAGGGGGTGGTGTGGGCCCCCCAGGCACCCCCTCGCCTCTCTATTCGCCTATAAGGAGCCTTCTGACCTAAAAACTTCGGGGGGTTCGACGTTTTTCCAGAAGGAGTTCCGCTCCGCCGCCACCACCAGATTCCACGAAACAGCACCAGAAACTCTGTTCTGGCACCCTGCCGGGACGGGGAATTGGAGGAGATCATCGCCATCATCATCACCATCGCTTCTCCATCGACCATCCATGTTTCCCCCATCTATGAGTGAGTAATTAATCCCCCGTTGTAGGCTATGGGGATGGTAGGTATTGGATGAGATCGTTCATGTAATGGCATCAGATTGTTAGGGCATGGTGCCTAGTATCTTTTATTAGTGCTTTATGACTTTGTTGCGACTTGTTGTGCTTAATGCTTGTCACTAGGGCCTGAGTGCCATGATTTCAGATCTGAACTTATTATTGATTCATTATGATAGTATTGTTCTTGGTCTTATCTGCAAGTTGTATACACACATTGTTGTCTGGAACCTATGGCCCCGAAGTGACAGAAATCGGGATAACCAGAAGGGAAAGGCTTTGATGTGAGGATCACATGTGTTCACGGAGTGTTAATGCTTTGCTCCGGTGCTCTATTAAAAGGAGAACCTTAATTGCTAGTAGTTCCCTAGAGGCCCCGCTGCAAACGGGCTGGCAGGACAAAAGATGTTGTGCAAGTTCTCATTGCGAGCACGTATGACTATATATCGAACACATGCCTAGGATTGTCTAGTACTTGGGTGCTTTATCTTATTTATCTGCAATTGCCCTATGTTCTGATTGCCATGTGAATTCGCTTGTCCATGCAATGCTCGTCCATCCATCCCTATGCCTACCGCACTCGAATCCCACTGTTTACTGCTTTTGTTACTACTGTCTTTGCTTTACTACTACTGTTACTTTACTATTCCTACTACAAAACTGTTGCTACTGATAAACTGCTGTGAGCAAGATTGTTTCCAGGTGCAGCTGAATTGACAACTCAGTTGTTAAGGCTTATAAATATTCTCTGGCTCCCCTTGTGTCGAATCAATAAATTGGGTTTCACTTCCCTCGAAAATACTGCGATACACCCCCTATACTTGTGGGTCATCAGCATGACAAGCGAATACTTAAGAGAGAATTTAATGTTGGTGAGAAAGTTCTATTGTATAGGTCTCGTCTCAGATTTTTTGCAGGAAAGCTACTGTCAAAATGGGAAGGACCTTTCATTATTGAAGAAGTATACCGTTTAGGAGCAATAAAAATTTCTTCTTTAAAAGATAATACTACACAAGTACTGAATGGGTAGTGACTCAAGCACTATATTGCTGGAGATTCTTACAATGAAGATGTTGATGCCTTTCAAGTTATAACTCCGGAGAAATTCATCAAGGACCAAATTCAGAGACCTGCAGAGTCTGTTTTCAAATAGGTAACAGTTCTAGTAAGAAAAGTTTCGCAAAAATACTATCCAACTATATTTTTACAGTTTTCAGACAATAAGGAAAGCTACGAAGTTAAAAAGGGACGGAAACAGAGCCAGGGTGGCCCACACCACCCTGTGGCACGGGCCCACCCCTGGCCGCGCCACCAGGTGGTGAGTCCACCCTGGACTCTGCCTCCGACTCGTTTCTCCCAGTACCTTCCTTTTGATATGAAACTTCGTAATATATACCCCCCGGATCCCCCGAGGTTCGTATATCGTGTTTTCGTCGTGTTTTTGTTTCGATCTGTTTTTGCCAGGACATACTCTTTGAAGGTTTAGAAGCACAATGGTGTCTGCCAAGGATAAAGGGAAGGATCCTATGGAGGAAGACCTCCAAGACCCCAGGAAGGAGAAGGAGATCAAGAGTGAAGGTGAAGAGGAGCAAGGCCAACATCCACACACCAGCACTACTATTGCAAGCATTGGAGTGGTGACAAAACCTGCAAGGGTTAGAAGGACGGCACGGATGCAGACTGGGGGGAAAGCTCCCCGTCATAGTTTGGCTCCACGGTCACTTCCTCCACACACCAAGAATCCCTTCCATACCTTTATCCATAACCATGAAGGAAAAGAAGACTCCAAGAGGGAAGAACGGAAAAAGAATCACAAGAGCTGGAATTCTCAACACGACATGATCATGAGCCGCATTGAGCAAAACTCATAGCTGATTCATAATCTGACCTTCAAGATTGAGGACATGGGGAAACTAATCAAAGAGCTCATTGAGAGGATAACACCACCACCGAAGGAGTAATTCGTCATCAGGTTTGGCATCCCCTTGGTTTGTTCCAAGCTTGGGGGAGCGCCGCGGTATCACATCACTATCTTCTATCTTTTTACCTTATTAGTAGAGTCATATCATGAATAAAGGAGTTATTATGTAGGATGGTTTGCATTATGGAAGTGTCCCCTCTCTCGTTAGATATGTATCCCTTGGTGTGAGTTGCTGTTATGGATTATTAATGAGAATTTCTATCATTTACTCTTTTGCATAGCTTATATTAGTTTTCATTTCGTGGTTATATGATTGATCTTGTTGTTAGTATTGGTAGCACTTTGGGATCATTGAGTTAATTTAGTTGGTTTTGGCAAACCTGGCTTGGTCAGTAGCACACTATTTTTGAGAGTTGAAAGAAAATATAAAAGTACATTTAAAGAAAAATAATGTCATCATATTTCTTTCTTGATTTGCTCATAAGTTTAGTATTCTCTAGTTAAGATCTTTTGTGCTTCCGAGGAAGATTGCATGTTTGTCTTTATCGCTTGTATGTTTGTTTGTTTCGTTCAACTCTTATACTTGCTACCCAGCCTTGCTAGCCAAAAACATGTACTGAGAGGGAATTCTTCTCATGCATCCACCTCCTTTAAACCAAACCTTTGCCATTTGTGTCCACCATACCTACCTAGTAGCATTATTGCTATTCCAAGTAAATTCTTGTTTTATCTACCTCCCAAATTAAACTTGTTATGTGAAAATTAGTGATTAAAGCTCTCACGAACTTGATGGCACACCTTACCTTCTTGCATTTAATAAACTTGAACCATTGGGTCCTTCTTTGTTGCGTATATGCTTGCGCTTTATGAGTTGAAGTTAGCAGAACCATATATCATGGGGACCGCTTTCAACACTTCATTGGTACTTGTACCTAGTTGATATCATGTTCTTTTGCTTATGGATCCTGGCGGTGTGAAATAAAAGTGGAACTTGTAAGATCATGGATTTTATATGTGTGTTAGAGAAACGCCTGGGCCGCTAGCCTAAGCCATGCCTAATCATGGTGGAAACTTGCAGCATAACTATAGTGAGCATTCTATGAAGCATCCTCAATAAAAACCTATGCAAATATCAAATAAAAAGATCGCTGAGATGCTCACTGTCTGCTTGCCTTGTCATTTTGATTATGGGATAGCTCCTGTGTCATGTGCAAGGGGTACCCCGTTGGCGGTTCTTAATGATACACATGTATTTACAATGACAAGAGCTTGCTCGTGACTGAAGTTGAGTAGAATGAGGTTTCGATACTCATAAGTAAGGGGCATGGGACTCCAATTTATAACTTGTCAAGCATATCCTCTTAGTTGTGTCACTTTAACCTTAATCACCAAAAGATGCCTATGATAGGGGCAATGAGAGCTGAAAGTTAGTAAGTATCATAATTTTTGGGAGCTCTTTATGAAACTTGCAATCCCTGCTTCCCTCTGCGAAGGGCCTTTCTTTTTACTTTTTAGTTGAGTCAGTAAACCTACTCCCTTCTATCTCAGCAAGTATTTTGAGTTGTTGTGTTTCATTCATTCATATGATGATTTATTCAATCATGTCTCTTATGTTCCTTGCTTTGCACATTGCTCTTATCTTGATGTTAACTACTTTGAAACCTATCTTTGAAAACCAGTTATTTGTAAACTCCAGCAAATTATCAACTATTCTTCGACCAAGAGCTAAGTTTTCCATTACCAATTATGATTTACTTTATGTATCTTTATTGTGTTTCCTTTACTCATTACAAGTTGAGTTATATAATAGTGAGTTGTCTTCTATTATGATCTATGTATTTGATGAATGTGTTGCCTCTTGTCTGTATTCTTTTATCGACTCTTCACTCCATAAACCTGAGGCCATGTTTATTGAGCTCAGTTTCGCTTGGGGACAAGCGAAGTCTAAGCTTGGGGGGAGTTGATACGTCCATTTTGCATCACTATTCTATGTCATAATTCACTGTTATTCATTGATATATTTCGTATTGAGAGGTGATACTTATGTTATTTCATCTGTTTTTGCATGGTTGATGACTTTTGGAGCATGGACCGCTGCAGTCAGGATTCTGATGGAAAAGGTGTTGTTTGGAGGCAAAATTCGTGAAGATCAGAAAATCCGGGAAAATATACGGAAAATCCTATTTTTCCAGAAGACTAAGGATGCCAAAAGACGGAGTGGACATAGGCCACAGGGGGCCCACACCACCCCCTGGCGCGGGCAGCCCTAGGCCACACCAGCAGGTGGTGTGGCCGCCCTGACCCACTCCAGCCTCTCCCCGCTGGCGTATATTATCCTCCCGAAACCCTAAGACTCAGGGAGCGACCACAAAAAGATTCCGCCGCCTCTGCGAGGCGGAAAACACCGAGAGAGAAAGATCTCTCCGGCAGACAGATTTCTGCCGAGGGAATTCCTTCCCGGAGAGGGGAGATCGTCGCCATCAACACCACCATCAAGCTGGACTTCGTTGGGATCATCATCATCATCACCACCATCATCACCACCATCATCACCATCAGCACCCTCATCACCATCTCCATATTGCTGTAACAATTGGTTGAATCTTGCATTAGTTCATAGGGGAAACTTTCCCGGTGTTGATTACTCTTCGTAGTTGATGCTATTGAGTGAACCATTGAGTTATTGTTTATGTTCAGATTGTTATACATCATTATTCCATCTCTGATCATTATCCATATGATGTCTTGTGAGTAGTTCATTTTGTTCTTGAGGACATGGGAGAAGTCATGTTGTTAGTAGTGGAGTTGTGTTGAGAAAGATTCAATAGATTGTTATTTAAGTTGTGGTGTACTTCTTCTAGTGGTGTCATGTGAACGTAGACTACATGACACTTCACCTATATGGGCCTAGGGAAATGCATTGTGTATTTGGCTACTAATCATAGGGGTTGCCAGAGTGACAGAAACCTGAACCCCCGTTAGGAAACCATTGCACAAGGGACGTAAGGGTCTTAGAGTTTAAAATTGTGGTTAGGTTTCTACCTTAATTACTTTCTTGTACTTGCGGATGTTTGCAAGGGGTATAATCACAAGTATGTATTAGTCCTGGATGGGTCGGTACATTAGCACAGGTTCACCCACACAACACTTAGCAAGCTAAAGAAGATTAATCAACTATATGAAGCGAAAGCACTTGACAGTCTTCCCATGTGTCCTCGAGAATGTTTGGTCATCTTAAGTAATACAACCGGCTTGTCCTTTGCTGCATAAAGGATTGGGCCACTTACTACATTTATTCCTAGTATCTTTTATTTACTCGTACTTTGTTTACTTGGTTTATCAAAAACCCCTAAAAATCCGTTTGCTAAGTATTTGCAGAGAATTCCTGATCCATACCACTAGCCAGCACCTTCTGCTCCTCGTTGGGTTCGACGCTCTTACTTATCGAAAATACTGCGATACACCCCCTATACTTGTGGGTCATCAAGTGGTGTGACGGAAATTGGTCTTTCTCTCCATGTCTTATTCCACAACTTCTTGTGCCTCACTCCGTGTGCTAGCCACCTATGTTTGACTTGCGTGGTAGGCACACGCCTAAGTCGGCGGTTTTTCGAGGTAAGCCAACGATAATTACCGTCGGAACATAGGAATTGTTTCCACCATTCGTATTCACGCGGTCTCTATTGGATGCGGACATAGTACCCCACCCGCACAAAATCTTGAGTCTGCACAAACTCATATGAATTGAACAAATCTTTGTGACAACAAATATGAAATGAACATGCAGTATCAAGTATCAATTCGTCATCATGAGAAGCACGAGCAGCAAAAATGGCTAAACATTCACCATCAGAACTATCACCAGAAACAACAGCAGCCTTACCAACACCTTTAGACTTATCTTTTGGTTGGTAAGTTTCGTTCTTTTTCTCCTTGTTCTGCAGCTTCCAACAATCATCAATAACATGATTATATTTCTTATAATACCTGCAAAACTTTTCCTTTCCCTTAGATTTCGGACGACCTCCGTCGTCCTTACTCTTATCTCTGTTGTCGTAGTTGTTATATCTCTACTCGGTCCTGCCACGAACCTACAGAGCTTCAACCTTGGATGATGACCCATCTGCCTGCACCATAGTTTTTATCTTTTCCCTCTGTTTGAGGGCCTCTTGTACTTTGTCAATGGCCTCTTGTACTTTGTCAATGGTTAGTTCATCACGGCTTAAAAATATTATATCACGAAAGTGTCCATAAGAACTAGGCAGCGAGCATAAGAGTAAGTGAACTAAATTCTCATCATCATATTTTACCTTCATAGAGTGCAAATCATAAACGATCTCTCTAAAAACAGATACATGATTCATTACCGATCCACCTTCTTGCATCCTATGTGATAACAATTTGATATTCACATGCATCTTACTGGTTATGTCCATTGATATGCAGATCGATTCCAGTTTCACCCACATGGATGCCACATATTTCTCTACCAACACTTTCTGCAAAATATTATTGGACAGATGAAGTTGAATCAAAGACAAAGCCTTACAGTCTTTCTGCATTTCTTCGCCGGACCACCCCTTTGTATCCTTTTTGCCGAATCCATCCAGTGCTTCACCCAGATCAGAAGTTTAGGCGAGAATTGCATGCATCTTCACCTACCATAAGGAGAATCTTGTGGTATAGTCCAGCTGCAGTAGATTGAACTTCAATGACGACATGTCATAAACCCTAGATTAGAACCTAGGGCTGTGATACCACTTGTTACAATCGCGACAAGCAAATAACGAAGAATGAAAAGAAAATCGCAAAAATGGGACATAGATTAACGTGAAAACTCTCCAACAAAGAGAGGAAAAAGCCATGGACGCCAGCCAGCGAAACTTCACTATAACGGGGAGTGTTTACACAATGCCGGAGATTTTTACAGATGCAATTTATCCCAGCCGACGGCTTACAAGAGGTATATATAGTGGTGGAAATCTAGGTCTTCAACGCTTCGTCAGAAGTTAGCCTACTTAACTGAATTTGGATCATGCTTCAACATCATCACTAGCAGCAGCAGGTGAAAAAGCGAAGGCATCAATTCGTCTTAATTTGAACATTTAACCATCTACATCAACAACAGTAGTGTATGAACAAGGAAATTCTAAGCCAAAACGCACGTAAACAAATCAGGAATGGGCGTCCAATGGACGTGAACATCACTTCTATCCACAAAAACTACTTCTTTCCCTTTCACACACAGATAGATAATTCATTCACTCTTAATTTTAGTGTAGGTGGACGCGTCATTGATTGATACGATAAAGCAAGATCAAACTTTTTTGTTTGTTTGAGAATGGAAGAAAAGATGATACTAACATGCTAATATATACACAACCATGGACACCATTAATTTTCTCTACTATACAGTCTAGCCCTCAAAGCAATTGATATAACGACTCACTATTCTTAACAATACTGATCACTTGGAAAGCAAGCGACGTGGCTATTTACACCAGCGTCAGCCTAGCGAGTTATTAATGGATGGAGCTTTGGACTTTCCTCTTGTCAGCGCACTGCCTGGTAAACTTCGATACCATATCCAGGACCAGGAGTAATATGCAACAAGGCGAGATCCTTTTATTTTCTTATTTTTGTTGTCATTTTCCTGTTGTTCTTTTTATTAAATTGAATTATTATTATTATACATTAGCTGCTATTATTATTTTGCTTCATTTGTTTTTGTTATTTTGGGTAATAGGTACCTTACTAATGAGATGAACATATATAGCTTGGCATGAATATTTATTTTAACATGCATGGACGTTAATAGACATGAGCATTAGTTTTGATTTTAAGAATTTCTTGTGTCACATGAACATTTATTTTGATTTTATAAGAATTTCTCATGTCACATGAGCATTAAAAAAACGTCAACATTTAATTTCATATACAATTTTTTTTGAGAGATACACAAATATTTTTTAGATATACATGAACATTAAAAAACACGTCAACATTTAATTTCATATACAATTTTTTTGAGAGATACAAAAATATTTTTTAGATATACACGAACATTTCTACAATGCACCAAGTATGCTGCTTCCTTATTATTAAAGTATCTTGAAAGCAAAAGTGTGTTTCGAGATTCATAATAAGAGGTGATGTACCTTTTTTTTCAGAACAAAAGTACCTGTTTAGTGGGTCGGGCCTGATGTGGCCCATTGAAAATCCTTGGAGCCTTGGCGTCAAATAGGAGCTCCCAGCTGGGCTAGGTTTTGCTTACAGTGCAACTGGGCTGTGTTGTGCTGGGGAATCTGGTAGTACTTCTCTGACCCAAAAACAAAGACACAATTGGTGGCATTATGCACAAAGAAAATTCAGAGGACAAAGCAAGACAGGACACCGACAACATGACGCCGGCGAAGTGAGGCGGCGGCGGCGGCGATCACGACTGATGATGTGGATCGATGAGGCGGCGGCGGCGGCGATCACGACTGATGATGTGGATCGATGAGGCGGCGGCGGCATTGGGACTGCCGCAGTACTTTGCTGCCTGCCCTCGCCAGCCTAGTCTGCTCCCTGTCCCCCCACGGCGAGCTCTTGCTGCGGCGGGCGGTGGAGGAGACCGGCGGCGGAACAGACGAATTGGAGGTTCTTTGAGGGTGCTGAGATGGCAAGATGTGGTGGAATCGCAACAAAACTCGGCGTGGGAGGTCTAACGCCCATGAAGGAGGCCGGGGAGAGTCCTCCCATCAAGAAGCCAGCGGTGGACAAGGGGATCTCGATCGATCGAGGTAGCCGTGACGGGTGAGCTCACGGCGGGCCAGGACCTAGGAGACAGAGGGCAACATCTCCGAAGCAGAGTGGGCGGAGAGGTAAATATGATGAGCCCGTCTGTGTCATCTTTGTTTCACACTACTCCCTGGATTTACTTACAGTCGATATTCAGATAGTCATTTCGGCTCAACTCTACTAATAAGCTTCTCTTATCAGCCTCGATCTGTATGGTAACACGCTGCAAACAAAGCCAAAGTATTCACTCACCCAGGTTGGATGCTGAATTTTGTTTCCCAAAAGCTAAAGAGCAATCGGATGCAGTGCGTCCTATAATGACCCAAAGATTGCTTCAGACAAAGATGCAGCAAATTAAAAGCTACTACATCCACAAGGGAAAACATTTGTTTGCACTTACTTACTCTCAGATTTATCTGATCAGTTGAATGAATTGATCACTCTGATCGACACATTTGTTTTCTTCATTCACATGGATAGCACTGGGCAGGCACGTGATGCTCCTAGTTAGTGGAGTTGTATTTTAGTCGCTCTTCAGATACCAATGACAGTGGCCATTAGCTTAAGCAAAAGGTACTGCGATGATTCTTGTTGCCTACAAGGCTCATTTTCATTGTTAACCACAATCTGTCTTTCTGGTCCCATGTTTAAGATGTAATTGATTCTATGTTAAGTAACTATTGTAAGCTGCAAACTAAAGATGGTCCGCTGCTACTTTGCTCACATGGAATGTTTTCCTTGCTTAGTTTACTTTTCTTGGTTTTTTCACTTTTCAATAAGTAGTACTCCCCCCGTCCGAAAATAAGTGACTTGGCTTTGTCTAGATTCACATGTATATATACACTAAAACATGTCTAGATACATACGAATCTTGGCAAATTGAAGTCACTTATTTCTGGACGGAGGGAGTAGCTGATTTTGGGACCATTATATTTGATTGTATTCAGCAACGGCCTGTACTTTAATGTGATTTATACAAGCACTTGTCATACACTGCATTACAATTTGATTCTTGTTATGATCGGGACCATGCATAATTTGAATGTTACAGATATGGCTACAATCATTTCACCTCAACTCTATTAACGGGATTCTCTTATCAGGCTATGCAACAGCTAGCTGTGGGGTAAAACGATGCAAAGAGAACTTATGTCACCAGCACTTAATGAGGTAAGTTTATGATCTCCGTTCTTGTTTCTGTACAGGAACTTTTGTAGTAACGACAAAAGCTAAAAACCAATTACCAATGATGTGCATTGTCAATGCACCAAAATATTACTTCAAAAAAATGCAGCAAAAGGTACATGCTGAAGGAAAAACATATGTGGTTGCTTCAAATAAGTAGTTTTTCTCCAAAAGAAAAAAGTACTATCTCCGATCCTAAATAAGTGTCGCTATTTTGAACTAACTCTAGTTCAAAACAGTGACACTTATTTAGGATCGAGGGAGTAATAGTTTTGGCACAAATACAAGAAAGTAGTAACCCTGGTACTTGCACTTGCTTATTTGATCGATTGATCTGATTGACACATTTTTTTCGGTTTGATCGACAGTCCCATGTGCCATCACATGGACAACATTGGGCTGGCACAAGATGCTCCTCGTTTCGCTAGTTTAATTTTATTCCCTTGCCAGATACCAATACCAAAAGCGTGCCAGCTACTTAAACTTTTGATTTGTTCCATGCCTTTGGGCCACTTTTTGTTTGATCCCTCAAGTTATTCAGTTTTGTCTAAAGCCATCCTCCCGCTATCATGGACCGATAGGAACTCCCCATGCTTGACCGTGAGGTGCACTCTACTAGCTACTGTGAGGCACGCTCGTCCAGATCCAGAAGCCTTCAAGCAAAACCTCCTGTTCCACCCACACCACTTTGCTTGCTCTCAGATCCAGAAATCTCAGATAGTAGCAGCAAGCAATGGAGGCTGCCCTTGTGGGTGTTGGCACTGGGGCGATGAAGCCGCTACTGTCCAAGCTCTCCAATCTGCTAGAGAAGGAGTACGCCAAGCTCAAAGGCGTGCGCCGTGAACTCGAATCCACAAGATCTGAGATGCGCAGCATGAAGGCTGCGCTAGAGGCGCTAGCGGATGCTGAGCAACTCGACCCTGAGATGATAGAATGGAGGGATGAAGTCCGCGAGCTGTCATTTGACATGGAGGATTGCGTTGACGACTTCATGGCTCGTGCTGACAGCAAGCAAGATGGGCGGAAGGGCTTGAAGGGATTCTTTGACAAGCTGAAGAAGCTCAAACCTCGCCATGAGATTGCCGGCGAGATCAAAGAGCTCAAGGCCCGGGCTATTGAGGCAAGCGAGAGGCACATGAGGTATAAACTTGACCGCTCAACACCTGACTCTACCACATGTGACATTGATCCCAGGCTGCACGCGCTTTATGTGGAGGTCGACAAACTTGTTGGCATCGAAGGTCCTAAGAAGCATATCATTGATTGGTTCAAGAATGAAGCTTCTTCTACACAGCTTCGAGTGGTTTCAATTGTTGGCCCTGGTGGTCTTGGTAAGACTACTCTCGGGAAAGCAGTCTTCGAAACCATCAAAGAGGAATTCTCCTGCAAAGCTTTTGTGTCGGTTTCTCGAAAGCCTAACATGAAAAATGTTCTAAAAGACATTGCTAGAAGGGTGGGGATGGCTCATGACCCTTCAAATGATGACGAGCAGTGGCTTATTGATAGTCTAAGAGAGCATCTCCAAGACAAGAAGTAAGCCTAATGTACCACTCTACATCTGTCTAGTTTCTAAGAATTTTACAGATTCTTTCTGAAAATACTCCAACATGAGATACGTGGCCTTGTAAATGTATACGGCAACACTTAGAATGATCTCAAGTAATAACTCCATTTGTAACAACCTGCAATATTCGGTAGCGCATGCCACCCATCCGAACACAGGAAGAAAAAACTTCATTGTGAAGTCTTAAAAGTCCATTCCCTAGCAATGTGTTTGATTCAGATGCTGGCGTGAGTTAGTTGCTAATCTAGTTGGCAACTAACTGTAACAAGAGTCATGTGTTAAATTAATAGCAAAGTGGCAAAAACTGAAATGGTCAATTAGTTTTTTTTTAGAAGTCAATCGATTACAACGTGTACAGTACCATCTTATAAATACATATTATTTGGACTCGCAAAGAAAAAGAACACCTTTGCTTCGGTGTCCCCCTCCCCCTTCATTTTCAAACTTGGACAACAAAAACTCGATACCTATTCGTTTCGAAAACCGTATGAACCCAGCCGAAGCTCGTATGGTCCTCTTAGACATATACTCACCGTACACGTATACTCACGTGCCGTAGGAGGCGGAAATCGGGAGGTATATAGCAGCAACAACAAAATTTTAAAACATGGCATGCAAAGACGTAGATCGCGATAACAGGAGGTGGGATCAGCCGGTAAGAACGTGGAGTATACCCAGCTCGACCGAGTACACCTATACGGAGGTACACATAGCCTGGATATAGGTTTCGACCGGTCAAAATAAAACTGGTCCATGCAAACTTAAGTTTAGGGGGGGGGGGGGGGCACCGAAGCACACCTCAAATTCATTATTAGTCTGTTTCTAATTCTTAATTGATTTTTTTGTAGTTATTTGGAAAGATGGAATTATGAATTTATGTTTCAGCTAGAGTTTCTTTGGGATGTCATCCCTACAAATTTGCATATAGTAAACTCGATCCAGATAGGAACGGTTCGAAGAAAATATAAGAATGCTAAAAGATATTTATCAAAATGTTACAAAATGTTAAAAAAAGTAATGATGCATTGCCTAATGACGCACACTTTGTGTCGAAAGCTGGCCGTCACTCTCTTGATAATCTGCTGTAATATTTTAGTAATAGCTAGCCACCGTGAATGTTACTACACAGTGCAACTCTAATCTTACATGGCTTCAATATTAAATATATCTTTGTTAAAATCATATGGCAGGTACCTTATTGTGATCGATGATCTATGGAGCACAGTAGCATGGCAAACTATTAAAGATGTGTTACTGAATAATGAGCATGGGAGCAGAATTATCACTACAACACGCAATAGTGCAGTTGCATCATTTTGTTCTTCTGAAGGCGATTATGTTTATAGAATGGAACCCCTCAGTTCCATTGACTCCAGAAGACTGTTTCTTGGAAGAGCATTCCATTCTGAGGACATATGCCCCCGTCATCTAAAAGAAGTATCTGAAAAGATATTGGAAAAATGTGCTGGGCTTCCATTGGCTATTATTACCATGTCTAGTTTGCTTGCTAATCAAACTGCAGAAGAAGTATGGAACAAGGCGCTAGCTGCTGTTGGTTCTTCGCTTGCAAAGGAAGATGATGCTGGTGACATGACAAAGATATTATCTTTGAGTTATTTTGATCTTCCACATTATATGAGAGCTTGTTTGTTGTATTTGAGTGCATACCCAGAAGATTATATCATCGAGAAACAGAGTCTGATACATAAATGGATGGCTGAGGGTTTCATTCGTGAAGTAGAAGGGAAGAGTACATATGAAGTGGGCGAGGGTTACTTTAATGATTACATCAACAGAAGTTTGATCCAACCGGCTGAGTTAAATCCTTTCGAGCCAGGGTATGTCCAGGAGCAGTACGGCGAGGTGATGGCATGCCGTGTTCATGACATTGTTCTTGATTTCATCACATGCATGGCCAAAGAAGAGAACTTCATGACATCATTTGGTGATGCAGAGCACGGGGGAAAGCACAAGGTTCGAAGGCTCTCTGTCGTGAGCCGTGACAATGGAATGGCTACCGTGTCAGGGGATCTCTCCCATGTTCGATCACTTGCTGTTTTTGGGTCTGCTCCGTGGCCTAATTTGGCGCTTGATTTTCCAGTTCTTCGTGTGTTGAAAATAGAAAGAGGCAGTGATTTGGAAAACGACCATCTGGAAAATATTGAAAAGTTGCTTCTTCTCAAGTACTTGCGTTCAAATTCAGTGACTGAGATCCCAGAAGGAATCGGAAAGCTGAAGTATTTAGAAACACTTGACATGCACGGTGTCAAAATTGCAAAACTGCCATCAACTATGCCACAGCTTCAAAGATTAGCCCGTCTGTATGGTTTATTCGAACCTGCTTGTTTGTCGGATGGAATAATTGGACAGCTGCAGAGCTTAGAAGTGCTAGAAGAAGTTCAAGTCTCCGATACCGAACTGGAGAAGTTTCTGCAAGAAGTGCATCATCTAACCAAGTTAAGGACGTTGAGTGTATACGTGGAGCATTCAAATTTGAGCAAAAAAATGGATAATTCAAGGTTTCTAGGGACTTTAATATCTTCATACAATTTGCGTCATCTTAGTATCAGCTACGATATTAATTATGCAAGACACTGCCTTTTGTCACTGGAATCATGGTGCCCTGTAAATCCTGTTGCATTACGGAATATCCGCATCAATGACTATAGCATTGACAAGGTTCCGAATTGGATGATCTCGCTCGGGAATCTTAGTGTGTTACATCTTGGTGATATGTACTGTACAGGACCAGAAGACATCACGATCCTCGGAGGAATGCCCGCTTTGGTTGCTCTGGAACTGAAGACTTGGTATGGCAGAAACGGGAAGATCTTCGTCTGTACTGGGTTCAGAAGCTTGAAATATTTCTCCCTTAAAATATATCATTGTGGGACCGCAGTGGAGTTCGAAGAGGGATCAATGCCTAAGCTAGAACACCTCAAGCTTAAATTTCAGGCGCATAAGGAAGAGTGCGTGAATTATGCTTTTGATTTCGGCATCCAGCACCTCTCTGCCCTCATCAAGCTGGATATCCGTGTTGTTGACAACAATGACATTATACGTAAACTTATCGAAACTGCTCTCGGGAAATTTCGCCACCGTCCAACTCTCTCATGGACAGACCGAGGCTCCAGAGCGTGTTCCCATTTTCAGACAGCCGTAAGTTCTCAGTTTAAGGCCAGCCATTTAATTTTGTCAATTGTATAACATCTTTTTCTAATTTGGTAATTTATTCTCATTTTATTTTTTGTATTTGGGCAGATCGAACAAGAGTGGAAAGAAGAAAAAGAGCTGGAAAATGAAAAAGGGGAAGGTGGTGGCCCTTGTTCTTTTTTGGGTCTACTACTCGAAGATATTAAGCAAGATGCTCTGCCGCGCATGAGGGTCATGGTAAGCTATTTCACGTTCCTCCCCATGCATGCTGCTATTTGAAACAGGGCACGCTCGGTAGGTAATTCACTGCATGCTGTTATTTCAAACAGGGCATGCTGCGCTCCCTGGACGACCTCGCTAAGTCCCTCTGCGCTGCTGGTCCCCCCGCCGCTGCCGAGTCGGCGGCCATAGCCTGCGCACTTTCGGAGATACAACGCGAGATCAGCTCCATGGACGGTCCTACCAAGGCCGCCGCTTCCCACCATCTCTCCGCCATCGCGCGCCACCTCCTCGCTTCACCCACCGCGGCCGCCGCCGTACCTGATGACCTCTTTGTCCACCTCGCGCAGAACTTGGTGCCCCACCTTGCGCGTGGCAGCCCCCTCGCCATCGCCGAGGCAGCACGCGTCCTGGCTGCCTCCCCGTCCGTGGCATTCCCAGTCCTCTTCAAGCCGCTGACCTCGTGCCTCGCGTCGCCCGATCCACGGGTGTCCACGGCGGCCACGGCCGCCTTCTGCGAGCTCTCGGCACCGCCGGCTGACGTGTCTCCTTTCCTCCCACTCGCGCCTAACCTCTACAACCTGCTCACCACCTCCCAGCCCATTTTGGTGCTCATCAACGTGCTCAGGGTGTTGGCTAGGCTCGTTCCTCTAGAGTCAAGCCTTGTTGTTGAACCAGTATGCCAGCTCCTTGCTCGTTCTCCAGACATGCTGGTCACATTCCAGTGTATCCGCACAGTGCTGGCCGCACGGCCAGCGCATGGTGCGAGCCTTGCAATTGGTAAAGTCAAGAAGATTCTTTCTGTTGCTCGTGATCCTAACCTTGGGCTCCTGGCACTTGGTATGCTCTACCCAGGATATGCGAATGAGTGCCGTGATGTGCTCGCGCTGTTACTGAATGATGGCTTTAACTCCAACATCCGTAGAGAGGCGTTGCACCTTCTCATGGAGATGGTCGACGGTGGCAATATCATGGGCATTGCTGCCATGCTGGTCAGTCATGCCGCCAAGTCGGAGCCAGAGTTGGCGAATGAAATTCTTGGGGCTGTTCTAGCAGCATGTGCCCGCAATGTGTATGAATTGGTGATAAACTTGGACTGGTATGTGTCGCTCCTCTCTGATATGGCAAGGAGTATGCCTTGTGCCTCGCAATTGGGGGATGAGATTGCCCGACATCTTGTTGATGTGGGACTCAGGCTGCGGGATGCGCGGCCAGAGCTTGTCCGTGCGGCCAAAACACTCCTAATCGACCCTGCTTTGCTTGGGAACCACCTCCTCTGCCCTGTTCTTTCTGCTGCAGCCTGGGTTTCTGGTGAGTATGCGGAATTTATCAAGGAGCCTGTTGAACTTGTGGAGGCACTCTTGCAGCCAAGGACCACCCTCCTGCCCATGTCAGTCAGAGCCGTCTACATCCAGGCAGCACATAAGGTGATCACATTCTGTTGCAGTATTTACCTTGAGAGGTCGGCTGATTCCAACAAGGAATTGGATATTAGTGGGGGAAGTGAGACTGCAACTGGTTCTGGTGAAGAAGAACAAATTGTTGACAAGGGCTTCTTTTCAGAAAAATCAATACTTCTAATGATTAAGTTGATCGAAGAAAAAGTTGGTCCACTTGTTGAGTGCAATGAAGGTGAGGTCCTGGAGAGAGCACGCAACCTGATAAGTTTTGTTCATCTCATAAAAGAGATTCAAGAGGTCAGTGATGATGAAAAGTTTACACAGGCTAGGGAGCTCTTTATGAACATGCAAACAGTGTTCTCCCAAGAATTAAGTCCTGCTTCTGCGAATGCACAAAACCATCCTGATTTTAGGAGTCGACATCATCAAGCTCCCTGCAATTCTGAGACAAATATCAGAGTGCAACCGTACATATCTGCTGGTAAATGAACGTAGAAGCTTTTGTTTGATTCGTTCTGGTATTCTGTAGTTTAGTTTATTTCCAACCTTTTATCCATTTGTGCTGAAAGATGATAGTTCATATGTCGTTTGCTTGAGTGGGTTGTTTTGAAGGATGAATAGGATGATTCTGTATGCTTTCCCTGATATTGTTTTGTTTCACTGCAAACAAGTTTTTAAAGCAACTTGTCTTTGTCATACATATACATGTTAGTTACGACAGCTGATGCATCTTATGCAACATAGAATTGTTCTCGTACATGTTTTGATGGCTCCTGTTATTCAACACAACTTTCTGAGTTCACCCATTTTAATGTATTTTACATATTCCCCAGGTTACTATATGCAGATCCTGAGTGCTATCTTTTATTTAAAAAGTTCATATCTGACCAGGAGTCTTTTATTCTAACATTGTCAGAGTAGAGATCATGTCTTGGAAATTGTAGGATTCTTTTATTTACTGTACTTATAATCTATATTCTGTGTAGTTTTGTTACATAGTATAACTGGCCTAGCAGGTCTACGTCACTGATCTGTGCGTCCATTTGCAATACAGGAGGAGTTGATTTGTCCATATGAAGTTTTATAACTTTGTAACCAGTTTTACATTTTCTTCTCAGGAACCTTATCTTATTTTGAGGACGCACAAAGATTTGAGTCTGTCTTCAAAGTGAAAAGAAGAACCTTCAATTACATATGCTGCCTGGTGAAGCCCGTAGAAGATATCACCCTTCTTGATGGGAGGGTGCTGCTTTTACAGGATCAAGTAGCCATTGCTCTAAGAATGTTCATATTTGGAGTGCCAGTCAAGACCGTATTATCTGATTTTGGTGTGAGCAGGTCAACCTTCGGGCTAATTTTTTGGAGGTTTGTTGAGGCTATGCAGAAACAAGCAAGCTGCAACTTGCGCTGGCCAGACCCCATGAGAATGGAGAGTACCAAATCCAAGTTTGAGTTGATCCATGGTTTGCCAAACTGCTGTGGTGTTGTAGATACAACTTGCATCACTACAACGCCATCAGCTGAACCAAACTGCGACCATGAGAAGAATCACGACATCGTACTGCAAATTGTTGTTGATCTGGATACAAGAATCACAGCTGCTTCTATCGGATGGTCAGATAGCAGTTTACAGAGCTCTGATCTTTTCAAGGCATGTGAGAAGGGTCAGGTCCTGAATGGTAGCAAGCTGAAGTTATCAGATGGATCAGAAGTTGGGGAATACATAATTGGTGATGCAGGATACCCTCTTCTCCCCTGGCTCTTGACACCTTACCAAGAAAAGTACCTCTCAGGTCCCAAAGTGGAGTTCAATCGGAGACATTCCGCAGCCAGAGCCATTGCTCAGAGAGTGCTCGCAAGGTTAAAAGACACGTGGATGTGGATGTATATAGGTGGGTCGTGGGGCTTGTTCTCCCAAGAACTGTTCCATCTTTCGTCTAAGATAACCCACGTGTCCTGCCTCTTGCATAACATAGTGATAGACATGGAAGGTGCAACCTTGGAGGAGGAACACATACCGAGCAATCATGACATGAATTTCAGACAGCAAGCCTGCCAGTTAGCAGATGACAACGCTGTGAGGGTGAGGGATATCTTGTCCCAGCACATGGCCAACAGGTCATCAAAATTTGGAGGTAAATTACACAACTGATCCATCTTAATTCATTCTTATACCTTGTCCTTTTGTGTATCATCAAATCAATTTTACATTTTCTTCTCAGAAACCTTACCTTTTCTCGAGGACGAACAAAGATTTGTATCTTTCTTCAAATTAAAAAGAACCTTTAACTACATCTGCTGCTTGGTGAGGTCTATGGAAGATGTGAGCAGTTTCACCTTTCTTGATGGGAGGGTGATGTGTTTGGAAGATATAATAGCTGTTGCTCTGAGAATGTTGATATCCGGTGGGCCAGTGGAGACCGTAGCATCTGATTTCAGTACAAAGCAGTCGACCGTAGCGGTGGTAACTGTTAGGTTTGTGGTGGCTATGATAAAGAAAGGAATCTACCACATGCGCTGGTCAGACTCCATTAAAATGGAGATGATCAAAGCCAAATTTGACTCAATCCGTATGTTGCCAAACTGCTGCGGTGTTATAGATGCAACTTATATCTCGTCAACTGAACCAAACCACGACCATGAGAAAAATTACAGCACGGCTGTGCAAGTCGTCGTTGACCCAGATATGAGGTTCATGGACTGTACTGTGGAATGGTCAGGTACCAAAACCCAGTCGAGCATTTTGGACGGCTCTGCAATCTGCAAGCAGCGCGAGAAGGGTGAGTGGCTGAATGGCGGCAAGGTGAAGTTATCAGATGGATCGGAAGTTGGGGAATACATAATTGGTGACGCAGGATTCCCCCTTCTACCCTGGCTTCTTACACCATACCAGGAGAAGGATCTCTCCTCAGATGCCAAAGTGGAGTTCAATAGGAGACTCTCTGCAGTCAGAGCCATCATTCTGAGGGGGTTGGCAAGACTAAAAGACACGTGGAAGTGCTTGCACAGAGAGTTGTGGCGCCCAGAAAATCCACGTGAGTTTTCTCATATAATCGTTGTGTGCTGCATGGTGCATAACATAGTGATAGACGTGGAGGGTAAAGCCGTGGAGGAGGATTACATACCAAACAGTTGCGACGTGAAGTACAGTCAGGAAGCTGTAGAGGAGGAATGCGTACCGGATTAGGATTCTGTCAGGATGAGAGATCTACTGGCGCAGCACTTGGCCAGTAGGCCATCGGGATGTGTAGGTATTAACACACAATTTCCATCTTAATTTTGTTTGATTACCCTGTGCTTGGTAGTTTCCATTTTAATGAATATCTCTACTGTTAATTCATCTTTGATCCTTTTGTTGACACAGGGGATGAAGAGGAACATGTAGTTCCATCCGATGTAGGTGATGAGGAGGAACACGAATCAAGCGGAAAAAAAGCAGAGGAAGAGACCGTTCTCGCCACTTAGTTTGGTACTCATGTTCCCCTTCCTGGTTTATTCAGTAGCATACATGATTTGAACAGTGAAGTCAATAGTTGCACGATAAATGGAAATGTCAAATAAATGTTGGTCGTACTGATGACATGCTTTGAATTAACCTTGATGTCAGCAGGTGGAGTACACGGCCTTGTGTCTGCATTCCTGCTCGTCGGTCATATCAAGCGCATGATGGAGCCAAAAAAAGGCCGGAATGGCCCGGTGAATGCTCACCCATGCGTACTACAACTTCAGGCATGTGAGAAGCTTCGATGTTTTTGTGATACAATGTGATATGCAATTTGTGTGGTGATAATCTCTTCCATTTAGAAAATGATAAGGTAACAAGAACATGCATGCATATAGATTGCTTGTGCATCAGTGCCCAATGTCTTGGTAATCTTAACTTTGGGATGTGAGTATTCTCCAGATTCAGAATTGTCAATATCACCAAAAGAGTGGCTTCTGATCCAAAAAAATAAAAATGATGAGTGTGGTTTCTAATTTCTAATGGGACCGATGAACCGCACTCCTTGGGCCGTAGCTGGTTTGTTTGTAACTGTATATTTGGAAAGGATTATGCTAACTGAACTTTATTGTGGAGAAATCATCCTTGTGTCGATTTCTAGGCAACGGGATAGCAGAAGCGAATCCCTGCTCATCGGGTTATCAAGCCCGTACGTAACAAAACCATCTGAAAGCAGCTTCGTCACGAGGCACATCAGATCTAATGAGGGACGTATAAGTGAGATCCTACTTCTATCTCACTTATACTTTTGAAGATTTTTAGTCTGTTTTTCTCAAAGTTGGAAGTGCAAATTCTCAAATTAACTACGTACTATAGTCGGCTATAATTAGGTGAGATCCTTCTTGACACCCTAGTTTTAATCCGCAAGAGAGTTGCGTCGATCTCAAACAACACCATCGAGTACGTATCTGGTGCAATGCAATCGACGTGCCCAAACTTTGTAGCTCCATGTAGGTGTTCGGCCAGGTCCCTCCACATGGAGGTGCGTTGGCAGCTCAACATTAGCCCGTGAAGTCCAACACGTTTCAACCGTTGATCATGTTGGTATCCAACGGCTGAGGTGCTCCTTGGAAGAGGAGTAGAAAAGAAAACCCTAGCCACTAAGCCCTTGGTGGCCGTGGGTGAGAGGGTGAGATGAGAAAGTGTGAGAGGGTGAAAGAACACACAAGAACACCACAACCTAGTGAGAAGAGAGGAAGAAGAAGGAGAGGCGATTTTTGTCCAGTTTTCTGAGATCTGACCGGTCTGTCTTCAATCTAGTGTTTGCAGGCTCAAAGGTGCTTGGATTGACTCTAAACTTGGTGAGCTCGTTTCTTGCTTTGAGTACTTCGATATGGTGAGATGGTTTGAGATTTGGGTCAGTGTAGCTTCATATTTTGAAGCGGTTTATTCAGTTCGGACTGCTGCAGTTTCAGCACAAAGCAGTTTTGGTAGACGAACAGTTTGGACAGGCAAACGGTGTCCCATTAACCTGAAATTTGGTGTGTATGTTGGGTACTTGTATGTCAGCTTGTCTACCAAGTTTGGTGCTGATTTGATCTGTTGTTTAAGAGCAGTTTGCTGATTACCGAAGAGGACAGAAACTGAGATACTCTGCTTTGCTGTAATCTTTCTCTCAAGTGGTTGAAGTTGTTATTGTTGCCGGTTGGCAACGTGCTGAGTGTGTTGTACATCTCTAGATCCCAGGTTGCTCATAGTGAAGCTCGCGTGGACCGGTTGGTCCACACCCGTGGTTTTTGCCTCCTCACCTTGAGGAGGTTTTTTCACGTAAATCCTTGTGTCACCTGTGCATGTGCTCATTGTTTTATTCCGCTGCATATCTGTTGATTGAAATATCCTCAAAGTTCACCGCAGGTAGGAGCAGGGAGGTCATGTATCCTCTTCCTCCCCCAACAAAGTGGTACTAGAGCTGAGGTTCAGTTTTGTATTCAGTTTCAGAACAACGTTTGTTTTGGGCTGATTGCACTTGCTTATGGTGAAAGATGGAAGTGAATACCAACAAAATGATTTCTTTAAATGGTATAAATTATCAATATTGGAAGTGCAAGATGAAGGATTACTGGATGCCGATATTCTCCACTGAGATGCCCAGCGATATGAAAGAAGATCAATGGGAGGTATTTCATCTCCAAGCTTGTGGGTTCATCCGCCAATGGGTGGATGATAATGTTTTGAACCATATCATTGAAGAGACACATGAACCTACCTTATGGCAGAAATTGGAGGAGATGTATGCCCGCAAAGAAGGTACCAACAAGATGTTCTTGATCAAGAAATTGATGCATTTGAGGTATAAAGAGGGCACTCCAATTGCAGATCATGTGAATGAATTTCTGATACATTGCAAATGTATCTATAATTTTTGATGTTCCATGCTTGGTTTTATCCACTTTCTTGTGTTTTGTCCACACTTTGGAGTACTTTTCTTATGATTTCTTGGACTAACCTATTAACAAGAGCCACAGTACCAGCTGCCTGTTTTCTGCTGTTTTTGGTTCCAGGAAAGTCAGAAAATAAATATTCTCGGAATTGGACGGGACAAAAGCCAAAGTGTCTATTTTTCCGGAAGTCGTCAGATGCCAGAGTACGAGACGGAGAGGGGCCAGGGGGCCACCACACCACCTGGCCCGCGCCAGGGGGTGGTCTGGCCGCCTCCGGCACCCCCTCGGCCTCCCCTTCCGCCTATAAGATGCCCTCGGGACGAAAACCCTAAGTACCTGATCAAAAATCCACGAAAGAGTCTGTAGCCGCCGTCATCTCCATTCCTAGATCGGGAGGGATCTGAAGCTCTTCCTGGCACCCTGCCGGAGAGGGGAATTCACCCTGGAGGCCTACTTCATCATCATGCAAGCCTCCGGTGTGATGCATGAGTAGTTCATCCTTGGACTACGGATCCATGTAGTAGCTAGATGGCTGGTTCTCCTTCTTTGTGCTTTCATGTCTAGATCTTGTGAGTTCCGTTCATGATCAAGATCATCTATTTGTAATTCTGCATGTTGTGTTTGCGGGGATTCGATGGATATTGAGATGCTATTTCAGATTGATTATTGATTCTATCATGTCTTTGTTATTTGTGATCTTGCATGCTTTCCGTTGTTAGTAGCTATCTTGGCCAAGTAGATGCTAGCAACTCCAAGAGTTAGTATTTATGCTCGATAGTGGGTTCATGCCTCTGGTAATCTGGGGAAGTGACAGAAATCTCTAAGGTACTAGATATGCTGTTGCTACTAGGTAGAAAACAACAATCCTTTGTTCATAGAACAATCGTATTGTTTACTTTACACGCAGATCGTAAAGCAATAATCTGTTGCTTGCAACTTAATACTGGAGGGGGTTCGGATGATAACCTGAAGGTGGATTATTAGTCATAGATGCAGTTGGATGGCGGTCTATGTATAATGTTGTAATGCCCAATCAAGTTCCAAAGGAGTCAAGATGATTAGTATATGCATGTATTGCTTTCTCGATGTTTGTCAATTGCCCCGCTGTAATTTGTTCACCTAGCATGTTATCTATCTTAAGGAGAGCCACCTCTAGTGAACTATGGATCCCGGTCCTTTTCTTTTATATACAATCTATAAACTGTTACTGCTTTGTGTTTACTTTCTGCAAACTATTACTTCCTTCCATTCGATACGTTTAATCCTTTGTTTTCAGCAAAACACGGTGAGATTGACAACCTCATCGCAAGTTGGGGACAGAGTTCTGTGGTTGTGTTGTGCAGGTCTCCACGTTGCTACTAGCACTGGTAGTGCGCCCTGCCAAGGCTCAGCTAGCAACACCTTTGGGGTGTTTCCTTGCTCCTACTGGTTCGATTAAACCTTGGTTTCATAACTGAGGGAAACTTGCTGCTGTGCTCATCATACCTTCCTCTTGGGGTTCCCAACGAGCTCTACATCAACACTGAGCCATCAATTTCAGGGCATTATAAATCAGCTATCTTCAATGGGAATTACATTTGAAGATGAAGTGAGAGCCTTGCTGCTACTTGGCTCATTACCGGATACTTGGGAGACCTTTAAGGTCACCGTGTGCAATTCAGCACCTAATGGAGCTGTCACTTGGAACCTTGTGAAGACCAAGGTACTAAATGAAGAGTCCAGAAAAATTGCTGATAAGAACGGTTCTTCCTCACATTCTAAAATGTTAGTGACCGAGTCACGGGGGAGAAGCAAGAATAAAGGTCCGAGTAAGGGAGGAGAAATAAGTAGAAGCAAATCAAGAGGCAAAGACAAGTATGTTGGTGTTATTTTCCATCACTTCCGTGAGAAGGGCCACATCAAGTGGCATTGTGAACAATGGAAGAAAGACAAAAAGAAAAAGAAGAAAGTTCAGAAACAGACCGACAGTGACAGTGATAGTGAGGGAGGCCGGATTGCTGCGGTAGAGGAGATCATGTTTCTCATGCATGAAGAACATGATGGCAACAATGTTTCCACCATTGAGGAGAGGATCTGTAGTTTCTGATGATACCATCAGCCTTGCAGATGGTGATGAGATGACTTGGATTTCGGACAGCGGTGCTACCATACATGCTACATCTCGTAGAGAGCTCTTCACCAACTACACAACGGGTGATTTTGGTGTTGTGAAGATGGGCAATAATGATAGAGCAAAAATCATTGCAAGAGGAGATGTGCACTTGGAGACTGAAAATGGTATGACACTAGTCCTCAAGTCGGTGAGGCATGTTGAGGCCCTTCGGCTCAACATTATCTCAGTTGGATTGCTTGATAGGGATGGGTACTTGAGCAGATTTGGAAATACATAGTACAAGCTCACCAAAGGAAATCTGATTGTTGCTAAAGGTAACATGGTTTAAGTTTTGTATCATGTTCATGCTAAGCTTTCTGCTGCTTGTGTAAATGCATTGCAGAAAAAGGATGCGTGTGCCCTATGGCACAAGAGACTTGGGCACATGAGTGAGAAGGGGATGACGGTTCTAGTGAAGAAAAATCTGTTGAAAGGTGTGAAGGGTGTTCACATCAAGAAATGTTCAGATTGTCTAGCGGGGAAGCAACACAGAGTTGCGTTCAAGAGTCAACCTCCTCACAAGAAGCCCGAGGTGTTGGACTTGATACATTCCGATGTTTGCAAAATGTCAGTGAGGTCAATGGGTGGAGCAAAGTACTTTGTCACATTTATTGATGATTTTTCTAGGAAGGTTTGGGTCTATGTTTTGAAAAACAAACATCAAGTACTAAGTATGTTCAAGCAATTCCAAGTCTTAGTTGAGAGAGAAACTGAGAAGAAGATCAAGTGCATTCGCACTGATAACGGGGGAGAATATATTGGACCATTTGATGCCTATTGCAAGGAGCAGGGAATTAGGCACCAATTTACTCCTCCAAAGACACCACAGCTGAATGGTCTTGCTAAGAGGATGAACATGACAGTTATTGAGAGAGTCGGATGCTTGCTATCGAGTGTAAAACTGCCTAAACATTATTGGGGTGAGGCTTTGTCGACTGCAGTTTATCTTATTAATCTCTCACCAAGTTATCCATTGCAGGGAGATGTTCCAAAAAGATCTTTTATGACAAGGACGTCTCGTATGAGAAACTGAAGGTTTTCGGGTGCAAGGCCTTTGTTCATATCCCTCAAGATGAAAGGCCAAAGCTTGATTCAAAGACACGACAATGTATATTTCTTGGCTATGGAGGTGATCAGTTCGGCTATAAGTTGTATGATCCAATAGCAAGAAAGGTTGTGATAAGTCATGATGTTGTGTTTGTTGAAGACCAAACAACTGATGATATTTTGAAGACAAAGGTGCAGGCTCCAATGCAAGTTCCGGTGCATGTTCCTCCTCAAAATCAGCAACAAGACAGATCTGATTCTAACCCAATTCCTACAGATTCAGCTGAAGAAAAAGCTGAAGATGATGATGCAGAAGATGTGCAAGGTGATGCACATAGTGGTAGAGGTGAGGAAGCTCCCCAGCAGTAAGAGTATGATGCTGAAGAAGATGATCATGATCAGCAAGCACCTGAACCAGATAGTCCACCAGTTGCTCCACTCAGACGGTCCAGCCGAGGCCGTGTTCCTTGCACCAGGTACGATTCAGACCAATATGTGGTGTTATTGTCTGATGGTTCAGAACCTGAGTGCTTTCAAGATGCAATGAAAGATGAGAATAAGGAGTGGAATAAGGCTATGCAAGAAGAGATGGATTCCTTGCATAAGAATCATACTTATGAGTTGGTGAAGTTGCCCAAGGACAAGAAAGTTCTAAAGAACAAATGGGTCTATAGAATCAAGGAAGAAGAGCACATGTCACATCCAAGGTACAAGGCCAAGCTAGTTGTAAAAGGATTCAGCCAGAGAAAAGGTATTGACTTTGATGAAATATTTTCTCCGGTGGTGAAGATGACATCAATCCGAATGATCCTTGGCATGGCAGCAAGTCTCAACTTAGAGGTTGAGCAAATGGATGTGAAGACAACTTTCTTTCATGGAGAGTTGGAGGAAGAAATCTACATGGAGCAGCCTGAGGGGTTTCTTGTTAAAGGCAAAGAAGACTATGTGTGCAAATTAAAGAAACGTCTCTATGGCCTGAAACAAGCACCAAGACAATTGTACATAAAGTTTGAATCTGTCATGGGGGAGCAAGGCTACAAAAGGTGTAGCTCAGTCCATTGTGTATTCATCCAGAGGTTCTCAGGTGATGATTTTATCATGTTGCTCTATGTGGATGATATCTTGATTGTTGACACGAATGTCTCAAGAATTACTAGGCTAAAGAAAGAGTTGAGCCAAAGTTTTGCCATGGAAGATTTGGGTCCAGCAAAGTGTATTCTCGGCATGAGAATTGAGAGAGACAAAAAATCCAACAAGTTGTACTTGTCTCAAGAGAAATATATTGAGAAGGTACTTCGCAAGTTCAAGATGGACAAGGCAAAGGAAGTGAGTTGTCCACTTGCAGCTCATTTCAAGTTGAGTAAAAAGCAATGTCCGTCTACTAAAGAGATGGAAAATGAAATGCAAAAGGTTCGCTATGCTTCAGCGGTTGGGAGTTTGATGTATGCTATGGTGTACACACGGCCTGACATTGCTCAAGCGGTTAGTACCGTGAGCAGATTTATGTCCAATCCAGGAAAACCACATTGGGAAGCTGTGAAGTGGATTTTGAGGTATCTCCGGGGCAACACTAATATGAAGCTTTGCTTTGGTGGTAGTGAGGCCAAGCTGATTGCATATTCAGATTCAGACTTAGCTGGATATGTCGACGGAAGGAAGTCTACTTCAGGTTATTTGATTACCCATTCAGGGGGAGTAGTGGCATGGCAAAGCAGGTTGCAAAAGTGTGTCGCGCTAAACACAACTGAGGCCGAGTTCATCGCAGTAACTGAGGCGAGCAAAGAGCTATTGTGGCTGAAACGATTGGCTTGTGAGCTTGGTTTTGAGCAAGACAAGTATGTGCTTTTTTTGTGATAACCAAAGTGCCATTCACCTGAGTAAGAATGCAAGTTTTCATTCGAGGTCGAAGCATATTGATGTTCGATATCATTGGATTCGAGATGTGCTGAATTCCAAGCAAATGCAAATTGAGAAGGTGCACACATATGACAATGGAGCTGATATGTTGACCAAGGTGGTGACAAGAGGAAAGCTCGAGGTATGCCGTCCGGTCGCCGACATGATTGCCGGTTGGCAGTGAGACCCTCCATGATGTCAGGAGGGAGAGTTTGTTGGGCCAGGTCCCTCCACATGGATGTGTGTTGGCAGCCCAACATTAGCCCGTGAAGTCTAACACGTTTTAACCGTTGATCATGTTCGTATTCAACGTCTGAGGTGCTCCTTGGGAGAGGAGTAGAAAAGAAAACCCTAGCCACCCTTGGTGGCTGTGTGTGAGACACTCCGTGTTGAGAGGGTGAGCTGAGAAAGTGTGAGAGGGTGAGAGAACACACAAGAACACCACAACCAAGTGAGAAGAGAGGAAGAAGAAGGAGAGGTGATTTGTGTCTAATTTTCTGAGATCTGATTGGTCTGTCTTCAAGCTGGTGTTTGGAGGCTCAAATGTGTTTGGATTGACTCCAAACTTGGTGAGCTCGTTCCTTGCTTTGAGTACTTCGATCTAGTTAGATGGTTTGAGATTTGGGTTAGTGTAGCTTTAGATTTGGAAGCGGTTTATTCAGTTCGGACTGCTGCAGTTTTAGCACAGAGCAGTTTTGGTAGACGAACAGTTTGGGCAGGCAAACAGAGCAGGGAGGTCGTGTATCCTCTTCCTCCCCCAATAAAGTGGTATCAGAGCTAAGTCCCAGGCCAGTCGATGGATGCAGCCGGCCCACCGGACGTCAACTTCCAGCCCAGGAGGCCAACGTCTCAAGCACGCCCACGACCTACGCGTGGCCAGCTGGTTGTTTTTCATCTTCTCATTATCGGTGGCAGTGGAGGTAATTTCTATATTGATAGAGGGGCAAACCGGTCCAAAAAAGTGTTGGACCGGAAGAAATAATCCATCCTTTATTATTATTATGTATAGATTATCCCCTCCATCTGGGTGTGCAACACCACTGACGGGCCAAATTTTCTCATGGTTCACAAAATGGGTGATTCAAGGTGATAATGTGTGTGCTAAGAAAACCAGAAAAATTATAGTTTAACTAATTAAATAATAAATAACTATTTCGGAAAAAAATTAAATAATTATTAAATGCAGTAATAAAAGCACCGGAATATCTTCATCAGCCACAATAATATTATTATTGCAGAAAAGCAGTATGCATGTATGTATGACAAACTAAGAAAGACCACCCCGGCCAGTAGCGCATCAGATTCTATGTATTATTCCGCTCGTGCATGCGTGGCTCCTCTACCCAACATATCTCTTGTGTCGACCAACCCAAAAGATATTCCCAATCAATCGGCCGGTCGATCCATCTCCATTACAGTGTCCACACGAATCAAAGCAACGCATACACACATAAGCCACGCGAGAGGAAAAGTAAAGCGGATGGAGAAAGATGTGAGTACTACTACTGGCTTTTAGAAAGATGTTGAAACTTTTTACATACATACTATACGTATTTTGTGTCTAGTTTTTCCCTGATGCTTTGCCCAGGCGTGCCCGTCTCCAAGTTGACTTGTATTTTGACAGCACGTGTAGGGACAAGGGACTAATTACAGAAAAATAAGATTTACGAGCTTGTAATTATATTTGGAAGTAGTCAAGCAGGTCGGCTTAGGGAGGAGCGGCTGCGGCGACGCGCCGTCGATACCATATGTAGGTTGAAGATGAAGGGTTCACGATGATCTAGTTGTAATTTTCATTTTTCTTCAGATGTTTTATGATGTTCATTTTAATGCTAGAGTCCTATATTTGCAAAAAAAAAAGGTTGCTAGAGTAATTTTTTTGTTTGAAACAAAGATGCAGGCATGAAAAGGCTGTACTAGTTGCATGCTAGTTCAGAAAGAAACATGCATGCACGATCTGCGTAGTACCATTGTTTCAGCGCGCAGCTTCTCCGGACTAGAATGCGCATGCATGATTACACCGAAAAGGTTGTCCAAATTGGCCTAGGAATTCGTGCAAGCAATTGGCTTACTTGAGAGAGGCTGTGCATAGATAGCATGTTCTACCGGCCGGCCGCCGCCGTAACTCTATTCGCCTTTTCAGCCGTTTCCCGCCGTTGCTGCCGAATTTAAGGTATGCACCGTACCTGATAGACATCTACGTACCTAGCTTGCTACACGTTTCAGGTTCAGTGCGTGCTTTCTGCAAGTATCTTTTCCCTTTAGAAATACTACTCGTAGTAAATGATATACATACTACTCCCTTCGTTTTAAAATATAAGATGTTTTAGCTTTATGAATGAAGTGTATCTAAAACTCTTTTAGTATCTAGGTTCATTTAGATTTGGAGTGAACCTAGATACTAAAAGAGTCTAGATACAGTACTTTTTACAAAGCTAAAACATTTTATATTTTAAAACGGAGGGAGTACGTGTTGACGCAAAGTCTGATGTAGCTACAAGTCCTGCGTAATTGAGTAGGACAAGCACTGGACACCAAACCAGCCTCCCCATATCCACAAATAATCCTAAACAAATCACACACATTCACCAAACAGAGACGGCTATTAGAGAGAGAGGCCTGTCAATTACTAACTTGAGAAGCTACTCAAAATCAGATCGCCAACACACACGCGCGTAAAACAGGGCTCGCCTGATTCTCTGGTCTGGTGGGGTAAATGTGAACAAATCGTGAAAGCGCACAATTACAGTTTATACACTACTAGTAGTATTATGAATGAAACGGGGGTTGGCCGAAAGGTACAGATTCTTAGAGGAAAAAGGGCGGTGCCTGTTGATCCAAATGTGTCTCGAATAATCCTCTTCCCTTTTTCTTCTTCTCGGTGATTTGGATGTGGATGGCCACGAGTAGAAGCGGCAGAGCGGCCTGATGGGAATTGATTTGTCTCTCCGTATTCCACGGTTTCTTTTGCTAGCTCCGCATCGCTGCGTGCGTGTGCCACTTGTGTTTCACTTTCGTGGTAGGTGCCTACGTGTAACAACGGCTGCTAGCTCGGTATCACTCCGTACTCCAGCCAGCGAGTCAGCTTGCTCTACGACGGAGGATGCACGGATATGATTTCACTGTCCAAACCAGCGAGCTACCAGAATACATGTGCAGGAACGGCCGGGATTCTGATGCCATATATGTTCAGTGTGCAGCGCCGGCTAGGCTTCAGAATTCAGCTGGAGATGAGGAGCGCAAGACAAACATATGCAGTGTCGTCGTGTGTGAATGAATCTATCTATGACTGAGCGCGCGCGCACGTGCACATCTGCTGCTGCCTGCTGCCCATGCCCATGATGTGGCCTCATCGAATCGGATGCCATCTCACCTCATCACCATCATCGGTATGGTATACTACAGTACTAGCTAGCCTAGCTGCTAGGTGGTTGATGCAAACCAATATTGTAACCTAAATTAGTACTTACTTCCTGTTTTCTTTTGCCCTTTATCGGCACCCCTTTAGAATTTAGAATTACAGGCACTGCTCAAAAAATCGTCCGATATGCCGATTGATCAGCCGATTTATCGCTTATCACTGGCTGACCGATAAGCTGACTAATCAATTTATCGCCGATAGACCGATTTATCACTGGCTGACCGATAAGCTGATAAATCGGTCACCAAAAATCACTAATTTCAGGCTGGCCGAGAAGTTAACGATAAACGATATCCTCAACATTGATTACAGGTATGAATACGACGATGTTAGCAAGGTTACCCTTCCAGATCGGCCGTCTGGAAAAGGTTATGGATGTCATTGGTTATTTTTCACGACTCTTTCTCCCATTTGTATTCTTTTCATACTCGAATGTTGTATCGCTTTCAATGTGATTTATATCTTTATAATGTATATTTGTATTATTGACTCACTGAGTCGTTGTTGTATATATATTTCTTGTGGGTTCCATCATGAACTATTATGTAATGGTATTACTTCATTTTCCACACGCACACAAGTGTTTGGTGGGTGTCATCGAATCGTTTCTATGCGGGTTTGGCGGGAATCAATAAAATGTGCATAAGGCCGATTTGAGGACGTTATACAACCCAAACCAAAGCTCCAAGCGATAATCATGGAGTCTCTTCTCCTCAAGGGCATGCACAAGAGGCTGAGCGTACCGACCATCAACATCTCCTGCTCCTCTGTCGATGCCATCACCGTCATCGCCATCACCGGCCCTGGCAGCGGCAGCAGCTAGATTATCGATCGACACTCCCCGTGTCTCAGCCCCCAGCAGTACTTTGCTAATGATGACAACCGTTGATCATAAGAGACTAACCTTAAAGCATATCAATGAACACGAAAAATGATCGGGTCTTAGGTGTTCCGCCAAACACACAATTATGTGCGTCCTCCTCGGATGCTAGACAAACCAACGGACCGAGGATAGGATGGTGAAGAGCCACCGCCTCACCATCCCATAGAAGCCACTACAACTGAAACAAAACGAGAGCGGAAACCCTCCCGCCGATGAACCGCCATGGTCTACCGCACCTCCAATGCCCCAACAGACGCCATAGGCGGGTCGAATCAGCGCCAGCGCCAGTGCTGGCGAGACGTACATCAATCTAGATTGTATCGTGTCTTCTCTTCCCCTGTTGGGCCGTTCCGATTCGTGGCTAGAAGTGCCCGTTTCGTAGTTGACTTGTATTATGACAGCATGTGTAGTACTAGAGACAAATTAATAATAAGGTTGACTATACGAGCTGTTGAACATAAATATATTGCCTACACTTTTTCATTACATCGATCTATTGGTAAAATTGGCTAGTGCATACATGCTTTATGGTATTAGGTCAAAATATCTCGAGTTTAAAACCTTGCTCATAAATTATTAAAAAAATAACAAATTCTATGGCATACACCAAACTCATGCTAAGGACTAATATAGCCTAGACGTGAGGGGTGTTGAATATAAATATACTGCCTAATTTAATTCCATTAGATTGGTCTTTTGTTAAAATTGACTAGTGCATAAAAGAGTTTGTATTAGGAAGCAGACACCATGGGTGGAGGAAGTTTTGTTTTATTTTTTTAAAATGCAAGCCCTAGTGAAAAGGCTATACTAATTGCATGATTTTTTTGAGAAGTGATCACAGTATATATTAAGCCATCAAGCCGCCTCATTAAAAACCTTCCGGTCCCCTTAGGTACCCTAGTAAAGAAAAGAGTGCGTCTAGAACTTGCTGCTTCTTCAAAGATTGGTTACATCGTTTGTAATGATCTTCGCCACGCAGGACGGTGCTCCATTACAAATAGAATTGGCAACAACATTGCCTAAACGACCAACTTTAACTACTGTGATCCAATCATAAACCCTAATGGTTTCCTGGGCCCGAAGATACAAGCTCCAACAGTCAGATCGATCTCTCTTTGGATCATTGATGGCTTGTACGACACGCAGACAATCAGTCTCTACAGTTCCTCTCCCTGAAAAATTCCGAATTAGAGTATTGAAGCCCTCAAAACATGCCAGCACTTCAGCCTCTTCCGCACTTGCATACGTGGGAATAAACTTCCACTCCGTAAATAGCACACGACCATGATCATCTCTGGCTATCACACCAATACCAGTTCTTCTTGTCAGCGGGTTGTAGCATCCCAATTGTCTAACAATTGTAATGCTACTTGTCCTAGTAAGATATTGGCTACTTCATATATATTATGGTTGCATCATAATTATATCATGCTCATGTCATCATGCCACCTTGCATTTGAGCATCATATAAAACCCTCTTTCTTTTGGTTTTTCTCTCATATGCATTATTAATTGTATTTGCCTCTTGATATTGTATTTGGTTATTGATATATTGTTCAAATGCCCAAGTTGAGTTGGGGGCATATCTTTTATTCCAATTCCATCACCTTTCTTTTCCTCCACTTTATAATTCCACCATCCTACTAGTCCATGAGCTTGTTTGTCTTTATTTTGGTTTTATCTAGCTCATGGGAAATAGGGTGGATCTAGTTCTTTAAATTCCTTTGCTTGGCTTTTATTCCACTTATGGGGAATGCATAAGAATAATGCCATCATATTATTATTGTTTTCACAAAATAGATCATGGCATTATTATTTTGCATGGGCCATGCAAAAGTACCACCACCTTTTATCCCATGGGTTTTTGCCTTTGACTTTGGTGGTTTTTCTTTGTGAACCATCTCCTTCCATTCCACCATTCCCACATCCTCACCCACATCTCTTTCTTTTATTTTATTTTCTACATGCATGATCATATGAGACCCTTTCCACCTATCCCTTTTCTTCCTCTTTCTTTCTTGTTTCTCTTCCACATTAGCTCAAGCTAGATCAAGCTCCATGTTCCTTCTTGGTATGGCCTCATAAACAAAATTAAAACCTAGCTTCTCTCTCTATTTTCTCCTAACCTAGTTCTACTAAACCCTAAGCCTCCTCTCACCACTCTCTCTTACTCTCTCTCTCTAGCATGATCTCCATGCCAAGCCCTCTCTCTCTCCCTGGCCACACCTAGCTAACCCTACCCCTCTCTCCAACCCTACACAAAACCCTAACCCTAGCCCATGTCTACCCTAGCCCGAGCTACCCCCTCTCCTCTCTTTCTTTCTCTACCGGCCGAGCTAGCCCCACCTGCCTGCCCCTCTCTCCCGGCCAAGCCCCACCTGCAGCCTCCCCTGCCGCGCCTACCTGCTCCCAGCCCGACCTGCACGTGCTCGAGGAGGAAAGGAGGAAAGGCCGAGGCTACTTTACCTGCCCGTGCCCACCAGCCTCTCCTCTCCCTCCCTCTCGTTTTACCCTCCTCCTCACGGCTCTCCAGCATCGCCAGATCTGCCCCGAGCCGGCCCTCTTCTTCCCCTTCTTCCTCCCCGACGCCCAGATCCTACCGCCGCTCGCCGCCAGCACCACATCATCCCTGTCGTTCCAGCCGGTCAGCGTGACGTGGAGGTGGCCTGGAAGCCCGAGGAGGCTCCTCTACGACGCCCTGCACGCGCCGACGAGGACGAGAAGCCCCAGATGCGCCAGTACCGCGCCGACCCGCCGAAACCCTAGCCCGCCAGAGTGTCTGCGTCGTCGTCAATCCGCCGCGCTTCTCCACGATCTAACCCCACCGGCCAACCCGCGGTGAGCCTCTCTCCCTCCCTGACAAACTCCGCTTCTCCGTCACCGTCTAGCGCCGCCGCTCAAATCGTCGAACGGTCTCAGTGCGCCGCAGCTCGCGGTTGCCTGCGACCTCCCTGCGCCGCAACGAGCCATAACTAGGCCCCCGCCATCCTCCTGACAGCTACCCGAGCCAGCCGCACTGGTTAGCCCCCCTCAGCGCGCACGCCCGCGACCTGGGTTCGATCCCCCGCCCTGCGCTGCGCGCCGATTTTCCCGTCAAACGGTGGAGAAGAAGAACAGTACCAGGGCCGTGGTAATTTACATTAAGCCCCCTTTTTATTCCGCTCTTAACCCGCGCTCCTAGAGACCCCACCTGTCAGCCGCACTAGTATTTTTGCACGAAAGTACCCCTGCTTTCTCAGGCGTAACCCGCGCTCCAGCCTTAGCCCCACCTGTCGGCCTCTGGGGGCAACCCCACTGTCGCGTGGGCCTGAAGCTGCTGGCCCCGCCTGTCAGCCTCAGTGGGCTAGCCAGGCCGTGGTAGAAAAAGTATTTTCACGCGCGTGGCCCCAGTCAGCGCAAGGCCCACCCGTCAGTGATGGTGGCTGAAGCTGTCTGAGTAAGAAAAGTTTTCCTGGCTGTCTGTTTTTAATTAAACCTTTTTAAATTGATTTAAATTCAAATTCAATTCAGATTCAAATAATTTTTAAAATACAAAACCAAATAATACAAATAATATATGTTTTGGAATCAAAAAAATGTGAGGAATTCAAATATGCCCTTCAAAATATGTTTTGAACAATTTAAATTTTCGAGATGATTAAAATTACAATAAAATGCCCTTTTCCTTAATTAATTAATAACTTTAATTCTATAACTCCAAATTGGGCAAATAATATGTCTAAATCGATCAGCACGACGAGCCCGTTCTATCTATGCAGACCTTGTTCTGAATTGAAGCATGCATCATGTTGTTATTAAAAATCTGAACTGTTTATGACAATAAAACTTGGTTAAATAAATAACAAAATGCTTTATTTCTTGTATCCACATCTCACCTTTGGCATGCTACTTTAATGCCATGCAAATTGTGCATCATTCATCATGGCATGCTTGTTTGCTTGTCGCATTTTAATTCATATGCTTGTGCACTTTATTTATGTTGGCCCTTGTTTGTTTGGTTCTTCTTCGAATAGACGCCCAGCAGAAGAATTACCAGGAATCACAGGAGTACTACCCAGATCCATCTCTCGCTTCAACTGAGCTGCCAGGCAAGCACTACCACATGCTTGCATACATACAGTACCTATTGCCTCTATCTTATTCTTGCATCATTGGGTCACGATTGCATTAAATTGAATCCCAAGTACTGCATAGCCTTTACTTTTAAACCCCACCGAAGCTTGTTCCTCCATCCCATGAGCCATTACTACAGGAGTTGTTTGAGCCATGCGAGTCGTAGAAAAGCATGAGTAGGGTATGTGAGTGTCGGATGAATAATGAGGTACCTAAACAACTTAACCTGAGTAGTAATGGGATAACTAATGAAAGAGGCACCGGTGAGCAATATCTGCTATTTGGTTTTTCATGCTCACTTGTGTCCCGTAGGACCCCAAGTACTTGATTCCTGTTCCTTGACTATTCGCACTATCCACATCCGGGAGGCCTTATGGACCCCCCCTGAGCCAGAGCTTGATTCATTCTTATTTCTTGGGGCCACAAAGTAGTTTGGGGCTTTCTTACTATCCTGTACTTATGCCATGTTACTGTTTTATTAAGATTGTGCGAGGAGCACCTGTACTGTTTAAGAATTGTGGAGTGTTTTCGCGGTATCGACAAGCCCAGTCACATTTTCGGGTTCCCAGTCGTTTACAGCCATTGGCGCAAACCTTGGGTCCGTCTCGGAGCCGGCCAACTTCGTTGCGGGTAGCTTAATAGGGTGGCCCCCTGAAATATTTCTGAATCTTGTGATTGCTTTGTCGCGAATGCCTCGTTGGGTTTTGATTTGGTTTTTTCGAGGTTGATCGAGTGTGTGTTGCTATTCATGCACCCCTGCAGGGTAAATCTTTCTGAAAGCCGTGTCCGCGGTTATGGACGACTTGGAGCATAGTTTCTCGATCATAGACAAGTCTAACTAAAGTACCGCTTTTAATTTGACTAAGTACTTGACTAGTAAATAGTGCAATACTCATGGAATGGTTAATAAAACTGACAACGGATGATGGGGCTTGTTCGTCCGCTTCCTCGTTGGTAAGCGAGGAGGAGGATGGATCTGTTAATTATACTGTTATAACTGTTGTTCTTAATTCACGGACATCCGTCTATCATTGGTTAGGCGGATGGTTAGCGAGTATCTGTAGAATTGTTAGGTATTATCTTTTGCTGCAATTGCGTCACCCCAGGTTGTGTCCAATTTAGCGGCATAAAGACTTGCTGAGTACCCCTAGGGTCTCACACGATAAATTGTTTGATTCAGATGAACAGGTGTACCCGCAAGATGGATACTGGGTGGAAGAGACAGATGATGTTGGCAACGATCATTCGGTGTAGAGATTCCGGGAACGAGGATCCGTGAGATCTGTGGGCGGGATGTGTTTATTTATGGGGCATCTTATGCCAATTTGCTTCTTATCCGTACTCGGATCTTGTTTTCCGCTTCCGCCTGATACTCTGATGTGTGATGTATGAGGAGCTATCCTAAATTATTATATCTATCTAGGACATTTGGATCTTGCCGTATGGCATTGCAATATTTCTATTTCTTTTAGATGGAATGGCTCTGAGGACTGTTGTATGTGGCTTGCATACATACTCATTTGTGTATGTAGTTGATCCCTTCGCCTGCCGATTACGCTGCTCGTTCTTGTCCCGTTGTCTGAAAGTGGTTAGGACGGCCGAAAGGTCTACCGTGAGTGGCCCTGGGCCCCACCGTACTATTTTAACCACTTTCGTTCATCCAGGCATTAACTAAGAGCGTAATTCACTGAGGTAGTTACAATTGGTATCAGAGCCATCCCGCCCTTCAGGGTCTCAGCCAAAATGGTCGTTGTCAGTCTAGAAAATATTTTGGTAGTTATGTATACTAGGGAAAAACAAACGTGAGAGTAGGACTGCTTCCATTTTTCTTCTTACCCACCCACCCACCCTTTTCTGGTAAGGAAGTGTAACGTTTTCAATCCTCTTCTAAACTTCAAACTAGGATTCACGTGTTCTGGGTTCCGTAGTACCATAGTGTGTGTGTGTGAATTCCTTGTCTATCTGTTGCATCCAAATGTTATCACTGTCTGTCTTTTGGTTATCAACTGTTGGTACATTCCATACCGACATGCCTTTGTAAACCGACGCGATCTATTCTGATTCGTTGTACACCGATGCGATCTATCTTACTCTTTGTTATCCGATATTATCTTGTTGGGGGTGTTCTTTTCCGTAGTTACCAATCTTTAGGTTCATCTTAAGAAGAAGGTATTGGGATATGTGTTTTACTGATTCATGTGCGGAGTAATGATTTGAGTGCGGGATGGAGTCGCGGCCATACCACTACTTCTATCATTTGCTTTTGTATATTGAACTAGTAGAGTTACTAATCTTGATTCGTGAAGTGGTTTTGCGCATATAGTGGTATTTTAATGCCGAAATTTGCGGAAATTTTTTCTTTGTTAGTTGTATACCACACTCCTTGTTCAGTCGTGTGCGTTATGCTTAGTATCTTCTAGTTGCCTTGAACTTTGTTGATATTTTAATATCATCTTAGTGAATTGCATTCTTTAATCTTGATTAATTCCATTTTGGTACTATTTTGGATTATTATCATTCTCCATTATAGTACTGACTTGTGTTTTATATCAATCACAGGATGGCACCACCACGCCGTTCTGAGGAGGACATACCACCTAAAATTGGGGCTGCTTTGGCAAGTATTGCAAATGCTTTGGGCACTATGCAGCAGAACCAGCAGCGCTTCGAGGAAAGCATGAGGAGGAATGAGTTTGCTCCGCTACCTCCAGCTCCCAAGCGAGGAGACATCAAGAGTTTTCTCAAGTTCAACCCACGCCAATTTGAGGTGTCTGATCAGCCACTTGATGGGGATGATTGGCTGCGTGAAGTGTCAAGGTTGCTGATGACTGCAGATGTTCCCGAGCAAGAATGGGTCAAGTGTGCTACTCACCTTCTGAAGGGAGATGCAGCTCTCTGGTGGGAAAATTACCTCAAGGCATATCTTTCTGGTTTTTAGCCTACCTGGGAGCGGTTCACTGCTGCTTTCAAAGAGCAATATCTGTCAGAAATTGTCATGGAAAGGATGAAGGAAGTGTTTCTCAACCTCAAGCAGGGCACTGACAATGTAAACACCTACATCAGAAACTTCATGAACCTTTCTCGTTATGGTGGCGATGAGATCTCTGATGACAAGAAGAAGCAAAAGAGGTTTCGGCAAGGCCTCAATGCCTCCATCAAATATGCAATCACTCAGGCAAGGCCGACATCTTTTCTGGAACTTCAACACACAGCTCTGCAGGAAGAAGCAAGTAGGCAAGTGTTTGAGGAGTCAAAGAAACACAGCCGTGATACAACAAGCTCTTCTGCTATGACAGCTCCTTCTAAGCGTCGTGTCTGGGTTCCTAACACCCCACCGTTGCTCCCTGCTCCACCAAGACCTTCAAGCTACGCACCAAGGCCACCAAACTCCTTCACTGCGGCTCCCAGGGGCTACAACCACAACTACCCTAGAGCGCCTGGCGGAGTCCCTGGCTACGTTGCTCCACGTCCACCTGGTGCTTGCTATACTTGTGGAAACACTGGGCATCAGCACTGGAATTGTCCAATGAACAACAAAGCTCTTCCACCACCACCTCCAAGACCTGCGGCAAGTGCTCCTATGATTCGTGCACCTCCACCTCGGGCTCTCAACATCAACACTAAGCCGTGGTCTACGGTTGCTCGTGCCAACTGTGTCAACGTCGCTCAAGCTGAGCATGCACCTGGAGTTGTCATGGGTATGCTTCTCGTTAACTCAGTTTCTGCACGAGTGTTGTTTGATTCTGGTGCATCGCATTCTTTTGTCTCTACGAGTTTTGCTGATAGGAATGGTTATCTATGGATCCTCTCCCCAAGCGTTTAATGGTTCTTTCTCCTAGAGAAACAATGGCATCTTCTAAAATCAGCCATAACAATCAAATTGAGATTGGTGGCTCTTCGTTTCCGGCTTCCTTAATTATTCTGGGCAATTCTGATATTGATGTTATCTTGGGCATGGATTGGTTGACAGCAAATGCAGCTGTGATTGATTGTGCTGAACGTTCGGTTTCTCTGAAAATTCCTGAAGGCCATATAGTCTATTCTACAAGTCCGACTCTTGCAATTCAGCTTTATTCTTTGGTGGCTCTGAATGATGATGCTATGGAAGGTATTCAGAGTGTTCCTGTAGTCTGTGAGTTTCCAGATGTCTTTCTTGAAGAGTTGCCAGGTATGCCTCCGGATCGTGAGGTTGAGTTTGTCATTGAACTTGAACCTGGTACCGCTCCTATCTCCAAGCGGCCTTATAAAATGGGTCCTGCTGAGTTGGCTGAACTCAAATGTCAGTTGGATGAATAAGATAAGTTGGGTTTCATTCAGCACAATACTTCTTCTTAGGGTAGTCCAACCATCTTTGTGAAGAAGAGAGACAAGACTGATAGACTTTGTGTTGACTATCGGGCACTCAATGCTAAAACCATCAAGAATAAATATCCCCTTCCGCGGATTAATGATCTCTTCGATTAGCTAGCTAGAGCTGTGGTATTCTCTAAGCTTGATTTGAGAAGTGGTTACCATCAAATCAAGATTCGCAAGGAAGATGTTCCCAAAACAGCTTTCACCACCCGCTATGGCCTGTATGAGTACACGGTCATGTCTTTCGGTCTCACCAACGCACCTGCCACCTTCTCGAGGCTTATGAACTCGGTTTTCATGGAGTATCTTGATAAGTTCGTTGTGGTCTATCTGGATGACATTCTAGTCTATTCTAAGTCCAAGGAAGAACATGAAGAACACCTTCGGTGTGTCCTAAACAAGCTTCGTGAGAACCGCCTGTATGCAAAGTTCTCCAAGTGTGAATTCTGGCTGCCTCAAGTCACATATCTTGGTCACGTCATCTCTGCCAAGGGCATTGCCGTCAACCCAGAAACTATTAAGACAATTATGGACTGGCTTCCACCCATAAATGTCAAAGAAGTCCGAAGTTTCCTTGGCTTGGCTAGTTACTGTCGTCGCTTCGTTCAAAACTTCTCAAAGATTGCGAAGCCTCTTATCGATCTCCTCAAGAAAGGCAAGAAATATCTTTGGACTCCTGCATGTCAAGCAAGCTTTGAAACACTCAAAGAGAAACTCACTTCCACACCAGTCTTAGTTCCTCCAGATACATCAAAGCCTTTCCAAATATTCTGTGATGCTTCATTGCAAGGATTGGGTGCGGTCCTTATGCAAGAAAAACAACTTGTTGCTTATGCCTCTCGACAGTTGAAGACGCATGAGATCAACTATCCTACACATGACCTCGAACTCGCAGCAGTTGTCTTTGCTTTGAAAGTATGGAGGCATTACTTGCTTGGCAACCGTTGTGAGATCTTTTCTGATCACAAGAGTCTGAAGTATATCTTCACACAGCCTGATCTGAACCTTCGTCAGAGGAGGTGGATTGAAACAATCAATGATTTCGATTTGACCATCAACTACACCCCGGGCAAAGCCAATGTCATGGCAGATGCTCTCAGCCGAAAAGCTTATGTCAACAATCTCATGGTGGAAGAACAACAGCCTCTCTTGTGCGAGGAATTCCGCAAGCTCAACCTTGAAATTGTGGATCAAGGGTATCTTCTGAACCTTCTAGCAACACCTCTCTTGGAAGAAAAGGTCCGTTCCATTCAGCTTGGGGATCCTTACACTAAAAATATCATCTCCAACATTCAGCTTCCGAAGTATGAGTCTTTCCACGTAGATGACCAAGGCACTCTTTTCTTTGAACACCGGATGTTTGTTCCGAACTACCCGGGTTTAAGAGAGCAAGTTCTCAAGGAGGCGCATGATTCTGTTCTTTCTATCCACCCTGGCAGCACTAAGATGTACAAGGACTTGAAAACACAATATTGGTGGCCTGGTTTGAAACGATATTGTGCCAAGTATGTCTCAGAGTGCGATGTTTGTCGCAGAGTTAAAGCTGTCCATCAGAAACCTTCCGGTCTTCTACAGCCATTGAAGCCTCCGGAATGGAAATGGGAGAAAGTAGAGATGGACTTCATCACTGGTTTTCCAAGGTCGCAGAAGGGCAACAATGCAATCTTTGTTGTCATTGACAGGCTTTCCAAAGTAGCTCACTTCTTTCCAGTCAAGGAAACAATTTCTGCAATTCAGTTGGCTGAGCTCTATATCAACAGAATTATCTCTCTGTATGGAGTTCCTCTTGATATCAGCTCAGACCGTGGAAGCATCTTCACTTCCAAGTTCTGGGGAAGTTTCCAAAATGCTTTGGGAACAAAATTAAACTTCAGCATAGCTTACCACCCTCAGTCGCAAGGACAAGTTGAAAGGATCAATCAGATTCTAGAAGACATGCTCCGTGCTTGCGTTATCTCTTTCGGCATGAAGTGGGAAGAATGTCTTCCTTATGCTGAATTCTCTTACAACAACAGTTTCCAGAAAAGTCTAAAGATGGCACCATTTGAGGCTCTCTATGGTCGCAAATGCAGAACTTCGATTGGTTGGTCGGGCGCAGGTGAAAGAATATTGTTTGGCCCCGACATTGTAACTCAAGCGGAGGAGAAAGTTCACATCATTCTTGAAAATCTGAAGATTGCTCAAAGTTGCCAGAAGAGCAATTATGACAGAAAGCACACGGACATGGAGTATGTCCCGGGTGATCTCGTTTACCTTCGTGTCACTCCCATGAGAGGTACGCACCGCTTTGGTATCAAAGAAAAGCTGGCTCCTAGATACATCGGTCCTTTCAAAAATTCGTGGAAGAAGAGGAGAAGTTGCTTATGCTCTTGAGCTCCCTGAACAACTCAAAGTCCATGATGTTTTCCACATCTCTCAACTCAAGAAGTGCTTCAAGGATCCCGGCAGGACCGTGGACCATGAACTCATCAATCTCCAAGAAGATCTGTCTTATCAAGAACACCCCATAAAAATTCTCGAAGTCGCAGAAAGAAGGACTCGCAACAAGTCCATCAAGTTCTGCAAGGTGCAGTGGTCGCACCATTCAGTTGATGAAGCCACCTGGGAACGTGAAGATGAGCTCCGTGCCAAGTATCCTACCCTTTTTGAGTCTTCTTCTTCCTAGAATCTCGGGGCGAGATTCCTGTTTAGTGGGGGAGAGTTGTAGCATCCCAATTGTCTAACAATTGTAATGCTACTTGTCCTAGTAAGATATTGGCTACTTCATATATATTATGGTTGCATCATAATTATATCATGCTCATGTCATCATGCCACCTTGCATTTGAGCATCATATAAAACCCTCTTTCTTTTGGTTTTTCTCTCATATGCATTATTAATTGTATTTGCCTCTTGATATTGTATTTGGTTATTGATATATTGTTCAAATGCCCAAGTTGAGTTGGGGGCATATCTTTTATTCCAATTCCATCACCTTTCTTTTCCTCCACTTTATAATTCCACCATCCTACTAGTCCATGAGCTTGTTTGTCTTTATTTTGGTTTTATCTAGCTCATGGGAAATAGGGTGGATCTAGTTCTTTAAATTCCTTTGCTTGGCTTTTATTCCACTTATGGGGAATGCATAAGAATAATGCCATCATATTATTATTGTTTTCACAAAATAGATCATGGCATTATTATTTTGCATGGGCCATGCAAAAGTACCACCACCTTTTATCCCATGGGTTTTTGCCTTTGACTTTGGTGGTTTTTCTTTGTGAACCATCTCCTTCCATTCCACCATTCCCACATCCTCACCCACATCTCTTTCTTTTATTTTATTTTCTACATGCATGATCATATGAGACCCTTTCCACCTATCCCTTTTCTTCCTCTTTCTTTCTTGTTTCTCTTCCACATTAGCTCAAGCTAGATCAAGCTCCATGTTCCTTCTTGGTATGGCCTCATAAACAAAATTAAAACCTAGCTTCTCTCTCTATTTTCTCCTAACCTAGTTCTACTAAACCCTAAGCCTCCTCTCACCACTCTCTCTTACTCTCTCTCTCTAGCATGATCTCCATGCCAAGCCCTCTCTCTCTCCCTGGCCACACCTAGCTAACCCTACCCCTCTCTCCAACCCTACACAAAACCCTAACCCTAGCCCATGTCTACCCTAGCCCGAGCTACCCCCTCTCCTCTCTTTCTTTCTCTACCGGTCGAGCTAGCCCCACCTGCCTGCCCCTCTCTCCCGGCCAAGCCCCACCTGCAGCCTCCCCTGCCGCGCCTACCTGATCCCAGCCCGACCTGCACGTGCTCGAGGAGGAAAGGAGGAAAGGCCGAGGCTACTTTACCTGCCCGTGCCCACCAGCCTCTCCTCTCCCTCCCTCTCGTTTTACCCTCCTCCTCACGGCTCTCCAGCATCGCCAGATCCGCCCCGAGCCGGCCCTCTTCTTCCCCTTCTTCCTCCCCGACGCCCAGATCCTGCCGCCGCTCGCCGCCAGCACCACATCGTCCCCGTCGTTCCAGCCGGTTAGCGTGACGTGGAGGTGGCCTGGAAGCCCGAGGAGTCTCCTCTACGACGCCCTGCACGCGCCGACGAGGACGAGAAGCCCCAGATGCGCCAGTACCGCGCCGACCCGCCGAAATTCTAGCTCGCCAGAGCGTCTGCGTCGTCGTCAATCCGCCGCGCTTCTCCACGATCTAACCCCACCGGCCAACCCGCGGTGAGCCTCTCTCCCTCCCTGACAAACTCCGCTTCTCTGTCACCGTCTAGCGCCGCCGCTCAAATCGTCGAACGGTCTCAGTGCGCCGCAGCTCGCGGTTGCCTGTGACCTCCCTGCGCCGCAACGAGCCATAACTAGGCCCCCGCCATCCTCCTGACAGCTACCCGAGCCAGCCGCACTGGTTAGCCCCCCTCAGCACGCACGCCCGCGACCTGGGTTTGATCCCCCGCCCTGCGCTGCGCGCCGATTTTCCCGTCAGACGGTGGAGACGAAGAACAGTACCAGGGCCATGGTAATTTACATTAAGCCCCCTTTTTATTCCGCTCTTAACCCGCGCTCCTAGAGACCCCACCCGTCAGTCGCACTAGTATTTTTTGCAGGAAAGTCCCCCCTGCTTTTTCAGGCGTAACCCGTGCTCCAGCCCTAGCCCCACCTGTCGGCCTCTTGGGGCATCCCCACTGTCGCGTGGGCCCAAAGCCGCTGGCCCCGCCTGTCAGCCTCAGTGGGCTAGCCAGGCCGCGGTAGAAAAAGTATTTTCGCGCGCGTGGCCCCAGTCAGCGCAAGGCCCACCCGTTAGTGATGGTGGCTGAAGCTGTCTGAGTAAGAAAAGTTTTTCTGGCTGTCTGTTTTTAATTAAACCTTTTTTAAATTGATTTAAATTCAAATTCAATTCAGATTCAAATAATTTTTAAAATACAAAACCAAATAATACAAATAATATATGTTTTGGAATCAGAAAAATGTGAGGAATTCAAATATGCCCTTCAAAATATGTTTTGAACAATTTAAATTTTCGAGATGATTAAAATTACAATAAAATGCCCTTTTCCTTAATTAATTAATAACTTTAATTCTATAACTTCAAATTGGGCAAATAATATGTCTAAATCGATCAGCGCGACGAGCCCGTTCTATCTATGCAGTCCTTGTTCTGAATTGAAGCATGCATCATGTTGTTATTAAAAATCTGAACTGTTTATGACAATAAAACTTGGTTAAATAAATAACAAAATGCTTTATTTCTTTTATCCACATCTCACCTTTGGCATGCTACTTTAATGCCATGCAAATTGTGCATCATTCATCATGGCATGCTTGTTTGCTTGTCGCATTTTAATTCATATGCTTGTGCACTTTATTTATGTTGGCCCTTGTTTGTTTGGTTCTTCTTCGAATAGACGCCCAGCAGGAGAATTATCAGGAATCACAGGAGTACTACCCAGATCCATCTCTCGCTTTAACTGAGCTGCCAGGCAAGCACTACCACATGCTTGCATACATACAGTACCTATTGCCTCTATCTTATTCTTGCATCATTGAGTCGCGATTGCATTAAATTGAATCCCAAGTACTGCATAGCCTTTACTTTTAAACCCCACCGAAGCTTGTTCCTCCATCCCATGAGCCATTACTACATGAGTTGTTTGAGCCATGCGAGTCGTAGAAAAGCATGAGTAGGGTATGTGAGTGTCGGATGAATAATGAGGTACCTAAACAACTTAACCTGAGTAGTAATGGGATAACTAATGAAAGAGGCACCGGTGAGCAATATCTGCTATTTGGTTTTTCATGCTCACTTGTGTCCCGTAGGACCCCGAGTACTTGATTCCTGTTCCTTGACTATTCGCACTATCCACATCCGGGAGGCCTTATGGACCCCCCTGAGCCAGAGCTTGATTCATTCTTATTTCTTGGGGCCACAAAGTAGTTTGGGGCTTTCTTACTATCCTGTACTTATGCCATGTTACTGTTTTATTAAGATTGTGCGAGGAGCACCTGTACTGTTTAAGAATTGCGGAGTGTTTTCGCGTTATCGACAAGCCCAGTCACATTTTCAGGTTCCCAGTCGTTTACAGCCATTGGCGCAAACCTTGGGTCCGTCTCGGAGCCGGCCAACTTCGTTGCGGGTAGCTTAATGGGGTGGCCCCCTGAAATATTTCTGAATCCTGTGATTGCTTTGTCGTGAATGCCTCGTTGGGTTTTGATTTGGTTTTTCCGAGGTTGTTCGAGTGTGTGTTGCTATTCGTGCACCCCTGCAGGGTAAATCTTTCTGAAAGCCGTGTCCGCGGTTATGGATGCCTTGGAGCATAGTTTCTCGATCATAGATAAGTCTAACTAAAGTACCGCTTTTAATTTGACTAAGTACTTGACTAGTAAATAGTGCAATACTCATGGAATGGTTAATAAAACTGCCAACAGATGATGGGGGTTGTTCGTCCGCTTCCTCGTTGGTAAGCGAGGAGGATGGATCTATTAATTATACTGTTATAACTGTTGTTCTTAATTCACGGACATCCGTCTATCATTGGTTAGGCAGATGGTTAGCGAGTATCTGTAGAATTGTTAGGTATTATCTTTTCCTACAATTGCGTCACCCCAGGTTGTGTCCCCTTTAGCGGCATAAAGACTTGCTGAGTACCCCTAGGGTCTCACACGATAAATTGTTTGATTCAGATGAACAGGTGTACCCGCAAGATGGATACTGGGTGGAAGAGACAGATGATGTTGGCAACGATCATTCGGTGTAGAGATTCCGGGAAAGAGGATCCGTGAGATCTGTGGGCGGGATGTGTTTATTTATGGGGCATCTTATGCCAATTTGCTTCTTATCCGTACTCGGATCTTGTTTTCCGCTTCCGCCTGATACTCTGATGTGTGATGTATGAGGAGCTATCCTAAATTATTATATCTATCTAGGACATTTGGATCTTGCCGTATGGCATTGCAATATTTCTATTTCTTTTAGATGGAATGGCTCTGAGGACTGTTGTATGTGGCTTGCATACATACTCATTTGTGTATGTAGTTGATCCCTTCGCCTGCCGATTACGCCGCTCGTTCTTGTCCCGTTGTCTGAAAGTGGTTAGGACGGCCGAAAGGTCTACCGTGAGTGGCCCTGGGCCCCACCGTACTATTTTAACCAGTTTCGTTCATCCAGGCATTAACTAAGAGTGTAATTCACCGAGGTAGTTATACGGGTCCTAGCCAACATCAACATTGATCTTAATTTGTCCTGCTGCCGGCGCCGTCCAAACAAAGCATCTAGCAGAGACCAAAGGCTCCTATGGTTTTAATCTAATATTGGCCTTTTGATGGCTCTAAGTATGGCACCCAGAAAAATGCTGGAGCAATGATGATGTAGAGCTCGTTGGGAACCGCAAGAGGAAGGTATGATGAGCACAGCAGCAAGTTTCTCTCAGTTATGAAACCAAGGTTTAATCGAACCAGTAGGAGCAAGGAAACACCCCAAAGGTGTTACTAGCTGAGCTTTGGCAGGACGCACTACCGGTGCTAGTAGCAACGTGGAGACCTGCACAACACAACCACAGAACTTTGTCCCCAACTAGCGATGAGGTTGCCAATCACACCGTGTTTTGCGGAAAACAAAGGATTAAACGTATCGAATGGAAAGAAGTAAAAGTTTGCAGAAAGTAAATACAAAGCAATAAAAGATTGTAGATTGTATGTAAAAAAAGGACCGGGATCCATAGTTCACTAGAGGTGGCTCTCCTTAAGATAGATAACATGCTGGGTGAACAAATTACAGCGGGGCAATTGACAAACATCGAGAAAGCAATACATGCATATACTAATCATCTTGACTCCTTTGAGACTTGATTGGGCATTACAACATTATACATACACCGCCATCCAACTGCATCTATGACTAATAATCCACCTTCAGGTTATCATCCGAACCCCCTCCAGTATTAAGTTGCAAGCAACAGATTATTGCTTTACGAACTGCGTGTAAAGTAAACAATATGATTATTCTATGAGCAAATCATTGTTGTTTTCTCCCTAGTAGCAACAATACATCTAGTACCTTAGAGATTTCTGTCACTTCCCCAGATTACCAGAGGCATGAACCCACTATCGAGCATAAATACTAACTCTTGGAGTTGCTAGCATCTACTTGGCCAAGATAGCTACTAACAACGGAAAGCATGCAAGATCACAAATAACAAAGACATGATAGAATCAATAATCAATCTGAAATAGCATCTCAATATCCATCGGATCCCCGCAAACACAACATGCAGAATCACAAATAGATGATCTTGATCATGAACGGAGCTCACAAGATCTAAACATGAAAGCACAAAGGAGGAGAACCAACCATCTAGCTACTACATGGATCCGTAGTCCAAGGATGAACTACTCACGCATCACACCGGAGGCTTGCATGGTGATGAAGAAGGCCTCCAGGGTGAATTCCCCTATCCGGCAGGGTGCCGGGAAGAGCTTCAGATCCCTCCCGATCTAGGGATGGAGATGACGGCGGCTACAGACTCTTTCGTAGATTTTTGATCGGGTACTTAGGGTTTACGTCCCGAGGGCATCTTATAGTCGGAAGGGGAGGCCGAGGGGGTGCCTGGGCTAGCCACACCACCCCCTGGCGCGGGCCAGGCCTGGCCGCGCGGCCAGGTGGTGTGGCCGCCCTCTGGCCCCTCTCCGTCTCGTATTCTGGCACTTGATGACATCTAGGAAAATAGGCACTTTGGCTTTTGTCCCGTCCAATTCCGAGAATATTATTTTCTGACTTTCCTGAAACCAAAAATAGCAGAAAACAGGCAGCTAGCACTGTGGCTGTTGTTAATAGGTTAGTCCAAGAAATCATATGAAAAGTACTCCAAAGTTGGAACAAAACACAAGAAAGTGGATAAAACCAAGCATGGAACATCAAAAATTATAGATACATTTGCAATGTATCACCTTTCCTTTGTCATCGGTTCTAGTAGGGCCTTTCCCTTTTGTATCATATCCTGGGAGCTTACACGCTTGAAAGGATTCACAATAATTCTGAAGGTAAGGCATCGATGCAGTAACCAAAGCCTTGCCATCCCCATGCACCAAGTTATTCCGATGGTGCCACACTCTCCAGAGTAGAAAAATGACTTTGTCTCTCTCCTTTGGGGTTGATTGATCAAGCATCCTAAGCACCCACTCCCTCCCTGAATTTTGAAAGGCACTCTCTGGCGGCAGAGTCCAATGGTCCCTCATGCTGTCATGGAGGATTCGTGCTAGGGTGCATGTAAAGAGTGCATGATGGGAGTCTTTGATGCCGTTGCCGCAGATGGTACACACGGGATCGGCACATTGAATACGTCGATGTAGTGCTTCACGAACAACAAGAGTATTAGACGCCGCTCTCTAGGCGAAAATACGGAGCTTTGGTGGTACCTCCTCTTTCCAAATAATGTCCCAAATTTTTCGTTCTCCATCTGGTGACGCACTTGATTGCCCAGGGCTCATCGCCGACAAGGCTGGCTGGAGACCAAGGCGATAAGCCCATCTTACAGTAAACACGCTGTCTTTCTCTGGTAGCCAAGCTACAAAATCTTCCGTCTATCTTAATGGTAACTTGATGCTAAGAATTGTATTTACATCCGTTGGCACACATAGCTCCCTGACCAACTGGGCGTTCTAGGTATGTGTAGTAGGATCAATCAGCTCTGATACCCAACGCCTCCTTGAGTTAGCTCGCCGGACAGTGGCCTTTGGAGCATCCCCTGTGGCAGCCCGTTGTCACGAAATATACGTACACTCGTTCCTGACCCAATTCTCCATATGACTCTTTTTTAAGTAGCTCCAACCCATAAACAATGCCTTGCCACGTTGCCGAGGCGTTCTGAATAAAAGCCGTGTCCAATAGGTTAGCTGAGGGGTAATATCTCGCTTTCAATAATCGAGCACATAGACTGTCAGGGAACTGAATAAGACGCCACGCTTGCCTCGCTAGTAAGGCCTGGTTAAAAATCTTGAGGTCCCGGAACCCGACACCTCCATGGTATTTCGGCCGAGCCAGCCGGTGCCATGCCATCTAGTGCATGCGTCTCCTGTTCTGCTCATCCCACCAAAAATCTCGAACAATCTTTGTTAACTCTTCTAATAGTCAGGCTGGAAATTTAAAAAACCCCATAGCGTAGGTAGGAAGAGATTGTAAAACAGCTTTGATAAGAGTTTCTTATTGCAGGCTACTAGCTATCAAGTTCAGAAATTAGGGAGACATGCATGATCCCCGTGCCAGTGTTTCGGCGCAGCTTCTCCGGACTCGAATGAGCATGATTACACCTGAAAGGTGAAAGGTTGTCCAAATTGGCCTAGGAATCCGTGCAAGCACTTGGATTTAGTATCTAGCAGTCCTGGATTATCTAGAGTATATAGGCCATGAAGCTGTGGTGCATGCATGAATTAGGGAATCGATTTGACCATCATGCATGGTGCGAGTGAGCATGCTTTGTCTATAGCATGTTCTGCCGGCCGCCGTAACTCTATGGGATGCACCTTTTCATCAGCCGCCGAATTTCAGGTATGCACCTGGCCTCCGTGTTGCTAGCTCGCTAGCTTGCTACACGTTTCAGGTTTAGTGCGTAGTATCTTTTTCAATTCACGCATTCACCAAACAAAGGCGGCTATATTACATAGACCTGCTGTCAGTTGACGAGGAAGCTTCAATATATATGTGTGTAAAAAGAGCTCTGTTGCGTGGTGGTGTAAATGTGAACAAATCTATTAAGAATGGAGTTGGCCGAAAGGTACGCAGATTCTTGGAGGAAAGGAAGGGTTGAGCCTGGCTGTTGATCCAAATGTCTCAAATCCTCTTCTTCCATTTTTCTTCAACTTTTGCTTCAGTGTCCCTCTCTCTCTCTTCAATCTTTGACAAATCGAAACTCGTGGACGGCCAGGATCCCATCAGAAACCCGTATGATCCGCTTAGACGTATACTCATGTGATGTCGGGAGGCAAAAATCAGGAGGGATATAGCAGCATCAAAAAAATTCAAAACGTGGCATGCAAAGACATACAAGGTGATAAGGGGATGTGGGATCGGCAGGTGAGGACGTGGGGTATACCCTGCTCGACCAAGTATATCTATACAGAGGTATATATCGTTTGGATATGGATTTCGACGGTTGAAAAGATAAAAATTTAAGTAAGTTTTGGGGGGCACCTAAGCACACCTCCTCTTCTTCTTCTCGGCGGTCTGGATGTGGATGGCGACGAGTAGAGGGCAGAGCACAGAGCGGTGTGATGGAGATTGGTCTGTCCGTCTCTGCGTCTTATTCCACAGCTTCTTCTTGAGCGTGTGCTACTTGTGTTTGACTTGTGTGGAAGGAAGGTAAGTACGTGCACGCTACACGTACCTAGTTCCGGGCAGCTTGCTTGCGCTACCATGGATGGATGGATGGTTTCAATGCGCTGAAAAGAAACAAACCCGCTGGCTGGCATGCATCTATCGTCGTGTGTGAGTTAGCGAGTGAATCTATCTACGGATATATATGAGCGCGTGCGCATGTGCGCATCTGCTGCCGCCCATGATGTGGCAGCGTCGAATCTCTAGGAGGATGCCATCGATCTCACCATCACAGTTAATGGCATCTCTAAGGGATGTAAAAAATCAGTTAGAGGAGTAAAATATAACCGCACCAAATCGATCGCCAAAACAGGTTAGCGGAGTAAAAAATTTACTCATCGGTGTGTCCGACTCCTAAATTTACTCATCGGCCGCACCGAGTAAAAGATTCCTCCTCCCAGCGCGTTCACACCCACTATCACCCCTTCCACCTCGAGCTCTTCTCCGTCTCCGGCCACAACCGTGACCGATTCCGCCTTACCGTCGGCACGACAGCTACCCGCGATGGCCAGATCCTCTTGCCGTCCGTATCCGCCACCAATCCCCAGCGCTCGCGGCACCGCAGCCCCCTGCCACGAGCTCAAGCCTCTTTCTCTTCTCACTGATGTTCCCCTCCTTCTCCTCCTCCGTGATTGGTGCCACCCAAGCGTTGGAGGCAGCCCCGACGCTCCGCCAGCACCTTGGACCTTCCCGTGCCGGCAATGCCGGTCTATCGCGGCGTGCGACAGCGGTCGGGGGGGTGGGGGGGGCGTGGGTCATCACCGAGCGCAACACCCATCGGAAGGTCTGGATCGGCAGCTTCCAGTCGCCGGAGAAGGCGGCGCTGGCGTACGACGTGAAGAACGTCGAGCTCCACGGATCCGACTAAGGCGGGCTCAACTTCCCGCTAGGGTACGCCACGATGCCGGACTTGGAGCCGGCCGGCCTCCGATCATCTCCGACCGCGAGCGGCGGGAGGACAGGGAGGCCTGCAAGCGCCTCGAGGCGGAGCACCGCGACGCGACGATGGTGGCAACGCTCGCCGTGCTCAACCCGGAGCTCGTCGAGGAGATGCGGAAGCGGCTCGAAGAATTCGCCAAGGCCAAGCGGAAGGCGGGCACAACGAAGAAGAAGAGGGTCACCAATGTTGTGGGGTCGTCGACCGCTCCGGCGCTGGTCAGGGTGAGGGAGGAGGACGTCGGCAGCTCCACGGGGCCGTCGATGACACCGGCGGTGATCGTGCTCGACCCTGATTCCTCCTCCTACAACTGGGACGAGGACTAGGGTTAGGAGGTGGTCGAATTTGGTCGAATTTTGTCCAATTCGACTGACTTTTGGTTGTAGTATGTATATATTGTGTAAAATATATGTGTTAGTTTGAAATTCGGTTTGAATTCAGTTGATTTTGATCGAATTTGGATGTGTTTGTTTGATTTACTCCTCTAAGTATATGAGATGGGTTAGGAACGACTATCGGTTAGAGGACTATTTTTACTCCTCTTTACCGATTTTGGGTAGTTTACTCCTCTAACCGATTAGGGATCGGTTAGAGATGCCCTAAGCTAGCTAGGTAGCTGATGCAAACCAATATTGTAAAGCAAATTTGTAAGGGGGGAGTCTGAAGAACGCCACGAAATTAAGGACCTGCCGATTTTCTTAATTTTGTACTGTTACTACTAGTATGTGTTAGTGAGTATAATTAGATGTTGGAATCTGTGCTGTGCGATGTAGATGAGATCGCCCAATAACGGGCTGATTCCACGACATGGCCGTGTACCTGCATGTTCCATCGTTGGCTTTGGAGAACAAATACTAATTAAGTTGATTTTTGTCGTCGGTCTCTGCTGGTCTTGTCTGGTAGGTGAAGATTCAAGTAGTAACCAGTAGTGCAGTGGTAGCACAGTGACTGACCTGACCTGACCCCAAGAGCTCGCGAAATTTCAACTATGTGACATGTCCACGAGAGCGCACACATGTGTGCCACGTCAGTAGTAGAAGCAGAGCAGCTAGTCTCATCAGTTTTGGCTTTGGCCCCCCTCCCTTCCTTCCAAAGTTCCAAGTTTAAAAGCGCGCTCCCTCCTTCCGCGGTGGGCACACAGACAGACAAGAATAAGTAGTTCAGAATCATCATCATCGCCGATCCATCGGTAGAACACCACCAACCCAACCCGAAGCTCCAAATCGAGTGATAGTCATGGCGTCTCTGCTCCTCAAGGCCGTGCACAAGCGGCTGGGCCTGCCGACCATCAGCATCTCATGCTCCTCCGCCGACGCCACCTCCGTCGTCTCCAGCACCACCGGCGGCAGCAGCCGCATCATCGACCGTCACTCCCCGCGCCTCCGCGACCCCCACCGCACCTCCACCTCCTCAAAGCCGCCAAGGCCGAGCTTCGGCAACAGCGGCGACACCAAAGACTCCCCTGCCTCCTCGCCGAGCTTGAACTCGAGCCAGCAGCACGGGCACGGCAGCAAGAAGAAGAAGAAGAGCAGTACTGGGGAAGCTTCTGGTAATGGTAGAAGGTCTTCGGAGAAGAGGCTGGTCAGCCCTGCCACGTCCTCCAGGTTCCTCCTAAACTCCTCCCGGATGCAGTCCGACGACCTCGCCGTCGACATCCTCGCGCTCCCACCGCCTCCGCCGCCACCACCATCCTTCATCGACGTGTTCCCCGGCAAGGACGCAACCATGCCGGCCTGGCCCGTACAGTTTCCCACGGAGAAACCGTCAGAGATGCAGCAGCTAGAGGAGTCGTCCTCGTCGTCAGGGACGTCCTCTGCTTCGTCGTCATCAGAGATCACGGCTGCGCCCGTGGGCAGAGACGACGGGCAAGACCAGGACGTCATCAAGAGGTCGAGCTCCACGAGACGAACACAGGCAGCCCAGGTACGTATCCAGGACTCCCGGTGTCCTATACATGTCTTCCGACGAAACTCCATGATGATGGATTCGACAGAAACAACCGACTGAACCGAAAGAACTACGTGTGCAGGTTGTCGTCCTGCGTGTGTCACTCCACTGTAAGGGCTGCGCGGGCAAGGTGAAGAAGCACATCGCCAAGATGGAAGGGGTCACCTCCTTCGACATCGACATCCCCACCAAGAAGGTGACCGTGGTCGGCGACGTCACCCCGCTCGGCGTCCTCAACAGCGTCTCCAAGGTCAGGCCCGCCCAGTTCTGGCCCGAGCCTCCGGCGCCGGGAGCCTTTCCACCGCGCGCCTCCGCGTCCTTCTAAATAATGTAATCTCTGAAGAAGAATCATCGTCGTCACATCAGGACTCGGAGTAGTAGCTAGTCGTCACTCAGTGTCCATTGTCGATGGATCTGAACTACAAAGATAATCTAGCGTCTGAGGCGATTTTCGTCAGTGCCAGGTGCCTCCAAGACTGCTGCCAGCCACGTACGTTCTCTACTGTAATCTGCTGCAACTCTGTATCTTTCTTCTTTCTTTTTTCCTTGAAAGAAACGTAGCTGCAGCTTTGTGATGCGCACCAGTTTGCCTGAAATCATATTTTCGAACAGAACATAAACTACTCGCGCACTCACACGGAATTCAGACAGAATATATTCTTCTAAAATAAAGGAAGATAGAAACAAAGAAAAGAGGGAAAGTTGAGTGGAAAAAGGGGAGAATCGAACTTATCCCGGGCTGTGTGGTCTGTTTGTCCTTGTTTAGTGCACATTTTGATTATTCTGCTCCGATGGACGAGATCGGTCGCAAAGACGACTGACCACTCGTCACAACATTTTGGATAATTATTCTGTCATCACTAGCAGCAGAAACAGTGCAAAAGCGAAGGCATCGATTCCTCCAAAATCGGTTTAAATCATCGGCAGTCTATACCAACAAGCAGTACTGGTTTCCCCATTCAAAAAAAAAAAACATCCATCAGTATTGTTTGGAAATTCTACGCCAAAACACTCGCACGTAAAGAAATCAGGAATTGGGCGCCCAATGGCGGCCGCAAGCTTGGACGTGAACATCACTCAGCTGGTCTGGTCTAGGAAAAAACTGATTCTTTCCCTTTCACGGAGAGGTCGGCAGGAATTCCTTCTGATTAGTTTTGGTTTAGGTGGACGTGTCATGATTGATACGATAAGATCGGTCGGGAAAAATCAAGCCTGTGAAAAAGGCAAGATCAAACTAAAAATTAGAGTATAGACAATGGGCGCCTTTGCTCTCTATCCTGCAGATTTCGCTGTCAAAGCGATTGATATGATATGGTACAGAGTACTTAACAGTATACTGACTACTCACTCGGAAAGCTCCATCCATCGGCAGCACGTACTGTACTTGCGTGGTAGCTTCGCACGGTTTCCTACTTAGCTGCTAGAGACGTAGCAAAAGACATGACTGCTAGCTAGCTAACCGCCGACCTAGCGAGTTATTAACCGGCGTTTAGTCCAAATAATACTGCATTATTTGGCTAGCTAGCTCTGCAAATACAATGGTCCTCCATGCGTGTAGGTGAGGCTTCTTTTGAGCTTTCCTCTTGTCAGCACGCCGCTAGTTAGACCTTTGGTCCAGAGTGACTGGTGTTGATTTGCAGCTAGAGAGGGTGCGGGCGAACGTGTGCCGTCCACCCGATTTTAAATACATGCATATTATTTTCATTTTACTTTTGGAGTTTTTTATTTTCTTCTTGGGTTTTTTGTCCTTCATTTTCTTTTAGCCAACCTTTTCGTTTCATTTTTCATTTCTTTTGTTTTTCACTTCCCCGGTTTGGGCCGAGGATGTCCCGGTTTTCTCAACCACGTGTCGTGGATTGTCACGGTAAGAATCTAGGGTGGCTCACGAAGAGTAAAGAGGAGTCATGCATGGGACGTGGAGTACCCGGGAGCGAGATTGACAACAATGCTTACCTTAAGTTCGGTCTCTTACTCTGTGGTGCAGCTTCTATACTCTTCCTATGAATCTCTACACTTGGAAGCATTTCGAACTTGGAACGTTAGGCGATTGTGGACTCTAGATTGTCCGTGTCCTCTACGGTTGCTTCGTGCCGGCTTATATTGGACGCCTGCTAGGGTTTTACATGGTAAGCGTCGGTTCGGCTATCTAGAAGTTTTAGTCTAACTTGGCTTGAGCTTCCCATAGTGATGATGCTCCTAGGCTCGTTGTAGGATCTGTCTTCGATCATCCGTCCATCCAACTGGGAATCGGGCTTTAGCTAGCAGTCTTGGGCCGCCCGGTGAATGCGCTGGAACAATCCCATGTGGTCCATCTCCGCCTTCTATATTCTCTCCGAGTCTTAGGGCTACCTATTAGGCATACCCCCGACAGATTGCTCACCGATTCGATTATGTGAATGCCTCTCAATAGCCGTATTGTCTTTCACTCACCACTAGTATAGAAAGAAACACGGAGTATTTGTTTCACTCCAAAATCTCATAGCATAGTAGTGTTAAGTAGTGGAATAGGTACTACTCCAGGACACATGTGTCCCTCTATATCTCTACATAGCTAGCTAATAACTCACAGCTATTTGTTAATGGTGGAAGGAAGACTCTTTGTGATGAACTATATATATACAACCCGAAATATCCGGATCATCCAATATTCATGTATGTAATCATGTGTATAGTGCTGCTCACATGCATGCAATTCGTTTCGTTTGTGCTAATGTCTATCGAGGCAAGGATACATACATGCACAACATGTGTGACTCAAAACTTATTGGAAACAGGTTTAGTGATATCAGCTGAGGAGTCATGGGACGTGGAGTACCCGTGAGCGAGATTGACAACAATGCTTTCCTCAAGTTTAGTCTCTTCCTCTGTGGTGCAGCTTCTATACTCTTCCTATGAATCTCTACACATGGAAACATTTCGATTACAATGTCGCTGACATAGGTATGCCCTACGGACACCTACTAGTAGTCTACCTGGTGCGGACCAACAGAAGGACCACTCGAAGATATATCAAGATCCATGACGCCCAATACAGTTCAGGTGGTATGAAGCCCATATGGACACGGACTCCCAAACGCATAAGACAAAAAAGTCTCAATACTAGAGTTTGAATCTAACTTATAACCAACTCGTATTGGTACCTGAGACCTAGCCTCTTCATATATAAAGGCTAGGAGGGTCCAACGAGGAGGGCGACTCGCCCAATAGACAGATCTACGATCTCCCACATCACCACAATAGACAATAGATCTAGACAATCACAACCCTAGTTTCCACACTATCGGCAGATTGCATCTGCGCACGCCTGTAACTTTCGACTCCCTCGATAATTCCAAGAGCATACAAGCAGGAGTAGGATCATCTACGAGGCCTGAACCTGGGTAAACCTTGCGTCCCAGTGTGCTTGTTTGCTAGCCGATTGATGCCTCCAGCGCTCCCCTCTTCTCCAAAACCTAAGTCCATAACAATGGGCATTGATGAGTTTAACCCTCGTCAATTGGCGTCGTCTATGGGAATAGAAAGTGTTGATGTTGCGGCTTCCTCGGCCCCATCACCTGGGATCTACAATTTGCCGACTTCCAACAAGAAGATCTATTTTGGACCCCTCATCATGAATGGCGGTCAAGTTACATCCGGTCAATTCATCCACGCCTACGCGCTAATACTCCGTCGTCGACATCGTCCTTCTGCTCTTTTGATTGGGTTCACGAGATCTGATTTCTCCCGGCCGTCGAGGCCGTCCGAGTTCGATAAGAATCGGAGCGGACCTGCTTCAGAAAGCCAATCAAGTATACGGTTATGGGCAAAACATATCTTTATTAGGTGGAGCGCACACTACGCATGTTCCAAGCTGTGCGGTGAATTAGAGCTGATCGAACAAGTATATGGATCAATTTCGAGACAGCTAGTCCTCGCTGCTATGTACAGACTCAAGTCCGTATCGAATCAAAGAAAAAAGTAAGCCGAAAGCCTTGAGTGCGTGCGGCAGCTGATGCAAAAAAAATAAGCAAGAAAGTTGATAGCTTGAGTGCAGAGAGAAACCAAAAAGAGGAACCAATGAGGAGCAATAAGAAGTTGATCCGGAATCGGTTCAAGAAAAATCACCTCCTAATACAACAGTTGAGATCGTACCATATACAATCAGTTCGGATCTAGCTGGCATGTAAAAAAAAGGAGAATTTACAATAGGAAGAGCATACACGATCGGTCCATGTGCCATAATTAATGGGCACCGCATAACTTGGATTGGGACAGAAGACTTAGAAGCAGGCATCAAGGCCTCATGGATTGACGAGTCCCGCGTTTGCATAAGAGATTGACTTTTTTCCGGCCAGATTTAACAGCCAGATATATAGATACAACGACTCCTTTACTACGTGGCTCCCTATCTATCGTGCGACTCGACGAGTCCGTCTGCGCTGATTCTAGATGACAAAAATCCGGCAACTCCTTCACCGGCAATTTCACATCCGGGGGCTATACCTCGGCGCGACCTTCTTCATCATCACCATGACGTTTTAATTATGACCCACTTCGTCAGGCTGATTACACCTGGGGCTGAGCCGACTCTTCAACTCCGTCTGACGCGTGACTCTACGCCCGGGGTTGCACCAACCCGCAAATACGTCAACTCGCTACCGCCACCTGTTCTAACAACCCGCTATGGTCTTCGACCAGGGCGACCCGCTCGAATAATCGGCTTCGGCGCCCGCAGGCCTGCCGGTTGCATCGGCTCCCACGACCACAACTCGCCGGTCGCATCGGCTCCGCGTCGACTTCGTCCAACAATATCAACTCTGCATCCGAGGGCTGCGCCAACCCACTGTTGCGGCGATTTTCGTCCGCTGGTGACCCGCCGCTACGTCGACTCTGTGCGTCTACATCGGCTCTATGCCTTAGGGCTGCGCCAACTCTACCGTATGACCCGCTACAATCATCAGCTGCGACACCGTCTGCGGTCTTCGACCCGGACGATCTACTACACCCTTCGACTACGGCAACTTTCTAAGATCTTCGGTTGTGGCAAACCGTTGCCACCATCGATTTTGGTGACTTGCTGCCGCGTCGAACCGGTCCGTCGCACCGTCTCTCGGATGTCGCCTCGACTACACCGACCACATCGAATCTACACTTGGAGGCTCTGCCGACTCCACCGCGAGGCCCGCTGCCACCTTCATCTACGGTGACTCATTGCGGTCTTCGGATCTGGTGACCCGAGAGCTCTTTCGACTCCGATGTGTGACCTAATGCGGTTTTCGATTCTGGCGACCCAGGGGCTCCTTCGACTCCGCCATACGACCCGCTGTGATCTTTAGCTCCAGCGACTCGAGGGCTCCCTCGCCTGCGGCAACCCACTGTGGTGACCCGCTACGGTCCTCGACTCCACCGACCTGCTGAGTCTTTGACTCCATCACGCGACCCACTGCGGTCATCGACTCCAACCTGCTGTGTCTTTGACTCTGCCAGGCGTCTCATTACCGCATCAATTTCGTCCAGGACAACTACCCATAAAGCTAAGTTCTCTACTCACAGATGATTTCTTTCTTACTTTAATCGCACTCGAAACACTCAGGGGTTGCGCCCTCTTCGAGTAACCTAATGTGTCATCGAATCCACGCACTCTAGCACCTCATACGCGACAGCCCGAGTAGCCGATTCTGTCCGATCGTCGAATCCTTGAACTCCGAGTACCTCGGCAAGGTACTGAGACTAAGGGTAATCGGGCTAACAAAAAGGCCTAGCATACAGTACAAAAGTGTCGACTCGATTGGCACCAGAATCTTACTTTACAATCCAACATGCAACTATTCTTTACAAGATACAAGTACATCACAATTCTTCATGTTTTATGCAACTTACAAGGATGTCGACTTCGTCGAGGTATTCTATTGGGTCCTCCAACAGGAGTTGGCAAAACAACTGGCTATGGCATACACTCAAGACCCGAGTCGAGTCCCTCCTCGGATGGTTGCATCGCTTGATGCTACAAAGACGCGACATTGGCCGCGCACCCGACAAAAGTGACTATGTTGACTCCATCTGGATCGTTGACTCTCCCGGCTAATCGCCGCATGACTCCGCTATGTTGACTCCGACTACATCATCGACTCTTGGCTCCTTATGCGAGAGACGCTGACTCGATGCACTTCCGGGTCAGTGGTGTCTCCTCGCATGATTGTCGATTGCGTCAACAAGACACAAGACTCGAGTCTCTGCCCGAGTCTACGACTCCGCCAGACCCTCGGGGCTACTCCAAACTAGAGCGCTGGGAGTGCACATGCAAGATTTTTGAGTGGCACGCTCCGAATCTTCACTCGAATCTACGATTTGACTAAGGACTCGGGGGCTACTCCCATAGGGAGCGCTGGTCACACATTCGAAAAAGCGCTGGCGTTGATGGAATTCGCAACATCATCCGAAGCACTTCCGGATCATTCTGTCTACGCAACCGACGGCAACAAGTCTCTGCTCGAGTCTACGACTCAAACAGACACTCAGGGGCTACTCCCATAGGGAGCGCTGGTCGCGCACCCTATAAAAAAAATGAAAGATTATTTCTGTCACCCTCCAGTATTAAGTTGCAAGTAACAGATTATTTCTTTATGAACTGCGTGTAAAGTAAACAATACGATTGTTCTATGAACAAAGGATTGTTGTTTTCTCCCTAGTAGCAACAGCACATCTAGTACCTTAGAGATTTCTGTCACTTCCCCAAATTACCAGAGGCATAAACCCACTATCGAGCATAAATACTAACTCTTGGAGTTGCTAGCATCTACTTGGCCAAGATAGCTACTAACAACGGAAAGCATGCAAGATCACAAATAACAAAGACATGATAGAATCAATAATCAATCTGAAATAGCATCTCAATATCCATCGGATCCCCGCAAACACAACATGCATAATTATAAATAGATGATCTTGATCATGAACGGAGCTCACAAGATCTAGACATGAAAGCACAAAGGAGGAGAACCAGCCATCTAGCTACTACATGGATCTGTAGTCCAAGGATGAACTACTCACGCATCACACCGGAGGCTTGCATGATGATGAAGAAGTCCTCCAGGGTGAATTTCCCTCTCCGGCAGGGTGCCGGGAACAGCTTCAGATCCCTCCCGATCTAGGGATGGAGATGACGGTGGCTACAGACTCTTTCGTGGATTTTTTTGATCCGGTACTTAGGGTTTTCGTCCCGAGGGCATCTTATATGCGGAAGGGGAGGCCGAGGCGGTGCCGGAGGCGGCCACACCACCCCCTGGCGTGGGCCAGGCTGGGTCGTGCGGCTAGGTGGTGTGGTGGCCCCCTGGACCCTCTCCGTCTCGTACTCTGGCATCTGATGACTTCCGGAAAAATAGGCAGTTTGGCTTTTGTCCCGTCCAATTCCGAGAATATTCATTTTCTGACTTTCCTGGAACCAAAAACAGCAGAAAATAGGCAGCAGGCACTGTGGCTCTTATTAATAGGTTAGTCCAATAAATCATATGAAAAGTACTCCAAAGTGTGGGCAGAACACAAGAAAGTGGATAAAACCAAGCATGGAACATCAAAAATTATAGATACATTTGCAATGTATCAACATCCCCAAGCTTAACTCCTGCTCGTCCTCGAGTAGGTAAGTGATAAAAAGAAAGAATAATTTTTGAGGTGACATGCACCATCAAAGACTTGATCAAAGTATTTGTAAAACATTCAGAGCTGGGATCATAGTACTTCAATCATAACATGAAAGACAAAGTTCTAGCAATAAGACAGAGAAACTATGATGCAACATGAAAAGGCACAAACAAAAGATTCATAAATAACAATGCTTTGCAAGACGTTTGTTTGTTTCACATAAAGAAAACATAGCATAATAGCATTCAGCTTGTCCCTCATAGAGTAGCAAATATAATTGCATAGGACACCTTCAAATTTCATAAGAGTGACTAGATACAAATAGTTTAACAAGTAATATCAAGTTATGCATCAATCAACTAGTCTTGGGACAATGCACATAGAACTAAGAATGGCCACTATGCTCTCAAAGAAGGTGCATAAAGATAGAAGAGGGAGATACAACATAAAAGTAAAAGAAAGGCCTTCATAGAAGGAAGTAGGGATTCAAGTCTCATAAAGAGCTTCCAAAAATTATGGTACTTATAGCTTTCAGCTCTCATTGCCCCTATCGTAAGCATCTTTAAGGTGATTAAGGTTAAAGTGACTCAACTAAGAGGATTTGCTTGACAAGTTATAAACCGAAATCTCATGCCCTAACTTACGAAGACCGATCCTCATGCTACTCAACTTTAGTCACAAGTAAGCTCTTGTCATTGTAAGTACATGTGTATCATTAAGAACCGCCAACGGGGTACCCCTTACACATTATACGAGAGCTTTCCCATAATCAAAATGACAAGGCAAGCAGACAATGAGCATCTCAGCGATCTTTTTATTGCTATTTGCATAGGTTTTTATTGAGGATGCTTCATAGAGTGCTCATTATGGTTATGCTACAAGTTTCCACCATGATTAGGCATGGCTTAGGCTAGCGGCCTAGGCGTTTCTCTAACACACATACAAACTCCATGATCTTACAAGTTCCACTTTTATTTCACACCGCCGGGATCCGTAAGTAAAAGAACATGATATCAACGGGATACAAAGTACAAGTGCAATGTTGAAAGAGTTCCCCATGATTCATGGTTCTGCTAATTTCAACTTATAAAATGCAAGCATATACGCAACAAAGAAGGATCCAATGGTTCAAGTTTATTGGATGCAAAAAAGTAAAGTGTGCCATCAAGTTCGTGAGAGCTTTAATCACTAGTTTTCTCATAACAAGTTTAATTTGAAAGATAAACAAAAGCATGAATATACTTGGAATAGCATAAGCTAGTAGGTAGATATAGTGGACTCTTTGGAATAACTTGGTTTAGGGATTTGGATGCATGAGTGGAACTCATACTTGGTGGTGGAGGCTAGCAAAAGACTGGGAGCGACAAACTAAGAGAGCAATAATGGCCATAATCATGCAGAGCGACAAAACATCAATGATAAAAGCATAAAGTGATACTACAAGTTGAAAACTAAAGGATCATAAAGGCTATGGTGACTTGAGATAGTCATAACATGGTGTGAGCATGCGCCAAGTCAACCCAAATAAAGCATCAAAGGAGAATACCACTATACTATGCTTTAATATGCTAAAACAACGCATGATTCATCCAAGGCACATTAAGCAATCTCAATTGTTTATAACAAGTCATGCTACAGCAAAGAATACTAGGCATAAAGACAAAACAATATCAAGCATGGCATGACAAAGCATAGGCCACAGTCAAAAACAAGCTCTCTTTACCACTTAAGCATGAGCTTTCCTACTCTTTTCCAAACCAAACCAACCTATTTGCAAACCAACGTATGAAAGAGGGGGTCCAACAAATTTATTCAGCAAACTAAGCAAACCACGCAAACTAAAAACCAAAATGAAAACAAAAAAGAAGATGCTCCAAGAACAACACAACTATGCATGAAACAATAAAAATGAAGTGGTTGAAAGAAACCTGTGATTTTTATTGATGAAGAAGGGGATGCCTTGGGCATCCCCAAGCTTTGACGCTTGTACTTCTTGGATATTTCTTGGGGTCACACGCGTGGCATCCCCAAGCTTGAGCTTTAGTCTATTCTTCATCTCATTACTCATTCCTTCCATACACCTGAAATTTTTCTTCATACAAAACTTCACACAATCTTTATTAGCAACATTAGTGCACTTAAGATAAATAAGTCTTAAAGTTCAGTTCTAACACCAAATAAACTTCCATTAGAACACTAGCTACTGTAGCACTTCCCTCAAAAAGCTTAATTCCCCAAAAGAACTCAAAAAGGAACCAACAAGAAGCAAATGCAGAAAATAGCAGAAATCTGTCAAAACAGACCAGCAGGTAAAGACGAATTTTTTCGAAGACCTTCTGTTGCTCAAATCAAAAAGTGTTGAACTAAAGAAAGTTATATAACAACCTGGGGCAGAAGAAAAAAATTCACGCCTCAAAAATACATTCAGAGATTTTACACGAATGTTTACGGTGAAGCACAGAAATCTGTTTCAGGACAGCAACTTTCCCAATCATTACTTCTCTCTCATTAGAGGTTACTCTTGGCACAAAAAGCAAATAAAAATGATAAGGAGCGGTTATTACTGAAGTAATAACTTCCAAGACTCATCTAAAACTTTTGGGTTATCTCCCAATAAGTACTTTTCTTTAACGCCTTTAAGTTAGGCATAAGAAGCAAGAAAAAGGATCAAGTGTTCTCAAATGAAGAAGCATTAAGATCAATACCAGAAATATTTTCAACAAGGCAAGGTATATCATCCAAATAAGTTCTAGAGGATCCCCTCTCAATGCTCTTAGGTTCACTATTCTCATCAAAAGGATTTGCAGGAACAATCCAATCAAGATTCTTTTCTATGGCATCATGTATTGCTACTAGTTTAAAGGGTATTGGTATCTTAGGTTCCTCCCCCTTAGGTTCGGTTTTGTTCATCTTTTCTCGTGTACCAACAACATCTACACATGAGCATAGCATATTGAAACGTTCAAAGACTTTCCTAGCTTCCTTAGCAACATCATAGAACTCCTTAAACAAAATTTCTAGAATAAAATCCCTCTTTTTAGGGTCCTCAATTTCTTTAAGATTAAGAAATATTACTTGCATTAAGGGGTTGAGGTTAACAAACCTAGCTTCTAACATGTGAATTAAAGAAGCTGCAGCAATCTCATAGTTTGGAGCAAGTTCTGCAAGGGATCTATCTTCATGCTTACTAACATGATTAAAGAATTCTTCAATATTATCTTTCCCAATTATAGAACCACTACCAATTGAAAGGTCTTTCAGGGTGAATTTGGGGATCAACATGGTGAGCTAAGGAAGAGGCAACAACTAAAGGAGACTTAATTTTTGTGTGTTTTTGATAAAGAAACAAGCAAACAAAGCAAAAAGAAACTAAGCAAAACAAAAATAACAAAGTAAAGAGATTGGTTATGAGGGACTCCCCTTGTGAAGATGTCCTTGACTCCCCGGCAACGGCGCCAGAAAAATGCTTGATGGCTCTGTAATGATGCCCAGGAAAATGCTGGAGCGATGATGATGTAGAGCTCGTTGGGAACCCCAAGAGGAAGGTATGATGAGCACAACAGCAAGTTTCCCTCAGTTATGAAACCAAGGTTTAATCGAACCAGTAGGAGCAAGGAAACACCCCAAAGGTGTTACTAGCTGAGCCTTGGCAGGGCGTACTACCGGTGCTAGTAGCAACGTGGAGACTTGCACAACACAACCACAGAACTTTGTCCCCAACTTGCGATGAGGTTGTCAATCTCACCGTGTTTTGCGGAAAACAAAGGATTAAACGTATCGAATGGAAAGAAGTAAAAGTTTGCAGAAAGTAAACACAAAGCAGTAAACAGTTTGTAGATTGTATGTAAAAGAAAAGGACCGGGATCCATAGTTCACTAGAGGTGGCTCTCCTTAAGATAGATAACATGCTGGGTGTACAAATTACAGCGGGGCAATTGACAAACATCGAGAAAGCAATACATGCATATACTAATCATCTTGACTCCTTTGAGATTCGATTGGGCATTACAACATTATACATAGACCGCCATCCAACTGCATCTATGACTAATAATCCACCTTCAGGTTATCATCCTAACCCCCTCTAGTATTAAGTTGCAAGCAACAAATTATTGCTTTACGAACTGCGTGGAAAGTAAACAATACGATTGTTCTATGAACAAAGGATTGTTGTTTTCTCCCTAGTAGCAACAACAAATCTAGTACCTTAGAGATTTCTGTCACTTCCCCAGATTACCAGGGGCATGAACGCACTATCGAGCATAAATACTAACTCTTGGAGTTGCTAGCATCTACTTGGCCAAGATAGCTACTAACAACGGAAAGCATGCAAGATCACAAATAACAAAGACATGATAGAATCAATAATCAATCTGAAATAGCATCTCAATATCCATCGAATCCCCGCAAACACAACATGCAGAATTACAAATAGATGATCTTGATCATGAACGGAACTCACAAGATCTAGACATGAAAGCACAAAGGAGGAGAACCAGCCATCTAGCTACTACATGGATCTGTAGTCCAAGGATGAACTACTCACGCATCACACCGGAGGCTTGCATGATGATGAAGAAGGCCTCTAGGGTGAATTCCCCTCTCCGGCAGGGTGCTGGGAAGAGCTTCAGATCCCTCTCGATCTAGGGATGGAGATGACGGCGACTAAAGACTCTTTCATGGATTTTTTGAGTCGGTACTTAGGGTTTTCGTCTCGAGGGCATCTTATAGGTGGAAGGGGAGGCTGAGGGGGTGTCGGAGGCGGCCACACCACCCCTGGCGCGGGCCAGGCTGGGTCGCACGGCCAGGTGGTGTGGTGGCCCCCTGACCCCTCTCTGTCTCATACTCTGGCATCTGATGACTTCCGGAAAAATAGGCACTTTGACTTTTGTCCCATCCAATTCCGAGAATATTCATTTTCTGACTTTCCTGGAACCAAAAACAGCAGAAAAAGGCAGCAGTCACTATGGCTCTTGTTAATAGGTTAGTCCAAGAAATCATATGAAAAGTACTCTAAAGTGTGGGCAAAACACAAGAAAGTGGATAAAACCAAGCATGGAACATCAAAAATTATAGATACATTTGCAATGTATCAGTAGGTAGCGTTGTTTTTGCCCTAAAGCAATTAACTTGTCCCGATCCATCGAGCGCACCAGGCATGTTTACCATCATCCCTATGAACTACTATGAATTACGGCTGATCCGATGAACTTCCGGGTGAGTGCTTCACACTAGACATAATTGTTGACTCCGACATCCTAATGCAAAATTCAAGATCAACTAAGTCTCCACCCGAATCTACAACTCGGATGGACACTTGAGGGCTACTGACATAGGTATGCCCTACGGACACCTACTAGTGGCCTACCTGGTGCGGCCTAATAGAAGGACCACTCGAAGATATATCAAGGTCCATGACGCCCAAGACAGTTCGGATGGTATGAAGCCCATATGGACACGGACTCCCAAACGCACAAGACAAGAAAGTCTTAATACTACAATTTGAATCTAACTTGTAACCAACTCATATTGGTACCTGAGACCTAGCCTCCCCATATATAAAGGCTAGGAGGGTCTAACGAGGAGGGCGACTCACCCAATAGACAGATCTACGATCTCCCACATCACCACAATAGACAATAGATCTAGAGAATCACAACCCTCATTTCCACACCATCGCCAGATTCCATCTGCGCACCCCTTAACGTTCGACTCCATCGATAATTTCAAGAGCAGACAAGCAGGAGTAGGGTCCTCTACGAGGCCTAAACCTATGTAAACCTTGCATCTCTATGTGCTTGTTTGCTAGCCGATTGATGCCTCCAACGCTTCCCTCTTCTCCAAAACCCAAGTCCATAACAATGAGCATTGATAAGTTTAACCCTCGTCAGTGGCCGACTTAGAAGGTTAGGCGATTGTGGACTTTCGATTGTCCGTGTCCTCTAAGATTGCTTCGTGTCGGCTTATATGAGCTTCCTGCTAGGGTTTTACATGGGAAGAGTCGGTTCGGCTATCTAGAAGTTTTAGTCTAACTCGGCTTGAGCTTCCCATCGTGACGCTGCTCCATGTCTCGATGTAGGATCCGTCTTAGATACTCCGTCCATCCAACTGGGCGGCGGGCTTTACCTAGCAGTCTTGGGCCACCCGATGAGTGCACCGAAACAAACCCCCGTTGGCGATCTCAGACTACTATATTCTCTCTGAGTGTTAGGGATACTTATTAGGCATATTCCCGGCAGACTGCTCACCGATTCAATGATGTGAATGCCTCTCAGTAGCCGTATTGCCTCTCACTCGCCGCTCATATAGAAAAACACTTGAATTGTTTGTTTCACTCCAAAATCTCATAACATAGTAGTGTTAACTAGTGGGATAGGGACTACTCCATGACTACATGTGTCCATCTACAGGCAAGGAAGACTCTTTGTGATGAACGATATATATGTACAAGCCAAAATATAAAGATCATCCCATATTCATGTATGTAATCATGTGTATATTGCTGCTCACATGCATGCAATTCCGTTTCGTTTGTGCTAATGTCTATCGAGGCCTTTTCACATGAAGGATACATACATGCACAACATGTGTGACTCAAACTTATTGGAAACAGGTTTAGTGATATCATCTGAAGAGTAGGAGATGGAGGGCAGGCCCAGCCCCTTGTGCACGCCCTTCAGAATCAGAGGCGCCATGGATTGTCACCTTGGGAGATTTCGGGCTGAGGGGCTTAGGGTTGGGTTGGTGGCACTCTGATGGATTGGTGATGGTGATTCTCCCCTACTATCTGTTTTCTGTGTTTCCAAACCCAAACCGCCGTCTTTTAAACTGGAAGGAACAGAGGGGCCAAAGGTGATAGACTATAGCTTTTTTGCTTCTACTACCGACGTGGCAGGAACCGGCTCCTATAACATACTGAAAGAAAGTTAGAGAACTAGCTTCTCTAACTTTCCTTCTTAAAAACTTATATGATTTTGCTCTAATATAATTCGAATTAATTTGTATAATATGTGTCTATGGTATACATATACAGTCATTACATGAAAAAAAATTATGATGTAAAAAATTAAGTTTAGCCGATTTATGCTACAGTATTATCAGCAGTAGTTACATACTACATTAGATGATGAACAGTCTCTGCTATTGTATCCTCACTTTCCTTGAGCAGCCATTTTAAATTAGCCAGTTCCGAGTTGCTCATGGACAAAGTCAACATGTCCGTGTGTGCTCATGGACAAAGTCACAGAGAGGGTTGAAATTTCGCTTAGCAACTGGCACCTCCCAGACAAGAGAGCAGCAGAAACGCATAAGGCAATAAGATCAAATTGTGATCAATATATAGTACTTCATCCGATCTATATTAGTTGACTTGGATTTTTGTAGTTCGAATATATCTAGTACTAAAACATGTTACAAATTCAAGTCAACTAATATAGGTCGGAGGGAGTAGTACATTACTCGTGTGGCAGGTACACCATGTAGGTCGGAACCAGCCCGTTAGCGATCTACATGCGCTGTAACAAGCTGTTCAGGTCTCTGACAGGAGTATTAGTTTGTGTACATACACTGTGAATACGCATCAAGTAGCTAGTTTAAAGGCTCATGATGCTGAGATGGCATCCATGATGCTGAGCAGGTTTGCACGTGCGCGCACATGGTAGTAGTAATACAATATTGATTCGCTCTCAAAGGGTTATACTCATCTGTATCTGAACTCTAGCCGATGCGAGATGGAGTCCGTCCGGCGTTCAGTACTGTGTCCTTGGGAGGCATACGCACGTGTACTCTACCGCGCAGTTGCTTGCAGGATCTCGACGAAACAGTCGTCATCAACTTGTCGTATGTACGGCTAGATACAGCCACGTACGTGCCTACCGACGTATATATGTTAGGTTAGATAGAACACGTACACGGCGTACGCAGACGTAGAACAGGTTGTGGAATAAGACAAACATGCATACGCACACTAGCAGGGAGATCAATTTACATCAGACTGCTCTACCTCTGCTCGTCCTCGTCGCCATCCATCCTAATCGGCGAGAATGAGGAAAAGGACCCGAGGAAGGTTCGAGACATTTGGATCAACTGCTACCACGCCCTTTCTCTCCTCACAGAATCTATACCTTTCGGAGCAGTATATTGCTGTGTGCACTTTCTTTCATTTGTTCACATTTACCGACGATTAATTTTTTACTACACCAGATCGATCACATGCTAAGATAGAAGCCAGGGAAAGGCTGCTTTGCTGAGAGTATACTCCCCGACCCATCCCTGCCCCCCCTCCCTCCGAGGGCGACAAGGGCAGCTCCTCCATCTCTAGCCAATAGTTCTCCCTCCTACTCTCTCCCATCGCCGTCGTCGGCAGGGACCGCCGGGCGCGGCGACGGCGGCTTGCCTTTCCCCGAGCCGTTGGAGGCGGGGTTGGGGCCCCAATCCTAGCGGCAACGGTGCTCCTAGGGCGGCGGAGGTTCGGCGACGGCTGGGGGAAATCGGCGCAGCGGCACGGTCGTGTTCTGTAGGGAAGTGCGGGGCGGCAGCGGCAATCGGACGCGAGGCGGTGTTGGCCAGGTCCAATAGGGCCAGATCGGGGCCCTTAGGGCCCCATATGGGTTGGGCACAGGCGGGCCTGCTCTGCTCTCCGCAGGTTTAGCAGGAGGCGGCAAGACAACTAGTACACGGCTCCACGGGGATCGCGTCCGGCCGGTTGCAGCGTGGCGGCGGGCTTTACGGGTCATCCGGCCGGACCCTCTTGGGACTGGTGTGCCTCCGCGGAGGCTTTGTAGGTCCGTTAGACCCGGTCGGACCCAAAGGGGACTAGTGTGCCTGCGGCCACGTCCGATCGACTACCGCCTTTGGCGGTGGAGGTAGTTCCCTCCCACGCGGTCGCGGTACCGCTGGCACCGTTTCAAGCTACCTCTTGCCTCTCTCTTGCAGACCCCGCAACGGTAATCTCGGTGAGACGACGATGGCGGTGGCGTAACCGTAGTGGCGCATGTTTGTGGATGGCGAGCTTGGTGGTGGCGAGGCTTCGACCTCGCTGTGCTCTTGTGCAACGGCTCATCCGAGGGTGGTGGAGAGGGTTTTCGGGAGAAATCCTTGCCGGCTTGCTCGACACCGACACTGTGCCGCCCGCGGGTGGCATCTCTCCTTCCTAAAGGGCGTCGTGGCTGCCCTTCTTCCACCGCCCTCTGTGTGCCGGGGGAAACCCTAGGACCTTTCTGGTCCGGACAGCAGCGGTTGCTTTCCCTCTTGAGGGTGTTGCTTGGTGCTCGACGAGTTGCGGCAAGGAGCATGGTGGTCATTCTTCGGAGGGCAGCGGTTGGGGGTTGCCGGCGTGTAGTTGATCAGCCTCCATCTCCATTCCTTTTTGTTTTTCTTTATTTTCGTTCGGGCGTGTGTGTGATGCTGCTCCAGCATCTTGTATCGTGTCTTCCTTTAGGCGTTGTACTGTGTGACCCAGCAGCGGTCTCACCTGTGTGCTTTATTTATAAAGCGGAACGAAAGCCTATTTCGAGAAAAGACTACTTTGCTGTCCCGTTCTTGTCGTACTCAATTACTCCTACTACTACTACTCCTCTTTTTTTACCTTTAATTTTTCCGGGTAACTCTTTTTTTACTTTGACATGTGATGCTACTCGTGGCTAGCGCTACTCGTGCATAGCTAGCTCCATCAAACTAGCACAAACATTTTGTTTTTGTTTTTTATTTTCTAAAAGTGATACTTGCATGAACATTTAGTACTTAGCATTTTCTCATAAATGGAACATTAAAGGTGTTTGCACGCTGAACAGGTGTACCCATAGTGCCTAAAATTCGGCAGCAGCGGTGGCGGGAAACGGCTAGAAAGGTGCGCATACAGTTATGGCCGGCCAGTAGATCATGGAATGCCGGCACAACCACAGAAGCAAGCAAGGAAAGTATGTATGCTCACTCGCTCACATCACAATGGTCGAATTGATCCCTTGATCCGTGCACAACAACATCTTGTCCTTTCTTTCTTACCGCAATGGTCATGCTAGACGAACGAGTCAATTTTGCCTGTAATTTTTGCACCATTTGTAATCTTCTATTTTCTTTGTTGTTTGCATCCATAATGCCAATGCATACTAAGATAATGCGTTGTTGCAGAAAATAGATGTAATTGGTATCTTCACGATATTAATATATTCTCATTTAAAAAAAAAATAAAGCCCATTTGGGCAACTTTTGAGGCAAAAATCACAGAATTAACCTAAAATTGCGAAGAAATCATAGAATAACCTGCTTTTTCGAAGATATCACAATCTAACCTACCCGCATGACGCTTTACAAGAAAGCGCCATGGTCAGTAGCATGACGCTCCCCTCAAAAGCACCATGGTCCATTTAGCGCGCTGGTCAAAAACGCATCGTTTGGTCTGACGTGGCGATCATCTGCAGTCACGGGCCCTTTTTTTTAGTTTGACGCTTTTGCCGGGGGCGCCATGCCTACATGCATGGAGCCAGCCATGCCTACGTGTATGTACGCGAGCCGAACGAAAGCTTTCCAGAAAATTTCTAAGTCATGACCATGGCGCTTTTGGCAAAAGCGTCATGCTACTAAGCATGGCGCTTTTGGCAAAAGCGTCATGCTACCATGGCGTGGAGTTACAGAACATGTGCACGAGCCTAACAAAATCTCTCTAAAAAATTTGCTAAGTCATGAGCATGGTGCCCCCCGCAAAAACGCCATGCTAAAAATGTGGGCCCGCGGGCCCGGTTGACTGCCACGTCAGCCGAGAGGATGGCGTTTTTTACCAGAGCGCTATAGGTTGCATGACGCTTTTCATGAGAGCGTCGTGCTATTGAGCATGGAGCTTTCCGGTAGAGCGTCATGCGAGTAGGTTATATTGTGATGTCTTCGAAAAAGCAGGTTATTTTGTGATTTGTTCACGACTTTAGGTTAATTATATGATTTTTGCCAACTTTTGAGGGGTAACCGTGGCATTCTCGTCCGGAGAAGCGGCACTGAAACAATGGCTTGCAGAATCATGCATTTCTTCCTGATTTCTGAACTAGCTAGCATGCAAGAAAGTACTACCGCCTTTCCATGAAGATGCACCTTTCCTTTTTATTTTTTCCTGCTCCACCAGCGTGTCTGCTTCCCTGATTACAAGCAGGTACCAGTAAATCCTATTTATCGAAAATACATGTAAACATGGAAAAACTAGGCACACAACACGCGAGGGAGGTACTGGAAAATTTCAACGTCTTTCTAAAAGCTACTACTCCATCCCTTCTTTTCCTCTCGCGTGTGTATGTGTACGTCTACGTGGTGCTTTGTTGATTCGTGCGGATACTATAATTGATTGGGAATATTTTTTCGGGTTGGTCGACACGAGAGAGAGAGAGATAAGTTGGGTAGAGGGAGCCACGCTCCCACGCACGAGTATGACAGAATCTGATGCGCTTCTCTGTATTGGCTGGTCTTTCTTTCTTGGTTTGTCAAAATACCTGCATATTGCTTTTCTGCAATCATACTGTGGCTTGTGGAGATACTACTAGTTTGTTAATTTATAACTTCACATCCACCCGTTGAAATGAGTACACGTTCTCTTCCCTGTCCCAATCATGCGGTGGTGGCGGGGAACCACGCCGTGCCGGCGTGCAGGACCGGCGGCGTGTTGGGGCCTCGGTGGCTTGTGTTAGCTTAGGTCCATCATTACCGCAGACCTCCACAACCAAAACATGCACCTATATGTATCTTGGCTTGTATACTCATTTACTCAAACTCCGGAAGAGATTAATGTATTAAAATATATGAAGAATAAATATAATAATGCAATTTTTTTATGGATGCAATGCAACGTGTGTTCTAGTTGTGCAAATGCAATGTTGTATGTTCTGAGCTATTGTGTAACTAAAAATGTCTACCGGTAGAAAAACCTTGAAAATATCTCCACTAGCCGGTTGGACACTCATAACCGCAATGAAGCATTTTGTCTAAATGCAATGTTGTACATGTTTTGATCTATTGTGTAACATCGCTATTAACGGACCTCAACCAAATTGTAGTACTTGCGGAGTGGATTTCTAGAAATGGGCACCAGCCCATCATTGGAGATCTACTTCCATTTATGGGACGCTTGTGACAGGCCGCTTGCCAGTCACTGATGGGGTTTAACGACAGTGACTAGGGTTAGGATTTTGTACTAAGAGTAACAAGTGTTGTGTCCCCTTTCCTACTCCCTATACATATATAGGAGAGGAGGGCGGTGACAAAGAGAGATGACATGCAAGTTAGCATCGCCTCCACCTCCCCTCCCAAGGCACCCGAAGCTGAGATTAACATCTCATCAGAGCTGCTTCAGATTGTACATGTTGATACCATCAGAGACGCCCTTGAGACAGAGAGTAAACCGGAGTCAGAGAAGGAGAAGCCGGAGCTAGGGATGATCGTGGAGACGAGAACACTAGGACTACACGATCTCGATGTGCTACACATGTTCTGCAACTACACAGGGATGATCATACTACCGACTAGTATTATCTGTTGATGAAAAGTGGACGTACTTTTTACTGCTACATCTTGTAATTCAACGTCCTTCTAATACTTGCTAAGCGTTCTACTGCTAGGATGTAATTCAATGGTACATCTTGTGTTGCTTCATCTTTTTGTTGTCTAGGATGATCATCTTCTACTACTACTAGTATGTGTACTGCTACATCCTGTACTGCTACGTCTGGTAGTACTACATCTTGTAGTATTATATCTTGTCCATGGTGTGTCTACTGTTACATATTGCGCTGCTACATCTATCTACCAAGCCTGATAACAATGGACTATACATCTGCAACTATTTGTTGGTCTAGTATTTGTACTACTAGTAGAATCATGTCAAATTCATGTCAAAATCTCCTACTTTTTTGTTGTACTAGTCTAGTAGAATCATCATGATGTGTTAGAGGAAGAATAAATGCCAGGATAAAATAGATGATCTTACATGTGGGTTCCAGATCTTTTTTGAGGCAGAAGTTGGTATCCAGATCTGCTGTAGTTCCAGGTATGATGTATCTCCAGGTACAATGCAACCCAGCTACCCATATCTGGAGGATCTATATTCTCACGATCCGGAGGATGTATATGTTACACCCCTGTAGGATCTATCGAGATCTAGAGGAGTGCGACCCCCAGGTTCCATCTAGATCTAGATGTATCTCATGAGTATCTTCTTGAGGAGGAAGAAAGGGATGGAATCCGAGATGAGAGAAGACGATGCCCTGGGGTGGCAGCTGATTCCCGCCTATAAGTGTGCGTGGGGTGGATTGATCCCGCGTTTTTTTCGGTCGAGGGAGGGAAAGAGTAGGCGGGACCACAAAGGGAAAGCGATATGTCCGAACAACCTCGTTTTTCCATAAATCTAGGTCGACCCCGTTGTAGTTGCGTCCATTAAAGTTTGTACCTACGCGCGACAGGTACACCGTGTAAAGATTCCCGTGCTGTCCGACATAACGGGCCGATTCCGCCACGAAAATCGATCTATGGCTGCATCACATAGATTCCTGCACTGTCTACGATGTAACATTATTACTAGCTACCTTTAGAAATAAGATATTTAGATTTGTTTAGATTCGCGTGTATCTAACATATACAAATCTAGATGAATACAAGTCACTTGTTTGGATGGAGGGAGAACGAAATTTCACTTGTTCCGTTCTGCGGACAAGCTGTTGAGGCTCTTTGTCTGTACTACTATAGATTTGCATACATACACTATGAATATGCATCAAGTACTTCCCCCGGTCAATATTAATGTTCTCAAGTTTGTGGAGATACGAATGCTTGTAGTCTAAATATTTAACTAGATACATCAAAATTTAGATAAAGTTGAGAACAATAATATGGACTGAAGGGAGTAGCTAGTTTAACTATGATGCTGAGATGGCATCCACGAGGTCTAGCTGCACCTAGCAAGAGATTCGATGCCAGCAGGTTTTCACGTGCTCGCACATAGTAGAAGGGTCTCATCTCTATCTGTTCTAGCTGAAGCAGAACGGTTTGCACCTTGACCCTCCGAAAACACGCCCTCTCACCCCCTCCTAGGGTGACAGGGGTGTCTCCCTCCACTCTGGCCAAGTCTCCCCCTCTCCCTCCGCCAGCCGCTGGCAGGGGCCAGCAGGTGATGCCGGCGGCGGCGGTTCTCCTTTCCCCGTGTCACTGGGGACGGTCGGGGCTGCCTCCCCTCCGGCGGCGGTGCATCTCGGGACGGCGCGGTCTGGTGCCGGCGCCAAGGGTCTGTGGGCGGCGGTGCTAGCACAGACATGCGCGCGGCGGGGCCCTGCGGTTGCGCGGGAAGGCTGCTGAAAGTCAGACCTACAGAACGAAGACTGACTTTCTATTGTGCTCTTTATTGGCGGCATTGTATTAGTATCACTAGATCATGATGGCGCGTGTTGCCGCGCCCATCTATTTTAGATTCAAATATACATTTATAGAAATATGTGGATAAATATTATACAATTTAGTATTGTTAAGGTATTGTTAAATATGATTCATTGAAGGTAATTATTCAAAACAAGGATGTAGTTGCTCTAGCCTTTACTTATTTATTTTGTTATAGAGTAGAAAAAAGAAAAAAAGGTTAAATTGTCTAAGACAAATATAAATAAGTGAAATGAAATGATCAATTGCTTTGTGTTCAGCTCAAAATTCTTGGAAAACTAACAATGTCTTTTCTCCAATGTCCTCCTTGAGAGTATTGGCATGTTGGAGATCATATCTTATGTGTGAGGCAACATCTTTGACAGCGGCTCGACGAACATGGAGGATGAGGACAAAAAGGACTTGGACGAGGCTGCAATCTCCTTCATGGCACCGAAAGTCCTGGGTCACCAGACCTATGTCCATCATATCATTTGCAGTGGTCCTAGTGCCATTCTTAGAGAATGCCAAGAGGATGTTCAATCCTGAAGCAAAATATAGCATGTTTTGACAATCTCTTATAAAAGAAGTGGAACATCATATGGAATATGGCAGAAATATGGCAATTTCTACCTATGTGGATTTTTTTGTCGTATGGACATGTATACCTTGTGTTGCTAAAGATCATGCATGGTACATAAACATCAGCCTTCCGTGAAAGAATATTTCAGTGGCATGCACAGTCCCAATTGTAATGTCCTGCAACACTAATTTTTTGGAAAGCATACAGGAGAGCAAAAATAAAAATAATGGTAATGATATTAAGTTGCAAAAATAAAGGAATTTAGTTACCCGATAGATATATATACCTTGGTCAGTTTTTTCTCTAATAATAAATCGTTGATGCCAAATTCAACCCTTTCCAACTTCTGAAAGATACTTAGAAACTGTGTTTAATATAAACAATCGGAGACATTAAATAGATGAGGTGTAAATATAAAGAACAAGTACAGTTACAGAGTTTATACAATTCCCGAGCACGTCTGTAATAGGTCGGTGGCAGAGATGTACCTAATCTGATCACTGATGAAAAGATGCATTGTTTCTATCTGTGACGGTACAAATAAAAGTAGGCGGAGGCACAACTTTGCTAGCTCTTTTACTGAAAACAGACTATACAACTTTTTGCAACAAAATGAACTTCATTTTTCATATATGCGAGTTTCCACCAGAATAGAATACATAGGTGCATGAAATATATACAGGTGATGTGGGAGAAAAATTAATAGGCCAGCTGCACGATGTTGTGGCCGTAAAGCTGGTAAAAAATAGGAAGTTGTAACTGGGGATTTGGACTGACCGGTTACAGGGGATTGAAACGACGTCTGCGCCGGCGAAAGCTTCAGATGCCAATATTCATGCCGCTCAGCACAAGCGACAAAAGCAGGTATGAGCGCGGACGACCAAGACTGCAAAATCATCACGTCATGTATGCTTCGCTCTCATGTCCTCTTCCAATCGGATTGCCACAGGAGTGCGATCTACGGTCGTAGCAACCATGGTGAATGATCGGTAGATTCTCATAGGTCATGAGAGAAGGACCAGCCCGCCACAATCGTTGGCCGAGCCTAGCAGGATTTCCCAAATAAATCAGGGATCAGCATATGTAGGCTCGTAAAGGGAAGGAGAAGAGGTGAGAGAGTAATAACTTGCGTCCACTATTGTCGCCAAGTAGTGGCCAGTACTTCTGCCATTAAGCGGCGCACCTACATGCAACACGGTGGCGCTCCTCCATCGTCTTGTCTTCCCCTACCGACGCCGTGGGCACTTGCTCTCGCACGACGCTGCCTCCACGGTATAGGTGCTACACGAAATTGCCTAGGTACTGGGCTTTAGTGAATTTTAGTGCCCAATTAACCAGGGTGGGCCAATTTGACCTGTAGAGTAGCTTCCCCTAGGGACATCCGGCCCAAATGCAGGATTGAGGGAGATCAAACGGCCAAAAACTATAGGGAAGGGTGATCTAATGGCCAGAAATGGTGAAGGCGTGAGAGACTTCCTAATTGATTCGGTTATAATTAATATCCCTAATAGAAATTGGAAACTGGTCTCTAGTTAATCTAGCAATTGAACTATTCTGATTGGTGGCAAAAAAAATCTAAAACTCAGATTGAATTCATAGACAGGAGGACGTGATAAGAATCATGGCCATCTCACTAAGCCGGATCTTGGCGTGCTACACATGTTCTGCAACTACACGTTTATTGATAAGAATCATGGCCATCTCACTAAGCCGGATCTTGGCGTGTTGTGTTAGGGTAAATTTTTTTTTGCTTCCAATCTTGCCCGATGTGACCCAGCAAAAAACTTACCACACACAAGCCATTATCATGCTATATCGATATAAACTTGTGGCTCTTTATTCAGCAGAGTGATAATCACGACAATCATGCTATGTTTCTTTGCCTTCACTGCCGCCGTCTTCTAGCTTCCGCATCTCCGCGTCAATGAACACATCCCTTCTACTTACAGTCGCAAGGACCTTTTCCTTGCGCCATACACATCGAGAAGCAGTGCATTAGCGGCAGGTAGTCCCACACGCTGGTAGTGCCGAGATGCCCCCAATCTCGTCGAGCACCTTGCTGAACTCCTGGGCCTCAACAGACATGTATGTGTCCTTCTCCGCTTCTGGGCGAGTTGCCTTGGTGTGTGTGATGGTCTCCATGAGCATGCCAAAGGACATGTTGAACAGCCTCCGCTTCAGTTGGGTGCGCGGGGACTTGGCGGCCAATCTATACAACCGCCGCACCATGGCGCACACCCGATCACAGAGAGTAAGTGTTGCAAATGTCCTCATTTTCCGAACAACTGCTCGTCGGTTCTATGATGCAATAGACCCGTTGCTCGTCTAAACAAACGCTAGGCTTATTTGTTTCACTCCAGCATCTCATAGCCATAGTAGTAGTGCTAAACAGTGGAATAGCTACTATTGCCTGAATACATGCATCGTCCATCTATGGCTCTAGATGGTAGCAAGAAAGACTGTCGAGATGGACTATATATACACAAACCAAAACACCCAAATCATGAGTATATCCATGTTTGTAATCTATTGCTGCACACATGCATGCAATGCAATTCGGTCATGCTATTGTTTCTCTTATTCGGTCAACAGGCCTTTTCACATGAAAGATGCATGCATGCACAACATATGTGACTCAACCTTACTGGAAACGGGCCAGGAGATATCACAGCCTGCTGTGAATGTCAACTTCAATCTGAGGTAAATCATGCCCGCTCCTTCGCTCGTACGAAACAATCACTCGTTGAATAATAAATGTCAACATACATAATACCGTATCTATACCATACCAAACTATTATGCTTCTATTTTTTTTAATTCTGTAAATACTATATTTTATCCATGACTAGTTAAACTTTGTAAGGTTTGACTCTAACTAAACCTTATATGCGTAGTAATATGAAACAAAGGGGTATATTACACATTCAGGTTTGCAGTATCTCGTGAATGAATATCCAAAATCTGCTGCGGTGCATCAGCAACTAACCAAACGAACTGTAGAATCATTTAGTCTAGCTTGAGCCATGGTTTTCCTCCCTCTTTCTGATCTTATCTATAACACTGTTATATTTTGAAATTACATGTCAGCTTCCTCTGCGTCAGTTAGCCGCTGCAGGAACACTCGTCATGCTCATCTGGTTTGCTGCAAACAGGATTTGGCCGTTGTCATCTGTGTAGCCATTTTCTGTTCCGAAACCTGCAATTTCTGTTGAACTCATCTGATTGGTTGGTGTCGCCCTTTTCTGCTCTGAAACCTGCATTGCCTGAACTCGTCCGATTGGTCACCCAAATTCTTTCACATTATTTCGATTTGTTTCTATTCCGTGTCCAAGATCTACATAGCTCTGCAAGAAATCATATACACTGCTCAGCGAAGAAACCACAGAAGGATGATTTCTACATTTCTCTACAATAAAGTTCAGATAACATAAGCCTTTCCAAATATACATTTAAAACAAACCAACTGCGACCCAAGGAGTGGGGCTCATCATTTTTTTTTTGGATCAGAAGCCACTCTTTTATTGATATTGGCAATTCTGAATCTGAAGAAGAATACTTGCTTCCATAAATTAAGATTACTGAGACATTGGGCATTCATGCACAAATAGTGTACATGCATTCATGCACAAATAGTGTACATGCATTCATGTTTATGTTACATTGTCATTTTCTGAATATCCACCTGCTTACGTGCATTAAGGTTAACTCAAAGCATGTCATCAATACGACCAATGTTTATTTAGCGTTTCCATGTATCACTGTTTAAATCATGTATGCTACTGAATAAATAAACCAGAAAGGGTTACATGAGTACCAAATTAAGTGGCAAGGATGGTCTCATGGCAGTGCGTCGCAGCCTCTGCTTCTCTTCGGCTTGATTTTTGTTCCTCCCCATCACCTGCATCGGATGGAACTACCTGTTCCTCTTCATCCCTGAGTTATAAGACAAATGGATGAAATATAATAGCAGAGAAACTAATTAAGTTAGAAATTGCAATTACAGGTTAATCAAACAAATTAAGATGGAAATTTTGTGTTAATACCTACCTAAAGATCTGGATGGCCTACTTGCCAAGTCCTGCGACAGTACGTCTCTCATCCTGACAGACTTCTTATTTACTTGCAGCGGGCGCACTTCCCGACTGTTATTCACATCGCAACTGTTTGGTACATATTCCTCTTCCACAGATTTACCCTCCATGTCTATCACTATGTTATGCAACATGGAGCACACCATGATTATATCAGTAAATTCATGTGGATTTTCTAGGCGCCACAACTCTCCGTGCAAGCACTTCCACGTGTCTTTTAATCTTGCCAGCCCCCTCAGAGTGATGGCTCTGACTGCAGAGAGTCTCCTATTGAACTCCACTTCGGGATCCGAGAGATCCTTCTCCCAGTATGGTGTAAGAAGCCAGGATAGAAGGGGTAATCCTACATCACCAAAGGAAGGGGTTTGGAGTAGAAACTTCCTGATAGATCTCGGTGTGGTTCAAGACATGTTCCATCCGACATGTATTGTGACAACTATGGTGCTATTGTAGAAGCCAATGAACCAAGACAACACCGGAAGAACAAACACATAACGGGGTTACCACCTCATTGGATATTTATTTGTAGATCAGTTGATGAAGAGACTTTCCCAACCTAAGCGTGGGGCGCACGCAAGAGCGATGTGCATGAGATGTCTATACATATGATGTATGAGTGATAGAATCTAGTTAGTCTGACTATGTATTAGTCAAAAGTTACAAATATCACAGAACAAGAAGAGAGATGAGCTCCACGGGGATGACGAACGCGACGATGATATCATGTGGAAAAGGGACTTGGACATATCGTCACACTGGGAAAGGTTAACACAACTGTATTTGGTAGCCGACATACTTTGCTAGAAGCCACTACCGACTTTATTAGTTGAGAGTGTGACTTGAAACTGTGTCTGAATTACCATCAGCCTGTGTTGTCACACACTTAAGAGAGTCGATGTTGGCGGATTAGAAACCAACTAACTTGAGCCAGATAAGTTAGACATGGGATTGGATAGGGACTAAGTTAGCGGGTCAGACCCACATTGACTAGCGGTCGCAAGTGTGTGTCCCCTCACCTACTCGCTATACATTTAAGAGAGTAGATGTTGGCGGATTAGAAACCGAATAACTTGAGTCAGATAAATTGGACATGGGATCGATAGGGACTAAGTTCGCGGGTCGGACCCACATTGACTAGCGGTCACAAGTGTTGTGTCCCCTCACCTACTTGCTATACATGTATAGAACTAGAGGAGGCGTCGACAAGAAAGATGACATGCAAGTGAGCGCAGCTAGCACCTCCACGCCACGTCCGAACGCACCGAAAGGTGAGATTAGCATCTCGTCGGAGTTGCCCAAGATTGTATGTGTTGATACCGTCAGAGACACTAATCTTGGGATGCTTCAGACAGAGAGTAAATAGGAGATGGAGAAGTAGAAGCTGGAGGAGGGGCTGATCGTGGAGACGAGCGACACTATTACTACATTGCCTCGGTGCGCTACACCAGTTCTGCAGCTACGCGTCTAGTGGTAAGAACCGTCGTCATCTCCCTGAGCCGATCTTGGCGTGTTGCGCTAGGGTAAAAAAATCTTGCAATCTTGCCCGATATGGCCCAACAAAAAATTTAGCACACACATGTCACTAGTGGAAAACGGGCCTATAGTCCCAGTTTCCCAACCGGGACTACAAAGGTGGGACTAAAGGCCTCCCCCTTTAGTCCCGGTTCGGCCAAAAACCGGGACAAAAGGCCCTCACGGGGCAGCGTCGAGCGCGCGGGACCTTTAGTCCCAGTTTGTAATACGAACCGGGACTAAAGGTTTTTTTTTCAAAAAAATCCAATTTTTTTTGAATTGTTTTTCAAATTTTTCTTGAGCTTTTGAATTATCTGACTCGCTAATCTCTCACATCTCTCATTTTTCACACTAACTATACTTAATCTTAGGTCAAATTACACTTATGGTCAACTTTTCGGTCCGTCATCCATCCTAGCACTACTCCACCCCTAGCACGCTTAACTTGCCTATTCCATCTCTACCACCTCGCGCGAAGGACCCTTATACCTTGTTGTCAAGACTAGTATATCGATCCTATTAGCTCATAACAATATGTCAACCGTGTTTATTTTTTAAAATTACGAATAACTATTTAAGTAAACAACAATAAATAAGTAATAATAATATTTTTTTCTAATGAAAATAGAAACTAATTAAATTAATATTTTATTCATTTTTTGCCATTTATTCATTTAATATGACATAAATAATATCTTCAAATCTGTAAATCGAAATTCGACAAATAATATATTCATTATTATCATAAAAATGTGACGAATTCAAATATGACATAAAAAATATTAAAAAAAATTCAATTTTTGAAATAACTTTTTTCTTTTCGAATTTTAAGAATCTAAAAGAATCCAAAACGGCCTAAGGCGGTTGAAATCAAAGAGGAAATTTTTTCTGCATGTTTTGATAGGCTGTATGTTTTTTCTGATATCGTATGCAAAAGTTATGGCCATTTGAATTTTTCATGACATTTTTTTGCAAATTATGTCGAAATTCATGTTTGTTAATTTTCGTAACAACTAAATCATTAATATAACAATAGTTCAAAAGATTTTATTTTTGGAAATTTTTATAATATTTTAGCATGATTTTGATACTAGAAAAGACGATCTCCTGCCCGGGGGGTAGAGTGTCGTTCTCCTGCCGTGGCAGGATTTGTACCCGTTTTCCTACCGCGGCAGAACTTGAGATTTTTTTTGCCCGTTTTCTTTAGTCCCGGTTGGTAATACGAACCGGGACTAAAGGTGTGACCTTTATTCCTGGTTGGTGATACGAACCGGGACTAAAGAGGTTGGCATCAGCAGCAACCCCTTTAGTCCCGGTTGATGTCTCCAACCGGGACTAAAGGTCCCGTTTGACCCAGGACTAAAGATTGTTCCGTTGGAGTCGGGACTAATGTGAGCATTAGTCCCGAGTCCAACCACAACCAGGACTAATGCTCCGAACTGGGGGGGGGGGACGAAAGGCCCTTTTTCTACGAAAGGATTTGGTGCCTAAAATGTCGGTGAATTTAATTTGGCGATCGATTTTTGTGGTGCGCGACGAAGGTTGGACCAAGGGGAGCGACGTAGTGCGGTAGCAGTAGAATACGGAACCTTGACTTTCCTTTTAGATAGTAGAGATTAATTCATGGTTAATTAGCGGGGGGATTATCATGGAGACCTTAGATATAAATGCGTTGGTTGGACTTTATGTCTTAATATTCCCTTGTTTGTTCTTAATTGGCCTAGGGATCAATCACTAGTGGTGTATTTTCTAGTTATAGCTCCTCCTATAAGAAATAATAAAAATACTATATATGTGCTTCACTAATTGTGACAACCAAATGAATGAAATAGCAATTTGCCTAAACATTTGCTCCCATAGATTATCCACATCCACTCCACTAGCTCCACTTCATTTGCATTATTTTATTTATAGTATTTATTTCAACTATTTTATTGTTTTCTAGCTAATACCAAAACAGCCACACACAAATTCACACACTTTAGATCCTAGCTTTGCATAGAAGCCCATATAAGTGGGTTATAGGGCTTTAGAGAATAGATAATTTACCTTTAGCTTATTGTGGGTTCGACACCCAAATACTTATCAAATTATACTATGGTGATCCCCTGCACTTGGGGGTTATCAAGATACTTTTCTGGCACCATTGTCGGGGAGTGTAGCGCTAGGTTTCTATTCTTCTTTGCATCGCTAGTTTATTTTCAGTACCTTGCACATAAAATTAAAACCCCAAAAAAAATATAATGGAAAATTCTCACAATGATGTGTATGATATGCTAGTCAAATATGTTGAAAGCTTGAATATTCGTTTGCGAACAAACTTTTTGAATGCAAGAAATCATGATGAAAGTGTTAGGGAAGAAGATGACAAAATGTTAAGCTTGGGGATTCCCATGCATCCCAAAGAAAAGGAGATATAAGATAAATAAGAAAAGGTGGAGAAAGAATGGAGTAGCTACTCATCTCCTACTACCAACTAGGGTAACACACAAATTCCCCTGAACAACGCTTCTTATAATGATGATTATCTTTCATTGCCTAGTAGTCCTTTATGTGGAACAATTATGTCTAATATATGGGAGGATAAAAGTGATATACTTGAGTTAGATGATCCATTATGCTCATTAGATGACTTGTCTTTATATGGTGAATCTATTCAAAACTGTGAGATTAAGTTTGCTTTTGATGCTTGCAATAATTATGAAAGAGGAAGAGATAAAAATCCTCTTTACATTTCCATTCTATTTATGCAAGCTACTGATCATTATGTTCATTGGATACCAGAACCTTCCTGCTATTTATTCATATATAAAATGTCAATGCATAGGAAGAAAGTTAGACTCAAATGTTAATGTCTATATGTTTTATGGTGTGCTCAATATGCTTTCAAATACTATTCTATTCGAGCAATCCTTGATATTCATGTTACATGTAAAATAACTTTAGCTACTATTATTTAACAATTAGTGTAAGATTTTAACTAAATATAAAATTTGGGAGAGCAAATGAGAAGGATAAGCAATGGAGAAGTTGGGGTCGACCTTGAGCATGTGTTGTTCATGCTAATGAAACCATTGCACAACCTACATCATTAAAACTTTCCCCAAACAAAAACAAAATAAAAAGAGTGTCTCTTTTTGTAATATATTATCTTCTTGAATAAAATGGTTTCCAGATAATTACTAAAGCTTGCATCATGGTAGAAACTATTATATCATTTGTTTGGAGAACTAACCATTTTGTAGGCATTGAAGTAACATGAAGATGAAAATATTTCTTTGTTTGAGATTAGTGACATGATATGATGAGGAAGAATTAGATGACAAGAACTATCAAGACCACAAGCTTGGGTATGCCCACGCATCCCCCTCTTCTTTCAAGTATTTCAAGTAATATCATTCCAAACTCATGTTTTAGTTTTACCTTCGTGTATTTGTTTGTATGTTTGTGGAAACCATGTTTGAATTACCTTTTTGTTTTGTTTGGATCTTATTTTGCATATTATTTATAAAAACAAAATACCAAAAAGATTTTATGCTTATTTGGTTCATTTTTCTTCTTCTTTCCTTTTGTTTTTAAAACTTTAAACAAAATTATGGTTCTTCATTTGGTTCTTATTTTTTCTTAAAAAAAAAACAACAAAAAGATTTTATGCTTTTTTCATTTGGTTCTTATTTTATAAAACCCAAAAACAAAAATATTTTATGCTTTTTCATTTTTGTTTGCTTCTTGCTTTTCATCTTTCATAAAACAAAAATAACAAAAACATTTTGTTTCTTCTTTGTTTGTTTCTCTTGGTTCTTTTTGTTTCTTTTAGATTTATGGTTTTTGGACATGTGTTCTCCGTTAAAATAAAGGCTTTATCTTCTTTTTTAATATTTACAAAAATAAAGTACCAAGTTTTACCCATTTTGGATTCTACACGCTGCTGTTTACCAAACAATTTTTATGATTTTTTGTGTAACTCTGATTGAGCTAAATAATCTAATGAAGTTACAACTTTTCATCCTCTAAGGCACAAAAATTAGCTAAAATTCCTGACATGTTTAAGTGGGCGAAATAAATACGTTCTATAACTGCTGTTTTTCTGGACATAATCTGTCTTTTGTTGCAAGAGTGGCCTTTCTGAGTTTTGATTTGATTCTGTTTGAGTCTTTTGATATTTTATGGATATTGGCCACTTAAGTAACTCTCTTGACATTAAAAAAAATTATTTGGGTATTTTATCACATCTAGCACTATACATTTGTACCACTAATGTCACCCATAGAAAAGAAATGGGAGAAGCTTTTGTGTTGAAGTTTTTTGACATAGAATGGAGGAACACCACACTAAGAGTTATCCAAGAATTGTGAAGACCATAAGCTTGGGGATTCCCAAGGCACCCCATTGTACCTATCAAATTCTCAGTTTGCAAACCTGTAAACTTTGTTTTTTGAGCAACATAGACCATAAGAGTTATCTAGTTTTATGTGTAGTTTTGCATGTTGCCTTGAGAATAAATGAAACCACCATTATAGATGTTTTGCATGCTTAGGAAATATCTACTGAAATAATCTATCACATGATTAAATTCCTTGATGAGAATGAGTTGTGTGCTATCAAAAGAAAAGGGAATGAAAGCAAAAAAGCTAAAATTCAAAGTCATGCTTAGTGTTGTTAGCTCAAATACTTCAATAAATGATAATTTGATAGTACCTTATTTAGTGATACCTTTTGTCATATAAATTGATGTTTAATACTAAGGAGCATTGTGTGATGATAAATGTTGGGAACTATGGATCCAATCGCAGACTTGTAGATCTTTTTGATAGCCCAAAAATTCCTATACAAGCAAAGAGTTTATCCAAATACCCTTAAAACCAATTCCCACAGCGTACACCATACATACCTATATAGCATCAATGCTATTCCAAGTATATTTCTCATGTGCCTTGTTTTATTTATCTTCCAAATAACATTGCTCTTATGATTATGGTTGTCATAGATAAGTTGGTTGTGGGGTGACCACAATCTTGAAGGCACAACCACCAAAGATGGTAATGATTTATGAAACATAAAATGGTTGTGTAAGATAAAAAGTGGAAGGAATGATAACAAGGAGACATGAGATACTCTTGTTCTACTTAGTAATCAACAAGTAAACTAAGGATCATGGGTATTTCAATACATATGCTCTAGGGAAAAGTGTTGGAAAGGTAGGCACCCCAGGATTTTGCTAGCCATGGAAAGCGAAAAGAAAAGGTTGTTTTAGAGCATATGACATGATTGAAAGACCCATGAATAAGGTATATACTGGTTACTAGGAGGGCAATGATGTCTACGCACTTCTATGCTTGTAGACAGTTGTTGGGCCTCCAAGTGCAGAGGTTTGTAGAATAGTAGCAAGTTTCCCTTAAGTGGATTACCGAGGGTTTATCGAACTCAGGGAGGAAGTGGTCAAAAGTATCCCTCTCAAGCAACCCTGCAATCAAGATACAAGAAGTCTCTTGTGTGCCCAACACACCCAATACACTTGTCAGGTGTATAGGTGCACTAGTTCAGCGAAGATAGTGAAATACAAGTGGTATGGATAATTATAAGTGGTAACGGTGCCAGAAAATAGCTTGATGGCGTGGAAGAGACTAAATGAAAAATGAAATAAAGATAGCAACAAGCAAACATGTAACAAATATAGTTGCAAACAGTGTTTCAATAATTAGAAACAAAGCCTAGGGATCATACTTTCGCTAGTGAACACTCTCATATAAATATCTTATCTTTATGATACTACTCTTAACTACTCTCTGGTTGGACACTCTAATCCATGGTAGGGCTATAACAACACTCCTCAAAGTTCACTTTCCCCATCTAGATAACCCCACACTGTCACCTTGAGCTTTAGATGGTTCTAACAAACACCATAATTTCATAGAAACATCCAACTCCAAATATAACTCATAATAAGTATTTGCAATCTCTACCATAAGTGCCACCATGGTGTGCACGCTGTCACTTTTACACGCATGGGGAGAGCAGAGATCTATTAAAGCACTTGAGTAGCAAGATATATCTACTTGATTACAAAGCTCATGATCACAATATGATCATGCATAGAGAGAGAGATGAACACATAGCTACCGGTAGAACCCTTAGCCTCGAGAGAGAACTACTCCCTCATCATCATGGGAATCAGCAACGGCGATGGAGATGGTGGTGGAGATCGATGGAGATGGCCCCGGGGCACTTCCCCGTCGCCGGTATCACAGGGGAGCACCGCCCCTTAGCCCCTTCCTTCATGGCTTATTGGGAGCCCTTGTAACTACCTCGGTGAATTACGCTCTTAGTTACATGCCTGGATGAACGAAAGTGGTTAAAATAGTACGGTGGGGCCCAGGGCCACTCACGGTAGACCTTTCGGCCGTCCTAACCACTTTTAGAACATCGGGACAAAAACGAGCGACGTAATCGGCAGGCGAAGGGATCAACTACATACACAAATGAGTATGTATGCAGGCCACATACAACAGTCCTCAGAGCCATTCCATCTAAAAGAAATAGAAATATTGCAACGCCATACGACAAGATTCAAATATCCTAGATAGAGCTAATAATTTTGGTTAGCTCCTCATACAACAAACATCAGAGTATCAGGCGGAAGCGGAAAACAAGATCCGAGTACGGATAAGAAGCAAATCGGCATAAGATGCCACATAAATAAACACATCCCGCCCACAGATCTCACGGATCCCCGTTCCCGGAATCTCTACACCGAATGATCGTGGCCAACATCATCTGTCTCCTCCACCCAGTATCCTTCTTGCGAATATACCTGTTCATCTGAATCAAACAATTTATCGTGTGAGACCCTAGGGGTACTCAGCAAGTGTTTATGCCGCTAAAGGGGACACAACCTGGGGTGACGCAATTGCAGCAAAAGATAAAAGCTAACAATTCTATAGATACTCACTAACCATCCGCCTAACCAATGATAGACGGATGTCCGTGAATTAAGAACAACAGTTAAAACAGTATAATTAACAGATCCATCCTCCTCCTCGCTTACCAACGAGGAAGCGGACGGACAACCCCCATCATCCGTTGGCAGTTTTATTAACCATTCCATGAGTATTGCACTATTTACTAGTCAAGTTCTTAGTCAAATTAAAAGTGGTACTTTAGTTATACTTGTCTATGATCGAGAAACTGTGCTCCAAGTCGTCCATAACCGCGGACACGGCTTTCAGAAAGGTTTACCCTGCAGGGGTGCACGAATAGCAACACACACTCGATCAACCTCGGAAAAAACCAAATCAAAACCCAACGAGGCATTCACGACAAAGCAATCACATGATTCAGAAATATTTCAGGGGGCCACCCCATTAAGCTACCCGCAACGAAGTTGGCCGGCTCCGAGACGGACCCAAGGTTTGTGTGGACGGCGGTAAACGACTGGGAACCCGAAAATGTGACTGGGCTTGTCGATACAGCGAAAACGTGTCACGATCCAAAACAGTACAGGTGCTCCTCGCACAATCTTAAATAAAGCAGTAGCATGGCATAAGTACAGGATAGTAATAAAGCCCCAAACTAATTGTGGCCCTAAGAAATAAGAATGAATCAAGCTCTGGCTCAGGGGGGTCCATAAGGCCTCCCGGATGTGGATAGTGCAAATAGTCAAGAAACAGGAATCAAGTACTCGGGGTCCTACGGGACACAAGTGAGCATGAAAACCAAATAGCAGATATTGCTCACCGGTGCCTCTTTCATTAGTTATCGCATTACTACTCCGGTTATGATGCTTAGGTACCTCGTTATCCATCAGACACTCACATACCCTACACATGATTTTTCTACGACTCGCATGGCCCAAACAACTCCTGTAGTAATGGCTCATGGGATGGAGGAACAAGCTTCGGTGGGGTTTAAAAGTAAAGGCTATGCAGTACTTGGGATTCAATTTAATGCAATCGCGACTCAATGATGCAAGAATAAGATAGAGGCAATAGGTACTGTATGTATGCAAGCATGTGGTAGTGCTTGCCTGGCAGCTCAGTTGAAGCGAGAGATGGATCTGGGTAGTACTCCTGTGATTCCTGGTAATTCTCCTGCTGGGCGTCTATTCGAAGAAGAACCAAACAAACAAGGGCCAACATAAATAAAGTGCACAAACATATGAATTAAAATGAGACAAGCAAACAAGCATGCCATGATGAATGATGCACAATTTACATAGCGTTAAAGTAGCATGGCAAAGGTGAGGTGAGGATACAAGAAATAAAGCATTTTATTATTTATTTGGTCCAATTTTGTTGTCATAAACAGTTCAGATGTTTAGTAATGACATGATGCATGCTTAAATTTAGAACAAGTAATGCATAGATAGATCGGGCTCATCGCGCTGATCGATTTAGACATATTATTTGCCAAATTTGGAGTTATAGAATTAAAGTTATTAATTTATTAAGAAAAAAGGCATTTTATTGTAATTTTAATCATCTCGAAATTTTAAAGTGCTCAAACAATATTTTGAATGGCATATTTGAATTCCTCACATTTTTCTGATTCAAAAACATATATTATATGTATTGTTTGGATTTGTATTTTAAAAGTGATTTAAATCTGATTTGAATTTGAATTTAAACAATTTCTGGAAAATTTATTTTAAAACAGAAAACAGAAAAACGTTTTACACTTAGGCCAACCTAGCCACAATCACAGACAGGTGGGCCAGCTGCTGGCGGGGCACACGCGCGCGGAAAACTCTTTTCTACCGCGGGCTTAGCTAGCCACTGAGGTTGACACGCGGGGCCAGCGGCTTCGGCCCACGTGACAGCGAACGAACTCGCAGAGGCTGACAGGCGGGACCGAGCTGGAGCGCGGGTTAAGGTCTATAAAATAGCGGGGCGTTTTTGTAAAGCGGACAGAGAGACTGACTGGTGGGCTCGGTTGGATCACGGGTTTAGAAAACAAAAAGGCTGGGGGTTTTTGGCAAAGTGCGGGGCGGCACTGTTCTTCTTTCTCCTCTGAACTATCTGACGGAAGATGCAGCGCACGGCGACAGAGCGGCGAGACGGGGACTCGATCTGGGGACTTGTGGCTCGCGCTAGGTGGCGGTGACCAGTGCAGCTAAGCGAGGGGTGGTGGCAGGGAAGCGAGCGGGCGCTAGATATGCCTCTGCGAGGCGCGACGTGGAGCAGACGGCAGCGGCTGCCGTGCACTGAAGGCGCTCGGCGAAACGAACGGCGGCGCAAGACGGCGACAGCGAGGCGGAGGTTGTCAGGGAGGAAGAGGGGCTCACCGAGGAGAGGTCGGTGTGGACGGATCGGCCTGGGAGGCGCTGCAACAACGAGGACGTAGAGGCCGGGGGACTTGGGTTTCGGCGGAGCGGCGAGGATGCTGGCGGTCCTGGTGGCTTCCTCCTTCTCGCTGGGACGGTCAAGGTGGAGCAGGGGTACCCCCTCGGTCTTCTCGACCACCCCCACGTCAACCCCGAACGCAGGAACGAGGGAACGGCTGGTCGGCGAGAGGCGGGCGTCGTTGCTGGAGAGGAAGGAGAGGAGGGGCAGGGCTCTGGCGGATCTGGGAGAGGCAGAGGAGCCGTGTGGGATGAGGACAAGCGAGAGAAAGGGAGGAGGTGGCGTGTGGGCACGGGGTAGAGGAAAAAGGTGGTCTCGGCCACCTTTTCTCCACCTCCTCTCACGTGCTTGTCGTGAGGGGCTAGGGCAGGGCAGGGGCTACCAGGTGGGGGCGGTGAGGAGTAGCAGCTAGAACCAACATGGCAGGTAGAGAGAAAGAGAGAGGAGAGAGGGCTCGGTTGTAGCTAGGGTTAGCTTAGAGAGGGCTCGGGTTAGGGTTTGTTAGGGGTGGGGTAGGGGTAGCTGAGGTGTGGGACCAGGGAGAGAGGGTGGCCAGGTGGGGCCAGCATGGTAGAGAGAGGGAGTGGAAGAAAGAGAGGTAAGGTGAGGTTTATATTAGAACTAGGTTTAGGTAGAAATAGAGGCAAACTAGGGCTAGGGTTTTAATTAGTTGTTTAGGTTTTTATACATGTTGATAAGATCAATCCAAAAAGGAGAAACATGAGGGCTTGAATTATCATGAGATGAGGTGGAGGAGTAGCCAAGAAAAAGAGAAAGAAAAAGATGTATGGGAAGATGCCCTCATTTGAATCATGCATGGAGAAAATAAAAATGATGTTGATGAGAATATGGGGATGATGGGAAGGGGTGGAGATGATCCACAAAGAGAAGATCCAATAAAACCAAGAGGAATCAAATGGGCTAAAGGTGGTGGTACACTTTCATGGCCCATGCAAAATAATAAATGCCATGTTTATTTTGTGAAAACAATAATAATATTGTGGCATTATTCTTATGCATTCCTAAGAAGTGGAATAAAGGTCAAGCAAAAGGATTTATAGAATTAGATCCATCCTATCTCCCATGAGCTAGATTGAATACCAAAAGGAAATAAAAGCCCATGGTAAATGGAATGGTGGAATTATAAGGTGGTGAAAAAGAAAGGTGGTGTAATTGAAATAAAAGATATGCCCCCAAATCAACTTGGGCATTAAACAATATATCAATAACCAGATACAATATCAAGAGGCAAATACAATTAATAATGCATATGAGAGAAGAACCAAAAGAAAAGGGTTTTATATGGTGCTCAAAGGCAAGGTGGCATGATGACATGAGCAAGATATAATTATGATGCAACAATTATATATAGGAAGTAGCCATTATATTACTAGACCAAGTAGCATTACAATTGTTAGACAATTGGGATGCTACAACTCTCCCCCACTAAACAGGAATCTCGCCCCGAGATTCTAGGAAGAAGAAGAAGACTCAAAGAGGGTAGGATACTTGGCGCGGAGCTCATCTTCACGTTCCCAAGTGGCTTCGTCAACGGAATGGTGCGACCACTGCACCTTGCAGAACTTGATGGACTTGTTGCGAGTCCTTCTTTCTGCGACTTCAAGAATTTTTGTGGGGTGTTCTTGATAAGACAGATCTTCTTGGAGATTGATGAGTTCATGGTCCACGGTCCTGCCGGGATCCTTGAAGCACTTCTTGAGTTGAGAGATGTGGAAACCATCATGGACTTTGAGTTGTTCAGGGAGCTCAAGAGCATAAGCAACTTCTCCTCTTCTTCCACGAATTTTGAAAGGACCGATGTATCTAGGAGCCAGCTTTCCTTTGATACCAAAGCGGTGCGTGCCTCTCATGGGAGTGACACGAAGATAAACGAGATCACCAGGGACATACTCCATGTTCGTGTGCTTTCTGTCATAATTGCTCTTCTAGCGACTTTGAGTAATCTTCAGGTTTTCAAGAATGCTGTGAACTTTCTCCTCCGCTTGAGTTACAATGTCAGGGTCAAACAATATTCTTTCACCTGCGCCCGACCAACCGATCGGAGTTCTGCATTTGCGACCATAGAGAGCCTCAAATGGTGCCATCTTTAGACTTTTCTGGAAACTATTGTTGTAAGAGAATTCAGCATAAGGAAGACATTCTTCCCACTTCATGCCGAAAGAGATAACGCAAGCACGGAGCATATCTTCTAGAATCTGATTGATCCTTTCAACTTGTCCTTGCGACTGAGGGTGGTAAGCTGTGCTAAGTTTTAGTTTTGTTCCCAAAGCATTTTGAAAACTTCCCCAGAACTTGGAAGTGAAGATGCTTCCACGGTCTGAACTGATCTCAAGAGTAACTCCATACAGAGAGACAATTCTGTTGATATAGAGCTCAGCCAACTGAATTGCAAAAATTGTTTCCTTGACTGGAAAGAAGTGAGCTACTTTGGAAAGCCTGTCAATGACAAAAAAGATTGCATTGTTGCCCTTCTGCGACCTTGGAAAACCAGTGATGAAGTCCATCTCTACTTTCTCCCATTTCCATTCCGAAGGCTTCAATGGCTGTAGAAGACCAGAAGGTTTCTGATGGACAGCTTTAACTCTGCGACAAACATCACACTCCGAGACATACTTGGCACAATATCGTTTCAAACCAGGCCACCAATAATGTGTTTTTAAGTCCATGTACATCTTAGTGCTGCCAGGGTGTATAGAAAGAACAGAATCATGCGCCTCCTTGAGAACGTGCTCTCTTAAACCCGGGTAGTTCGGAACAAACATCCGGTGTTCAAAGAAAACAGTGCCTTGGTCATCTACATGGAAAGACTCATACTTCGGAAGCTGAATGTTGGAGATGATCTTTTTAGTGTAAGGATCACCAAGTTGAATAGAGCGAACTTTTTCTTCCAAGAGCGGTGTTGCTAGAAGGTTCAGAAGATACCCTTGATCCACAATTTCAAGGTTGAGCTTGAGGAATTCCTCGCACAAGAGAGGCTGTTGTTCTTCCACCATGAGATTGTTAACATAAGCTTTTCGGCTGAGAGCATCGGCCATGACATTGGCTTTGCCCGGAGTGTAGTTGATGGTCAAATCAAAATCATTGATTGTTTCAATCCACCTCCTCTGACGAAGGTTGAGATCAGGCTGTGTGAAAATATACTTCAGACTCTTGTGATCAGAAAAGATCTCACAACGGTTGCCAAGCAAGTAATGCCTCCATACTTTCAAAGCAAAGACAACTGCTGTGAGTTCGAGGTCATGTGTAGGATAGTTGATCTCATGCGTCTTTAACTGACGAGATGCATAAGCAACAACTTGTTTTTCTTGCATAAGGACCGCACCCAATCCTTGCAATGAGGCATCACAGAATATCTGGAAAGGCTTTGATGTATCTGGAGGAACTAAAACAGGTGTGGAAGTGAGCTTCTCTTTGAGTGTTTCAAAGCTTGCTTGACATGCAGGAGTCCAAAGGTATTTCTTGCCTTTCTTGAGGAGATCGGTAAGAGGCTTCGCAATCTTCGAGAAGTTTTGAACGAATCGACGGCAGTAACTGGCCAAACCAAGGAAACTCCGGACTTCTTTGACATTTATGGGTGGAAGCCAGTCCATGATTGTCTTAATAGTTTCTGGGTTGACGGTGATGCCCTTGGCAGAGATGACGTGACCAAGGTAGGTGACTTGAGGCAGCCAAAACTCACACTTGGAGAACTTTGCATACAGGCGGTTCTCATGAAGCTTGTTTAGGACATACCGAAGGTGTTCTTTATGTTCTTCCTTAGAATTAGAATAGACTAGAATGTCATCTCGATAGACCACAATGAACTTATCAAGATACTCCATTAAAACCGAGTTCATAAGCCTCGAGAAAGTGGCAGGTGCATTGGTGAGACCGAAAGACATTACCGTGTACTCATACAGGCCATAGCGGGTGGTGAAAGCTGTTTTGGGAACATCTTCCTTGCGGATCTTGATTTGATGGTAACCACTTCTCAAATCAAGCTTAGAGAATACCACAACTCCAGCTAGCTGATCGAAGAGATCATTAATCCGCGGAAGGGGATATTTATTCTTGATGGTTTTAGCATTGAGTGCCCGATAGTCAACACAAAGTCTATCAGTCTTGTCTCGCTTCTTCACAAAGATGGTTGGGCTACCCCAAGAAGAAGTACTGTGCTGAATGAAACCCAACTTCTCTTGTTCATCCAGCTGACGTTTGAGTTCAGCCAACTCAGCAGGACCCATTTTATAAGGCCGCTTGGAAATAGGAGCGGTACCAGGTTCAAGTTCAATGACAAACTCAACCTCACGATCCGGAGGCATACCTGGCAACTCTTCAGGAAAAACATCTGGGAACTCACAGACTACAGGAACACTCTGAATACCTTCCATAGCATCATCATTCAGAGCCGCCAAAGAATAAAGCTGAATTGCAGGAGTCAGACTTGGAGAATAGACTATATGGCCTTCAGGAATTTTCAGAGAAACCGAATGTTCAGCACAATCATTTACAGCTGCATTTGCTGTTAACCAATCCATGCCCAAGATAACATCAATATCAGAATTGCCCAGAATAATTAAGGAAGCCGGAAACGAAGAGCCACCAATCTCAATTTGATTGCCATGGCTGATATGAGCAGCACTCATGTTTGACCCAGGAGATTGTACCACAAGACGATGTAATAAAGGAACCATAGCCAGATCTTGCTCATGCGCAAACTTGTGACATACAAAAGAATGCGAAGCACCAGAATCAAACAAAACTCTTGCAGGAACTGAGTTAACAGGAAGCATACCCATGACAACTCCAGGAGCATGCTCAGCTTGAGCGGCGTTGACACAGTTGGCACGAGCAACCGTAGACCCAGGCTTGGTGTTGATGTGGAGAGCCCGAGGTGGAGGTGCACGAATCATAGGAGAACTTGCCGCAGGTCTTGGAGGTGGTGGTGGAAGAGCTTTGTTGTTCATTGGACAATTCCAATGCTGATGCCCAATGTTTCCACAAGTATAGTAAGCACCAGGTGGACGTGGAGCAACGTAGCCAGGGACTCCGCCAGGCGCTCCAGGGTAGTTGTGGTTGTAGCCCCTGGGAGCCGTAGTGAAGGAGTTTGGTGGCCTTGGTGCGTAGCTTGATGGTCTTGGTGGAGCAGGGAGCGACGGTGGGGTGTTAGGAACCCAGACACGACGCTTTGAAGGAGCTGTCATAGCAGAAGAGCTTGCTGTATCACGACTGTGTTTCTTTGACTCCTCAAACACTTGCCTACTTGCTTCTTCCTGCAGAGCTGTGTGTTGGAGTTCCAGGAAAGACGCCGGCCTTGCATGAGTGATAGCATATTTGATGGAAGCATTGAGGCCTTGCCTAAACCTCTTTTGCTTCTTCTTGTCATCAGAGATCTCATCGCCACCATAACGAGAAAGGTTCATGAAGTTTCTGATGTAGGTGTTGACATTATCGGTGCCCTGCTTGAGGTTGAGAAACACTTCCTTCATCCTTTCCATGACAATTTCTGACAGATATTGCTCTTTGAAAGCAGCAGTGAATTGCTCCCAAGTAGGCTGAAAACCAGAGAGATCTGCCTTGAGGTAATTTTCCCACCAGAGAGCTGCATCTCCCTTCAGAAGGTGAGTGGCACATTTGACCCATTCTTGCTCGGGGACATGCGCAGTCATCAGCAACCTTGACACTTCACGAAGCCAATCATCCGCATCAAGTGGCTGATCAGACACCTCAAATTGGCGTGGGTTGAACTTGAGAAAACTCTTGATGTCTCCTCGCTTGGCAGGTGGAGGTAGCGGAACAAACTCATTCCTCCCCACGCTTTCCTCGAAGCGCTGCTGGTTCTGCTGCATAGTGCCCAAAGCATTTGCAATACTTGCCAAAGCAGCCCCAAGTTCAGGTGGTATGTCCTCCTCAGAACGGTGTGGTGGTGCCATCCTGTGATTGATATAAAACACAAGTCAGTACTATAATGGAGAATGATAATAATCCAAAATAGTACCAAAATGTAATTAACCAAGATTAAAGGATGCAATTCACTGAGGTGATATTAAAATATCAATAAAGTTTAAGGCAACTAGAAGATATTAAGCATAACGCACACGACTGAACAAGGAGTGTGGTACACAAACTAACAAAGAAAATTTTTCCACAAATTTCGGCATTAAAATACCACTATATGCGCAAAAACCACTTCACGAATCAAGATTAGTAACTCTACTAGCTCAATATACAAGAGCAAATGATAACACTAGTGGTATGGTCGCGACTCCATCCCGCACTCAAATCATTACTCCGCACATGAATCAGTAAAACACATATCCCAACACCTTCTTCTTAAGATGAACCTAAAGATTGGTAACTACGAAAAAGAACACCCCAACAAGATAACGTCGGATAACAAAGAGTAAGATAGATCGCATCGGTATACAACGAATAAGAATAGATCGCGTCAGTTTACAAAGGCCTGTCGGTATGGAGTGTACCAACCGTTGATAACCAAAAGGAAGATAGTGATAACATTTGGATGCAACAGATAGACAAGGAATTCACACACACAGACACACACAACCTATGGTACTACGGAACCCAGAACACGTGAATCCTAGTTTGAATTCTAGACGAGGATTGAAAACTTTACACTTCCTTACCAGAAAAGGGTGGGTGGGTGGGTAAGAAGAAAAATGGAAGCAATCCTACTCTCACGTTTGTTTTTCCCTAGTATACATAACTACCAAAATATTTGCTAGACTGACAACGACCATTTTGGCTGAGACCCAGAAGGGCAGGATGGCTCTGATACCAATTGTAACTACCTCGGTGAATTACGCTCTTAGTTACATGCCTGGATGAACGAAAGTGGTTAAAATAGTACGGTGGGGCCCAGGCCACTCACGGTAGACCTTTCGGCCGTCCTAACCACTTTTAGAACATCGGGACAAAAACGAGCGACGTAATCGGCAGGCGAAGGGATCAACTACATACACAAATGAGTATGTATGCAGGCCACATACAACAGTCCTCAGAGCCATTCCATCTAAAAGAAATAGAAATATTGCAACGCCATACGACAAGATTCAAATATCCTAGATAGAGCTAATAATTTTGGTTAGCTCCTCATACAACAAACATCAGAGTATCAGGCGGAAGCGGAAAACAAGATCCGAGTACGGATAAGAAGCAAATCGGCATAAGATGCCACATAAATAAACACATCCCGCCCACAGATCTCACGGATCCCCGTTCCCGGAATCTCTACACCGAATGATCGTGGCCAACATCATCTGTCTCCTCCACCCAGTATCCTTCTTGCGAATATACCTGTTCATCTGAATCAAACAATTTATCGTGTGAGACCCTAGGGGTACTCAGCAAGTGTTTATGCCGCTAAAGGGGACACAACCTGGGGTGACGCAATTGCAGCAAAAGATAAAAGCTAACAATTCTATAGATACTCACTAACCATCCGCCTAACCAATGATAGACGGATGTCCGTGAATTAAGAACAACAGTTAAAACAGTATAATTAACAGATCCATCCTCCTCCTCGCTTACCAACGAGGAAGCGGACGGACAACCCCCATCATCCGTTGGCAGTTTTATTAACCATTCCATGAGTATTGCACTATTTACTAGTCAAGTTCTTAGTCAAATTAAAAGTGGTACTTTAGTTATACTTGTCTATGATCGAGAAACTGTGCTCCAAGTCGTCCATAACCGCGGACACGGCTTTCAGAAAGGTTTACCCTGCAGGGGTGCACGAATAGCAACACACACTCGATCAACCTCGGAAAAACCAAATCAAAACCCAACGAGGCATTCACGACAAAGCAATCACATGATTCAGAAATATTTCAGGGGGCCACCCCATTAAGCTACCCGCAACGAAGTTGGCCGGCTCCGAGACGGACCCAAGGTTTGTGTGGACGGCGGTAAACGACTGGGAACCCGAAAATGTGACTGGGCTTGTCGATACAGCGAAAACGTGTCACGATCCAAAACAGTACAGGTGCTCCTCGCACAATCTTAAATAAAGCAGTAGCATGGCATAAGTACAGGATAGTAATAAAGCCCCAAACTAATTGTGGCCCTAAGAAATAAGAATGAATCAAGCTCTGGCTCAGGGGGGTCCATAAGGCCTCCCGGATGTGGATAGTGCAAATAGTCAAGAAACAGGAATCAAGTACTCGGGGTCCTACGGGACACAAGTGAGCATGAAAACCAAATAGCAGATATTGCTCACCGGTGCCTCTTTCATTAGTTATCGCATTACTACTCCGGTTATGATGCTTAGGTACCTCGTTATCCATCAGACACTCACATACCCTACACATGATTTTTCTACGACTCGCATGGCCCAAACAACTCCTGTAGTAATGGCTCATGGGATGGAGGAACAAGCTTCGGTGGGGTTTAAAAGTAAAGGCTATGCAGTACTTGGGATTCAATTTAATGCAATCGCGACTCAATGATGCAAGAATAAGATAGAGGCAATAGGTACTGTATGTATGCAAGCATGTGGTAGTGCTTGCCTGGCAGCTCAGTTGAAGCGAGAGATGGATCTGGGTAGTACTCCTGTGATTCCTGGTAATTCTCCTGCTGGGCGTCTATTCGAAGAAGAACCAAACAAACAAGGGCCAACATAAATAAAGTGCACAAACATATGAATTAAAATGAGACAAGCAAACAAGCATGCCATGATGAATGATGCACAATTTACATAGCGTTAAAGTAGCATGGCAAAGGTGAGGTGAGGATACAAGAAATAAAGCATTTTATTATTTATTTGGTCCAATTTTGTTGTCATAAACAGTTCAGATGTTTAGTAATGACATGATGCATGCTTAAATTTAGAACAAGTAATGCATAGATAGATCGGGCTCATCGCGCTGATCGATTTAGACATATTATTTGCCAAATTTGGAGTTATAGAATTAAAGTTATTAATTTATTAAGAAAAAAGGCATTTTATTGTAATTTTAATCATCTCGAAATTTTAAAGTGCTCAAACAATATTTTGAATGGCATATTTGAATTCCTCACATTTTTCTGATTCAAAAACATATATTATATGTATTGTTTGGATTTGTATTTTAAAAGTGATTTAAATCTGATTTGAATTTGAATTTAAACAATTTCTGGAAAATTTATTTTAAAACAGAAAACAGAAAAACGTTTTACACTTAGGCCAACCTAGCCACAATCACAGACAGGTGGGCCAGCTGCTGGCGGGGCACACGCGCGCGGAAAACTCTTTTCTACCGCGGGCTTAGCTAGCCACTGAGGTTGACACGCGGGGCCAGCGGCTTCGGCCCACGTGACAGCGAACAAACTCGCAGAGGCTGACAGGCGGGACCGAGCTGGAGCGCGGGTTAAGGTCTATAAAATAGCGGGGCGTTTTTGTAAAGCGGACAGAGAGACTGACTGGTGGGCTCGGTTGGATCACGGGTTTAGAAAACAAAAAGGCTGGGGGTTTTTGGCAAAGTGCGGGGCGGCACTGTTCTTCTTTCTCCTCTGAACTATCTGACGGAAGATGCAGCGCACGGCGACAGAGCGGCGAGACGGGGACTCGATCTGGGGACTTGTGGCTCGCGCTAGGTGGCGGTGACCAGTGCAGCTAAGCGAGGGGTGGTGGCAGGGAAGCGAGCGGGCGCTAGATATGCCTCTGCGAGGCGCGACGTGGAGCAGACGGCAGCGGCTGCCGTGCACTGAAGGCGCTCGGCGAAACGAACGGCGGCGCAAGACGGCGACAGCGAGGCGGAGGTTGTCAGGGAGGAAGAGGGGCTCACCGAGGAGAGGTCGGTGTGGACGGATCGGCCTGGGAGGCGCTGCAACAACGAGGACGTAGAGGCCGGGGGACTTGGGTTTCGGCGGAGCGGCGAGGATGCTGGCGGTCCTGGTGGCTTCCTCCTTCTCGCTGGGACGGTCAAGGTGGAGCAGGGGTACCCCCTCGGTCTTCTCGACCACCCCCACGTCAACCCCGAACGCAGGAACGAGGGAACGGCTGGTCGGCGAGAGGCGGGCGTCGTTGCTGGAGAGGAAGGAGAGGAGGGGCAGGGCTCTGGCGGATCTGGGAGAGGCAGAGGAGCCGTGTGGGATGAGGACAAGCGAGAGAAAGGGAGGAGGTGGCGTGTGGGCACGGGGTAGAGGAAAAAGGTGGTCTCGGCCACCTTTTCTCCACCTCCTCTCACGTGCTTGTCGTGAGGGGCTAGGGCAGGGCAGGGGCTACCAGGTGGGGGCGGTGAGGAGTAGCAGCTAGAACCAACATGGCAGGTAGAGAGAAAGAGAGAGGAGAGAGGGCTCGGTTGTAGCTAGGGTTAGCTTAGAGAGGGCTCGGGTTAGGGTTTGTTAGGGGTGGGGTAGGGGTAGCTGAGGTGTGGGACCAGGGAGAGAGGGTGGCCAGGTGGGGCCAGCATGGTAGAGAGAGGGAGTGGAAGAAAGAGAGGTAAGGTGAGGTTTATATTAGAACTAGGTTTAGGTAGAAATAGAGGCAAACTAGGGCTAGGGTTTTAATTAGTTGTTTAGGTTTTTATACATGTTGATAAGATCAATCCAAAAAGGAGAAACATGAGGGCTTGAATTATCATGAGATGAGGTGGAGGAGTAGCCAAGAAAAAGAGAAAGAAAAAGATGTATGGGAAGATGCCCTCATTTGAATCATGCATGGAGAAAATAAAAATGATGTTGATGAGAATATGGGGATGATGGGAAGGGGTGGAGATGATCCACAAAGAGAAGATCCAATAAAACCAAGAGGAATCAAATGGGCTAAAGGTGGTGGTACACTTTCATGGCCCATGCAAAATAATAAATGCCATGTTTATTTTGTGAAAACAATAATAATATTGTGGCATTATTCTTATGCATTCCTAAGAAGTGGAATAAAGGTCAAGCAAAAGGATTTATAGAATTAGATCCATCCTATCTCCCATGATCTAGATTGAATACCAAAAGGAAATAAAAGCCCATGGTAAATGGAATGGTGGAATTATAAGGTGGTGAAAAAGAAAGGTGGTGTAATTGAAATAAAAGATATGCCCCCAAATCAACTTGGGCATTAAACAATATATCAATAACCAGATACAATATCAAGAGGCAAATACAATTAATAATGCATATGAGAGAAGAACCAAAAGAAAAGGGTTTTATATGGTGCTCAAAGGCAAGGTGGCATGATGACATGAGCAAGATATAATTATGATGCAACAATTATATATAGGAAGTAGCCATTATATTACTAGACCAAGCTAAATAGGCCTTTGCACATGTTTCTCCATGCTTACTTTCGGTATGAGATATAAAAATATCTTAAGAGAAGACATAAAACTAAGAAATGAGTCTTTCAAGTCAAGGGCATGAAACTAAAAAGTATCTGAAATTAGAAAGGCATAAAAAACCCATGTCAATGATAGGAAAGAGTCTTCCAACAATTCTATAGATTCATCTAAGTATGCTTGAAGGTTTGTTTTACCTCTCATTTGTTTGAACACAAGTCTACTTATTATTGAGCATGTTTGTAGAGCGCGAAACATATCACGTTATAGCTCACTTGCTTGTTGTTATTGCTTAAAGATTGAACCTAGTGAACTTTTTGTGGCAACAAAAAAGAAGCAATGCAATAAACTCCAAAGTCTATTTTAAATTTATCACCTTTATGCTCAAGGACGAGCATATATAGGTTAAGCTCGGGGATGCTTGATGCATGTAAAATGCATCCATGAACTTTATCGTTTATTGCTTCAAAATCATTATTACTTTGTAACATTATTATATTTATTGGGACTAACCTACTAATAGTTGCAAAAGTACATAAGTTCTTAGTCTACACTTTGTTGTGTAGGAAATACACAAATATGGAAGGAAACCAATTCCTGGAATCTATCCCTGCAGAACTTTTTTCACAAATTGCCAGAAACGGCCCCAAAGATGACGTCCAATAGATACAGTGTAGAAATGAAAGTTGTGGCGAATTTTAGGTGCAAAAATTTAGACATAAAATTTGCCGCAATCGGAGTTTGGATGCATTTTTTATAGCCATATTACTACGGAGGACACAATCAGTTTCGGGACTCCGGAAATATGTGACGTGATTGACTCAAACTCCTTCCATCTTTGAGGATTCCCAACCACGACTTGATGGACCCATTAAGGACAGAGGGGACTCTAAGGTCCTAGAGATGCCCAAGAGCCCTTGGATCCAAGGGGCATCCATCCTATGGCCAAGATTGCATCTCCACCACTATATATTCAGAGGAAACACTACTTTTGGAGGCATCCACCCATAGCCACGAAAACCCCCCTCCTTAGCAGCCCCCAAGGAGGGGGTAAGCTCCTCAATACCATCACCATGTCTAAGGAAGAAGAAGGGGCAAGGGGCCTCCATGCCCTAGGTCCGGCGCCGCCTCTCCTCCATGTTGGGGCGCCGCCTCTCCACCACGCCATGGCCTCCTCTCCCCCATGGGGAGGCTCTTCTCCATCACCATGTACTGCAAGATCCCATCACCCCCTCTATAATCTCTTGGAAAACATGATGTATGATGCAATATATTATTTTCCCATGATCTATTGTATGACTATGTTAATGTTTGAGTAGTGAATTGTTATGGCAATTATGATCTAGTTTGTTTTGGATGCATACAAGTATATGTTATCTTCTATGATGATATTGATGCACTAACATATGAGTGCACACGTATGTTGGGGGATGCACACGGTTGTCACCAGTCTTGATAGGATAAGGGATAAACGCAGTTTGACAGAACCCAAATCCCAAGTCTTAGAAATGTATGTAGTATTAATTCATGGTTAATCAACGGGAGTATTATCATGGGGACCCTAGATCTAAATGTGGTGGTTGGACTTTATGTCTTAATATTCCCTTGTTTGTTCTTAATTGGCCTTGGGATCAATCATTAGTGGTGTATTTTCTCATATATATTGCTACACCTAGTTATGGATCCTCCTAGAAGAACAATAGAAAGACTATATATGTGCTTCACTAATTCTGACAACCAAATGAATGAAATAGCAATTTGCCTAAACATTTCCTCCCATAGATTATCCACATCCACTCCACTAGCTCCATTTCCTTTGCATTATTTTACTTATAGTATTCATTTCAACTACTTTATTGTTTTCTAGTTAATACCAAAAACAACCACACACACACTTTAGACCCTAGCTTTGCATAGAATGCCATATAAGTGGGTTATAGGGCTTTAGATAATAGATAGTTTACTTTCAGCTCCTCGTGGGTTCGACACTCAAATACTTATCGAATTGTACTACAGTGATCCCTTGCACTTGGGGGTTATTATTGGTGAACCTGGGTACCACTGGTTGATAGAAGTGAACCCTTCTACCCTTGTTTACCCATCAAAATTTTAATTAAAGAAATTGGAATGGTGAGATTTCATGAACTTCTTCAAGTCCAGTCGCTCAAAGTCGTCTGTAACCATGGACATGGTTAAGTACTTAGATTTAACACTCTCGATAGGTTTGTACACTTTACCACAAGACCTAGTCAATCCCCTCACACATACCACCTAGTTGTGGCATGGTCGGGAGAAGACCGAGAGGAGACCTTTCAGAAGTAGTCCCCTGAGCCACTCCACGGACCATACCCACTGATGACCCACAAGTATAGGGGGTGTATCACAGTATTTTCGAGGGAAGTAAAACCCAATTTATTGATTCGACACAAGGGGAGCCAAAGAATATTTATAAGTCTTAACAACTGAGTTGTCAATTCAGCTGCACCTGGAAACAATATTGCTCACAGCAGTTTATCAGTAGCAACAGTTTACTAGTAGGAATAGTAAAGTAACAGCAGTAGTAAAGCAAAGACAGTAGTAACAAAAGCAGTAAACAGTGGGATTCGAGTGCCATAGGCATAGGGATGGATGGACGGGCGTTGCATGGACAAGACAATTCACATAGCAATCGGAACATAGGGCAATTGCAGATAAATAAGATAAAGCATCCAAGTACTAGACAATCCTAGGCATGTGTTCCATATATAGTCATACGTGCTCGCAATGAGAAGTTGCACAACATCTTTTGTCCTGCCAGCCCGTTTGCAGCGGAGCCTCTAGGGAACTACTTGCAATTAAGGTGCTCCTTTTATTAGAGCACCGGAGCAAAGCATTAACATTCCGTGAACACATGTGATCCTCACATCAAAGCCATTCCCTTCCGGTTATCCCAATTTCTGTCACTTCGGGGCCATAGGTTCCGGACATCAACGTGTGTATACAACTTGCAGATAAGACCAAAAACAATACTATCATAATGAATCAATAACATGTACAGATCTGAAATCATGGCACTCGGGCCCTAGTGACAAGCATTAAGCACAACAAGTCGCAACAAAGTCATAAAGTACTAATAAAAGATACTAGGCACCATGCCCTAACAATCTGATGCCATTACATGAACGATCTCATCCAATCCCTACCATCCCCATAGCCTACAGTGGGGGATTACTCACTCATAGATGGGGGAAACATGGATGGTCGTTGGAGAAGCGATGGTGATGATGATGGCGATGATCTCCTCCAATTCCCTGTCCCGGTAGGGTGCCAGAATGGAGTTTCTGGTGCTGTTTCGTGGAATCTGGTGGTGGCAGCGGAGCGGAACTCCTTCTGGAAAAACGTCGACCCCCCTCGGAGTTTTTAGGTCAGGAGGCAACTTATAGGCGAAGAGAGAGGCCGAGGGGGTGCCTGGGGCCACCACACCATGCCCTGGCGCGGCCAGGCCCAGCCCGCGCCTGGGGGGTGTGGCCAGCCCCTGGCCCTCCTCAGTCTCGTATTCTGGCTCCTGGAGTCTTCTGGAAAAATAGGCACTTTGGCTTTTGTCCCGTCTAATTCTGAGAATATTCATTTTCTGACTTTCCTGGAACCAAAAACAGCAGAAAACAGGCAGCTGGCACTGTGGCTCTTGTTAATAGGTTAGTCCAAGAAATCATATTGAAAGTACTCCAAAGTGTGGACAAAACACAAGAAAGTGGAGAAAACCAAGCATGGAGCATCAAAAATTATAGATACATTTGCAATGTATCAACATCCCCAAGCTTAACTCCTACTCGTCCTCGAGTAGGTAAGTGATAAAAAGAAAGAATAATTTTTGAGGTGACATGCACCATCAAAGATTTGACCAAAGTATTTGTAAAACATTCATAGCTGGGATCATAGTACTTCAATCATAACATGAAAGACAAAGTTCTAGCAATAAGACAAAGCAACTATGATGCAACATGAAAAGGCACAAACAAAAGATTCATAAATAACAATGCTTTGCAACACGTTTGTTTGTTTCACATAAAGAAAACATAGCATAGTGGCATTTAGCTTGTCCCTCATAGAGTAGCAAACATAAATGCATAGGACACCTTCAAAGTTTACAAGAGTGACTAGATACAAATAGTTTAAAACAAGCAATATCAAGGTATGCATCAATCAACAAGTATTGGGACAATGCACATAGAACTAAGAATGGCCACTATGCTCTCAACAAAGTGCTCATAGAATGTGTGGAGACTCAACAAGGAAATGAACAGGTTTTGAAAAGTTTGAAAGGCTTCCAAATGCTGAAAGTATGGTATTCATTAGCTTTGAGCTCTCATTGCCCCTGTCATAAGCATCTTTAATGTGGTTAAGGTGAAAGTGAGGTCCAATCTGAGATATATGCTTGACAAACTATAGACCGAAAATCCCAAGTCCCTTGAGTACGAGGGTCGCTCCTCATGCTACTCAACTTTAGTTACCGGTAAGTTCTTGTCATCGTAAGTATGTGCGTATCATAGAGAACTGCCAACGGGGTACCCCTTGCCCGATGATACGGAAGAATCCCCATATCAAAATGACAAGGCAAGCAGACAATGAGTATCTCAGCAATCTTCTTATTTACCATGGGAAAATGGTGCTTTTTTCTCTCTTTCCTCTTTTCATAAATCTCTTTTTTTTATTTTTCTCAATAGCTATCTCTCTTTTTTTATAAGAAGAATGCTTCATAGATATCATTATGGTTATGCTGCAGGTTTCCACCATGTCAGCATGGATTAGACCAGCGGCCCAGGCGTTTCTCTAACACACATACATAACTCCATGGACTTACAAGCTCCCCTTTTATTTCACACCGACGACATCCGCAAACAAAAGAGCAAGGTATCAACTGGGCATATATTTACAAGCGTTGAAAGTGTTCCCTGTGACAGCACGGTTTTGCTAATCCCCAGCCTATAATTTGCAAGCATATAACTTTCATGGAGAGTTCACAATGGTTCAGGTTTATTAAGTGTAGGAAATAAAGTGTGCCATCAAGTTCGTGAGAGCTTTACTAACTAACTTTCTCATAACAAGCAAACATTTTATTCGGAAGAAAACAAGGCATATTGAATATGCACGGAAGTAGCAAATGATGCTAATGGGTAGGTATGGTGGACACTTTGGAAATATTTGGTTTAGGGAGTTGGAAACTTGAGTAAAACATACTCAGTGTAAGTGAAGGCTAGCAATAGTAAGGGAGCGACAAACGAGAGAGCAATAATGGCCATAATCATGCAGAGCGACAAAACATCATTGATCAAAGCATAAGGTGATACTACAAGTTGAAAACTAAAGGATCATAAAGGCTTATGGTGACTTGAGATAGTCATAACATGGTGTGAGCATGCGCCAAGTCAACCCAAATAAAGCATCAAAGGAGAATACCACTATACTATGCTTTAATATGCTAAAACAACGCATGATTCATCCAAGGCACATTAAGTAATCTCAATTGTTTATAACAAGTCCTGCTACACCAAAGAATACTAAGCATAAAGCCAAAACAATGTCAAGCATGGCATGACAAAGCATAGGCCACAGTCAAAAACAAGCTCTTTTTACCACATAAGCATGAGCTTTCCTACTCTTTTCCAAACCAAACCAAACTATTTGAACACCAATGTATGAAAGAGGAGGTCCAACCAATTTATTCCGCGAACTAAGAAAACCACGCAAACTAAAAACCAAAACGAAAACGAAAAAGAAGATGCTCCAAGAACAACACAACTGTGCATGAAACAATAAAAATGAAGTGTTTGGAAGAAACCTGAGATTTTTATTGATGAAGAAGGGGATGCCTTGGGCATCCCCAAGCTTTGACACTTGTACTTCTTGGATATTTCTTGGGGTGACACTCATGGCATCCCCAAGCGTGAGCTTTAGTCCATCCTTCATCTCATTACTCATTCCTTTCATACACCTGAAATTTTTCCTTCATACAAAACTTCACACAATCTTCATTAGCAACATTAGTGCACTCAAGATAATAAGTCTTTAGGTTCAGTTCTAAAACCAATAAACTTCCATTAAAACACTAGATACTGTAGCACTTCCCTCAAAAATCTCAGTTCCCCAAAAGAACTCAAAAAGGAACCAACAAGAAGCAAATGCAGAAAATGGCAGAAATCTGTCAAAACAGAACAGCAGGTAAAGACGGATTTTTTCGAAGACCTTCTGTTGCTCAAATCAGAAAGTGTTGAACTAACAAAAGTTAGATAACAGCCTGGGGCAAAAGCACAAAAATTCACGCCTCAAAAATACGTTCAGATATTTTACACAATTTTTTACGGTGAAGCACAGAAATCTGTTTCGGGACAGCAACTTTCCCAATCATTACTTCTCTCTCATTAGAGGTTACTCTTGGCACAAAAAGCAAATAAAAAGGATAAGGAGCGGTTATTACTGAAGTAATAACTTCCAATACTCATCTAAAACTTTTGGGTTATCTCCCAATAAGTACTTTTCTTTAACGCCTTTAAGTTAGGCATGAGCAAAAACTAAAATGGATAGAATAGAAGTAAGCGGCGATAATCATGGTGAAAACATTGTTTTGTTCAATGAAATCCTTTTGTTAACAAGGTTGATCAGGTCTTGTTACCAAAACAATTTCATATGGGACAAAACTTTGTATTCCACTAATGATTATGTTACCTCAACCTTGATAGCAATGGTCCCAATCATAATAGTTTCAATTTTTTCTCTTGTTATGGGACAATATATTTCTCCAACTTGAATGCCTTCAACATGTTCAATTGAATTCAAACCATATGTCCTTTTTAATCTTCTTGGGGAAATAGACAGTATGTTCCTTGTCATTAATATTGAAGGTCACCTTTCCTTGATTACAATTAATAACAGCTCTTGCAGTATTAAGAAAAGGTCTCCCAAGAATAATAGACATATTATCATCTTCAGGCATCTCAAGTACAACAAAATCAGTTAATATCAAGCAATTGTGAGCCACCTGAACAGGTACAACTTCACATATACCCATAGGAATAGTGGTAAATTTATCAGCCATTTGCAAAAATATATCAGTTTGTATTAATTTTTCAAGTTGAAGCCTCTTATAGAGAGAGAAAGGCATAACACTAACTCCAGCTCCCAAATCACACAAATCAGTTCTAACATAACTGTTCTTAATAGAGCAAGGGATAGTTGGAATCCCTAGGTCTCCAAGTTTCTTAGGAACCTTACCATTGAAGGAATAATTAGCAAGCAAAGTAGAAATTTCTTCATTAGGGATCCTCCTTTTATTCGAGATAATGTCCTTCATATACTTTGAGTAAGGAGGCAATTTAATAGCATCAGTCAAAGGAATTTGCAAGAATAAAGGCTTCATCCACTCACAAAACTTATTATAGTGTTCATCTTCCTTTGACTTGTGTTTCTTATCAGGGAAAGGCATAGGTTTTGGACCCAAGGTTCTCTTTCACTACCATGTTTCTTAGCAATAAAATCTTCTTTGGTGTATTTAGTATTCTTAGTGTGGTTTTCAGGTTCTTCTTTAACTTTTTCTTCATTAGGAACAACATTTTCTTCATTACCACTTTCAGTTTCAGCATCAGAGATAGATATACTATTAGGGTCTATAGCAGGTTCAGAGGGTCAGCACCACTTCTAGTTCTAATTTCATAAGCATGTTTTTCTTTAGCAGCATTAACTAGCAAGTCGTTTTGCACTTTAACGAGTTGATCTATTTGAGTTTGAACCATTTGAAAGTGTTTAACAATCATTTTAACATCATTAGAAGTTCTTTCCACAATATCTTTCAACTCAACAATAGCTCTAGTGTTTTCCAACAATAGCTCTAGTGTTTTCCACTAGTAGGAATAGTAAAGTAATAGCAGTAGTAAAGCAAAGACAGTAATAACAAAAGCAGTAAACAATGGGATTCGAGTGCGGTAGGCATAGGGATGGATGGACGGGTGTTGCATGGACAAGACAATTCCCATAGCAATCAGAACATAGGGCAATTGCAGATAAATAAGATAAAGCATCCAAGTACTAGACAATCCTAGGCATGTGTTCCATATATAGTCATACGTGCTTGCAATGAGAAGTTGCACAAAATCTTTTGTCCTACCAGCCCGTTTGCAGCAGGGCCTCTAGGGAACTACTGGCAATTAAGGTGATCCTTTTAATAGAGCACCGGAGCAAAGCATTAACACTCCGTGAACACATGTGATCCTCACATCAAAGCCATTCCCTTCCGGTTATCCCGATTTCTGTCACTTCGGGGCCATAGGTTCTGGACATCAACGTGTGTATACAACATGCAGATAAGACCAAAAACAATACTATCATAATGAATCAATAACATGTTCAGATCTGAAATCATGGCACTCGGGACCTAGTGACAAGCATTAAGCACAACAAGTCGCAACAAAGTCATAAAGTACTAATAAAAGATACTAGGCACCATGCCCTAACAATCTGATGCCATTACATGAACGATCTCATCCAATCCCTACCATCCCCATAGCCTACAGCGGGGGATTACTCACTCATAGATGGGGGAAACATGGATGGTCAATGGAGAAGCGATGGTTATGATGATGGCGATGATCTCCTCCAATTCCCCGTTCCGGCAGGGTGCTAGAACGGAGTTTCTGCTGCTGTTTCGTGGAATCTGGTGGTGGCGGCCCTCGGAGTTTTTAGGTCAGAAGGCAACTTATTAGGTCAGAAGGCAACTTATAGGCGAAGAGAGAGGCCGAGGGGGTGCCTGGGGCCACCACACCATGCCCTGGCGCGGCCAGGCCCAGCCCTCGCCTGGGAGGGTGTGTCCAGCCCCTGGCCCTCCTCCGTCTCGTATTCTGGCTCCTGGAGTCTTCTGGAAAAATAGGCACTTTGACTTTTATCCCATCCAACTCCGAGAATATTCATTTTCTGACTTTCCTGGAACCAAACACAGCAGAAAACAGGCAGCTGGCACTGTGGCTCTTGTTAATAGGTTAGTCCAAGAAATCATATGAAAAGTACTCCAAAGTGTGGACAAAACACAAGAAAGTGGATAAAACCAAGCATGGAGTATCAAAAATTATAGATACATTTGCAATGTATCACCCACCTACAAGCACTACCTTTCTGGTCATGACCTGTCGCGCCCCGCAAAATCACTACTAGAAAATCGCGTTGTTTTTGTGCATTGCATCGTCATGACCGCATGCTCATGTCATCATGCCGCATTGCATTTGAGCATCGTCATCATCATGCATATGTTTTTCCAAAAGTATTTTGCTAAAAGCCTATCTTTGTCTTCCAAATATCTCTGTCTTAATTTCAAATCAAAACTCCGGTCTTTTCCGGGTCTTTTATTTGTCTAAAAACTATTTACAAAAGTCTATTTTAAATTAAAATAAAAGTTGGTATTATTTTTGGGAGGAAGCCAACCAGGCCCAAAAGCCCGACCGGCCACCTCCAAACCCTAACAAAAACGACCCAGTTAAACCAGACCAAAACCCTATCCATCTACCCCTTTTTCCTCCCTCCCTCTCTCCTTTTTCAGCCGCCGCCCATGCCTGTTTTTCCCGCCCACTTCCTGCCTCGCTTTCTGCGCCAGCCTTCCACCTCAGCCCCGCCGGCCACCTCACTCCCACCACTCCCTGAGCGCCACATCACCCCCACACAGCCCTGCCGCCACCTCCCCACGCAGCCCCACTCCCCCTGTCCCAACTCCTGCCACGCCCCACTCCCCCGGCCGACCACCCCACCAGTCCAATCCCTCCACCTCGCCACCTGCCCTCACCCCACAACCAACCCGCGCGGGACCCACCCTCCTAGGATGGACAGGCACGCCCCGTCCACCCCCACCTACCACGCGCACACCTGGCCCCCCACCGACCGCCTCGGGTCCACCCCAATGCCAAGCCCACCGCCCCCGTCTCCTTCTCCCCGCCGCCAGGCAAAACCGCCGCCGCCAGGGGCGCGCCCCGCCCCTATCTCCCCCAACCTCCGCCGCCTCCCTCTGGATCTGCCGCCGCCTCCTCAACCTCGCCCGCGTGCCGCGGAGCTCCCCGCGCCGTCCGCCTTCGCCCTACTCTGCCGCTAGCATCCCCTCTCATCTGCCCCAGCGCCGCCGCCCGCGCAAGCTCCCAGCAGCGAGCTCGCCCCGGCCGCCGTCCTCGCCTGCTCTGGCCACGAGCCCCTGCGCCGGCTCGCGAGGCCTCCCGCCACCCTCTTCTCCACCCCAGCCGGTGGCCTCGCCGCCGTCGCCTCCTCTCTCCCCTCGGCACGATCCTCACCGTCGCCACCCTGAGCATCTCCGACCGCCGCGGCCCCACCTCCCTGTGCTGCTGCGGGGCTCCCTTGCCCTCGCCCGCCTACCGGCCATCGACGACCCCCATGCGGTGCCCTTCCTCTGCACATCCCCTGCCTCCCCGCGAGCCGCCAAGCCCGCCGTCGCCGGCTCGGCCGCTTCTTCCTCCGTCTCTGTGTCGCCGGTCGTCCGCCTTCCTGCTCCAGGACTCTGTCTCCTTTTTGTGTGTGTTTGTTGCTAGTGTGGGAGTTGTGCCAGTTATGCAAGGGTTTGAGGTACATGTGTTGTGCTTGATGCTATGTGGTGTAGTGGTGCCACTCGAAGAACTGCCGGCAAGTACCACGACAAGATCTTCGAGTCGCCCGAAGGACCAGGGCGAACGCCCGAAGGACGACCTCGTTATGCCAAGATCTTCATCCCGGACGCCAAGGTCGCCGACGCGAATACGACAAGTACTTCATCCCGAACGCCATGACCGTCGACATGACCCAAAGACTGCGGAGGCGACAAGCTCTACCTCTCGTTTTCTGAAGATCGATTCTGCCAAGTCCAAACTTGATCCCCGTCGAACCCCGAGAACCCGAAGCCGATTCCCCAATGTGATCCCCTTTCCGAGACCCCTATTTTTATAATACATGACATAAACTTATTGCATATTAATTTAGCATGTTTGCATGCATATTGTGGGTGTTTGGGGCTATGTCGATGATTCACCTAAACTAAATATGGAGTGCATATGCGGGCTATACTTGTATTATACCGCCTCCATTTAAATTTGCGTATCGAACCGATGCCATGATTTGCCTTGTTAATACAACATTTAAATTGCGGGGTTCTAAAAAGGTTGAACCATATAATCATTTGTCGGGACCCCGGTTCCGCTTAATATTGCCTAATTACACCGCATCTGCATCATATCATAATCATGCCGGATCTTCTGCCGTAGTATTAAATATTGCATCCGGTGTTTCTTTTAGTGCTTTGCCTCTTCGCGGATTAGGCCGATGAGTAGATGCGAGTATCGACAAGTTCTCTGGATATGATCCGCTAGCAGTGATTCCCAGGCGAGCATCTCTTCCCCTTCTACCTATTTTGCATTTATAGTCTTTATTTCCCTCCTATTGATCTATTGCTACCCGTGTCGCGATGCTTTAGTTTCCGTGCACCAGTTATATCCCGTGCAGCCCCTATATTGCCTTGGACACCTCCTATTACCTGTTGTTTGATAGATAGTTGGCGTTGCGAGTCGTAGTTGCTTGCTCAGATGTTGCTTCGCGTCATCGTTGTTTCACAGTTGTTGGGAGGTTGGCACATATTTAATGGTGGTGTTGATCATGCTTGTAATTCAGCTTATTAATTAATGTTGATGGTAGATTAATGCAGAGGCACCGGTGGGTAATAGGAATTATTTGGTTTTTAACCGCCCACTTGTGTCCACCTAGGACCCGAGTTCTTGACACTTGTTCCGAGATCAAGCGCGCTAACCACATGTGGGGTGTGTGGGCACCCCCATCGGCTTACTACCTGATTTCAAGTATTGTACCGGGGACCACAAGTAGTTTGGGGCTTTATTACTATTCTGTACTTATGCCATGCTTTACTGCTTTATTTAAGATTGTGCGTGGAGCACCTATACTGTTTAGGATGTGGAATGTTTTCGCGGTATCGACAAGCCCAGTCACACTTTCGGGTTCCCAGTCGTTTACAGCTATTGGCACAAACCCTGGGTCCGTTCCGGAGCCGGCCGACTTCGTTGCGGGTAGCTTAGTGGGGTGTCCCCCATGTACTTGCTTTGGGTCTGTGAAACGTCATGACTTAGGCCCCGCCGACATACCGATGGGTGTATGTTAATTGATCTGGCAAAAAGGGTCGAAGTGCGTGTGGATACTTTGGTGCACCCCTGCAGGGTTAAATCTTTTTGAAAAGCCGTGTCCGCGGTTATGGACAACTTGGAGCACAGTTTCTCGATCATAGACAACTATAACTAAAGTTTACTGTTATGATTTGACCTGTATCTGAGGTGAATAGTAAGTTGGATAACTGCCTTGAAAAGATTAAATAAAACTGTCAACCGTGTGAGTTTTCCTCGGCTTGACTTCCTCATTTGGTCTCGAGGGGGAATACCAGGATGGGTATGTTTGGTGTTAGTATCAGGTTGGATCCGAATAGGTCTTTCTTATCCCTCTCTAATAGCCGCCAGTATTACAGAGTCTCTATAGGTTGTTTCGTGTCGCTGTGCTGCCGCTTCAGCCCACCATACCTGTGTAGGCGAGAGCCACCGAATTCTAGCCTCGCCGTGTACTGGCCTCAGTACTGATGCTCCTCTTTTCCCTTTTCCTTTTGCCGGCATCCCTTTTGTTTTAGCAGGTTTGAGATCGACGCCGTTAGCAGGGATACCCTTCCGGCTTGGCCTGGGCAGGGTTATGGACGCCATTGGTTATTCTTCAGGGCTCTTAGCCCCATTTGCATCTTGTCCGCAGTCGGACGCTCTATCGTTTTTGAGGTGATTAGGATCTTTGTATATTATATTTGTATTCTTGACTCATGGAGTCGCTGATGTATATATATGTTCTGTGGGTCCCATCGAGGACTGTTGTGTAATGGTATTACTTCGTTTTCCACCCGCACGAAAGTGCCTAGTGGGCGTCCTTGAATCGTTTCTATGCGGGTTTGGCGGAAAGGGCTAAAACTTGCATATGGCCGATTCGAGGGTGTTGCACGACCGGTCAGGGTCCCACAACCTAATGGTCAAGATAGAGCCCATTTGAAAAGTGGCTGTATATAGAAGCTCATAGAAAAGAACGCCACCAAATATCTTTAAGCCCGGGTGCTTTCCATGGGTGCAACAAAGACAGTGGAATCCGTTCATAGGCCTCAATAGAATGGCCTATGTTGGTAAGGAGGTGCCACCGTTGATAGGGCCTCAATAAATGACCCTGACTTTGGCACTCAACCTCAAAATATCAATCACATTCACCCAGGTGGTTCATTAAGTTATGTTGTTTTCATTATATAAAAAGAATTTCCTCTCAACAACACATAACTTGCTATGATTCCACCTAAGAGATCTACAATAGGGCTAATCATTCAACACCTACATTGTTTGCTACTCAATAGTGAGGAATACATGTGGCTATCCGACTTAGGTTGCATAGCATAGCATACTACTTTATGCAATCATACTCACACAATCTTTGGGAAAACAACTAAGTTCATAGGAAAAATAGTAGGACATTTATGTAGTTAACTTGCCTCTTGTTGAAGTTGTCGGATTCACTCTCTTCACAACTCGACGGTTACTCTCTGGTCAATCTACACGGTTTGCAAACATTGCAACAAATAAACAAACCAAACATACACATCAATCAAAACAAAACAATGAAAGCAAGCAAATCAAGCTAAAAGGTTTTTCTTAGACTTGACTCACAAAATACTTTATTAGCATTTGATTTGAAAAGTCCTCTTTCAAATGGTTGCTTTTGACTACATAGTGCTTATAGTAGCACTAGGTTAAATGCACATACTATGTTGTAGAAATGTTTGGAAGAGTGTTTCATTAAACCCTATTGGAAAAATAAACCATTTCTAAACATTTTGTATAAGGGTTTCATTTGAAAACAATTTTCTAAATTTAGTAACGTCCAAAATGGCTTTTGAAAAAAAGGTAAGGCTTCATATTCTAATAACATTGTTGTAAACCTACAAAATAATTTTTAGTCTCTGGTCCTATTGGACAGAGGACTAACATGTGAGCATCTTTCAAAAAGAAACAATTTAAAGTCATTTTTAAATTAAAGTTATGCCTATAATGGCCAAATGGAATTTATGAAATATTGTTCAATCTAAAAAGTATAAAGTTGAAAATAACAGCGAGGTATGTATTACTATTCAAGTGGATTCCAGAAAGGTATCATTTGTAAAATTTGGATTTATAGAATAATTAATATGATTTAAATACCCTATATTAGAGTTTAAATATTTAAAATAATTTTCTTCAGGAAATTTCAAATTTTAATTAATAATATTAATCTACACAATTTTCTGAATCCATGCATATATTACATGTAGTTTTCTGATTAATAGATGATTTTCTATGCATTTTATAAGCTTTAACCAATTTCTGCCTATTAAAAACAAAAATGAATTTCGAGTGGATAAGGTCGCACACGCGGCGCTGACACAAACACGCTCTGCTGATGTGGCTCTAACACAGCAGCCACACATCGATGACGCGGCATCCACGTGGCGCTGACTCGGCATGACATGGCCCGCTACACGGCATGCGCCAATTGGGCGATATGGGTTCACGCCGGGATCTAATCATGCGCGTTGAGGGGCAATCTAACAGCTGAGGGGAGGGGTACATCCTCACCTCGCGGTTTGGCTCGCCGGCGATGGGGAAGACGGCAGCGCTGCGATGAGACAAGGTCGGGGACGGGGCAGAGGTGGTCCCCGGAGATCTTAGATGAGACGAAGATGAGCGGAGCTTCTCGGGGAGGCCGATGGTGGTTGCACAGGCGGCTCTCGGTCCCGAAACGATGACGAGGCGTGGATGGAGTGGCTCGGCTGGCAGCGAGCTTCATGCGAAGACTTGGGCGACGGAGAGCTGCAGAAAATCGAGTAGGGGAAGGGGTAAAATGAAGAGCACCGTCGAGGGAAAGTGAGAGGGCGAAAAATGGGCAGCATTGGCTCACCGAGTCGATGGCGGTGACAAAAAAAGCGGCGGTAGGCGCAGACTCCGGCGAGGAATTGGAGCAGCCTGGCAATGAGCGAGTGGGTGAGGGGAGACCGAGAGGGGTCGAGGGGTTATGACGGGGATGCTCTGGAGAAGGAGTAGGGGGTGCGGGTGCTGGGCTAGGTCGTGGGCGACTGGGGATCGTGGCGTCGTGGGCGGGGTCGGGAGGTTGGAGACGATGGGGTGGGGGCCACGTGGAAGGGAGAGAGGGTGCGGGATATGCGGGTCGGGGTTGGGCTGCTCGCGCTACACGCGAGCGGCAGATAGCGGGCAACGGCACGCTGGTTCGGCTGGGCTGGGCTGGCCAGTTAGTTTGGGCCGGCCCAGTTGGGCTGGATGTTTTCTCCTTTCCTTTTTATGTTTGACAATTTGTTTGGTAATTTTAGTTTCATAAATCCAAGTTGAGTAATTTCAACTTTTATTATTTTGTAAAATAAAAAGACACCACATAAGCTATACAAAATAAACGATTAATCCAAGGAAAATTTCCATAATGCCATTAGGCACTTAATGCCCTAGGGCTAATATGGACATTTGCAAAATAGGGTTTTAGGAAATTTTATCTTCAAAACTAAAAATGTTAAGTTTTATAAATATGGTTTTATCAATATATGTTTTTTTATATTCACCTTAGAAAAAGCATATGGCCACCAAAAGCCCCAAAATAGTTTTAACAAAATGTTCTATTTATTTCTTTTTAGAAACAAAAGTGTTTTCAAAATGAAAATAGAATTAATATTTTATTATCCAAATAACCCATTTATAAGGCACCTTTTTGTTAACCTACTGCCATTATGGATTTATGGAAAATCTTGAAAGTTAAAGTATGACTTTAATATTTGGCTCAAAAGGAAACATGTAACAAATATGGGAAACAAACATTAAAATAGGAAAGTTATATAAATATTTTCATAAACCAAATATTTTTATTAGGGTTTGTTTTATGCAAGGATTTTGTCGATGAAACTATTTGGCAAGAGGTTCTAGGTTTTATCAACACCATTTTTTTAAAGCTTTTGTTTTCCATAAAACCTAAATAGCTCTATTAGGTTTTGGAAATATCGTTTTTCTCTAGTCTCTTGTCCCAAAACCTTTTGTTTAGAAATAAGACTTGCTTTATTTTCATAAACCTTGAAAATTTTCTTTTCTTTTGAAAAATTCAAATAAGGGAAAAAATTAGCAACTATTTTAATTTATTTATTTATTTTAACATTCGAAATTTGAAAAGTTTTGGGATGTTACACATAAATTTATAATTCCATTCATCCAGATAACTATGAAAAATCAATAAAAAATTAGAAACACAGTAATTATGGAATCTCACAATCCTAAGAATTGATAGTTCTTGATCAAAATAAGTATTGACAGTCCGGTATATTAATAAGAAGCGCCTGTACACAGTGGCGGATGTACATCGGGTAGAAAGAAATCTTTGCAAAACAACAATTTTTCACCACATGTACACTCCCCAAAATTTGTTTTTTCCTCTGATATGGCACTGGTGCTATATTTTCTAACTCCACCACTAATTATACATACAAACATTGGCTACCTCTCCAACAAAGAGAGAAAAAACTACGGCGCCAACCATCGAAATTTCAATATATCAGGGAGTGTTTACAAAACGCCGGAGATTTCAAAGATGCAACTTATCCCAATGTGCTTCTTACAAAACGTACATATAGCAGTGAAAATTAAACCTAAGTCTTCAATGATCCGTACCAAGCCTACCGGCGACGAGTCTCTTTCCGCTCGTCAGAAGTTAGCCGTCTTAATTGAATTTGGATCATACTTCAACAGGCAATACCACAACATTCCTCATTTTTTCTTTTTCCCGGCATGTTGTTTTCCGCAGTCTACTTCGATCTGGCCAAACACAACAAATAAATGAGAAAAAATTAAACCTAAATTCGAAAAGGATGTTGTACAATTGACAAAATTAAATGGTCAGCCCTTAATGGAAGAAAAAACGTAGCCTTAAACTGAGAACTTACGAAAGTCATAATGCTCACAAAACAAGCTGCCTTCGAGTTTCCATGAGAGCACGGGACGGTGGCGAAATTTCTTGAGGGCAGCTTCGATAACATTACGTACAATATTCTTATTATTGTGTGTACCAGAAACGAGAACCAGCTTCGTGAGGGCGGAGAGGTGCTGGATGCCGAAATCAAAAGAATAATTTATGCACTTCTCCTTATGCGACTGAAATTTCAGCTTGAGCTGTTCTAGCTTAGGCATTGATCCCTCTTCGAACTCCACTGCGGTCCCACAATAATGGATATGGAGGGAGAAATATTTCAAGCTTCTGAACCCAGTACGGACGAAGATCTTTCCGTTTCTGCCATACCAAGTCAGCAGTTCCAGAGAAACCAAAGCGGGCATTCCTCCGAGGATCGCGATGTCTTCTGGTCCCGTACAGTACATATCACCAAGAGTTAACACACTAAGATTCCCTAGCGAGATCATCCAATTTGGAACCTTGTCAAAGCTATATCCATCAATCCAGATCTTCCGTAATCCAAGAGGATTTACAGGGCACCATGGTTCCAGTGACAGGAGGGACGCACTTGTATAATTTCTTTCTTTTTTTATAGCTGAAACACTTGTATAATTATGATAGTAGATAGTAAGATGATGAAACTTGTACGAAGATATTAAAGTCCCTAGAAACCTTGTGTTATCCACCTTCTCGCTCAACGTTGAACATTTCACAAATACACTTAACGTCCTTAACTTGGTTAGCTGACCCACTTCTTGCACAAACTTCTCCAGTTCAGTCACGGATACCTGAACATCCTCTAGCTCTTCTAAGCCCTGCAGCTGTCCAATTATTCCATCCGACAAACAAGCATATTTGAAGTTAGCATACAGACGAACCAACCGTTGAAGCTGTGCCATAGTTGATGGCAGTTTTCTAATTGTGACACCACTCATATCAAGTGTTTTTAAATACTTCAGCTTTCCAATTCCTTCCGGGATCTCAGTGATTGAATTTGAACCTGTAAGGCGCAAGTACTTGAGAAGAGGCAACTTTTCAATATTTGTCAGATGATCATTTTTTAAATCACGGCATCTTTGTATGTCCAACACACGAAGAACTGGAAAATCAAGCACAAAATTCTGCCAGGTATACCCAAAATAAGAAAGTGATCGAACATGGGAGAGATCCCCTGACACGGTAACCATTCTATTTCCATGGCTCACGACAGATAGCCTGCGAACATTGTGTTTTCCCCTGTGCTCTGCATCACCAAATGATGTCATGAAGTTCTCTTCTTTGGCCTTGCATGTGATGAAATCAAGAATAATGTCATGAACACCGCATGCCATCACGTCGCCGTACCGCTCCAAATCCTTGAAGGGGTCTAACTTAGACGGTTGGATAAAACTTCTATTGATGAAGTCATTAAAGTAACCCTCACCTACTTCAAATGTACTCTTCCCTTCTACTTCACGGACGAAACCCTCAGCCATCCATTTATGTATCAGGCTCTTTTTCTCGATGATGTCATCTTCTGGGTATGCACTCAGATACAACAAACAAGCTCTCATATAATGCGGAAGATCAAAATAACTCAAAGATAATATCTTTGTCATGTCACCAGCACCTTCGTCACTTGAAAGTGAAGAACCAATAGCAGCTAGCGCGTTGTTCCATACTTCTTCTGTAGTTTGATCAACAAGCAAACTAGACATGGTAATAATAGCCAATGGAAGCCCAGCACATTTTCCCAATATCCGTTCAGACACTTGTTTTAAATTAGAGGGGAACAAATCCTCAGAACAGAATGCTCTTCCAAGAAACAGTCTTCTGGAGTCAATGGGACTGAGGGGTTCCATTCTATAAATATAGTCACCTTCAGTAGAACAAAATGATGCAACGGCACTGTTGCGTGTTGTAGTGATAATTCTGCTCCCGTGCTCATTATTCAGTAACGCGTCTTTAATAGTTTTCCATGCTCCTGTGCTCCATAGATCATCGATCACGATAAGGTACCTGCCATATGATTTTAACAAAGATATATTTAATATTGAAGCCATGTAAGATTTAACAAAGATACTGTACATTCATTGTGGCTAGCTATTACTAAAATATTACAGCAGATTATTAAGACAAGGACAGCCAGCTTTCGACACAAAGTCTGTGTCATTAGGCAAAGCGTCATTACTCTTGCTGTGATTCTGTTCAGACTCCCAGCCAAGTTAGCTCGACAGCTAATAAAAATTAGCTCAATGTTTTTAGCATTTTGATAAATATTTTATATAGCATTTTTATATTTTCTTCGAACCATTCATATCTGGATCCAATTTAGTGTCTAAATCAAGTAGTATAAGCAAATTTTGTAGGGATGACATCCCAAAGAAACTACAACTGAAATATAAATTTATAATTCCATTCTTCCAAATAACTATGAAAAATCAATAAAAAAATTAGAAACACACTGATTATGGAATCTCACAATCCTAAGAATCGATAGTTCTTGATCAAAAAAGGTATTGACAGTTCGGTACAGTAATAACAAGCGCATGTACACAGTGGTGGATGTACATTGGGTAGATTTTGTTTTTGCAAAACAGCAATTTTTCACCACATGTGCACTCCCAAAAATTTGTGTTTCCTCTGTTTTGGCACCAGTAGGCACCCTGGTGCTATATTCTCTAACTCCGCCACTGATTGTACATACAAGCGTTGGTGCAACCATGTGACTAGATTCTAGAAAATGCGGAGTCCTTCGCCAACTTAATATATGGGGATAAATAGTTCTTTGTGAGTCCAAATACTGTGTATTCATAAGATGTTACCATATACATTGTAATCGATTGACCTTTTTTTTGCAAACTGATTGGCAATTTCAGTTTTTGCCACTTTGCTATTAATTTAACACATGACTTCTGTTACAGTTAGTCACCCAACTAGACTAGGAACTAACTCACGCCAGCATCCGAATCAAACATATTGCTAGGGAATGGATTTCTAAGAGTTCACAATGAAGTTTCCGTTCCTCTGTTTGGCTGGGTGGCATGCGCTACCGAATATTGCAGGCTGTTACCAATGGATTTATTACCAGAGATCATTCTAAGTATTGCCGTATACATTTGCAAGATCACCTATCCTATGAGTATTTTGAGAAAGAATCGGTAAAAATTCTTAGAAACTAGACAGATGTTGAGTGGTACATTAGACTTACTTCTTGTCTTGGAGATGCTCTCTTAGGCTATCAATAAGCCACTGCTCATCATCATTAGAAGGGTCATGAGCCATCCCCACCCTTCTAGCAATGTCTTTTAGAACAATTTTCATGTTAGGCTTTCGAGAAACTGACACAAAAGCTTTGCACGAAAATTCCTCTTTGATGGTTTGGAAGACTGCATTCCCGAGAGTAGTCTTACCAAGACCACCAGGGCCAACAATTGACACCACTCGAAGCTGTGTAGAAGGACCTTCATCCTTGAACCAATCAATGATATGCTTCTTAGGACCTTCGATGCCAACAAGTTTGCCGACCTCCACATAAAGAGCGTGCAGCCTGGGATCAATATCACAGGTGGTAGAGCCAGGTGTTGAGCTATCAAGTCTATACCTCTTGTGCCTCTCGCTTGCCTCAATAGCTCGGGCCTTGAGCTCTTTGATCTCGCCGGCAATCTCATGGCGAGGTTTGAGCTTCTTCAGCTTGTCAAAGAACCCCTTCAAGAAGCCCTTCCGCCCATCTTGCTTGCTATCAGCACGAGCCATGAAGTCGTCGACGCAATCCTCCATGTCAAAGGACAGCTCACGGACTTCATCCCTCCATTCTATCATCTCAGGGTCGAGTTGCTCAGCTTCTGCTAGCGCCTCTAGCGCAGCCTTCATGCTGCGCATCTCAGCTCTTGTGGATTCGACTTCACGGCGCACGCCTTTGAGCTTGGCGTACTCCTCCTCCAGCAGCTTGGAGAGCTTGGACAGGAGCGGCTTCATCACCCCAGTGCCAACGCCCACAAGAGCAGCCTCCATTGCTTGCTGCTACTATCTGAGATTTCTAGATCTGAGAGCAAGGAAAGTGGTGTGGATGGAGCAGGACGTCAAGCATGGGGAGTTCCTATCAGTCAATGATAGCGAGAGGGTGGGTTTAGACAAAACTGAATAACTTGAGGGGTCAAACAAAAAGTGGCACGAAGGCATCCAACAAATCAGAAGTTTAATTAGCTTAGAGAGTACTATTAACTAAAAACAGGCATGCTACTGGTATTGGTACCTGGCAAGGGAATAAAAGATAACTCCCCAAAAGAGGAGCATCTTATGCCAGCCAATGCTGTCCATGTGATGGCACATGCATGGGACCATCAATCAAATCGAAAAATATGTGTCGATTAGAGTGATCAATGCAAAAAATTGATCAAATAAGCAAGTGCAACTAACAGGGTTACTACTTTCCTGTATTTGTGTGGTTGTGGCAAAACTATTAATTTTTTCCTTTTGGAGAAAAACTATTTATTTGAAGCTACTGCATATGTTTTTCCTTCAGCATGTAGCCTTTTCTGCATTTTTGTTTGAAGTAATATTTTGGTGCATTGGTGCTTAACCTTTGTTGTTACTACAAAAGTTCCTGTACAAAAACAAGAACGCAAATCGCCAACTTACCTCGGTGAGTGCTGGTGACATAAGTTCTGTTTGCATCCTTTTACCCCACAGCTAGCTGTGGCATATAGCCTGATAAGAGAAGCTCGTTAATAGAGTTGAGGCAAAATGATTATAGTCATACCTGTAACACTCAAATTATGCATGGTTCTGATAACAAGAATCAAATTGTACTGCAGTGTATGACAAGTGCTTGTATAAATCAAATTAAAGTACAGGTCGTTGCCGAGTACAATCAAATATAATTGTACCAAAATCAGCTAGTACTTATTGAAAAGTGATTTTTTTTGCATCATCTGTTCATAACTTGTGTCATGATACATGATTGGCATTAGCATTTGCAGCAGTAATTACTAATTTCCATTCCTTCCACTCATTAAGGAAACAACGGTTCTGAAATTTGTACTGAATTGCTTATCCACAGCTATTCAATTGAGGAACTCCTTATCATCCACAGCCATGAAGATGGCTAAAAGGTGGGCCTAATGATACCCCAATTGCCTTTTTACTTGTGCCAACTCTACTTACCAAGTACATTATTACTAGTAGTTTACGTAGTCTGTAATTTCTAACATTAGGTACCAAAATGGTGCGCTGGAAGAGGTTATAGCAGTGATCCTCAGCTCCCCACAGAGCATTTTAAAACTTACAATAGTGTACTTAATATACTAGAATAATATGGGGCCGGATAGACAGATTGTGGTTAACAATAAAGATGAGCCTCGTAGGCAATAAGAATCATCACAGTACCTTTTGCTGAAGCTAATGGCCAAGGCATTGGTATCTGAAGAGGGACTAAAATACAGCTCCACTAACTAGGAGGACTACGACGCCTGCCCAATGCTATCCATGTGAAGACAACAATGCGTCCATCAGAGTAGCCGATTCATTCAATTGATCAAATAAATATAAGTGATAAGTGTAAGAAAGTGCAAATTAACGCTTTCCCTTGTGTATGTAGGTTTAAATTTTGGTGCATTTCTGAGTGAAGCAATCTTGTGCTCATTGGGACACACCGCATCCAATTGCTTCTTAACTTTTGGGGATTTATTTATACGAAAAAGAAGAAACAAAACTCAACATCCAGCCTGGGTGGATGAATACTTTAAGCTTTGTTTTGCACCGTGTTACCATACAGATAAGGATGCTCCAGAGCCTGATAAGAGAAGCTCATTAGTGGAGTTGAGCCGAAACAAATGATTATCTGGATAGAGATTGTAACTAAATTCAGGGATTAGTCTTAAACAAAGATGACACAGACGTACGGGCTCATATTTACCACCAATCAATAAAATAAACCTCTGTCTTCTAGGCCCTGGTGCCTCTTCCGTGAGCTCGTCCATCAACGGCTGTCATGGCCGCTGCCCTGATCGGGATCCCCCTTGTCCACCTCCAAGATCTCTTCCCCGGCCTTCTTGATGCGCGTTAGACCTCCAACGCCGAGTTTTGTTGCGATTCCACCACATCTCGCCATCTCCGCACCCTCACAGGACCTCCAATTTGTCTTCTCCGCTGCCGGTCTCGACCACCGCCCGCCGCAGCAAGATCTAGCTCGCCGTAGGGGACAGAGAGCAGACGCGGCTGGCGAGGACAGGCAGCAAAGTACTGCGGCAGTTCCCTCCCGTCCTGACTGAGCCCTTTCCAACGCCGCCGCCGCATCGATCCACATCATCAGTGGCGATCGCTGCCGCATCGACCTCACTTCGCCGCTGCTCCTCACCATTATGCTGACACCAGAGGGCTCAAGGGGACTTTCAATGGGCCACATCAGGCCCGACACATTAAACAGGTACTTTTGTTTCCTTTGAAAAAAAAGGTACGGATTATAATTCCTTCACAGCATCTTTAACCGTCGCCCCATCCTATATATATATAATTATAAGTTGGTACGGATTCTATTTTTCTAAACATGTAGCTATGACACATTGTCATGGAAAACAATAGATTGTATCATACATCATGTTTGCCAACAGATTACAATAGGGATATGAGAGGGATATTGCTATAGATGTTGATGCTGACCACGCCGAAGGGGGTGGAGTCCACCGAACGCAGTGTTTCCCCCCTCCGATCTCCATCCGTAGCGGCCTGCATGCTCCCAGTTTATGTGTTTTCAATCTTCGCCTCCGAATATTTTGAGATCATGTCGGGAACCTTTTTTATAGAAGGTTTTGGGTTAAGACGAAGATGATGGCGGTGGAATCGACAGCATCCGAGCAACGAGGTGAGAAAGAGGATAGGTGGCGTGGCCTAGGTAGGAGCCCGCTCCACCAAGTCTCTTTCCCATCCCATTAAGCTGATGGTGGCCTCCTTTATCCTGCTAGATGATCCTCGAAAATTCCGAAGCGTGCTCTGTGACCTTGCTCTTTTTTGAGTCGTCTAGCTCCTGTAATGTCAAAAATACTAACAGAAAGTGTTTTCTGCCAGACAGAGTCAGAACCAGAGGAGAGGGGATTGTTTAGAAAATCGCCAAAATCATTAAAAACATTATAATAACTACTAATATGATGCAAATATGTTATAATATGTGACATCATAAAGTTTATATATGCAATTTACATGCATCAATCATGTACATATTTTTAATGCCACATAGGAACTTGCTTTTGTGGCATAATATATAAACAAGTTTTCTTAGTGAACAACATGTTCTAAGATTTTTTATATCATGTCAATGGAAAAAATATATGTAGCATATGATTTTATATTATTTTTTGCGGGATGTATCATGCGATTTTACAATAAAAGTTTAAGTATGTGCAACTGCATCGGAAAAACAACACGTCCATATGAAAAGGCCATCCATAGTTGCACCTTAATATGATCATCAATATTTAATGTCCAAAGTTTCATGCTCCAAACATAATGTTTTTCTCTGGGTTGACCCGGTATCTACATAAAACGGGGCATACAACTTTTTTTATATTATTAAACAAAATATTAATAATGTATTTTCTATCACATATCCTGCAGCAACGCGCGTGGAATCATCTAGTTGGAAGGATAATAAGAAATTCAGTGCTATCAGCACTTGGATATAAATATAATTTAATAAAATTTATGTCTTAATATGAATGTAATAGACGGAATGTTTTTCTTATATTTGATTTTGAGCAAGTTATGTGTCATATAAAATTGTCCCTTATGCAACAATTAATTGTGTTGTGCCTCTTATGTTCACACCATAAAATTTGCGCCTTCTTCTTCGTCAACCTAGGCACAAGGGTTAGATGTTGCGGAACAAATCGCACGGCGGTTAGCCATGCGCCAACCCGAAAATGGTGCCACGCATATACCTTTACCGATTCAGTTATCCTTGATGGGCTTTAAGTACCACCATAGTGCAACCGCGTCCTTTAGACGTGTGAGTCTGCGTGTGACTCTGCGTTTAAAATAATTAGGACAAGCATGCACTATTGTAGTATAGAATTATATTCCTTTTCTTTATTCATACTCGCGTTTACAACCCAAAAGCCAGATAACCTGCACCACGATTCACACACTTGCCGTGCTATCCCGCAACTTGAATCATGGTGTCACACTCACACACTTGTACACACACATATGTTATAGTGCCATGCAAAGCACTTTACATAAGGGATAAGTAGTAAAGTAAACTGCAAGATGAAAATATGACACATACAACAAATACATTTATTGGTAATAAGAAGGTGCTACATGCATGCACGTAGTAGAGCATGCATGCATGGTATTGTACTCATTCCTTCCTCCAGTTGAGTAGGAGGCTGGAGAAGAGCCTGATTGATCGAGAACAATTCATGCAATGATGTATACACCAATTGCGTCTAGCAAGTCGCCAGAGCGTCCAAAGAAGCCGACGACCCTCCCCCCATCAAGCACCGGGATGTGAAAAGGAGTTCCGTTAGGTGTACCGAATGTCTTGGGATCTTTGTCATTGAAGGTGGCAATCTTAAGAGATGTCACGATGTTGTTGTCATAAGCTGTACCGAACGTTCCCGAGATATCCATGACATAGTCCGATCCGTAGGGTCAAGAGTAATCTGCATCAAATGTTATGTAGTAAGAAGTACGGTAGGTATGTAAGCACTTGTATGTATAGTAACCCAAGAGAGCCCGTTGGGTTTGGGTATATATAGGCTGCCCCAGATAAAGCAATAATTGATCAGAAGCCACGTTGGATACATTTCAAAATTAGAACCTCGACTAACTTGGTAGATATATTTGCAAAATCTATTTTACCTAGTTGGTGATAAACTGAAAATACAATAGCATAATTAAGAGAATTAAGAAAAGAAAAATAATTCCACGCACCGTGCTTTCCGCGTTGAGAGTGCGACCCCATGGACCCTCGGAGTATTGAACGTAATCGCTTCCCACGTAGGTGAAGGATATCCCGTCGATTCCTTCTCCGCTATGGATGGTCACACTAGCCAATCGACGGGGCGTCGCCTGGACATTTCTCTCGTCGCCACCGGCTCCACCCCATGGTCCAATCTTCACAGGCTTGGTCTGAATTAACTTACAAGTACACCATCAATTTAAATCGATGTAAATGGAAAACAAACTTGGATGAGAGGATGGAACACACGTACCATTTTTGCTCCGGCTCTGTCTAAGTCTAAGCCACGCAAACCAGCAACCTATGGGAGTGAATGGGTGTTGAAGAAGTTTGCAACAAGCTGGATGGCTTTCTTCAGCAATCCAGAACCTCCTATATATAGCCACTATGAGGTAAAATACACATGCTAGTGGTGCTCCATGGATGCGACTCGCTAGCTGTGTAAGTACGCAGGTTTAGCGGTCTATGGGCCGATTTTGCTGAGTGCGGTGGAAAGTGGTAGCAAATACATGGTCACATGCACACTGTATTGTTTTTAGACCATCTCGAGTCAAGAACACAGCCCATCTGCATTGACTCGGACAATAAATAATACTCCTTCTATTTTAAAATATAAGATGTTTTAGTTTTATGAAAGGAGTGTATCTAGACCTCATGTAAATAGTGTAGCCGGCTTGCAGAATGGTGTTATGGAACCAGGGCTCTACTGAGCCCAGTTTTTGTAACTTAAAACATGTTGAATTCAAAGTTTCAAAAAAAATGTTGAACAAATACATGCATGTAGCTAACTATATGTTCTAGCAGTCGGCAGATTTTTAGTTCAAAATAATTTGTATTTTTGTCTCAGCAAAAATGACAAACTGTGTTTTAATCGTCGGAACAGTGCCTACTGTTGAGATTTTGTCCTTTTGTGAGATTTTATCATTTTAGTCAGATGAAAATTTGCATACCAGCAGAGCGCACAGTTGTCTACTTGCATGTATTTTGGTTTTGAGTTGAAAATTTTGCATACCAGTTGAGCACACGGTTGGCTACATGCATGTATTTTTGTTTGGCTATAAGACACTGTCATCTTATCTATAGCCAGTCATTTAGATAACACGTACAATAGTTAGCTATAAAGATGCACTATTTTATTGATACGTGATCCACATTTGGCTCCCCTTCATCCTTGGCTAGCTATATAGGATTGCAAGAAACAGTGGCAGTAGCAGCTCGGTATATCTGGGGGCGTCAATGCGAGTGAGTAAAGGGGGAGAGAATAGTTCCAGCGATGAGTTCAGCCTTTTCAATACATGCATGCCTTAACTCTGAATTACGGTGCCGCATCCCCGGGTGCAACTTTGAAGGAAGTGTCCTGGACAATACTTCCTTATAACCAGTTCATGCTCAATGTTGATGCATGATTTTTCCCGAGTGGTGTTGGGTCTGCAACTGCTATAATCAGAGATGTTCATGGCCAAGCTATAACTTGAGCGTCATAGTCTATGAACAATATTTTGATTCGGCTACTGCTGAAGCTTGGAACTGATAAATGGTGGGATGCTCTCCAGTTATTGTGGAATATGGTTGTTTGTAACTGATAAATGCACACATTGGGGCAATCGAACTCTGTTTTCCTTTCTCGGCTATATTGGTGGATTGCTTCCAAATCTCACAGCCTATTGGACAAATTTCCTTCCAACGCTGTCCAAGAGAGGCTAACAAAGGTGGCACATAATTTTGCTAGATTAAGCTTTGATTTAGATAGTTTCTTTTTATGGGATGATGATCCACCACCATCAGTGTTATCAGATGTAATGAACGATGTAGCTGCGTTTGATCTTGAATAAAATGTGTCACTTGTTTCAAAAAAAAGTACAACGCAGTGGTTGAGGTTGTGTCAGCGCGTACTGCTTTTTATCCCACAGTCGGTTTTCTTCAATATTTTTTCTCCCTTTTCCAATCTATTTCTTCTACTTTCTTTCTTTTTAGACATTATTTTTTAGTGTCACATTTATTTTTTTCCTTTTCTTATTTCCTTTTAGGGTTTTAAATTTTATGTCCTTCTTTCCCTATTTAATTTTATTCCTATATAATGCAAGGTACTCTTGTTCCATTCCCCATTCTGCATTCCGCTGCACTCACCTTGGTGACTCCCACATGCTACTCCAAACCCTAGATATTACCATTGTCGTCTCAAAAAAGAAAATCTGGATCTCACAACTCCCATATCTTGCTACTACCCGTTCTCCATATTTCTCTCCCGGATCTCCCACTGTGTACACACTAAACAGACGGTGTGAAAGCTGAAGATGTGCAAGCTGTCTATGCCAAGTCATATCGCCCAATATGGTGCAGCATCCTCCGGCTATCTCTGAAGCTGCGTCAGAGTCTTCCACCGGCATTCCGGACTCACAACATGTTCAACATCGTGTCTACATAGCATATTCATATTATTTTTTCTCTTTGATTGCCCTTATATCTTAGTTCTGTGGCGATGTCATCAGGGAAAGGTGCACAAATATGGGGCGAGGTCGTTCCCATGGTGATGATCCTCAATCGACATGCTATGTGGTGCACTTGTGGTGCAGAATAGACAGGCGTTCAAGAACTTCAATAAGAACTAGATTTTTTAGTTAGTTTAGTTTTAGAACTAGGTTAGCTGAATAGATAGTGGCTTGAGAGGCTTCTTCCTAATTAGAAGGATAACTACAAAGTCAGTGCTATCAGCACATGGATCTTAATGTAATTTAATATAATTTATGTCTTAATATGAAAATAATAGACCAAACGTTTTTTCTTATATTTGATTTTGAGCAAGTTATGTGACGTACAAAATTGTCCCTAAACAACAAGTAATTGTCTTGTGCCTTTTATGTTCACGACACAAAATTTGCGGCTACTTTTTAGTCAACCTAGGCACAAGAGTTAGATGTTGCGGAACAAATTGCGTGGCAGTTCATGGTGTGCCGACCCGAAAATGCTGTCGTGTGCATACACCTTTCCTGATTCACCATAGTGCAACCACGTCCTTTAGACATGTGACTCGACGTTTAAAACCATAAGGGCAAACATGCGCTATTGTAGTATATAACTATATTGCTTTCCTTTATTCAAACTCGCTTTTACAACCCAAAAGCCAGATAACCTGCCCCACAATTCACACGCTTGTCACACTATCCCACGACTTGAATCGTGGTGTCACACACTTGTACACACACGTATGGTATAGTGCAATGCAAAGCACTTTACAAAAGGGATAATAGTAAAGTAAACTGCAAGATGAAAATATGACACATATAACAAATACATCTATTGGTAATAAGAAGGTGCTACATGCATGCCCGTAGTACAGCAAGCATGCATGGTACGTACTCCTTCCTTCCTCCAGTTGAGTAGGAGGCCAGAGAAGAGCCTGATTGATCGAGAACAATTCATGCAATGATGTATACACCAATTGCGTCTAGCAAGTCGCCAGAGCGTCCAAAGAAGCCGACGACCCTCCCCCCATCAAGCACGGGGATGTGAAAAGGAGTTCCGTTAGGTGTACCGAATGTCCTGGTATCTTTGTCATTGAAGGTGGCAATCTTAAGAGATGTTACGATGTTCTTGTCGTAAGCTGTACCAAACGTTCCCGAGATATCCGTGACATAGTCCGTAGGGTCAAGAGTAATCTGCATCAAATGTTATGTAGTAAGAGGTACGGTAGGTATGTAAGCACTTGTATGTATAGTAACCCAAGAGAGCCGTTGGGTTTGGGTATATATAGGTTGCCCCAGATAAAGCAATAATTGATCAGAAGCCACGTTGGATACATTTCAAAATTAGAACGTTGACTAACTTGGTAGATATATTTGCAAAATCTATTTTACCTAGTTGGTGATAAACTGAAAATACAATAGCATAATTAAGAGAATTAAGAAAAGAAAAATAATTCCACGCACCGTGCTTTCCGCGTTGAGAGTGCGACCCCATGGACCCTCGGAGTACTGAACGTAATCGCTTCCCACGTAGGTGAAGGATATCCCGTCGATTCCTTCTCCGCTATGGATGGTCACACTAGCCAATCGACGGGGCGTCGCCTAGACATTTCTCTCGTCGCCACCGGCTCCACCCCATGGTCCAATCTTCACAGGCTTGGTCTGAATTAACTTACAAGTATACCATGAATTTAAATCGATGTAAATGGAAAACAAACTTGGATGAGAGGATGGAATACACGTACCATTATTTGCTCCGGCTCTATCTAAGTCTAAGCCACGCAAACCAGCAACCTATGGCTATGGGAGTGAATGGGTGTTGAAGAAGTTTGCAACGAGCTGGATGGCTTTCTTCAGCAATCCAGAACCTCCTATATATAGCCACTACGAGGTAAAATACACATGCTGCGACTCGCTAGCTGTGTAAGTACGCAGGTTTAGCGGTCTATGGGCCGATTTTGCTGGGTGCGGTGGAAAGTGGTAGCAAATACATGGCCACACGCACACTGTATTGTTTTTAGACCATCTCGAGTCAAGAACACAGCCCATCTGCATTGACTCGGACAATAAATAATAGCTGCTCATGTAAATAGCGTAGCCGGCATGGAGAATGGTGTTATGGAAGCAGGGCTCTAGTGAGCCCGGTTTTTGGAACTTAAAAAATGTTCAATTCAAAGTTTCAAAAAAAAATGTTGAACAAATACATGCATGTAGCTAACTATATGTTCTAGCAGTCGGCAGATTTTTAGTTCAAAATAGTTTGTATTTTTGTCTCATCAAAAATGACAAATTGTGTTTTAATCGCCGGAACAGTGCCTACTGTTGAGATTTTGTCCTTTTGTGAGATTTTATCATTTTAGTCGTCGAGCCTAAAATACGAATGCTTTGAGATGAAAATTTGCATACCAGCAGAGCGCACAGTTGTCTACATGCATGTATTTTGGTTTTGAGATGAAAATTTTGCATACCAGTTGAGCACACAGTTGGCTACATGCATGTATTTTGTTTGGCTATAAGACATTGACATCTTATCTATAGCCAGTCATTTAGCTAATACGTACAATAGTTAGCTATAAAGATGTACTATTTTATTGATACGTGACCCACATTTGGCTCTCACAAAATATTTATGAGCATGTGCTAGAGCAGTCTCCTAATTTACAGTCGGGTTATCATCTCTCCTCTTTCTCTCTTTCAACTTAGCAAAATATAATATTTTATCTCTTATAGCCAGCTCATACGGCTCTATTGTACTGGTTCTTAACGGACAAATGCTAAGCCTCATAGGGCCCTTGCTTTTAATAACTTTGAAGCGGAATGTTGGTGTAAGTGTATTGAGGCCCACATAACACAACCAATGTTGGTGTTTTCTTAAGAGAAAGAACAAACTCCACTCCCACATTCATATGGAAATGCCTAGTGCCTTTTATTTTAGGGAAACAATATCTACTCGTGAGTACATATATAGTGTATATGGTGAAGGCTGAGAATGTTACCCATCAATCCTTGGTTAGTTGTTTTATTTCTATTTCTTGTTTTCCTTCTCATGTCTATTATTTTCTTGATTTATTGTTTGAATAATTCTTTTGTAATTAATTTCATATGGCTTTTCTCTAAGTTAATTCATGGAGAAGTTGGTCTTGGATACACAAGCCCACGGTAGTCCAGGGGCACTCTTCTGAAAACAATGCACTCGAGAGGTTGAAATGCTAGGTAAGTATACAATTTGTAGGGATCAAACACATTACCTTCTAGAATGGATCAGCTAATTTCTGCAAGGAAATGAACATTGGCCTAGATCCCTCCTTGTTGTCAAGAACATGACTTGCTTCTTTCACCGCTTCCACCAAATACGATGGTCAGTTCAGGGTCTATGAGGAAATGATCACCATTGTAACCATTGTCGAAGGTCAGAAGGTTACACCATCAGTCACTCATGGTAAAATAACCATGAGTTTGCGTTGAGCATGTCATCATTTTCCCAACAACTTCTCATCGTTTCGATGAAATAGCCATATTTCCTTGTACTCGCTACTAATATAGACAAACACTCGGCTTATTTGTTTTACCCCAGCATCTCATAGCATATCAGTGTTAGTTAATGGAATAGCTACTACAGATGGTCTACATGAGTCCATCCATAGCTCTAGATAGCTAGCTAAGTCACTATTATTTATTAATGGCGGGACGAGAAACTCTTTGCGGTGGAATATATATACACTAGCCAAAATACCCATATCATCCTATATTCATGTATGTAGTCATGAGTATATTGTTTCCCACATACATGCAATGCAATTGTTTGGTTTTTTCGAAATTGGAACATAGTCCAGTTTCTGCATCAATTGATGCATGCGACCTTTTATTTCTTTATTGAAAGTCAAGTCTTACAAAGTCATAAATCCTGGCTCGTAGGTGTAGATGCACCCACTGCCAAAAAGACATATTTCAAAATGTTAAAAATTTCGAAAAATTATCCGAGTGTATATGTTCACACTGTATGTTCGTATACCAGGTTTCACGAAAAAATACATTTTACGTGGATTGTGTAAAAAATACAATTTTGGTGTTGCAAAATAGTTTTTCACAAGACATTTTTTTGTATTTTTTGTACAGACCTCAAAAAATGTCTTCTCACTACAAAACTTTGTGTGAGGACATAGCATGTTCGGATGCACAGCCGCGATTTTGTTTCGGAATTTTTTAACATTTCAAAATTCATATAAAATGTATTTTTTCGTAATAGGTGCATTTAGACCTGGGAGCCAAATCGTCACTTACAAAGCTTATTATCTCATGGGTCGCCAAGAGTTTCCACATGAATAAACCATCTAAACAAAAAAGACAACATGGTTTGACACTGCATTAACATTCTATCCTAAGATCAGAATGCCACCTGCACTAGTTGTATATACCCGTGCAACCAAATCCAGTTGGTTGCACCCAAAATCCAAAGACCGTCGCTTTTTCTGTTCGCTACGGGTATGACCACATACGAGTCCAATGAGTAGCAAGGGAGATAACATGCAGAAAAGAAGTGGAGTTTGCATTGTTAAATGTAAAACCGTTTCACATGTTCCACATAGCCCATAATAAAGCACAAACACCTACATGTATTTATACTTTATCTCTCTTGTTAACCCCTGTTAGCCAATTTCCAAACAAATTGGTAACATTTTTAGCGGTAAATATTGTATTGTTTCATCTTGAGAACAAAAACAACATTTTGTATTCCCATTCCAATTATGCTTAGCCAAATTATCCCTAGTGAGGAGTACCTTTCGGTGTAGAAACCACATAAGATCTTAATTTTGAGTGGAACCTTTATTTTTGAAATATATTTATGAAGGAATACCGTGTGGTCATTCATGTAATCTTGATACATGGACTTGAGAGAGAAAGATCCTGATGTTGTGAGCTTCCACACAAAGGACATATGCATGCAGAACACATGAGTGAGACTTAATCTTACTGGAGATGGCCAGGTGATATCAGCATCCTGTGTTTGGGCCCGAGGACGAAAGTGCAAATTTGCATGCAACCATATTATTGTGCCAACAAGTAGGCATCTTGTTTCTCTAAGATTTACTTTGGAGGTCATCAAACATTACCTATAAAAGGGTTGTTATAACATTGATCTTCACATACTTCGGAAATGTATGAGGAGGCACATGATAGTTCAAGACTGCGATTTGCTCCTCTGATGATGGAGATATACTTTCTGGGCTCTCTTGGTATTACGACATCAATCATCGTCTGGCCAAACAAAGATTCATGTTATCACAAGTATACTTGATTTCGAGGAGTATTCTCCATTTGAACTTAGCTTCCATCTGATCTTGTCATCCTCATCTTCACTCAGCTCCATTGCCGCTATCCTGCGCCAGAGCTCCATGAACTCCACGATCGCGGGGACTGATGGAGTGCCCTGGAAAGATCTTGCCCAGTTGTGGTTCTGCAGGGCCTGGGCCACCGTGTCATTTTCTCTTGCAGGTTTTACAAACTTCGCAAGCTGGGGCTCCATCTCACAGATACTTCGGTTATCCATCCATCGGTCTTTCCAGAACCTGAGATTTTCCCATTGCCCACTACACAAGACGTGGTTGCAAGGAAAATGGCCTCCACTTCCTTAGGCAGATCAAACAAGATGTCCTGCCACGGCTTATCTTCCTCCACACGCTCCATCCATGTCCACCGAGCCCCGAGAGCAGTTTTCATCAGTTTCAGGTTCTTTACACCCAACCCTCCAAGGAGTTTGGGTGAGCAAACCATCTCCCAGGCCACTATGCATTGTCCTCCCCTTACCTGCGCTGCAGCCGCCCAAAAGAACCCCCTCTGTAGCTTCATCAGACAGGTAAAGAACCACTGCGGCGGATCCAAAGGCAACATTGGGTACACTGGCGCTGCATTCAGAGTTGAGTTTAGCAAGATGAGCCACCCGCTCCTTTCCAACATCGAAGCTTTCCAGGCAGGTATGTGCCCTGCCACCTTGTCCACCAGCGGCTGTAGATCCTTCCTGAGCAGCCTCAGCGGGGACAAAGGCAAGCCCAGGTACTGAACTGGGAAGGGAAGGATAGGGCAGTTCAGCACCGCAACTAGTGGTTGAAGGTCCAACCCCTCGCAACGAATTGGGGAGGCGGAGCTTTTTGCCAGGTTGCATCTAGCCCTGAGGCTTCCCCAAACGCTATCAGCAATTGCAGCGCAGCCCTGGCCTCCTCCACAACCAGCTTTATCAGCAGCACCACATCGTCCGCAAACAGCGAGAGCCGGTGCTTCAGGCGTGCTGCATCGAAACCTGCAAACAGTCCTGCACTTTCTGCCAACCTGAAAACTGCATTCATGACTTCCATCACCAGAATGAACAGATTGGGCGATGACGGATCACCTTGCCGCAGGCCCTTTGCATGCCAGAATTTCCCCCTGCATCTCCATTGACAACAACCCGACAAGAACCCTGAACAAAGTTGCACAATTAACACGTGCACATATATAGGCATTTTGTACCTGTTTACTTAAACTCTCGAAGGAAATGTATGAAGAGTACATGAAAGAACGTACACATATATATATGCATTTTGGGTTATACCTGTTTACTTAAACTCATGAAGGAAATGCATGAAAAATACATGGAACAATGTAATGTTTACACTGTTATAATTTTACCTTTTCTATTATTTTTTACATTCCGATTTTTTTTGGGCAAATAGAACTCTTAAAAAATTACCCGCAAAAAAAGAGCTCTTAAAAATTACATCAGTGTATAGTTTGACGTGCATAATGCTTTATATATATATATAAATATTTATTTTAGTATGCATATATTTTGATTTATATGATTTTCTGTAATACATGAACTTTTTTTTCAAACACATGAACATATTGTCGATACACATGAACATTTCTATTATGCAACGCATACACTGTTTTTCCTTATTGTTTAGGAACTTTTAACGAAAAAATAAAATATAGTTAAAGATTCATATAAAAAAATATACCAGCTTATTGGGCTGTGCGAGCTCGAGAGCCTCGAAGCGTTAGAACTCTGGCATAAAAAAAACGTGAGTGCATCTCCTCGATCACTCCGCTAAATTAATATAGCAAACGCACGTGAGCGCACCTAGGCTAGGTTGTGTTGTAAATGTAACTGGGCTATGTTGTAAATTCTAGTGCTACGGGCAAAACAAGGGACACGGTGACATCTTTGATTTGTCAGTCAATTATTCATTCAACCTTGTACAAATCAAGAAAGGACACGATGCCATGATAGAGCACCTTGCCTTAATCTGTAGTTAAGGAACAACAGTAATTAATTAGTAAGTAATTAAGCAGTGGATTGTCGAGGAGCGGCTGCGCCATGAGGAGGAGGCGGGGGCGGCAAGGGCTCCGTCGGGATGCCGGGAGGTGGCCGCCACCTGACATTGCCGCCTGTCCTCACCACAGTACTCTCTACCGAAACGGGATCCACGGCTGCATCTGCTGGCAGCGCAGCGCCGTGCTGCATGAGCAGCACAACAACCATGGCAACACCGACTACCAATTGACGACGAGACACCGCCATCTTCGGCTCGATCTCTCTGAATCTTCTTGGGAGACTGCTCTGGGTCGACGAGAATTATTTGATTTGCAAGAGAGTGAGCGGAGTAGTTTATATAGGCAGCCAAGTGACGTAGTACTAGTAGTACTACTGGTTATTAATTTGCATCTATCCGATTGTAGCAGACGCGTACCATTAATTTGGCATGATTTATTGTTTTCTATCTCTTGTTTTCCTTCTCATGTCTATTATTTTCATGATTTATTGTTTGAATAAATGTTTTGCAATCAATTTCGTATGACTTTGCCCTAAGTTTATCCTGCAGAAGTTGCTCTTGGATACACACAAGCCCACGGGTAGTCTAGGGGCACTGTTCTGAAACAATGCACTTGAGAGGGGGAAATGCTAGGGAAGTATACAATTTGTGGGGATCAACACATTATCTTCCGGAATGGATTAACTAATTTCTGCAAGGAAATGAACATTGTCCTTGAATCCCTCCTTGTTGTCAAGAACATGACTTCCTTCTTTCACCGCTTCCACCAAAGATGATGGATAGTTCAGGGTCAATGAGGCAGTGGACCAGTGGTCACCGTTGTAACCGCCGTCGAAGGTCAGAAGATTGCACCCGATGATTTGGTTCTCACTCCAGGTAAAATAACCATGAGTTTGGGTTGAGCATGTCCTCATATTCGCAACAACTTCTCATCGTTTCGATGATGAAATAGCCATATTTCCTCTTACTCGCTACTCATATGGACAAACACTCGGCTTATTTGTTTTACTCCGGCATCTCATAGCATAGCAGTGTTAGTTAGTGCAATAGCTACTACACATGGACTACATGAGTCCATCGATAGCTCTAGATAGCTAGCTAACTCTCTATTATTTATTAATGGCGGGACGAGAAACTCTTTGCGGTGGAATATATATACACTAGCCGAAATACCCAGATCATCCTATAGTCATGTATGTAGTCATGAGAAAATTCCTGCACACATACATGCAATGCAATTGTTTTTTTACATGGAAACAAAATCCTATTAACCAGAGTGCTCAGCAGATTCGCTCTAAACCACATCAGATACATAGTCTAGTGCCTCATCGGCCCAACTAACACACTCATCATCCATCTGTGCCCCAACCTGGCAATAGAGTGGGCTACTTTATTACAAATTCGACGTCAATGAATGAAACTTAAATAATCAAAGGAAGCAATACATCTACTCCTCGCTTCCCGGATGAGCGCACCAACCTCAGAGAGGTCGTGACTATTGGAGTTTAGGGCATCGACAAGCACTTGGAAATCTGATTCGAAGACAATTCTGTTCAAGCCAAGAGCTTCCGCTCCCTCAATTGCAGCAACACAAGCTTCTACTTCAGCTTGGAAGGTGTTGCGCAGGTTTCTCAGTTTACCTGCAGCTGCGGCGACGAACTCCCCCTATTATCTCTGACGACAAAACCCCATGCACCCTCACGTAACGGCTCCCAGAAAGCAGCGTCGAAATTGACTTTCACCTGATCAAGACCAGGCATCTTCCAAAACTCACATGTAGGAGAAGGAGCATGCATACCCTCATAAACTGGCCAAGAAGATCTCTGCATCGTGGACTGAAACTCCACCGCATGTTTCTGAGTAATATGACAAATCTGCAGAGTAGACTTCTCCATTTCACCCGCATTCAGCTTATTTCGATTTGTCCACCAAACCCAGAGAAGTATGCAGGTTAGTAGTTGTCTCTCCTTTAGCAAATTCATAACAACGTCCATCATCTGCATAGCGTTTTCAGCCTCTCGGCCAAGCAGGCGAATGTCCTCCAAAAGCAATTCTCGCCAAAGTTGTTTTATTTCTTTGCACTTTAGAAACAAATGTCCACCATCTTCATCATTTCTACTGGGAACCTGGTATCAAGTTTAATTGTTCCCTGGTATCAAGTTTAATTCTTTTCCTCCGTATAATCATTTTTTGGCAAACTATTATGGCACAGTCTCCACAAAATATTCGGACTTTCCCCGGTAAACTCAAACACCAAATCTTATTCCATAGATGTGTACGTACAGAGGGAGTTGCTGAAGATGACGCATCCCTGTTCAGTTGTGTATCTTTAAGTTTAATGCCAAGATGATAAGCAGATTTCACTGAAAAAACACTTTTTTTTATCAAAATGCCAAGCCACCGCATCGTCCATACCTTGTCGAAGAGGTATCGACAGGATATTCTTCACACCCGCATTCACAGAAGATATTCTGTACTACCTCCTCACCCCATTGGCCAGTGCCTGGGCCGGGATCTATCAAATCACAAAGGCGAATATCTTCCCCCGTCGCTGGAGCAGAGCCGGCGTGGATGCAGTAAGCACAGTGCCATCGACGTACAACATGAGGTAGGCCATGTCCGCGCCGCGTGTGTAGAGGAACATCGACGAGTCGGAGAGCGTGGGCGTGAAGCAGATCGACTTGACGAAGCCAGCGAAGCGGAGAAACAACTACGCACACGGCGCCTAGGGAGACTTGGACAAGCGGCAGACATGATCGGTCTTGGACTGATCGACGAATCCGGCGGGTTGGAGGCAATAGACCTCCTCGTCGAGTGTGCCCTGGAGGAACGCATTCTGGGCTAGGTTGTGTTGTAAATGCAACTGGGCTATGTTGTGCTGTAAATTCTAGCGCTATGGCCCAAAACAAGGACACAAACACATCTTTGATTTCTAGGTCAATTATTCCTTCATTCTTGTACAAACACAAATCAAGAAAGTACACGATGACATGATAGAGCACCCTGTCTTAATCTATAGTTTAGGAAGTAATTGTAATTAATTATTACTAGTAACTAAGCAACGATTATTGAGGAGCGTCTGCGGCATGAGGAGGAGGAGGCAGGGGCGGCAAGGGCTCCGTCGGGATGCCGGGAGGTGGCCGCCACCGTAGGACATTGCCGCCTGTCCTCACCACAGTACTCTCCACCAAAACGGGATCAACGGCTGCATCTGCTGGCAGCGCAGCGCCGTGCTGCATGAGCAGCACAACAACCATGGCAACACCGACGACCAATTGACAACGAGACACCGCCATTTTCGGCTCGATCTCTCTGAATCTTCTTGGGAGACTGCTCTGGGTCGATGGAAATTATTTGATTTGCAGGAGAGTGAGCGGAGTAGTTTATATAGGCAGCCAAGTGACGTAGTACTAGTAGTACTACTGGTTATTAATTTGCATCTATCCGATTGTAGCAGACGCGTACCATTAATTTGGCATGATTTATTGTTTTCTATCTCTTGTTTTCCTTCTCATGTCTATTATTTTCATGATTTATTGTTTGAATAAATGTTTTGCAATCAATTTCGTATGACTTTGCCCTAAGTTTATCCTGCAGAAGTTGCTCTTGGATACACACAAGCCCACGGGTAGTCCAGGGGCACTGTTCTGAAACAATGCACTTGAGAGGGGGAAATGCTAGCGAAGTATACAATTTGTGGGGATCAACACATTATCTTCCGGAATGGATTAACTAATTTCTGCAAGGAAATAAACATTGTCCTTGAATCCCTCCTTGTTGTCAAGAACATGACTTCCTTCTTCCACCGCTTCCACCAAAGATGATGGATAGTTCAGGGTCAATGAGGCAGTGGACCAGTGGTCACCGTTGTAACCGCCGTCGAAGGTCAGAAGATTGCACCCGATGATTTGGTTCTCACTCCAGGTAAAATAACCATGAGTTTGCGTTGAGCATGTCCTCATATTCGCAACAACTTCTCATCGTTTCGATGATGAAATAGCCATATTTCCTCTTACTCGCTACTCATATGGACAAACACTCGGCTTATTTGTTTTACTCCGGCATCTCATAGCATAGCAGTGTTAGTTAGTGCAATAGCTACTACACATGGACTACATGAGTCCATCGATAGCTCTAGATAGCTAGCTAACTCTCTATTATTTATTAATGGCGGGACGAGAAACTCTTTGCGGTGGAATATATATACACTAGCCGAAATACCCAGATCATCCTATAGTCATGTATGTAGTCATGAGAAAATTGCTGCACACATACATGCAATGCAATTGTTTTTTTACATGGAAACAAAATCCTATTAACCAGAGTGCTCAGCAGATTCGCTGTCAACCACATCAGATACATAGTCTAGTGCCTCATCGGCCCAACTAACACACTCATCATCCATCTTTGCCCCAACCTGGGCAATAGAGTGGGCTACTTTATTACAAATTCGACGACAATGAATGAAACTTAAATAATCAAAGGAAGCAATACATCTACTCCTCGCTTCCCGGATGACCACACCAACCTCAGAGAGGTCGTGACTATTGGAGTTTAGGGCATCGACAAGCACTTGGAAATCTGATTCGAAGACAATTCTGTTCAAGCCAAGAGCTTCCGCTCCCTCAATTGCAGCAACACAAGCTTCTACTTCAGCTTGGAAGGTGTTGCGTAGGTTTCTCAGTTTACCTGCAGCTGCGGCGACGAACTCCCCCCTATCATCTCTAACGACAAAACCCCATGCACCCTCACGTAACGGCTCCCAGAAAGCAGCGTCAAAATTGACTTTCACCTGATCAAGACCAGGCATCTTCCAAAACTCACATGTAGGAGAAGGAGCATGCATACCCTCATAAACTGGCCTAGAAGATCTCTGCATCGTGGACTGAAACTCCACCGCATGTTTCTGAGTAATATGACAAATCTGCAGAGTAGACTTCTCCATTTCACCCGCATTCAGCTTATTTCGATTTGTCCACCAAACCCAGAGAAGTATGGAGGTTAGTAGTTGTCTCTCCTTTAGCAAATTCATAACAACGTCCATCATCTGCATAGCGTTTTCAGCCTCTCGGCCAAGCAGGCGAATGTCCTCCAGAAGCAATTCTCGCCAAAGTTGTTTTATTTCTTTGCACTTTAGAAACAAATGGCCACCATCTTCATCATTTCTACTGGGAACCTGGTATCAAGTTTAATTGTTCCCTGGTATCAAGTTTAATTCTTTTCCTCCGTATATTCATTTTTTTGGCAAACTATTATGGCACAGTCTCCACAAAAATATTCGGACTTTCCCCGGTAAACTCAAACACCAAATCTTATTCCATAGAGGTGTACGTACAGAGGGAGTTGCTGAAGATGACGCATCCCTGTTCAGTTGTGTATCTTTAAGTTTAATGCCAAGATGATAAGCAGATTTCACTGAAAAAACACTTTTTTTAATCAAAATGCCAAGCCACCGCATCGTCCATGCCGTGTCGAAGAGGTATCGACAGGATATTCTTCACACCCGCATTCACAGAAGATATTCTGTACTACCTCCTCACCCCATTGGCTAGTGCCTGGGTCGGGATCTATCAAATCACAAAGGCGAATATCTTCCCCCGTCGCTGGAGCAGAGCCGACGTGGATGCAGTAAGCACAGTGCCATCGACGTACAACGTGAGATAGGCCATGTCCGCGCCGCGTGTGTAGAGGAACATCGACGAGTCGGAGAGCGTGGGCGTGAAGCAGATCGACTTGACAAAGCCAGCGAAGCGGAGAAACAACTACGCACACGGCGCCTAGGGAGACTTGGACAAGCGGCAGACATGATCGGTCTTGCACTGATCGACGAATCCGGCGGGTTGGAGGCAATAGACCTCCTCGTCGAGTGTGCCCTGGAGGAACGCATTCTGGGCCAGGTTGTGTTGTAAATGCAACTGGGCTATGTTGTGCTGTAAATTCTAGCGCTATGGCCCAAAACAAGGACACAAAGACATCTTTGATTTCTAGGTCAATTATTCCTTCATTCTTGTACAAACACAAATCAAGAAAGGACACGATGGCATGATAGAGCACCCTGTCTTAATCTGTAGTTTAGGAAGTAATTGTAATTAATTATTACTAGTAACTAAGCAGCGGATTATTGAGGAGCGTCTGCGGCATGAGGAGGAGGCAGGGGCGGCAAGGGCTCCGTCGGGATGCCGGGAGGTGGCCGCCCCCGTAGGAGATTGCCGACTGTCCTCACCACAGTACTCTCTATCGAAACGGGATCCACGGCTGCATCTGCTGGCAGCGCAGCGCCGTACTGCATGAGCAGCACAACAACCATGGCAACACCGACGACCAATTGACAACGAGACACCGCCATCTTCGGCTCGATGTCTCTGAATCTTCTTGGGAGACTGCTCTGGGTCGATGGGAATTATTTGATTTGCAGGAGAGTGAGCGGAGTAGTTTATATAGGCAGCCAAGTGACGTAGTACTAGTAGTACTTGGTTATTAATTTGCATCTATCCGATTATAGCAGACGCGTACCATTAATTTGGTATGATTTATTGTTTTCTATCTCTTGTTTTCCTTCTCATGTCTATTATTTTCATGATTTATGGTTTGAATAAATGTTTTGCAATCAATTTCGTATGACTTTTCCCTAAGTTTATCCTGCAGAAGTTGCTCTTGGATACACAAGCCCACGGGTAGACCAGGGGCACTGTTCTGAAACAATGCACTTGAGAGGGGGAAATGCTAGCGAAGTATACAATTTGTGGGGATCAACACATTATCTTCCGGAATGGATTAACTAATTTCTACAAGGAAATGAACATTGTCCTTGAATCCCTCCTTGTTGTCAAGAACATGACTTCCTTCTTTCACCGCTTCCACCAAAGATGATGCATAGTTCAGGGTCAATGAGGCAGTGGACCAGTGGTCACCGTTGTAACCGCCGTCGAAGGTCAAAAGATTGCACCCGATGATTAGGTTCTCACTCCAGGTAAAATAACCATGAGTTTGGGTTGAGCATGTCCTCATATTCGCAACAACTTCTCATCGTTTCGATGATGAAATAGCCATATTTCCTCTTACTCGCTACTCATATGGACAAACACTCGGCTTATTTGTTTTACTCCGGCATCTCATAGCATAGCAGTGTTAGTTAGTGCAATAGCTACTACACATGGACTACATGAGTCCATCGATAGCTCTAGATAGCTAGCTAACTCACTATTATTTATTAATGGCAGGACGAGAAACTCTTTGCGGTGGAATATATATACACTAGCCGAAATACCCAGATCATCCTATAGTCATGTATGTAGTCATGAGAAAATTGCTGCACACATACATGCAATGCAATTGTTTTTTTACATGGAAACAAAATCCTATTAACCAGAGTGCTCAGCAGATTCACTGTCAACCACATCAGATACATAGTCTAGTGCCTCATCGGCCCAACTAACACACTCATCATCCATCTTTGCCCCAACCTGGGCAATAGAGTGGGCTACTTTATTACAAATTCGACGACAATGAATGAAACTTAAATAATCAAAGGAAGCAATACATTTACTCCTCGCTTCCCGGATGAGCACACCAACCTCAGAGAGGTCGTGACTATTGGAGTTTAGGGCATCGACAAGCACTTGGAAATCTGATTCGAAGACAATTCTGTTCAAGCCAAGAGCTTCCGCTCCCTCAATTGCAGCAACACAAGCTTCTACTTCAGCTTGGAAGGTGTTGCGTAGGTTTCTCAGTTTACCTGCAGCTGCGGCGACGAACTCCCCCCTATCATCTCTGACGAAAAAACCCCATGCACCCTCACGTAACGGCTCCCAGAAAGCAGCGTCAAAATTGACTTTCACCTGATCAAGACCAGGCATCTTCCAAAACTCACATGTAGGAGAAGGAGCATGCATACCCTCATAAACTGGCCTAGAAGATCTCTGCATCGTGGACTGAAACTCCACCGCATGTTTATGAGTAATATGACAAATCTGCAGAGTCGACTTCTCCATTTCACCCGCATTCAGCTTATTTCGATTTGTCCACCAAACCCAGAGAAGTATGGAGGTTAGTAGTTGTCTCTCCTTTAGCAAATTCATAACAACGTCCATCATCTGCATAGCGTTTTCAGCCTCTCGGCCAAGCAGGCGAATGTCCTACAAAAGCAATTCTCGCCAAAGTTGTTTTATTTCTTTGCACTTTAGAAACAAATGGCCACCATCTTCATCATTTCTACTGGGAACCTGGTATCAAGTTTAATTGTTCCCTGGTATCAAGTTTAATTCTTTTCCTCCGTATATTCATTTTTTTGGCAAACTATTATGGCACAGTCTCCACAAAAATATTCGGACTTTCCCCGGTAAACTCAAACACCAAATCTTATTCCATAGAGGTGTACGTACAGAGGGAGTTGCTGAAGATGACGCATCCCTGTTCAGTTGTGTATCTTTAAGTTTAATGCCAAGATGATAAGCAGATTTCACTGAAAAAACACTTTTTTTTATCAAAATGCCAAGCCACCGCATCGTCCATACCGTGTCGAAGAGGTATCGACAGGATATTCTTCACACCCGCATTCACAGAAGATATTCTGTACTACCTCCTCACCCCATTGGCAAGTGCCTGGGCCGGGATCTATCAAATCACAAAGGCGAATATCTTCCCCCGTCGCTGGAGCAGAGCCGGCGTGGATGCAGTAAGCACAGTGCCATCGACGTACAACATGAGGTAGGCCATGTCCGCGCCGCGTGTGTAGAGGAACATCGACGAGTCGGAGAGCGTGGGCGTGAAGCAGATCGACTTGACGAAGCCAGCGAAGCGGAGAAACAACTACGCACACGGCGCCTAGGGAGACTTGGACAAGCGGCAGACATGATCGGTCTTGGACTGATCGACGAATCCGGCGGGTTGGAGGCAATAGACCTCCTCGTCGAGTGTGCCCTAGAGGAACGCATTCTGGGCCAGGTTGTGTTGTAAATGCAACTGGGCTATGTTGTGCTGTAAATTCTAGCGCTATGGCCCAAAACAAGGACACAGAGACATCTTTGATTTCTAGGTCAATTATTCCTTCATTCTTGTACAAACACAAATCAAGAAAGGACACGATGACATGATAGAGCACCCTGTCTTAATCTGTAGTTTAGGAAGTAATTGTAATTAATTATTACTAGTAACTAAGCAGCGGATTATTGAGGAGCGTCTGCGGCATGAGGAGGAGGAGGCAGGGGCGGCAAGGGCTCCATCGGGATGCCGGGAGGTGGCCACCACCGTAGGACATTGCCGCCTGTCCCCGCCACAGTACTCTCTACCAAAACGGGATCCGCGGCTGCATCTGCTGGCAGTGCAGCGCTGTGCTGCATGAGCAGCACAACTACCACGGCAACAGTGACGACCTATTGACGACGAGACACCGCCATCTTCGGCTCGGTCTCTCTGAATCTTTTTGGGAGAACTGCTCTGGGTCTATGGGAATTATTTGATTTGCAGGAGAGTGAAGGGAGTAGTTTATATAGCCAGCCAAGTGAAGTAGTACTGGTGATTAATTTGCATCTATCCGATTTGCAAACTTGCATTTACTAGCAACGTTGCCAAGTCATTGTGATGCCATTTAATTCCCAGTACTAGTGATTTTTCGTACTAATAGCGTTTGCAAACGTTGCAAGCTTAGTTACTGACGGAGGCATGCATCAGCCCAGCTTCATCCTCAACATACTGCTTGGTAGCTGCTTGGTACGTAGTGCACTAGGGACTCATGGAGTCACGGTGGTGCGGGGACGACGGGTAGGCGGAGGCGAGGAAGCAGAGCTGCTGCCTGCAGCTGCTTCATGGGCTCTCGGTGATGCGTCGTGCAGTTTGCACAGTAGCAGGTCGGTCTGGGTCCATCGATGCACATCTTGGTGCACGCTTCCAAGCTGGGGCAGCGATCGTCCGGTGCCGGACACGTTGTGCACACACGGCCTGTAGCGGCGCCGCCATGCATTTTCATAGTTAGTTAGAGAAGATTTATCATCATCTTAAAAATGGCGCGCACACACATATCCCTACCGTGTGCTAGAGAGCTCCCGTAGGTACGACGCTTGTTCGACGCCGGCTCCATGCGGACGTGGTGGCGAGGAGGAGGAGGAAGAGCCGACTGCACGGCGGCGGCGCCGGGTTTTGGCTCTGTTCTAGTCGGTGGCGACTGGAACTTGGCCGTCGCCGTAGCTGCGGAATCAGCTGATGCCGGAGGTGCGGTGACCAGCTGCGCACCGCCACTACCACCGCCACCAGCGCGACGACGGCCAACTGACCGCGAGCCGTTGCCATGATCATCAATCGATCGGCTCTCCCTTTCTCTTGATCAACGGATGGGTGGATGGGCACTCCAGTTCAGCCGATTCTCTCAATTTGTAGCCCGCGTCATCTCAGTGGAGACCGGAGAGTAATTGGCGCGCCGTGCACCTGTTTACTACTTCCTCCGTTTCAAAATATATAATGTTTTAGTTTTGTAAAAGGAATAAATCTAGACCTATTTTAGTGTGTAGGTTCATGTTAAACCTATACGAACCTACACACTAAAAAGGTCTACATACATTCATTTCATAAAGTTAAAACATATTATACTTTAAAGCGGAGGGAGTACATGTTTGGGCCAGAGATAAGCTAGACGTGCCGATTGAATGCGCATTCCAAGTTCTGTCCACCCAAATCCGTGCAAACACGCTGCCTGCCGATCGATTAACTCTTTACACTTTACTACGCAATTTGTCCGCTCAAATATTTTTCATGCAACACTGAACGTTCACGGTAGCAGAAGAAGAGTATGGTCTGATCGATGAACACCCTAATTAAATTCTTCTCGCCTCTACGCAATTCGATCGTTCCTTCGCCAGTACGCGTGGGATCGTCGGTGGCCAGCGTTGTCTCCACTAATCTGAGGTAATCAAGGCACGTGTAGCTAGATTTTCTTATTCTTTGGTATACTTTCCTTTCCGTGTTTTTCCATTATTTTTTTCCGTTTTTGTTCTAGTATTATTTCTTACCACTTTTCGTTTTTCTTATACTTTTTATTGCTTCTTCTTATAATAGTGAACAAAGGTATATTTCATTCTCTAAGGGTGCTAAAATTCTTGTCTCACCTTGGAGTCCTTACTTCTGTCCCTACCGTAGATCTGTCTTGGTTGTGCGCCGCTGAAATTCTTGTCGCATTTTATTCTTAGCTTCGTCTTTTGTGGTTCTACTTTAATTCCGGGTTCTAGTTTTTATTTCATATATCTAAATTTTGTTCTGTTTATTCTAAACTTTTTGGTCCACTTAGGTGTGGATATGTTATGTATCAGTTCTTTATATTTTATTTATTCCCTTTTTAAGTATCTTTTTACTTAATGTTCTCTGCGATGCCTTTTTTGTTCCAAGATGAATACAAATTTGTTCCGAGATTCACAAAGATTTACTCTTCTTATTATGTTTTGACATAATTTTTATTCATGGATATATTATTTTTGTTCCTTGGTGAATAACAGTATGTTCCTTTATTCATAAAGATTTTTCCTCTTCTTCCATAACTTTAGTTCCACACATTTTTTGTTCCTTTTAATTTTTTGTTCTGTTATTTAGATGAATCAACTTGTCTTCCTTGTTGATTTCTTTTCAAATTTCTTCCTTCTATTTTTTATTTTATGTATTCTAGATATATTTGTTTTCCTTATTTTTTTACACTTTTACACTTTTTTCTTTTTATTGTTGATATTATTTATTTTCCATGTTTCTCTTAATTTGATTTATATGTTTTCTAGTAGGATGTTTACCGTGAGTATTTTGTTTTTTTTTGGTCCTTGGGCACTAAAATTTTGTTCCTTGAGTACATTTGATTTGTTCCTTGGGCACTATAACTCTTGTCCAATAAAGTAGTTCAGATTGTTTGTTCCAAATCATCAAAAAGTATGTTCCTCCTGTAAATGTGATTTGTTCCTCGGTTGCTCGGCCGATAAAGTTTGTTACTCATGTAGATGTGATTTGTTCCCAATGCTATAGTTTTATCTCAAATCTAATAGTGATTTTGTTCCAAATAGTAAAAATAGTTGTGCCTTTTGGTCCTTGGTCGCTAAAGTTCCGTTCCTCAGCCACTAAAGTTTTGTTCCCCATGTAGATGTGACTTGTTCCTATTGCTACGAGTTTTTCACAGATGTAGCGGTGTTTTTTTTTCAATTAGTTAATTAGTTGTGCCTTGTGCTCGTGCATTTTGTTCCTCATTCTTGAAAATTGTGTTCCTTGTGATCCGTTACCGGGAACTACAATTTGTGTCCCAACTATAGTAGTAATGATTTTACTTTCGGTAGTCAAAATACTCGTTCCTCACGTATGTTTTCTTTACTTGTAAATTTTTTAAGTCAAATATAGTTTTTGTCAAATAAATAAATTTGAAATACTTAAATCTTGATAGATGTATCAACTGCAATAAAAAAATTAAGTTTTATTTTATTTTTGCTCCTTGATATTGGGAAAATTTATGATTCTACGAAGTATTACATGTTGACGACGGGCTGGGAAGAATTTTGTGGTACCATGGGAATACTAGAGATCAGTTGTATCAGGATATGTACTGAATTGGGGACGATTTTTTTTAAAAAATTGTGAACAATCTGAGTCGGCATAGTCATGTAACTGGATGCAACCTATACATGTGACTAAGGTTGTAGATCACCTGGACTGAAGAGTGGGGAGCAATAGGAAATAAGTAAAAATGAATAAAAATGCCACCGCTCTTTGTTACAAAATGGTAACATGGTATTTTTAGGAAATGGGCAATTAATATGAGGAAAGAAATTAACAAATATCAAATAGGTATAACAAGTTTAGTGTTCATAAAACCTTGTATTTTAGAATTCCATACAGTTTAGGACCTTTGGAAACCGTAACTTTTTATGTGAACATGTTCAATATGATAAAGATGATGCCCTCTGTCATGGAAATGGCCACGGCAGTCGCTGCCACTGGCAGCGATTGAGTGTTTCGTGAGGAAGAGTTGGCGGCCATCTGCGGTGCGAGATGGGGGCGGATGCACATGGGTTTACCCAGGTTCGGCCCCCAGGAGGGTAAAGACCTACTCCTGCTAGATTAGATTATGAGAGAGCGAGTTACAGGGGTGGCGAGCTCGGCGGCTAGGGAGCGAGTCGTTGAGGGGGTGTATGATGGAACGTAAGTCCCCAGGATACCCTAGGGAGGTTTATATATGAAGCACCTCGCTAGGGTTTACAAGCTATCACCGAACAAGATAAGGATCCGGAGACTTTGACCTAGTCCGACTGGGCTTCTAGTCGCCAGTCGCTGGGCCTTTCCTTCCTTCGTAGTCCAGTCGCCGTCTTTCAGACGCACTCGTAGGCCTTTCGGCCCAATCGGAACATCCTGCTGGGTATACCCCCTTCGGCATATCCCCATCAGTAGTCCCCGAGGCCATCGTTGATGCAGGCGCAGGCGTCCTTTTGGCGTTCAGAGTAGGCGAACCCAATTTGGGCATCCAGTCGAGTCGGCGATGGACTCCATTAGAACCAAGTAGAATTTCCCCATGTTTCCACTCGTTGCTTCAATGAATGTCACTGCCGCCCAGTCGTCATCTCAGCGAATGGAAAGACTGGCAGGTGGCAGGTGAACTGAAGGAGTTGGACCATCAAACCTGAACAAACTATCCGTTGGAATTTCCAACGGTAACTACGGCGCAATTACCGTGAGTAACGGCCACCCCGATTTTGGCGGGTGGTGTTTCCCATATAAGGGGGATGATGGCTCAGCTCCACAGTCCTTCTTCGCATTCTTCATTCTTCCTCATTCGTTCTTCCTACCTCCATTCTTCATGTCTGCGTCCTTCCGACCTGTTCTTCCCGCATCACGCGATTCCACATCCTACCCGATGGCGCCTCCCAAGGGCTCATGGGGGAAATCCAAGTGCACCACGGCCCAACTTAGATCTTTTGAGGACGCCGGAGTGCTTTGCAAGGGGAATTGGCGGGTTCCCCCCTCCTCCGAGACCGAGCCAAAGCCGCGACCCAGCGAGTTCATCTGCTTCCCCAGTCATCTTGAGAGGGGTCTGGGATTCCCCACCTCACTCTTTTTCCGCCGCTTCTGCGCGTATTACGCGATCAAGCCATTGGATCTTGGTCCGCATAGCATCGAGTAGCTGGCGATCTTCGTCGCCTTCTGCGAATGTTACCTCGGCTGCAGACCGTACTTCCCGTTGTGGCTGGAGCTCTTCCACGACCGCATCAGGCGCGGAGCGTCCAACGGCCTGATGCTTGCCGCAGGTGGAGTCACCTTTCAACTGAAGCCGAAGGCCAACTTCGTCAAGCTCCTCCTGCCGAAGAAGGCCGCCAGCGAGTGGAAGAAGAGCTGGTTCTACGTCAAGGAAGCCACTCCCTCTGGCGAGGTGGCTCTTCCTGAGTTCGTCGCCGAGAGGAGCGAGCCCCGTCGGTTGGCACCGAAGAAGCTTCCCGAAGATCAGCAGATGGCCGTCGTGGAAATGATGGATCAGATCCAGAAGCTGAAGGACTAGGGGTTGATTCCGATCAATCTCTACAACTGGCTCGGGCGGCGCCTGGTCCCGCTGGCGGCTCGACCGCACTGGATGTATGAATACAGTGGAAAGCATGACCCATCTCGAACTAGCAAGGAGTCATGGGAGGCCGAGGACTACAAGGACGCCTTGAAGAAGATCACCGACGCAGAGTTCACCAGCGTGGCGGTCGGGGTCGCCCCGTATACTACTGTGAAGAATGAAGCCCCCACAGTAAGTTCTCTTTCCAATTGCTATGTCCGTATCTCAATTTCAGTCTCTTCGCTTGGTGTTTTTGACTCGTGGTGGTTCTTAGCTTTTTCAGGTGTTGGAGGGCTGGCTCCCTCCGCTTGATGAAGAGGTTCCCCAGGAACTGGAGGAAGACTCCGAGGGGGACCCTTCCGATAGCGACGGGGAGGAGAAAGAAGTCCCTCCCCCAACGCATGTGGCTCGCAAGACCCGGATGCAGAGACAACGTGAAGTCGAAGCGAGCCGTAGCCTGGACGAGCAAGACGAAGGCGATGCGGTCGCACAGGAGCAAACGTCCCGGCGCACCGCTACGCCGTCGAAGCCCGCACGCCGGCCCGAGTCGCCAGCGAAAAGGCCCGCGTCGCCGGCCAAGTCGGCGGTGGTGTTCGAGTCGGATGACGATTCCGACAATGAAGGTTCTCCCGAAGTCTCGCACAAGGCCCCAAGGGATGCAGTCCCGACGAAGGGGTTGCAGGGCGAGGACACGGAGGTGGTGGTAGAGGTTCCCCTAGCGGCGATTGCACCGACGGCCTCGGGGGTTCCAAGCCAAGAAGCGGCTGAGGCGATGGCATCCAAGTTGCCACAGTCGTCAAGGGCAGCCGCGTCGGAGCCAGAGATCCCGGCGACTGCAGCTTCATCGTCAAGGAAGCCCTCGGTTTCATGGGCTTCAGACGTCTTCGAGAGGGGGCTTAGCCGCAAGCTAGGTCCCTAGTTGGACAAGCCCGCCCACATTAGCACCGGGCTTCACGTCCTTCCAGTCGCTAAGTAAGTAGCGCTCCCTCGTCCCAATTCGCTTTGCTCCTTTTGTATTGTTGTTGTATTGACTGAGGGGGCTCGTGTAGGTCGGGGGCCGAGAAGATTGGTCGTCCTTCGGTGGCTAAGATTCCACCGGCCACCGACATGGGAGAGGGCGACCTACCCAAGAAGAGAAAGGCCTCCGAAGATGTGGCGACCGCCGAGGTCGTGAAGAAGCAGAAGGGGGGCGCCGACGACGCTGCAACCAAGGGAAGCGCCGCGGAGTCAGCGCTTGCGCCAGTCGCCGAAGAGGTGGTGGCGACGCGATCGGAGCCCGCCTTGGCTGCGTCCGTGCTGGAGGCGCCGGTCCCGACAACCAGCGCCCCCGCTAGGGCATCGACGACGTTCCCGCATTTTATAGCGAGGGGGTTTCTAGGTGTGGCGGACACGCAGTCTCCGCAGAGTCCAGAAATCGTGGATGTGGACATTGGGTCCCGCCGCGGGCGCACTTCCTTCACAATCCCATCGACTGACACTGGGGAACTTCACAAGATGCTCGGCGCTGCTATTCAGGTATGTCCAGTCCCCGAGTTCCTGGTCGCTGAATATCAGCGTCTGGGAACTGAACCTCTTGCTCCTTTCCAGTCCCCGAATTCCTAGTCGCTGAATTTCGGCGGCTAGGAATTGATTTTTTTCTCCTTCTCCAGTCCCCGAGTTTCTGGTTACTGAATTTCAGCGGCTGGGAACTGGGTTTTGTTTTGTCAAATGCTTAGGTGAGTTCTTTGTTTGCAGGGATTACAAAGGGAGTCGACCGATCGGCAGGCCGCAAGAGAGCGCTTGGAGCGTGACTTGCACGAAGCGTAGGAGGTGAACCGACGGCTTCAGGAAACTATTGGTGAGTGTCTATTTGTCTTTGTTCTCCTCTTTCGGGTGTGAGTTGGTTGTGTATAGCACTCTGATGTCTTCTCTTGCAGATGGTTTCCCGGCTGAGATCTCCAAGCCCGTGAGGGGTATGTTCTGGTCGCCGAGCTGGACGCGGCGAATGGACGAATAGCCTCTCTGGTCAAGGATTTGGAGGAGGCGAAAGCGGCCACGATTTCTTCGGAGGAGCGAGCGAAGGCTGCAGTCGCCGCGGCTGAGGAAGAACGCAAAGCCACGGACTCCATCATCGTCGGGCTGCACAGCGAGCAAACTGCCTTGGAGAAGCATGTCAAGGAGAACTGCCGCAAACTCCTTGGTGAGTTTCTATCTTCACTTGACCCTTTTGTCGAGTCCCCGCTTTGGGGGTTTCGTAGTTTCACTAACACCTGACTTTGCAGCTATGGTAGGCCAAAGCGACCCGGTGGTGCAAACTTACAACGCCTCGCAGTGCGTGACTGCCGTGGTGAATGCGGCCACGGCCTCGGCGTTGTGCGTCCAAGCGGCTCTTCAGGGCATGTCTCCCACCGAAGTTATCCCTGGGGGCTTACGGAGGTGTGGCGCTATGTGGAAGAGGTGCCCACCGTTGTGGAGTGGATGACGCGCTCAGCGTTCAGGCGCGGGGCCGCCACATCGTTGAGCTTGGGTCTCGCCCATTTCCCCGACGACTTCGACCTTGATGATGTGACGAGTGGCTATCTGTCGGCGACCGGCACGGTGGAGATGTCAAAGGTGCTGAAGCTGACCGCGAAGGCCATCCCTTACGCCGATCGTGTCTTGGCAATGGGGGATCTGCTGCCGTATCAGGTGATAGTGTTGGCACCTGGCAACCCCGAGCCGGCGCACCGCGGCATGAAGTCGGAGCAGCCCTTCCGGTCGTTGTTGTCGAAGTCGCTGACAACGTACCTGACGAACCTGTGGCAGCCTTTTGTGCGCGTCAAGGGGGTGGTGTTGCTTCTTCATCAGGGCCTGTGGAGTAAACAATGTAATTGTCCAAGTTATAATGTACGCCAAGTGGCGAATGATGTAAGATATTTTTGCAATATATGCCACGAGGAGTCGATCGACTCGTGTTTGATTAGGAATGTGTGTTGTGTTTTGTTTATGCGTTGTTTTTATTGAGCGAGTCCCCGAGCGCGTCCGTCCTTTAATGGGGTATAACTCGATTGTATACTTTTGTGTATTTGTTTTGTTTATGCATTGTTTTTATCCCTCGCGTCTTCTGAGTGGCGAGTCCCCGAGCGCGAGTAGGACTGACTTATAAGCGAGTCCCCGAGCGTGGTGCCCGACCGTATTGGTCATGCTCCTGTTGCAGGTTGTGAGTGCGTTGTTTGTAACGCGTCTCCTTCCCTGGCCTGGAGAGCCAGTCGCTTGGCGAGCCCTAGGCAGCTCTCTTACTTGGTGTGTTCCCGAGCCGCGTGGGGGTTCCCGTTTTGCGGAGTTCCCGTGCGTGGTACTTAACCGTTCAAATCGCTTTGTACGAGGGTGGGAGGGACAGATCGATGTGAGAAGCGTGTGCCGGATGTCTTGGCCCGGCGGGCCAGTCGGGCTGGGCGACTCCAATGGTGACTCCAGGTTGGCATTTTTTGTGGACGACCCAAGGCCCGAATATTTCCGGTGCCCTTGTGCCGCACTACTTAGCCGTGCCGGTTGCTCGACCAGAGGTTGACTTCCATAAGTAGCGTATTGCTAGTATGTACGAGTGTGAGTGGCACAAGAATATGGCGAGTGGACACAATTTGTGAGATCCGAAGGAATTTCATTGTACATTCCGATGGAGTACAGTGTGAGGTTCTAAGTATAGAACTTTCTGAGGAGGTTTACATTTCATGGCCTCCCGACCTCCAATTGGCCGTCACCCCGTATGTCGATGAGGTAGTAGGCATCGTTGCCAAGGACTCGGCCTATGGCGAATGGCCCCTCCCATGGAGGGAGAGCTTGTGCATGCCCTTCTTGTCTTGGGCCATTTGCAAGACCAGGTCGCCTTCCTGGAAGGTGCGAGTTCGTACACGGCGGCTGTGATAGCGGCGGAGTCCTTGCTGGTATATGGTGGTGTGGGAGCGAGCCAGGTCGCGTGCCTCGTCGAGTTGATCGATGTTGTCTTGGCGGGCGACCTCGTTGGCCGCCTCGACGTAGTTGGCGACTCGATGTGAGTCATGCTCCAGGTCGGTTGGCATTACGGCCTCGGCGCCATACACCATGAAGAAGGGCGTGAACCCGGTTGAGCGATTGACGGAGGTGCGAATTCCCCATATCGCAGAGGGGAGCTCATCGACCCAGCATCCTGGAGTGCGCTAGAGGGGCACCTGCAGTCGCGGCTTGAGCCCATGGAGAACGCTCTGGTTGGCGCGTTCTTCTTGGCCATTCGATTCTGGGTGAGCGACTGATGCGAGGTCGAGTCGGATGCCATGTTCTTCACAGAATTCTGCCATGGCCCCCTTGGCAAAGTTGGTGCCGTTGTCTGTTATAATGCTGTGCGGGTAGCCGTACCGGTAGATGAGTTTGTGTAGGAACTTGGTGGCTGTCTTGCCGTCACAAATTTTTATCGGCTTGGCCTCGACCCATTTGGTGAACTTGTCGACTGCGACCGAAAGGTGAGTGAAACCAGACGGGGCCTTCTTGAACGGGCCTACCATGTACATGCCCCATATGGAGAATGGCCACGTGATGGGGATTGTCTTGAGTGCTGAGCCAGGGAGGTGCGTCTGGTTGGCGTACTTCTGGCACCCGACGCATCGTTGAACGATGTTGGTGGCGTCGGCGTGTGCGGTGAGCCACTAAAAACCGTGCCGCATGGCCTTGGCGACTAGCGACTTGGCGCCAACGTGATGGCCGCAGTCGCCGGCATGAATGTCCTGGAGGATCTTGCGGCCTTCTTCTGGTTGTACGCAGCGCTGGAACACGCCGGTCACGCTGCGCTTGTGGAGCTCGCCGTTGATGATGACAAAGGATTTGCAGCAGCGCACGATCATTCGTGCGTCTGTCTCATTGCTCGGTAGGATTTTGTGTTCTAGAAAGGCGACGTATGGTGTTGTCCAGTCGCTAGGTTCCACAACCATGGCGACTAAGGCCTGTTCTGGTTGCAGTGGGATCCCGACGTCGATCTCCTTTGGTGGGCTGACCGATGGTTTGTGGATGATTTCAAGGAAGACGCCTACTGGAGGCGCTTGTCAGGTTGATCCGATGCGGGAGAGGGCGTCCGCCTCCTCGTTTTTGCGCCTGTCGATCCACTCGACGGAGTAGCCGTCGAAGTGTGCTCCCAACTGGTCGACAGCTTGGCAGTACGCGATCATTGTTGGGGAGACGGCGTCGCACGTCTCGGCGACTTGGCCGGCGACTAGGTCGGAGTCGCCGTAGCATCGTAGGCGGTTGACGTTCATCTCCTTAGAGGCTCTCATGCCATGAAGGAGGGCATCATATTCTGCCATGTTGTTGGTGCAAGGCTTGAAGTTGAGGTGGAGCACGTAGCGGAGCTTGTCTCCTTTGGGGATGACCCCAGCCCCTGCGCCATCAGCGTTCTTGGAGCCGTCAAAATGGAGCGACCAGTAGTGGAGGTATGGGAGCTTCTCTGGCTGCTGTGCTTCTTCCCAGTCTGCGAGGAAATGAGCCAGGGCTTGTGACTTGATCGCTTTGCGGGGCTCGTACTTGATGTTGTGGACGCCGATTTCGACGGCCCACTTGGCGACTCGCCCGGTCGCCTCACGATTGCGTATGATGTCCTGCAGGGGTGCAGAGGAGACCACCGTGATTGGGTGCTCCTGGAAGTAGTGTGGGAGTCGCCGCTGTGCTCGGAATACCGCGTACACTAGTTTTTGGTATTACGGGTAGCGCTGTCGTGAATCCGTTAGTACTTCGCTGATGTAGTACACGGGGCGATGTATGGGGCGCTCCTTGCCCTCTTCCGGTCGTTCGACGACCATTACGGCGCTGACGACTCGAGTGGAGGCCGCGATGTAAACGAGCATTGGCTCTTTGTCGAGTGGTGCAGCGAGTAGTGGTGCCGCGAGTAGCACTTCTTTGAGTGCTTTGAGTGCGTCATCGGCCTCCTCATCCCATTGGAACGTGGGGTTCTTACGCATCAAGCGGTAGAGGGGCATTTCCTTCTCGCCTAGTCGGGGGATGAAGCGACCGAGGGTCGCGACTAGCCCTGCCAACTTTTGGACGTCGTGCAGGCACTCGGGTTTCCCGAGTCACGGATAGTGTCGATCTTGGTGGGGTTGGCTTCGATGCCTCGCTTGGAGACTACATATCCCAGGAGTTGTCCGGTGGGGACGCCGAAGGTGCATTTTCCAGGATTCAGCTTGATGTTGTACCTCCGCAAGTTTGCGAAGGTTTCAGCTAGGTCGGCGAGCAGATTGTCCTGGCGGGTGGATTTTACCACCACGTCGTCGATGTAGACGTGAATGTTGCGGCCAATTTGGCTCGCTAGACACTCCTGCATGCACCTTTGGTATGTGGCGCCTGCGTTCTTGAGGCCGAACGTCATGGCCGTGTAGCAGAATGCGTCGAATGGCATAATGAACGCCGTCTTCTCCTCGTCCTCGACCGCCATTTTGATCTGGTTATAACCAGAGTAAGCGTCGAGGAAACACAGCGACTCCGATCTCGCGGTTGAGTCGATGATCTGATCGATGCGCGGTAGGACGAACTCCTCCTTCAGGCAGGCGCTGTTGAGGTTGGTGTAGTCGATGCACATTCTCCATGTGTTGTTCTTTTTGAGAACCAGGACTGGGTTTGCCAGCCACTTGGAGTACTTGATTGGCCGGATGAAGCCTGCGGCTAGCAGACGCTGAACTTCCTCGGCGATTGCTCGGTGGCGCTCTTCATTGAAGGGCCGTAGCGACTGCTTTACTGGTCGCACTTTGGGGTCGGCGTTGAGTTTGTGCTCAGCGAGTTCCCTCGGGACACCTGGCATGTCAGATGGCTTCCATGCGAAGATGTCGCGGTTCTCACGGAGGAACCCGATGAGCGCGCTTTCCTATGCGGGGCTCATGTGCACCCCAATGGTGACCGTCTGGCTGGAGTCACCTGGGACGAGCCCGACGGTGCGGGTGTGTGTTCTCACCTTGAACGTGGAGTTCATGGCGGTTGGTTTCTTCAGGATAGTGGGGTCATCCTTGTTGATGTTGCCCGTGTATTTCATGAGCTCCTCCGCGTGGTCGGTCTCCGCGGTGATGACGGCGTCGGTGAGCTCGGCGCCCTTGTCCATGCATTCCATGGCCATGTCGGGGTCGCCGTGGACGATGATGATGCCACTTGGCCCGGGGAGCTTCATCATGTTGTAGGCGTAGTGTGGGGTCGCCATGAACTTTGCGAATGCCTGGCAGCCCAGGACGCAGTGGTAGGGGCTGCGGAAGTTCACCAGCTCGAAGACGATCCTCTCCGTGCGGTAGTTTGCTGGAGTGCCGAAGGTGACTGGCAGCGTCACTTTCCCGATCGGGTACGCCTTCCGACTAGGGACGATGCCGTGGAAGGTCGTCAGTGTTGGCTCGATGGCTGCTTCTGGGAGCTGGAGGCTTTTGAACGTGTCGAGGTACCAGATATTGATGGAGCTCCCACCGTCCATTAGCGTCTTGGGCAGCCAGTAATCGGCCACCTTGGGCCTGACTACCAGGGCGACTCGCCCTGGGTATTCGATCCTTGGCGCATGGTCCTGGTGACTCTAGGTGATGCTCTGCTCGGACCAGTTTAGGAAGCGGGGGATGTCGACTTGCGTCACCGGATTGACAGCGACCGCGCGGGCCAGCACCTTCTTCTCGCGCTTGGTGCCGAGTCTTGTGAAGGTATGTAGCGAACCGACGAGGGTGCCAAAGCCGCCGTTGTTCCTGTTGTCCTGAGGTGGGTTGTTGTTGGGGTCCTCCCTTGCTCGTCTCGCCTTCTCGATCTCTTTGAGAGAGTGGCAACCGGCGGTGGTGTGGGTGGCGGGTTTTCTCTCCCTGCTATGGTAGATGCAGGGCTGACTGAGCAGGGCGGCGGGGTCGAATTTTGGCCTCATCGTGTTGTTGGCGCGGTAGTTCCCACTTTCGCGGTAGTTTCCTCCGTCGCGGCGGTAGTTCTTGGAGTCGCGTTGGCCGTAGCCGGCATTGGCGACGAAGTCGACTCGCCCGTCCGTGCGGCGCTTGCCGGTGATGCGGGTGTTGCTGTAGCGCGTGTCGCGTAGGCACCCGCTGTCGTGGATGCTAGTGCGGCGTCTTCCTCCCGACTCGTCGTCGGAGTCTTGGTTGGGGTCCTCCTCGGCATAGCGCTTGGCGATCTCAAGGAGGTCGGGGATGTTGTCGAGCGTCCGGTAGACCCTCTTGATCTTGGCGACCAGGGGTTCGTACCGGCACGCGTTCTTGAAGCAGTGTATCGCCGTGTCTGGGTGGATGCTGGAGGCGTTTATCCATAGTTTTTTCCATCTTTGGATCCACCGGCGAGTCGACTCGCATTGTCCCTGGATGCATCGCTCCAGGTCCTCTATGGTGGTGGCACGGGTGTAGGAGCCCTCGAAGTGCCTGACGAAGGCGTCCCGCATTTCTTCCCAAGAGTCGATGCTATCAGCGGGGAGTGTGTTGATCCACTGCGGGGTCGCACCCTCCATCATCAGGGGGAGGTAGCGAGCGGCAAGCAGGTCGGTGTGGCCTGCGATCCCCATTGCCATGAGATATGTGTCTAGCCAGACAGCGGGGTCGTACGTCGGGTCGTACTTCTCGATCTCCTTGGGGGCCTTGAAGTTGGCGGGGTATTTTTTCCCGTGAATCATTGGTCCAAAGCATTGCGGTCCGACTCGGCTGAGCGAGCCTCTTGGTTCCGGGGTCGCCGCGGTTGGTGAGGATGTGCCGTAGGTCGTAGGGCTAGCATGACCGCCACACTTGATTGTTGATGATGTTCGTTCGGGCATCGAGGGGCTGCCCGTTGGTAGCGACTGTGTTGTTCGCCGGTCGCGGCTCGTTGGTTGACAACGCGGGATTGGCGACCCGTGGTTGGTTTGCCAGGGGCTAGGGTGGTGGGCAAACTAATGCGTTAGCCACGGTGGGGTGGCCGCTTGATGCCGCCCTGCTTGCTGATGAGCAGGAGTACATCCGCCCCCGCGGGACGACTCCCGCGGCTTGTTGCTCGATGGCCCTGACGAGTAGGGCCTTGGCGTACTGGATCTGTAGCGCGCCGTCGCCTTGGATGTCGAGGTTGGCTATTGCAGCGTCGGCCGCGACGACATTGACCATCGGGGTGGAGTATAGCGGTAGCCCGTTGGTGTCTCGGGCTTGAGGCGAGATGATGATCCGTGGTTGGTCTGGCGGGGGTGCGCGGCCCATGGGTGGCGGGGGCCCCAGTCGCCGGCACACCAGGTGGTGGTCTTGCGGGGTTGCTCCTGCCTGGCGGCGCGTTCTCGCAGTATTCGCGCTCGGCGGCGCGTGTGGGGTCGCCTTCGTCGTTGAAATTCAGGACACGACCCTGAACGTTGGGGTTCAGGCGGGTCCTGATGCGGCGCTGGTGATAGAGTGACAGCTCCCGCGCCGTCTCTCGTTCGAGGCGGTATTTCTCGCGCTCGGCGAGTTCGTTGCGTTGCGCCTCTACGAGCCGCAGGCGGACTTCCTCCACCTCCGTGGCTGCCGCGGTCGGCGGGATCGGCGTGGAGAACGGATCTGGCGGGGCAGCCGTGCTACCCGCCATGTAGATCGCATTGAAGCGATTGGATCTGGCACGGAAATCCTCGGCGGATTCCGAGCCGGAATTGGAGTCGAAGATCCCCAGGATGGAGGGGTCCTTGAAGTCCTCGGGGTTGGAGACTCGCGTGATGGAGTCCTCCCAAGACGGGCGGTGATGGACCCGTCGACCGATGCAGGGGTCGCGGAGTCGGCGTCGTCGTTGGTGGTCGCGTTAGTCTCGACCACGTCGCTGGCGGCCAAGTCGTACTCAGTGACGAGGCCCCTGATGGAGCGGACCTGCTCCTCTGAAAGCAGATTGCGGTGTGGCGGCGATCCGCCGACGATCACCGTCGCGGCTGGATCGATCGCGCCGGTGAAGCCGACGAAGAGGTTTAAGGAGCCGACCAGCATCACCGCAGCGTGACTGACCGGGCGTGATGCCGGGATGTAGCTGCTAGGCAGGATCTGTAAGATCCCGCCGATGGCGATCATGCGACCGGTGGCGAGCGGCTGATCGATCGGCGAGTAGGGTCTCGCCGCAGAACTCAGGCCAGTCCTGCTATGCCCCACGGTGGGCGCCACTGTCGTGGAAATGGCCACGGCAGGCGCTGTCACTGGCAGCGATTGAGTGTTTCATGAGGAAGAGTTGGCGGCCATCTGCGGTGCGAGATGGGGGCGGATGGACATGGGTTTACCCAGGTTCGCCCCCTAGAGGGTGAAGACCTACTCCTGCTAGATTAGATTATGAGAGAGCGAGTTACAGGGGTGGCGAGCTCGGTGGCTTGGCAGCGAGTCACTTGAGGGGGTGTATGATGGAACATAAGTCCCCAGGATACCCTAGGGAGGTTTATATATGAAGCACCTCGCTAGGGTTTACAAGCTATCACCGAACAAGATAAGGATCCGGAGACTTTGACCTAGTCAGACTGGGCTTCTGCTACGCTTCTGGGCTTCTAGTCGCCAGTCGCTGGGCCTTTCCTTCCTTCGTAGTCCAGTCGCCGTCTTTCAGACGCACTCGCAGGCCTTTCGGCCCAATCGGAACGTCCTGCTGGGCATACCCCCTTCGGCATATCCCCATCACCCTCGCAAATGTGAGGGCCCCATTTCTATTTTTTTTCTAAAAACCAATCCGTGATCGCGGTAGCAATTTACAATTTTCTCTACAGTAGAGGATATTCCCCGCACAAAGCGCTTGGAGCCGGAGAAGTTTACTTACACTACAGGAATCTTCTCCTTTGCCGTGTATCAGAAACACACGGCAAAGACATGATAAGACACGGCAAAGCCGTTGCTGTGAGTCAACCCACGGCAAAGAGTGGACGGCAGCTCGCGGGACGGCAAAGCGACTTTGCCGTGGGCTTTCCCTGGGACGCACGGCAAAGACCTTTGCCGTGAGTTTTCCAGCACGCCCGGCAAAGTAAAGCAGTTAACGGGCATCTCGTGCCCAAACGGCGTGCCTAGTCTATGCCGTGCGTTGGTCTTTGCCGTGTGTCTAGGGTGTTGCCGTGAGTTTTTCTTTGCCGTGTGTCTAGCGCGTTGCCGTGCGGCTGTCTTCGCCGTGAGCTTTTCTTTGCCGTGCGTTGGTCTTTGTCGTGCGTCTGCGCTTTGCCGTGGGCTTTACTTTGCCGTGCGCTACCGTATTGCCGTGAGCTTTCCTTTGTCGTGAGCCTGGCGTGTGGCCCTAGCACATGCATGAAAGTGTGGTGCTATGTTGAAACATAGAAAACCTAGTCCCCGGGTGCATGTGTCCCCCTTCGCAGGATATAAGTAACTTAAACAAAGAAATTAATAGAAACGGTAGAAGAAAATGGAGAAAAAAAAACTCATGACAAAGCCTGGGCCCACGGCTGCCGTGGGTATCTCGTCAGGACGCACGGCAAAGACATATTTGCCGTGTACCGACTCACGGCAAAGGCAAAGACATATTTGCCGTGTACCGACTCACGGCAAAGAGCCGAGACAGTACAACAAAAAGACTCCATAGCTAGTCTATACCAAATACCTAAACTTACCGCACTTGGCAGAGCCCATACTTTGCATCCTTGTCAACCAAAGTTCAAATCCCACGTAGGCTGGATTGGGCCATTTTTTTAATTAAATCTATGGTTTACCGTGTGTCAACTCACGGCAAAGCCGTCTCTGCCGTGTGTGAGCGCACTGCAAAGATCCATTTTCCTCTTCAATTGTATTTATTCTAAAACTATATTTAGTTAAAAATATACAACTCACGGCAAAGCGTGACCGCACGGCAAAGCCGCTCCATTAGTCCCCTCCGTTGCCCCCTCCGTCAACAGCGGAGCGGTGGGCCCTTCTGCAGGCAAATATCCACACGGAGGGGGGCGAATATGCCGTGCTGCCGTGTGAGCAGTCTTTGCCGCGCGTTTTGATTTCCTTTGCCGAGCGTTTTGTCTCTGCCGTATGTTTCGTATGGTTGTTGCCGTGAGGTTTTTCGTTGCCGTGAGGGGATTTTCTCCGTACCGTGTTCGTTTCGTTGTCGTGGGCCCTGCCGATTTGTTTGCCGTGTTACGGCTCACGACAAAGTTGCGACGCATGGCAGCGAGCTTTTTTCCCGTAGTGTTAATTAGGCGAGCACGGGCGCCACGCGCAGCACAGTATGGAAACTCTGATCGATCAACTTATCTCCTAACCATGGCAACCCATAAAATGGACAGCATCAATTATCGTATCACGCAAAGTGATTCCTTTCCCGGCCGGTGATCCCTCCCGGCGCCTCCCCTCCTTATAAAACCCAACGGATCGGAGGCATAGCACTTGACCTAACAATCACCATACGACGTGGTAGAGAGATCCAGAAAGAGAAGGGGCTAGCGCGGCAATGGCGCCGGTGGAGCTCCGGATGGACGTGCACTGCTACAAGTGCGTGAAGAAGATCAGGGATGCCATCGGCAACCTGCGCGGTACCTACTACTAGGATTTATACAATTTATCTTGACACATACATACTACATTACTACATCGGAATCGATCTGACACATGCGTGCTTCCAAGGGTGAAGAGGGTGTGGGCGTCGCCGGAGCAGGGCCTCGTGGTGGTGCACGGGACGGCCCTGGACGCGTATGCTCTCAGGCGGCGCCTCCAGCGCAAGATGGAGAGGCCCGTCACCATCGTCGGCAACGCGGCGCCCTACCACTACCCTGCGACGATGCAGCCACCGGCGCACGCCTACTACTACGCCCAACCGCCACCGCACGCCTACTACCCCGAGCCGCTGCCGCACGCCTACTACCCACCTCAGCCGCCACCGCCGCACGCCTACTACTCCCACCCGCCTCACCCGCCGCCGCGCACCTAGTACTCCCACCCGCCGCCACCGCCGGAGTACAGGTGCGGCGCCGGCTGGAGCGATCCGGATCCCTATTACGGCTACGCTGAGCACCGCACGGAGCCGACGTGCTCCATCCGTACTATGATGTGCTCGTTGATATTACTTTTTGGCATTACCACACTACTATGATGTGCTAGCACACTAGTATAGGAACTTTTTATCTTGTCAAACTCTTTGGACTCTTTTTTTTTGGAGCATTCTTTCAGCGTTATCAGTACGATCCGTACACTAAGCCTCTCAGCGCCTACCAAGTGGAATGTACGTGTATGTTTTGAGGGGAGTGAGCCTAGCTCAAATGGTTGGCGCGAATTAGGGTTTCTATTTATACTTGAGGACCAAGCTCTCCTGATGGGAAGTGAAATTCTTCCAAAATTTTGAACCTAGGCAGCACGTGGGAAACCGCGCCGCCGTCTACTGCCCCTACCCAACCTTCCTCCTTGCCTCGCCGCCACCCAGAGTAATGACAGGCCAAAGCTCGTGCCTTTAACGGCGGTGGTGGGGCATTTTCTCATCGGGCAGGGTCACCAATCCCTGACGATGCCGGTGATGCCTTCACAGGACGGCGGCGACGCGGTGCCATGGTTCTCCCTATGACAATCTCGGTCTCTTGATGGTGGAGGTGGGGCCATTCTAAAGGTTGTGCCCCCATGACCGTCGCCTTCAGACCCTGATTCGCCCCATGGGTATAGGTCTGTGTAGGTGGGCGGCGGTGGGCTAGGAAGGTGATGAGACTCGAGCGGCGGTCCTGGTGGATCTGGAGAGCGTGGGTGCGATGTTGGCTTTCCGAATAAAGACGGTTCCGTATGGTCCTAGGATCCCTCTCCCGCCAAGACGAAGATTTAGTTGATGCCGGTCTTTCTCCCTCTGGCTGCAGTGTCGAGTTCCAGAAGGCTCAGCCGGTGAACTCCAATGGACGACATGCGGAAGTTCGCGGGATTGGATGGGTTTCGATCGCGCGCAACCATATTTTTATCTGGCCATTTGGTTTTAAAGGGAGCGATGCGAAGCTTTGCAATCTATTGCCATCAAGGACATGCCTTTAGTCTCATGGTGAAGTCAGTTGTGGAGAATGACATGGAAGCCAAGGTTTGGAGACTGGTAATGGTGGTTTGAATCCTGGTGGCGATGAGGTTTTGGCTTGGTGATCTGGGTCTTGGAGTAACGACATCGGAAAGTGGGGGCAACAGTACAAGAGGATTCCATAGTTGAAAATTGCAGGATGAAAATCTAAGGTCTGGCCATAATTGGTTGTGCCTGGCAATGGCCTTGTTGAAGACATTTGTTTATTAGCGCGGACTTTCTCTGGAGTGAAAACCCATGATTGTTGATCAGGGTGATGACACGCTTGTTCATGTTCCCTTCTTGGATGCGTCGCTTTTGGAGAGGATGGTTTTCTGGTACCGTCTCGGTGGTGTTTGGTCCGCTGTTGTAAGGAATAGATTGTTGTAACGTGACTTTTCTTTTTCTGTAATTTTTGTTTCTTTCTTTGGTTGTGTGCATCCGTAATACCAATAGAGTAAAGTGTTATTGCAGAGACCGGGTATAATTGTATCTCGGGATATCAATATATGCTCCTTTCCAAAAAAAAAATGTTTTGAGGTCCACGCAGCACCGGCCCATGTTGGTGTTTTCACGCGGATAAGAACATACAACCTACATGTCTGCTCACGGGTACATTGTGCACAAGTGAATGCCGAGAATGTTGCCCATCAATCCTTGGTCAGCTATTTTCTTTCTATTTCTTCGTTTCCATTTTCATGTCTATTCTTTTCATTATTTGTTGCTTGACTGAATGTTCTGTAATCATTTTTTATGTTTTCTCCCTCAGTTCATTCTGGCGGAAGTTGCTCTTGGACACACAAATCCACGAGTACGAAGGGGATTCCTCTGGAGCGTTACACTTGACGAGGCAATGCCAGGATATTATACAATTCGCAAGAACCAGCACATTGTCTTTAGAAATGGATGGCCTAATTAACTTCTGCTAGGAAGTGAATATTGGCCATGAATCCATCCTTGCTATCACGAACATGATTTGCTTCCTTCAACCCTTGCACACAAGCTGTTGAGCAGTTCACCGAAGGGCGGACAGATACAGCTGTTGATGAGGTGCTCCCCTCCTGGTAAAATACCCATGAGTTTGGGGCGAGGATGTCCTCATTTTTTAAGTATATAATAGATGATGCGAATGAGTCTCGATATCCGTATTGCCTCTTACTCGGTGCTCGTATAGACAACAACGGGTCTTATTTCTTTCACTCTAACATCTCATAGCGTACTAGTGTTAATTAGTGGAATTGCTACTTCTTTGGGACTACATGCGCCCATCAATAACTCTGCATAGCTAGCTAACTTACTACTGTCATTTGTTACCGAGGAAAGAACAACAATCTTTTCAATGGACTATATATATATACCCGAGCAAAATGCCTAGATCATTTCATAGCCATGTATTTGGTCATGAGGTATTACCGCATACATGCATGCACATGTCGTTTTGTGCTCCTGTTTCTCTTTGCATGCACCATGCCACTTCACATGACAGATGCATGTATTCATGCACATGCATGATTCGAGCTTACTACTACTGGTATTTGTTAACGAGGAAGAGAGTGAAACTTTGCAGGTATTAAGATTATTGTGCCAACAAGTAGGCAGGCACAGCATGTATGATTCGAGCTTACTACTATTTGTTAACGAGGAAGAGAGTGAAACTGAGGTAGTAAGATTATTGTGCCAACAAGTAGGCAAATTCATGTCCCTAATATTTCTTGGTTTTTATGGCCTAATATTTCTTGGTTGTGGACGAAAAATGATGGTAAGATTACTTTGGGCATTATTCAGAAGCCCTAGTCAGATGAGGGGTGGGTAGAAAAAAAAATCAAACCCAAAAAGAGAGAGATCAAGACCGAATAGACCGATCAAAAAATTGGATAGCAGAGTTATACCGAATTTTGTTCAGTTAATTCGGTCATTATTTCCGAGTAACCAATGGACCAAACTAATCGAACTTTACTTGACTGGGCCAAATTTGGTATTGTCGAATGTTAATTCCTGCCAATTGATATGAATGTTTGCATTTTATTTTATTTTCAAATTACAACTAAAATAATACCTAATATTTTCCAAGTTTTGTATTGACAATAGCTACCACGCTAATCGGTCATGGCGGAGACCGAAGGAGAATTATAGAGTAACCAAATTTGTAGTGTGGTAAAAATAACAAGTAAATTTTGTTTTTCATTTTTTGAAGATGGATTTTCAATTACACTAAAATATAAAGACCGAGAATTTTCAATCATGACTGAACCACAACCCCGACTCATATATGATTTGAACGAGAAATGAGGGAAAACTAGAGCCGCTCCATTGCCCAAGCGCCCCGCCCACCTCGATTCAGCAGTGGTGACCACCACACCCGGCCCACCCTACCCATAGACCAGCCTCTCAGTGCGTGCAACAAAATTATTCATTCTTCCAATCTATTTCTGACCTTTTCCAGGCAACAAAATGTAGCGGCCGCATTTTATTGATCAAAGAATTTTTTGTGCAAAAATATTGATGTCATGTAGCTTTCAGAATGGAGGGGAAGAAGAAGATGATCTATGGGACATGAGAGGGCCGAAGAGAAGAGCCACCGCTGACAACATCACTCCACATCCACAGCCAACCATTGCTCTAGGCCCACCCTCATGTGGCATATCTATAACACTCCAAGAAATTTGCTCACCTGTGACCTTGCATTTTCGTCACTGAATTTCGACAGTTAACCCTCTATGACGATCCTATGATGAAAATGAGACCAATAAAAGCTAGCCGTCCCTAATAAACTATTGCGATGATTGAACTATAACCATGATTTTGGTAAAATCGTCATAGCCATCTATGTCGATATTGGATCGTCATGGGCGATCAACCCTCTCCATGTCAGACCCTATGTGTTGATCCGACATAGCGCGAAATCAGGCATTCCACTTTTGTCGTTTATATGAGTCAAGCCCAACAATTTGGTCCATTACTTTTCTGTCAGTTTGGTAGATTGCCTAGGCCAAGCCCAACACTTTGTCCTTTTCTATTTTCAGGGCCTTAGCCTTTTTAAGTTCTGTTTCTTTTTTTATTTTCACCCATTTATTTTCAAAATTGTACACTTCTCCAATCAAATATTATGTGTATCCTGGCCTTTTTAGAGCCCGTCTAGAATTTGGTTTATTTTGGACATAAAAGCAATAAACAACCAATATTTTCATAAAAATAACCCAAATCACTTTAATTTACACAAACCATAACCAAAATTATAATGTATATTACAATCATAACATAGATCACATCACCTAGGAATATTAAACCAGTACGAAAGTACATCATATTATAACCATTCTATAGCTCAAATCACCCAGGAAAATACAACTAGCTACAAAAAATATGACTATCTACTCGTTGTTGAGTCATGAAGCCTTCACTTCTTCCACATTGAGCCTATATCTCGTGTAAAAGAGAGAATGATGGTTATCGCTGTCAGTCAGAACGAAAGCAATATCTTGTAACAATAACATAGATCAGCTAGAAAGAAAATAAAGATCATATATACTGGCAACTAGGTGTAGATCCCAAGCATGGCAGCATGGATATGAAAAAAAATCGCAACGAGGAATAACGATTAGCTATAATTATATTGGTTGAAAAAACTGAAACTAAATACCAATGGGCTCCAATAAGGCACAGTCACTTGCTTGCTAACAAATAGAATCATTTTAATTCAAACTTATAATCTAGAAACACATCAAGGAGGGAGCTAGACATCAACAAGAATGATATTAATAATCTAGTAAGAATTCTAATGTACCCAACTCCAAATCAAAAAATTATAGTTCCATAGTAACATAAGATCACGATCGAGATCGCTTTTAAATGACACTCAAATATACACATGTCCTACTTTAGGAAATGCATGTCTTGGACAAAATAGGAACAACTAATCTACTAGCACACAAATTATCATACAAGCAGCGCAATTTACCATCTCTATCAACAAGATAAACAATTACTAGTATGGGATTATTACCTAGCACTAAAATGTACACAGATACTAGTTTAGAAAAAGAACGACTTGCACAGTGCATTAATATCATATATGACTAACTAATGCACTAATGTTTTTAGATTAGCTCCAAATCATTGCACAAATCATTTCCCAGTCACTAACATGTAGCCTTGAAGTAGGCGGGCCTTAGGCCCGACAATGAAGAGAACTCTTCGTAGCACGTCTTCTGTGTCCATGCTTACCATCCCAGATACGACTGCACGTCTCTTGAATTTATGCAACATAACCTGGTAGACTAAACATAACTAAATCCAAACTTGCATTTATTCTTACTAACTATCATGACTTGTTACCTATGTTGAACCAGATAGAAATGGAAAAGAAAGACACTAAGATAATATATTATCACTCAAGTTCAAGAACAACATAACCATAAACAAGACCAACATATTCACAGGTTGCATTAGTATGAAGATACAATGGCAGACATCAAGTGTGAAATGGATATGAAACAAAGTTTATGCTGACAAATTATCCATGTAGTATATGAGCCATACAATTTTTCGTTATTGTACGAGCATACAAAATGCAGTAAAGCGAGACCATATGGTTCATTGAGCACACATTAACAAGCTACAACAACCTATTTATTAGCACATGATGGAGAACACCATATACAAATAACATAGGGCAGGGACAAACCTATGTTACTCACTGGATCTGGACAAGTGCGGCCGATTATGAACTCATTGTTCAGTATAACACATGTACAAGTATAAATAAGCCTCCTAGATCTTGTCAGAAGCTAAAGAAAAACTGAAATCACTACATTATATATGGTAGTATTTCAGGTAACTAATGCATAACAAGCATGTGTATAATCGGTGCATGCTCTCACACAAAATCCTGATTACCAAACGAAATCATAGATTAGACATTTCGTGGATGGCTACACCTTCAGCAAATCAACAAATAATTTAAGCTATGAATTAGTATCACTTGATCCAAACAACACTATAGATTGGGTGACATACTCCCTAATGGTTTAATCAATCTATATCTAGCAGGAAAAAAATATCTAAAACTACCCTACACAAATCAAGCACAACTCAAATCAAAATCACAGATTTCAGACTAGAGTCACTACAAAAATACCCCTCCTCCGTGCCCGGCACCTTTTTTTGGGCGACACAAGCAAAAAGTACATAAAAAAGTTGGTTATGCGACAGATGAGCATGGACGCACCAAGTTGCTATGGCACTGCTTTTATCGTGGCCTATGCCTATATGCGTCGCAATCGACATTTGCTGGGACTCACGAAAAATTTCCCTCGCTTGTCTCGCTTATATTTCGCATGGCCTGCCTAAAATTAGACTGTCGTGCCCCTCCTTAGGAAAATCATTCCTTTTCCCCTTTCCAAAGTCCCCATTCCCCTCTACACACTAAACCCTCGATGCCGGAGACCATCCACTAATTACACCATCATGGACGATCGACAGCATCCTAAAGTGACTCCCTTTCGTCGCCCCTGACGCCGCTAGGCTCTGTCCCTCCACCGTGCATCACCAACGCCGCCTAGGTCATTGTGGTAAGTCTTCCGCATGTACCCATCTTTGTTTCCATCGCCCCCTTGTGTTTACTACCTCAATATGTGCATTGGACATGACTCTGTCCCATCAGTTTCCCATCTGTCAGATGGCACGACCAAGGAAGAGAAGGCCTTCTTCCCAGTAGCAAGAAGTCCTGATTTCAATATCATATTATGAAAAGTGAAGTTTGGAAACCATAGAAGCGGACAATGCAAATCAGGGAAAACAATTTTTGCACATAGGTTCCTTATATAGTCATCCTCTAACGGAAGAACCTGCTATTTTGGAGAGAACAATGTAGGGATGAGATGTGTATACTTGTCTGGTTATATTTCTAGCATTACTGATTTACCCATAACTTCTACTTTTACCATTGTTGATTTCCCCTTAAATTTCACTTGCATCCCGCCGCACCAGATGAGCCTAAGGATGAACAGGAGGATCCTTTGTTTGAAGAAAGCCAGGGAGTTGAAGAGGATGAAGAGGTAGAGGAAGAAGAACAAGAGGATTGGATCGAGGATGACAACAACAGGGATAATAGTGGCATTAATAATAAGGAAGATGAAGAATAGGGATGGGAAGACGCATACGAAGAGGAAAATGAAGGTACATTGTGCAATCTTAATTTTAGTCCGCATCTCAAATTGAATTTTAGTGCATTGTGGATAGAGCAAACTGAATTTCAGTGCTTAGTACTAACTGAATTTTAGTGCATAGTGCTAACTGAATTTTAGTGAACATAGCATAACTTTCTACCCTGAGTTACATGCATGCATCCTTGATACTTGCAGTGTGAGTAATGAACGGGAAGAATGTGAGGGGTCGAACTAAGATGAGGTCAATAACAAAGAGAAATGGGAGGTTCAAATTTTTCTTCCAATTCAATAAATTAGGCTAGCCTTGTGGGAATTATACGACCAACTTTGCTAACTATATTGCCTACATAGGAAAAAAGGTGACATATCCTTCAGGTTTGCAGACTAGAGGAATGTTGACTAGAAACATAAGTTGTGGGACGTACTGAACATAATCAAAGATTTTCCTTATTAACCTTTTTTCTATTTTACTTCGGTCTTATTATCCTGAGACATGTTCCTGAAAATACAGAAATATTTTGATATTGATCCTCTATGTAAAGATTGGGTGATGAGGTTAGTTTGAAAGAAGTGGCATAATTTCAAAAGTACGATGAAGACTTGACTGTTGAGGAGAACATTGCAAATGGTCGTGGAGATAGAATGTCACACACTGATTGGAAAATACTATGTGAGTATTGGAGGTTGGATTCCACCAAGGAAAAAGCTCGAAAGAATGCAGAAAATTATGTCAATCAAACCAATGCATGTCATACTTCTAGATCAAGGAGTTTTGCTAGGGTGAGGTACATAGGGGTGAGTACCATATAAGTTGTCTATGTATAACTTGTCTCCATTTTATGAATGTTTACATAGTTTTTGGCGTGATATCCTCTTTTTCAATGTTTACATCTTTGATTGGGAGAAAGCTCACAATCGTCCAATCACAAGAGCTAAACTGTACAAAGCCATACACACGACCAAATACAATGTACATGTTGATGGAGTGCCTGAGAGAAATACCGAAAGTTATTATTCACTATCTTCTAACATGCGATGTATATATGTGATGTTTAATGCTAGTGCTAGTACAAACAATATTATTGGCCAATATGCAAAGAGAACTTCTACTTGATCTAAATCTTCAGTATAGAGATATTGAAAGACATGACATTTATGCCTATGGATTTCCAAAAGACACAAGAGGTAGAGTTCGTGGATTGGGGTTGTTACCTCATGTGTGAAAGGAGGTTAAGATTGCAAGAACATCTACGAGGTGTACAAAAATAACATAGGATAACTGTGAGCTTAGGCATCTGGCTAAGTTGAATGCCGAGGATAATTAATGTAGTGAAGAAGAAGTTGGATAGTCAAGAAATTTCTGCTAACTAATATTGCATAGAAGTGTAGAGCACTAGTCAACTAGAAGCTTATGTGCAATCACCTCTTTGAAGAATGTCTCAAGCTCTGCAGCCTATCCCAGATTTGGCACTTTATGATGCCATAGCTCTCAGAATTCCTGAAGTGGAACCTCGCTCTATGGTACCTCCTCACATTGTTCTATTTTACTCTCCCATAAAGTGTCATAAGTGTTGAAGATATCCATAATTCTATGCTAGCTCGTCATGTGGAAGCTATTAGAAGAATTCAAACTCTTCCTCCTACTCCTTATTGTCGACTCTTGTAATGACGTGCTTACTCCACCATAAGCTTGCCCAGATCTAACTCCATTTCAAGCTGTGCTAACTGGAGAAGTGATGACCCACAAGTATAGGGGGTGTATCGCAGTATTTTCGATAAGTAAGAGTGTCGAACCCAACGAGGAGCAGAAGGTGCTGGCTAGTGGTATGGATCAGGAATTCTCTGCAAATACTTAGTAAACGGATTTTTAGGGGTTTTTGATAAAGCAAGTAAACAAAGTACTAGTAACCAAAAGATAATAGGAATAAATGCAGCAAGTGGCCCAATCTATGCAGCAAAGGACAAGCCGGTTGTATTTCTATAGATGACCAAACGTTCTCGAGGACACATGGGAAGACTGTCAAGTGCTTTCGCTTCATATAGTCGATTAATCTTCTCTAGCTTGCTAAGTGTTGTGTTGGTGAACCTGTGCTAATGTACCGCGCCATCCAAGACTAATACATACTTGTGATTATACCCCTTGCGAACATCCGTAAGTACAATAAAGTAATTAAGGTAGAAACCTAACCACAGCTTTAAACTCTAAGACCCTTACGTCCCTTGTGCAATGGTTTCCTAACAGGGGTTCAGGTTTCTGTCACTCCGGCAACCCCTACGATTAGTAGCCAAATACACAATGCATTCCCCTAGGCCCATATAGGTGAAGTGTCATGTAGTCGGCGTTCACATGACACCACTAGAAGAAGTACACCACAACTTAAATAACAATCTATTGAATCTTTCTCAACGCAACTCCACTACTAACAACAAGACTTCTCCCATGTCCTTAAGAACAAAAAGAACTACTCACAAGACATCATATGGATCATGATCAGAGATGAAATAATGATGTATAACAATATGAACATAAACAATAATTCAATGGTTCACTCAATAGCATCAACTACAAAGAGTAATCAACACCGGGAAAGTTTCCCCTATGAACTAATGCAAGATTCAACGCAATTGTTACAACAATATGGAGATGGTGATGAGGGTGCTGATGGTGATGATGATGGTGGTGATGATGATGATGATGATGATGATCCCGATGAAGTCCAGCTTGACGGTGGTGTTGATGGCGACGATCTCCCCTCTCTGGGAAGGAATTCCCCCGGTAGAAATCTGTCTGCCAAAGAGATCTTTCTCTCTCGGTGTTTTCCGCCCCGCAGAGGTGGCGGAATCTTTCCGTGGTCGCTCTCGGAGTCTTAGGGTTTCGTGGGGATGATATACGCTAGAGGAGAGAGGCTGCAGTGGGCCAGGGCGGCCACACCACCTCCAGGTGCGGCCTAGGCCTGCCCACGCCATGGGGTGGTGTGGGCCCCCTGTGGCCCACCTCCACTTCATCTTCTGGCATCCTTAGTCTTCTGGAAAAATAGGATTTTTCGTATATTTCCCCGTATTTTCTGATCTTCGCGAATTTTGCCTCCAAACAGCACCTTTTCCATCAGAATCCTGACTGCAGAGGTCCATGCTCCAAAAGGCATCAACCATGCAAAAATAGATGAAATAACATAAGTATCACCTCTCAATACGAAATATATCAATGAATAATAGTGAATTAAGACATAGAATAGTGATGCAAAATGGACGTATCAAGAAGTTACTGATACTAAAGTGCTAACTCTAGATGGTGGTGGTAGTGTTGCTATAACCACCCCTCTAGATGCTATTAATGCCTCCAAATGCTATTGAGGCTACCAACCTTACCACTGTTGTTGCTTCTAAGGGAGCTGTAGTTTCATCTGCTGGTGGAAATAGTTCCAATAAGATGCAATTAGGGGGTCGTTCAAGGCCTCCAGTTTTCATGTGCTTCTGGTAGGTGATCATTGTGCAATTCAATACTTACTTCATTCTATTATTGTGTTATGCCTTACAATTGCTGATCTCTGCACTTTTATAGTCCGAGGACCAACATGAAGAGGAAGTTCCCAAGTCATTGAGTTTGACTAACTTCGTAACTCAGATATATCTATTCTATATGTATGTTAACCATTAGTGGAAAATGGGCCTCTAGTCCCGGGCTATAACGAGATCTAGTCCCGGTTTCGCACCCGAGACTGCGAATTCGGGACTAGAGGCCCTATCTCTAGTCCCGTTTTGCTACGCACTAGTAGGAAAAGTGCTATCAATGGCGCACCAAAAAAGAGGTTAGTGGCGCATGGCCCGTGCGCCACTGATAATACACCACTGATAATTTTTATCCGTGGCGCACCTGGGCGTGTGCCACGGATAAGCCACTTATACGTGGCGCACGGTGATATGGTACGCCACTGATATCGATTTCAAAATTTGAAAAAAGGCGGGATCTCAAAATTATCCTTGGTGCATGTGGTTATGGTGCGCCACTAAAAAAATTAAAATTTCAAAAAAAAAAGATCTGGATCTGCCACCGCCGTGTCGCCTCACTGCTAGTGTCACGGTCGCCTCTCCGCGTGGGAGGCCGTGGCTATCGTCGGACAGGATCTCGAGGAGGGCATTGGCGGTGGTCGGAGAGGATCTCAAGGAGGGTGTTGGCGGTGGTAGGAGAGGAGCTTGAGGAGGGCATTGGTGGTGGTCAAAGAGGTGCTCGAGGAGGCCGTGGCTATGGTCGAAGAGGAGCTCGAGGATGGCGTCGGCGGTGGTCGGAGAGGAGCTCGAGGATGGCATCGGCGGTGGTAGGAGAGGAGCTCGAGGAGCTTGGTGCACAAGGTGAAGTGGCCGGAAAGAGGAGAGGTGGAGGAGAAGGAGAAGGAGAAGGGGAGGAGAAGGAGAGGAGATGAAGGAGAAGGAGAAGAGAAGTGGAGGAGAAGAGGAGAAGGGGAGGAGATGAGGAGAAGGGGAGGAGAGGATAAGAGGAGAAGGAGAAGTGAAGGTTAGATAGGGCATGATTCGAATTTCAAAATCCCGCCTAACTTATCCGTGGCGCACCGGGTGCGCCACGGATAAGTTCCCTCAATTTTTTGCAAATTGTTGGAAAATTCTTATTTTTGAATTTTACTCTTTTCGAATTTTGAGAAATAACTTTTTACTGTTTTCGAATTTTGAGAATTTTTTCAACGTCGTATGCAAAAGTTATGGCCGTTTTACTGTCACATGACCTTTTTTTGCAAAACGTATGGAAATTCATATTTGTTAATTTTCCTAAAAACTACATCACATAACCTACCTATATCTGTAAGGATTTTATTTTTTAAAGTGTTTATCATTTTATTTTATTTTTTGCAAACCTAAAAAGGCGATCCAGAGAAGGGGGTGCTGGGAGCAAAATCTTGGAAAGTTATCAGTGGCGCACCACTATGGGGTGCGTCATAGGTATTCCATGTCAGTGACGCATCCCAATTTCGTGCGTCGGGATACTCTGTTAACTTTTTGGAGGGATTGGCCCACATCTATCTGATTCGGTGCGCCACTGATACCTACCTTATCCGTGGCACATGACAATTTCACGCGCCACAGGTATGCCACCCATGGACGGGGTCGACGTTCGGTGCTGGGGCCCACGTATGAGTGGCGCACCATTCCAAGCGTGCGCCACAGATAAGTGCAGGTCAGTGGCGCATCATTTCACGCATGCGCCACTGGTAAATATCTAAGGGGGCACCCTTTAGATGTGCGCCAAAGATATGACCCATGTGGATACGCATTTTCCTACTAGTGACGAACCGGGACTAGAGGCCACCACGTGGAAGCGGCAACACGACCGGGGCTGGAGGACCTCTAGTCCTCACCCATAACACGACCCGGGACTAAAGATTTCCTGCCGCGGCAGAGAATCGTGTGTTTTCTCTGTCACGACACGATTTTGTGTTTTCCTTTTCAGTTTTCTTTTTCCATTTTTTCAATTTGTGTTTCATTATAATTTCACACATGTTTCCGTACACATATTCTACGTTACTACATACACAGTACACATTGATTCACATATTGATATCACACATAACATGGAGATCACATAATATATTAAATGGAGATCACATATTTAGTTGACATATTGAGATCACATATTACATGGAGATCACATATTGAGTTCGTCGTCATCCACATAATGTTCTCCCATTGCATCAATGATTTCCTTCATCACAAATCTGGCCAATTCTTCTTGAATTGCTCGTATGCGCTCTTCTGGTTGGAGCTTCTCCCGCAAACGGTCTATATAAGTTGAAGCAAATATGCGCTCACTGGTCAACTCGTGAATGATCTCGCAAACATAGAATCCACATAAATGAGTCCCCGGTGTCTGCTGCAAACCCTTCACCGTTATATAAGTTAGCTTATCTTTGAATTCTTCTTTTACTTCCTTTCTGAACCATGTCCAACACCTGCTCGGCAAAGAAAATGAACAAAGGAGTTATTAATTACTTGATATCAGGATATGAACGAAAGAGGCCGATATAATGTGATAATGATTAAAATTATTTATGGAGCATTGCTTTCATGTCGCTCCACAACTATTGGTCTCAACTTATTAGGTCGGTGACTTCAACTTGGGACTTGTCAAATTGAATGTTTAGCAGAATCCAGTGGTACCTACAGATGTTTACATTAGCAGATATGCATAACTCATAAATTACACTTAACATCTAGTAAGAAAAAAAACAATGTGTACAAGATATACACACTCACTTGAAGTTATAAGGAAATAGTATATCCTTACAGTAATTATACTCGATTAAAAATGTGGAGATGTCTTCTAAAAATTTGTTGTGGTGATTGTATAACGTATGTTGATTGACGATATATGGGTCAATGAATCCAACGTCATAATTTCTGGATCTTTTGCATTCAAGCTTCTTCATTCTGCATAATAGCATACAAAAGGATATATAGTCAGCATAATATATATTACCGGCAATGCACGAGCTGAGCTAGAGACTTAATTACAGAAATAAATCACTTACAGACAATAGCAATCTAGGATAGATTTGTCGAGGAGGCGCTGTTTGTATAACTGAAACAGTTCATTCATTTGAATCTGTATCGAGTAAGGTTTGAAGTGATGCTCCACTCTAACATCCGCCGAAATCCATTCTTTCGAGCGCTGCTTTGATTATTGCAGCATGTACAAGTCATGCAGATTTCACATATGTGTTGATACACGCGTGTACTCCTCATGACTGACCATAGGCTTCCCTTTGACATATTTCCGTCCTATGTCACCCATTGGCTCTTTTTCTTCATAGCCTAAATATTGACCAAGAGACATACCTGCTTCGGTAGCAGCAGCTTTGGCTTCGGTTACAGTGATACCCATTTGTTTAGCATTAGCTTTGGCTCTAGGGTCGAATAATTGCATGTCCTTATCCATAACGTCTCTGAAGTCCTTGTCGATTTCGGAACTCACTATGAGCAGAAGGACCGATTGATTTTGCTATTGTCCGAGCTAGGGAATTTGTTTTCCGTGTTTGGCACAAGTTTTTGTGTTCTGCTTAGACTTGGTACTTCTTGCTTGCTTAACAATTTCACGGTCATAGTTTGAATCTAGATTCATCGATATTTGGAATGGTTGCTCAAGAAAGGACTTATCCCACCTTTATTTTTTCATCATATACTGGCTTTGGCTCGAGCTTTTTTGGTGCAAAAAAGCCTTATTGTAGGCAGCCACTTCCGCGGTGTTTTCCTCATCAGTCCTATCATAAGGTCTCTTGGGAAGAGCCGGTAGGGTGTTAACTATCTTCGTTATACTACCTTTCTTCTTAGTGAGGCGTGGGGGAACGACGACACTCTGTTTTTTCAACGGCGTAGTATTGCGAGGAGGTGGAGATCGATATGTACTCGCACTGCAGCGATCGACATCCCTCTCGTCAATAGGTGGAATTGGAAGTTGATGATCACCGGGGAGGGATGGACTTGGAGGTTGACGATCATCGTGGGGATGGACTTGGATTCCTAGGAGTCGGTGGCCTTGGTGCCGACCCTGGAAACTTGATGTACTTATTTTTCCATAGAATGATGTGGGGCTTGACATCTCCCAGTTTATAATGGCTTTCAGGTGTAGTGATTTCAATCTCTAGGTCCTCATACCCCTCCACTAGATCATCCACCGAGGCACGATTAAAGCCAAGTGGAATCCGAAGTGAATGGTGGAGTGCTCTAGGTAGACAAGGTAAAGCAGTGCCGATCGCCACCTTGAAGGACATGTTGTTCATTAGCTAATGTAGCTCACATTGGTCATCCCTCTAACATAATCCACGGGGTTGCAAGGCACCAGTGCATCCTCCAGTAGTGCATGATCATCAGCATGGACCTCCGTTGAAGTCACACTGCTTCTCCGTTGGTTATTATCCAATGCAGGATTTTCCTGTGCCTAGGATGACCTCTAGCTCTATGCTTCCACTACCAGCTTCTTCATCCTAGCTAGTTCCTCTTCTATATTCCCGATACGGTCTGCCTCCTAGTCCTTCTTTCTCTTACGGCTTCTGTAATTGTCATCATATTGGGGAAACTCTTTCTTCCATGTAACACCGGCGCCTTTGCCTCGTGTTCGTCCAGGTTTTTCAGGATTCTCGAGGGCGCGTGTCAGCTCCTTGTTCTCTCTATCGGGCCAGAACAATCCTCCTTGAGCATCGTCCATTGCTTTAACAAGTGCATTGGAGGGTATTAGATATTTTTCTTGAATAATTGTCGCCCATGTTTCTAGGATCAACGTTCCTCCATGCCCGTACCACCAGTGATTTGACCTCTCGGGCCATCCATCTATACCTGGAGTGATACCTCTAGCCCTCGACACTCTTGTAGCGACCTGTCCCCATTTTATGGTCGTATTGCTTTTTCTCAGCATTTTTCTTATTTTTTTTGACCTTGCCTTGGCTATAAAAGATAGCTTGTACTTTACAAAATCAGGTCACTGTTCTTCCAATTTCTCATATGCTCCTAGGAATTTTGGAGTTTTCTTTTTCACGACATATTTCGCGTATAAAGATTTCTTGTGGTTTTGGAATAGTTCGGCCATGTTCGATAGAGCCCACTCCTTGACTCCCGCTCTTCTTTCAAGCCCACACGAAATTGGGGTCGTACCACCGGCCTCGAATTCTTCATACTCTGGAGGTAGTATGAAATATGCTATGAGCTTTTGCCAAAGGTCTTCTTTGGCATCATCGTCGACATAACTAGTGAATTCTTCACCTGCATTGTTTGGCTTATTCCATTCTTGAATGGTGATCGGGAGGTTGTCCCTAGCAATCACTCTACATTGATTTATAAACATCCTCGCGTGTTTTTCTGAAGCAGTCGGTTCTCCATTATCATATGTTTCATCAATGGTGATACTTTGATTATCATCCAACTTTTTGTTAGGGCGTCGTTTAGTTATACCTATCGATTGCCTCGATCCGGAGGGCTGAAAGAAGAAAGAAGAGTGATTAATATATATATAGATAAATTAATGCATCGATCTAGTCATAAGAGGCTTAATATATATATACCTCGCCGGTTGTTGTCGAGGGGCCATCATCGTTGTTTGTTTGCCCTTCATTAACGTTGTTTGTTTGCCCTTCATCCATATGTTCTAGCTGATGTCCATCACCCGATGGATTCATAAATAACGATATCTCAACCTCGTCTACATAATATTCTCTAGTACCAGGTTCAATTCTATCAATATTAATAGCTATTTTACCATTTATATTGCCCATAATATGCTTGTTGCCGTCAGAGTCAGTGATGCGCTCCATCACTTAACTATTGCAGAAAGAAAGGTAAAACAAGTTAGAAAAAGAAACAGTAAGAAATGAGCAATGTACTAAAAAAAGTCACCTTTATGTAGATATGAGCAAATAGATGGTAAAAAATATTTCCCTATTTTAATTTATACTCATATTTTTTTACCATTTCCTAATAGTAATACTAGACCACTACCACTATATACACTACTAGTACTAGTTAATACTAATACCACTACAAATACTACGTATACTAGTACAAATACTACTAATACTACTACTAATTGTACGACTACTACTAATACTACTACTAATTGTAGGACTACTACTAATACTAATACTAATTACTAATATACTACTATGCTACAACTAACACTACTATAACGTATCTACTCAAATCCATCAAATTTTGATGATAAAATTTCATGTCTTTTAATCTCTAGTTCTTCGGATCATCGGATCGGGAGGGCGATCGAGAGAGGGAGAGGGCCCGGGCCCACCTAGGGCGGTCAGTGGTGGTGGTCCGGCCAGGGCGCGCACGCGAAGACGGCGATGGTGCAGGCGCGGAAGACTGCGGTGATGACGACGCGCACAATTTGGGTAGCCTGCCGACGTCGGGTGTCTGTGGCACCTCCTGCGCTGCTAGCTCGAGAATGAGAACGGTCTGGGAAGAGGAGGCCACGACGGTTTATATGGCGCATTCCTTTAGTCTCGGGTCATGCCATGACCCGGGACTAAGCCTTTAGTCCCGGGTCGTGGCATGACCCGGGACTAAAGGCCCCCGTCTAGTCCTGGGTCATGCCATGACCCGGGACTAGAGGTTATTTTCGGCCTCCACCGATTTCGCACGTGAGGCCAGACCTCTAGTCTTGGTTGGTATTTAGATCCGGGACTAGATGGTTTTTTGTAACTTTTCTAATTCAAAAACATTAGAACTTTGGAAATTTATAGCTCCTACTTAATAAATCTAAATAATACAAATAATATGTCTATTATTATCAAAAAAATATAAGTAATCTTAATATATCATCCATACATATGTTTGCATCATGTATCAATTGTGCCATTTTCATTTCAAAATGCATTCACTATTTGTTTTGCATATTTCAACGAGGCGTTTTATGAAGCAACCACCAAAGGCATAATTCAAAATTCTACCACCCCATTTTTCAAAAATACTAGACCACCTTACATGGACAATGTCCCAACCAAGGTTTCTCAAACCTTTCCATCCACCCCAGGTGAAAAAGACAAATGGCAGTTGAATCGGTAGGAAGTGGGTCCGGTTTAAACTACAGGTACATGATCTAATGCTCATGATTTTTTGAAAGAAATCATTTTTAGACTCACAATACAGTGTTTCTTCAGAGATCCAGTTCAATTGTTAGCAAGGTTCATCCCCCATCTTCATGCTCAGCGTTTTGATCATAGTTTGAAACGGGCATAAGAAATTCAAAAACGGTCCAAACAATGTAAATATTTCGCATCGTGTCATATTATATGACATAGTTTAAAGGAAAAATACCAAACTTCGTATAATGATTGCATCTCGAAAAGTTCTTCACAGGATAAGCTATCATGTTCGAGGTTTCATGGCTTTCGGACTAAATGACCAATGTTATGGCCAAAATCATGGCAAAGTTTGTGATAGTGTGCCTATATTATACCCGCATGTGTAGCTTGTGATGGTGAACAATGTTGCAGGAGGAGGTTGAAAGGGCATGTATGCCCCCATGTGTGGTTTTGGTAATTAATGACAATCCCTATGGACTAATGTGCAAATTGAGTTTCACTTGTAGGTTTGTCCATTGGCATCGCTTGGACCATGTGTTGGTTTCAAGGATGAAAAAGAAGAAACTTCGTCCAAGGGCTTTGTGCCTATTGGAATCAAGTAGAACAAGAATAATAATAATAAGAAGAAGAAGATCGAGTCAAGTATGTCTTGAAGAAGAACAATAAGATGGAGTTCCTCATGGCTATCTTCAAGACATCATCAAGAAATGAAGTGCAAGCTCAAGATGCACCATCTCGAGAATATCTCATGCTTGGAGCTTGCCATCCTCGGCAATCATGGAATGCTGAAGTCAAGTTCGAAGAAGAGGCTTCCCCATGGAGTTTGGGGGAGCATGGCTCAAGACTTCATCAAGCAAGAGCAAGCAAGTGTAATCAAGAAAGGTGTTCCATCTTGAAGGTGACAAGATCGTCTACATCAAGCTCAAGTGGGATGCTCAAGGCAAAGGTATGATCTTGATAGGGTTTCTTCTTTACTGGTCTCTTGTAGTGTTGGGAGACCGGGTTTAGGATAGATAGCCGTACTATCAAGAGGGGCTCTCGAGTGGGTGACTCATTCGTATCTTTCGGAGAGAGCTCAAACCTTTGCATACATAACATCATCTTTCTTGGTTTTTGTTTGGTTCTTGTCCATGTGAGGATCTAGAGCTTGTGGTTATCTTCATAACAATCCCTAGTTCATCAAAAATTCCCTTGCATATCTTATTGCGTTTTTGATCTTGCGGGTTTTCCGGCTCCACACCTTGGGAGGTATCTCACATATATATTATGGTATTTTCTCCTTTGGTGATATCCAACATTTCGACCTTTTGTTGGATTCTACACGTCGTTATCTTTCCAAAAAAATTGGTTTCATCTCGTTTGGAGTTCGGATGCAAAAGTTGTGGCAGTTCTGGTTCTGAAGTTTTTGCCTGACCGGTAGTTCCGGCGGGCCACCGGTAGTACCGCCAGGGTAGTTGCCGCCGGTAGTACCGGTGTTAATTCTGGCCCAACTTCCGGTAACCCCAATTTTGGTTCAGTACCCTCTCTGCCTGGTTAGCGCTATTTGACGGAACTTGGATCGGAGTTTCAGGCGGTAGTACCGCTAGGATAATCTTGCCACCGGTAGTTCCGGCGAAGCAGCGGTAGTACCGGCTAGGCTCGCGTTTTTGTTCTTTCTCTTTGTTTTCTTATCGTTGGCAAGGTTCCACCGGTAGTACCGGCCACCCACCGGTACTACTGGCCGTACGCGATTCTGTGGGTAACGGGCAGATCGGGGAGCCCTTTAAAAAGAGCTCCCCTTTCCCCTTCAGCCCTAACTCTTGTTCTTCTTGGTTTATGGCTTTCTCTCTCCTCCATTGTTGACCTTGAAGAGCTTGCCCTCTCCCCTTTCCCCTCCTATGATTCTTGCATCTTTTGAGGGATTTGAGAGAGGAGATCTAGATCTACAAGCCCCACCAAGCCAAATCCCTTCTTTGTGAAGGAATCCTTGGGATCTAGATCTTGGAGAGTTTTGTGTTCTCCTCTTGTGTTCTTCCTCCCTTATTCCCCCAATAGCTTTTGTAGCTTTGGTGGAATTTGAGAGTGAAGGATTTTCCTCTTGCATTTGGTGCATAGGTTTGAGTTCTCCTCGGAGATTCGGTGAGTTCAAGCCCTTGGGCTTGTTTCTCTTGGGTTCTTGGAACCCTAGACGGTTGTGTGGTTAGATTGTTGACCTTTTGTGGTCTTGTTCCCTTTTGTGGCCCTGTTGCCTTTTGTGGCTTTGTAGCCTTTGTGGCATTGTTGCTAGGAGCCTCCAATTGAGTTGAGGAGATTGCCCCAATCTTGTTTGCGTTCGGTGACCGCCCTCAAGTGTCCCATAGTGGAACGTGAGTAGGCCTTTTGTGGCGAGCTCACGGGAGAATAGGGTGAGCCTGTTGTGGCATCGGTGAGTTGCGTGCCTTCGCATCTTGGGGTGAGGCCTTGTGTGGCGTTGGGTGAGCATCAAGCCACCACACCTCGAGGTGAGCCATTTGTGGCGTTTGATACGTCCATTTTGCATCACTTATCTATGTCTTAATTCACTATTATTCGTTGATATATTTCGTATTGAGAGGTGATACTTATGTTATTTCATCTGTTTTTGCATGGTTGATGACTTTTGGAGCATGGACCGCTGCAGTCAGGATTCTGATGGAAAAGGTGCTGTTTGGAAGCAAAATTCGCGAAGATCAGAAAATCCGGGAAAATATACGGAAAATTCTATTTTTCCAGAAGACTCAAGATGCCAGAAGATGGAGTGGAGGTGGGCCACAGGGGGCCCACACCACCCCATGGCGCGGGCAGGCCTAGGCCGCGCTAGGGAGTGGTGTGGCCACCCTGGCCCACTCCAGGCTCTCCCCTCTGGCGTATATCTTCCTCCCGAAACCCTAAGACTCGGCGAGCGACCACAGAAAGATTCTGCCGCCTCTGCGGGGCGGAAAACACCGAGAGAAAAAGATCTCTCCGGCAGACAGATTTCTGCTGGGGGAATTCCTTCCCGGAGAGGGGAGATCGTCGCCATCAACACCACCATCAAGCTGGACTTCATCGGGATCATCATCACCATCATCACCACCATCATCACCATCAGCACCCTCATCACCATCTCCATATTGCTGTAACAATTGCGTTGAATCTTGCTATAGTTCATAGGGGAAACTTTCCCGGTGTTGATTACTCTTTGTAGTTGATGCTATTGACTGAACCATTGAATTATTGTTTATGTTCAGATTGTTATACATCATTATTCCATCTCTGATCATGATCCATATGATGTCTTGTGAGTAGTTCGTTTTGTTCTTGAGGACGTGGGAGAAGTCTTGTTGTTAGTAGTAGAGTTGCGTTGAGAAAGATTCAATAGATTGTTATTTAAGTTGTGGTGTACTTCTTCTAGTGGTGTCATGTGAACGTCGACTACATGACACTTCACCTATATGGGCCTAGGGGAATGCATTGTGTATTTGGCTACTAATCGTAGGGGTTGCCGGAGTGACAGAAACCTGAACCCTCGTTAGGAAACCATTGCACAAGGGACATAAGGGTCTTAGAGTTTAAAGCTGTGGTTAGGTTTCTACCTTAATTACTTTCTTGTACTTACGGATGTTTGCAAGGGGGTTTAATCACAAGTATGTATTAAGTCTTGGATGGGACGGTACATTAGCACAGGTTCACCCGCACAACACTTAGCAAGCTAGAGAAGATTAATCGACTATATGAAGCGAAAGCACTTGACAGTCTTCCCATGTGTCCTCGAGAACGTTTGGTCATCTATAGAAATACAACCGGCTTGTCCTTTGCTGCAAAAAGGATTGGGCCACTTGCTGCATTTATTCCTACTGTCTTTTATTTACTCGTACTTTGTTTACTTGCTTTATCGAAAACCCCTAAAAATCCGTTTGCTAAGTATTTGCAGAGAATTCCTGATCCATACCACTAGCCGGCACCTTCTGCTCCTCGTTGGGTTCGACACTCTTACATATCAAAAATACTGCGATACACCCCCTATACTTGTGGGTCATCAGCGTTCGAAGAACATTGCGCCCCCGCACCTCTCCAACGGAGACATAGCTTCTTTGGAAGTGAACTTCGGGGAAAAAATCATTGTCTCCACGTCCATCGGTTATCTCTCAACCGAGCCCTTTACTTATGCAATTTACATTGTGATAGCCTTCGTTCTTGAAGTACTATATCTTGCTATCACCTTGTTGCTTGTCTTGCTTAGCATAGGTTGTTGGTGCACTTAGTGAAACTAGTGGATATAGGTTTTGGCTTGATAAATTAAACGTTAAGTTTTATTCCGCATTTATTAGAGCCTAAACCGTAATAATTTTAAAACGCCTATTCACCCCCTCTAGGCGACGTCCATTTCCCTTTCAATTAGTATCAGAGCGAGGTCTCTCGTTTCTTAGGCTTCACCGCCTCAAGAGTAAGGATGTCTCCTAGGGGTTTAGTGCAATCTCACACATTTACTTTTGATGGCACAAATTATGATGTTTGGCGCATTCGCATGCTTAGTCATTTCCGGTCATTGACCCAAATATTGAGCGAATTCTAGATATGGGCTTGTCTCCTCCTATGGATCCTCAAAATCTATCTTTGGAGGAGGAGACAAACTCTTATCTCGAAGCTCAAGCATCTAATGTGCTTGTTAATGTTGTGAGCTTTGTAGTTCTTTCCTCAATCATGCCTTTTCGGAATGCTCATGATATTTGGACCAAGCTTCAAGCAAAATATGATTTGTCCAAGCTTAATGAGGATGATTGTGTTCCCTCCACCTCCGGCCGTGATGAGTTCTCATCTTCTTCCACTACACCAACATGTGAGTTGTCACAAGGTAATGATATGGTGAGTGGTGATAGAACTTGCAATGTGGATAGTGAGATTGCCATTCATGATTCTTCATATCTATCTCATTGCAATGTTGTATCTTTGGGCATGAACACATGTAGGACCATATGTTATTTACATCCTAGTTGTGATTGCCCTTGCATATCATGTAGAAATGGATTGAATATATCTCATGATGATATGCTTGCTTTGCCTTGTTGCCATGATAAAGGTGCTTCTATTTCCTCCAGTACTTGTGTTGCTAACCATGTAGAGGAAATTGAAGAATGTGTGGGCCAAGGCAAGGTTGCTATTGGAGCTTCAAGTGTTCCCCCATCATCACCTTCTTCCAACATTCACTTATGCCTCATGGCTAAGGGATCAAAGCTAAATTCTCCTTTGGACCCAAATGCACCTCTTGATGATGTTAATGTTGACTTAGATGAAGTAGATGATGATGTTGCTTCTCTAAAAGAGAAGGGGGAGCTAGTCCTTCGTGCTCTACACAAAAATGAAAATGCTTGCTCTACTTTCATTGAAATATTGAACTTTGCCATTGAAAGTAAGCAACTAATTTATGAGCATGAGGACACAATTGAAAAAATGAGTAGTCTTAAGCGTGAGTATGCTAATGACATTGCAAACCTAAATGAAGCTCTAGAAGAGGAACAAACCACCAAGGAATCTCTTGAGGAGACCTTTTCTCTAGAGCTATCTAGAGTGAAGAAATCTCATGATAGAGAATTTGAGGTGTCAAGTGCCCTCCAAATTAAGAATGATGAGCTTGAAGTTGCTTATGCCAAACTCCTTGAGGATTTTGAGCACCTCAACAATGGCTCTAGGGTCATCAAGGGGGCGCTCATCAAACTCACCGAGTCACATGAGCAACTTAAAGCCTCATACACTAAAGAGCTTTCCAAGTTACCCTCACCTCTTACTACTATTGATGATGCTTGTGCTACTAACTCTATCTATTGTGAAGCATATATTGTGAAGGATAATGTTGAGCTACATGCTCAACTTGCTTTGCTAACTAGCAACTATGGGAAATGGGAGGAGAGTCATGCTAAGCTCTCAAGCTCGCATGAGGACCTTCTAGTTTCCCATGGTAGTCTAAAGTTGGCTCATGAGGCTATTTTGTCAAAGGTAACATCGAGTATGCCTCATGTGGACATTAGCACTACATCTACTCCTAGTATCATATTTCCATGTGCTAGTCCTTGTAATTCATCCACTCATGCTATTGCTATATCTTGTGATGAATTGCATCCCGTGCCTTGTTGCTCTAACAACATAGCATCTACTTCCCCTAGTATTGTTGTTGATACTAACCATGTAGAGGAAAACAAGAAGCTCAAGGCTCAAGTCAATTCTTTGAAGAATGACTTGAAGAAGTGTCATGAAGGGAAGACCACTCTCAAGAACATCTTGAGTGTGCGAAGATCCCCAAATGACAAGAGTGGGCTTGGATACAACTCCAACATCAAGAACAAGCCCACCAACTTGTTGAAGCACAAGGGCAACAAGAAGAATGGCCAAGGTCAAGTGAAGAATCCGGCCAACATTGTGTGCTTCAAGTGCAAGGAAGAAAGCCATCATGTGAGATGTTGCCCATTGAAGAAGAAGCAACAAGGGAAGCGGCCTCAAGCTCCACCTCAAGCTAGAAGCGGGCCTCCTCCCAAGACTCAAGCTCTTCCTCACAGGGTGGCATCTTCCAAGAACAAAGATGGTAAGAGAAGAACTTGCTACATATGCCACGAGAAGGGGCACCTTTCTTCCTCATGCACCATGGGTAACTCCTCATCCAAGCCTATCTTGATATATGATGCATATTCTCTTGGTAAGGATGAGGTGGGCAATGTGTTTGCCAAATATGTTGGTGCCCAAAGTGGTGTCAAGAAAAGAACCATTTGGGTGGCCAAGCCTATTGTGACTAACTTCTTAGGACCCAACTTGGTTGGGGACTAACAAGCTAAAACTTGATCAATAGGTGTTATTGGAGGGCATTGGGGGCTTGACTACATTATGAAAAATTGAGGGATCTTCATCATTTATTTTTGTCAAGTCAAGCCAATTGTATTATCTTGTTTCTACCTTATATCCAATGTTCCTCCTTGCGGTAACATGTGCTCAACTCCTTTACATTAAAAGTTACTTGCTCCCTTGTGCATGTGTTGGTTTTGTACCATTATATGTGTTTGTACATGTTGTGCTTCCCTCATACCTATATTGTGTTGTCTAGTATATTTATGTATGATGTTTGGCACATCATGTATTTGTGTTCTTGTGTTTGAGCCTTTGTTGAATTTATTTGGTATATTTCTTGGCTCTTGGGAGTGATTAATGGACTATCCCATTTTGGGGGAGTGTTATGTTTGGGCATTACACAATCCTAAAATGTGTGTACATGAGGAATACCACTTAGTGTTGACATTACATGTTTGTCTTGTCTCTTTGTGGTATGTCATTCTCATGAAGAATTAGTATTCCATAATGTCCATTAATCATCTCCTTTTTGATCTTTTTGCCTCTTGTCGAGATCTCTTGGCTTATCACATTATGGGGGAGTCATATGCTTGGTGCATATTACAAACCTAGAAAATGTGAACATTTGAGGTAGTGCCACTTAGAATTGATATTGAGAATTATCTAGCTCCTATGTGGCACTTTTAGCTCAAACAAGTTCTAATTTGCTTTGTTTCTTTTATTGCTCATCTTTTGGATCTTGTTTGTGAGAGTTTTTCTTGATATGGTTTCCTCATATTTGGACCCCCATATCCTCCATGGAAACCATGTACTTCAAGTTACACTAATCTTTAATGATTGTGTGACTATTTGGAGCTACCAAGAATCTCTCTCGAAGCATCAAGCATAATTGTTATATCTTGTTACATGCTTGTTTGTGTGAATATGATCATGATTTCCTTGCAAACTACCTTGGGAAAACTTTCCCCATAATTATTTTCCTTGGACAAGTGACACTCCATATATGGTAGGATTTATTGATCTTGTTCACTTTGGCCTTTGCTTTTCTTTGTCCTATCTTTGGCCAAGAATGTGTCTTCTTTTACTCCCATGTCTTCCTTGCCTCTTGTGGATCATTTTAGTTTATTTGTATTCTCTTATGTTTTATTTAATGTAGCTAGTAGTGATGATCTCTTTTGTGTGCATTTTGCATTCAAAAGAAAAATTCAATATAATGCACCATTCATGAGGGAGCTCTCCTATATTATCTAGAACACTCCTTTTATGCTTCTTGTGTTGATCCATATCATGTTTTTCGTGCTTGGAAGGTTGATCTTTTCTTTTGGTACTTTGTGCCATCATGAAAAGTGTAGAGTGTGGGTTTGTGTGTTGCAACCTTGCTCTATTTGGGTGTTGGCTTCGTCTCATTCTTGGTTACTTTTTTTGATCTTTTAGAATGAGATAAATCATTGAGCATTGTGTGTTTTGTGCATCTTTTGCTCTTTGGCTTTTGCCTTGTTCATTTGTTCAATTTGTGTCCTTTCATGTGTTGATTTGGCTCTTTGATACAATTTGGACACCTTTTGTCATGTCACACTCTTGTGTGCTACTTCTTGGTTTACTTGGTGTTTTAGTTCAAATTGTATCTCATTTTTGGTTCTTGAGAGTCTCATGCATGCATATTTACTACATGTTTTTATTATGGCATGCTTGCTCTCTTGATCCAATATATAGGGGATTCTCCACCAAATCCTATCGACTAAGATGTGCATGAAATTCAATTTCATATCAATATGCACATATTTATGTGGACGGTCTCCTATGTATTGTAGTTTCACTAACTACTTTGGACCCAATTTGTTTGGGAACATAGTGTACTTATTGTTGTGTAGGTTCATTGGGGATATATTGGGTGCTTGTCTCTTCAATTAGGAAGAAGTGGTTCCTACATGTCAATTGGAGGCAAGATAGGATGATCAACAAATTCATATCCTCTACATCCTACCAACTATATCTCGATAACAAGTATCTCTCTCATGCATACATATCTTGCTTCCAACCTTTTGTAGGTTGCTTGTTGACATGAGTTTGTGTTTGTACAATTTTTGTGTTTTTTATTTTGGTTTTTGCAAGTTCTCCTCTATTGCAAATGTGAGTATGGTGAGATGAGTGCATATAAGTGGGACTATACAAAATCATTCTCATGATTCACCATTCCCAAATATGTCAATCTAGCAATTTTATTGCATATCTTTTCCTCATCCTTCTCTCATGTGCAATAGTGAGTATTTTGCATAGTTGATTTCTATTTGTGATACTTGTTGCCTTTCTCCATATATTCCAACTATGCCCTTCTTCCCTTGGTAATAGTTGAAATGTATGTAGGGTGTCCGTGTTTGAATCTCATTGATGTACAATAAGATATATTTGAGCCTTTGGCCATGATTTCATGCAAAAATCCTATATATGTTATATGACTTCATTTTGTTGTTCATGTGCTTTCTTGTGTATCTATTTTGTGTGTGCATGTTTCTTTGTGGGCATATGTCTTTGTGATATTTTCCACCTAGAAACTTATACACACAAGAGAAGATAAATCTGTGGTTGTTTTTGTTTTCCTTGGAGACCACCCTTTATTTCTTGTTGATTCTTCGGTGGCTTCCAAATTTATTTTTCTATGAGTGCTTGTCCCTTTTGTTTGCATCTTTGGGCACTCATGATTTGATCTCTCTTGCCGTGTATTGTTAAATGAGCTTGTAGGAGTGAGGATTCCATGATTGTGCACTTTGTTTCCAAATATAATTATTATAATTGGTGCATAATCCTTAGGGAGCTTCTCTAACTCATTTAATGATGCTCATTTGCCTTCGTTCTCATCTTTTGTGTCTTAGATGTTTATGGTGAGTGAGGATTCCATATTTGTGCAATATGTATTCAAATTGCTTGATTCTAACTTGTGCACAAAGATTGGGGAGCTTCCCTATTTCATTTAAACACTCATTTGCTAGTATCATAATATCTTGTGTCTTTCTTTTGGTATCAATTGGTGTTGTCAATTGGTATTTTTGGGTCTTTTGGGTTGCTCGCTTCATTTGTTGAAGCTGTTTTCTCCTCTCTTTTTTGCAACCTTTGGGTCCTCAATATAGTTTGATTTCCTCTAAGTATTCATTATCGGATATGTGCATATGCACACCTTTGGAGGGAGTCTCACTATATTGGCCGTCTAGAACTTTTCACCCATTTTGGCAATCGATGCCAATGGGGGAGAAGTTTTAGAGGGTTTAAGGGAAGTTGGTTTATGCTTTGAGTTAGTTCTTAAAGCATTATCCTTGCATGCTCTTGTATCCTTGTTGTTGCTTTGCATGTTTAATATATAGAGGAAACTCAACCACCGGTAATGGTTGGCAATCTATGCAGTGAAATTCAAGTTCATCACACATGCATAGATTGTGGGGGAGTTTGCTCTATATATTGTGGTTGTACCAACATCACATACTTGTGTAGTATTTGATGTTGGGGCAACCATTTTGTTCGTTAAATTCCATATTTAAACCCTCTCTAGGGGATTGTCATCAATTACCAAAATGGGGAAGATTGAAAGGGCATGTATGCCCCCATGTGTGGTTTTGGTAATTAATGACAATCCCTATGGACTAATGTGCAAATTGAGTTTCACTTGTAGGTTTGTCCATTGGCATCGCTTGGACCATGTGTTGGTTTCAAGGATGAAAAAGAAGAAGCTTCGTCCAAGGGCTTTGTGCATTTTGGAATCAAGTAGAAGAAGAAGAAGATCGAGTCAAGTATGTCTTGAAGAAGAACAAGAATATGGAGTTCCTCATGGCTATCTTCAAGACATCATCAAGAAATGAAGTGCAAGCTCAAGATGCACCATCTCGAGAATATCTCATGCTTGGAGCTTGCCATCCTCGGCAATCATGGAATGCTAAAGTCAAGTTCGAAGAAGAAGCTTCCCCATGGAGTATGGGGGAGCATGTCTCAAGACTTCATCAAGCAAGAGCAAGCAAGTGTAATAAAGAAAGGTGTTCCATATTGAAGGTGACAAGATCGTCTACATCAAGCTCAAGTGGGATGCTCAAGGCAAAGGTATGATCTTGATAGGGTTTCTTCTTTACTGGTCTCTTGTAGTGTTGGGAGACCAGGTTTAGGATAGATAGCTGTACTATCAAGAGGGGCTCTCGAGTGGGTGACTCATTCGTATCTTTCGGAGAGAGCTCAAACCTTTGCATACATAGCATCATCTTTCTTGGTTTTTGTTTGGTTCTTGTCCATGTGAGGATATAGAGCTTGTGGTTATCTTCATAACAAGCCCTAGTTCATCAAAAACGGATTTCCCTTGCATATCTTATTGCGTTTTTGATCTTGCGGGTTTTCCGGCTGCACACCTTGGGAGGTATCTCACATATATATTCATGGTATTTTCTCCTTTGGTGATATCCAATATTTCGACCTTTTGTTGGATTCTACACGTCGTTATCTTTCCAAAAAAATTGGTTTCATCTCGTTTGGAGTTCGGATGCAAAAGTTGTGGCAGTTCTGGTTCTGAACTTTTTGCCTGACCGGTAGTTCCGGCGGGCCACCGGTAGTACCACCAGGGCAGTTGCCACCGGTAGTATCGGTGTTAATTCCGGCCCAACTTCCGGCAACCCCAATTTTGGTTCAGTACCCTCTCTGCCTAGTTAGCGCTATTTGACGGAACTTGGATCGGATTTTCAGGCGGTAGTACCGCTAGGATATTCTTGCCACCGGTAGTTCCGGCGAAGCAGCGGTAGTACCGGCTAGGCTCGCATTTTTGTTCTTTCTCTTTGTTTTCTGATCGTTGGCTAGGTGCCACCGGTACTACCGGCCGTACGCGATTCTGTGGGTAACGGGCAGATCGGGGAGCCCTTTAAAAGGAGCTCCCCTTTCCCCTTCAGCCCTAACTCTTGTTCTTCTTGGTTTTTGTCTTTCTCTCTCCTCCATTGTTGACCTTGAAGAGCTTGCCCTCTCCCCTTTCCCCTCCTATGATTCTTGCATCTTTTTGAGGGATTTGAGAGAGGAGATCTAGATCTGCAAGCCCCACCAAGCCAAATCCCTTCTTTGTGAAGGAATCCTTGGGATCGAGATCTTGGAGAGTTTTGTGTTCTCCTCTTGTGTTCTTCCTCCCTTTTTCCCCCAATAGCTTTTGTAGCTTTGGTGGAATTTGAGAGTGAAGGATTTGCCTCTTGCATTTGGTGCATAGGTTTGAGTTCTCCTCGGAGATTCAGTGAGTTCAAGCCCTTGGGCTTGTTTCTCTTGGGTTCTTGGAACCCTAGACGGTTGTGTCATTAGATTGTTGACCTTTTGTGGTCTTGTTGCCTTTTGTGGCCTTGTTGCCTTTTGTGGCTTTGTAGCCTTTGTGACATTATTGTTGGGATCCTCCAATTGAGTTGTGGAGATTGCCCCAATCTTATTCGGGTTCGGTGACCGCCCTCAAGTGTCTCATAGTGGAACGTGAGTAGCCCTTTTGTGGCGAGCTCACGGGAGAATAGGGTGAGCCTGTTGTGGCGTCGGTGAGTTGCGTGCCTTCGCATTTTGGGGTGAGGCCTTGTGTGGCGTTGGGTGAGCATCGAGCCACCACACCTCGAGGTGAGCCATTTATGGCGTTCGAAGTACATTGCGCCCCCGCACCTCTCCAATGGAGACGTAGCTTCTTTGGAAGTGAACTTCGGGAAACAAATCATCGTCTCCGCGTCCATCGGTTATCTCTCAACCGAGCCCTTTACTTATGCAATTTACATTATGATAGCCTTCGTGCTTGAAGTACTATATCTTTCTATCACCTTGTTGCTTGTCTTGCTTAGCATAGGTTGTTGGTGCACTTAGTGAAACTAGTGGATATAGGTTTTGGCTTGATAAATTAAACGTTAAGTTTTATTCCGCATTTATTAGAGCCTAAATCGTAATAATTTTAAAACGCCTATTCACCCCCCTCTAGGCGACGTCCATTTCCCTTTCAAGTTTTCCTTTTCATCGCACAAAAAAGCCATTTTCCATTTTACGAGTGCTAAAAATTGGGAGTTTTGTGAAGCAACCACCAAATGCATAATTCAAAATTCTACCACCCCATTTTTCAAAAATACTAGACCACCATACATGGACACTGTCCCAACCAGGGTATTTCAAACCTTTCCGTCCACCCCGGGTGAAAAAGACAAATGTCTGCCAAATCGGTAGGAAGTGGGTCCGATTTAAACTACATGTACATGATCTAATGCTCATCATTTTTTGAAAAAAATCATTTTTAGACTCACAATACGATGTTTTTTCAGAGATCCAATTCAAGTTTTAGCGAGGCTCATTCCCCATCTGCATTATTGTATAAGTATATCAAAAACCATTTTCATTTTTTAAACTATTTTCAAACAAATTTTGCTAAATGGGCCAGTACCCAAGATAGGTGTACCTACTATGTACTAACAACATATAAAAAGCTCGATCATTTTCAGTTCATTTACTTTTTGAAATCTAAATATTTGAATTTTAAAATTTTTACATGCACCAATTTTTGAATTGGACAAAACAATACATGAAAAATGTGGAGTTTTTAAAAATTGATATAGCCGTGAAAATCTCATTCCATTTTGAGCTCTGAAACTCTAAAATTATACATTTCAATTTTCAGTAACATTTGCCTAATCAAAATTTGCCTAAAATTACACACCTAAAATCCCCTCTACACATCAAAAAAATTCAATAGATTGACCTCTAGTCCCGGGCCGTATTACAAGCCGGGACTACAGGCTCCCGCATGCAGGGCTGGCTAGCGCGAGCCCTCTAGTCCCATGCCGTATTACGAACCGGGACTAGAGGTACGGAACGACCCGTTACTAGAGCTGCCCCGACCTCCTAGCCGTTGGAGCCGGGACGAACTGGGACTAGTGCTCACACTAGTCCCGGCCCGTAACCCACCCAGCACTAGATACAAAATTGGATCCGGACCAAATCCCTTGTTTATAGTAGCGAACTTTCAGGAATGCATCTATTGTTGATGCTACACTAAATTCCTATAGATTGAAACAAGAGTGGGTATGTGATCTATGATAAGTGATAGGGCTCTCGCATTTGGGAAGTTAACTTCAAACAACAAGTATGCATTATTGGATGATGGAAAATTGTTAGGGGATTACTGCGTGATCCTGATTGATGTTGTAGTTGAAGAAGATAGCCCTAAAGGCAAATAATAAAGATGTTTTTATTGATATATCTCATTAGTTCGTAATAGTTTTGTATCATGCAATAACTATATTAAGAGGAAACACTAATACACGTGTGGTATATAAACACACCAAGTCCCTAGTATCCTCTATAATATTAGCTCGATCAGCAGTCGATGATCGAGGTTTCCCGATCATGGAAATCTATGTCAACTGACAATAGGGTCATGTCATTGGTTGAATGGTGTGATGGAAACACACCCAACCGTAGTATTGCAATGTGATCCAGCCAGAAAGTTCAATATTGCAATATTTAGTAAAGTGTAATAACTCACTTCTTTGACTGTGAGATCATATTTAATCAATACCACCTGAAGAAGCTTTGATTGCATCAACACTCACACCGAATAGGCTGATCATAAAGGTGTCTATCAGGTATTCCAAAGGGATATATTGAGGCGTATGCATCAAGATCGAGATTTTTCCATCCGAGTGACGGAAAAATACTACCATGGGCCCACTCGGTGAGATTACATCTACAAGTTTGTAAACACATGACTAGGTCATGGGGATGTAATATCACGGGAGGTCTTACTCGATTGTAAAGTTGGAGGGTCTCCTTAATTAGGAAGGAGATGATCTCCCTTAATTGGGAGAACTTACCATAGGGGAGGGGCGCCACCCCTGGGCCCCACTTTAGCCGCTATCCTTGGGGAGGATCCCTAGGCCTCGTACATCTCTCCCCTCCTTCTATATAATCCCCCAGGGGCTCTCCTCATCTACACTCAGCAATTCCATCCATGCATCTCTCTTGTTCTACACAATAGCAGTGCTATTGGGAGGCTGCGAGACAAGCACCGTCGATATTGAGCTCTAAATAATAGGACATTGAAGGATCACTGGACTAGATGCATGGAATCTATGGAGGAATCTTCCACTTGATCCTAGCATTGAGTAGTCATTCTACTCGCGCGTGGGAGGAATACTCCTAGCTACGGGGATCGACTTGTTCGTCTTGGACATCTAAACCAAAATATATTCTCTTCATGGATAATACCTAGATCTTGGTATAATATCTAGATCTAATCCTGATAGTGTCTTCATGAATAAATCTTGGTTGTTCTTGTAGGGGAAAATTGTATGTACTAACCCCAACACAATTGTCTAAGGGCATCTCTAACAGCTTACCAAAAATAGGGCAGGCTCCATAAAAAATAATTTTTTAGGGCAGTAGCGTAAAAAACACTCTCCAATTGCTTCCCTATAGGTATTTTCCGCGCCCAAAATTTTACACCCGTCACAATTTTTGGCCCCTACTGCGGTATATTTGCAGGAACTCGTCGTCTCTCCAAAACCACGCCTATGCACGTGCGCGACTCCATCCTCCTAGCTGAAAGTTCATTTCCTCTCCCGTCACGCCACCTGTCGCTCGCCCCACGATCGCCTGCCAGAAATCAAGCGCCTCGAGCCTCCGTCAGGGTCACCCATCTAGCGCCTGATTGTCCTGCTGCAAAACATATGGTCAGAGTCTCCCCGCTGACCACCTTATTCGACCAGTTTTGTGACTACCACACCACTGTCGACTACGGTCACCTCTCTATCGATTCCACTCCTCCATCGCTCCATTGTCGATTTCTCCTCTTCTACGACGACACTGCTACCACCGTCTTCGTCCATGCAAGGTGTATGAAATAATTTCTATCTCCAAATTATTTTTTCATTTTTGTTGTTGACTCTTAGGGGTTGAATTTAAACATAGAATTACTTGTTTGTACCTGGTTTTGATCGAGTATTCCTCCATTCGACAAGGAGTATGACTTGGAGGAGGATGAATATATTGCAATGCTATTGACGTTGCACAACAACAGAAGCCGAGGAATGGAGGTTCTGTGTTCGGCTATGAAGTGATTTGTACGGAATGGGTTGACGCTGATCGCAAGCTTATGCACAACTAAGTCAATCCAAACCCAGTGTATCCCTAGTGTAAGTTCCACCACCAGTTTAGGATGTCCATCAAATTGTTCAAGAATATTTCAGAACATGTGAAGATTCAAGATTGCTTCTTCAAACAAAGGAGGAATGCCACCTGGGAACTTGGGTATAGCACCTACCAAAAGGGGACCAACACATTACAGCGACCGCATATATAATTCCAGCAGATCTTATCGACAATCATTTGGCAATGAGTGAGAGTCAGAGAATTAAGTGTGCCAATCCCTTTGTAGTTGCAATGGTGGTCGCATTTGGCCTAGAGTATTTGATATGTCCAAATACTAAAGACATGGCGAGGATCTTGGAGATGAACAAGGCCCGCGGATTTCCAGCTATGCTAGGCTCAATCGATTACATGCATTGGAGGTGGAATAACTGCCCTGCAACATGGTATTGAAAATTCAGAGGGCATAAAAAGGATTCCACCATTATCTTAGAGACTGTGGAAAATTACGAGGCTTGGAATTGGCATCTATTTTTTGCGGTGCCCGGTTCGTGCAATGACATCAATGTTCTTCAACGATCTCCTCTCTTTACCAAGATAGCCAATGGTGAGTCACAACTGGTGGAGTTCCAAGCCAACAACCGCATATATAAGATGGGATTCTACCTAGTGTATGGCATGTATCTGAAGTGGGATACATTTGTGAAGCCAATCATTTCCCTCGAAGGTTAGAAGGAAATTGAATTCCACAATTCTCTGCCAGCGGCAAGGAATGATGTGGAGAGAAAATTTGTGAATTTGCAAGCCCACTCTACAATTGGGAGAGGTATGGTGAGGTTTTCGGATGAAGGGATCCTTTGGTACATCATGAATGCATGCGTGATCATGCATAACATGATCATCAGGAATGAGGGCGTCCAAAATGTGGTTTATGGTATCTGTGACTTGATGGGAAGGCCGACGCTTCCGATACGAGGTGGGTACCTAGTTGAGTACTTCGTTGAGGCCTACCATGACATTCGAGACTCCGGTATCCACGAAGATCTTCAGAAGGATCTCATGAAGGAGTGGTGATAATGGCATGGAAGGCAAAGAATATGTGATATAATTTTGTTGTTGTGTGTTGATTTGTGTGCTATTTGATGAACCATTTAATGAACTATTTGTATTGTGTTGTAATAATTAAGGACTATTTAAGTTTTATTTGTTTAAATTCATTTTAGATCGTCTATAATATTATTTGTTTGACATATGTATGCAAATGTGCAAAGAGATAGAAGATGTGGCGCGATACCCGTGCTACAAAATACATCACCTGGTAAAGCGACAACTATTTTCGTGTCCTATATCTCAAAAACAACCGCCCTGTAACCAAAATGTGGTACCCTATTTTAGGCAGAGGTTATAGATGCTCTAAGGAGGAGACCATGTTCGCGGGTTTGACTCCCCACCAATGCGCTTACCTTTACCTAATTTTCCTAATTTGATATATACATGTTGGTGTTGAAAATATAAGCAATAATTCATATGATTTAATCCGAATAATAAACTGATAAAACATGATCATACAGACGGTACCAAAACTAATCATGCAGATCAACAAAGTAGATGAACAAATAACATCTAAATAAGATAAACCTATCACATCTATACCGAATGCTAGAATAAGGAACTCTAGCAGAATCTGAAATAGAAAGTTTAGAGCAGCGGCAGCAGCAGCCACATCGGTAGCAGTAGCAGTAGCTGCAGCGGTGGTACCAGCGTCGTCAGCCATGTCGTCGATGTCCGGGAAGAATTCCTCGTCGGGGAAGGAGTCGTCCGTGATGGCGTCAGTAGTCGCGTGGAAGTGCTCTCCAAAAACCTGATCGCCCCTCACCCGTACAGGTTCAAAAGAAGGCGGGGTTCTGGAGGCCTACTGTCCCGATCTGCGGTGCACGCCGCAAGCCGGGATGGGGAAGACGAAGGCGGCGGCGCAATAGACTGGAAGGAGACGCGCGTGGTAAGCGATCATGCCGATTAGGTTAAGTGCAGACGCTTATATAGAGCAGGTCAGGGAGATCATGAGACTCAGTCCATGTCCGAGTCGGTAACAGCCCACGTCCTATAAATATTGGAAACGGATGACTCGTAATAAATCCACGATTAATTTTCCCGACTAGTAAAATAAAGCTCGGCTAGGCGAGATTCCCGCAACCCGCAACCCGCAGCGAGGCGAGGCTTGCGGCGTCGGAGGAGGAGTGCGCGAGAGCTGCTCTTCTTCTAACACCTTACTGAGTGGTGGAACAGCCTAGTATATAAGGAGGTGTAACTCTCACTGAACTAGGAATGTAGGACTAAACTTTAGCACCACTTGCACAGCCATATGCTGCCATGCACAAATGAGCCAAAAATAATTTCAGAATTTATCTAATGGGCCAACAGCCCAATACTCACCAAATTCCAACAGTTGGTGGGTCTAGTTAGTGGGGCCATATGTGAGGTTGTGTGGAGTAAGGGAAAATTGACAGATAGACACGACACATAGGCACAACCATAGAGGTAGCCGCAACACCATTTGAACATATCACAAATTAAGAGTTCTGAATATCTAAAATGGTCATACGAATAAGGTCCCAAGATTTGACACCTAGGTTATGACAATTTCCTATAAGAAAATTATGATGATTTTACACCAATCGTCATAATATGTAGGGCTTTGGTCTCTTTAAACGGCTTACCACCATTTAGAGCAAAATCGTCATAGAGGTGATTTCATCCAGGTTCACTGACGAAAGATCACAAGTCAACATATTTCTTTGTAGTGCTACCGCACCCTGCACCCCAAAGGCCAAATCATAAATATAGAGCTTGCGACGCACCCCAACCCTAAGTTTAGGACTCGCCTCTAGCCTGCTCAAGGCTCACAGTCCCCTTCTCCCCCGCATCGTCTCTAGCTCGGTCACGGGCATGGTGTGGGGAATGCACAAGGAGAGGAAGGCGGACAAGAATATCGAGGTGTGCATCTTCACTGTTTGACAATTTGAAACTACACATAAAAAAACAAATGATAATGCTTAAATAGATCCATATGAAAACAAACAACAATGCTGAAAATGGAAAAAATGAATGTTTAGTATTTAGAAATGTGCAACTAAATTAAATAGTCCCTCTGTTCCTTAATATAAGGTATATAGTTTTTTGTGATAATTTCCATAATATAAGGTGTATAGAGAATTTTTGGATTTGTTCCTCTTGTTTAGGAGGCAATTAGTCCGATCAGGACAGAGAGGATACCCAGATTTCATATGTTCCCTCTATATCATGTCAATCACCTGGGTTATTCATGCCCAAAAGCAAAGAAATTTGCCCTTCCAGTCTGTGTGCTAATATTCGTGCAAGAAAACTACACACCTTATATTAAAAAACGGAGGGAGTAGAAAGTAAGTAAATGAAAAATTAAGAGAAAAATAAGTTCCCCTAAAGTACAGAACAAGAAAATGTCCTGATAACTGGCTACTTGATTTTAGATAGGAACCATGCGAGTAATTTCCTAAAAGCCACATGTATCGGTCGCTTTGATGCCGACCTAGTCACAGAGCTAGCTCGCGACTAATTCTGCTATGAAACATCAAACGACATGGGTGCAGTATAAAACTCGGCACTCCCACCCGGCTCTCACAATGTCATGAACCTCAGTGAATCTTGCTTCCTTGCTAATCATCGGGGTTGAAATCGTCAGTGTGGTCTTCATCTTCACGGCTGCTTCTTTGGTTGAAATCGTCAGTGTGGTCTTCATCTTGTTTAGTACAAATAATTCTCGGTAGCCGTATTGGCTCTTACTCGTTGGTTGTATACACAGAGTTTGGGCTTATTTGTTTCACTCCACCATCTCGTTGGTTGTATACCGGACTACGTGTGTGGAGCTATATATCTGTTTACTGAAGAAGGAAAACTCTTCCCAATCGACTTTATATACCCGAGTTGAATGCCTAGGTCATCCAATAGTCATGTAGGTAGTCATACAACCGTTTTCCTTTATCATGCATCAGGCTTTTTCACACGAAGGATACACTTGCACAACATCTATTAATCATTCATGTCTCCTTCACATGTGTAGATATGTAGGTTTGCACGCTCTAGATATGTAGTTTTCACATGTGTAGTCTGTTAAATTTGAATGCTAGTAAAAGTACACTAACGTCCTGGGTGTTGTGGATGTAAATATAAAATTTGAGAATAAGAAAAATATATGAATGATCTAAAAAAAGAGTTAACTGATCTAGTCTCCGAAAATATTGAACTGCATATAACCTAAAGTTTAATATTAGATAGAATATGAAAAGCAAATGACGTCAGTGCTACAATATTAGAAGGAATGCAAATAGATCAACTTATCTCTATCTCTCTATCTCTACTATATAAAAAGGACGAATTTCCTCTGTTTCCTCCATCTAGGCAGGAATAATTGATCTTGGCCTTCAAATCTACCAGATCCAACGTTCCAGGACTTCCCAATGACATTGTGCACATCCACCAATTAATAGCGGCAATTAAGGAGAAAAAAGAGATGCAATTACTATCGTGTCCACCAATTAATAGAGGCAATTAATAACGGCAATTACAGAGAGAAAAAAGGAATGCAATTAGTACTGTGACTACAGGGCAATGCAATTTTAGAGAAAAATCCGGAGCCTCACGGTGATTACATACACGCAACCGATAAGTCTTAAAAAAAGGCTTTTTCTTAGCCGAGTCTTCTTCATCATCCCCGCCTATGATTCCAGGTACAACATGTGCATCACGATAATAGCAATCCTGATTCCAGTTACCACATGTCGAATCCTCGCGGATGCGGCTCTACGTGACCAACCTCCTGGATGCCGGCAGTGCCACGAGTAGGGAGGGTCATTGCCACAGGCTGGTCGTGGCTGAGGAATCGAAGTGCGCATTGAGAACTACACTACCGGCCTTGGATTTGCGTCACTCCGACCACAAGCTGTCGGACTACAAACTGTCGGTTGGCTTGGATTTCCGTCAGTCTAACAACGAGCTGCTACCGGACCACGAGCTGCTGGCTAGGATGGTTCCCACGCGCGTTCCCGGGAGCGGTGGGAGGGGAGGTCAGGAGGTGACCATGAAGGAGTTGCTGCAACCATGCATCCTCGAGTCTCGGCGGGATTGGATTGGTCGTGGAGGGCCTCTGCGACTCTGGCAACGCCTCTGCACTATTCTGCCCAAATTAGACTTTCTGTTTAGCATCGCGAGCGAAGGGTGAAGCCAGATCAATCGATGTCCTTGCATTGTGACATGGGTCAGGCCACAAATACGTACATGCACGGTGCAACTTAAACCGTCACGACTCAATGTCAGCTAATGTGCATGGTTTAGTCCCACCTTGCCTTCTTAGTCTGAGTCCAACCAATTTATATATGTCTATAATTCTTGGAGTGTCATCAAGCTGACTCAGCAGCAACACCGTAGACGAATGGATGGATGCATGGACCAGCAGAGAGAGAAATTAACAATATGCTTGATGGATTCCCGAGAGAGAAAAATTAAAAATATGCTTGATGGATGCCTCAATGCATGGGCCAACGGGAGGGAGTTGTGTGTCTAAACTACACGGACTGGGTGGGGCGAACGAGTTAAATTGTCCGCATGCATGAGTCATAACGTGGTTAGTTGGAATTATAATTAAATGGATGGTCCACTGGCGATAACAGATTGATGTATAATTTGCATCAGATTCAAGAGTTTGATGAGAGGTCTGTAGCTCATCTTACTATTCGTTACGTAATAGAGTTCATACGAGTAGCTTATCTTACTTCTCAATGTTGTGTAACCACATGGATACATTTACTTTAAAATGATTGATTTTTTCTAACCTTATCTATAATACTAAAATTGTTCTCTATCCAGCGTTAAATCATAATCATTTGTGTGGGTCAAGCAAAGTTTTCAGGAGCGATGACATTCCACTAAGTTATCAAAAGAGAAGTTCCATAGCTAAATGAAATAATTCTTAATTTAATTTAATGTAGATTTTTTTTGTTCATAGTACTTACTTTGTGGGTCCATGCGATTATTAAATTTATATAATTTGCACTCGTCGCACTCTTTGTTTACCTTTTTGTCTATATCTATATCTATATACCTACTGATAAAAGCAGAACTGCTTCATTTGTTTGGTTCGTTTTTGGACTTTTTTACCCCTGGCGCTTTAGAGTTATTACATCCCCTGCCACCATTGAGTGATCCGAGCGGTTCATTTGGATAGAAATATCTATCGCATCCAACAACAGGGGTGTTCGACCATGGCTTTCCGAGCAACGGTGAACAGAGGCCGCATCCAACAACATTGAGTGCCTCCGCTACCTCCGCGCGACCTGGAGCAAGCTGGCAGCGCGGCTCCGGTAAATCCTCCTCACCCTCTCCCATTCCCCGCCCTCATCATCGGTGGTCGGCATCAAGATAGTCGTGGCCGGGGATGGATAGGGCGGGGTCGGCAGGACGCATCCGAGGATGGAGAGAGCGGGGGTCTGCATCGGCGTACCCGCTCCCCGGCTAGCTCGGAGACCTCCTCAACGCGGCGCTCGAGCCGGCGTCACTTCCAGCGCCATGGTGCGTCTGGCATGGAGAAGGCCGGGGTTGGCGCTCCTCCACCGTGCAGCTCTCCTGGGCCCTGCTCCCGTGCGCAAGTGCCGCCCAGATCCCTTCTGTCCTACAACGCGTCGTCCGCCCTCCTCCATACCGCAGCCCAACGGCACCATAAGACGCGGGGCGACGTCCGTCCCCAAAGTCACGCGCCGTGAGTAGCTACCGTCAGACCACGCGGAAGCCAGATAGAAGGGTCGTTCTGGTGGCAGACGGCGGCACTAGCAGGGGAGCGAAGCTGGGCATGGAGGCGAGAGGTGCTGCTGGCTGCTGGGAGGCAACAGGCTGCTTGCGTCGCGCTGGGTGAGAAAGAGGATAGAGAGGAGAGGCAGGCCACCACTTCTTTTATCAGATCATCTTGGGCAAATTGCTAGGATTTCCACATGAACATTGCACTGAAAGACCGAGACATAACATATATTACTAGAATGAGGAACTTGCAAAGTTGCAATACAGACAAGAGGAATTTATTTTCAGAAGGAAGATACCACAAGACCTGAAAAGAGGAATACTTTCAGAATGAAGATCCTGCGAGACAGAAGGAGAAGGGACTGTCCTTTTTTTGGGGTCACATCACATGTGGTAATATTAGAAGTAACTTACCTGTAATGTTTATCTTCATTGCCAGGAAAAATCTTATCTCTTCTAGCTGGATCATGATGATCTTGAGTAAAAGTTTAGTTCGTCTCCTTCGCAAATCACTGATTAAAGTTTCTTTGGTTTTTCCTCATCCATCGCTTAATGTCAGGTGACATCAAATGAGGTAGTGGTTGTTTAACGCTTGTGACACCAATAATCCATTATGCCGTCCACCACTTCGTTCTAAGCGATGAAGCTCCCCTCAATCCAAAATCGTGGATGGGGAAGGGATTCAGATTGGCGGGATAGCATCGGGGTGGGTTGATCGATGGGATGAATATTTTCAAGGATGGGGATCGAGGTGGGGTGGTATTTTTATCAGATCCTGGTATGTTATTCGTGGTCGATCTGACAGAGAAGAGAAGGAGAGGTGAGAAGGTACCAACCAAACAAATTCCACACGAGAGGCATCTAGGAGTTCAGCTGCGCAAAAGAATGGAATGCAATGGGCACAATAGTACAGAAAGTTTGGCCGGAGGTGGCCGGAGGTGGTGCTCACGGTGCTCACCAAATCACCTAGGAAGGAATCAATGGTGAGAGAGAAATAAGAGAAAGCTTGGATGGACAAAAGAGCTTGCGGTGGACAAGACTAAGAAGGCTGAGTGAGAACTTGATTAAATTATATCTTGAAGGGCCCACTTGGCAATCTCCATAACTAACATCTTCATGTACATCATGAAAATGAGCAGTTGTTTTTTAAGTTAACAACAATCTGCATCGTACATACAAGTAATATTTAGTTGAACTTACTAGCTATTTGCACTTAGTTAACTTAGTAGATATTTGTACATATGACGATTTTGTGCATATTATGACTTAGTATAAATTACCTCTGATATGGTTGAATGGTTGAGGAAAAAGGAGTAACTAAAGCATATCATACATCCTCCGTCAAATTTAATTTTTTCTAGATATGAATGCATCTACAGCTAAAATGTAGATACGTATATTGAAAAAACTGAGTAACTCATGTGATAACGTTTAGAGTTGACAGTCATTTAATCCGTAGCAACGCACGTCTATTTGTGCTAGTTGTGTAGAAACGTGAAACTAGATAGAAGATATTCTTGTAAACCTACGAGAAACCTAAATAGATACGTCAAATAAGGAAGTAAATATAAAATGAAGAAAAATAATAATTTGCCCGGGATAAAAATCAGGAAAATATCCTAACAATCCATTATATTTTCTAAATAAAAAGTGTGTATTATTGTTTCGAAGATTTTATTTTTCCAAATAGATCACAATATATTAACAAACAGATCAAATGACCAACAGAAAAATCTGGCAAGAAGTGATAAACCAATAAATTCATAAAAATGATACTGGCAGCGGTTTTCAAAAAGGGCATCACATTGCAACGCCAAATCACTAGATGCAGGAATGTAGTATTTCGATCAACCAAATATTGTTCCCAAATGTATTGATAAATCTAACAGCACCATCCAAATCTCGGGCTTATTACAGACATATGCTAATAAGAGGGGATCCACGACCTAATTGAAACTAACTAAATTTAAGCTGAAGTGCTGTCTGGTTCTGACGGTGCCGGAGATGGACGGACGGCTGAGTGGCCTCCATCTAGTTGGGAGCGAAGAAGATCTCGGAGTCGAGCCTCTTGGAGCGGAACATCTTCTCCATCTCCGGAGTGGTGTTGAAGGCCGTCTCCAGCACCGCGGGAGATATCGCCTTCCACACGGACGTCTTCCCTGCCAAGTGGCTAAAGATTGGGCTGCAACAAGATTTTACATCATCAGAAAACATGATCATACTGTAAATTGTGAATTAAATAGGTCAACAAGAAAATAAAACAATGTATGAGATATGTACGTACTTTGGGGTGGTGATAATGGAGAACCACTCCAGTCCAGTGTCATCGGCGATCTTGGAGACGACGAAGAACCTGGGCACGATGAAGAGCCTCCCTCGACGCGGGTCTCGAGCACGCGGGTGCCGTCGATGCCGACGACCTGGACGCGCCCGCTGCCGCGGACGATGTAGGTGACCTGGTACGCGGAGTCGCAGGAGAAGCCCGGCGAGCACATGGAGTGGCCGTCGATCCTGACGAGATCGGCGCCCAGGCCGACCTCCTTGACCAGCGGCAGGTTGGCGGTGTTGAGCACCACGACGCGGCCGCCACCGGGGATGTCCACGTCGAGCGGCGCCTCAAGGCAGTTGAGCACCATGCCATCGCGGTCCTCAGGGCGCGGCTCGGGCATCTTGTGGCCTTGGGGGATCTTGACGATGCCTGACCCGGGCTGCGTGGAGACGATCTTGGCGGCGGAGTCCTGGTCGAGGTCCCAGGCGCGGGCGACGAACTCGGTAGAGAAGCCGGTGAAGATGCCGGTGGCGCCGGTGAGCTGGAAGTTGGTAAACTTGCCGTTGACGTGGCCCTTGGAGGTGTCGCCGAGGAAGAGCACGACGAGCTCGGCAGAGGAGTCCTGGGCGTTGTGCCACCAGGTGACAGCGCCGAAGGGGAGCGCCAGGGTGTCGCCGGTCTTGATGGGGATGACCTTCTCCTTGGCAGCCTCCGGGAGGACGAGGCCGCAGGCACCGGCGCCCTGGAGCACGTAGGCGACCTTGGCAGAGTCGGAGTAGCTCGGCATGGAGAGGCCGCCCGCGGCGAGGTGGAGCTTGGCGGCGCCGATGGAGGCCGCGCCGAGCATGGGCAGGTCGGCCGGGGACCAGTCGTAGTAGGCACCGCCCTCTCCGCCGTACGCCTCGGCGGGCATCTTCGGGGACAGGTCCATCGACATGACCTCAGCGTTGGAGTTGCGCTGCACCATTGTTGTTGACGATCGGTGGTGTGGAGCTTAGGTACGCAGGAGAGATGGGTGATTGGATTGTGCGAGGAGGATGGGAATGAGATGTGGGAAGTCGTTGTGTTATTTATAGCCGGCCGGCCGGGGCCGGCTTGGATCATGATTATTAGCAGCAGTTTGTTGGAGCTAACGATCTTATCATGCATCCCGTTGAATAGATCATAAGGTTATCCAGTCTAACTCTCGAGGGATTATCGACCACATTTATCGTTATCTCCTGTTCCTGTACAAGATATGCGTGCATGCGTGAACCATATACTCCCTCCGTCCATAAAAGGATGTCGCGACGCCGATTTTGCAAAAAGCCCCTCCGCTTTTCTCCGACCAAAACCACGGTCCTGCCTCCCGTCGCCTCCATCCGCTCTGTTCCCGTCGACTACCGTCGCCCCCGCCACCTCCGTCGACGGCAGATCCATCTCCAAATCAGCTCCCGACCAACTCCAGTCAGTCCCGTGCCGGTACCCACTTCTCCCCTACATCGATTCTATGGCATGGAATCATCGATTCGCCACTCCACACCTCAAACCCTAGCCCAGGCAAGGTTCAATTTTTGCGATCCATGGCGGCGTGAGCGTCCTCGGTCCCTGAAGCCGGGGTCCTAGGGCATCCATGGAGGCGGTGGCGTCCTCGATCTCGTCAAGCTTTGCTCTTTGCCATCCATGATTGCCCTAGGGCTCTCAACGACGCTGGCGTCTTCGAGATCTGGAGCTCGCCACCGCCGTGGGCTTCCTGCGCCTTGCTCACCTCCCAACTCCATGAATCCGTGGTGTACAACATCGAAGCCTCCGAGAGGATGGTCACGGTTAGGCCGCAAGGGACGCCACCAGCCACTTCTCCCCCTACACATACACCATCAGGTACTTGGGTTCTTCTCCCCTTGTTCCCTGCCCGCATGCTCTAGTCTTTCATTATTAGCTCCAGCACTCCAGGGAAAAGCATAGAACATCATTTTCACCTTGTGAAATTGATCCATTCTTTTCAGAGAATTGTTTAGAATTCTGCCAGAGAACTACTATCTGCATTTTCTGCTTTAAAGTTCAACACTGCTAAGAGCTTGTCCTGATTTATATCAGTATGTTTAGAAGTACAAAACTGGGAGTAAAAATATGTTTCTGTAGTGTATACTTGTGTTTTGAGCACGGCAAAAAAAAAGAGGTCTTATTCAATATTGTAAATAAACCACAACACAACTCCGTACCTGGGTGCTCTTTTCTGTTTCAAGTTTCAACGAACACTTCATCTCAATGTAACAATTCTCTTATGTTCAGCACCAATTTGTTCCTACTGAGTTGTGATATGCCGGTTTAATTTATATTCGGCAGGATTTGGATTCCTAAGTTAATATACGCATTACATAGGCCGTAGGAAGAAAAGACGATTTTTATGTCATCTTCGACTTCCAATGGGACACACTCCATAGCAGTGTATAAGCAACATCAACTCCTTGGAGGGATGAGGTAGGTCTGCTCTCCTTTTGTGTACTGAAATTTCATTCCACTTGACTGAAATTTCATGAGAGTACTGCAACTATTTCAGAAAGTAGCAAACCTGATATTCCTAGACTGAGTTTCTTTACTGATATGCATCTAACCTAATATTATATGCATCGAGCGAGGCAAGCGCGTTCAGTATGGCATTTCCTTGTAGCACTGAGTTTCATCATTCCATAGCATAGGAGTGGCTCTCATCTCTGGAATGTGTTTCAGCAGAAAACATGCTTATACAAAGAGAATGAGAAGATGCAGTATATTTTAAAGTTTGAAGTTCGATATGATTCACTACTTGCAGTTTATACATGCAATTTATTCTTCACTTGGAGTAATATTCAGTTAATGTTGGCATGTTGCATAGGCTAGACCAATGGTTTTATGTAAGGACAAACTTACTCTCGATGACTTGGAGAAATATTAATCAATTTGTATAGTTAAAACACAGAGAAATATTCTGCCGCTTTCAGTTTTTTCTTGTGTCGATATTGTAGCATGTTTATTTGCAACTACAAGATACACATGAGTTTACTCATAGCACCTTTCAATTCTGAAAAAATGGACACTGTAGTCTGTAGTTGATTGTGACACAAATTTTATGCATGGGGACCATATTAGCTGCTACTAATGCATATATTGTTGTCAACTTGTATTGCTGGAGTATATTTGTGGTTAACTTATATTGCTGGAGTATATTGCTGTCAACTTATATTGCCGGAGTATATTGTTGTTCAGGTGCTATCTTCTCAGCCATGATGGCTGGCTCATCGTGCTTGTCCTGGGCCTTTGTCTCCGGCTTGAAGAACGCAGCCGCAAGCCAGGAATCACTACTTGTGGACCTGCTGGAGCTGTCGTAGAGTACTCTGGGTACAGCAAACTACACGAGTACGCAGCAAGCTCCACTGCCTCTTCCCAGCCACCGCAAGCTCCCTCTTCCCTGGCCACAACAAGCTCCACAGGTACACCACCAGGTGCTGGCGACGGAGTGATCGACCGATGGGAGGTGGAGGTTCTAGTGACTGAGCGAGCGAGCGAGTTATAACCGGCAGACTAAATTCTAAAAGAATCTTTGGTCCCCTTGAAATGTCTGCTGTGGGTTTCTTTTCGGGAACGTCTGTTGTGGGTTTCTCCTTTAAGTACTTATCTATTATCTAGCTATCTAGCTAGAAATGTCTGCCAACTTAAATCTGAACAATCTAATTATGCTCCCTGATTGAACTGTTTCATCCACTTGATCATACTGAAGTCATTGATGTGGATTTCTTTTCAGGAGAAGTTGGCCAGCGCGGCATGGGTGAACAACAAACTGGAGGAGGAGGTTTTGTTCCTCAAAGTACATCTGAATTTGGACCAAACTAACCTATCTTATGTTCTCATTCTACATTACCAGGTAGCTTCATTTCGTGATGAGCTATATCCCTGATATGGAGTTCATTGTGAATCTGCTTTGCAGGAGAAGTATGAGGCTGTGGTCGAGAAGAACACCATGTTGGAGGACCAGATGGATGCCCTATCCACTTCTTTCCTGTCTCTCAAGGTACACTTGATTGCCAACATTGCCGTTCATCATCGACTGCAGCAATTGGATGATGTATTAATTAATTGATGAAAGCATCCTATCTTCCTTTTATAGGGATAACATCAAGCTATAGGCACAAGAACATGTGGTCGGGGATGTGCGCCTGCTCACCCTGGGCTTGAAGGATAGACTGCAGCAGGATCCAGAGGACGTCAGGTTCCTCACCCTGGGACTCATGGTGGCGGCGCTGCCGCAGGAGGGACCTCGGCACAACGGCGGAGTGGAGGATGAGCGCCGACGAGGCCGCACGAGCTGGAACTCATGGTGGTGGCGCGGCCATAGGAGGGAGCTAGGCATGACGCCGGCCAGAACGTGCCGGAGCTTGTCCGCGGGGGCGGGGCGGCGCGGAGTAGGTGGGGGCTCGACGAGCTGGCCGCGAGCTGAATGGCTGGAGGACGAGCTCCCCTCTGCGTTCTGTGCGATGGATTGATCGATCCAAGATCTGGCTGGAGGAAGTGGACGCACGGAGCAAGGGGGCCTCCCACGGCGCGTTTTGCGTGCGATTGAGCTAGCTGGAGACGGTGCAGAGGCCTTGCTAGGATCGATCGGGATTAAGCTAGCTGAGAGCGGCGGACTGCGGGGTAGCGACGGACGGCGCGGGGACGACGGAGCAAGACTTGAGTTTGAGATTCAAGTTTGAAGGCCAAATTGGAAACGATTCGAATGTATTAGGGATATTTTTGTAAAAATAAATTTGAACTAGCTGGAGGTGGAGCTGCGACATCCTTTTATGGACGGAGGGAGTATGTTTTTTCGGTCGAGGTATATGTTACGAACGTGGAGCACGATTCTGTATTTGGGCCTTTGAGAAACTAGAAAGTCGTGCATCCGGCCGGATGTCTTCTAAATGATGGGCCTGGCTTCTTGGGGCATGGATGGCCTTTCAGTTTAGGTCCGTGTAGATGAACCAATTCATTCCACTCAGGGAAAAAGGAGGAGGTACACCACCTAGGGTTTCTCTAGGGTTAGGCGATCTCCTAGCGCCACCGAGAGATCACCGTCGCTGCACGCTCACAACCCCTTGGTCTCCTCCTTCGACTCCGGCTGATCAATGGGCCAGCCTAGCTAGCTACCCAGCCTTGGGAGATCGGGTGACTGTTAGGGTTTGTGGGGGCTGCGGAAGATCTCGTGACCGCCATGGAGGAGACCTCTAGGGCGAGGGAGGGGAAATCGAGGAAGGAGGTTGATGTGGACGAACTGCTGAGGAACCTCAAGCTCCATGGGGAAGAGCTCAACGATGTGGTACTCGCGGCGGCAAAAATCCTGACAAGGAAATATTTTAGCGTGTTTTCGCTGAAAAACACTATGATGGCAGCATGGAATCCTACACAAGATGTGACTTTCCATGAGGTGGAGTCTAATTTGGTCCTGTTGCAAGATTTTTTGCTTAGGGGATTGGAAGGTAATAATGGAGGAGGGGCCATGGCTTTTCCACGGGTGTGCTATGATGGTCGAGACTTTTGATGATACCACCTCGGTGCCGTTCGTGATTCCCAAGGGTGTCCAAGCATGGGTGCAAATCCACAAATTGCCCCCACTCTTTCGCAACAAAGAAGTCCAGACTCAGTTGGCGGTGAGGGTGGGAGAAGTCATTGCAGTTGGTACTGTAGTTGTTCAATCGAGGACTAGGGTATTCCATCGGGTGCGTGTGAAGGAAGGGAACACATGTTTCTGCAAGTCAAATATGAGAAGCTTCCAAAATACTGTGAGAGCTACAAGTGAACGTGGATGACGTCGGTGGGTTCCAAAAACCAACAACTCAGGCTGCAAACGTAACTCTGAGGAGGCAGATTTGGGTGAAGAACCCGATGTGGATCTGGAGAACTCTATGTCTTATTGTTAGAACTATATCTTTCATGCTATGTTAAAGTACTATGATCCCAGCTATCAATGTTTTCCAAATACCTTGATCAAGATTATGATGGTGCATGTCACCTCAAATATTATTCTTTTTTATCACTTACCTACTCGAGGACGAGCAGGAGTTAAGCTTGGGGATGTTGAACGTTGCAAACGTATCTATAATTTTTGATGTTCCATGCTTGTTTTATATTTACTTTCTTATGTTTTGTCCACACTTTGAAGTATTTTTACACATTCCTATTAACAAGATGCCATAGTGCCAGTTTGCTGTTTTCTGTTTTTTTTTGTTTCAGAAAAGCTAGTAAGGAAATATTCTCGGAATTGAACCGGACAAAAGCCCAAGTCAATATTTCACGAGAAGGAATACGGAGTCCGGAGGGGAGATGAAGAGGGGAGCCAGGGCGACGGCCAGCCCTAGCCGCGCCACCAGGAGGTGTGGGCCCCCTGCGCTCCACCGACCTTGCCCCTTCGCCTATATATTGCCTCCAGGACGAAAACCCTAAGTACCCGATCGAAATACCACGAAAGAGTCTGTAGCCGCCGCCATCTATATCCCTAGATCGGGAGGGATCTGAAGCTCTTCCCGACACCCTGCCGGAGGGGAGAGATCACCCTGGAGGCTTTCTTCATCACCATGACTGCCTCCGGTGTGATGCGTGAGTAGTTCATCCCTAGACTACGGGTCCATGTAGTAGCTAGATGGTTGGTTCTCCTCCTTTGTGCTACCATGTTTAGATCTTGTGAGCCCCGTTCATGATCAAGATCATCTATTTGTAATGTTACATGTTGTGTTTGAGGGGATCCGATGGATATTGAGATGCTATTTTTTGCAAGTAATTACTATCTTCCACACAATACGTTTAATCCTTAGTCTTCAGCAAAACCGGTGAGATTGACAACCTCACTGTAAGTTAGGGACAAAGTTATGTGGTTGTGTTGTGCAGGATTCCAAGTTGGAAACAACAACTTGGAGGTGTTTCCTTGCTCCTACTGATTCGATAACCTTGGTTTCATAACTGAGGGAAAACTTGCTGCTGTGCTCATCATACCTTCCTCTTTGGGTTCCCCAACGAGCTCGATACGTGTTGAGCTAGTAATCAGCTACTCAGGCTACCGCGTTGCTCGTGTGACGAGGTAAATAGGGTGGCGCGGCTTCCGAGTGAAAAATAGCAATGTAAATAAAAACGTAACATGAGGTCGGAGGCACTTAGCTTTATTTTTATGAAGAATATCAGGAGGTACAATGTTTGGCTAAGTAGACTTATTGAAAAAGAAAAAACTTCTAAGGGTAGAAACAACGAACTGCGCGTCGTTCCAGAGGTTGGAGTATGCGATTCCACTTTCTATGTCCTTCAGGCGATAGGCGCCACCTGGGATTACTTCGGTAATCACATAGGGTCCTTCCTAGGGGAACTCGAGCTTGAGGTGTCCTTTCTGCTTCAGTCATAGGAAGAGGTCTCCTTCGACGAAGGACCTTGGACGTAGCTATCAGCTGTGGTAGTTGCAGAGGCTCTACTGATAGATCATGGATCGCTTCGCCGTGATCTCACGTGCTTCGTAGAGGAGGTCGACGGGTTCTTCGAGTACGGTCATTGACTCAGCCTCGCTGTATGCCATGACCCTTGGGGATTTATAGCATACTTCTGCAGGTAGCACTACCTCGGCACCATGTACCATGAAGAACTGAGTGTAGCCTGTGGGGATGTTTGGAGTTATGCGCATTCTCCATAGTACTGATGGTAGCTCCTTGGTCCATCACCTAGCCGCTCATTCGAGTGGCCTGAGGATCCTTTTCTTCTTGCCATTGCAGACAAGGCCGTTGGCCTTCTTGACTCGACCATTGGTCTGGGGGTGTGCTATCGAAATGTAGCTGATATTGATTCCCAGATTTTCGTAGAAATCCTAGAACTCGACTGAAGTGAAGTTTATCTTGTTGTCGGTGATGATGCTGTGTGGCACCCCGAACATGTAGAGTATGGACTCGAAGAATTTGACGGTGGCGGCGCCTGTCTGATTTGTTTCTGGCACGGCCTCAATCCACTTGGTGAACTTGTTGACTGCGACGAGGAGGAAAGTGTAACCTTCTGGTGATGACTTTTGCAGCTTGCCGACCATGTCGAGTCCCCATTGCACAAAAGACCAGGCCACAAGTATTGGCCTAAGCTCCGTACCAGGTGCGTGCGGTTTGTCCACAAACCTTTGGCAGGCATTGCACTTTTGGATGATGTCCTTGGCATCGCGCATTGCAGTTGGCCAGTAGAAACCAGCTCGTAGAGCTTTGCCGACGAGGGCACGGCTCCCGAGGTGATGGCCGCAGGTGCCTTCATGTATCTCAAGGACGACGACTCTTCTGTTTCCATTGGAGATGCATCGTTGAAGGACTCCTGTGATGTTGCGCTTGTACAACTCGCCATTGATGATGGTGAAGGCTTTTGAGCGTCGCGCTATGTGTCACGCATCTGTCGGATCATTTGGCAAACATTTGCTGAGCAAGTATGTGAAGTACGGATGTGTCCAGGATGGCTCGATGAGCATGACCTCCATGAGGCCTTCGAGTCCTTCAGGTTCTTCTTCTTCGTCGTCTGGTTTTTCTAGTCCTCCGGGTGGTGCAGCCCCCAAGTTCTTCGATGTGCCAACTGGTTGCTCTAGAGCCTTTGGCTTGATGGAGCGCTCACAGGTTTGCTCTAGGAAGATCCTGGGTGGTATCGGAGCGCAGGTGGAGCCTATGTTGGTGAGTGTATATGCCTCCTCATTACTTTGGCGGCCTACGTGCCGCAGCTCAGAGCCGCCGAAATCTCCTTCGAGTGCGTCGTAGAGGTTGTGGTAGGCGATCATGTTGTCGCTCAGGGCGTCGCACTGGTTCATGGTTTGATCCACCACGAGTTTGGAGTCGCTGTAGATGACGAGTCGCGTGGTGCCGCAAGCCTTGGCTATCCGCATCCCATGGAGCTAGGCCTCGTATTCAACTTCATTGTTTGAGGCACGGAATTGCATTCGCAGAACATACCTCATTTTGTCGCCCAGTGGCGACATCAAGATGATGCGCGTGCCAGCTCCTTCTCGACGTTTTGATCCGTCGAAGTGCATTGTCCATAGGCAGGACATATCTGGTGTGTCAGGGAGCTAGTTTTCCATCCAGTGGACCAGGAAATCTAGGAGCATTTGTGATTTAATCGCGTCTCGCTTCTTGTATGTGATGTCTCGTGGAGACAACTCGATCCCCCAAACCACGACCCGTCCGGTGGCGTCGGGGTTGTTGAGGATGTGCCCTAGTGGAGAGTCGTTCACCACAATGATGGGGTGCTCCTCGAAGAAGTGGCGCAGTCGCCGGACTATCATGAAGATGTCGTATGCTAGCTTCTAATAGTGCGGGTACCGTTGCTTCGTTGGTGTGAGCACCTCACTGAGGTAGTAGACTAGGTGTTGCACCCCGTGGACTTTGTTCTCCTCGGCTCGTTCCACTACCAGTATAGTACTGACCACCTGGTTGGCGGCGGAGATGTATAGCAACATGGGCTCCTTTTCTCTGGGTGTCACCAGTAATGGCGAGGTGGAGAGTAGACGCTTGAGGTCTTCAAATGCTTCTTGTGATTTTTTGGTCCACTCGAACTTCTCATCTTAGCAGAGGAGTTGGTAAAATGGCAGTGCCTTCTTGCCCATTCGACTGATGAATCGACTGAGCGCCGTGATTCGCCCAGCTAGCTGCTGGACGCCTTTTACCTTCTTCGGCTTCTTCATGGCCCATATGGCCTTTATCTTCTTTAGATTTGCCTCGATTCCCCTCGTAGAGATGAGGTACCCGAGTAGTTGTCTAGATGGTATGCCAAAAGCGCATTTTTTCGTATTTAGCTTGATTCGGTAGCGGTCGACGTTGTCGAAGGTCTCGTGGAGATCGTCGAGTAATGAGGCCCCCTTCTTAGTTTTAACGATGATGTCGTCGACACAGACTTAGATATTTCGGCCAACTTGGCTCTTGAGGCAGGCCTGTATACACCGTTGATAGGTGGCTCCTGCGTTCTTCAGCCCGAAGGGCATTGTTGTGTAGCAAAATATGCCGAAAGGCGTGATGAAGGCTGTTTTCTCTTGGTCCTCTTCCTTATTCGGATCTGGTGATAGCATGAGTAGGCGTCGAGGAAGCATAGGCACTTGCATCCCATCGTGGAATTGAATATCTGATTGATCCGTGGTAATGGGAAGTGATCCTTTGGGCAATGCTTATTCAGAGAAGTGAAGTCCACGCACATCCGTAGGATATCCGTGTCCTTTTTGTGAATAAGCACGGGGTTTGCTACCAGTGCTCTCTTTGATCTCTCGTATGAAGTTGGCGTCGAGGAGTCTTTTGACTTCCATATCGATCGCCTTTTCCCTTGGTTGTGACAGTTGATGTATCGTCTGCTTCACTGGTCTAGCTTCGGGGTTCACGTTGAGTGAGTGCTCGGCGAATTCCCTAGGAATTCCTCGCATGTCTGCTGGACACCAGGCGAAGATTCTGCTGATGGTGATGATGTCGTTTGGTCCTAGCATTTTCATCTGCAGGAAGGCGTAGTGTGGCACTGCCATGAACCTCACGAACCCGACACGTCAGAGGATGCAATGGTACTACGAGGGCCAGTCGACGACTTCGAATTCCAGGCTCTCTTGCCTGAAGTTAGCTGGCGTGCCGAAGATGACGTCCAGGTTAATCTTTCCCAAGGGGTATATGCCTTTCCATGGTACGATACCATGGAACATTGTGTCCGAGGACTCTAGGCAAGAGGTTGATGCCGCTGACGTCGTCCATGAAGACACGACTCATCTCAAAGCCTCCAATTTGTGCCTCAAGCACCAAGGGACAATGACCCGGGTGAGGTACTTGACGCGGATGATCGCGCTTGTCGAACGTGATGCAGGACTCGCACCCACTGAGGTACTCAGTGGTTGAGGGTGGAAAGTTGATCTCCAAATTGACTTGGTGAGTGATTGATTTTTGCACCCGATTTGATGGGCGTCCTTTTTGGATCATGCCCATATTCCCCAGCGCTCATGGGTACTACTCGCCTCCATTGTTTTGTGTTGGTGCAGTGATGCGCTCAACTTTCGACGTAGAGCTCGTTGGGAACCCCAAGAGGAAGGTACGATGAATATAGCAGCAAGTCTTCCCTCAGTTATGAAACCAAGGTTTAATATAGAGCTCGTTGGGAACCCCAAGAGGAAGGTGTGATGAGCACAGCAGCCAGTTTCCCTCAGTTATGAAACCAAGGTTTAATCGAACCAGTAGGAGCAAGGAAACACCTCAAAGGTGTTACTAGCTGAGCTTTGGCAGGGCGCACTACCGGTGCTAGTAGCAACGTGGAGACCTACACAACACAACCACAGAACTTTGTCCCCAACTTGCGATGAGGTTGTCAATCTCACCGTGTTTTGCGGAAAACAAAGGATTAAACATATCGAATGGAAAGAAGTAAAAGTTTGCAGAAAGTAAACACAAAGCAGTAAACAATTGTAGATTGTATGTAAAGTAAAAGGACCGGGATCCATAGTTCACTAGAGGTGGCTCTCCTTAGATAGACAACATGCTGGGTGAACAAATTACAGCGGGGCAATTGACAAACACTGAGAAAGCAATACATGCATATACTAATCATCTTGACTCCTTTGAGACTTGATTGGGAATTACAACATAATACATAGACCGCCATCCAACTGCATCTATGACTAATAATCCACCTTCAGGTTATCATCCGAACCCCCTCCAGTATTAAGTTGCAAGCAACAGATTATTGCTTTACGAACTGCGTGTAAAGTAAACAATACGATTGTTCTAGGAACAAAGGATTGTTATTTTCTCCCTAGTAGCAACAGCACATCTAGTACCTTAGAGATTTCTGTCACTTCCCCAGATTACCAGAGGCATGGACCCACTATCGAGCATAAATACTAACTCTTGGAGTTGCTAGCATCTACTTGGCCAAGATAGCTACTAACAACGGAAAGCATGCAAGATCACAAATAACAAAGACATGATAGAATCAATAATCAATCTGAAATAGCATCTCAATATCCATCGGATCCCCGCAAACACAACATGTATGGATTACAAATAGATGATCTTGATCATGAACGGAGCTCACAAGATCTAAACATGAAAGCACAAAGGAGGAGAAACCAGCCATCTAGCTACTACATGGATCCGTAGTCCAAGGATGAACTACTCACGCATCACACCAGAGGCTTGCATGGTGATAAAGAAGGCCTCCAGGGTGAATTCCTCTCTCCGGCAGGGTGCCGAGAAGAGCTTCAGATCCCCCCTGATCTAGGGACAGAGACGACGGCGCCTACAGACTCTTTCGTAGATTTTTGATCGGGTACCTAGGGTTTTTGTCCCAACGGCAACTTATAGGCGTAAGGAGAGGCCGAGGGGGTGTTGGGGTCGGCCAGACCACCCCCTGGCGTGGGCCAGGCCTGGCCGCGTGGCCAGGTGGTGTGGCTGGCCCCCATCCCTTCTCCGTATCGTATTCTGGCACTTGATCCCTTCTGGAAAAATAGGCACTTTGGCTGTTGTCCCGTCCAATTCCGAGAATATTCATTTTCTAACTTTCCTGGAACCAAAAACAACAGAAAACAGGCAGCTGGCACTATGGCTCTTGTTAATAGGTTAGTCCAAGAAATCATAATAAAAGTACTCCAAAGTTGGAACAAAACACAAGAAAGTGGATAAAACTAAGCATGGAACATCAAAAATTATAGATACATTTGCAATGTATCAACATCCCCAAGCTTAACTCCTGCTCGTCCTCGAGTAGGTAAGTGATAAAAAGAAAGAATTTTTTGAGGTGACATGCACCATCAAAGACTTGATCAAAGTATTTGCAAAACACAAAGCTAGGAACATAGTACTTCAATCATAACATGAAAGACAAAGTTCTAGCAATAAGCAAAGAAACTATGATGCAACATGAAAAGGCACAAAGAAAAGATTTATGAATAACATGCTTTGCAAGACGTTTGTTTGTTTCACATAAAGAAAACATAGCATAAAAGTATTCAGCTTGTCCCTCAATAGAGTAGCAAATATAAATGCATAGGACACCTTCAAATTTTATAAGAGTGAATAGATACAATAGTTTCAAACAAGCAATAACAAGTTATGAATCAATCAACTAGTCTTGGGACAATGCACATAGAACTAAGAATGGCCACTATGCTCTCAAAGTAGTGCATAAAGATAGAAGGTTGAGACTCAATATAATGGTGGAAGAAAGGCCTTTTGTAAAAGGAAGTAGGGATTCAAGTCTCATAAAGAGCTTCCAAAAATTATGGTACTTATAGCTTTCGTCTCTCATTGCCCCTATGATAAGCATATTGAAGTGATTAAGGTTAAAGTGAACAAACTGTGGTGTATATGCTTGACGAAGTATAAGTCAGAAATCTCATGTCCCTTGTATACGAGGTCCGCTCCTCATGCTACTCAAGTTTAGTCACCGGTAAGTTCTTGTCATCGTAAGTACATGTGTACCATTGAGAACCGCCAACGGGGTACCCCTTGCCCGATGATACGGAAGAATCCCCATATCAAAATGACAAGGCAAGCAGACAACAAGCATCTCAACATTCTTCTTATTTACCATGGGAATATGGTGCTTTTTTCTCTCTTTCCTCTTTTCATAGTATCTTTTTTTTTCGCTTTTCTCTTTTCTTTCTCAATATAGGACTCTTTTTTTATAAGAAGAATGCTTCATAGACAGCTCATTATGGTTACGGTGCAGGTTTCCACCATGTCAGCATGCATTAGACCAGCGGCCCAGGCATTGCTCTAACACATATACATAACTCCATGGACTTACAAGCTCCCCTTTCATTTCACACCGACGACATCCATATACAAAAGAGCATGATATCAACTAGGTACAAGTACCAAGTGCAATGTTGAAAGCGTTCCCCATGAAAGTATGGTTCTGCTAATTCCCAACAAATAAGTGCAAGCATATACAACATTGACGACACAATGGTTCAAGTTTATTAAGGGCAAGTAAAGTAAAGTGTGCCATCAAGTTCGTGAGAGCTTTAATCACTAGTTTTCTCATAACAAGTGGAAGATAAACAAAAGCATGAATATACTTGGAATAGCTTAAGCTAGTAGGTAGGTATGGTGGACTATTTGGAAAAACTTGGTTTAGGGAGTTGGATGCATGAGTGGAACTCATACTTTGTTGTGGAGGCTAGCAAAAGACTGGGAGCGACAAACTAAGAGAGCAATAATGGCCATAATCATGCAGAGCGACAAAACATCAATGATCAAAGCATAAAGTGATACTACAAGTTGAAAACTAAAGGATCATATAGGCTATGGTGACTTGAGATAGTCATAACATGGTGTGAGCATGCGCCAAGTCAACCCAAATAAAGCATCAAAGGAGAATACCACTATACTATGCTTTAATATGCTAAAACAACGCATGATTCATCCAAGGCACATTAAGAAATCTCAATTGTTTATAACAAGTCATGCTACAGCAAAGAATACTAAGCATAAAGCCAAAACAATATCAAGCATCGCATGACAAAGCATAGGCCACATTCAAAAACGAGCTCTTTTTACCACATAAGTATGAACTTTCCTACTCTTTTCCAAACCAAACCAAACTATATGCAAACCAAAGTATGTAAGAGGGGATCCAACCAATTTATTCAGAAAACTAAGCAAACCAAGCAAACTGAAAACCAAAACAAAAACGAAAAATAAGACGCTCCAAGAAAAACACAACTGTGCATGAAACAATAAAAATGAAGCGCTTGGAAGGAACCTGGAATTTTTATTGATGAAGAAGGGGATGCCTTGGGCATCCCCAAGCTTTGATGCTAGTACTCCTTGGATATTTCTTGGGGTGACACGCGTGGCATCCCCAAGCTTGAGCTTTAGTCCATCATTCATCTCATTACTCATTCCTTCCATACACCTAAAAATTTTCCTTCATACAAAACTTCACACAATCTCATTAGCAACATTAGTGCACTTAAGATAAATAAGTCTTAAGGTTCAGTTCTAACACCAAATAAACTTCCATTAGAACACTAGATACTGTAGCACTTCCCTCAAAAAGCTCAATTCCCCAAAAGAACTCAAGAAGGAACTAACAAGAAGCAAATGCAGAAAATGGCAGAAATCTGTCAAAACAGACCAACAGGTAAAGAAGAATTTTTTAAAAGACCTTCTGTTGCTCAAATCAAAAAGTGTTGAACTAACGAAAGTTAGATAACAACCTGGGGCAGATGCACAAAAACTTACAGCTCAATCCGACATACATATCTCTCTCAGGAATGTTTACGGTGAAGCACAGAAATCTGTTTCGGGACAGCAACTTTCCTAATCATTACTTCACTCTCATTAGAGGTTACTCTTGGCACAAAAAGAAAATAAAAAGGATAAGGAGAGGTTATTACAGAGGTAATAACTTCCAAGACTCATCTAAAACTCTTGGGTTATCTCCCAACAAGTACTTTTCTTTAACGCCTTTAAGTTAGGCATGATAATTTGAGAAGATGCTCACATAAGTGATATGAGTTGAAGTAAAAGAGAGCATCAAGAAGCAAATTCAAAACACATTTAAGTCTAACTCACTTCCTATGCATAGGAATCTTGTATGCAAATAAATGCACAAAGAACAAAGTGACTGGCATAGGAAGATAAAACAAAAGTAACTTCAAAACTTTCAGCACATAGAGAGGTGTTTCATTACCATAAAAACTTCTACAACCATATTTTCCTCTCTCATAATAATTTTCAGTAGCCTCATGAATAAACTCAACAATATAACTATCACATAACACATGCTTTTCATCAAAAGAATCGACAGGAACATAACATTCATCCTCCTTTGATAAGCATGGGGGACAATCAAATAATGTAAGGGGTAAAGAGTTACTCTCATTAGAAGGTAGGCATGGGTAGATCCATTATTCCTCCTTTTGTCCATCACTCTCCTCCTCTTTTTTATCTAATGAGCTTTCAGGTTCAGCAATTTCTTCTTCCATGGACGGTCTAGCAGGCGGTGGTTCATCTATTACCTTAGCAGTCATAAAACTGTTCCCAAATAGGAAACTGAGTGAGCTATCCGTAATAAAATAGTGATTGGAGCAGAGCTAGTCATAAAGGCAACTTAAGAAAGGAACTAAATTTTTTTTTGAAATAAGAAAGCAAACTTGTAGAACTAATTTTTTTGGGTTTTTGAAGAACAAAACAAGCAAACAAAGCAAAAAGAAAACTCAGTTTCCTAAGCAAAACAAAAACAACAAAGTAAAGAGATTGGTTATGAGGGACTCCCCTTGTGAAGATGTCCTTGACTCCCCAGCAACGGCGCCAGAAAATCGCTTTTTGGCAATTGACAAGCACCGAGAAAGCAATACATGCATATACTAATCATCTTGACTCCTCTGAGACTTGATTGGGCATTATAACATAATACATAGACCGCCATCCAACTGCATCTATGACTAATAATCCACCTTCAGGTTATCATCCGAACCCCCTCCAGTATTAAGTTGCAAGCAACAGATTATTGCTTTACGAACTGCGTGTAAAGTAAACAATACGATTGTTCTATGAACAAAGGATTGTTGTTTTCTCCCTAGTAGCAACAGCACATCTAGTACCTTAGAGATTTCTGTCACTTCCCCAGATTACCAGAGGCATGGACCCACTATCGAGCATAAATACTAACTCTTGGAGTTGCTAGCATCTACTTGGCCAAGATAGCTACTAACAACGGAAAGCATGCAAGATCACAAATAACAAAGACATGATAGAATCAATAATCAATCTGAAATAGCATCTCAATATCCATCGGATCCCCGCAAACACAACATGTATGGATTACAAATAGATGATCTTGATCATGAACAGAGCTCACAAGATCTAAACATGAAAGCACAAAGGAGGAGAAACCAGCCATCTAGCTACTACATGGATCCGTATTCCAAGGATGAACTACTCATGCATCACACCGAAGGCTTGCATGGTGATGAAGAAGGCCTCCAGGGTGCCGGGAAGAGCTTCAGATCCCCCCCGATCTAGGGACAAAGACGACAGCGGCTACAGACTCTTTCGTGGATTTTTGATCGGGTACCTAGGGTTTTCGTCCCGAGGGCAACTTATAGGCGGAAGGAGAGGCCGAGGGGGTGCTGGGGTCGGCCAGACCACCCCCTGGCATGGGCCAGGCCTGGCCGCGCGGCCAGGTGGTGTGGCCGGCCCCCAGCCCTTCTCCGTCTCGTATTCTGGCACTTGATCCCTTCCGGAAAAATAGGCACTTTGGCTTTTGTCCTATCCAATTCCGAGAATAATCATTTTCTGACTTTCCTGGAACCAAAAACAACAGAAAACATGCAGCTGGCACTGTGGCTCTTGTTAATAGGTTAGTCTAAGAAATCATAATAAAAGTACTCCAAAGTTGGAACAAAACACAAGAAAGTGGATAAAACTAAGCATGGAACATCAAAAATTATAAATACATTTGCAATGTATCACCCCCACCCTCCACCGGCAGCGCCCAGGCTTTGCCTAGCCACGACCTTGGTGGCAGCAGGGGAGAGAGGAGGGGGAGTTGGGGGGCTGAGGCGGCGGCGGCTAGGGATTCCCCGCATCGCCACACGGGGGCGAGAGGAGGGAGACACCCTCGGGGGGCGCTGGAGGGGGTTGCTTATATGAACTTATCAATTGGAACTGACATATTGTTTAACTATATGATATTTCTAAGTGATAAAAGTCATTTTATGGATTTACCTTCGCACCTGGGAGAATACCAAGCGAGGAGGAGCAATATGTACCTATAACGATGGTGGTACGTGTGGAGCCCGCCCGTACCAAGTGCCATCGTGATCGCCTCGTCAAATACTTTCTCCTAGCAAAGACGAGAGCGAGATCCAACATTTGCAGCCACCGGAAACCACGAAAAACCACATCTAAAAGGAATCTAAAGAAGGAACTTGACTGGGGAAAAATCCCAGCTTCTTCATGGATCATTGGAGGACAACACATCATCCCCTTCATCATCAACCGCTGCATATCCATTACCACCATTACCCCCATTTTTTTGCGGGTAAGGAATTAATGTAAATTAATTCGGCACAGAAATTAATTCGAGGTAGAAATTGAATTGATCACTATTTTTGAACAAATCTTTCACGAATTAATCGAGACAAAGGTCTAAATTGAGATATTTTATTATTCGACCACAAATTTTTCCATACAAATGAAGATGCGACTTTATAAATTTCTAGTCGACAACACTTGCGCTGCCGCTGTCCTCCGAGCCGTTGTCCTCCGTGCCGCCGGCTTCCTCGTCGTCGTCGGACGAAATCTCCACGATTTCGGCGTTGTTCGGGAGACGGAGCTCGTCTGCGCGCATAGCGGCGTCGATGGCGGTATAGATGGTCCGTCCAGGGACGAACCAGAACAACTCCCGCCTTCTTGGTTGCGGCGATCCGGGTGCACCAGGTGCCCGTCCAGGAAACGGTTGCCAAGCTTGGCCTTCCGCTCCTTCTTGAACAGCCGGGGCCAATACTCGCTGCCCGCCGCGTACCGGGGCAACGCCCTAATACACGCGGGCAGTTGGCGGCGACGCTCCGCAATGACGTACTCCATCTCGTATCCGCGGGGGTTGAGGAGCGGAGCCACCGGCACACCCCCCTCGCTGATGCAAAATCCGGCGGGAAGGGTCGCGCGCGGCGGCGCGAGGATGCCGTAGATCGCAAACTGCGCCACCTCGTAGTGGTTGAGCGTGGGAACCTCCATGACGGCGCGGTGGAGATTGGAGAGGGAGGGGAGGCGAAACGACGGTGCGGTGGAGAGGCAAAGTGGTAGGGTGGAGAGGGACTGCAGAGAGGCAGAGGCGATGGAGAAAGCGAACGATGTGGCCTCATATTTATGCACGGGGATGACGAAGCCACGAAGGCATTGGTCCCGGTTATTGCCACGACCCGGGACCAAAGCCCCTCCCGCACGACACGTGGCGGCCCAGCAGCGCGCCCCCCACCGTAGTCATTGGTCCCGGGTCGTGCCATCAACCGGGACCAATGACCTGGATAGGGTGCGAGCTGCTGGGCCGCCATGTGTCGGACGGGAGGGGCTTTGGTCCGGGGTCGTGGCAATAACTGGGACCAAAAACCCTCCCCTGGCTATATATAAGCCTAGCCCTTTGCCCACCAAATTTTGCTGGATTGTGTGTGAGGAGTGGGTGCTAGCTTTTTTTTTCTTTGATTGCACACAAGGTGCTCGACGAAATGTCCGAGCCACACTTTAGTTCGCACAACACGGTATCCTCGGCTGAGGTTAGCAACCTTATCTTCTTTATCTGTAACTGATACAAAAATATTGCATCTGTCCATGTAGGGTGGTCATTTTACTATTCACGATGTTATTGTAATGGTTAATTATTATGACACAGATCGATGCACGGATGCGATGGATGTATGGCGACCGGCGCCATTCCGATTTTATTGCAGGCCTCCATAAATTTATCGATTTGGCTAAGGCAAACAAAGTGGATAATTTTATGCCTTGTCCCTACGTCGACTGTCGGAACGTGGCGGAGCACTCTGCCCCGAGAATCCTTCAAAGCCATCTGCTTTGGAGAGGTTTCATGCCCGGATATTATTGTTGGGCCATGCACGGAGAAAGAGGGGTTAGGCTGGAAGAAAATGAAGAAGAGGAGGATGATAACAGCTATCCTATGTCCCCTGAAGAATACGGTGATACTGCAATGGAAGACAATGAAGAAGAGGGAGGCGGCAATGAAGAAGAACAACGGGCATCAAATGAGCCCGCTGATGGTATTGGTCGGGTCATTTCTGATGCAAAGCAACAATGTGATACAGAAAGGGAGAAGCTTAAGTTGGAGGCCATGCAAAAGGATCACAAAAGGTTGTTGTACCCAAATTGCGAAGATGGCAGCACAAAGCTCGGTACCACACTTGAACTGCTGAAATGGAAGGCGGAGACTGGCTTATCTGACAAGGGATTTGAGAAGTTACTGAAAATAATGAAGCCGAAGCTTCCAAAGGATAACGAGCTGCCCGAGACAACGTACGAAGCAAAGAAGACTATCTGCCCTCTAGGATTAGATGTGGAGAAGCTACATGCATGCATTAATGACTGCATCCTGTACCGCGGTGAGAAGTACGAGAATATGGATAAATGCCCGGTATACAATGCATGTCGATACAAGATCAGACAAGATGACCCTGGTGATGTTGAGGGCGATGACGAGCCCTCCAGAAAGAGGGTTCCTGCTAAGGTTATGTAGTATGCTCCTATAATACCACTGTTGAAACGTCTGTTCAGAAATAAAGAGCATGCTAGGTTGTTGCGATGGCACAAAGAAGAGCGTAAGAAAGACGGGAAACTGAGACACCCTGCTGATGGGTCCCAGTGGAGAAACATCGAGAGAAAGTACTCGAACTTTGCAGGTGACGCGAGGAACTTATGGTTTGGTCTAAGTACAGACGGCATGAATCCTTTTGGGGAGCAGAGCTATAGTCACAGCACATGGCCAGTGACTCTATGTATCTACAACCTTCCTCCTTGGTTGTGCATGAAGCAGAAGTTCATTATGATGCCAATGCTCATCCAAGGACCGAAGCAACCCGGCAACGACATTGATGTGTACCTAAGGCCATTAGTCGATGAACTTTTGCAGTTGTGGGCAGAACCAGGTGTAAAGGTGTGGGATGAGCACAAACAGGAGCCATTTGACCTACGAGCGTTGTTGTTCGTAACCATCAATGATTGGCCTGCTCTTAGTAACATTTCAGGACAGTCAAACAAGGGATACAATGCATGCACACACTGTTTAGATAATACTAAAGGTACATATTTAGATAAATGTAAGAAGGTTGTGTACCTGGGGTGTTGTAAATTTCTTCCGACCAATCATCAAGTAAGAAAGAAAGGCAAGAATTTCAACGGTGAGGCAGATTACCGGAAGAAGCCTAAGCTCCCTAAAGGTGCTGATGTATTTGGTATGGTGAAGGACCTAGAAGTAATCTTTGGAAAGGGTCCTGGCGGTCAATCTGTTCCGAAAGACCCCATTACCGGACACACGGCCATGTGGAAAAAGAAATCTATATTTTGGGAGCTTGAGTATTGGAAAGACCTAGAGGTCCGTTCTTCAATCGACGTGATGCACGTGACGAAGAATCTTTGTGTGAACCTGCTAGGCTTCCTAGGCGTGTATGGGAAGACAAAAGATACACCAGAAGCACGGGAGGACCAGCAACGTATCAAAGACCCACACAACAAACATACTGATAAAGGACGTAAATACTTAAGTAGCTACGCTCTTAGCAAAGCAGAGAAGGAAATCTTTTTTGAAGTCCTTTATAGTATCAAGGTCCCGGCTGGCTTCTCACCAAATATAAAGGGAATAATAAATATGGCAGAGAAAAAATTTCAGAACCTGAAGTCTCATGATTTCCACGTGATTATGACACAGTTGCTTCCGGTTGCATTGAGAGGGCTTCTACCAGAAAATGTTCGATTAGCCATTGTGAAGCTATGTGCATTCCTCAATGCAATATCTTAGAAGGTAATCGATCGAGAAAGTCTGGAAAGGCTACAGAAGGATGTGGTCCAATTGCTTGTCAGTTTTGAGTTGGTGTTCCCCCCATCCTTCTTCAATATTATGACGCATCTCTTAGTTCACCTAGTCGATGAGATTTACATTCTCGGTCCTGTATTTCTGCACGATATGTTCCCCTTCGAGAGGTTCATGGGAGTCTTAAAGAAATATGTTCGTAACCGTGCTAGGCCAGAAGGAAGCATCTCCAAGGGCTATGGAACAGAGGAGGTCATTGGGTTCTGTGTAGACTTTCTTCCTGACCTTAAGCCGATTGGTGTTTCTGAATCACGGTATGAGGGGAGACTGAGTGGAAAAGGCACGCTAGGAAAGAAAGCAATGATATTTAGGGACGGACATTCTTTGAATCAAGCACACTACATAGTTCTCCAAAGTTCTACCTTCGTGGCTCCGTATATCGAGGAACACATGAATGTTGTACGCTCCAAGTTCCCGAGGAAGGATGACTACTGGATTAAAAAAAATCACATGGAGACTTTCGGCACTTGGTTGCAATTACATCTCATGAATGACACCACTATTGGAGATCAGCTCTACTTGTTGGCCGCGACACCATCTGCGACTGTATTGACTTTCCAAGGGTACGAGATAAATGGGAATACATTTTACACGATTTCCCAAGATAAAAAGAGCACCAACCAAAACAGTGGTGTCCGCTTTGATGCAACATGCGAGAATGGGAAAAAGGACACATACTATGGTTACATAGAGGAGATATGGGAACTTGACTATGGACCTACTTTTAAGGTCCCATTGTTTCGGTGCAGCTGGGTCAACATGAATGGAGAAGGGGTAAAGGTAGACCAGCTGTACGGAATGACAACAGTGGATCTCAAGAATCTTGGTTACAGAGACGAACCATTCGTCCTAGCCAATGATGTGGCTCAGGTTTTTTATGTGAAGGACATGTCCTCTAGACCGCAAAAAAGAAAAAATAAGGAAACGAATACATCAGACGATGAGCCCCGGCGTCACATAGTTCTTTTAGGGAAAAGAAACATCGTGGGAGTCGAGGACAAGACAGACATGTCAGCAGATTATGATAAGTTTGATGAAATTCCGCCCTTCACCGTGAAAACTGACCCAAGCATCCCGTTAAGCAAAGAAGATGCTCCATGGTTACGGCCTAAGAAGCGATCATAGGCAAGGGATCGACATACGCAACGAAGGATTCATATCCTAAACCCTAAACCCTATGTAAATATATGTAATGTATGGAAACTTTATGTGATGTATCGAAACTTTATGTAATGGAGTCTTTCACGGGCTTGCAGGGAAATTTTTCTGAGGCGGAGCTTCCGAAGATGCCGTAGGGCGTGTGCACCAACGACATCTTCGAGAAGCTCCGCCACGGGAGATTTCCCAACCCTTTCCCCAACACTGTTAGAGGAGATGGAGTCTTTCACGGGCTTGCAGGGAAATTTTTCCGAGGCGGAGCTTCCGAAGATGCCATAGGGCGTGTGCACCAACGACATCTTCGAGAAGCTCCGCCACGGGAGATTTCCCAACCCTCCATCCATGGGGATGAAACTCTCTCTACCTATGTTGGCTTGTTGAGCTGCTTGCCATGGCGTATCGATGGTCCTTTTATAGGCACGGCGCCGCTTCTACTTTGTCTTGTTCCTCCGATAGGGCGTCGTGCGCTACATGCTTTATCTCATTGAGCAGTGCGTCCACCCACACGTCCTTATCCCGCCGACAGCTTTAGTCTCGGTTGCACCCACCAGCCGGGACTAAAGGTTACCCATGCGTCCTTATCCCACCGGCATCTTTAGTCTCGGTTGCACCCACCAGCCGGGACTAAAGGTTACCCACGCGTCCTTATCCCACCGGCATCTTTAGTCTCGGTTGCACCCACCAGCCGGGACTAAAGGTTACCCACGCGTCCTTATCCCACCGACAACTTTAGTCTTGGTTGCACCCACCAGCCGGGACTAAAGGTTACCCACGCGTCCTTATCCCACCGACAGCTTTAGTCTCGGTTGCACCCACCAGCCGGGACTAAAGGTTACCCAAGATGCACATGTGTGCACAGTATGGGCACATTATCACAAACTATGCCCTGATTCTAGCCATAACATTGGTGGTTTGACCTAAATGCCATGAAACCTCGAACATGATAGGTCATTTTGTGAAGTATTTTTTATGATGTTTGCAATTTTCAAGTTCAATATTTTTCCTTGCAACTGTGACACATAATATGACACCACGCGAAGGTTTCACATTGTTTGGATCATTTTTGAATATCTTATGCCCATTTCAAACTATATTCAAAACGGCGGGCATGAAGCTTCTTAGCCCGGGGCTAAGCCTCGCTGAACTTGAAGTGGATCTTTGATGAAATAGCATGTTGTGAACCTATAAATGTTTTTTTTAAAAATTCACAAGCATTATATCATGTACTTGTAGTTCACATCTTGGCAACCTCCTACCGATTCGGCAGGAATTTGTCTTTTTCATGAGGGATGGACAGAAAGGTTCCTGATACACCGGTTGGGAAATTGTCCATATAAGCTGGTATAGTACTTTTGAAAAATGGTTTGGTACCAATGCCAAACTTTAATTTGGTGGTTGCTTCACAGAACACCCCGATTTCGGCACCTCAAAAATGGAAATTGGCTTTTTCGTGTGTCGAAAGGGAAAACTTCCTCCTGCAACATCGTAAGCCATCCCAAGATGCACATGTGTGCACAGTATGGGCACATTATCACAAACTATGCCCTGATTCTAGCCATAACATTGGTGGTTTGACCTAAATGCCATGAAACCTCGAACATGATAGGTCATTTTGTGAAGGATTTTTTTATGATGGTTGCAATTTTCAAGTTCAATATTTTTCCTTGCAACTGTGACACATAATATGACACCACGCGAAGGTTTCACATTGTTTGGATTATTTTTGAATTTCTTATGCCTGTTTCAAACTATATTCAAAACGGCGGGCATGAAGCTTCTTAGCCCGGGGCTGAGCCTCGCTGAACTTGAAGTGGATCTCTGATGAAATAGCATGTTGTGAACCTATAAATGATTTTTTTTTAAAATTCACAAGCATTATATCATGTACTTGTAGTTCAAATCTTGGCAACCTCCTACCGATTCAGCAGGAATTTGTTTTTTTCATGAGGGATGGACAGAAAGGTTCCTGATACACCGGTTGGGAAATTGTCCATATAAGGAGGTATAGTATTTTTTAAAAATGGTTTGGTACCAATGCCAAACTTTAATTTGGTGGTTGCTTCACAGATCACCCCGATTTCGGCACCTCAAAAAGGGAAATTGGCTTTTTCGTGTGTCAAAAGGGAAAACTTCCTCCTGCAACATCGTAAGCCATCCCAAGATGCACACGTGTGCACAGTATGGGCACATTATCGCAAACTATGCCCTGATTCTAGCCATAACATTGGTGGTTTGACCTAAATGCCATGAAACCTCGAACATGATAGGTCATTTTGTGAAGGATTTCTTATGATGTTTGCAATTTTTCAAGTTCAATATTTTTCCTTGCAACTATGACACATAATATGACACCACGCGAAGGTTTCACATTGTTTGGATCATTTTTGAATTTCTTATGCCCGTTTCAAACTATATTCAAAACGGCGGGCATGAAGCTTCTTAGCCCGGGGCTGAGCCTCGCTGGACTTGAAGTGGATCTCTGATGAAATAGCATGTTGTGAATCTATAAATGATTTTTTAAAAAATTCACAAGCATTGTATCATGTACTTGTAGTTCACATCTTGGCAACCTCCTACCGATTCGGCAGGAATTTGTCTTTTTCATGAGGGATGGACAGAAAGGTTCCTGATACACCGGTTGGGAAATTGTCCATATAAGAAGGTATAGTATTTTTGAAAAATGGTTTGGTACCAATGCCAAACTTTAATTTGGTGGTTGCTTCACAGAACACCCCGATTTCGGCACCTCAAAAATGGAAGTTGGCTTTTTCGTGTGTCGAAAGGGAAAACTTCCTCCTGCAACATCGTAAGCCATCCCAAGATGCACATGTGTGCACATTATGGGCACATTATCACAAACTATGTCCTGATTCTAGCCATAACATTGGTGGTTTGACCTAAATGCCATGAAACCTCGAACATGATAGGTCATTTTGTGAAGGATTTTTATGATGTTTGCAATTTTTCAAGTTCAATATTTTTCCTAGCAACTGTGACACATAATATGACACCACGCGAAGGTTTCACATTGTTTGGATCATTTTTGAATTTCTTATGCCCGTTTCAAACTATATTCAAAACGGCGGGCATGAAGCTTCTTAGCCCGGGGCTGAGCCTCGCTGAACTTGAAGTGGATCTCTGATGAAATAGCATGTTGTGTACCTATAAATGATTTTTTAAAAAATTCACAAGCATTATATCATGTACTTGTAGTTCAAATCTTGAAAAGTTTTTTAAAATTCTAAATTATGCAATAAATATTTTGTTAATGCAATTTTAATTGTAAATAGTACAATTGTATAGTTCAAATAAAAATATTTGAAAACAGAAAATGGTTTTTGATTAGTTATTTAAATTGAAGCACTTTTCCTGTTAAAAGTTTTTTAAAATTCCAAATTATGCAATAAATATTTTGTTAATGCAATTTTAATTGTAAATAGTACAATTGTATAGTTCAAATAAAAATATTTGAAAACATAAAATGGTTTTTGATTAGTTATTTAAATTGAAGAACTTTTCCTGTTAAAAGTTTTTTAAAATTCCAAATTATGCAATAAATATTTTGTTAATGCAATTTTAATTGTAAATAGTACAATTGTATAGTTCAATTAAAAATATTTGAAAACAAAAAATGGTTTTTGATTAGTTATTTAAATTGAAGCACTTTTGCTGTTAAAAGTTTTTTAAAATTCCAAATAAATAATCATCTTAAATTGAAACATCTTATTAATTAAAGAAGAAACAAATTTGAAAATAGCGGGAAGACCAAAAGTTTTGCCAAAATCTGTAAAAACGGGTCAACGATCCCGGTTCGTCCCACGAACCGGGACCGATGATCCCTGGATGCGCGCGCTGCCATTAACACGCAATTGGTCCCGGTTGTTGGCACGAGCCGGGACCGTTGATTCTTTGGTCCCGGATGGCTGGACTAACCGGGACCAAAGGCGTGCACATGGCAGCACAGCAACGCTCATGCTCCAGACCTTTGGTCCCGGTTGGTGGCACGAACCGGGACCGTTGGTCCTTTGGTCCCGGTTGTTGGGATGACCCGGGACCAATGGTCTGTACACTTAACAGCCTCGGCCTTCCTCCTCCCCAACTCCCCCAAGTCACAAAGCACATCGACGCGCGGCTAAGGAAAATTTGTGGCGGAGCAAAATCACGCCGGCAGGCTGCCCAAATCCAGAGTCGGTTCACGTCGTCGACACCCCTCGCCGAGCGCCACTAGCCGCCGCCGCGAGCAGGCAAGGAAGCTACGCCTCGCTACAATCGACCCCACCTTCCCCGACTCCGGCCGCCACGTTCTCCACTGATTCCGGCAGCGCCCTACCTCCTCCGGCCTCGCCACACCCTCCATCGGCCTCCTGGTGAGCCACTGGTGCTCCAGCACCACTCCTACGTCTCCCTCCCTCACTGTATCTTCCTCCCTACGAGCACCTACCGCCGCCGGCCGCCGACCACCGTCAAACGGCTTGCTCCGGCGCACCTCCCGTAGCGGCGCCGCCCGTTTTAGGTAGCCCACGACGCGCTGGTTCGAACCGTGACAGTGGCGTCACCTCGCGCCCTTCTCTCCGCCGTCTTCCACCACCGCATGGCAGTTCGCCGGCGAGCCTACGTGGCGCCACGGTGGCGTGGACGTGGCGTCGCGTGTGCGTGACGTGGGCGCTGACCAAGCCCCGCCAGCGTGGCATCTGAGGTGGCTTGGGCCCCCCGCGTCAGTCTCTGTGGCTAGTTTAGCCGTGGAGAAAAAAAAACCCCACCCCGAGCTGACGTCATAATGACGTAGTAAAAGTTTAATATTTGTTTAAATAATTTCAGAAAAGAGTTTAATCTTATAAATTCAATAACTACTTATTTCTAAGTCAGAAAAATATGTATAATATATAAAAATGTTCAGAAAAATGAGATCTACTCAATAGACTCATAATCATGCATTGTTCAATAACTTTAATTACAAGTTTAATAAGAGATTGAAATCAACCTCTCGTAGGTGATTTTGAGGTCTCTCCTGTACTAGGGTTTGGACCATTCGGATCCCACTTAAATTGCCAAGCATGCCTTAGGGTTAAATTTCAACTATGTTTAACTTGTCATATCATTATCGATGCCATGTGTTGATTGTTTAACTTGCAGATAGTATGGATCCAACACATCAGGAAAACATCCTCCAAGGGATGATCTACGAAAATGAAGATATCGATATCGATATCGATGTCCTGAGTGAGTTTCTGAACGATTCCGGTCAGGGAGATGAGTCTTTCAACCAAGGAGACGGCTCCGGCGAGGTAGAAGTCGAAGCCTGGGACAGGGGAGAAGCCGATAAGGAAGAAGGCGACGGCTCTGGCGGAACCTTAAATCTCGCAAACACCGGCGAGGTCTATATATGTATTTTTGTAATTAAAATGCTGCTGTCTATATATACATGCATATATTAACACTCTTTCTTCTTTTAGCCCTCCGGATCGAGAACTTCTTCCGTAAGAACGAAACGAGGCCCAACAAAAAAGTTGGATGACACTGTGAGGTATAGGATCGACGTGGTCGGTGTAGATGGCGAACCGCAAGCTCCCGTCGATGTCGCAAGAAAATTTGTCAAGCAATGCGGAGTTCTTGTGAGGGACTACATCCCGATCACCGTTCAAGAATAGAATCGGCCAAGCGGCGGTGGAGTCCCGTATGTCGGCGACAACGCCAAAGATAAGCTTTTTGACAAGCTCATGACTAATTTCCTCCTGCCGGAACCAGATGTGACTCCAGATGAGGAGGAGAGAGCAAGAAGGGAGCTTGTGCAAAGAGTCAAGAAGTTTGCTCTCAGCAAGATGGCCGATGCATTCAAGAACTGGAAGAAGAAACTGTACCATAACTTTGTCAAGGTAGAGAAGACTCCGAATTTCAATGAAGCCGGCTATGCTAAGTTAAGACACCAGTGGGAGGATTTTGTGAACTACAAGACATCGGAGAAAGCTAAGGAAAGGTCTAAGATAAATACGGAGAACGCTGCTAAGAAACTGTACCATCATAACATGGGGCCTACTGGCTACGCCGGTTGCATGCCTAAGTGGGATGCACTTGAGGTCAATTACATAACTGCCGGGATCAGACCAGAGCCCGCAACATGGACACCACGGGCGAGAAACTAGTTTTACGGCCATGGGGGCACGTTGGACAAAGAAGGGAGGGCAATATATAATCAGAAACACAAAGATGATCCCCTACTGCCCATCGACGATATTAGAAATGTAGTAGATGATGTTGCAGGGGGATGGTTCGTTCCCGATAGAGAGAACGAAGAGCTCACACAGGCCCTTAAAAATCCTGAACACGACGGACGAACACGAGGCACACCAGGCTCTAAGTCGTGGAAGGTTGCCTTCCCCCCGGAAATGAAGAGATATCCCGATAAAAGCCATCAGAGGAGAAAGGAAAGGGAGGCAGCTGAGAAAGCGGCCGCTGCAGACCGGCTGCGTAATGTAGAAGAACTATTAAAGCGGCACCAGGATCAACTCGACATACTTAGCCAGCAAGGTACTAGCGGCCAATTTCAGCGGCACGTGGTAGAAGCTGCATTCGAGGGTACCGGTGCCCCATCGAATAAGAAAAGCAGCGTCGCTTCCACGCAGCTCCATGATGTTGATGATGATGCACCGACGACATCTCCTCCTAAACGCTACCCAGTGGATGATATCACGAAGACAACAGCTTGTGAGCTAAAGGTGCAGGTTATGAAATTAAGGGTGACGGCGGCGATCGGCATGGCGGTACCAATTGGGCCTAACCCAACTTGGCATTGCAGACCGGTTCCAAAAGGGTACGCTGTCGTCACGGTGGATGAGGTGAAGGAAGATTTTGAGGAGCTGAAGCTAGACCACCCTACAGGGGAAGATATGGAGCTGACTCAACTAGGAGAAGCCAAAGGGGGACTATTCTATGGCTAAAGGAGCGCATCGTGCTTACAAATTATGTGCCGCCAAGGCCACCCACTCCTCAGAGCAGCAATCCACCTTCGCCGCCACCTCACCATTCTCCAGCGCAACCGTCGCCTTCACCGCCTCACCGCTCAGCGCAACCGTCTCCATCACCGCCTCAGCCGTCGCCGCCGCGGCCTCAGCCGTCTCCGTCCCCTGAGCCTCAGAGACAAAAGCGGAAGTATACTAAGGGGGGCAGCACCACCAGCAGCAGCAAGAGCACGTTCCAATCACCGAAACGTAAGCTATCGCCCCTCCCAAAAGTACCTCATCAGAATATGAAGAAGCTACCTTGCGAGAAGACAGATGAGGAAAATGATGCGGCCGCAGCTGCCCATTATGAAAAGTAGAAGATTGACATGGCTAACAAGAAAAAGCCAATAGAGGCATTTTTCCCGGTCACCGCAGAAGATAAAGCCAAAGCAGCCGCACTTAAGATTCAGCTTCACTAACCCATAGCACTCACATCAGACTATAATCGCTCTATTACCAAGTCGGCTGAGGCAAAAGAGCGGAGAGTCGGGAAAGAAGTTGCCCAGCTCGGACAACAGAAAAATCAATCGATCGAACCACTCAAAGTGTACGATACCAATGAGTGGATGATCCAGGAGCGGCATGATCCGAACATTGATCCGGAGTTTGTTTGACTGTACGGAGAAAAAGCCCAATTATATGGACTGTCTATTACTGAGTACATGAGCCATATGCATGAGTTCGAGGGGTACCAAGAAACAGCATACGTGTACCAGTACGGGGCTCCTCTCGCCAAACTCGAGTTAGTCAAAGATCTACCAAAAAAATGCGAAGATTGCATAAATGGTACATCCAAGCCTGTGCTGATTCCAAAAACTGGATCTATGCTGCATATAAACACCACCATTACGGTCATGGAGATGGCTTCATACTGATTGAATTTCTAGAATTATTTCAGTTTTACCAACAAGACGCCCTCGACAAAGCTATCGTCAGTGCCTATTGTTTGTAAGTATTATTAATTTCTGTAATTAAGTCTTTCTAGCTCTTCTTATTCGTTGCTTGTATAATCTTACTAATCACTATACTAATTATATATGCAGAATGAAGATTCAAGAATGCAACAAAGGACAAATCTTTGACCTTGGATTTGTTGACTGTAATTTCGTTCATGAAGTTACTCTAAAAACAAATCCCAAAGAGGCAGAGGATAACTTGTTCAAAGCGTTGAAGTATTTCAGCAACAGAAGGGAAATACTATTTCCTTACAACGCTGCGTGAGTGTTACTGTCTTGTACACATTCTATTTTCGATTACTCGATGTTAAGCGTATAATTGACTCGTGTTATATTTTGTTAGTGTGTCAAGCTTCCACTATATTCTCTTAATCATTTCTGTTGACACCGGAGCAGTAAAAGTCCTGGACTCGAAAAGCACACCATTAGAAAAGTGGGCGGACATGCAGGAATGCCTCTAGAGGGCTTGGAAACGATTCACCGCCAAAACTAGGGGTGTTTGGAAGCCAGAGCTTACATTTCAACCATTGACTGTAAGTACTACTTGCTAGATCCATGCATCTCTTTGATTCTAGTTTCAGTACCACCATTATCATGCTTGATTATTATTTTGATTAAACTCCGTTCTCGTAAAGTGCTTGAGGCAGGAAGCCGGGAATAACTTATGTGGATACTATGTCTGCGAGTTCATTCGCCAGACGACCAAAGAGAAGGGGGCAGACCGAAACATCAAAAAAATTGAAGTACGATAAACAATAATCACAACTTTATTTTATTACCACCAATTGTGTTTAGTTTCATTCATATATATTGATCCTCTTCTTTATATTAGATCGGAACGGATGCGGGACGGTCTTCTATCACAAGAACGCGTGCAAGCAATTCAAGAGGAAATTGCCGGATTCTTGTTAGAACAAGTCATAGATCCGAAAGGAGAATACTATTACCCACTTCATTTGGAAGGGTGAAGTGTATAAAAGAAGTGTAAATTAGATCAAATTCGTGTGAGAGTATCGTTTGTAATTGTAATATGTTTCGACCAAGAAGACGGATGAGACGGTGTATATATTTGTGATCATGCATGATGTGTAATATATATATCGTGGTTTCATTATTGCTGTATATATGTAGTACCATTAAATTTATAAAAAAAATCCTGCCGTGGCAGAAAAATAGCCCGAAATCCTGCCGCGGCAGAAAAATAGCCCGAAAATCCTGCCGCGGCACAGAGACCAACGATCCCGGTTCGTGCCTAGAACCGGGACCAATGATCCACCCCCGCGCCCGTCTCTGGTGCAGCCACGTGGGGAACCACTGGTCCTGGTTTTTCCCATGAACCGGGACCAATGATCCACCCCCCCTCGTAGCTCGCCCGTCCACGTGGAGACCCATTGGTCTCGGTTCGTGCGCGAACCGGGACTAGCATTAGTTCCGAGTGATTGGTCCCGGTTCTGGAACCGGGACCAATGGCCCTTATGAACCGGGACTAGAGCCCCCTTTCCACCAGTGATCGTGGCAGACAGGTCACTAGGATTGGCGATGTGTGTGCCGATATCGACCATGTAGAAGCAATGGCCTTGGGCGGTGCCGGCGATGGTGGCGGCGACTAGGAGGGCGAGGAGGCCCAACTTCTTCACCTGCGCCGTGCCCATGCTCCGATCCTCGAGATATGAATGAATATGTGTATGTATGGCGGACTACCTGCTTCTGGATATGCCTTTGCTCCATCTATATGGCTGCACTTATATAGGGAGAGCCAGGCTGCCGCGCTTTATGATTGACTTTTTAGTACTCCGACCTAAATTAGTTGACTCAGATTTGTCTAGATTCGAATGTATTAGATATATCTTAGTGTTAAATACATCCGGATATAGATAAACTTGAGTCAATTAATTTGGATCGGAGGAAGTATATATATTCGCTACGAGCGCATCCAGATCGATCGTCCGGGATCCCTGCCACATTATTCACTACCAGCTGCAGGTAGGAACAACAAATGGCAAATTGCCTCCACTGCACGTCTTTCTTTCTTTGGCACAACTTGTTCCAACATGTAGATATAAGCTGGCCTCCGAGATTCGGAGTAGAAAACGGTGGTTCATAACAACATTGGGGAAATAGACTCAACTTTTTTTTTATATTTTATCTCTCTCTCTCTATATATATATTTTTTATATTTGTACCGACATGCATGATAGGGGAAGCATGAGCGGAGACGTGGCTTCACGATGGTAGTACAGTCGTGGGTAGGCCTCGCTAGCTCCTACTAGAGGCCGGTTGTTGGTTTATCCGATCGGTAGCTCTCGCTGCATGCATGTATTCGGTTGACTTGGCTATAGTCTACCACCACATGATCACATGCGCATCCAGATCCCAGCTCCCGGATCACATACATACTAGTAATTGCCTGCAACTTTCACTGAAGTTTCATCCTCGATTTGACCATCAATAATACTTCACCCGTACCAAAATAACCGAGACGTGGTTTTGTCCAGATGTGTACGTATGTATATATCCACACACTAAAACATTTCTAGAAACATACATATATATTTGGAAAAAACCATATCCCACTTATTTTGGGTCGCCACGTTGAGGGTTCAAATATTGATGAGTTCAACTACGATGCACGTGACTGGCAGTTATGATCAGATTTTAAAAAGGCCAAAGCGATTCCGCACACACTACCCACTCGCTCACCTTCCCTTGAATTGAACTGTGACTTGTTCTTGCATGCGTCATATATACAAGCCTTGTGAACTTGTTCACCAGGAAAGTGGTAGTTGAGTTAAATACAAGGATATATATATGCCAAGGCCTCCTAGTTTTGTTTTCGAAAACCAATCTACGCCAAGTTTTTCTTTATATTGAGTTGAAATTTCCATATGTATTCTTCTAGAAAAAAATTAAGTGAGTAAAAAAGCCAAGTTCAAATTGGAGTGGCTGCGTCAATTTTGTTGTTTTTGCAGATGTAGTAAAAATTTGAAATGTTCATCTTCTTTTTGTAGGAATGAAACCTTTATTAATGTCATCTAATTATTGGCCTTTATTTAGGAATGAAACCTGACGTGTTCGTCCGATTAGAAAAATCTCATTCTGTTCTAGTACAACTTTTCCGCCATGACAGACAATGAGTGGATGCAGGTTGACTTTTCTAGTACTAACTGCCATCTTTGCCACAGGTTCCACGCGCCAACACCATCTGAAACAATGAGAAATTGCCTCCACGATCTTTCGTATAGCTTATGATGCCAACATATTATAGTAGATAAGCTTCTTTAACAATATCTATCTGACACCTAGCAAGCAAAGAAAGAAATAATTCTGAAAGGCCTGGCTAGGCTCGCACTACAGGAACGGCACGCTACACCGTCGGCGTAGGCCAAAATGTCCTCGGCGTATGCTACGCCGACGGCTGCCCTCGGCGTAGCCTCCTCGGCAAAGCTCTCCCTCGGCGGAGGCAGTTTTGCCCGTCGGCGTATGCTACGCCGACGGCTTTACCTTCGGCATAGCCCTGTCGGCATAATAACGGCAGGTTATAAAAAAACCAAAAAAATCAAATTTTTTTGATTTTTTTTTGATTTTTTCTCAACTCGGCTAGAGTTACGCCGACGGCTTTGCCCTCGGCATAGCCCCGTCGGCATAATAACGGCAGGTTATATAAACCAAAAAAAATCAAATTTTTTTGATATTTTTCTCAACTTTTTTAAATCTTTGAATTGTTTGAATCATTAATCTCTCACCTGGAACATTTTTAACACTAGTTATAGTTAATCTTTGATCAAATTGCAGTCTTGAACAAACTTCCCACTCGGCATAGCCCCGTCGGCATAATAACGGCAGGTTATATAAAACCAAAAAAAATCAAATTTTTTTGATATTTTTCTCAACTTTTTTAAATCTTTGAATTGTTTGAATCATTAATCTCTCACCTGGAACATTTTTAACACTAGTTATAGTTAATCTTTGATCAAATTGCAGTCTTAAACAAACTTCCCACTCGGTCACCCATCCTACCACTACTCCAGCTCTAGCACGCTTAACTTCTCAGTTCCTTCTGAATCAGCTTTCGCAAAGCAATTTGTACCTAGTTGTCAATACTATGATATCAATCTTATTAACTCTTATATCATTATGTCACATGTTTTTATTTTTTGAAACTACAAACACTTATTTAAGTAAAGAACAATGAATAAGTAAAAATATTACTGATTCAAATAAAAATACTATTGAATTCAAATAAAAATATAATAATTTTACTTTTTTGTATTTTCTATTTAATATGGAATAATTAATATCTTTAAATCCATAAATCGGAATTTGATAAATAATATGTCTAAATTGATCAGAAAAATAAAAGAAATCTAAATATGATATCCATATCAACTTATCACAAACCCCCCATTTTTGAATTAGCTATTTGGTGGTTGCTTCACAAAATCCGCCTTTTTTGCGCTCGGAAAATAGAAAATGGCTTTTTGGTGCGACGAAAAGGAAAAATTCCTCCTACAATATTGTTCGCCATCCCATGATGTACATGTATGCAAAATATGGATATATTATCTCAAACTATGTCTTAATTCGAGCCATAACATTGGTCATTTGACCCGAAAGCCAAGAAACCTCGAATGAGATAGGTCATTTTGTGAAGCTTTTCAAACATAATCAATATAGAAGGTTTGATATTTTTCCTTGTAACTAAGTCACATAATATGCCATTACGCGAAGGTTTTGTATTGTTTCGATCGTTTTTGAATTTTTTATGCCCGTTTTAAACTATCGTCAAACTTTCTCGACCGACGGGCATGAAGATTCTTAGCTCGGGGCCGAGCCTCACGAAACTTGCTTTGGATCTTAGATAAAATACATATTGTGAATCTAAAAATGATTTTTGTAAAAAAACATGAGCATCGGATCATGTACCTGTAGTTCATATCTGACCCACTTCCTACCGATTCGGCAAGAATTTGTCTTTTTCACCAGGGGTGGACGGAAAGGTTTCAGATCCCCCTGTTAGGACATTGTCCATATAAGGTGGTCTAGTATTTTTGTAAAATGTGGTGGTAGCATTTTGAATTAGCCATTTGGTGGTTGCTTCACAAAACTCCCACATTTTTGTGCTCGAAAAATGGAAAATGCCTTTTTGGTGCGACGAAAATGAAAACTTCTTCCTGCAACATTGTTCGACATACCATGATGCACATGTATGCACAATATGGGCACATTATCACAAACTATGCCTTGATTCTAGCCATAACATTGGTCATTTGACCCGAAAGCCAAGAAACCTCGAATGAGATAGGTCATTTTGTGAAGGATTTTTTCAGACATAATCAATATAGCAGGTTTGATATTTTTCCTTGTAACTAAGTCACATAATATGACACCACGCGAAGGTTTCGCATTGTTTGGATCGTTTTTAAATTTTTTATGCCCGTTTTAAACTATCGTCAAACTTTCTCGAACGACGGGCATAAAGATTCTTAGCTCGGGGCCGAGTCTCACTAAACTTTCTTTGGATCTTTGATAAAATAGCATATTATGAACCTAAAAATGATTTTTGTAAAAAAACATGAGCATCAGATCATGTACCTGTAGTTCATATCTGACCCACTTCCTACCGATTCAGCAGGAATTTGTCTTTTTCACCAGGGGTGGATGGAAAGGTTTCAGATCCCCTGTTGGGACATTGTCCATATAAGGTGGTCTAGTATTTTTGTAAAATGTGGTGGTAGCATTTTGAATTAGCCATTTGGTGGTTGCTTCACAAAACTCCGCCATTTTTGTGCTCGGAAAATAGAAAATGCCTTTTTGGTGCGACGAAAATAAAAACTTCCTCCTACAACATTGTTCGACATCCCATGATGCACATGTATGCACAATATGGGCACATTATCACAAACTATGCCTTAATTCTAGATATAACATTGGTCATTTGATCCGAAAGCGAATGAGATAGGTCATTTTGTGAAGGATTTTTTCAGACATAATCAATATATCAGGTTTGATATTTTTCCTTGTAACTAAGTCACATAATATAACACCACGCGAAGGTTTCGCATTGTTTGGATCATTTTCGAATTTTTTATGCCTGTTTTAAACTATCGTCAAACTTTCTCGAATGACGGGCATAAAGATTCTTAGCTCGGGGCCGAGCCTCACTAAACTTGCATTGGATTTTTGATAAAATAGCATATTGTGAACCTAAAAATGATTTTTGTAAAAAATCATGAGCATCGTATCATGTACCTGTAGTTCATATCTGACCCACTTCCTCCCGATTCGGCAGGAATTTGTCTTTTTCACCAGAGGTGGACGGAAAGGTTTCAGATCCCCCTATTGGGACATTGTCCATATAAGGTGGTATAGTATTTTTGTAAAATATGGTGGTAGCATTTTGAATTAGCCATTTGGTGGTTGCTTCACAAAACTCCCCCATTTTTGTGCTCGGAAAATGAAAATGGCTTTTTGGTGCAACGAAAATGAAAACTTCCTCCTGCAACATTGTTCGACATCCCATGATGCACATGTATGCACAATATGGGCACATTATCACAAACTATGCATTGATTCTAGCCATAACATTGGTCATTTGACCCGAAAGCTAAGAAACCTCGAATGAGATAGGTCATTTTGTAAAGGATTTTTCAGACATAATCAATATAGCAGGTTTGATATTTTTCCTTATAACTATGTCACATAATATGACACCACGCGAATGTTTCACATTGGTTGGATCGTTTTTGAATTTCTTATGTCCGTTTTAAACTATATATAATATTTTATGTTTCACTTAATTTTTTTACAAATATGTAATATTTGAGTGTAGATAGATAGATCTTATTTTTCTGCAAATTTTGATATATTATTTGTATTTTTCTGAATTAGAATGATTTAGTTATGATTTTTCAAAGTTTAATGAGATAAAAGGAAAAATAGCTACGCCGAGGGCAGCCGTCGGCGTAGCATAGGATATGCCGAGGGCATTTCTACGCCGACGGCTGCTTGGAGGGGCTGGCCTGGTCACGGTCTACGCCGACGGCCCCGATGTTTGGTCGTCGGCGTAGCGACTGGCCGTCGGCGTATTCATCCATTCCTGTAGTGTCGGAGTACACATAAGATTTAAACAAAACGACATGCATGCACGCCAAACAAAGTCGACTTTCATCATGATGCTGCATCCATGTACGTGAATTCACGATCGCATTCAGCCCTTACAATAGAAGTATCTTAGCGTGACATCCTGTCAAAATGCTTATGTGGCATGTCAACTAAGAAAGAGATATGATGTTGTTGTATTTTCCCTTGCATGTAATCTCTACTACCTAAAAAAGAAATCTTGTTCCGTCGTCGCCGATACGTCGTTTCCATCGTCGCGCATTGCATTTATTTCCTGCCAAATTCGTGTATCACCCCGCACTACACCCGGAAAAAACGCATGCACCTCCGCCCCTCAATGCCTTATTCAACACCGTGTGCCTCCATGGCCACCAGCCCGCGCGACCCACCCCTAGCTTGCACTGTCGTTGCGGCAGCCCACCCCACCGCGCTGCCTCCGCTCCCTGACCCGGCCGGCCACCATCATGCACCGCCACGCCGGATACAGAGCTGGCCGAGCTCCCGACCGCCGTCGCGATGAGTACCCGGACGGGTCGGCCTAGATCAATGTTGTGGGATTCCTATCGCCACGCCGCTGGCTTCCACCTGTGACACGGCCGTTCAGCAAGTCGTTCAATTTCGTTGTTGAGCCGCTGCGAGATCAGATTTCGCATCCCCTTCTTGCTCCACGATCAACCAAGATCTGCAGCTCGAATGACCTCAGCAGGGCTGCAGGAGGAAGCAATCCGGCGCGCGCGTAGGTACATACCTGCCTCAATCTATTCCTATGGTCTACTCTCATGACAAACAAGTAGCAGCAGGTCCTGGCCATGCCCTCGCTGTACTCAATCGTAGATTGCCATGCGTTTGATTGAGGTCTTCTTTAACTATCCATCAAATGTAGAATTGCATGTCTGAGTAGACATTTAGCTTATACAAACTTCCTAGAGTACATATTTATTTGGTAGATCTGGTACCGTGGTTACGAGTCCATAAAATCAGCTCATAGGACATTGAGAGAGAACCTACTTTTGTTCCCGATTAGTGGACTACTGATTATCCTATGCCCTTATTTGGTTTATTTTATCTGGCTATTCTTTGTTTCTTATCTTCCCACGCTGAGAGTTATGTTCTTATCTTCCCAAGCTTAGAGTTATGTTCTTTCTTTTTGCAGACAAGATGTTCTTACAAGGTGAACTCTGCATGTTATTCATAAAATTTCCAGGTAAGGAGAAGAGCACAGGTGATTCTTTTGTTCAGAATAGGTATGCAATTCCATTTTTGTTGATTGCAACGTTAGAATTTTCTGCCTTAACCTTTCCCTGTGGGTTGTGCTGAATTATTCATCTTTTTTGTTTTCATACAGTGCTGATCATATCAAATTTGTCACAGCTAGACAACATCAGGTCATGTGCCCTTTATTGCCTGAAATTTATGCTACCCATCCACGGTTTCCTTCAACAAGGTAACGTGGTGGCAATCTATTTTCTTGTTTAAGTGTACAAATCTTCTACTGCTATTGATCATGTGCTTAAGCGTGTGTTTCTCTTTCTAAGGAGAAAGAATCTCATGACTTTAAGAGCAACGCTGAGAAGTTCAAAGCAGTTGCCAAGAAGAAAGAAGTGAGTATTTGATTTAAGTTGTTAAGATCGGCAAGTGTGTTTAAATGCATACTATGGGTTTAATCAAGTCCAAACACCATCACTCGGTTAGTGTGTTGTGTGCCAGTTAGTGAGTAGTTTTGACAGGAGTTGAAAAGAGACATTAATTATGATAACTGGACACTAACCAAGAAATTGAGTTCTAATATTTTTGTTGAAAATTGTCCACATCCTAAGCACCCTTGTGTCGCAAGATTGTTAATTTATACTCTTATGTGCACTCATGATGTATTCCTCACTGGACAGGGTTGCAGTCTGGTGGCCAACTTGTTGGAAATAGTGTAATAATATTTTTGAGAGATGTACACATCAAAGAAAAACATAGATATGATTGTTGGATGGTTCTATTTATGTTCTCTAATTTTTCTACTGCGATTGCATTAGGTTCGAGAGGGAAGAATTCCCAACTCAAGCTATTATTGCACAAGATGCAGAAACACAAATATCCAAAGTCTTGATTATTGTCCAGTTACTTTGGATTGTATTTGAGATTTGTTGTTCAGTTCAATGCAGTATAAATTTCCTGCTGGTAGTATCACTGACATGCTATACTTTCTGTACTTTCAGGTGTGCTCCACAAGTGTTGATGTGAGGCACTGATGAAACGTGAGTTTGCTAGGTTGTCCATGAGGCTGGTCCAAGTAAGTTAAACAGCTGCTTCAGAACTTTGATTTTGTGCATCTTTCCCTTGAAGAATTATTTAATGCTTGTGTCCAACTATCACATTCATGGTTGCTTTACTTACCGATTCTTGAGGACCATCTGAGGACGGCAATTATTTTTTATACGAAGGGATGCACACTGATAGCCCTATAGTTAAAGCGTGCCTCCATTTGTGGTCAATCCCATCGTTTAATATCTAAGATTTGGTGAGGATCATAGATTCATGGTTTCTGCCATTTAGAAAAAATAACCGGAGAAATTAGGAGATGTCATGCACAATCTGGAAATAACTCGATTTGTAATAGCAAATCATAGTACTATATTTTATGATCATTAGTTTTATGTAAGACGTACTACCGTCAACAAGCTAGGTAATAAGTAGATTTATAGTAAGAAATCATAGTTATATTTTTTCTGTTAGTATTTGTGCAACAGAAAATACCATCGACAAGCTGGCATAGGTTTTGGATAACTTCAAACCTAGAATTAGATTATCCCATGAGCTTGATTTGACTTACTTTGCTTCAATTAAATGGGACAATAAACGGTGTACAATATTACAACAGAGGTCCGGTCAAGAACTAAAAGCTTATGCACCATTGGAAATTCTATGCGATTGACGTGTGCTTTGCTCTCCAAAGGTACAGTTCTCAAATTATACTTGCTACTGAAATTAATTTACCTTGCGAGTAGGTTGATGTGATATATTGTTTGGTTACACTGGTCTATAATTGTGAACTACCTTACCCAAATCACGACCATGTTATCTTGGCCAATCCTCTTATTTTACCTGATAAGTAGCATTGAGGTTCGCTGTTTAGTTCATATCCCTGGTCAGAAGGTGCCTTACATTGCAAGTGGTGTAACGGAAAATTATCTCAAGACTCTGTTTGCACATCGGTACTATTACTAATATGGAGTATATGTTACCATTTGTCAGATCCTTCCAGACATCTATGATTCCTTTGTAGCAGCCATTGATAAGGGAAGCAAAAGAAAATGGGGAGCGCCAGGCGTCTCCCGGGAGATAAATCTCCCTGATCCCGGTGGCTCTGGAAAGCAACAATGGAGGGAGGCCATGGCTGCGTGCGGGTAGGACGATGACCTGTTGGGCGAGGAACATGATTCGTGCGAGGCAGCGGAAGTGGCCGGCGGCGGGGCAAGCTCAGGCGGCGGTAGGGCGGCAGCTATGGCGGCGGGGGATCGCCGGGTATTCCGGACTCACTCTGACGGGAGGAGTGGCTGCGGCGTGGTCATGATGGGGAGATAAGAGTTGTTGGGAAAGAAGATGAGGTGGGGCCCATACGGGGCGAGCGCGCGTGTGGAGTGACCCAGGGGATCGTTTCATTCGATCCTCTGGAGGGTCCGTATCTTTTTCCAAAGAAAATTGGCAAATAGGCATGCCACCTGCGCCATATCCAACATCCGGTGCATTTTTTATGGGGGTGCTTTCAATATGCGACACCACCCTTTTAACACCTGTTCACTTTATGCTAGGCTGCTAACGGATGAACCTAAATTTTTGTGCTTCCACTTACATGTTAGCTTAGTTGATAAACACCTTTTACTGAAGGGTGCATGTGGCAAATATTCTACCTTTCTACTATCACTGCGTACTACCATGCTACTCGAGAAGCAGAGTTCTAAACGATAAAATGTTTTTTCTTCTGTTGTTGGCAGTCGTTCACAAGAAACTTTGTTTGGTAAGTGTGTCATTTAACTCTGGTCATCAGAAACATTATTTTGCCAGGGAGTAATAAGATTGTGACTGTTTGAAAATCTTTTTGGTTTTTTAATGCTTTCCAAACATAAGTGTCTACATGAGAAATTTAGTGCTCGTGTTTGTCTCCCCCCCACCCCAAAAATAGCACCCGACCTGAAAGCATACAATTATGTCTATGTTTTATCCAAGTTGTAGAGAAACCGATATACTTGAAACCAAAACATGGGGTGCATCCTTGAAATTTTATTACTTTCATTCACTAGCAAATCAAGTATCCTGAGCCATTTGTCAAAAATAGGCATAGATGATCTGTTGAGAAATAGAGCAATTTTCCAAGAGATTTAACCAAAATAAAAGGCAGATAAAGCATAGGCAGAATAATAGGAAAAGACCAAAAGATGATATACATCAGGGTAGAGGAAACGCCGGTGTTCCCGTTAGCGTTGGCACTGTCGTCAGCCATTTGTCGAGAAAAAGGTTGTTGATGTCGGGAAAGAAGTCGTCGTTGAGGAAGACGTCGCTGCAGTCGCTATCCGTGATGAAGCTAGTAGTCGCGCTGGTAGCGCTCCCCAAAAACCTTATCGCCCTTCACTAGTGCACCCCCCCTCTAACACCGGTTTGGAGGGCCCTCTAACAGCGGTTGTAGAACCGCTGTTGAGGGTTCGGTGTTAGAGGGGCCCCCCCTTTAACACCGGTTCTTATACGAACCGGTGTTAAAGGGTGGCGCACGTGGGGCTGCCGCAGGGCTCAGGCCCCCCCCCCTTTAACACCGGTTCGTAACACGAACCGGTGTTAAAGGTTCTGTGCCGCGACAGGAAAAAGAGATAAATCTCTGCCGCGGCAGGAAAACGACCTAAATCTCTGCCGCGGCAGAGTTCTGCCCCTGCCCCGTTCTGGGCGTATTTCTGCGGCGCGGCGGGGACGGGGAGGGGGGGGAGGGGGAATCGATCGGGAGTGGTATACACATACATCGTCATCGGTACATACGAGTACATGAATAATTAAGCAACTATTATTATACACAACATCGTCATTGTGTGGTATTCTTCGTAAACGTTGAAGCATCAAGTACAAGACAAACACGTTCAAGCATATATACAACGTTCATTTTGGTGGATATCTAAAGAGTTCTCCGCCAGGCGTGACGACCTCATCAAGTATGAACCCCGCCAATTCCTCTTGAATGGCTCGTATGCGGTCAAATGGTAGGAGTTGGTCCCGCATCCGTTCGATCTGAATATATATGAAGAATGGGGTCAATATATATATAAGAATAAAACTCAACACAATTGATGGTAATAAAATAATGTTGTGTACTTTGTTTACTTACTCTAAGTTGTTCTAGTGCGGCTTGGCCCGTCGTACATATCGTGTTGCGAATGAACTAGCAAACATAGTACCCACATAACTTATTGCCGTGTCCCTGATGCGTGCACTTTACGAGAATAGAGAGTTCAATCAAAATAATAATCAATAAAGCATGATATAATGGAATTGGAAGCAGAATCAAAGAGATACGCAGACCTAGCTAGCTAGTACTACTTACATTTTGGTCTACAAATTTTAGTTCTTCTGACCATTCACCCACGGCCCTGCCCGTGAACCTTTTCCAAACCCTGTCCGGCAAAGAAAATGGATAAACGAGTAATTAATTACTTGTTGTCACGAAAATTGCCGATCTAGTGCGATAATATGATTAAAATTACCTCTGGAGCATCTCTCTAAAGTCTGCCCATAGCTCTTTTTCTTTTCGTAACGAGTCCATGACAAGGACTTTTCCTGAGTCAGGTTGAATGACTAGCAGAATAAAGTGGAACCTACGCACGCATAACTCATCATCAGTTACACTTAACATCGAGTAAGCCGAAACAGAATGTGTACAAGAGAGGGTAACAGTACTCACGAGAAGTTGTAAGGCAATAGTATTTCCCTTTTGGTTTGTTGTCTCAGTAAAGACCTTAGCAATAAATCTTCTGTTTGCCCGGGTTTGGTTCTTACCACTTCTTCATGAACTCTATTTGGGTCAACGAACCCAATGTCAAAAGGTCCTCCTTTCATGCATTCCATAACCTTTTTCCTGCATAATAGTATATACATATATGGTGAGCATATATATATACATGCAATTAATGAAGTGAATGAGATGAGATAGAAAATACAGAAATAGTACTTACACACAATAAAGGCTGATGGCAGCTTTGTCGAGTTCCTTCTGATTGAATAGAAAATGCAAGTCTTGAATGTTGAAGTCGATCTCGTCGTCTCCGCACAAGAAAATCTCATCTCTTATATGTGCTGTGATCCATTCTTCCTTTCTCGTCTTGCAATAATCAAGGTACCACTTGTGCAATGTTCGCATCTTTGTTGGTAGATTCTTGAGCTCCTCTTTCTTGACGAGATTCTTCCCATACTTCCATGGCTGTATGGGGTTGGCATCGCATTTGGGCAAGTTGTCTCCCATGATGTTCAAGTATGCAATGTAAGTCATCCCCATCTCATTGGCCTTTCTTTGTAGCTCTTCCTCGTAATCATTTACGGGAGGAGCGTCCCGTGTGTCGAACACTTGGAGCGGGGCGCATGATTGGTTTTCCTGCTCTCCGAGCATGGGAACTGTTTTCTGGGGTGCCGCACGACTGCTACTTTCAGTCTCCCTACGGTGCCTTGCATCCGCCTTCAAAATCTGGCACTCGTAGTCCGGCACAAGTGGGGTTTTAGGTTTCAAAAGATTTTTGTAAACTTCTCCACCACCACCGGATCTATTTTCTCCTTTGGCTCGGCCCGTCTAGGTGCAAAGAATTTCTTGACCTCTTCTTCCGAGATCCTATTGGTCTCCTCGTCGCTGTGATTCCACGGTAAAACCGGCAATGACTTGGCGGAAGGCTGCGGGACGTAGTTTTTTGAACTCTTTGGCGTACGGTTTCCTACGGATTTCTTTGTGGCAGTGCTAGTGATGCTCTTCGTGGCAGTGCTCTTCCGCTTACGCTGAGGAGATGGCTGAAGCGCCGGAGATGGCTGACGGGCAGGAGATGGCTGGCGCGCCGGAGATGGCTGCCGCGCAGGAGATGGCTGAAGCGCCGGAGATGGCTGCCACGCAGGAGATGGCTGAAGCGGCTCAGACTGCTGATGCTGCGGAGACGGTGGGGGTGCCAGTGGCCTCCAATTTGGAAGCACGATGTGTTCCTTCTTCCAAAGAATGGTTGTTTTCACTGCAAATTTGAGTTGAGTTTCCCCTTCACCTGTAGCATGGTCAAGCTGTGCTTCCTCATATTCCTTCACAACCTCATCCACCCCGACAATAGCATAGCCATCTGGAATCGGTCGGCAGTGGTAAGTTCCACCAGCTACAGGAGGTAAGGCATAGCCGACAGCCACCTTAATGGATAAGCCCATTAATCTCACATGCAGCTCAGCATGTTCGCTCTCTGTGATCTCATCCACGGGGTATCGAGGACCCGCCATTTCAAGCATGGGCTGCACGTTCTCCGTGGAAGCCACGCTGCTTTTCCGCGCAGAGTCTGGGCCGCCGGCAGATTCCAATGCAGGCTCTTCGTGCCGCTGAGATGGGCCGATAGCTTGATGGCTCTGTTGTGCATTCACTTGCGCCTGCAGCGCCACAAGTGCATGTTCTATCTGTGTCATCCGCTCTGTACGCTCTTTTTCTTTTCTGCCACGCCATCTGTAAGAGTCGCTCCACTCGGCAAACCCATCCTCCCACGTCATACCCCCTGTGCCTCGTGCATGTCCAGGGTGTTCTTTTTTACCGATGGCGCGTGTGAGCTGGTCATTCTCTCTGTCGGGATGGAAGGTCCTGGCGGCTGTTTCCTCGTATGCCGTGATGAGTTCAGTGACGGGTTTGGCAAGGAGGGTTGGGAAGATACACAATCCTGTTTCTGGGTCCAACCTTGCCCCGATTCCGTAGAACCAAGTCTTTGCACGTAGGTCCCACCCAAGTGTCTGGGGTGTGATCCCTCTGTCGCACAGGGCCTTCTCAGCTTCCTCCCACTTAGGCCTCTGAGATATGTAGCCACCTGACCCTGTCCTCTGGTGATATTCCTTCTTCCGGGCATTTAGCGTATTGGTTTCTGACCTCTTTGTAGCTATAGCACCTTCCTTGTATGCCACAAATTCACGCCAGTGAGGTCTTATCTTCGCATAATATGCGTCTTCGAAATCTGGAGTCTCGCGAGCTTTAACAAATTTGTTCAATTTTGTCTTCCAGTTGCGGAAAGCGTCAGCCATCTTTTTTAGAGTCCACTCTTTGACCTTTTCCTTTATAACCCGTTTGTTTCATCCTCCTTTGGCGGAAGGGTGAAATTTACCAATAGCGAATTCCAAAGCGTTTCTTTGGATCTTTCATCGACAAAGGTACTGTCGTCCTTCTTTGGCTTATTCCAATATTCAATTATGATGGGGATTTGGTCCCTAACAAGAACTCCAGCCTGACGTACAAATTTGTCTGCGGCCTTCTTGGGCTCCATCGGCCTGCCATCAACACGGACTGCTTCGATCGTGAACTTTGCACGATCTTTCAACCGATGGCTCGCGCCTCGCTTGCTCTTTTTCGTAGAAGAAGATGGTTGCTGGCTGGTCGATCTAGAGGGCTAAAAGAAGAAAGAAGCGTTAATTAGTACATGTAGAAGAAGATTGTTGGTGGAAGTCAGCAGAGGCTTAATCAATGCATATACCTCGCCGGACTTTGTAATCACTAAATTGCGTTCACCGGAGTCTTCATCTTCTCCATGACTACTTGAGCTGTCATCGTGTCCCTCCAAGTTCAGATATTGTGAGGTGTCCTCATCGATAATGTTCTCCATTATTTCTTCTTCTTCAAGGTTTCTACTAAGTGGATCCATAGTTTCTAAAACAATAATATTATCTAGAGTAAGAGAGTAAACATTCAAGTGGACTTGGATTCATACACAAATATACATATTATTCATACAAAAATACACAAAAGAAATTAAAACCCTAAGGATGCTTGATCATTTTAAACGAGTTCCGAGGGGTCCAAACCCTAATTCGGAGAAATCCCGGATGCATATGAGAGGGGCTAGCTACAGTGGCTGACCGGAGGATGCTCCAGAAAGCGGCGGCTGGCGGCGCTGGAGAGCGACCTAGGGCGCGCGAGGTAGCGGGTTCGCCTCAGCGTGATGCGGCCTACCTAAAACGGGCGGCGCCACTACCTAGGGGTCACCGGAGCGACGTTAACGACGACGGCCAACGGCGGCGCTTGCAGAGCAGCGAGGTGACGACCCTAAACTAATACTAACTATAAAATACACTAAATAACCCTAAACTAAATACACTAAACTACACTAAATAAATAACCCTAAACTAAATAACCCTAAACTAATAACCCTAAACTAAATAAACCCTAAACTAATACTAACACTAAACTACTAATAATACACACTAAACTACACACTTATAAAATACTAATAACTAATTATATACATATATGCAACAATATATACTACACACTATACATATATACTAACACTAAACTACTAATAATACACACATATATGCGGTGGCGGACGGTGCTGGCGCGGCGGGGGGCGTCGACTTCGACGGCGACGGCTCGCGCGCGGGGAGAGGGACGACGGCGCTCCCGGGGATGGCAACGGCGAGGGCTGGACGGCGACGGCTGGACGGCGCCGGCTCTCCTCTGCTTTTCTCTGCGCGCGCGCTTTCGATCTGGCTGGGGGGAAGAAGGAAGGGGAAGGCGCGCGTTATAACCCCCCCCTTTAACACCGGTTCGTGGATGGAACCGGTGTTAAAGGGGGGGGAATTCGTTTCGCGCCCGCACCCCCCTTCAACACCGGTTCCCGCCACGAACCGGTGTTAAAGGGGGGGGGGGGTGTGCGCGCGTGAAACGAAATAAATGCGCCCCCCTTTAACACCGGTTCGTGGCTGGAACCGGTGTTAAAGGGGGGGCATTTATTTCATGCATTAAAGGGGTGGGGGCATTTATAATTCAAAAAATAGGATATGAATTTAGAAAATTCATATCTTATTCATTTCAACTCAGAAAAATATGAATAATATATCATAATTTTCAGAAAAATAATATCTATCCATTCATGTAAAAACATTTTATATTTACTTTAGATGAAAATTTTCAAAATGATTAAAACACTTACATATAAATTTTGATTATTCAATTCAAACAAAAATAAATTTTCAAATCCTAAAACTTTGAACATAAGAAATATTAAGCATCTAAAAAGGAATCTAACCCTATTTTATTAGAGCAAATCATATTTTATTTTGTATTAACATTTTTGAATTGATTGGATATTTAAATGCCGCATCTTTTTTATACACTTGAATCTGACAAAGCCTCGCTCAACTTGCATTGGATTTTTGATAAAATAGCATATTGTGAACCTAAAAATGATTTTTGTAAAAAATCATGAGCATCGTATCATGTACCTGTAGTTCATATCTGACCCACTTCCTCCCGATTCGGCAGGAATTTGTCTTTTTCACCAGAGGTGGACGGAAAGGTTTCAGATCCCCCTGTTGGTACATTGTCCATATAAGGTGGTCTAGTATTTTTGTAAAATGTGGTGGTGGTTTTTTGAATTAGCCATTTGGTGGTTGCTTCACAAAACCGTCCGTTTTTTATGCTCGGAAAATGGAAAATGCCTTTTTGGTGCGATAAAAAGGAAAACTTCCTCTTGCAACATTGTTTGCCATGCCATGATGCACATGTATGCACAATATGGACATATTATCACAAACTATGCCTTGATTCTAGCCATAACATTGGTCATTTGACCCGAAAGCCAAGAAACCTCGAATGAGATAGGTCATTTTGTGAAGGAGATAGAACTAGAATTAAAATACAGAATGCAACTAATAGTAAGTTACATAAAGCACGACTGAAAATTAAGATACATAAAAGAACTGAAAATTAAGATACATGGCCAGATTAAGTAACAATCGGCCGAACTTGTTTCGGAATGTTGGAGTGATTCAGTCATGCTCCTGCCTACACCTGTAATACTCGCCAATGTAGTTGTCATACTCGCCGCCGCCGTCATCGCTGTCGTCGTCGGGGTCGCCGTAATTGAACCTTGAAGGCTGAGTACGCGTGGGCTGGACTTGAGGGTAGCGCAGACGGGGGTTAGAGTCGGCGGCAGTGTCATACGCCATGACGCTCTGGAGAGTCCGACCGCGCCACCATAGCCGACGGCCGGCCTCGTTGAAGTTCGAAGGAGGTGGGCCGTCCTCCTCGTGCCTGGCGAGCGCCCTCTCACGCCGATCCACGAAGAAGGCTTCCCAAGTAGGGAAATAGTCAGGAGGCCATCTGGGATTCCTCCGCTGCTCCGGCGTGAGCTCGAAGTAGTAGTGGTTCGTGATGGCCATCCGGCGCGCCACACCTAGAGGGACAGGAGGAACCGGCACGCCTCCGGCGCTCAGCATCCAGCCAACGGGGACACAGTAGCCCGGCGGGCAGGGGTAGTTCGAGGCGCAAAGTGCCTCCGCCTCCCTGGGGGTTAGTGCTATGGTGGAAGCCATGGGAAAGAGTGATGAGGTTGCACATATGAGTCTAGAGATGTGCAATGACAATGGAGGCCAACCCTACATATATATATATAGTGAAGAACTGGCGGGAAGAACTGGAGGGAAGAACTGGCGGGAAAAAATGGCGGGAAGAAAAATGGCGGGAAGAAAAATGGCGGGAAAAATGGCGAGAAAAAATGGCGGAAATGAAAAATGGCGGGAAAAAATAGCGGGAAGAAAAATGGCGGGAAAAATGGCGGGAAGAAAAATGGAGGGAAGAAATAGAAGGAAGAAAAATGGCTCATTTAATACATATACTGTTAACAGAAGAAATATGACATTGATTTCCATGTTGAGATATATATGTGTGCCAAAAATGGCTCAATTAATACATATAGTCAATCTTATGATCGCGTCGGCCGTAACCATGGAGTATCAACACCGTTTAACAGGATGGTTGGGCCAGTCTTCACTCTGAAGGGCGGAATTTCATCAAACTTATTATAATCTTCTGACATGTCTGTCTTGTCCTCCACTCCCACGATGTTTCTTTTTCCTGAAAGAACTATGTGACGCTTTGGCTCATCGTGTGATGTATCTGTTTGCTTATTTTTTCTTTTTTTCGGTTTGGTAGACATGTCCTTCACATAGAAAACCTGAGCCACATCATTGGCTAAGACGAATGGTTCGTCTAAGTTCTTGTCTACCTTCATAAGATTGTTGAGATCCACCGTTGTCATTCCGTACTTCTTGTCTACCTCAACCCCCCCTCCTGTTAGCTTGACCCATTTGCATCGAAACAAGGGGACCTTAAAATTAGGTCCATAGTCAAGTTCCCATATCTCCTCTATGAACCCATAATACGTGGTCTTTTGCCCATTGTCTTCTGCTGCATCGAAGCGGACACCACTATTTTGGTTGGTGCTCTTTTTATCTTGGCCTATCGTGTAAAATGTATTCCCATTTATCTCGTACCCTTGGAAAGTACATACAGTCGAAGATGGTGTCCTGGCCAACAAGTACAGCTGATCCCCAACAGTGGTGTTATTCGTGAGAAGTCTTTGCAGCCAGCCGCCAAAACTCACCATGTGTTCACTTATAATCCATTCATCAGACTGCCCCGGGTGTTTGAGGCGTATTAAATTCTTGTGTTCATTGATATACGGGGCAACCAAGATAGATCTTTGTAAAACCGTGTAGTGTGCTTGATTGAGAGAATGCCCGTCCCTACATATCATTGCTTTACATCCTAGGGTGCCTTTTCCACGCAGTCTCCCCTCATGTCGTGATTCTGGAACACCAATCGCCTTAAGGTCAGGAATAAAATCAACACATAACTCAATGACCTCCTCTGTTACATAGCCCTTGGAGATGCTTCCTTCTGGCCTAGCACGGTTATGAACATATTTCTTTAAGACTCCCATGTACCTCTCAAAGGGGAACATATTGTGTAGAAATACAGGACCGAGAATGGCAATCTCTTCTACTAGGTGAACCAGGAGATGCGTCATAATATTGAAGAAGGATGGTGGGAACACCAACTCAAAGCTCACAAGACATTGGGCCACATCTGTTTGTAACCCTGGTAGGCTTTCTAGATCGATTACCTTCTGAGATATTGCATTGAGGAATGCACATAGCTTCACAATGGGTACTCGAACATTTTCAGGTAGAAGCCCCCTCAATGCAATCGGAAGAAATTGTGTCATAATCACGTGGCAGTCATGAGACTTCAGGTTTTGGAATTTTTTCTCTGCCATATTTATTATTCCCTTTATATTCGATGAGAAGCCAGACGGGACCTTGATACTGCTCAGGCATTCAAAAAATATTTCCTTCTCTGCTTTGGTAAGAGCGTAGCTGGCAGGAGTTAAGTGGCATCGTTTACCCTTCTCGTTCTCAGGATGGATAGGCTCTTCAGGGTCTTTCAGACATTGCTGGTCCTGCCGTGCTTCCGGTGTATCTTTTGTCTTCCCATACACTCCTAGGAAGCCTAGCAGGTTCACGCAAACATTCTTCGTCACGTGCATCACGTCGATTGAAGAGCGGACCTCTAAGACTTTCCAATAGGGTAGGTCCCAAAATATAGATTGCTTCTTCCACATGGGCGCGTGTCCGGCATCGTCATTCGGAACAAATAGACTGCCAGGACCTTTTCCAAAGATTACTTCTAGGTCCTTGACCATACCAAATACCTCCTCACCGGTACGGAGGACAGGCTTCCTCCGGGGTTCTGCCAGACGTTTGAAATGCTTGCCTTTCTTTCTTACTGGATGCAGGTTCGGAAGAAATCGACGATACCCTAGGTACACAACCTTCTTACATTTATCCAAATATACACTTTCAGTCTCATCTAAACAGTGTGTGCATGCATTGTATCCCTTGTTTGTCTGCCCTGAAATGTTACTAAGAGCAGGCCAATCATTGATGGTTACGAAAAGCAATGCTCGTAGGTCAAATGGCTCCCCTTTGTGCTCATCCCACATACGTACACCTAGTTTGGCCCACAGCTGTAAAAGTTCTTCAACTAATGGCCTTAGGTACACATCAATGTCGTTGCCGGGTTGCCTCGGGCCTTGGATGAGCACTGGCATCATAATGAACTTCCTCTTCATACACAACCAAGGAGGAAGGTTATAGATACATAGAGTCACAGGCCAGGTGCTGTGACTGCAGCTCTGCTCACCAAAAGGATTCATGCCATCTGTACTTAGACCAAACCTTAAGTTCCTTGCGTCACGTGCGAAGTCCGGGTACTCTCGCTCGACTTTTCTCCACTATGACCCATCAGCGGGGTGTCTCAACATCGCGTCTTTCTTACGGTCTTCCATGTGCCATCGCAACAACTTGGCATGCTCTTTATTTCTGAAGAGACGTTTTAACCGTGGTATTATAGGAGCATACCACATAACCTTGGAAGGAACCTTCTTCCTAGGGGCCTCGCCCTCAACATCGCCAGGATCGTCTCGTCTGATCGTATACCGCAGTGCAGTGCATACCAGGCATGCATCCAAATTCTCGTACTTCTCACCGCGGTAGAGGATGCAGTCATTAATGCAGGCATGTATCTTCTGCACGTCTAATCCTAGAGGGCAGACAACCTTCTTTGCTTGGTATGTACTGTCGGGCAACTCATTATTTCTTGGAAGAAGATTCTTCATTTTTACCAACAACTTTGAAAATGCGCTGTCAGTCACACCGTTCTCTGCCTTCCATTGCAGCAAATCCAGTGTGGTACCTAGCTTTTTGTGGCCATCTTTACAAGTTGGGTACAACAATGTTTTGTGATCCTTTAACATCTGCTCCAGCTTCTCCTTCTCCTTTTCAGTTTCACATTCTTCCTTTGCATCAGTAATGGCCCGACCAAGATCGTCATTAGCGGGCCCATCTACTGCCTCTTGATCTTCATTATCTACCCCCGTTGCAGTATCATCATATTCAGGATACATATTATGATAGTTGTCATCATCCTCTTCTTCTTCGTTGTCTTCCATCACAACCCCTTTTTCTCCGTGCTTGGTCCAACAATTATAGCTGGGCATGAAACCGGATCGAAGCAGGTGGGCGTGAATGGTTCTCGTATTTGAGTAGTCTTTCTTGTTCTGACAGTGAACACACGGACAACACATAAAACCATTGTGACCACGGTTTGCATTAGCCACAACGATGAAATTTTGGAGGCCCGTAATGTACTCGGAAGTGCGGCGGTCACCGTACATCCATTGTCGGTTCATCTGCATTAATATATAGTATATATCAAAAAATAATAGGGAGATGACCATTTATATATATACTACATCAATGACACATGAAAGGATAGTTGCCGACCTCGACCGAGAAGGAAAGAGCAACGAGAAAACTTATTTTGAGCTCTCGGGCATTTCACCGAACACCTCTTGTGCATACAAAAAAAACACAAACTAGCACACTTCACACCCTCTTGCTAGGCTCCAAAATGAGATAGTGAAAAAATGGAAGAGTGGGGTGTGGGCTGCGGTGTCTTATATAGCCCCCCCCTTTAACACCGGTTCAAGCCACGAACCGGTGTTAAAGGGGGGGGGCTGCGCGGGCCACTGGTGCAGGGGCCTTTAACACCGGTTCGTGCCACGAACCGGTGTTAAAGGGGGGCTCCTTTTTGCTGCACGGGCCAAAGAACCGGTGTTAAAGCCCATTTCCAGGCTCAACCAAAGGCCTCGTTTCCACTAGTGCTTCTCCCGTACAGGACTCGAAGCAGCGGGGTCTCGGAGGCCTACTGTCCCAGCTCGCGGTGCATGCCGCAAGACGGGATGGGGAAGATCTAAGCAGCGCAATGCTCTGAAACTGGAGGCGCAGGGTGTGTGCGTTGGTGTGTCTGAGGAGAGGAGCGACCTCTCAGTCGCCGTCGGGAGAGGAAACGAACAGGCATCGACCGAAGCCAAACAGCCTCCACTAGCTCGAATTAAATCTCCACTGAGTTCGTACGTATTAAAAATACACTCACACTGTTCAAATTATTATCCATTTATGCGTGGCAAAAAAGAAAGAGAAGCTCTCAGCTCGAGGCATTCCCGCAACCCGTGCCCGCATCGTGACGAGGCGAGGCGTGGCGAGGCGGGCGGCGGAGAGGAGAAGCGCGCCTGTATATGTCTTCTCTTCTCAAGCTCGTACAAGTGGTGGAAGAGCTCTCCTTATAAGCTGGTCCAACTTCCACTCAACTAGCAATGTGGGACTAAACTCTTGTCCTACCTCTTTGCCTTGCATGAATGGGCTAAGTGGGCCTCTAGGATTTCAGGAATTGTTGAATAATATAAATGGGCTGGGCCTTTATTAGGCAAAATTCCAACATGATCAAGGTCTCGGTGCATGTAATTTATATGGAAACGTGACAAACATCTTATTCAGAAGAGGTGATATGTACTCTCCTTATTATTGTGGAAATATTAGTATTTTTTGTCCCCCTAAATCGCATAGTAAAAAATAAGTGTGCACATTTATTACTATTTCTGTTAGGTGAAGTGAGATAATGTAGGGCGCCGAGCGTCAACACATCGATAAAGGTGGAGAGAGAGGAAGAGTTTAGAGATGGAAAAAGAGTGAAAGGTGATATAAACCTTGTCAAAGATTCCCCAAAGTACGAGAAGGTACATAACAAAGCGATGCTGAGAAGGATGACAATATAGCTGAGTAACAATGACAGAACAAAGGTTAGTGGTCGTAGGCTACCTGGTGTTCACTTGAGAGGACGGTAGCATTCAAAGATTAGGAAAACGTGCACTAACGAAACAATGGCGCAAAATAGGATGTTGCTGTTCAAGATTAGGAGAATGAAAAGATACCATTTAGATTAATGGTTTTATTTATACGACATATTATTCTCCCGAGAGCAAACATATTAAATTAAGATACAACCTATAAGATACAATGCATTGAAGAGGTTGTCTCTTAGGTATTTATAATTTCTATGGTAACATGCTAAGATACACCCCATTATAAAAGGCCTCAGAGCCGGCTGAACAAATAGCTTGTTTAATTTATCACATTTACTCTCAATCTCGCTGCTTGATTCTTGTTAATAATAGTTCTGATATTATTATTGTTCCATTTTAAAAACATTATCTCGCATGTGTGATTATTTTTATTTTATACTAACATGTATGTCTACAAAAATAGCAACCAAGGCTAGATCAGAAGAGACGTGGCCTCACGACCGAGTATGTGCTGGTTACACACGTGGGTCGGTCTCCAAGCATTGTGAACTTGTTTACCGAGAACGGGGTAGTTAAATTACAAGCTCTACACAGCGCTACACTACAAGAAGGAAGTTCAACGCTGAGCGCCCCCCCCCCCCCCCCCCCCTCGGCGTAGCCTAGATAACCCTCGGCTTTAGTCAACGCCGAGGGTGACCCTCTGCTTAGGTGGTCGTCGGCAGAACTCTATACCATAGGCGTTGCATCGGCCCTCGGTGTAGAGGCTTGTGCTGACGGTTTATCTCGTCCCTCGGCACAGTCTGGCCATCTTCTCAGAAAGATAATGGCACGGGAAGGTGGCCATGTGGAGCGCGTTGGAGGGATGGTGGAGGAACAACGTATAATGCCCCCGAATCGGAGCTATGCTGATCTCAGTATTTTTCGCCAAAAACCGCATAGGAGCTATTTAAAGACGCCCACCAGACACTTTCGTGTGGGTAGATTTTATTACAAGTAGTTACATCACAGTAGTTTATAGCAGAACCCACAAGAAACATATATGTACAACAACAACTCGACGATTCAAGATTACAAATGATGTAATACGGAGAGACAAATCATGATGAAGGATAAATAGTATCTGAGTACGGATAAGAACCAAACGGAACTAAGAGTCCAAAAGAATAATCAAGCGGTGTCCATAACCCTGTCCAGGCCAAGCTAGAAGTGTAACCTTGCTAACCTCATCAATCACATACTTGTCAAAGCCAAATGGGTACCGATAAAGAGCAAAAGAAAACAAAAGGAGAGCGGTTGGTACTGAGGCCAGTACACGATGATTCTTAGAATTCAATGGTCTCGCCTACATGAGTATGGTGGACTCAGTGGCTGCAAAGCTTGCACTATATAACTTATAGAGACATGCTATAACTTCGGTTATTAGAGCGATATAAGAGAGTCTTATACGGTAACTATAATATAACACCAAGCATAACTCATCCAAAGAATTCCCTCTCGAAGACCAGTCGAGGAAGTCCTCTTGCAGAACATACACGATGGCAGTTTCAATTATCCAATTGTTTAGTTGGTACTTCCTCCGTCCCGGTTTACTGGTCCTAATCAGAAAAAATATTTGTCCCACAATACCTTCCCTCTAAGGTATGCATGCATTTAATTAAGAGCAGTAGCCCCTCACTAGTTACCCGTGCATGCGAATGGGGTGGAAAACAAAACCAGCTTAGGTCTGATTAGTTGCATGCATGCAGTGTTAAACAAATGGATTTAATGGTGGCAGCTAATTGGAGAGAGGAGAAGTCCAATGAAAAATTACTTGGTCACGACGCAAAACGTTTTGAGCCCTGTAAACTGAGATGGAGGGAGTAAGACTAATTACTAGTCATATTATTAAAGAGGCAAAGCATTGGTGGCGTTGTCTATGATCATGACATTGTACTGCTGAGTCGTTCATAACCAAGGACACACGATATCTCGAAAATATTTAACCTGTAGGGGTGCACTACTATACCCAAACGCATGTTCAACCCTTCAGGCAACTTATTACGTGTGTCTTCAGAATCTCACAACAAGAACTATCACACAACTACGCGAATATCTAGAGGCATCACCCTAATGTGCAGATCCAACCTAGAGGTACGATAATTCTCGAGGAAGACACAACGTCTGCGTCTACTATACTGAACGACCCCTGGAAGATAACTTGTAGCTCTTACCTTGGAACCGCCGGCATATACCGTTTTTATGTATGCAAGCCATGGCAGTCCACCAAAATCATATCACAACTCAACCAATGTCCGAGTACATATTATGCATATGCACGAAATGGAAAAGCAATTTTGTAACTCTCTGGAATACGAATTGCGCCGGTAGTTGAGGCGGTGGTTCCGAGATGCCTCACGTTTGGTTAGCACGATCAACTCAAAATTTTGCTCGGTTGCCACACTTGACTGGAGCTTCTGCATTCCTACCGTGTTCATCTGATTAAAAAAATCTCATTCTATTCTACAACTTTGCCATGGCAAACAATGAGTGCACATAGGTTGACTTTTCTACTATTAACTGCCCGGCCACAGGTTCCACGCGCCAACACCATCTGAAAACAATGAAAAATTGCGTCCACATCTTTCTTTCGCATAGCTTATGCCAACATATTATACTAGATAAGCTTATTTAAGAATATCTGACACCAAGCAAGCAAAGGAATAATTCTGAAAGGACATGCTGGGCTCGGAGTACACGTAAGATTTCTTTCTTGAAATAGCCTTTCGCCCCGTTTTATAAATAAGAACTGATACAAGGCGATGGAAAGACCCCTTACAAAGCAGATCAAGATAAACAAGGACAAAACACGGAAGACCACAACTCGCTCCCCTATTTAACCACGCCCCAAGTGTGGTTAGTGGGATCGCGCGGTAAGGCAGGCCACACGGTATGACCTTGTATTTCGCCAGATCAGCAAATCATCAGCGAGCCACAGAGAGGGTCACATAGCGCAGCGGATCGCATGACACGGCGTGGCGTTGTGGTTATCGAAGGGAAGCCAGGACGTGACGTTTGCGCAATTATTCCTAACAACGTGCACAGTAACTGGCGCATGCCCTTAAAAGGGGGCAAAATAATAATTACCCTCCACGTAGGACGTGGGGAAGCGTTGACGAGAAGGAAGGAATCTAAGTGAGTAACCCAGATATGAGAGTATAACCCATCCAACGAGGAATAACTCAGAATAAGCTAAGAGAAGTAAAAAACAAGCTTACAGGGAAAAACTGAGTTAAGTTCGGAGCACATCGACATAAGAGTACCTCGGGAAGAAGAATAAAGAGTTTGGTGGGTTGAACCTACTGTGGCATTATTACCTGAAGTTGCTAAGACTGCACCAGCTTCAGGGACTAATGTTGAGAGATAACCCCGGATAGGGTCAAGCCGACGTATAATGGCTATGCTGGCCGAGGTACGGCAAGGTCAAAGCGGAAGCTGGCCGAATTACCTCAAGGCAAGCCGACTTACAGTAGACCCGGCCCGGACGGACTTCATCCAACATTACCTCGGCTGACATGAAGAGTATGTCGGCAACCTTACTGTAACATGCTTGCAAGTACTCTCAGGGCCGAGTTATCTAGGCATCAGCCGGGTTACAACTTGGCTTACAAGAGAAGGAAGGAATCTCCCTAGTCAAAGCTTTTCTCTCTCCACTATAGCGTGAGCATAGAGGACAGAGAGGAGGACCAGCGAGTACAGGCCGACAAAGGTGACATTACTCGACCGTTCTTGGTCGGGTGACACGGCGCCACAGAAGCTTACGCAAGGGGCTCAGAGGGTCTTACGCCATAAGTCCTGGGCGGCTTACGAAGGGAAAAATAGGCGGACCGCTTTGCTATTTTGGGAGAGGCATATTCGGGAAATATGCCTTCCACGTATGCGCTAACTTGTAACCTGGCCTCCCCTATATAAGGAGGGCCAGGATCTTCATAGAGAGGGTCAGTCATTTTACTAAGGGAAAAACCCTAGAGAGCGGTGTGGGTAATAGAGAAGTGATTCTTCCTCCTCCCCACGAACAAAGGCGCATATGTAAACCACATTGATTTAGTGAATATAACTCATATGTGTGTTGAATCACCACAACATCCCTCCCTGGATACCTCTAGCGCACTTTGGCCCCATTTTTAGCCTATACATGGCATCTACCGTGCCACCACCATGAAATTTGCGGAAACGGAAATGAATACGGAAACCCCGGAAACAAAAAACATAAGCAGATATTGTCGGAAACTGATACAGACTGAATACGGTGCAGACGCGGAACCATGCAGATTTTATCCGGAACCAAGAAAACCCTACTATCATGCAACAAATCTCAAGCATTCAAGAGAAGAAACAAAATCGTGCGCTATAGCACATTGCTAGGTTTACAAGGAAATAAGAAAAAGATAAAATCTTGAAAGCCTCCTCGAATGCATAATGGATTTACATGGTCATTGTTTCTGGGATGAGCAGTTTTGCAAGTTTAGCTTGACAAGGTTAAGTAATTGGTTAGTTGGAAAATCCATATTAGACGGAAACGGAAATTCCATATTAGGCTGAAGCGGAAATTCCGTTTCCGCCGGAAAACGATGTTCCATTTTTGTTTCCGTTTCCTCCAAAAAATTCCATTTCATATTTACATTCCGTTTCCGTTTTTCTGCGGAAAAGTCGGAAACTTTCTGCTCCACTTTCATCCCTAATCGAACTAGCTAATCAGACGCGAGCCCCTCCTTAGGCGGATTTCTCCTTTTGCTCCTCAGCCTACGGGGTATTAGCAACCGTTTCCAGTTGTTGTTCCCCTCCCAAGGGCAGGTTCTTACGCGTTACTCACCCGTTCGCCACTGGAAACCGGTAATTCTGAAGCTCCAAACCAGAGCTCTATCTCGTTATAAATCTAATCCTAGCCATGACACACCCTGTCCCATGCCAATGTCGCCTGAAGGTTATGCATTTCCAATATGTTTATCCTTTAAAGAAATCTCATACGTTGTTCTACAGCTTTGGCATGGGAGAAAAGGAGTGGATACGGACGGAAAATGTCCGCGCCACACGTGAACTGAAGACCGCCGCACCGATTCCTCCGCTGTGAGATGGCAGAGGTCTTCCGTGACCACCAACGCTTGGACGATCTCAAGAAGGCCAACAAGCTTTGGACTTGTTCGATTAGTATCTTGCAAGAACGTCATTCCATACTCATCGACATTGTCCGGGGACTCTAGACTCATGCCCGCAGGATGCAGTGTGGAGGCGCTCGGGAATGCAACAAAGAGCATAGCACACGGCAGCGGATGTTCACAAGGTGTAGAAGCTAAACCGATGTTGATGTTAACTATTGGTTCTTCATGTACTCTGTTTAGCTCCCAGTTGACATATATATGATTGCAAACTTGTGGAGAAGAGAAATAACATCGATGACACGAGGGATGCGGTAGTTTCTGCATGACAGTCTCCATTGCTGAACGGGTGGTGGATTAACCAGGCAAGTCACATCATCCTCTTCTCTCCTCCATGGTCCATCTTCTTTAAGGGTATGTATGCCATTAACTTGGTGATTGACGGATGCAAATTCAGGGGGTGCATGTTATAATCGTGATCATAGCCTGAGGGGCTATGTTCCTCAATAGCTGGTTAAAGAAGGCAGAGTTGTTGCAGGTAGTCAATATCACAATCTACAAGGAGATGAGTGCCATATGTGTTAATCACTTGTTACCATGCATGATGTCCGGGAAGAATGGTGGTGTTGAATTGATGATCTAACTCCACCACTGAACATAATTAGCATTCGGTTCTTTGGATTGTCGATTGGTTCTTACAAATGATTATCAGTTGGTCGTGAGTTTCGTGCAAAAATTTTATTTGGCATATATGAGTAGTCATCTTGGTCTAATTTAAATGTCTAAACCCACATCGATATGTGAAAAAACGATTGATACTTGCATAATATATCGAGATAATAAGAAAATTATTCCATTTTCATGAAACACAATTTGTAGTTGTAACTTTTTAGTTATTTTATTTATACTAAAACATATTTGTATGAATGCAATTACCGAAGTTGCATTAGTAGCATCAAAAGAACTTGTTACAGCATCTCTAACAAACGATGTATAATAGGAAACCCAAAAAAGGTGATATAAAAGTTTTACTTCACCAAAATGGGTGTTTTACATCACATGTTCACTTTGTGGTTTTCTAGATGATGTAAAATAGATCACCAACACATGATTTAAAATAGATCACCTATTTCAATCTCTCCTCCATGATTTTAACTAAACCAATGATCATGACAACCGTGTGAAGAATAATATGAACTAAAGTTATCACCAAGATCATCACACACTGGCATCTCCTTATTTCTCCATGTTGTCGTTAAAAGCATTGGTGTTGTTGGTCACAAGAGAGTTGCAATCTCTGCCAGCACCAGCGATGCCACTTCCTCCCATAGATCCACCCTTGTCGTCGGCCATGCCACCACCTCCCATGCCTCCACCCAAGCCACTACCCATGCCACCTCCCATAGAACCCATGAACTCTCCACTAAAACCTCCCATGCCTCCTCCCATTGCATTGTTCATGCCATACATGTAGACACCCCCCAATGCCTGCCATTGTATACTTAAATCATTTGTTTCTTTACCAACACTTGATCCCGACAAAGCTCCACATACGCCTTTTGCATCTCGTCCATGCCAAAGTGTCTATGATCATGAACTTGTTCTCTTGGTCCATAGCTCGGGCTTGTTCTTCCATCGCCACCTTCCTCTCCTCCATGTCCTCCTTGAGATCCTCATCCGCCGCACTCCTCTCCTCGTCAAGCATCCTCCTCTCTTCCATAGACTCCTTCCATCTCTACGCATCACTTTGCTCTTCTAGTTCCTTCAACTTCATGTCCCCTCTCCTCTCATTCATCTCTTTATGAGCATTCGTCATTTTCTCCAATGAATCCTCAATGTCATCATCCCCGGTCTTCTCCCCCTTCTCCTTAGCCACTTTTTTCCTAATGGCTAGTTGGTCTTAGCAACCAAATTGGGAGTGGTGCTTCATTTTTTCATCACTTAAGGCTTCTCCATCATCTTCCTAATCACCATCCACAATGGTAGAATCTTTCACCCGATATATTCCTTTTTCGAACCTCATAGAGCTCAAGGTTCTTCTAGTTTTTATCATTCAACTTCAACCCAACAACGATGCAAAGTGAATGGCTCGCCCAACTTCACCGTCTTACCCCTCTCTCCCTTCTTGTCAGCTCCCTTAAAAAAATTAAGGAACATTTTTCTACAAATGACAATAGACAAAGCTAATTAGCTGCATACAAAAGAATGAAAATATGGAAATATGAACTTGTGACACTAAAAAAACTGACCACGGTTACCAAAGTTGGTACCATTTTGGTTCAAAACATCGAACTGTGCCAAGCATGTGGCCCAATTTTGACAATGGGTGGAGATTGTCCCCCATTGATGACGAATAGATGTTGTCGTGCGCACATTGCCGCTCTTGTTTCTTGCATCGAAGAACTCCTTCATACTTCTCCAATAGGTGTCCTTTGGTTTCTCTGTGCCAATGACCGGATCTGGGGAGCTTCTGGAGTTTCCTCTCCAAGCGACGGCGATGAACTGCCCCCGCTAGCCGAGGCCATGTGGGTGGCCATGGCGCCGTGCTCGGCAACGATGGTTGCGCGAGCCTTTCTATCCTCTTCGAAAAGATCTTCCTCAGTTGCGAAGTAGCTCTGATGCCCCTCGCCCAGCCAAGTAGTTTCATCCCCGGCCGGTGCAGAGGTGGCGCTACCTCATCGTTGTTCGTCGCCGGCGCCAAGCTAGGACTCGATTGTGTTTTTGCAATCTATGTTAGGGTGTTTCCTGTAAAAACTTGGGGCCGGGTTGTATTTTTCTTTTTCTTTTTGGACCTCCATGTATTTATACACCCATCACTGGAATGAAACTCATGGTCCTTCGGGACCTTACCCGTTTAGAAAAAAGCTGATGTAGACGTAGCAATATAATACTCACTCCGTCCGGAAATAAGTGACTTGGGTTTGTTTAGATTTACATGTATGTACACAATAAAATGCATCTAGATACATGTGAATCTAGAAAATCCATGTCACTTATTTCCGGACGGAGCAAGTACATAAAGTGTTGTACACAGAAAGTAAACCATGCACTTTGGATCATGAAAAAAGCAAGCAAGATGGTACATACAAGAAGAAAGTTAAGAGAGAGAGACACACAATGCAAACAATTAATCGCCCCGCCACGTCATTTTTATATTCATCGATGCTCTGGAATCGGCTTGTCGAGTACTCCCTCTGTTTCATAATATAAGCCTTTCTAAAAAAGAATAAAATAATAATACAAGAAGAGAAGGACACCCACAAACAGATAGCACGTGGGGTATCAAACCGCCAACACTGAAAGAAAACCAAACTCGATAAGTAATACAAGATGCAGGAAGAAAAACAAACACACCCACACACATGCGCGGCGGCAGCGGCGGCGACGACAACGGGAGCAGGCTAGTCCGTGGGATTAGAGGCAGTCGAGGTTGATTGTGAGATCGACGCGGGAGGTAGCGGCCAACGTTTGTGGGAGAAAAGTAGTGTCGAATTTTGCTCGGACCACATCCCCTCTCAAAGGCTCGGACGCGGACGCTAGCTGGCTGCCATATGTCACATTTTTCAAGTGAGATTTTGAGCCTGCAAGGTTTTTGGCACGTCTTGAGATCCCCCCACTCGAAGACCATGAAACTTCCAGGCTTGACCGAGCTTCGACTCCAGATGGGCGAGCCGTCCTTGTCGGAGACGAGGACTGTGGCAGACAGGTCACTAGGACGGGCGACGTATGGGGCGATGTCGACCATGTAGAAGCAATGGCCTTGGGCGGTGCTGGCGATGACGGCGGCGACTAGGAGGGCGACAAGGCCCAGCTTCACCTGCGTCTAGACAAACTCAAGTCACTTGCAGATAAGCTTCTTTAACAATATATCTGACACCCAGCAAGTAATTAAAGAAAAAGTAATTAAAGAAATAAAATTCTGAAAGGCCAGGCTCGGCTCGGAGTACACATAATAAGATTTAAACCAAACAAAGTCACCTTTCATGATGTTGCATGAATACACGATCACATTCAGATCTGGCTGTATGCATAATGCGAGATCAGTCTGAACGAATAGCTTGTTTAATTTATCACATTTAGTCTCAATCTCTCTGCATGCATGATTCATGTTAATAATAGTTCTGATATTATTATTGTTCCATTTTCAAAAAATTATCTCGCATGCGTGATTATTCCTGTACAAACATATTAGCCAGCAGAGACGTGGCCTCACGATCGAGTATGTGCTGGTTGCAGACGTGGGTCGGTCTCTCTAAGCATTGTGAACTTGTTTATCCAGAACGGGGTAGTTATCTCACAAGCTCTACACGGGGCTACTAGTTGCTGGCTTTTGTTCACAAAAAATCGGGGTTTATATTTTAAGTTTTTTTTTCTTAAGTTTGTGTTTAACTATTCATCTTTATTGCACAGATAAAACAGATTTTAAGCTTTACTGATCTCAAAGAATCTATAGAAATATTTAGTCATTTATTTTTGAATTGTTTGTCTTTTTTTTGGAAATGAGCATATATTAATATCATAGGATACCAATTACATCCGGCCTCTGCAACAACGTATTTCCCTAGAAGCCATACGGATGCACACAACCAAAAAGAAAGAAGAATTACCAAAAAGAAAAGTCCCGCTACAGTTCCTCATTCATTGAAACAACAGTACTACTACCACCAAGACAACACCAGAAGTCCATCTTCTCTAAAAACGAAGTCTCCAAGAAGGGAACAGTGCACAAACACCGTCATCGTCCAATCAAAGATCTAGATTTTCACCCTGAAGAAAGTCCACGCTCTCAAAATAAAACCTTCAACAAGCCCATTGCCAGGCACAACCAATTAAGGCTAGACCCTGGGATTTCACCCTGAAAGATAGGACCATGATCTTCACCTGTACTGTCGCCCCCGCTTGCAGACAACTGCACCAAGTCATGAGTCACCAAGCCAATTGTAACGCCCCTGAATCGGGTCTATGCAGATCTAAGCAGCACCCGCCAAAACCCGCATAGAAGTGATTCAAAGACGTCCACCAGACACTTTCGTGTGGGGGGGATTTGATTACAAGTAGTTACGTCACAGTAGTTTACAACAGGTCCACAAGAACTTATATACACTATTAGAAAAACTAGCTTTCGTTCGCATCGGCCGAGAGCATTAGTCCCGTTTCCTCCTCGAACCGGGACTAATGCAAGAATTTGTCCTGATTCAAGGGGACCGAGGAACGCACGGGAGCCAGGGGCATACGTCCAGGTTCTTAAGGGGATATTCGTCCCGGTTTGTAATATGAAACGGGACTAAAGGTCCGGCCCCAGACACGTGGCCTGCCACCGACCTTTAGTCCCGGTTCTTATTACGAACCGGGACGAATAGCCTGCCTATAAATGCGCCGCCCCAGCAAGCGCCCTCCCTCTGTTTTCCCTCTTGGTTGAAGGAGTGAGGTGTGGTGTGCTAGTTTTTTTCCTATGCACATTAGGTGTTCGACGAAATGTCTAAGAGAATGATACGCTTGATTTCACACAAAATAAAAATGATATGAGGTGCCCGAGCCACACTTAAGTCTTTCTCCTCTTTCTTTCCTTCTTGATCGAGGTTAGCAACCTTATCCTTCACCTGTCATTGATATAACAATGCATGCGTCGACGTAAAGTGGTCATCTGACTATTCATGATGTTCTGTCATGATGCAGATGAACCGGTGGGGATGGATGTACGGTGACCGACGTGAATTCGTGTACATTCAAGGTGTGGATAAATCTATAGATGTTGCTAAGGCAGTCAAAGAGAATGGATTTATGTGTTGCCCATGTGTTCAATGTCGGAACATCAAGGAGTACTCTTCCTCTAAAATCATTCGCGGCCACCTGGTTTGGAGAGGTTTCATGCCCATCTATAATTGCTAGACCAAGCACGGAGAAAGAGGTGTTATGATGGAAGACAATGAAGAAGAAGAGATTGATGACAACTATTGTCATATGTTCCCTGAATACGATGATACTGCAATGGAAGAGAATGAATAAGAAGGAGGTGAAGAACGGGCATCAGATAAGCCCGTTGATGATCTTGGTCGGGTCATTTCTGATGCAAAGCGAGACTGTGAAATAGAGAAGGAGAAGTTGAAGTTGGAGGGCATGTTAGAGGATAACAAAAAATTGTTGTACCCAAATTGCAAAGATGGCAGCACAAAGCTCGGTACCACACTGGAATTGCTGAAATGGACAAGGGGTACCCCGTTGGGGGTTCTCTATGATGCACGTGTACTTACGATGACAAGAACTTACCGGTGACTAAATTTGAGTAGCATGCGGAGAGGCCCTCGTAGTCAAGGGACATGAGATTTCTAACTTATACTTTGTCAAGCATATACACCATAGTTTGTTCACTTTAACCTTAATAACTTCAAGATGCTTATGATAGGGGCAATGAGAGCTAAAAGCTATTAAGTACCATAATTTTTGGAAGCTCTTTATGAGACTTGAATCCCTACTTCCTTCTAAGAAGGCCTTTCTTCCACTTATATATTGAGTCTCCACCTTCTATCTTTATGCACCTACTTTGAGAGCATAGTGGCCATTGTTCTATGTGGATTGTCCCAAGACTTGTTGATTGATGCATACCTTGATATTGCTTGTTTTAAACTATTTGTATCTAGTCACTCTTATGAACTTTGAAGGTGTCCTATGCATTTATATTTGCTACTCTATGAGGGACAAGCTGAATACTACTATGTTATGTTTTCTTTATGTGAAACAAACAAACGTCTTGCAAAGCATTGTTATTCATGAATCTTTTGTTTGTGCCTGATGGCTCAATGCACGACGCCCAGAAACGTGCTGGTGCGGTGTTGATGTAGAGCTCGTTGGGAACCCCAAGAGGAAGGTATGATGAACACAGCAGCAAGTTTCCCTCAGTTTATGAAACCAAGGTTTAATCGAACCAGTAGGAGCAAGGAAACACCCCAAAGGTGTTACTAGCTGAGCTTTGGCAGGGCGCACTACCGGTGCTAGTAGCAACGTGGAGACCTGCACAACACAACCACAGAACTTTGTCCCTAACTTGTGATGAGGTTGTCAATCTCACCGTGTTTTGCGAAAAACAAAGGATTAAACATATCGAATGGAAAGAAGTAAAAGTTTGCAGAAAGTAAACACAAAGCAGTAAAAGATTGTAGATTGTATGTAAAAGAAAAGGACCGGGATCCATAGTTCACTAGAGGTGGCTCTCCTTAAGATAGATAACATGTTGGGTGAACAAATTACAGCGGGGCAATTGACAAACAGCGAGAAAGCTATACATGCATATACTAATCATCTTGACTCCTTTGAGACTTGATTGGGTATTACAACATTATACATAGACCGCCATCCAACTGCATCTATGACTAATAATCCACCTTCAGGTTATCATCCGAACCCCCTCCAGTATTAAGTTGCAAGCAACAGATGATTGCTTTACGAACTGCGTGTAAAGTAAACAATACGATTGTTCTATGAACAAAGGATTGTTGTTTTCTCACTAGTAGCAACAGCACATCTAGTACCTTAGAGATTTCTGTCACTTCCCCAGATTACCAGAGGCATGAACCCACTATCGAGCATAAATACTAACTCTTGGAGTTGCTAGCATCTACTTGTCCAAGATAGCTACTAACAACGGAAAGCATGCAAGATCTCAAATAACAAAGACATGATAGAATCAATAATCAATCTGAAATAGCATCTCAATATCCATCGGATCCCCACAAACACAACATGCAGAATTACAAATAGATGATCTTGATCATGAACGGAGCTCACAAGATCTAAACATGAAAGCACAAAGGAGGAGAACCAGCCATCTAGCTACTACATGGATTTGTAGTCCAAAGATGAACTACTCACGCATCACACCGGAGGCTTGCATGGTGATGAAGAAGGCCTTCAGGGTGAATTCCCCTCTCCGGCAGGGTGCCGGGAAGAGCTTCAGATCCCTCCCGATCCAGGGATGGAGATGACGGTGGCTACAGACTCTTTCATGGATTTTTGATCGGATACTTAGGGTTTATGTCCTGAGGGCATCTTATAGTCGGAAGGGGAGGCCGAGGGGGTGCCTGGGCTGGCCACACCACCCCTTGGCGTGGGCCAAGCCTGCCCCCGCGACCAGGTGGTGTGGCTGCCCTCTGGCCCCTCTCCGTCTCGTATTCTAGCACTTGATGACATCCGGAAAAATAGGCACTTTGGCTTTTGTCCCGTCCAATTTCGAGAATATTCATTTTCTGACTTTCCTGGAACCAAAAACAGCAGAAAACAGGCAGCTGGCACTGTGGCTCTTGTTAATAGGTTAGTCCAAGAAATCATATGAAAAGTACTCCAAAGTTGGAACAAAACACAAGAAAGTGGATAAAACCAAGCATGGAACATCAAAAATTATAGATACATTTGCAATGTATTAGTGCCTTTTCATGTTGTAACATAGTTTCTTTGTCTTATTGCTAGAACTTTGTCTTTCATGTTACGTTGAAGTACTATGATCCCCAGCTTTGAATGTTTTACAAATACTTTGATCAAGTTTATGATGGTGCATGTCACCTCAAAAATTATTCTTTCTTTTTATCACTTACCTACTCGAGAACGAGTAGGAGTTAATCTTGGGGATGTTGATACATTGCAAATGTATCTATAATTTTTGATGTTCCATGCTTGGTTTTATCTACTTTCTTGTGTTTTGTCCACATTTTGGAGTACTTTTCATATGATTTCTTGGACTAACCTATTAACAAGAGCCACAGTGCCAGCTGCATGCTTTCTGCTATTTTTGGTTCTAGGAAAGTCAGAAAATGAATATTCTTGGAATTGAACAGGAAAAAAGCCAAAAATCCTATTTCACCAGAAGACTACCGGAGCCGGAATATGAGACGGAGTGGGGCTGGGGCCCAACCACACCACCTGGCCGCGCGGGCTGGGCCTGGCCGCGCCGGGGGCTGGTCTGGCCGCCCAAGGCACCCCCTCGGCCTCTCTCTTCGCCTATAAGTTGCGTCCTGACCTAAAAACCTAGGGGTGTTTGACGTATTTCCAGAAGGAGTTTCGCTCCGCCGCCACCACCAGATTACACGAAACAGCACCAGAAACTCCGTTCTGGCACCCTGCCAGGACAGGGAATTGGAGGAGATCATCGCCATCATCATCGCCATTGCTTCTCCATCGACCATCCATGTTTCCCCCATCTATGAGTGAGTAATCCCCCGCTGTAGGCTATGGGGATGGTAGGGATTGGGTGAGATCGTTTATGTAATGGCATCAGATTGTTAGGGCATGGTGCTTAATATCTTCTATTAGTGCTTTATGACTTTGTTGCGACTTGTTTTGCTTAATGCTTGTCACTAGGGCCCGAGTGCCATGATTCCAGATCTGAACATGTTATTGATTCATTATGATACTATTGTTTATGGTCTTACCAACAAGTTGTATACACACGTTGTTGTCTGGAACCAATGGCCCCAAAGTGACCGAAATCGGGATAACCGGAGAGAATGTCTTTGATGTGAGGATCATATGTGTTCATGGAGTGTTAATGCTTTGCTCCGGTGCTCTATTAAAAGGAGCACCTTAATTGCCAGTAGTTCCCTTGAGGCCCCGCTGCAAATGGGCTGGCAGGACAAAAGATGTTGTGCAAGTTCTCATTGCAAGCACGTATGACTAAATATGGAACACATGCCTAAGATTATCTAGTATTTGAATGCTTTATCTTATTTATCAGCAATTGTCATATGTTCTGATTGCTATGTGAATTGTCTTGTCCATGCAACGCCCGTCCATCCATCCCTATGCCTACCGCACTCGAATCCTACTATTTACTGCTATTGTTACTGCTGTCTTTACTTTACTACTGTTGTTACTTTACTATTCCTACTACAAACATGTTGCTACTGATAAATTGCTGTGAGCAAGATTGTTTCCAGGTGCAGCTGAATTGACAACTCAGTTGTTAAGGCTTATAAATATTCTTTGGCTCCCCTTGTGTCGAATTAATAAATTGGGTTTCACTTCCCTCGAAAATACTTTGATACACCCAATATACTTGTGGGTCATCACCGCGCGGGAGCGAACTACCTCCACTATCGTGGCAGTAGCCGACCGGACGTGGCAACAGGGGCACACCAGGTCTCGGGCCCGGCTGAGCCCCAAAGGGGCCTGCAAAGCCCCCATCGCCATGTTGCAGCAAGGGCAATCGCGAGTGCCACCACCGTCCCAATTACGCCGTCGCCCTGCTCCATATCCAGGGCTCCGCAAAGGGACTCGCAGCGGCAGACCCCTTCCAACCCAAATGGGGCCCAAACGGGCCAAAATCTAGGCCGAGAAGGGCACTGCCGGACCGCAGTCTCTCGCTGCCCCGCCATCGCGCCTCCGCCCACCCCGTCCCTGGGTTCCACACCAGGCTGCTGGACCGCCGCCGTCCCAGAACCACCGCTGCTGGAGTCTCCGCCCGAGCCAGACCTCCGCGTGCGCGGGGAGAGAATAGGCCACCGCCACCGGCCCGTGCAGGCACCGCCCGGCGGTGCTTGCCGTCAGCGGCGGGAGGAGGGTCATGGTGAGGGGGGCTACTAGCGCGGGACAGAAGGAAGGTCCCTGGCCGCCTCACTCGGGGAGACGGCGCGGGGGTGGGAGCGTCTCGCGGGTCTGGCAAAAGAAACTAGCAGATGCTATATGTGTGAATCGGACTACAACAAGGGCATGTTACGAAATTTCCTCAAGGAACTGGTTATGGTCAATTGTAATTCCATCTCATGGTCCCATAAGTCCGTCCATCTTAGTCTTCAATTTAGAAAGATTATATCACAATTAACAAGGTGCTTGATCAGCGTCAAAATTTAGAGGAGGGTAAAAATTGGCACAAGTTCTATTAAATGGGGTAACTAGGATGAAAATTTGCTAAATTGGATAATTAGCATCAACAAAGTAAAATTAGAGGGTAAAAACTAGAATTTACTCTAATATATATTATTATAATGTAGAAAGTAATGTTGCTTACATCTGCACACCAGAAAATAGAAACTTAAAAGCACCCGCATCGCCCAATCGGGGTTTGCCAAAAGGGGTGGATTGCTTCATGTATAGTAGCCCTTTGGGATGCCGTTTGAGGATGCGGCTGGAGATGCTCTAAGATAGCGAGCATCAGACATGCCTGCCTCATCTTCATCCATAATTCCATAATATATCAACATGTTTAAGTTAGCAGTTCAGCATCTAGACTAGAGGTTTGGAGGTAAAATCCAGGTTGCTTCACCTTGCACATGGTATCCCAGGGATTCAATCCTATCTACTTCACAAAATTCACCCGCTGGATAATATTGTGCAAGTGTATGCGGGCCAATATGGTCTTGGCTGCGATACAATCGGCAACGAAGGCCGTCCGACTACGGAACACAGAAGAAAGTGCTCAACCATATGGAACAACTATGACTTTGCATCAGAACACCAATGGACCGACGATGAATCGGTAGAAAAGACCAGGAGGCCTTCTAGGAGCATGTCCCTCGACAAGGGCAATGGACATGCGCCACTACCGCCGTTGGGAGGTAGGCACACGGTCATGGACATGCATAGACTGTGTACTCCTCCTCTATTTGTGTAACTACCTCGGTGAATTACGCTCTTAGTTGCATGCCTGGATGAGCGAAAGTGGTTAAAATAGTACGGTGGGGCCCAGGGGCCACTCACAGGTAGACCTTTCGGCCGTCCTAACCACTTCCAGAACATCGGGACAAGAACGAGCGGCGTAATCGGCAGGCGAAGGGATCAACTACATACACAAGTGAGTATGTATGCAAGCCATCATACAACTGTTCACAGAGCCATTCCATCTAAAAGAAATAGAAATATTGCAACGCCATACGGCAAGATCCAAATATCCTAGATAGAGATAATAGTTTAGGATAGCTCCTCATACATCACACATCAGAGTATCAGGCGGAAGCGGAAAACAAGATCCGAGTACGGATAAGAAGCAAATTGGCATAAGATGCCACATAAATAAACACATCCCGCCCACAGATCTCACGGATCCCCGTTCCCGGAATCTCTACACCGAGTGGTCGTTGCCAACATCATCCGTCTCCTCCACCCAGTATCCATCTTGCGAATACACATGTTCATCTGAATCAAACAATTTATCGTGTGAGACCCTAGGGGTACTCAGCAAGTCTTTATGCCTCTAAAGGGGACATATACCTGGGGTGACCCAATTGCAGCAAAAGACAATAACTATCAAGCCTAGAGATACTCGCTAACCATCCGTCTAACCAATGATAGACGGATGTCCGTTAAATAGACAACAGTTATAACAGTATAATTAACAGATATATCCTCCTTCTCACTTACCAACGAGAAAGGGACAAACAACCCATCCATTGGCAGTTTTATTAACCATTCCATGAGTATTACACTATTTACTAATCAGGTACTTAGTCAGATTAAAAGAGGTACTTTAGTTATACTTGTCTATGATCGAGAAACTGTGCTCCAAGTCGCCCATAACCGCGGACACGGCTTTCAGAAAGATTTACCCTGCAGGGGTGCACAAATAGCAACACACACTCGATCAACCTCGGAAAAACCAACTCAAAACCCAACGAGGCATTCACGACAAAGCAATCACAAGATTCAGTAATATTTCAGGGGGCCACCCCATTAAGCTACCCGCAATGAAGCTAGCTGACTCCGAGACAGACTCAAGGTTTGTGTGGACGGCGGTAAACGACTAGGAACCCGAAAGTGTGACTGGGCTTGTCGATACAGCGAAAATGTGTCACGATCCAAAACAGTACAGGTGCTCCACGCACAATCGTAAATAAACAGTAAACATGGCATAAGTACAGGATAGTAACAAAACCCCAAACTAATTGTGGCCCCAAGAAATAGAAATGAATCAAGCTCTGGCTCAGGGGGGTCCATAAGGCCTCCCGGATGTGGATAGTGCGAATAGTCAAGGAACAGGAATCAAGTACTCGGGGTCCTACGGGACACAAGTGAGCATGAAAAACTAAATAGCAGATATAGCTCACCGATGCCTCTTTCATTAGTTAGCCCATTACTACTCAGGTTAAGTTGTTTAGGTACCTCGCTATTCATCAGACACTCACATACCCTACACATGTTTTTCTACGACTCGCATGGCTCAAACAACTCCTGTAGTAATGGCTCATGGGATTGAGGAACAGGCTCGGTGGGGCTTAAAAGTAAAGGCTATGCAATACTTGGGATTCAATTTGATGCAATCGCGACTCAATGATGCAAGAATAAGATAGAGGCAATAGGTACTATATGTATGCAAGCATGTGGTAGTGTTTGCCTGGCAGCTCAGTTGACGCGAGAGATGGATCTGGGTAGAACTCCTGTGAATCCTGGTAATTCTCCTGCTGGGCGTCTATTCGAAGAAGAACCAAACAAACAAGGGCCAACATAAATAAAGTGCACAAACATATGAACAAAAATGCGACAAGCAAACAAGCATGCCATGATGAATGATGCACAATTTACATGGCAATAATGTAGCATGGCATGGTGAGGTGTGGGGTACAAGAATAAAGCATTTTATTATTTATGTGGTCAAGTTTTATTGCCATAAACAGTTCTGATTTTTAATGATGTCATGATGCATGCTTCAATTTAGAACAAGGAATGCATAGATAGAACGGGCTCGTCGCGCTGATCGATTTAGACATATTATTTGTTGAATTTGGAGTTATAGAATTAAAGTTATTAATTTATTAAGAAAAGGGCATTTTATTGTAATTTTAATCATCTCGAAATTTTAAAGTGGTCAAACATTATTTTGAATAGCATATTTGAATTCCACTTATTTTTCTGATTCAAAAACATATGTCCTTTGTATTATTTGGAATTATAATTCAAAAGTTATTAAAAACAGATTTAAATTTGTATTTAAACATTTTCTGTAATCATTTTATAAAATAGAAAGACACCGAGGCTTTTTATACACAGAGGGAGTTAGCCCAGGTCACTGACGAGTGGGGGCGGCGATGACTGGGCCCAGTGGGAAACTTTGCGCAACTGCGGTTTTTCTCACCGCAGCTAAAGCTAGCCCCGGAGGCTGACAGGTGGGGCCAACGGGCGCACAGACCCACGCGTCAGCGGGCGACCAGGGGGTGACACACGGCACAGCGGGGACTGCGGGTTGTGGAATACAAAAGCCGGGGGTGCCTAAACGTAAAACTGCCATGGCCGATGACAGGCAGGCCCGGACTAGACTGCGGGTTTAGAAAACAAAAAGTTGGGGGGGTATGTGTAAAGTTACCAACGACCCCGGTACTGTACTTCTTCTCTGCTTATCTGACTAGAGGTTGGTGCTCGACACGAACGCGCGGCGCGGGGGCTCGATTTCGCGACCTGCGGCGCGGACGCAGCGAAGCGGAACAAGTGCGTTAGGTGAACGGATGGTGACAGGAGGGTGGGCGGAGGCTAGGTAAGGCGTTACGCGGCGCGGGGACGTGCAGACGCCAGCGGCCGCCGCTGCACCAAGAGTGCTCGGCACAACGTCCGGCGAGTACAGGAAGCTAAGCCGCACAGGAGGTTGTCAGAGAGGTTGGGTGGCTCACCGTGAGTGCGTCGGTGGTGGCGGATCGTGCCGGAGCGCAGCAGGATGACGGCGATGCAGAGGCCGGCCGGAGCTAGGGTTTTGGGCGGCGCGTCGATGTGCAACACGGCCTGGGGCTCCTCCTCCACGTATGCGGGTACAGGGGCGATGCGGAGGGACGACTTGTTCCTCCTCGACGCCCAACACCACACCCGCCGCCGTGTAACGTCGAGTGGAGGTGGATGCCGACGGTGGTCGCTAGGGTAGACGAGGGGTAGAAGGGGAGGGAGAGGAGAAAAGGCACGGCCCGGGTTGGATCTGGGCGAGGCAGAGGAGGCGTGGGGGAGTGGATATGGGCGGGAGAGGAGAGGGGTGGCGTGGGGTAGCTCGGTGGAGGAAAAGGTGGCTTCGGCCACCTTTTTCCCTCTCCACCTTCACGTGCTGGGCACGGCTAGGCATGGGAGGGGCGGACAGGGACTGCCAGATGGGCTAGGGCGAGGTCAAGGAGAGGTAGGCTCGGGTGGCCCTTTGTGGCAGAGAGAGAGAAAGGAGAGGCTCGGGTGTAGCTAGGGTTAGCCTCGGCTAGGGTTTAGGAGGGGCTCGGGTTAGGGTTGGTGTTAGGTTAGAGAGGGGTAGCTAGGCCAGGTTAGAGTGGTGCCTCGGCATGGAGGTAGTTCATGGGGTGGTGGTGTGGTGATGGTTAGGGTAAGGGTGGAGTTAGGGTTTTTAACTAGATCATGCAAGGGTGGTGTAGGGTTTTGTGGTGATCCACCAAGATCAAGTAGAAGTGGAAGATGATGGTGAGGTGAGGGTTTTGTGGTTGAGCACAAGGTGATGGTGAGGGAAAACACAAGAGAGAGAGAGGTGGGGTTTATGGGAAAAATGACCCCACATGATCATGCATGGATGGGGTGATGGATAAAGAGGGATAAGGTTTTATGGTAAAAGCAAAAGAATGGAGCCAACATGAATTAATTCACAATGAACCATGCTCCACTCAAAAATCCAAGTAAATCCCAAAAGAATAGAATGGTGGTGATTTGCATGGCCCATGCATGGGCATTAAATGCCATGTTTTGTCTTGTGAAACAAAATAATGATCATGGCAATTTATACACATGCATTCCAAAATATGGAGTAAGGCCAAGCTAAAGGAAAATAGAATTGGATCCATCCCAACCCACATGAGCTAGAGTAAATGCCAACAGAAACTAAAAGCTCATGGGTAACTATGATGGTGGAGTTATAAGGTGGTGACAAAGAAAGGTGATGGAGTTGAATAAAAGATATGCCCCCAACTCAATTTGGGCATCCAGCATTTATCAAGAGTCAAATACGATTTATCAAGAGCCAAATACAATTAATAATGCATATGAGAGAAGAACCAAATGGAAAAGGGTTTTATATGATGCTCAAATGCAAGGTGGCATGATGACATGAGCATGATATAATTATGATGCAACAATTATATGTAGGAAGTAGCCATTATATTACTAGACCATGTCGCATTACGTATGTTAGACAGATGGGATGCTACAATTCTCCCCCACTAAACAGGAATCTCGCCCCGAGATTCTAGGAAGAAGAAGAAGACACGAAGAGGGTAGGATACTTGGCACGGAGCTCATCCTCGCGTTCCCAAGTGGCTTCATCAACGGAATGGTGCGACCACTGCACCTTGCAGAACTTGATGGACTTGTTGCAAGTCCTTCTTTCTGCGACTTCTAGGATTTTTATGGGGTGTTCTTGATAAGACAGATCTTCTTGGAGATTGATGAGTTCATGGTCCACGGTCCTGCCGGGATCCTTGAAGCACTTCTTGAGTTGAGAGATATGGAAAACATCATGGACCTTGAGTTTTTCAGGGAGCTCAAGGGCATAAGCAACTTCTCCTCTTCTTCCACGAATTTTGAAAGGACCGATGTATCTAGGAGCCAGCTTTCCTTTGATACCAAAACGGTGCGTGCCTCTCATGGGAGTGACACGAAGGTAAACGAGATCACCAGGGACATACTCCATGTCTGTGTGCTTTCTGTCATAATTGCTCTTCTGGCGACTTTGAGCAATCTTCAGGTTTTCCAGAATGATGTGAACCTTCTCCTCCGCTTGAGTTACAATGTCGGGGCCAAACAACGCTCTTTCACCTGCGCCCAACCAACCAATCAGAGTTCTGCATTTGCAACCATAGAGAACCTCAAATGGTGCCATCTTTAGACTTTTCTGGAAGCTGTTGTTGTAAGAGAATTCAGCATAAGGAAGGCATTCTTCCCACTTCATGCCGAAAGAGATAACGCAAGCACGGAGCATATCTTCCAGAATCTGATTGATCCTTTCAACTTGTCCTTGCGACTAAGGGTGGTAAGATGTGCTGAAGTTCAATTTTGTTCCCAAAGAATTTTGGAAACTTCCCCAGAACTTGGAAGTGAAGATGCTTCCACGGTCTGAACTGATCTCAAGAGGAACCCCATACAGAGAGACAATTCTGTTGATATAGAGCTCAGCCAACTGAATTGCAGAAATTGTTTCCTTGACGGGAAAGAAGTGAGCCACTTTAGAAAGCCTGTCGATGACAACAAAGATGGCATTGTTGCCCTTCTGCGACCTTGGAAAACCAGTTATGAAGTGCATCTCTACTTTCTCCCATTTCCATTCCGGAGGCTTCAATGGCTGTAGAAGACCGGAAGGTTTCTGATGAACAGCTTTAACTCTGCGGCAAACATCACACTCCGAGACATACTTGGCACAATATCGTTTCAACCCAGGCCACCAATACTGTGTTTTCAAGTCCATGTACGTCTTAGTGCTGCCAGGGTGGATAGAAAGAACAGAATCATGCGCCTCCTTAAGAACTTGCTCTCTCAAACCCGAGTAGTTCGGAACAAACATCCGGTGTTCAAAGAAAAGAGCGCCTTGGTCGTCGACGTGGAAGGACTCATACTTCGGAAGCTGAATGTTGGAGATGATATTTTTAGTGTAAGGGTCACCAAGTTGAATGGAGAAAACTTTTTCTTCCAAGAGTGGGGTTGCCAGAAGGTTCAGAAGATACCCTTGATCCACAATTTCAAGGTTGAGCTTGCGGAATTCCTCACACAAGAGAGGCTGTTGTTCTTCCACCATGAGGTTGTTGACATAAGCTTTTCGGCTGAGAGCATCGGCCATCACATTAGCTTTGCCCGGTGTGTAGTTGATGGTCAAATCGAAATCATCAATTGCTTCAATCCACCTTCTCTGACGAAGGTTGAGATCAGGCTGTGTGAAGATATACTTTAGACTCTTGTGATCAGAAAAGATCTCACAACGGTTGCCAAGCAAGTAATGCCTCCACACTTTCAAAGCAAAGACAACTGCTGCGAGTTCGAGGTCATGTGTAGGATAGTTGATCTCATGCGTCTTCAACTATCGAGAGGCATAAGAAATAACTTGTTTTTCTTGCATAAGGACCGCACCCAATCCTTGCAAGGAGGCATCACAGAATATCTGGAAAGGCTTTGATGTATCTGGAGGAATCAAGACTGGTGTGGAAGTGAGCTTCTCTTTGTGTGTTTCAAAGCTTGCTTGACATGCAGGAGTCCAAAGGTATTTCTTGCCTTTCTTGAGGAGATCAGTAAGAGGCTTCGCAATCTTCGAGAAGTTCTGAACGAAGCGACGGCAGTAACTAGCCAAACCAAGGAAACTCCGGACTTCTTTGACATTTTTGGGTGGAAGCCAGTCAACAATTGTCTTAACAGTTTCTGGGTTGACGGCAATGCCCTTGGCAGAGATGACGTGACCAAGATAGGTGACTTGAGGCAGCTAGAACTCACACTTGGAGAACTTTGCATACAGGTGGTTCTCACGAAGCTTGTTTAGGACACACTGAAGGTGTTCTTCATGTTCTTCCTTTGACTTAGAATAGACTAGAATGTCATCCAGATAGACCACAACGAACTTATCAAGATACTCCATGAAAACCGAGTTCATAAGCCTCGAGAAGGTGGCAGGTGCGTTGGTGAGACCGAAAGACATGACCGTGTACTCATATAGGCCATAGCGGGTAGTGAAAGCTGTTTTGGGGACATCTTCCTTGCGAATCTTGATTTGATGATATCCACTTCTCAAATCAAGCTTAGAGAATACCACAGCTCCAGCTAGCTGATCCAAAAGATCATTAATCCGTGGAAGGGGATATTTATTCTTGATGGTTTTAGCATTGAGAGCCCGATAGTCAACACAAAGTATATCAGTCTTGTCTCGCTTCTTCACAAAGATGGTTGGGCTACCCCAAGAAGAAGTAGTGTGCTGAATGAAACCTTCTCTTGTTCATCAAGCTGGCGTTTGAGTTCAGCCAATTCAGCAGGACACATTTTATAAGGCCGCTTGGAGATAGGAGTAGTACCAGGTTCAAGTTCAATCACAAACTCGACCTCACGATCCGGAGGCATACCTGGCAACTCTTCAGGAAAGACATCTGGGAACTCACAGACCACCGGAACACTCTGAATAGCTTCCATAGCATCATCATTCAGAGCTGCCAAAGAGAAAAGCTGAATTGCAGGAGTTAGACTTGGAGAATAGACTATATGGCCTTCAGGAATTTTCAGAGAAACCGAACGTTCACCACAATCAATCACAGCTGCATTTGCTGTTAACCAATCCATGCCCAAGATAACATCAATGTCAGAATTGCCCAGAATAATTAAGGAAGCCAGAAACGAAGAGCCACCAATCTCAATTTGATTGCCATGGCTGATATGAGCAGCCCTCATGTTTGACCCAGGAGATTGTACCACAAGACGTTGCAATAAAGAAACCATAGCCAGATCATGCTCATGCGCAAACTTGTGAGAAACAAAAGAATGCGAAGCACCAGAATTAAACAAAACACGTGTAGGGACTGAGTTAACAGGAAGCATACCCATCACAACTCCAGGTGCATGCTCAGCTTGAGCGGCGTTGACGCAGTTGGCACGAGCAACCGTAGACCCGGGCTAGGTGTTGATATTGAGAGCCCGAGGTGGAGGTGCACGAACCATAGAAGAACTTGCTGCAGGTCTTGGAGGTGGTGGAGGAAGAGCTTTGTTGTTCATTGGACAATTCCAGTGCTGATCCTCAGTGTTTCCAGAAGTGTAGCAAGCACCAGGTGGACGTGGAGCAACGTAGCCAGGGACTCCGCCACGCACTCTAGGGTAGTTGTGGTTGTAGCCCCTAGGAGCCACAGTGAAGGAGTTTGGTGGCCTTGCCGCGTAGCTTGACGGTCTTGGTGGAGCCGGGAGCGACGGTGGAGTGTTAGGAACCCACACGTGGCGCTTAGAAGGAGCTGTCATAGCTGAAGAGCTTGCTGCATCGCGGCTGTGTTTCTTTGACTCCTCAAACACTTGCCTACTTGCTTCTTCCTGCAGAGCTGTATGTTGGAGTTCTAGAAAAGACCCCGGCCTTGCATGAGTGATTGCATATTTGATGGATGCATTGAGTCCTTGCCTGAACCTCTTTTGCTTCTTCTTGTCATCCGAGATCTCATCGCCACCATACCGAGAAAGGCTCATGAATTTTATGATATAGGTATTGACACTGTCATTGCCCTGCTTGAGGTTGAGAAACACTTCCTTCATCCTTTCCATGACAATTTCTGACAGATATTGCTCTTTAAAAGCCGCAGTGAATTGCTCCCAAGTAGGCTGAAAACCAGAGTGGTCTGCCTTGAGGTAATTTTCCCACCAGAGAACTGCATCTCCCTTCAGAAGGTGAGTGGCACATTTTACCCATTCTTGCTCAGGAACATCCGCAGTCATCAGCAACCTTGACATTTCACGCAGCCAATCATCAGCATCAAGTGGCTGATCAGACACCTCAAATTGGCGTGGGTTGAACTTGAGAAAACTCTTGATGTCTCCTCGCTTGGGAGGTGGAGGTAGTGGAACAAACTCATTCCTCCTCACGCTTTCTTTGAAGCGCTGCTGGTTCTGCTGCATTGTTCCCAAGGCATTTGCAATACTTGCCAAAGCAGCCCCCAGTTCAGGTGGTATGTCCTCCTCAGAACGGCGTGGTGGTGCCATCCTATGATTGATATAAAACACAAGTCAGTACTATAATGGAGAATAATAATAATCCAAAATAGTACCAAAATGGAATTAACCGAGATTAAAGGATACAATTCACTAAGATGATATTAAAATATCAACAAAGTTCAAAGCACCTAGAAGATATTAAGCATATCACACATGACTGAACAAGGAGTGTGGTACACAAGCTAAGAAAGAAAAAATTTCTACAAATTTCGGCATTAAAATACCACTATATGCGCAAAACCACTTAACGAATCAAGATTAGTAACTCTAGTGATTCAATATACAAGAGCGAATGATAAAAGTAGTGGTATGGTCGCGACTCCATTCCGCACTCAAATCATTACTCCGCACATGAATAAGTAAAACACATATCCCAACACCTTCTTCCTGAGATGAACCTAAAGATTAGTAACTATGGAAACGAACACCCCAAACAAGCTAGCGTCGGATAACAAAGAGTAAGATAGATCGCACCGGTATACAACGAATCAGATAGATCGCATCAGTTTACAAAGGCCTGTCGGTATGGAATGTACCAACAGTTGATAACCAAAAGGCAGATAGTGTTAACATTAGGATGCAACAGATAGACAAGGAATTCACACACACACACACACAACCTATGGTACTACGGAACCCAGAACACGTGAATCCTAGTTCAAATTTTTCGAAGAGGATTAAAAACGTTACACTTCCTTACCAGAAAAAGGGTGGGGGTGGGTAAGAAGAAAAATGAAAGCAGTCCTACTCTCACGTTTTGTTTTTCCCTAGTATACATAGCTACCAAAATATTTACTAGACTGACAACGACCATTTGGCTGAGACCCTGAAGGGCGGGACGGCTCTGATACCAATTGTAACTACCTCGGTGAATTACGCTCTTAGTTGCATGCCTGGATGAGCGAAAGTGGTTAAAATAGTACGGTGGGGCCCAGGGGCCACTCACAGGTAGACCTTTCGGCCGTCCTAACCACTTCCAAAACATCGGGACAAGAACGAGCGGCGTAATCGGCAGGCGAAGGGATCAACTACATACACAAGTGAGTATGTATGCAAGCCACCATACAACTGTTCACAGAGCCATTCCATCTAAAAGAAATAGAAATATTGCAACGCCATACGGCAAGATCCAAATATCCTAGATAGAGATAATAGTTTAGGATAGCTCCTCATACATCACACATCAGAGTATCAGGCGGAAGCGGAAAACAAGATCCGAGTACGGATAAAAAGCAAATTGGCATAAGATGCCACATAAATAAACACATCCCGCCAACAGATCTCACGGATCCCCGTTCCCGGAATCTCTACACCGAGTGGTCGTTGCCAACATCATCCGTCTCCTCCACCCAGTATCCATCTTGCGAATACACATGTTCATCTGAATCAAACAATTTATCGTGTGAGACCCTAGGGGTACTCAGCAAGTCTTTATGCCTCTAAAGGGGACATATACCTGGGGTGACCCAATTGTAGCAAAAGACAATAACTATCAAGCCTAGAGATACTCGCTAACCATCCGTCTAACCAATGATAGACGGATGTACGTTAAATAGAAACAACAGTTATAACAGTATAATTAACAGATCTATCCTCCTTCTCGCTTACCAACGAGAAAGCGGACGAACAACCCATCCATTGGCAGTTTTATTAACCATTCCATGAGTATTACACTATTTACTAATCAGGTACTTAGTCAGATTAAAAGAGGTACTTTAGTTATACTTGTCTATGATCGAGAAACTGTGCTCCAAGTCGCCCATAACCGCGGACACGACTTTCAGAAAGATTTACCCTGCAGGGGTGCACAAATAGCAACACACACTCGATCAACCTCGGAAAAACCAACTCAAAACCCAACGAGGCATTCACGACAAAGAAATCACATGATTCAGTAATATTTCAGGGGGCCACCCCATTAAGCTACCCGCAACGAAGCTAGCTGACTCCGAGACGGACTCAAGGTTTGTGTGGACGGCGGTAAACGACTGGGAACCCGAAAGTGTGACTGGGCTTGTCGATACAGCGAAAATGTGTCACGATCCAAAACAGTACAGGTGCTCCACGCACGATCGTAAATAAACAGTAAACATGGCATAAGTACACGATAGTAACAAAACCCCAAACTAATTGTGGCCCCAAGAAATAGAAATGAATCAAGCTCTGGCTCAGGAGGGTCCATAAGGCCTCCCGGATGTGGATAGTGCGAATAGTCAAGGAACAGGAATCAAGTACTCGGGGTCCTACGGGACACAAGTGAGCATGAAAACCTAAATAGCATATATTGCTCACCGATGCCTCTTTCATTAGTTAGCCCATTACTACTCAGGTTAAGTTGTTTAGGTACCTCGTTATTCATCAGACACTCACATACCCTACACATGTTTTTCTACAACTCGCATGGCTCAAACAACTCCTGTAGTAATGGCTCATGGGATTGAGGAACAGGCTCGGTGGGGCTTAAAAGTAAAGGCTACGCAATACTTGGGATTCAATTTAATGCAATCGCGACTCAATGATGCAAGAATAAGATAGAGGCAATAGGTACTATATGTATGCAAGCATGTGGTAGTGTTTGCCTGGCAGTTCAGTTGAAGCGAGAGATGGATCTGGGTAGAACTCCTGTGAATCCTGGTAATTCTCCTGCTGGGCGTCTATTCGAAGAAGAACCAAACAAACAAGGGCTAACATAAATAAATTGCACAAACATATGAACAAAAATGCGACAAGCAAACAAGCATGCCATGATGAATGATGCACAATTTACATGGCAATAATGTAGCATGGCATGGTGAGGTGTGGGGTACAAGAATAGAGCATTTTATTATTTATGTGGTCAAGTTTTATTGCCATAAACAGTTCTGATTTTTAATGATGTCATGATGCATGCTTCAATTCAGAACAAGGAATGCATATATAGAACGGGCTCGTCGCGCTGATTGATTTAGACATATTATTTGTTGAATTTGGAGTTATAGAATTAAAGTTATTAATTTATTAAGAAAAGGGCATTTTATTGTAATTTTAATCATCTCGAAATTTTAAAGTGGTCAAACATTATTTTGAATAGCATATTTGAATTCCTCTTATTTTTTTGATTCAAAAACATATGTCCTTTGTATTATTTGGAATTATAATTCAAAAGTTATTAAAAACAGATTTAAATTTGTATTTAAACATTTTCTGTAATCATTTTATAAAACAGAAAGACACCGAGGTTTTTTATACACAGAGGGAGTTAGCCCAGGTCACTGACGGGTGGGGGCGGCGATGACTGGGCCCAGCGGGAAACTTTGCGCAACTGCGGTTTTTCTCACCGCAGCAGAAGCTAGCCCCGGAGGCTGATAGGTGGGGCCAACGGGCGCACAGACCCACGCGTCAGCGGGCGACCAGGGGGTGACACGCGGCATAGCGGGGACTGCGGGTTGTGGAATACAAAAGCCGGGGTGCCTAAACGTAAAACTGCCATGGCCGATGACAGGCGGGCCCGGACTAGAGTGCGGGTTTAGAAAACAAAAAGTTGGGGGGTATGTGTAAAGTGACCAACGACCCCGGTACTGTACTTCTTCTCTGCTTATCTGACTAGAGGTTGGTGCTCGACACGAACGCGCGGCGCGGGGGCTCGATTTCGCGACCTGCGGCGCGGACGCAGCGAAGCGGAACAAGTGCGTTAGGTGAACGGATGGTGACAGGAGGGTGGGCGGAGGCTAGGTAAGGCGTTACGCGGCGCGGGGACGTGCAGACGCCAGCGGCCGCCGCTGCACCGAGAGTGCTCGGCACCACGTCCGGTGAGTACAGGAAGCTAAGCCGCACAGGAGGTTGTCAGAGAGGTTGGGTGGCTCACCGCGAGTGCGTCGGTGGTGGCGGATCGTGCCGGAGCGCAGCAGGATGACGGCGATGCAGAGGCCGGCCGGAGCTAGGGTTTCGGGCGGCGCGTCGATGTGTAGCACGGCCTGGGGCTCCTCCTCCACGTCTGCGGGTACAGGGGCGATGCGGAGGGACGACTTGTTCCTCCTCGACGCCCAACACCACACCCGCCGCCGTGTAACGTCGAGTGGAGGTGGATGCCGACGGTGGTCGCCGGGGTAGACGAGGGGTAGAAGGGGAGGGAGAGGAGAAAAGGCATGGCCTGGGTTGGATCTGGGCGAGGCAGAGGAGGCGTGGGGGAGTGGATATGGACGGGATAGGAGAGGGGTGGCGTGGGGTATCTCGGTGGAGGAAAATGTGGCTTCGGCCACCTTTTTCCCTCTCCACCTTCACGTGCTGGGCACGGCTAGGCATGGGAGGGGCGGACAGGGACTGCCAGATGGGCCAGGGCGAGGTCAAGGAGAGGCAGGCTCGGGTGGCCCTTTGTGGCAGAGAGAGAGAGAGAAAGGAGAGGCTCGGGTGTAGCTAGGGTTAGCCTCGGCTAGGGTTTAGGAGGGGCTCGGGTTAGGGTTGGTGTTAGGTTAGAGAGGGGTAGCTAGGCCAGGTTAGAGTGGTGCCTCGGCATGGAGGTAGTTCATGGGGTGGTGGTGTGGTGATGGTTAGGGTAAGGGTGGAGTTAGGGTTTTTAACTAGATCATGCAAGGGTGGTGTAGGGTTTTGTGGTGATCCACCAAGATCAAGTAGAAGTGGAAGATGATGGTGAGGTGAGGGTTTTGTGGTTGAGCACAAGGTGATGCTGAGGGAAAACACAAGAGAGAGAGAGGTGGGGTTTATGGGAAAAATGACCCCACATGATCATGCATGGATGGGGTGATGGATAAAGAGGGATAATGTTTTATGGTAAAAGCAAAAGAATGGAGCCAACATGAATTAATTCACAATGAACCATGCTCCACTCAAAAATCCAAGTAAATCCCAAAAGAATAGAATGGTGGTGATTTGCATGGCCCATGCATGGGCATTAAATGCCATGTTTTGTCTTGTGAAACAAAATAATGATCATGGCAATTTATACACATGCATTTCAAAATATGGAGTAAGGCCAAGCTAAAGGAAAATAGAATTGGATCCATCCCAACCCACATGAGCTAGAGTAAATGCCAACAGAAACTAAAAGCTCATGGGTAACTAGGATGGTGGAGTTATAAGGTGGTGACAAAGAAAGGTGATGGAGTTGAATAAAAGATATGCCCCCAACTCAATTTGGGCATCCAGCATTTATCAAGAGTCAAATACAATTTATCAAGAGCCAAATACAATTAATAATACATATGAGAGAAGAACCAAATGGAAAAGGGTTTTATATGATGCTCAAATGCAAGGTGGCATGATGACATGAGCATGATATAATTATGATGCAACAATTATATGTAGGTAGGAAGTAGCCATTATATTACTAGACCATGTAGCATTACATATGTTAGACAGATGGGATGCTACAATTTGTATAAGATGTTTTAGTCTTTTTCTGAACCACATGTATCTAAACCACTTCAGGCCAATCGGTCGCTTGCCGTCCCACAACATGGTAAGCTCCCACGTCTTGTTCTCCTCAATGGATGTCATCTCATCCATCATCGTAGCGCACCACGCCGCGTGCGGTTAAACTTCCTGGAATGAGTTTAGCTCGTCACTTGCAGCGTGTTGACGTGCCACCGCCAGCTCGCGGCCACGGCCGACAGCGGATGGATCATCAATCCTGGCACGTGGCGATTTGCTGCCATTGCTATCATCTGGCTTCTTCTTCTCCCCTGGATTGCTGTTGGATGACATCGCAAACAAAGCCCTAACGGTTTGATACCACTTGCTAGTCCCAGGACTCCCTCCCAGCTCGCTCAAACTCACACGAGAATTGGCAAACAAAGAATTTCAGTAAAAGATTTACACAAGTGTTTTTGGTGTTGTGTTCAACCAACAAGCGAACTGCAAACCAAAAAATAGGCCAGGGGCAGGGGAGTAACGCTCCCATGCCAACGTCTCCTGCACGTTGCCCCTACACTGACACCATGATCGTTACATTGTGCCATCCCACGAAAGACTAGGCCGTCGAGCTAATCTACTAAACTTTCAAAGTAAAGACTGAGTCGCAGCTATGGAAAGTGTTTTCTAGCGGAGCCGGTTCCTACCGGTGTCCTCTTCCACCAATCAGGCTGCACCACATCATCTGGTATCCCTATTGTAACTTTGTCCCCAACTGGCGATGAGGTTGTCAATCTCACCGGGTTTTGCTGAAAACAAAGGATTAAACGTATCGAATGGAAGGAAGTAATAGTTTGCAGAAAGTAAACACAAAGCAGTAAACAGTTTGTAGATTGTACGTAAAGAAGAAGGACCGGGATCCATAGTTCACTAGAGGTGGCTCTCCTTAAGATAGATAACATGCTGGGTGAACAAGTTACAGTGGGGCAATTGACAAACAACGAGAAAGCAATACATGCATATACTAATCATCTTGACTCCTTTGAGATTTGATTGGGCATTACAACATTATACATAGACCGCCATCCAACTGCATCTATGACTAAGAATCCACCTTCAGGTTATCATCCGAACCCCCTCCAGTATTAAGTTGCAAGCAACAGATTATTGCTTTACGAACTGCGTGTAAAGTAAACAATACGATTGTTCTATGAACAAAGGATTGTTGTTTTCTCCCTAGTAGCAACAACACATCTGGTACCTTAGAGATTTCTGTCACTTCCCTAGATTACCAGAGGCATGAACCCACTATCGAGCATAAATACTAACTCTTGGAGTGCTAGCATCTACTTGGCCAAGATAGCTACTAACAACAGAAAGGATGCAAGATCAGAAATAACAAAGACATGATAGAATCAATAATCAATCTGAAATAGCATCTCAATATCCATCGGATCCCTGCAAACACAACATGTAGAATTACAAATAGATAATCTTGATCATGAACGGAGCTCACAAGATCTAAACATGAAAGCACAAAGGAGGAGAACCAGCCATCTAGCTACTACATGGATCCGTAGTCCAAGGATGAACTACTCACGCATCACACATGAGGCTTGTATGGTGATGAAGAAGGCCTCCAGGGTGAATTTCCCTCTCCGGTAGGGTGTCGGGAAGAGCTTCAGATCCCTCCCGATCTAGGGATGGAGATGACGGCGGCTACAGACTCTTTCGTGGATTTTTGATCGGGTACTTAGGGTTTTCGTCCCAAGGGCATTTTATAGGCAGAAGGGGAGACCGAGGGGGTGCCGGAGGCGGCCAGACCACCCCCTGGCGCGGGCCAGGCTGGGCCGCGCGGCTAGGTGGTGTGGTGGCCCCCTGGCCCCTCTCCGTCTCGTACTCTGGCATCTGATGACTTCCGAAAAAATAGGCACTTTGGCTTTTGTCCCGTCCAATTCCGAGAATATTCATTTTCTGACTTTCCTGGAACAAAAAACAGCAGAAAACAGGCAGCTGGCACTATGGCTCTTGTTAATAGGTTAGTCCAAGAAATCATATGAAAAGTAATCCAAAGTGTGGGAAAAACACAAGAAAGTGGATAAAACTAAGCATGGAACATCAAAAATTATAGATACATTTGCAATGTACCAGAGGTCAATTGGTGCCTACTAGTGTGGATACTAGGAGAGTCCTAGGATTCCATGAGCCACCAGGGCAGGCACGTTGTGGAAGTGAGTCACACAGCTATAGTGAAAGTGTGCCCGAGATATGCGACTTCACCGATAAGATCTGAGTATGTGGGTTGGGCAACCTCTCCTATCTATATTTACTATTTGTGTCGCATGCCAGATTGATTTGTGATTATTGGTTGATTAGTGACATGGGAATACCCTACAGGTACTCATGCTTGGTATATACGGCCCAGATATGACAGGACCCCATGGCGTTACGAGGGGATTCAGTGACTCACGGAAACTCCGATTGCTTGCAGTACAAGATGAAGCTTAAAATAGAAAGTTTAAAGGGACAAACCATAGTCTGTAACCGACTCGACCTGCTATCCGAGATCTAGCCTATCTATATAAAGGCTAGGAGGGGGCGGCGAGGAGGACAATCACAACCCTAGTTTCCACAACCATCGCCAGATTGCATCTGCGCACCCCCTGACTCCCTCAATAATTCTAAGAGCAAAAAAGCCGGAGTATGGACCTCTACGCGGCCTGAACCTGGGTAAACCTTGCGTCCCTGTCTGCTTGTTTGCTAGCCAATTTATGCACCGGCGCTCCCTCCTTCTCTAAAACCCAAGTCCATAACAATGGGCATTGACGAGTTAATCCCTCGTCAATTGGCGCCGTCTGTGGGAACTGGGAGTGCTGATGTCGCGGCTTCTTTGGCCTCGTCAACCGCGATCTACAACTCTGCAACAGTGGAGAGTCGCCAGCTCTTTGGTGCTTTCGACTTTACCATCCATACACCCGCCACTCACCCGGCTTTCGAGTCTATGGGCGATGGGATCGGCATGGCGATTGGGAGCTTACGCTTCCAAGTGGGTCGGCTGGGCACACTTCGCCTCCCTAACCAACCGACGACCCCCGCGATTGCTCCAGCATCGTGGTTTCCACCACCAATCGGCACCCTGAGCAAGCTCAATGCCACGACAATAGTCGGGGGCACGGATAGCAACATCATATCGGATCCGATCTGGGTGACCTAGCCACAGAAGACAGAGCTTACGGCTCCGGATCTGAAAGTTGTGGGAGCAACAGCTTCCCCAATGTGCGTCGTCATCAACGCAGGCGACACTAGTGTCAATCGCGACAACACCGGTAACGGGCCAACCAATGGCGGAAACGGTGCCCCATCACCGGCGCGCCCACCCATAACGGGACAGAAGGGGACCCGAACCTCACGACGAATAAGCACACCGAAGAGCGCGTTCTGATCAAGCTCAACGACAACAAGTGGGCCCGCTGTCGAGAAGCTCTACGAGGCAATCCTCTACCCCCTAACTCATCGCAGGACATGCTGATGGGCTACCATTGGCTGCTGAAAGAAGAATACAAGCGACAGCAGCAAATAATCGCGCAACTCGACGTGTGTAGGAAGGTAGCAGACGAGTCGAGCCTTCGGCGGGCTCAGCTCTCCTCTCATGGAGGATCCTCCTCCAGGGGCAACGACTATGTGGCCGCCAAATGGCGATCTCGACTGGCCGACCTCACCGACAAGGAACGCAAGGAGGCCGCAAAAGTCCTCGACTTCAGCTCCATCACAATGGATACGAGGGGTAACATGCTCCCAAAGATGTCGCAAGGAGCGGTAACGGCGGCCACCATGTACCTCCTCAACAACCAGCCACCGGCTAGAGATCCACGAGCTGCCATGCACCGATCTACGATCGCGGGCTTGGGGCTAGTCGAGGCCGCCCTCGTCAAGGAGCCGACGCCAGAGCCAAAGAAAGGTAAAGCTCTAGAAAAATATTACTATTCATACTCCTCCAGTGACGACTGCCACGATCTGTCATGGTGACGTCGCTCATGGTGGCACGACCGCGACTACGACGCGCGTGATGACATCATGCAGCGCAAGGTCGACAAGATGCGAGCAAGGCGCGCTCGTTCGATTGGCTCGGAAGATGACGAGTTAGAGCTATCCGGCGCCAGATGCTTCAGCAGAGCCATCAAGCATAAGCGAATGGCTAAAGGGTTTAAACTCTCATCAGATAACCCAAAATTTGACGGCCTACAGGACCCGAAAATCTGGCTGGAGGATCATATATCCTCCGTCAGACTACATGGCGGAAGCTCAAGCATGGCAATGCAATGCCTGCAGCTACAGCTGCAAGGCGTCGCCCGCACGTGGCTCAACAATCTCCCACGCGGATCAATTCGCAGCTGGGAGCAGCTGGTCTACAGCTTCGTGCGCAACTTCAAGGGCACCTACAAAAGGCCTGCATCAATCGAGGAACTAAGAGGCTGCCACCAAAGGTCCAGTGAGTCACTGCGCTCATACATCCAGAGGTGGTCCATCATCAAGAACTCCATAGAAGATATCTCGGAGGACTGTACAATTGACGCGTTCAACGGCGGTGTTCGCCGTAGAGAGCTCAGGGAGGAGCTGGGCCGCTTGAAGCCCAAAACAATTGACCACCTGCTGGAGATCGTGAATAGGGGGGCCGACGGAGAGGACTTGGTGAAAAACCGTGCCTACTCCGATGATGACGATGACCTCGGACACAGACATGATAGCCGAGAAAAATGTCAAATGCGCGTCTACGAGGACCGCGAAGAGCTCGACATGGTCGCGGCTAGCTACACCAACAAACGTGATGACAACCGCAACAACGCCGCACTCGCGATGAAGCACCTGGACTATCCATCTAGGACAAATTATATGGGCCGTGCAACATACACTTCTACATCGACAAGCACGACGGCAAGAAAAAGTCCAGCCATCTTCTCAAGGACTGCCGCGAGTTCCTCAAGCTCCACGAAGGCCTGGCCAAGATGAATCGGGACGCGATCAACCAGGGATACGGAGCCTCCCCAGGCACCGTGGCTCACGAAGCACCACCACCACCACCTGGAGCACCACCAGCTACAGCCGCGCTAGTCTATAACCATGGAGGCGAGCCATACCCACGAGCGTTGGGCAATATGGGGATGATCCAAAAGGGGCGTCCCTCAAATCGAGTGCAGAAGGCAATCACTCGCCAAGTCAATTTGGCGATAAACTCTCCACCTTCCACCTTTGACAAGCGCGACCACCCACGCCAAGTACCTCGCCCAAGCCACTGTCCCCTCGTAATCGAGGCACAAATCGGGGGCTTCTATATGAGTCGCGTCTTCATGGATGGCGGAAGCGGCATCAACCTCATGTTCGCAAGTACCTTGCGCGCAATGAGGATCCCTCTAACATGTCTAGAAATTTCAGGCATGACGTTCCACGGTATCGTCCCAGGGAAGGGAGTGTACCCTTGGGAAAAATCAACCTCGAGGTCATCTTCGGCACGCCGCAAAATTTCCAGCGAGAACGCATCGACTTTGAAGTTGTTGACTAGACCTCACAGTACCACTGCATCCTCGGACATGTCGCATTCGCGAGGTTCATGGCGGTACCACACTACGCCTATCTGCAGATGAACATGCGAGGCCCAAACGACGTCATCACAATCAACTGAAGCTTCGAGAGGTCTGATAGCTGCGACAAGGAACTCAATAGAATCTCCTAGTCCTTTGGAATGCAAGAGGAACTCGCAAGGTTGAAGGATTCGACAGACAACAGTCTACCTCTCCTAAACAAGACAAGCTCATCCGACCTCTCCTTCGACTCGTCGGTGCACACCAAGAAAGTCCAGGTCCACCCAATGGACCCAGCCAAGATGGCCCTCATCGCCGACTGACGTTTGAGCTTAAAAAGCTTCTTGAAGAGACCAAAGTGTGGCTCGATTCCGAGCTAGCACTCGCAAAGGGTGATGAAACATGTGATGTGGAGAATCGAATTTGGGGATAGCTGGTGCAACTGGAGCCCGTAGAAGCAGAGGAGACCCCTAACAAACGAAGGTAGGGGAGAGAGAGGCCACGAATGATGAACGCAAGGAACATCACTCTGAAACCCGCAGGAGGACTGGGAATTACCTCCTCGCTAGGAACACGAGAGTCGTCTTCCGTGGGAGGAAGCGCTCCATCTTGGCGCAGATTGAACAGCTCCGAAGATTTGATGATGGATGGGCACCAGGACCCATTGGTGACGCGAGTGCCCGCGCCCTTCTTCATCCCAGCACCGGCGGTGCTGGTTCTCGTGGTGGCGGCGCCTTCCTTCTTATTGGTGGCGACAATGGTGGCCACAGATCCTGCGGTGGAGCCTCCCTTCTTCTTGCCCATCTTGCGTTGGCGGTGCGAGCGCAGGAAGTAGCTGGGGAAGACGCGGAGTTGGTCCAGGCCACGGAGGAGATTGTGTGCAAAGGAAGAGCACAGAACGGCAATGGCGGAGATGTGCGAGCAAGACGAAGAAGTGGGGAAAATTACCGCACGGCATGCCCCATACTTAACCTCCTAGCAGATGCCATCGAATGGCCAGAAGAAAATCTACCAGCTGCGTGGCGTACATCGGCATTGACACGTGGCAGGGGTGAACCACGAATCGTCTCCCACTACTCCCATTATGCGCGGAAATTGAGGAGACGCGGTTAAAATAGAAGATTACGCACGCTCGGTCAAATCAAAGTCGGAAAGTAGGACCCACTACTCGTCACGTCTCGTCAAAGCCGCTCACGTGGGCAACTGAGGCCATATTGTCGTCAGCACTAACGTCATCAACTCCAGTAGGAGAACATTTTGACTACGTTAGTCCTTAGTCGAGTCTTCCACTAATCCAAGCACTCGGGGGCTACTCCTAACAGGAGCGCTGGCCACGCACCCAAAAGAATTTTACGAAGATATCCAAGCATCATGAAAACCCTACACTCGAATCAACGATTCAATTGTGGACTCAGGATTACTCCCATAGGGAGCGCTAGAAGCACATTCGACTGAAACAAGCAAATTAAGACCACAGCTGTTGCAAAGTACTTATAGTCCCCACTCGAGTCTATGACTCGAATAGGCACTCGAGGGATACTCCCATAGGGAGCGCTGGCCCCACATCCTATGATTATTTTTTCTTATACGCTACACCATGTGTTAATAACATCCACACTCGAATGTTACGGCGACTTCGCCTCATATTTTCCCTGCAAAGAGGCAGCGTCTCCTAGGTCACCCGAATCATCTCCGCAATGATAAAAATTAAGATGTCGTGCTTACAGCGTGAAGATAAGACCTGAATAAGGCCTGGCAACGCATCTACTATGCACTACCAGAAATATATCCGTGCCTACAGGTACGATGAATATGCCTTGACAGACGCGTTGAGTGCTCACACTCACACACTAGGATTCGACTCTTGTAAGACCACTATGGCTTGAGTCGAATTACGCCAGCACTTTTCCGAATTCATGTTCGGGGACTCGAGTTTGAGTAGATTGTGGTGTTTTACCCTAAGGCAGTTAACTCATCCCGATACATCGGATTGATCAGGCATGTATATCAACAATCCCTATGACATAAAATAGAGCACTTGAAAATATGCTCAACTATGCACTCGAAAGACTTCATAAAAGTCTCCACTCGAATATGCGATTCCACTGGACACTTGGGGCTACTAACGTGGGCATACCCTACAGGTTCTCGAGCTTGGTATATACGTCCCAGATATGACAGGAGCCCACAACGTTACCAGGGCCCATTACAGGATTCGGGTGACTCACGGAAACTCCGATTGCTTGCAGTACAAGATGAAGCTTAAGATAGAAAGTTTAAAGGGACAAACCCTAGTCTGTAACCGTCTCGACCTGCTACCCGAGACCTAGCCTATCTATATAAAGGCTAGGAGGGGGCGGTGAGGAGGACAATCACAACCCTAGTTTCCACAACCATAGCCAGATTGCATCTGCGCACCCCCTATAACTTTCGACTCCCTCGATAATTCCAAGAGCAGACAAGCAGGAGTAGGGACCTCTACGAGACCTGAACCTGGGTAAACTTTGCGTCCCTGTGTGCTTGTTTACTAGCTGATTGATGCCTCCATCGCTCCCTCCTTCTCCAAAACCCAAGTCCATAACAATGGGCATTGACGAGTTAATCCCTCGTCAATTAGTGTGGTTAATTAGGGGTAATTGTCTAATGCAATTCATACTAAGAGGTGTAAATTGTGTTGCGAGTTGTTTTGATATGATGTGTTTTACAAATATTCAATATGCTTACATGCTGCTAACGCTAGATATGTTTTCACTTCCTTTATTTCTTCAGAAGTTTGAGTCACCATGGATTTTTTCCCTCAATCTCCTGAATGCGAATAGAGGAATGAGCATGGCAGCAACTTGTGCGTATACCAATAGAACTCTGCGTCCAAAGAAAGTATTCGATATTCAGGCCATCACTAATGTGCAGATCGAATAATCTACGTTTTGTTAGCCTTGATAAACATGGTGTAGGGATTACATGGACGGAATTAGTAGATGGAATGTCCAAAGTGTTGGATCATGTCCCTCCACATGGAGGTGTGTTGGCAGCCCAACATCAGCACGTGAAGTCCAACATGTTTCAATCGTTGATCGATGTTCGTATCAACGGCTAAGGTGATCCTTAGGAGAGGAGTAGAAAACAAAAAACCTAGCCACCCTTGGTGGCTTGATGCGCTCGACTTTCAACATAGAGCTCGTTGGGAACCCCAAGAGGAAGGTATGATGAGCACAACAGTAAGTTTTCCCTTAGTTATGAAACCAAGGTTTAATCGAACCAGTAGGAGCAAGGAAACACCCCAAAGGTGTTACTAGCTGAGCTTTGGCAGGGCGCATTACCGGTGCTAGTAGCAACGTGGAGACCTGCACAACACAACCACAGAACTTTGTCCCCAACTTGCGATGAGGTTGTCAATCTCACCGTGTTTTGTGGAAAACAAAGGATTAAACGTATCGAATGGAAAGAAGTAAAAGTTTGCAGAAAGTAAACACAAAGCAGTAAATAGTTTATAGATTGTATGTAAAGAAAGGACCGGGATCCATAGTTCACTAGAGGTGGCTCTCCCTAGGATAGATAACATGCCGGGTGAACAAATTCCAGCGGGGCAATTGACAAACACCGAGAAAGCAATACATGCATATACTAATCATCTTGACTCCTCTGAGACTTGATTGGGCATTATAACATAATACATAGACCGCCATCCAACTGCATCTATGACTAATAATCCACCTTCAGGTTATCATCCGAACCCCCTCCAGTATTAAGTTGCAAGCAACAGATTATTGCTTTACGAACTGCGTGTAAAGTAAACAATGCGATTGTTCTATGAACAAAGGATTGTTGTTTTCTCCCTAGTAGCAACATCACATCTAGTACCTTAGAGATTTCTGTCACTTCCCCAGATTACCAGAGGCATGAACCCACTATCGAGCATAAATACTAACTCTTGGAGTTGCTAGCATCTACTTGGCCAAGATAGCTACTAACAACGGAAAGCATGCAAGATCTCAAATAACAAAGACATGATAGAATCAATAATCAATCTGAAATAGCATCTCAATATCCATCGGATCCCCACAAACACAACATGTATGAATTACAAATAGATGATCTTGATCATGAACAGAGCTCACAAGATCTAAACATGAAAGCACAAAGGAGGAGAAACCAGCCATCTAGCTACTACATGGATCCGTAGTCCAAGGATGAACTACTCACGCATCACACCGGAGGCTTGCATGGTGATGAAGAAGGCCTCCAGGGTGAATTCCCCTCTCCGGCAGGGTGCCGTGAAGAGCTTCAGATCCCTCCCAATCTAGGGATGGAGATGACGGCGGCTACAGACTCTTTCGTGGATTTTTGATCGGGTCCTTAGGGTTTTCATCCTGAGGGCAACTTATAGGCGGAAGGAGAGGCCGAGGGGGTGCCAGGAGCAGCCACACCACCCCCTAGCGTGGGTCAGGCCTGGCCGCGCGGCCAGGTGGTGTGGTGGCTCCCTGGCCCTTCTCCGTCTCGTATTCTGGCACTTGATCACTTCCGGAAAAATAGGCACTTTGGCTTTTGTCCCGTCCAATTCCGAGAATATTCATTTTCTAACTTTCCTGGATCCAAAAACAGCAGAAAACAGGCAGCTGGCACTGTGGCTCTTGTTAATAGGTTAGTGCAAGAAATCAGGCATGGAACATCAAAAATTGGAACAAAACACAAGAAAGTGGATAAAAGTTGGAACAAAACACAAGAAAGTGGATAAAACCAGGCATGGAACATCAAAAATTATACATGCGTTTGCAATGTATCAACATCCCCAAGCTTAACTCCTTCTCGTCCTCGAGTAGGTAAGTGATAAAAAGAAATAATTTTTGAGGTGACATGCACCATCAAAGACTTGATCAAAGTATTTGCAAAACACTCAAAGCTGGGATCATAGTACTTCAAGCATAACATGAAAGAAAAAGTTCTAGCAATAAGCAAAGAAACTATGATGCAACATGAAAAGGCACAAACAAAAGATTCATGAATAACAATGCTTTGCAAGACGTTTGTTTGTTTCACATAAAGAAAACATAGCATAATAGTATTCAGCTTGTCCCTCAATAGAGTAGCAAATATAAATGCATAGGACACCTTCAAAGTTCATAAGAGTGAGTAGATACAATAGTTTAAAACAAGCAATATCAAGTTATACATCAATCAACTAGTCTTGGGACAATGCACATAGAACTAAGAATGGCCACTATGCTCTCAAAGTAGGTGCATAAAGATAGAAGGTGGAGACTCAATATAATGGTGGAAGAAAGGCCTTTTGTAAAAGTAAGTAGAGATTCAAGTCTCATAAAGAGCTTCCAAAAATTATGGTACTTATAGCTTTCAGCTCTCATTGCCCCTATCATAAGCATCTTGAAGTGATTAAGGTTAAAGTGAACAAACTATGGTGTACATGCTTGACGAAGTATAAGTCAGAAATCTCATGTCCCTTGTATACGAGGGTCGCTCCTCATGCTACTCAAGTTTAGTCACCGGTAAGTTCTTGTCATTGTAAGTACATGTGTATCATTGAGAACCGCCAACGGGGTACCCCTTGCCCGATGATACGGAAGAATCCCCATATCAAAATGACAAGGCAAGCAGACAACGAGCATCTCAGCATTCTTCTTATTTACCATGGGAATATGGTGCTTTTTTCTCTCTTTCCTCTTTTCATAGTATCTCTTTTTTTTTTTCTCAATAGGACTCTTTTTTTATAAGAAGAATGCTTCATAGACAGCTCATTATGGTTACGCTGCAGGTTTCCACCATGTCAGCATGGATTAGACCAGCGGCCTAGGCGTTTCTCTAACACATATACATAACTCCATGGACTTACAAGCTCCCTTTCATTTCACACCGATGACATCCAAATACAAAAGAGCATGATATCAACTAGGTACAAGTACCAAGTGCAATGTTGAGAGCGTTCCCCATGGAAGCATGGTTCTGCTAATTCCTGACAAATAAGTGCAAGCATATACAACATAGAAAACACAATGGTTCAAGTTTATTAAAGGCAAGTAAAGTAAAGTGTGAAATCAAGTTCGTGAGAGCTTTAATCACTAGTTTTCTCATAACAAGTGGAAGGTAAACAAAAGCATGAATATACTTGGAATAGCATAAGCTAGTAGGTAGGTATGGTGGACTCTTTGGGATAACTTGGTTTAGGGAGTTGGATGCATGAGTGGAACTCATACTTTGTTGTTGAGGGTAGCAAAAGACTGGGAGCGACAAACTAAGAGTGCAATAATGGCCATAATCATGCAGACTGATAAAACATCATTAATCAAAGCATAAAGTGATACTACAAGTTGAAAACTAAAGGATCATACAGGCTATGGTGACTTGAGATAGTCATAACATGGTGTGAGCATGCGCCAAGTCAACCCAAATAAAGCATCAAAGGAGAATACCACTATACTATGCTTTAATATGCTAAAACAACGCATGATTCATCCAAGCCACATTAAGCAATCTCAATTTTCTATAACAAGTCATGCTACAACAAAGAGTACTAAGCATAAAGCCAAAACAATATCAAGCATGGCATGACAAAGCATAGGCCACAGTCAAAACGAGCTCTTTTTACCACATAAGTATGAACTTTTCCTACTCTTTCCCAAACCAAACCAAACTATTTGCAAACCAATGTATGAAAGAGGGGGTCCAACCAATGTATTCAGAAAACTAAGAAAACCAAGCGAACTAAAAACCAAAAAAAGAAAAAGAAGACGCTCCAAGAAAAACACAACTGTGCATGAAACAATAAAATGAAGCATTTGGAAGAAACCTGAAATTTTTATTGATGAAGAAGGGGATGCATTGGGCATCCCCAAGCTTTGACGCTTGTACTTCTTGGATATTTCTTGGGGTGACACGTGTGGCATCCCCAAGCTTGAGCTTTAGTCCATCCTTCATCTCATTACTCATTCCTTCCATACACCTAAAATTTTTCCTTCATACAAAACTTCACACAATCTCATTAGCAACATTAGTGCACTTAAGATAAATAAGTCTCAAGGTTCAGTTCTAACACCAAATAAACTTCCATTAGAACACTAGCTACTGTAGTACTTCCCTCAAAAATCTCAATTCCCCAAAAAAACTCAAGAAGGAACCAACAAGAAGCAAATGCAGAAAAATGGCAGAAATCTGTCAAAACAGACCAACAGGTAAAGACGATTTTTTTTTGAAGACCTTCTGTTGCTCAAATAAAAAAGTGTTAAACTAATGAAAGTTAGAGAACAACCTGGGGCATAAGCACAAAATATTACAGCTCAATCCAACATACAGAGCTCTCTCACGAATGTTTACGGTGAAGCACAGAAATCTGTTTCGAGGTTACTCTTGGTACAAAAATAAAATAAAAAGGATAAGGAGAGGTTATTACAGAGGTAATAACTTCCAAGACTCATCTAAAACTTTTGGGTTGTCTCCCAATAAGTACTTTTCTTTAACGCCTTTAAGTTAGGCATGAAAATTTGAGAAGATGCTCTCATAGGAAATATGAATTGAAGTAAAAGAGAGTATCAAGAAGCAAATTCAAAACACATTTAAGTCTAACCCACTTCCTATGCATAGAAATCTTGTATGCAAATAAATGCACAAAGAACAGAGTGACAGGCATAGGAAGATAAAACAAAAGTAACTTCAAAACTTTCAGCACATAGAGAGGTGTTTCATTACCATAAAACTCCTACAACCATATTTTCCTCTCTTGTAATAATTTTCAGTAGCCTCATGAATAAACTCAACAATATAACTATCACATAAGGCATGCTTTTCATGATCTACAAGCACTAGAGCTTTATTATAAACATTTTCAAAAGAATCCTCGGGAACATAACATTCACCCTCCTTTGATAAGCATGGGGGACAATATTATAATGTAAGGGATAAAGACTTACTCTCATTAGAAGGTAGGCATGGGTAGATCCATTCTTCCTCCTTTTGTCCATCACTCTCCTCCTATTTTTCATCTAATGAGCTTTCAGGTTCAGCAATTTCTTCTTCCATGGAGGTTCTAGCAGGGAGTGGTTCATCTATTACCTACTGTTCCCAAATAGGAAACTGAGTGAGCTATCCATAATGAAATAGTGATTGGAGCAGACCTAGTCATAAAGGCAACTTAAGAAAGGAACTATTTTTTTGTGTTTTTGAATAAGAAAGCAAACTAGTAAAACTAATTTTTTTGTGTTTTTGAATAACAAAACAAGCAAACAAAGCAAAAAGAAAACTAAGCAAAACAAAAACAACAAAGTAAAGAGATTGGTTATGAGGGACTCCCCTTGTGAAGATGTCCTTGACTCCCCGGCAACGGTGCCAGAAAAGATCTTGATGCGCTCGACTTTCAACGTAGAGCTCGTTGGGAACCCCAAGAGGAAGGTATGATGAGCACAACAGTAAGTTTTCCCTCAGTTATGAAACCAGGGTTTAATCGAACTAGTAGGAGCAAGGAAACACCCCAAAGGTGTTACTAGCTAAGCTTCGGCAGGGTGCACTACCGGTGCTAGTAGCAACGTGGAGACCTGCACAACACAACCACATAACTTTGTCCCCAACTTGCGATGAGGTTGTCAATCTCACCGTGTCTTGCGGAAAACAAAGGATTAAACGTATCAAATGGAAAGAAGTAAAAGTTTGCAGAAAGTAAACACAAAGAAGTAAACAGTTTATAGATTGTATGTAAAGAAAAGGACTGGGATCCATAGTTCACTAGAGGTGGCTCTCCTTAGGATAGATAACATGCTGGGTGAACAAATTACAGCGGGGCAATGACAAACACCGAGAAAGCAATACATGCATATACTAATCATCTTGACTCCTCTGAGACTTGATTGGGCATTACAACATAATACATAGACCGCCATCCAACTGCATCTATGACTAATAATCCACCTTCAGGTTATCATCCGAACTCCCTCCAGTATTAAGTTGCAAGCAACAGATTATTGCTTTATGAACTGCGTGTAAAGTAAACAATACGATTGTTCTATGAACAAAGGATTGTTGTTTTCTCCCTAGTAGCAACAGCACATCTAGTAACTTAGAGATTTCTGTCACTTCCCTAGATTACCAGAGGCATGAACCCACTATCGAGCATAAATACTAACTCTTGGAGTTGCTAGCATCTACTTGGCCAAGATAGCTACTAACAACGGAAAGCATGCAAGATCTCAAATAACAAAGACATGATAGAATCAATAATCAATCTGAAATAGCATCTCAATATCCATCGGATCCCCGCAAACACAACATGTATGAATTACAAATAGATGATCTTGATCATGAACGGAGCTCACAAGATCTAAACATGAAAGCACAAAGGAGGAGAAACCAGCCATCTAGCTACTACATGGATCCGTAGTCCAAGGATGAACTACTCACGCATCACACCGGAGGCTTGCATGGTGATGAAGAAGGCCTCCAGGGTGAATTCCCCTCTCTGGCAGGGTGTCGGGAAGAGCTTCAGATCCCTCCCGATCTAGGGATGGAGATGACGGCGGCTATAGACTCTTTCGTGGATTTTTGATCGGGTCCTTAGGGTTTTCGTCCCGAGGGCAACTTATAGGCGGAAGGAGAGGCCGAGGGGGTGCCAGGAGCGGCCACACCACCCCCTGGTGCGGGCCAGGCCTGGCCGCGCGGCCAGGTGGTGTGGTGGCTCCCTGGCCCTTCTCTGTCTCGTATTCTAGCACTTGATCACTTCTGGAAAAATAGGCATTTTGGCTTTTATCCCGTCCAATTCCGAGAATATTCATTTTCTGACTTTCCTGGAACCAAAAACAGCAGAAAACAGGCACCTGGCACTGTGGCTCTTGTTAATAGGTTAGTCCAAGAAATCATATGAAAAGTACTCCAAAGTTGGAACAAAACACAAGAAAGTGGATAAAACCAAGCATGGAACATCAAAAATTATAGATACATTTGCAATGTATCATGGCTGTGTGAGACACTATGTGTGAGTGTGAGATGAGCAAGCAAGCCATCTTAGCTATTGCATGAGAGAACAGACAACAACACCACAACCTAGTGAGAAAAGTGGAACATTAGTAGGGAAAGACTCACCTCCAGTGCACCCAAAACATCTACCACCAGAGAGTTGCGGTTTGTCGGTGACCATCTCGCTGGTGGTAATTCATTACCGCCGGTGAACTACACTACTCGCCAGCGATAACACCGCATACCACTAGCGAGTATCCCAATTCACCGGGGATAAGGTCCCTTAACACTGGCGCACTGCTCCTCGCCAGGGGTAATAAAATTTGTTCGCTGGCAATATTATGTACCAGAGCAAAAAAAGTAGACAGAATACACAGATGAATTCAGGAATACACAGTACACAGGATAATGACAACAAAATACATATTAACACATGAAACAGTAGCAATATCCACCAAATGTTCAATATAGCTAGGACATTGGTTCATAGCATTATCTAGAGTTCACTCATGTTCACCCTCGTCAGAAGAGTCGAAAGGAAAGCAAGTGAAATAAATACCATAAGTCCGACTGAGCAAACACTTGAACTCCCATCCCTCTTGCATGTCATTGTACAAGAAGAGGAGTCTGTTCCATCCAGGACCACTAAAATATGTTCAAGCCTCCTTGTTGGTGATCCTAACCTGGTACATCCTATCAGAACGATTATGATGCATCAAAACACTAAACACGGCAACCTCATCCATGCTTCTATGGAGATGGTCCATGAAGCCATGTCGTGCACCACAAGGGAATGACTGAGTAAAATCATAGGACAGAACAATTGGTCATGATTTTCATTGAACATTTACATTCTCCACATGAATTTCAGAGAACATACCGTTCTAACACCAAAGTTCACAGGGAGCGGTATGTTAATCTTCATATCCATGCAATGCCAACTATGTTGACCACAATTGCCGCACGCTTCTTTGCTATGATTCACTCTACATATATTGAGAATAAAGTCGCATAAAAAGAATGCATGTATAGAGTAAACGACATATAATATGATGGTCTCAACTACATAGCTAGCTTACCATTGGAAATCATCATCAGGGGGCGTGTGCATGTAGTAGAGTACGGGTGCTTGATGAAGACTAGTAGGTTATTGCTATATGCGGTTGCGGAGGCAATAGCAATTATGGATGCACTTACCACATATAATTTATCTTGCTCTAACAATTACATGCATACTTTATCTTTATATTTTATTCCCATCAGATGTTTTGCGCAGCTACAGGTGAAACCGAACACCCTAGGCCCTCTCTCTCCATCATCGCCAACAACAAAAAGATGCAAACCCTTGGTCTGATAAAAACACAAAAGGAATTCTAAAACTCCCGAAGGTCCATTAAAGTAACTTTACTACGCATCTACTTCCCCAGGATTCGATAACCTAGGTCTACTAGGGAAAAAGAAGCTATACTACATCTGTAATCCAGATCGATGGTATCAACGTCATCCGACAGATCGTTGACGAAGGTGAAATCAATATTTACAAAGTACGCACGGATCTGAATATGGCAGATCCTCTGACTAAAGCTCTCCTACAAGCCAAGCACGAACAACACCGAGATGTCATCGGTGTTAGGTTCCTGTCTATTGTAAACTAGATTAATTTGTACTCTAGTGCAAGTGGGAGACTGAAGGACATATGCCCTAGAGGCAAATAATAAAGTATATTGTTTGATATATCTGTTATATGTTCATAATACGTTTCATAATGTGCTATAACTATGTTAATACGAAATATTAATACACGTGTGGTATGTAAACAAATCGTGTCTCTAGTTACCTCTAGCGAACTAGCTCATTGGTCATGAGGATGATCTAGGGTTTCGAGATCATGGGCATTTATGCCAATTGACAAAGAGGTCATGTCATTAGTTGAATTATGTGATAGACAAACATCCGACAGTTGTATCTTAATGAGATCTAGTTACAAAGTTCATGATTGATGATAAACATAGAAAACCTCACAACCTGATCCTCAGACCATGAGATAATGCAAATCACCATTCAGGAGGGAGGTTAGATGGCATAAAGCATCATCTTGTGATAGGGTGATCAAAAAGGTGCTACTCGACTTTTCCAAAGGGACATGTAGTGGAGTACATATCAAGACCAGGATTTGTCAATCCATGTAACAGATAGATACATGTGGCCATCTTGGTGATATTGTATTAACGAAGCTTTCAAGCGTGTGACTTGATTACGGAATGCAATGACATGGGAACGAGTAAACAAGTTCATCGGTAATGAGAACGAACAAAGGTATGGAGATACCATAGATCAAGTCTCGAATGAACTAGGTATCAAGTGGCAAATGAAATGGGAAACGATGTTAACGGAATTCTTGAAATGCACGGGGGTCAACATGGGCGTCCAGATCCCTCTGATGATCATTGATATGAGAGAGGTCTCAATCATGTCCGGAGTGTTTCCGAACCGAAGGATGTCATGCTTATGGGTGGGGATGCTTAGGGATAGTTGTTGTATCTGATGTCTATGCACGCTTCTATTCTTGTAGACGGTGTTGGGCCTCCAAGTGCAGAGGTTTGTAGAACAGCAGCAAGTTTTCCTTAAGTGGATCACCCAAGGTTTATCGAACTCAGGGAGGAAGTGGTCAAAGGTATACCTCTCAAGCAACCCTGCAATCAAGATACAAGAAGTCTCTTGTGTCCCCAACACAACCAATACACTTGTCAAGTGTATAAGTGCACTAGTTCGGCGAAGAGATAGTGAAATACATGTAATATGGATGATTATAAGTGGTAATTGCAATCTGAAATAAGAGTGGCAGCAAGCAAACATGTAACAGGACTGATTGTAAATGGTGTTTCAATGCTTAGAAACAAGGCCTAGGGATCATACTTTCACTAGTGGACACTCTCGTATAAATATCTTCTCTTCATTATGCTCCCCTGAACTACTCTCCGGTTGGACGATGTAGGGCTATAATAGCACACCTTAAAGTTCGCATTCCCCATCTAGATAACCCCTCACTATCACCTTGAGCGCTAGATGGTTCCAACAAACACCACAATCTCATAGACACATCCAACTCAAATTATACTCATGATAAGTATTTCTGTAACCTTAGCCTAAGTGCCACACGGTGTGCACACTATCAACTTCACACACATGGGGATAAGCAGAGATTAATCACTTGAGTAGCAGAATAGATCTACTTATTCAACTAGATTACATAGCTCATGATCTCAATAATGATCACACATAGAGAGAGAGATGAACACATAGCTACCAGTAGAGCCCTTAGCCTCGAGAGAGAACTACTCTCTCCTCATAATGGGAGTCAGCAACGGCGATGTAGATGGAGGTGGAGTCGATGGAGATGGATCCGGGGGCAATTCCCCGTCCCGGCAGGGTGCCGTAACAAAGACTTATGTCCCCCGAATCTCCTATTCGGTGGTGGCGGCGCTGCGAAACTTTTCGTGAAATTTTGATCCTCCCCTTAGGGTTTTCGTCTCGGAGGGTTTATATAGGCGAAGAGGCGAGGTCGGTGGCCGCCCGAGGGGCCCACACCAGGGCCTGGCGCGCCCAGGGGAGCCGCGCCACCCTATGGTGTGGCCGCCTCGTGGCTCTCCTCCGTCTCTGCTTTGGAATTTTGTGTCATGTCGGGAAAAATAGGAACTTCGGGTTTTGTTTTGTCCAATTCCGAGAATATTTCTTTACTAGCTTTTCTGAAACCAAAAACAGGCAACTGGCACTGCGACATATTGTCAATAGGTTAGTTTCAGAAAATGTGTAAAAATGCCTCAAAGTGTAGACAAAACATAAGATAGTTGATACAAAACAAGCATGGAGCATCAAAAATTATAGATACGTTTACAACGTATCAGTATCGTAGGAGAAATAGAGAGAGAAACCGGAATAGTTCCGGGTAACATCCGATGTTGATCGGAGAGGTCGGAAGGAGTTTTGGAGTGAAGAAATATAATAATATGTGTATTTTAAATTAATTGGTGAATTAATATTAAATATATATTTTATTTTATTTTATTTTATAGGCAGCCCGTTGCTAATGGACCTCACCCGGAGGGGAGGCCGAAAGGGCAAGGCGCCTAGGGAGGAGGGCCAGCCGGCCAGGTCTTGTTGGGCCACCTAAGTGGAGCCCACCTAGGGTCGGCGGCTCCCCCTTGGTGGCCAGCGGGTGTGGGGATTAGTCACACACCGCCTGCCCCTTGGGTGGTTCCCCTCCCCTTCCACTATATATAGGGGTCTCCCCATTCCCCTTGGAATTATCCCATTCTCTCTCTCTCATTTCCATCGAGGGCTTCTCCGTAATATTGGAGAGGACCTCTAAGGTTTTGAGTTCTCCACCTTCACACTACCGTCGTGTAATCTTCGGTCCGTCATCTTCCTCTTTCGTTGCTTGGCTAGATCAGAACGCGGGAGACGCCGCCTACACCGAACATTTGTAGTACTTCGCAGGCGCCACACTTGGGGTGCTTGGAGCTGATCGTCTTTATCAACATACACCTTCTTGTGTAAGGAGTTCCTCGGTCTTCAAGCCTATGAATACCATCTTATTTTTCCCTTACTTATGTCTACATAGTATAGATCCTGGTATTAGTGTTCGCATAGTTAGAATTTTTTGTTTTCTGCTACGGAACCCTTCAACTACAGGCTTCCAGCGCGCCTTCCTTGGCATGTACATCGCTGGTGGTCTCCCAGCCGTTTCACCGAATTGAACCATACAGCTATACCACCCCCTTGGGCCGTAGCATCGCTGCACGTAGTATACTTTGCCATCCCCGTGTATCGACGTCCTCGGCTTCCACCGCGCCATCTACTATGGCGAGGATCGCCGTCGTCTACACATGGTTTTCGTCATGTCGCCTGGTTTCTTCTTTGCCTACTTCGAGCACTGCCGCTACGCTTCACAAGGTAACTTGTAGGGCGACCTCTTGATGTCGCAGGTCACACCGACTACCCTCGTCGCCTCTAGGCATCCAACATGACCACCCCAGGTTGTCGATGTTTTCTTTGCCTTCTACGTCTTCGTCCACTACAACTTCGTCGCCAGCGTCGTTGCCTCATCCCCGACTACACCACCTGCTCCTCTACACTGACAACCGTGGACAGCATCGGCATCTCTCCCTTTGCCGCTCTACGCCTTGCAACTTTTCTAGAGGCCTCCTCTGCTAGTCTCTCTGACATGGAAATTTTTTCATGATGGTCCCTACTTCTCGCATGCCTGGTACTAGCAACACCGGGAGTGTCTTAATCCCCGACGCGTTCTCGAGTCTGGCAAGCTCGGATCGGCGCCTTGTCTTCATCAGCTTCAACATGGTCTTCTTCGACATTGTCTCCCTCCTCTATGACTGCCTCGACCGTGTCATCGACGAGTTCTTCTTTGCATACCCGGTTCTAGAAATATCGAAGTTTGCGTTCGTCCCCGACATGCCCGTAGTTCTGGCAGAACTATGGCCACACCTCGTACTCGACGGCTCGGACTGCACCGACTTCGGCATCGACATCCTCGACGACTACCCTCGATGCATCTTCGTCATCATCACCACGACGTCTTCTTCGCACCCGCGGCTTCACGTGTGGCTACCTGGACACCGGCATCCCTGGCCACGGTGACCCCTCGCACGGCTACCTTGACCACGACACCGCCCCACGCTCTCGGCTCCCTCGACATCGGCATAAGGGCTACCACCTCTCTTGAGCATCATCAGCTTTCTCTACAGTTCAAGTTACCACGACGAGACACCGTCCGTGATGTTCCTGCTCGGACTGCGGGGGCATGTCAGCCTATTGGATGCTACATCGGTTTATCTCCAGTCTGATTGTCCGTGAAGTTCCAGATTCACGACGCTACCGTTACGACTGCGGGGAGTTGTTAGAGTATTGTACGCACACGGTTGTTGGTAGTTTAGGATAGTTAGAATTCTAGCCTAACTTAACTTGTACTGCAAGATGATCTTGTGTACGTCTATATATACTCGCCGATGAGACTCAATAAGTCATCCAACATATTCCGCCAATCTCTCTCCCTCTCTATCTTTAAACATTGAAGACAAATCCATGGTGGCTTCAACTTCCGAAGAAAAAAAGGAAGTGAAAACATATCTAGCATTAGCAGCATGTAACCATGATGAATATTTGTAAAATACATCATATGCAAAACAACTCGTAACATAATATACACCTCTTAGTATGAATTGCATCGGGCGATTACCGCTAATTAACCTTACTAGTTAATCAACCAATAATCACAAATTAATCTCGCATGCGGCACAAACAATAAATATAGGCAGGAGAGGTTGCCCATCCTACATACTGAGATCTTGTCTGTGTGGTCAGTGAGGTCGCAAATCTCGGGCACGCTGTCACAGCAGCCGCGTGACTCACTTCCTCATCGTGCCTTGGTGACTCCCGGAATCCTAGGCGTCTCTTAGGGTGTGTTTGGATTGTACCCAGATTGTCCCACTAAATATTTGGCTAGCCAAAATTTTGGTTGAGCCTTTGCTTGCCAACAAGTTGGCCAACATTAGTTAAAAAATTAAACTAGAGTTGGTAGTGGAGCATTGGTATGCCAAAAATTGGACAACAATCTAAACAAGAGCATACCTTTTGGTCATGACCAAAATATTGGTAGGGTACACTTTAGCCACAATCCAAACACACCCCTAGTCTCCGCACCAGCAGGCACCAATGGACCTCCTCCAACCACGCTACGGTCATCGCAAAAACAGCGGTAGGCTGCCAGCAACGCCAAGGACGACTACCGCCTCGCCACCCGCTGTCAATGGCGACAGAAGAAAAGAGGAGGGGGGGGGGGGGGGGTTGCACGAAGCGAGACTTGTGCCCTCCTCATATCTCAAGTGTAATTCCATGAATGCCCCGCAGGGTGAGATGTACTACTCAGATTCGGGAGTAGTGAAACCGATCTCGACTGTACATGTAAACGTCCCATACACAGAAAGGTCATTTCGGACAATTAGAAAAAAGTAATGTCACTAGGACAGAATCAACTTCACTCGAAGGTGACAATAGTCATCACATCACAAATTAATGAACTACAACTGAATAAAATGATGTTGGGCCGGTATCATCTCTAGTGTTTTTGCTGTGAGGAAGATGTACATGTTCGGCAAGGCTCAACAACATCAAACGGTGGGTTTGTGCTATGATGTTGTATGATGTTTCCTCGTTTGAACTCGATGCGCGTCGTGTCGTTTGGTAATCCTCCTAGGAGAAGCAATCGATCGACAATTGGTTTGTCTGCGTGTAAAACGAACAGGAACTTTCCGTGTCCGTGTCAATACTCAATACATGTCCTGCTGCAATACGGAAAACATACATAAAAGCACACCCTCTCATGGTGATAAGCTTGTATATCGTAGATCTCTAGATCGGTGCACATCAAAGCAGAGATGTCGATCGAGGCGACTGCCGATGGTACGACCCCCTCGTCCTCGACGGTGCAATGGTGCGACCTCCCTGACGATCTTCTCACCATGGTCTACCTCCGACTTATGAGGTCAGCCTCCCCGCTCGACCGGGTCTACTTCGCCGCAGTCAGCAGGTCGTGGCGCTCCGTCGCTGCACGGCACCCTGCACCGCCACACGTCCTTCCATGGCTGTTCTTCTCACCTCATCGCTGCGACTACAACAGCAGGACGAAAAGCGCGTTCTGCGCAGAGGACTGCGCAGTCCTGCCCGTACGACTCCCAAGCAAGGCGACTGGGAAGCGTTTCGTTGGCTCCCACGACGGCGGCTGGGTCGCGCTGGCCACGTCCGACGGCCTGTCCGTCACAGCCATTAACATCTTCTCCGGTGCCGAGAGGATTCTCCCTGTGAGGCGGAGGAAGCTTCCGTGCACAAGACACCCGGGCCTCTTCGTGATCGCCAAAGCAGTCTTCTCCAAGACTCCCACCTCGAGCCACTACATCATGGCCGCCACAACGGACACCTGCAGCCTCGTGCTCTCTACAGTCAACGGATCCACGACGCAACTAGTATGCCCTGGGTACAGGCTCGCCGACATCGCCTGGTGCAACGGCGACCTGTACGGTCTGTTAGCCAACTACGACGCGGCGTTGGCCAAGTTTGAGATCAGCGTCAACAATGATGGAGTGCCGATGGTCACCAACACCAACCAGCTAGCCTTTCGTGGTGATGAACTATCCCGCCGCTTGTCGGGTGATCTCACGGCAAGAGAGAGATACATCGTCGAGCTGCGTGGCAAGCTGCTCCTTGTGATAAGGAGTAGGTGGAATATACGCCCCGACATTTACTTCAGGGTGTACGAGCTCGTCCGTGCCGAGGGCTTGTACGAGTGGACGGAGATCACGACCTTGGACGACTACGCTCTGTTTGTTGGATCGTTGATGCAGCGGCAGTGCATGGCGGCGCGTGTGCCGGCGAGCCCGGGAGACCACATCTACTACTGCAAGAAGATGGTCAGGGGTATACAAGACGACACAACATACTTGGCAGGCTCGGACGGCCATGGTTGCCAATTGTATTGCAGCCAAGACCGTATTGGCCCGCACCCACTTGCACACCATTATCCAGCGGGTTACCGATTTCGTGAAGTAGATAGGATTGAATCCCAGGGATACCATGTGCAAGGTGAAGCAATATGGATTCTCCCTCCAAACATCTAGGACTTGTTTGATTCAAGAGAATTGTCTAGGATTTAGATTCTTATGATTTTTTTCTATAAATACTCTTTCATTCAAGGGGTTATTATCACTCGGAAATTGGTAATGTGCTACGACAAATCGTTCCATGAGAGATATGACAATAGCCGATGCCAACTTGTTACTTCTGTGCCATTGGTTCCGTTTAACACCGGCCGCCTTTTGCCCAATCTAACTTGCCTTCTGGTTGATAGGTTTTTTACATGTGGGTTCCATCACGCACAACTGTTGTTCTGACCATTATTCTGATAAGCGAGCCCCGTCACCTGAGCTGTCGACTGGACGCACCCTAGCTTCGAGGATACAAAAACCCCGTTATTTGCAATTTGCCATATTTCCCCGCACCACCGCCCTGCTCCGCTCAACGGTCCTAGTCCCTTCTCCCACCGCACAGTTCCATCGTGCATCGTCCTGAACCTCCACCGCCCCCTATGGCCTTTGTTCATCGCCTCGCTGCCGTCCCCTCCCTTCCCTCTCTCCTTCCCATTGTGACTTGTTCTGACGTGGTCAGTAGGCCGAGAGCGAGAAGCTGAACCAAACGTTCGTCGCACAACCACGATGGTGGACATGAAACAGTTATCTGTACCCGACTTTGTTCGGCTATTACAATGATATATATGCAATGCATCTTTTTTCTTCTCCCTCCAATCCTAATTAATAGACTTAGATTTCTCTAGATTAGGATGTATCTAACACTAAAATATGACTAGGTAGATACGAGTCTAGACAAATCTGAGTTCATTAATTTAGATTGGAGGGAATAATATTTTTCAAACTCAGTCAATGTTATTTGTGGATAGGAAACTTTCTGGTTTGTAGCATCATAAATATTTCTTTCAACTGCAGAACTTCACAGTTTTTTGTGAATGGATGGCTTCCGGCTGGAGTAATTTTTGATAGAGGATGAGATTTACTATGTGAAGGCTCCAACTCATTTTTTAATCTATGGGGATCTTGTACTGCTCCACTTGTTGATACCCCAAAATAACCAGCCAAAGTATATCCTTTGCTCTATATACCATTATCCTTGGCACATCTGCTCCATATTTCTCCTTGCTTGTCTTTCCTAGTTTTGGGGTCAATTATGATACTAGCTCACAAACTTTTGCAGCCCATTTAAATATTTACCTTGCGCACTTCAACTGATGTGCCACAAGTATGATGTATTTGTATCTTCCTAAGGCAGAAAGTATTCCCACCCATGACTTGTGAACCAACCATAAAAAATGGACATGCTTTTACAATACACTTTGTTGTAATTCAATATTTGCAGTTTTTTGACACCTAGAGTTCCTGAGTTGTGCAACGTGCAGCGATGTTCTCATGATACCCTTGACTTGTCATGCTTTCCCAAGACATTATCTCAAAGCCATCATCATCTTGTTCATCCAAATCTCCATGTGTGCCTTCATCATTAGCTAGTGTTGTACCTTGCCGACTTAAATGAGATCTTCTACTAGATCACGCTCAGGAACATGATGATACACACTGTAATCATTTGATCCATCTGAATTATAAAAATTATTTTCAACTTCTATTTCACCTTCACAGTGTCGGCAGTGGATTAGAAGTTATTCCTCTTAATATCAATTACTCTCTAGTTTAGCTCAAGTTATTCTTTCCCCCTGGCTTCAACATTTTCTTCAGGTATGTACTCCTCATATGAATGTCAATACTTTCTGAATTCTCTTGCAAACCTTGGGAAAAAAATCTTCATCATCTTGACCTCATCGCCTTGATCCTTACTAGTGCTCTGTTGGTCCAATAAATATCCATCATCAGCATCTATAACTTGAATAGTCCGATTATAATTTTGCAAATTGTTTCTGTGTCAGGTGAATAAATACATCTTATCTTAATCTTCAGTTAGTTATTCATATTCTTGGATGGGGAATAAGACTCCATCATCATCCAATGCACTTGACTTTCTATTATAGGAAGTTGGTGGTCTACAACCTTTACCACGGCTTTGTGTTGGGGGAAGATACACAACCCCGGTAGTTTTTCAAGAACTCCGAGAATAGCTTCAATCAATAGATAATCAGCGAAAACAAAACAAGGACCACATGCACAAGTGACACAAGGATTTACATGGAAAAACCTTCTCAAGGTGAGGAGGAAAAAACCAAGGGTGTGGACCAACTGGTCCATGCGAGCTTCACTATGAGTAACCTGGGTACAGAGTCTTCTCTAGAATATCTAGAGATGTACAGCACACTCAGCACGTTGCCAACCGGTAAAAACAACTACAGCAACAACAACCACTTGAAAAAAAGATTACAGCAAAGCATAGTATCTAAGTTTCGGTCCTCTTCGGTAATTAGCAAACTGCTCTTAAACCTTAGATCCAATCAGCACCAAACTTGGTAGATAAGCTGACATATGAGTACCCAACATACACACTAAATTTCAGCTCAATCGGGCACAGTTTGCCTGCCCAAACTGTTCGTCTATCAAAACTACTCTGTTCTGAAATTACAGTCGTCCAACCTGACTAAGCCGCTTACAAATCTAATGCTACACCGACCCAAATCTCAAACCAGCTAACCAGATCGAAGTACTAAAATTATAGAACAATCACACCAAGTTTAGAGCCAATCCAAGCATGTTTGAGCCTCCAGACACCAGCTTGAAGACAGACTGGTCAGATCTCACAAATCTGGACAGAAATCACCTCTCCTCTTCTTCCACTAGTACGAAAAACCTTATAGCCGGATTCCTTACCGCTGGCGAAGTGGTCACGGGGGTCGCCAGTGGTAAGACCATCCAGGCCTTCCTCGCGTTACCGCCGGCAAAAGGACACAGGCGGCGTCAGGGCTAGTCCAGTTATCACCGGCGAACACGTCTGTCACGCGCCGGGGCTGTGGTAGGTCACGTGCCCCCGGATGGGCCGGCCTTTACCACTAGCGAATGAAGACCTTATGTAACACCCTCGAATCGGCCCTATGCAAGTTTTAGCCCTTTCCGCCAAACCCGCATAGAAACGATTCAAGGACGCCCACCAGGCACTTTCGTGCGGGTGGAAAACGAAGTAATACCATTACACAACAGTCCTCGATGGGACCCACAGAACAGATATATATACAACCGCGACTCAGCGAGTCAAGAATACAGATATACAATTCAAAGATCCAAATCACCTTGAAAACGATAGAGCGTCCGACTACGGAAAAGATGCAAATGGGGCTAAAAGCCCTGAAGAATAACCAATGGCATCCATAACCCTGCCCAGGCCAAGCCGGAAGGGTAACCCTGCTAACGACGTCGATCTCAAACCTGCTAAAACAAAAGGGGTGCCGACAAAGGGCAAAGGAAAAAGAGGAGCGTCAGTACTGAGGCCAGTACACGGCGAGGCTAGAATTCGGCGGCTCTCGCCTCCATAGGTATGGTGGACTGAAGCGGCAGCGCAGTAGCACTAAACAACCTATAGAGACTTTGTGAAACTGGCGGCTATTAGAGAGGAATAAGAAAGACCTATTCGGATCCAACCTGAGACTACACCAAACATACCCATCCTGGTATTTCCCCCTCGAGACCAAACGAGGAAGTCAGACCGAGGAATTCACACGGTTGGCAATTTTACTCATTCCGTTTTAGTTGCAGCACTTACTATTCAGATATAGATAGCATGATTCATCCTGATAGCCTAAGTAGTGGGCAATTTTAGTTATCATTCCGTGGTATCTAGAACATTTACTAGTCAGATATAATTGTCCTGAGGAATCCCAAAACCCAGCAATTGTTGGCACTTTTATCACATTCCATTGGAGTTGCAATACTTACTAGGCAGGTATAGTATGACATAGATCACCACAGATCCACCAGTTGTTGGCATTGTTATTATCCATTCCATTATACTTGAGCTGATTACTAGTCACATATTAAGTCAAATTTATAACACTACTTTAGTTATGCTTGTCTATGATCGAGATATTGTGCTCCAAGTCGTCCATAACCGCGGACACGGCTTTCAGAAAGTTTTACCCTGCAGGAGTGCACAAATAGCAACACACACTCGATCAACCTCGGAAAAACCAACTCAAAACCCAACGAGGCATTCATGACAAAGCGATCACAGGATTCATAAAATATTTCAGGGGGCCACCCCACTAAGCTACCCGCAACGAAGTTGGCCAGCTCCAGAACGGACCCAGGGTTTGTGTCAATGGTTGTAAACGACTGGGAACCCGAAAGTGTGACTGGGCTTGTCGATACCGTGAAAACATTCCACGATCCAAAACAGTACAGGTGCTCCACGCACAATCGTAAATAAAACCGTAAAGCATGGCATAAGTACAGGATAGTAATAAAACCCCAAACTAGTTTGTGGCCCCAAGAAATAGAAATGAATCAAGCTCTAGCTCAGGGGGGTCCACGGCCTCCCGGATGTGGATAGTGCGAAAAATCAAGGAACAGGTATCAAGTACTCGGGGTCCTACGGGACACAAGTGAGCGTGGAAGAACCAAATAACATCTATTGCTCACCGATGCCTCTGCATTAGTTATATCTAGCATTTTAATAGTGGTATTTAAAGTCATGAACATCTCCACCATAAACATCTTCCAGCATTCCAACAACTATGGTACTTGACAACACGAGATCACACCTGAGCAAGCGACTACGACTCGCAAGGCCAGCTATCTACCAAACACAGGTAATAGGAGGTGTCCAAGGCAATATAGAGGTTACACGGGGTATAACTGGTGTATGGAAACTAAAGCATCGCGACACGGATAACAATAGATCAACAGGAGGAAATAAAGACTACAAATGCAAAATAGGTAGAAGGGGGAGAGATGCTCGCCTGGGAAAACACTGCCGAAGGTTCATATCCGGAGAACTTGTCGGTACTCGCATCCACTCATCAGCCTAATCCGCAAAGAAGCAGACACTAGAAGAAACACCAGATGCAATATTTAATACTACGGCAGAAGATCCGACATGCTTATGATATGATGCATGACATGGCACAGATGCGGTGCAATTAGGCAATATTAAGCGGAACCGGGGTCCTGATAATTAAATATAAGGTTCATGTTATTTAGATACCCCGCAATTTAAATGTGGTAATAACAAGTCAATACATGGCATCGGTTTGCTACACAAATTTAAATGAAGACAATATAAGACTAGAATAGCCCGCATATGGTCCCCATATTTAATTTAGGTGAATCGACTATTTACCCAACCCACCAGATGACATGTATGCAAGCATGATGATTTAATGATGCGACAAGTATATGTCATATTATAAAAATAGAGGCTTAGGGTCACACATCTGGGTTCGGAAGATCTTGGGTTCCGGGGGTCCGGGGGTTCGACAGGGTTCGACGGGGATCGATCTCGGCGGGAACGTACTCGAACAACGGAGTAGATCTTAGCGTTCCAGGAAGAAGGACTTGGTTTGGCGTCGGGGGCTCATCGGATTCGCCCTGGTCAATGTCGATCTTGTCGTCGCGAAGATCTTGTCGGGTCCGCGTATCGGGTCAGTCTTGGCGTTCGGGATGCAGAACTTGGCGTTCCGCGGCGAAGTGCTTGTCGTACCAGTGGCGATCTTGGCGGTCATCGGGTCCGGGAGCGGTTCTCGGCGAACTGGTCGGTTCCATGTCGGCGTACTTGGCGTTCCGTGAAGAGGATCTCCGAGTTCAGGGTCTCGGCCACCGGATCCGTGATCGTTCTTCGGGTGCGGCTCTGAGGCATCGAATCCGGGGTGTAGATCTTTGGGTCCAGCGATGGCTGATCTTGTCGGTGGTGTCTTCTAGTGGCATCACGGTGGTTCTCGTCGATGCCCTCGTTGGCCGATTTTGGCATCGCGACGGTTATCTCCCGCGGCCTCGGTCTTGGGCCTCGGAACTTGAACGGCTCCGCGAAGATCTTGAAGTCCGTGACGATCTTGGATACGAGGGTAGATCTTGGCGACAAAAAGGCATCGGAGCACTTGTTACGGGTCAGTCATGTACCTCGGAGGACTTCGAAGATCTTGGCGTAGCCCTCTGACTATCAAACCGAAATCTCCACAAGGATCTCCAAGAGGTGTCGGAGGAAGATGTGGCTAGCAAGACCACACCACACCAGATCGATGGGAGCAGCCAACTTGCTATAAGTTGAGCGGAACCACACTAAGAGCTGGCATGCTCGGATCTTGAGGAGGCGGGGCAGACTAAGGGGAGGCGATGTGGAGCTCGGGACTGAATGGCGACCTGGCGCGGCACGGGGCAGGAGAGGACGCGCAGGTCGAGGCCACCGGGCGCTAGGGCCACGGTGTAGGGAGAGGACGGCGGGGTGGAGAGGTCGGCTGGAGGAAACGGCCGGGCTCCGGGGAGGTAGAGGTTGGGCGACGCGGGGCGTCGGAGATGGAGGGGACGGGACGCTGCAGGGGAAGGTCGGCGAGGCGAGGAAGGCAGCGGTGGGAGCTTGGTGGCGAGGTACTCGGGCGGGGAGGCGGCCGAGGCTAGGCCCACGCATTCACGGCCAGAGACGGGGAGGAAGAGGCGCAGGCGGCGGTGCGACACGACCATGGCGAGGTGGCGGCGCCGGTCGTGACCGATGGAAGTCGCGGCTTGCGGTGAGACGAGGCGGGCAGAGCCGCTCGGGCCAGCGAGGTGAGGGGGCCCGGGGCGGCCGGCGACCGGGGAGGACGGCCGGAGAAACGGGTGGAGGCGGCGGGGCATGGGCGCAGCCGGGGCAGAGCGCTGCGGCGCTGCGAGGAGAGGACGGCGGCGACAGACGCGCGGTGAGAAGGAAGTCGGGCGGGGCTGGTGGAGAGAGAGAGGAGGGAGAAAGGAAGACGCGGCCTGGGCGACGGGGAATCCCGAGGCGCCTGGTCGGTGGGGCCGGGAGGAGTTCGTGCGGGGGTGTGGTGCATAGGGCGGGAGGTGGAGCCTAGGGAGTGGGGCCAGGCGGGGCTAGTACGCGGGGGTGCGTGCGTCGTGGGGAGGTTGGTGGCTGGGTGAGGGAAGAGAGATGAGGTGGAGGGGGTTCGGTGAGGTGGAGGGAGGGGATTGGTCAGGGTGAGGTGGAGGGAGGCTGGGTAGGATAGGATTGGGTAGATTAGGGATTAGACATGCTGGTTTTGGGTAATTTTGGGGGTGGCCGGCGGGGTCGGATCGGCCCGGTTTGGCTGCCCCCTAAAAATAAAATAAATATTTTATTATTTAAAACGGGGCTTTTGAAATCCGTTGGTAGACGAAACAAAATATTCCGAAGACCCGGGTTTTAACTTGAATAAAGACGGGAATATTTAGAAAACAAAACTAGGCGTTTCAAAAATAGTTTAGACAAAAACAATGCATGATGATGACGATGCTCAAATGCAATGTGGCATGATGACATGAGCATGCGGTCAGGATGATGCAATGCACAAAACACAGCGATTTTCTAGTAGTGGTTTTTGCGGGGCGCCACACCTTAGGCGCCGGGGGTATGCTGGGATGGGATGGTCCACCCGGGCCGAAAAAGTCGGTTATCCCCAGCGAAAGAGCCCATAGGCGCGGGGAATCCACCTAGCAGCGCGTCTCATCTAACCTATCACCCCGACGAAAATCCGATCGATCCCCAATTCTGCTCGCTCTCAACCCTAGCCCCTTGCACGCTCCATCATCGTCGTCCCGCGTCTGATCCCCCTTGTCGTCATTGTCCCGTGTCTGCCGAAGGGAAGAAGGAGGAGGCCAGTCCCGCAGCAGGAGCACGACACTGCCACCTTGTCGATGACCGCCTGCCCCCACCCGCAGGTGCACCTCGTCGACGACCACCACCCCCCATCCGCGGGTACACCTCGTCGACAACCACCTCCCCCTCGCAGAATTTTCTCACTTTGTGCTTGCTCTGCCGAAGGGAATTATTAGGTGCTTCCTCTACACTAGCTGATTCTACACTAGATTGTCAGGCTCCCTCCGGTCTGTACCTCCGGTCTGTGTGGTCAGATCTAGAGGGTTCTAGGGTTGTTCCTTATTTTTTCTTCTGCTTGAGAGGTTCCAGCTGAAAATGATGGGGAGAACTACTGTCTCCATGAATAAAAGTGCATCCTCTATTGTGCTCCAACTCCCGATGTGGGTGCTCCTCTCTCTATTACTACTCTGTACAGGCCATGGTGGCGGGGGAGAGTGGGAGGTGCCATGATTTGTCACTCTATTCCCTGGCCAGCCGTGCCGGTGGGGGGAGGAAGAGGACTGTGCCAAGAGGGACCTTGGCGGCAGCAGGGAAGATCTGGTGGCGTTGGTGGGGACTCGGTTGCCTTTGTTTCGCTTCGATCTGCTCGTCTTGGTGATGATGAGGAGAGCAGATCAGGTGGTAGCAGTACTCTACTGCTTACTCTGCAGCAGGGGAGAAGCATCGCTTATCTTGGGAGGTCTTTCACGTAGGCGAAGATCTGGCCGGCGTATCTTATGGCTTGTTGGCAGCTACTCCCCCCCCCCCCCCCCCCCCCCCCCTTGCGTCGGTGACGGTAGTTTTTGGCCGACGACAGATAGGCAACTACAACCTCCAGGCCTTGATGCTGCTACAGACGCCTTTGGCTGGCAGTACAATAGGCTCCCCCTCACCGTCCCAACTGTTCTAGTCCCCGGCGATGATGAAGGTGGCTGTGTTGCGGCTTTGATTCGCGGTGGAGAAGGAGCTGGCCTCGATTGCGTTTGCAGTTTTCTTTTTGAGGTCCTTTGTGCAAAGTGTAGGGGCTTGTTTGTATTTCTTATTTTCTTTGAGTCCCTTTCTATAAAGTGTATTTCCACAGCTGAGATTTAATGGATGCTCTATGTCCTTCAGGACCGCCCCCGTTCTGCACCCGAGGCGCAGCAAGGGGTTATATATCATTAAAAAGCTTCCCTAAAATTTCTCCCACACCACATGTGTTATACGAAAGGGCGTAGGACAAAGCCATTATTTGTCCTACCTTGCCTTATTTGTTCTTCTTCTCTCCCGGAATTTAGCTCACCGCCCATGTTATGTGAAAGGGTGTAGGGCCAATCCATTGTTTGTGCTATGGTTTTGCACCACCCTAATTCTTCTCATATTTTCTCAAAAAAAATTGGGTTAGCAAGCGTTTTTCCTAACACCGCACCTCAGGGAGGCACAGAGAGGACTCTAGTATGATGCATAAATATGTCACAATAAGCTAGAAAGAACGGTGTATGCACTTTTCATGCATCAGCAGCCATGCACGTACCCGGTCCTCATGGAGTGTCTCGTATGAGTCGTCCACCACCCCATGCACCGCTGCTTCCTCACGTCACGCCGATGCGATATACTTGTACACCACCTTCAGCTCCTCGATCTCCCCCTCTTTTGCACCAGGGCCATCTAATCGGCCAACTCAGGAGACGATAGGGGTTGCATATCCTCCCCTCCTCCGGCGACAGGTCGATGATGAATCCATGCAGAGATGATTGCTCATCCTCAAAATCATACGTCTTAAGGTCGATGTAAGCTAAAGTTGAATCGTAGGAGGCATAATGCTGATGTGAGAGACAGTCGGCATGAACACTATGCTACGAATTTTATATGAGAGGGTAAACGATGGGAATATACGGCGAGTTCGGATCACGGCCGATTTCATAAAAAGGAGGCAAGATATTTTCGACCAAAAACTCGCAAATAAAGTTTCCTAAATAAAGCAAGTGCATAAGATATTGCAGACACTGTACCATCTGTACCATCTTTGAGGGATTGGGGAGGACATAGCATACAGTTTCTCTGCATTTGCGATATGCACTCTAAACAAAATTTATTTCAGGTAACCATTACATAAGGACCATTTTACATTTATAGATACCATAGTAAACATTACATCCAAATGTGTATTCCTCGCGACTTCATCGTGAATTATTTGTCAATTATAACGATGATCCTCGAGATTCTTCTCCTACTACTCCTTGGCCTCACGCCCAACCTTCTCCACGGCTACGGCGTGCAATGCTCCGGTGTCATTGTCGCCGCGTCCTTGAATTCGTTCGGTGTCGTCATTTGAGGAGGACTAGCCGGAGTACAAGGGGGAGGAACCGATGTAGAAATCCGACGGTGGGAGCTACTTCTCCTCCTCCTGTATCGGAGACACCCGCTGATGCATGTAAAATATCTATGTTCTTTATAGTTTATTGTGCCATATTCCATCATAATTGAATCATATATGTGATTATAATATATTTATTTATTTTGGTGATTTTCCTAAAAGATACCTTTTCTTTGGATTATAACTCTGACGGTAGGGAAGCCCTGTTTTTTTAAGTTACCCTAAAGCGTACACTCAAACTGAAAGCACCTGGAATTTTTCTACTAAAGTTTTTTTTTTTGAGAGATCAAGACTCAGAGCACATGTATCTCACATGGACACCAGGAGGGCCAAGATGGGGCCCATGATGCGGATGGATACCATGGTCGTGCAGTGGAACATACTATGATTTTGATCTTAATTACTTTTTTTTGTGCGGAAAGGAACCTGTCATTGAAAGAAACATACGTCAGTACAAACTACAAAGCGCCGCAAGAAAAATGAAAATTACAACGAAATCCTCGAGATGCCCTTTGTCTTAAACCTCCAGACTGCGTCGACGGCGCGCTGCCGCTACCACTCCTTCTGAGTTGGCCTGACGTTGTTGGTTGCGGATAGGAAGTCGTCGAACAGGTCTAGAGTAATAAGTAACTATCGATGAAGCTTCTTGATGATCTGTAAATCCCCACAGCCAGAAGAAGTCCCCTTGATAGACACACCAATTGCTAAGATCTGAAGAGAATCAACAGATCTGACGATGCTCACCCTCACGGGCCTTTCGTTGACTCCGAATTGGACGCCCACGAGATAGAGAGAAGTCAGAGAGACCTTATTCCAGTACGCCATCGTCATCTCACCTTGACGATGCCGCTAGGGAGACAAAACCAAGAGAAAACAAACCTTCAAAAGCAAACAATAAAGAAGACGGGTCCCCACTCCTCTATCCGCCGGCGTAGGTTAGAGGGTTTCCCGAGGCTCATGATTTTTTTTGAATGGTTACATTGGTTTTATGATTTTGATCTTTCTAATGTTACCTCAGTAGGTATAAATGACTGTATGTGCTACAATTGCTTTGTGACAAACGAAGGTAATCTCATATCTTTTGAGAAAAATTATAATTAAACATCACGAGTGAAATGAGCTCATGCTCCAAGTAAGATCAAGTCTAATCATAACACGGTGCTGCAACTCCCAAAGGTTCAACTTTACAAATAATTTCAAACTGGACATTCATTCAAAAATTAAATATCACGAGCGGAATGAGCTCATCCTCGAATTGTTCCGTCTTTTCCTTTTTTCTGAGTGTAACAAATTTGTTCACCTACTCAGCCCGCAACTGAAAGCCCATCCACGCCAGAAGAATTCCGGCCCATCATCTAAGGGACAGCCGCATGCACGTCTCCGTAGTTTTTCCCAGACCCAAAGCCCCAAATACCCCAATCATGCTCAATGTTCGTCAACATATTATGTGGCACGAAAAACAAACTACTAGTAGATAGTAATCCATCATCCATATCTTAACCTTATCTCGAATCACTCGTAAAACGGGATAACCATCCATGATCGATTCAACGGGGATCGATAATCAGTTGGTTAGCCCCAACAAACTAGCTTGTTATCGTTCAACATGCACGCACCTATAAATACACGGCCTCTCGCACCATCCTCTCCATCTCATTCATTCCCATCCCATCGTCCATCATCATCCTTCTTCCTTCGCACCTAGTCCAATCTCATCTCGACGCAATGGTGCAGCGCAGCTCCAACGCTGAGGTCATGTCGATGGACCTGTCGCCCAAGATGCCCGCCAAGGCGTACGGAGGCGAGGGCGGTGCCTACTACGACTGGTCCCCGGCCGACCTGCCCATGCTCGGCGCGGCCTCCATCGGCGCCGCCAAGCTCCACCTCGCCGCGGGCGGCCTCTCCATGCCGAGCTACTCCGACTCCGCCAAGGTCGCCTACGTGCTCCAGGGCGCCGGTGCCTGCGGCCTCGTCCTCCCGGAGGCCGCCAAGGAGAAGGTCATCCCCATCAAGACCGGCGACACCCTCGCGCTCCCCTTCGGCGCTGTCACCTGGTGGCACAACGCCCAGGACTCCTCTGCCGAGCTCGTCGTGCTCTTCCTCGGCGACACCTCCAAGGGCCACGTCAACGGCAAGTTTACCAACTTCCAGCTCACCGGCGCCACCGGCATCTTCACCGGCTTCTCTACCGAGTTCGTCGCCCGCGCCTGGGACCTCGACCAGGACTCCGCCGCCAAGATCGTCTCCACGCAGCCCGGGTCAGGCATCGTCAAGATCCCCCAAGGCCACAAGATGCCCGAGCCGCGCCCAGAGGACCGCGAGGGCATGGTGCTCAACTGCCTCGAGGCGCCGCTGGACGTGGACATCCCCGGTGGCGGCCGCGTCGTGGTGCTCAACACCGCCAACCTGCCGCTGGTCAAGGAGGTCGGCCTGGGCGCCGATCTCGTCAGGATCGACGGCCACTCCATGTGCTCGCCGGGCTTCTCGTGCGACTCCGCGTACCAGGTCACCTACATCGTCCGCGGCAGCGGGCGCGTCCAGGTGGTCGGCATCGATGGAACCCGCGTGCTCGAGACTCGCGTTGAGGGAGGCTGCCTCTTCATCGTGCCCAGGTTCTTTGTGGTCTCCAAGATCGCCGATGACACGGGACTGGAGTGGTTCTCCATTATCACCACCCCGAAGTACGTACCTATCTTATACATACATTGTGTTCTTTTCTTGTTAATCTATTTAATTCACAGTTTGCAGTATGCTCGATGTTTTCTGATGATGTAAAATCTTGTTGCAGCCCAATCTTTAGCCACTTGGCAGGGAAGACATCCGTGTGGAAGGCGATATCTCCCGCGGTGCTGGAGACGGCCTTCAACACCACTCCCGAGATGGAGAAGATGTTCCGCTCCAAGAGGCTCGACTCCGAGATCTTCTTCGCTCCCAACTAGACCAGCTGGTCCAGCCGACCATCCATCTCCTCCGGCACCGTCAGAGCCAGACATCCTGCAGCTTAAACTTAGTTATTAGTTTCAATTAGGTCGTGGATCTCCTCTTCAATCAATTAGCATATGTCTGTAATAAGCCCGAGATTTGGATGGTGCTATTAGTTTTATCAACTCTATTTGGAACAATATTCGTTGATAAATTTGTGTTAAATTTGTGATAGATGTGCGTTTTGGAGACTGCAATCCAAATATCTTTGTGAATTAGTTAATCACTTGTTTGCACATTTTCATGTTCTTTCGATCCATTTGTTTTTATATTTTGATATCCTTGATAAAATACATTACCCTTGCTTAGAAAAATGTATCTGATAAGACAACATTTTGCTGATTTATTAACCTCGTCAAATTATTATTTTCTTCAGTTTATATTTACTTATTTATTGGCTATTATATATATAGTTTCGAATCCTAGATCCAGTTTCACGTTTCAGAAGATAATAAAGATTAACTTATCTCCATTTCTTTTAATATTGTAGCATTCATTTATTTAAGTTTCTGGTAGGTTATGTGTACCTGCACACTTTCAAACGCTAAATCTGTGTGCAACTTGGGTTCACCAAAATGAGCAACCGTCTATTCTTATATTTTTTCCATTCCTGATTTTTTCTTATGTAGAACCAGATCATCCATTGTGCCTACAAGTATTCAAGTTCACATATTACACATGTAAACCTTACATACTAGTGTGCAACTCTTGTTTGTTTTCTTAGGAGTTGTTTTTTGTTGAGCCTTTTTTTTACTACTGTAGAGGTAGCATATCATGTGGACCAGATTAATTAGTGACGAAAAGAAGTATTTCGATTTGGCTAGATTCGCATGCACCTAGACGTGTTTCAGTGTATAGATACATAAGAATCTAAACAAATCCAAATCACTTATTTTTTTACGGAGGGAGTAAGTAGTTTTTTCACCGAAGGGCAAATTTGGTTGATGAGAAACAATCACTGGAGGGAATTTCGTGTTTTGCACCCACCATCCATTTTGGTGATAAGCCGCGGTGGACATACCTATGGAGGATGGTCGGGTTCGTAGTCGTAGCAAGGACTCTGCGTCTGCGTGTGCCTCGGATGGTCAAAGCTGCTCGAGGCAGCGCTGACCGTCATGGACAGAGGAGGAGGAGGAGGAGCTGCTGCGGTGACTGTCCTGAAAAACTGCTTATAAAATGCATGTACACGATTCTTATACTTGTAAAAAGAATATAACCGGTTACTAGGGTATTGTCCTGATTTTTTATTTCAGTGAACTTGTTTTTCAATAATTTAACTTGTTGGTTATTTAAACTTCATTTAGTGAAGTGTTTGGTATCTTATATTAGTTGGGCATTTCAAAAATTGTAGCTGCATATTTTCTAGTGTTTTTTGTGGAACCAGACTGACAATTGTGCTTTGGCTGGTATTAGGTTGCACATACCACGCAAGAAACCTACATATCCACGGTGTGCAATTTGTTTGTACTCCCTCCGTTCTCTTTTACTCCTAGAAAAAATCAGTCAAAATAGTACTGTATGTTTTAATACTATATAATAACTAACCATTCCAAATTACATTAAAAGTAATGACATCCAGATAGCAGCACCAATTTGTTTTTTGTGTTCGGTAAAAGCTATAATTATAGATTAATATGGAACAGAAATGTTGTCTACAATGTAGGTTAAAAGAGAGTGGAGGAATTATATGAGTAGTATTTATATGTTGCACATGCGGACATACCACGTCACCTCGACCTGAATACTACTCTCTCTATTCTAAAATATAAGATGTTCGACATCTGACCGAGTGGGAGCGAATAGGACAAGCTAGAGGGAGTAGTAGTTTTTTCACTGGAATTTTTGTCCACCCGACCGTTCACGATGTAACTGCCGTTAAAGCCATTCTCGACTCCTTCGGACAAGCTAGCGGCCTGGTAACCAACATGGAAAAAGCCAAGATCTTCCCGGTGCAATGCGGTCAGATTGATCTGGAAGATGTTCTCGCGGCATTCCCAACAAGACTCGCCAATTTCCCGGGAAAGTACCTTGGCCTACCTCTTCACTTCCGGCGCCTCGGCAAAGTCGATTACCAGCCACTCTTCGATAAGATCGTGGGAAAGCTTCCTGGCTGGTACGGGAAAAACATTGCGCATCCTGGCAGGGTCACCTTAGCTAAGACGGTTCTTATGGCCACTGCGACCTACCACTCCATGGCCATCCCTCTTACAAAATGGGCTCGCACGCAGATCACAAAGATAGTCCGGAACTTTGTTTGGGCTGGTGATGAGGGCGAGCATGCTGTGCAAGGAAAAGCGCTTGTCAACTGGAAGACTGTCTGTAGGCCTAAGGCATTGGGAGGCCTCGGGATGCCTAACCTCGCCCGGACCGGAAGGGCTTTGATACTGCGTTGGCCTTGGCTTCAATGGACTAACCCTGCGCGCACCTGGGTCGGATCTAAGCTTCCCTGCAGCTCGGCGGACTTGGACCTTTTCAGAGCATGCACAAAAATAACGATTGGGAACAGGGACACTGCCTCCTTCTGGCACGACAATTGGTGTGAGTGCGGGCCGCTCAAGCAGTGGGCCCCGGACCTTTACAGCATCGCCACTAGGAAAAGAAGAACGGTTTCTAAAGAGATCTCTCATGGAAACTGGATCCGTTCGGTCGCTGGCATCCACACCTCTATTCAGCTATCCCAATACCTAGAGGTTTGGGACGTAATATAGGAAACCAACCTCGACCCCCTCCAACCGGACTCCATCAGATGGACTTTGACTGCGGACGGAAATTACACTGCTAGCTCAGCCTACCATGCTCAGTTCCATGAATGTTTCCCCAGATTCAAGCCGCAGATGATTTGGGAGGCGCATGCGGAGCCAAAATGCAAGCTCTTCTCGTGGCTGGCTCTTCATGGGAAGCTGCTAACTGCCGACATGCTGGCAATCCGTGGATGGCCAAATGACCCGACATGCTAGCTCTGTTGTTCAGCCCCGGAAACTGTTGTCCATCTCTACAAGGATTGCCCCTTTACAACGGCGGTTTGGCACACCACGCAGTCATGGGCCAATGACCACGTGGGAAACCTTGGCCACTCCTTCGACTCCACCTCGGAGTGGTGGGACGACCTGATTAAAGGAAAGGCGAAGAAGGAGCAAGACCGCCTCAGCGGTCGCATGTTATACATTCTGTGGAATGCCTGGAAAGAACGGAACAGACGGATCTTCACGTGCCAGCGGCTGACATATATTGAGGTGGCCTCCATCGCCAGCAACGACATTGCTCAACGCTCCACCGCTTTTGCCAGGCACGGGCCAGCCATCCCAGCTGCGCTAGATTAATTTTTGGTTTTTCACGTGTCTTGGTGTTTTTCTGGCATGTTCACACCTTAACTTAAATATCGGACCTATTTTTCCCCCTTCTAATAGAAAAGGCAGAGCTCCCGTCGGTTGCTCTAAAAAATATATATATATATAAGATGTTTTAGCCTTCTTCTAAAATAAATGTATCTAGACATCTTTTAGTGTGTAAGTTCAGAGCAAAATGTGTGAATCTGCACACTAAAAGGAGTCTACATACATGTGTTTTCAAAAAAGGCTAAAATATCTTATATTTTGGAATGGATGAGTTTTTTCAAATGCTTGTGGGTTTCTTTTATTTGCTGATGAGTTTAACCAAAGAAAAAACGCATATCCATTGATCCCCTTTTCTCTTTGCCGCTCACCTCCGCTGGCGGTGTCTCTCGCCAGCTCTCCCTTCCTCTCAGACCGTCAGGGCAGCTCACCGCGGTTGATTCCCTCGCTGATGCCGCATCCCCGCAGGCCCCAATCATGCTAATGCTAGATTCCCACGCCGCCTCCTTGATGGACGATTCACCAGCCATCCCCACTAACAAGCCGCATCCAAGGCCGCCATGGAGGACTTCTTACAGCTGATGGAGCCGTTGCACGCCGGGTAGGGGTGTCGGCCACCTAGTTGGCCTTGCGCGGTGTGGTGGCTCACGTCCTTGCCGTCCCGGTCACCAACTACCTCAACGTCCCCGACCCCGTCACCATGGAGGGCAAGATCGCGGGGTCACCCACATCGCGCCTAGGAAGGAATCGCGGAGTGTGTGGCCGAGGGTGCTACATGTCGGCGACCTTGATCCCCTTTCTCTTTAGGACCTCGCCGCTCGCCGGTTGTGGCCCTCACTGGCACGTCCACTCTTCTATCAGTGTCTCCCCCACCACGACAAAGACCTGGAGGCGAGCCTGCTGGATCGCCATGAGCACGACGCATCGAAGACCTCTTCTGACACCTAGATCTCTACTCATAGCCAGTCCATAGTGCCGTCTGGAGTATGGAGCTGGCCGTGGACGCGGGCAACGAAGCTCAGGGAGAGGATGAGACAACCTATACATGCTCGATCGGGGGTGATGCCCAGCAAAAGGTCCAGTTTCCCCTCTTATGATACGCCCTATCTTAGTGGGTTGACACCCAGCAAAAGGTCCAGTTTCCCCTCTTATGATACACCCTATCTTAGTTTTTCAGATCAGCCGGTGGAATATTAGCTAGTGCTTTATGTGTTAGTACATCTGACTACACTAGACGAGGAGCCGAAGGGCACAAAGCAGGAGGAAGGTCGCTCGGCAGGGAACATCATTAGTGACATCCACAAGCGCCGCAAACAAGTGGTCATGAGAAATACTAGATTTGGTAGTGAGGGATATTTGAATGAGACGTTATTTTCCTTGTTAAATATGTCATAATATTGGTTATAACTGTTGACAATTTGTCCGGTAAGCTACTTGGAGCTCACGTAGCCCATGCCGGATTAATCGTATTCTGGGCCGGAGCAATGAACCTATTTGAGGTGGCTCATTTCGTATCAGAAAAGCCCATGTATGAACAAGGGTTAATTTTACTTCCAAAGTATGATCCAAATTCAATTAAGGAGGCTAACTTTTAACGAGCGGAGCGAAGCCCGTTGCCGGGAGGCTTGACCCGAAGTGGAGGGATCGTTGAATACCTAGGTTTCCACCGCTATATATACCTCTTGTAAGCCGCCGGCTGGTATAAGTTGTATCAGTGAAATCCCCGGTGTCATGTAAACACTCCCTGACATACTTAAGTTTCACTGGCTGATGTCTACGCACTTCTATTCTTGTAGACAGTTGTTGGGCCTCCAAGTGCAGAGGTTTGTGGAACAGTAGCAAGTTTCCCTTAAGTGGATCACCCAAGGTTTATCGAACTCAGGGAGGAAGTGGTCAAAGGTATCCCTCTCAAGTAACCATGCAATCAAGATACAAGAAGTCTCCTGTGTCCCTAGCACACCCAATACACTTGTCAGGTGTATAGGTGCACTAGTTCGGTGAAGAGATAATGAAATACAAGTGGTGCGGATATAAGACAACGGTGCCAGAAAAGAGCTTGACGGGAGGAAAAGACTAAAGGAAAAAACATGGAATCAAGCAAACATGTAACAGATCTAGTTGCAAACGGTGTTTCAATGTTTAGAAACAAGGCCTAGGGATCATACTTTCGCTAGTGAACACTCTCCTATAAATATCTTATCTTCATGATACTACTCTGAACTACTCTCCGGATGGACACTCTAATCCATGGTAGGGCTATAATAGCACACCTCAAAGTTTGCTTTCCCCATCAAGATAACCCCTCACTATCACCTTGAGCGCTAGATGGTTCCAACAAACACCACAATCTCATATAGAAATCCAACTCAAATTATACTCATGACAAGTATTTTTGTAACCTTAGCCAAAGTGCCACACGGTGTGCACACTATCAACTTCACACATGCGGGGATAAGCAGAGATTCATTAAAGCACTTGAGTAGCAGAATAGATCTATAGATTACAAAGCTCATGATCTCAATAAGATCACGCATAGAGAGAGATGAACACAGAGCTACCGGTAGAGCCCTTAGTCTCATGGAATAACTACTCCCTCCTCATCATGGGAGTTAGCAACAGCGATGGAGATGGTGGTGGAGTCGATTGAGATGGCTCCGGGGGCACTTCCCCGTCCCAGCAGGGTGCCAGAACAGAGACTTATGTCCCCCGAATCTCCTCTTCGGTGGCGGCAACGCTGCGGAAATTTTCGTGGAATTTTGATCTTGTGTTTAGGGTTTTTGTCCCGGGGGGATTTTATAGGCGAAGGGGCCATGTCAGAGGGTGGACCAGGGGCCCACACCACCTGGTGACGCGGCCAGAGGACCCGCGCCACCACATGGTGTGGCCAGCCCCTGGCTCCTCTCCGTCTCGTCTTCTGGCTCCGTGAGTCTTCTGGTAAAATATCGACTTCGGATTTTGTCCGGTCCAATTCCGAGAATATTTCTTTTCCAGCTTTTCTGAAACCAAAAACAGCACAAAACAGGTAACTGGCACTATGGCATCTTGTTAATAGGTTAGTCCCAGAAAGTGTATAAAAATACTCCAAAGTATGGACAAAACATAAGAAAGTAGATATAAAACAAGCATGGAACATCAAAAATTATAGATACGTTTGCAACGTATCACTAGCTGGCGGCTGTGGTTTCTTCCTCTCTTTGTTGGAGAGATTTTTATTTTAAATTTGTGTCCTCTTGCTATGATCTGTTTTCCGTTCTTCATTATTTTTTGGCGCATTTATAACAAGTGCTAACAGAGCCCTAGGTTCCAATCTAGGGTTTAAAACATATTGCCATTGAAGTTCAATCTATCGCCGCTGGACTACACCACAAGATTCTCCTTATAGCAGGTGAAGATGCGGGTGATTTTTGCCCAAACTTCTAATCTTGATGAAGCACTGGATGGGTTCAGCAAAAGGATGCAAAGAGTTGGTCCGACGAAGAAAGGCGGAAAGAGCGTAATTCTTTGTCTTTGATTCAACTTCATCGATCCAATAGTACTTTGTAGGAAGTGTTGGGAAAGAAATCTGCGCATCCCTATGGTTGAAACTATAATTGATCGGCATGTCAAAGGATCTAACTAGTAAGATGCATGTGAAGATTAAGTTGTTCTCTCATATGCTCCAAGAAGGTGGATTAGTAATGAATCACTTATCTATTTTTAGAGAGATCGTTTATAACTTGTAGTCCATGGAAGTAAAATATGATGATGAGGATCTATGTCTCTTACTGTCATGCTTGTTGCCTATTTCTTATGTAAATTTATGTGATACAATGTTGTTGAGCCGTGATGAACTAACTCTTGACGAAGTACAAGAGGCCCTAAAACAGAGGGAAAAGATGAAAACTATGGTGCAGGCAGATGGGTCATCATCCAAGGCTGAAGCTCTGCAGGTTCGTGACAGGACCGAGCAGAGGAATAACAACTACGACAATAGACATAAGAGCAAGGACGGTAGAGGTTGTTCAAAGTACAAGGAAAAGACAAATTCTGCAAGTATTGTAAGAAATCTAATCAAAAGAAATAAGGATAAAAGAAATATAAATTACCAACCAAAAGATAAGTCTACAGGTACTGGTAAGGCTGCTGCTATTTCTGGTGAGAATTTTGATGGTAAATGTTTAGCTATTTTTACTAATTGTGCTTCTCGTGATGATGAATGGATACTTGATAGTGTATGTTTGTTTCGTATTTGTTGTAACAAAAATTAGTTCAGTTCATATGAGTCTGAGTAGACTGGAGATTTTGTACGTGTGGTGAATGACAACCCTTGTTATATTGTTGGCATTGGATCTGTTAAAATCAAGACACATGATGATGTGACACGCACGTTGACTAAGGTGAAGCACATACCAAGCATAGCCAGGAATTTGATCTCCCTAAGTACCAGGAATGTTGATGGATACAAGTACGCCGGTGGGCATAGATTGTTAAAGGTATTAAAAGGTTCTCTGATTCATATGATAGGTGATATAAACTCTACTAAATTATATATTCTTAGAGGTAGCACTTTGCCTGGTATTGTTGTTGTTGTTACTTCTAATAATTCTGGTGACTATGGAAAACCTAATCTATGGCATATGCATCTTGGGTATATGAGTGAACATGGCATGGCAGAATTGATAAAGAGAGAGCTGATTGATCATTGCAACTTGACTAACACTAGTGGAGAATTGCTTATCAGTGGAGCATATTTTTTGCTATCAATGGCGTATATGAAATGTGCCACTAGTGTTGCACCACTGATAATTAAGTACCAATGGTGCATATTCAATATGCGCCATTGATAGTGGGACAACCAATGGCGCATCCTCAATATACGCCATTGATGTTTTATCAGTGGGGCATATATCCAAATGCGCCACTGGCTGAATAAAAGATGTGCCACTGATATTTTGTACAGGTATACAGAATATAGGGCTCTCAGGTATTTATACAGGTACACAAAAATATAGAAACAGAGATAATAGTACAAATAGATTTATAAATCGTCACATCAATTAGAACCCGACATAGTGACAAGTGCCCGAATATTATGCAAGTCTTGCATAAAACAAGTTGATCATCATCTCATACATTACACATTACAACAAGTTGATCATCATCATTATCCAAGTCCTAAACTACTAAAGGACCGAGTAGAGTACAACTGCAATGGCGGTGAGCAAGACCGGGAGCACGATCATCAAGGTCTTCATCCGGTTTCTGTCTCTCTGCTCTCCTTGCTGGTGACGACGAGGTAGGCGCGGGCAGCACCGTTTCTGAATCTTGATCTGCATTGTTTATCCTTGTTATAAACCATCCGACCAAATAAAAATGAGTAAAACAACTAATTTCAGGAATTGATTTCTTGAATCTTGATATGTACCGTCAAACAACTATCTTACGATGCGAGTAATTGATTTCTTAAGAGGCACAAGAGATGGCAAAATAAAATAAAAAGAGGCAGGGGCAAACTAATTTTAGGTTTCTAGTCTAGAAGTAGAAAAAATAGGCAAATTCCAAGCCGCAATACATTGGACAAGAGATGCCTACACTAGCACTGGTAGGCTACTTGAAGACGACATTCCATTTCTTAGTACTATTCAACCTTTGAATCTGATTCTGCACTATTCTTGTGTTACCTTAATCTTAAAGTATTGATGTTATACAGAGAACTAAAGTATATTTAGCAATGCTTAGATACATCATTTTGTTTACCTGATTAGATTACATATATACTGAAAGCGTAAGAAGTGGAACTTATGTTTACTGTCTAGGTTTGTACAGCTTGACCTCTTTATGATGCTGATTGGTATTTTGGATGTGGGTCAGTACCATTAGCATAGTAAATGTGTTATTTTTTTGCAAAAAAGTTGTCAATTGTTCAAGATACATATAGAGTTTGTACAAACATCCTGTTTGTGTGATACTGTACTGCTCTGATCATTCTAAAAAGTAGCCCTGATCATTACAAAAAAATATTGAAGTAGCCCTGATCATTCCAAAATAATATTGAAGTAGCCCAGATCATTCAAAAACTAGCCCTGATCATTACAAAAAAATATTGAAGTAGCCCTGATCATTCCAAAATAATATTGAAGTAGCCCAGATCATTCAAAAACTAGCCCCGATGGCACATCTACAGATTATTCATTTCCTATTGACAAAAATGCAGTTTATCATTTTGAAGTTTTAGTACAAAGTCAACTCTAAAAAATATGTGTGCTTGTTCTTGCTTCTGAGTAATATGATACCACATCTAAAACATTCAGAATAGGGTCCTTTTCATATTTAGAATAGGAGAAGTAGAAAACCGACTCCTTCTTAGTTAGATGTTACTTTTAAGGAAATGTGCTTATAGTTGGCTCATATGTAGTGTCTAGCTATTGAGATTCCACTAGGGTGAAGGCTAAGACAATGAAATCCAGTTTCTCTATGGTTAATAAAAGGTTATAACATCACTACATGTTAATAAAAGGTTATAACATCACTGGGGAGTATCTAGAATTGTGCACAAACATGTGCATGCATAATCAACTTCTCTAAAAAAAACTAACAAATCAGCTACTCCAGATTGCAGTAGTTCCGAGAGCTAACTTATTATAGGGCCACCGGATTCGGGCAGTTTACCTTTAGAGCGGACATGAGGGGGAGGGGTCGATGTAGGCATAGTTGAGCACCTCCATGGCCTGATTTCTGGCCGCAGAGACCACTGGCGATGCGAGCTTCAGTGCCTTCTCACCGGGGCTTTGCCGCACCGGCAACACCGGCTCCCAACAGCTTCACGACCTTGCCCAGCAAGGTGACGAACAGTGGCAGGGGACTGGCGACGGCGAGGCAGGTGCGGGAAGCACCGCGGCTTGCAGGGGCGGAACCGCGGAGGCGGCGGCGGTCAGGTCGCGAGGGAGGGTCGCCCTGGAGGCGGCCGGTGAGAGGAGACGCACATAGGCTGCCTCGATGGGGAGAGAGGCGGCAGGGTCTCGCGGTGGCGTTGGGCAGATGCCGGCGCAGCGCAAGAGCAGGCGAGGTCGAGGGCCGGCTCTGGCGGATGGGTGGCTCGACGGCATGCAGCCGCGGGCTTCATGGGGCGGCAGGGTCTCGGAGAGTGGCGGCCAGCACGGCCACGAGGAGGAGAGGTTACAGAGGATGCCAAGGCGGGGCTTGCTAACCACGACGAGAGGCGCAAGGGGTGGCACTCGAACTAGGGCACTTGAACACTCTAATCGTTGGTAGGGCTATAACAGCACACCTCAAAGTTCATCTTTCCCATCTAGATAACCCCACACTGTCACCTTGAGTACTAGATGGTTCCAACAAACACCACAATTTCATAAAGACATCCAACTCCAAATATAACTTATAAAAAGTATTTGTAATCTCTAGCCTAAGTGCCACCATGGTGTGCACAATGTTAACTTCACACACATGGGGAGAGCAGAGATCTATTAAAGCACTTGAGTAGCAAGGTAGATCTAATTGATTACAAAGCTCATGATCACAATATGATCATGCATAGAGAGAGATGAACACATAGCTACCGGTAGAACCTTAGCCTCGAGAGAGAACTACTCCCTCCTCATCATGGGAATCAGCAATGGTGATGGAGATGGCGGTGGAGATTGATGGAGATGGCTCCGGGGGCACTTCCCCGTCCCGGCAGGGTGCCAGAACAGAGACTTTCTGTCCCTCGAATCTCCCCTTCGGTGGTGGCGGCGCTGTGGAACTTTTCGTGGCTGGAGGCTTGATGATTTAGGGTTTGCATCGGGAGGCTCTTATAGGCGAGAGGGGAGACCGAGGGGGTGCCGGAGGGGCCCACACCACCCCCTGGCGCGGTCTGGCCTGGCCGGCGCCACCAGGTGGTGTGGCCACCCTCTGGCCCTTCTTCGTCTCGTATTCTGGCTCCAAGTGTCCCCCGGTAAAATAATAACTTTGGCTTTTGTCCAGTCCAATTCCGAAATATTCATTTTCTAACTTCCTGAAACCAAAAACAGCAGAAAACAGGCAGCTGGTACTGTGGCTCTTGTTAATAGGTTAGTCCAAGAAATCATATGAAAAGTACTCCAAAGTGTGGACAAAACACAGGAAAGTAGATAAAACCAAGCATGGAACATCAAAAATTATAGATACATTTGCAATGTATCAACATCCCCAAGCTTAACTCCTGCTCGTCCTCGAGTAGGTAAGTGATAAAAAGAAAGAATAATTTTTGAGGTGACATGCACCATCATAAACTTGATCAAAGTATTTGTAAAACATTCAAAGCTGGGATCATAGTACTTCAATCATAACATGAAAGACAAAGAAACTGTGTTGCAACATGAAAAGGCACAAACAAAAGATTCATGAATAACAATGCTTTGCAAGACGTTTGTTTGTTTCACATAAAGAAAACATAGCATAGTGGTATTCAGCTTGTCCCTCATAGAATAGGAAATATAAATGCATAGGACACCTTCAAAGTTCATAAGAGTGACTAGATACAAATAGTTTAAAACAAGCAATATCAAGGTATGCATCAATCAACTAGTCTTGGGACAATGCACATAGAACTAAGAATGGCCACTATGCTCTCAAAGTAGGTGCATAAAGGTAGAAGGTGGAGACTCAATATAATGGTGGAAGAAAGGCCTTCATAGAAGGAAGCAGAGATTCAAGTTTCATAAAGAGCTTCCAAAAATTATGGTACTTATAGATTTCAGCTCTCATTGCCCCTATCATAAGCATCTTGAAGTGATTAAGGTTAAAGTGAACAAACTCTGGTGTATATGCTTGACGAAGTATAAGTTAGAAATCTCATGTCCCTTGAATACGAGGGCCGCTCCTCATGCTACTCAAGTTTAGTCACCGGTAAGTTCTTGTCATCGTAAGTACATGTGTATCATAGAGAACCGCCAATGGGGTACCCCTTGCCCGATGATACGGAAGAATCCCCATATCAAAATGACAAGGCAAGCAGATAACGAGCATCTCAGCAATCTTCTTATTTACCATGGGAAAATGGTGCTTTTTTCTCTCTTTCCTCTTTTCTCATATCTCTTTTTTATTTTTCTCTTTTTCTCAATATCTGACTCTTTTTTTATAAGAAGAATGCTTCATAGACAGCTCATTATGGTTACGCTGCAGGTTTCCACCATGTCAGCATGGATTAGACCAGCGGCCCAGGCGTTTCTCTAACATATATACATAACTCCATGGACTTACAAGCTCCCCTTTCATTTCACACCGACGACATCCATAGACAAAAGAGCATGATATCAACTAGGTACAATGCACAAGTGCAATGTTGAAAGCGTTCCCCATGACAGCATGGTTCTGCTAATCCCCAACAAATAAGTGCAAGCATATACAACATAGACGACACAATGGTTCAAGTTTATTAAGGTCAATAAAAGTAAAGTGTGCCATCAAGTTCGTGAGAGCTTTAATAACTAGTTTTCTCATAATAAGTTTAATTTGGAAGGTAGATAAAAACATGAATATACTTGGAATAGCATATGCTAATAGGTAGGTATGGTGGACTCTTTGGAATAACTTGGTTTTAGGAGTTGGATGCATGAGTGGAACTCATACTTGGTTATGGAGGCTAGCAAAAGACTGGGAGCGACCAACTAAGAGAGCAGTAATGGCCATAATCATGCAGAGAGACAAAACATCATTAATCAAAGCATAAAGTGATACTACAAGTTGAAAACTAAAGGATCATAAAGGCTTATGGTGACTTGGGATATTCATAACATGGTGTGAGCATGTGCCAAGTCAACCCAAATAAAGCATCAAAGGAGAATACCACAATACTATGCTTTAATATGCTAAAACAACGCATGATTCTTAAAAGGCACATTAAGCAATCTCAATTGTTTATAACATGTCATGTTACAGCAAAGAATACTAAGCCTAAATCCAAAACAATATCAAGCATGGCATGACAAAGCATAGGCCACAGTCAAAAACAAGCTCTCTTTACCACTTAAGCATGAACTTTCCTACTCTTTTCCAATCCAAGCCAAACTATTTGAAAACTAATGTATGAAAGAGGGGGTTCAACCAATTTATTCAGCAAGCTAAGCAAACAAAGCAAACGAAAAACCAAAACGAAAATGAAAAAGAAGACGCTCCAAGAACAACACAAATATGCATGAAACAATAAAAATGAAGCGTTTAGAAGAAACCTGAGATTTTTATTGATGAAGAAGGGGATGCCTTGGGCATCCCCAAGCTTTGACGCTTGTACTTCTTGGATATTTCTTGGGGTGACATGCGTGGCATCCCCAAGCTTGAGCTTTAGTCCATTGTTCATCTCATTACTCATTCCTTCCATACACCTGAAGTTTTTCCTTCATACAAAACTTCACACAATCTTTATTAGCAACATTAGTGCACTCAAGATAATAAGTCTTTAGATTCAGTTCTAACACCAATAAAACTTCCATTAAAACACTAGCTACTGTAGCACTTCCCTCAAAAACCTCAATTCCCCAAAAGAACTCAAAAAGGAAGCAACAAGAAGCAAATGCAGAAAATGGCAGAAATCTGTCAAAACAGACCAGCAGGTAAAGACGAATTGTTTCAAAGACCTTCTGTTGCTCAAATCGAAAAGTGTTGAACTAAAGAAAGTTAGATAACAACCTGGGGCAGAAGCACAAAAATTCACGCCTCAAAAGGACGTACAGAGATGTTACATGAATTTTTAAGGTGAAGCACAGAAATCTGTTTCGGGACAGCAACTTTCCCAATCATTACTTCTCTCTCATTAGAGGTTACTCTTGGCACACAAAGCAAATAAAAAGGATAAGGAGCGGTTATTACTGGAGTAATAACTTCCAATACTTAACTAAAACTTTTGGGTTATATCCCAATAAGTACTTTTCTTTAGGGCCTTTAAGTTAGGCATGATAGTTTGAGAAGATGCTCACATAAGAAATATGAATTGAAGTAAAAGAGAGCATCAAGAAGCAAATTCAAAACACATTGAAGTCTAACCCACTTCCTATGCATAGGAATCTTGTAAAGAAATAAGTCATGAAAGCACAAATCAACAAGCATAGGAAAACAAAACAAGTGCAACTTCAAATTTTTCAACATAAAGAGGGGAAACTTAATATTGTTGAGACACATAAAACCATGTTTCCCTCTCTCATAATAAATTTCAGTAGCATCATGAATAAAAGTAACAATATAAATATCACAAGAAACATTCTTATCATGATAATCCTCAAATATAGGAGGAATATTGTAATCATAATTAATTTCCTCCTCAATAGTAGGTGGACTGAAAATATCATATTCATCATTGCAATCATCATAAGCAATAGAATAGTTATCTTCCCAAGTGTGTTCATTTGTAAACATATCATCATTGGAAGGATCATGGATAGCACTAATAGTATAGCAATTATTAATATCATCATTTTCAGAATTGGTACCGAAGAGATTTTCAATATCAAAAGTAGTGTGCTTTTCCCAATCATGATCACTACTATAGGTAACAGGCATAGGAACATCATCGAGTTCAGACTTATCAAAAACTATAATAGGAGAAACATGCTTAGGGGAAAATACTGTTTCCTCTCTCCTTTTACTCCTCCTTTTCTTATTTTTCTTCTTCTCTTTAGGAGGGAGAGGCTTGAAAGGAAGCTTCTCCATATACCCTGGTTCATTATTAGAGACAATAGAAGAAACATTGGAGGATTCCTCCTTTCCATTAATAAGACCAAAACACATATTAGTCATGTCATATTTTGGTAAGATCTCATCTTTTATAATATTTTGTATGTAAGTATTTGTGTGGCAATTATCAACACAATAAATATGACAACCATGCATGACACTATTCATATCAAAAGCACCCATATCTACCAAAGAGGTTTTTCTTGATAACTCTTCACACCCCAAAAATAATGTAAGTTCATCATGCTGATTAGGAGTGATCATGTCATCACAATACAAACTTGTAGTACTCATTGGATTAGAAGGGCTATTATTATGGCCTGAGCATTGAAAATTAAAATGACCCACTTCAAAGCAAAGTTCACAAATAAAAGGATAGAGGGCACAAACTTTTTACCAAAATCATTTAGAGCCCTATACCACGTTCTAGTTTTTTCATTCCTGTGGGTGATGCAATATTCTTCTTCAATTTTATTATTCTCACAAGGTCTATGTATTCCACAAAAATTAACATGCTTATAAGAAGTAGTACTTTCAGAGGTTTTTGCATGTTTATTGCTATCATTAATAACAATTTCATTTTCCATGAAAGTGTCTTTAAAAGGCTCATGATACATGTCCCATTTTTCTTTAGGAGCATTAATATGAGAATCAAAGGCTCTAAAACAATCAACAAGAATTTGAGGATCAAGACCATATTTAGCACTAAGCTCTTGAAAATCAGCAATTTCAGCAAAAGACTTAATGCAATCATACTCATAGTTTATACCTGGTTCTTTACCTTTGTTGTTATCCCAATCTTCGGTATTGCTTTGAATTGTTTCAAGAAGATCCCACTTAGCTTTGACCTCCTTACTCGTGAAGGATCCCTCTAAACAAGTATCTAGATAGTCCTTGTAATGTCCTGAAAGCCTTGCATAGAAATTATTAATAAGAATATTACTTGGGAGCTCATGAATGGGGGATTTGAGCATTAATGACTTCAATCTCCCCCATGCTTGGGCAATAATTTCTCCATCATGAGGATGAAAATTATAAATGTCATTCCTATCTTTATGAATTTCATGAGGAGGATAAAATTTAGAGTAAAAGAGAGATTCAAGTTCCTTCCACTCCAAATGATGAGTATCATCTAGTAGCTCATACCACTCCCTTGCTTTGCCCTTAAGTGAAAAAGGGAATAGCTTCCTCTTAACTTGGTTCATTGAAATACCTGCACACTTGAACAACTCGCATAATTCGTGTATAAAGAGTAAATGATCACCAGGATGGACAGTTCCATCTCCAAGATAAGAGTTATTCATAACACGTTCAACAATTTTTATAGGTATTTTAAAAGGGATGCTTTCAGTATGTGGATTTAAAATATCACAAGTATCATTAGAATTACCACATATGGGAGATAAAGTCTCATCAGAGCAAATTTTCTTCTTTAAAGCTGGGGAACTAAAAGGATCATTTTCATAAAAAACAACTTCCCCAAGCTTAGACGTTTCCATAGCATTAGTAACAAAGGTATTCAAAAGATTCATACTAATAACATTGCTATTAGCATGCAAAGAAAGTTCCATAGGTTTTTTAATTTTCTTTTCAGACAATTCATGTTCTATATTAGGAAAAATACTAAAAAGCTTTCTAACTTTTTTTTGTTTTCCATTAAGCCTAACTAGTGAAAATAAGAAACAAAAAGACAAAATTGCAGAATCTAAAGGAAATAACTTCGAGCACTCACACCGGAGCATGTGAGTACCTTTTACCTTACCTCCCCAACAACGGCGCTAGAAAATAGCTTGATGTCTATGCACTTCTATTCTTGTAGACAGTTGTTGGGCCTCCAAGTGCAGAGGTTTGTAGAATAGCAGCAAGTTTTCCCTTAAGTGGATCACCCAAGGTTTATTGAACTTAGGGAGGAAGTGGTCAAAGGTATCCCCTCTCAAGCAACCCTGCAATCAAGATACAAGAAGTCTCTTGTGTCCCCAACACACCCAATACACTTGTCAGGTGTATAGGTGCACTAATTCAGCGAAGAGATAGTGAAATACATGTGGTATGGATATAAGACAATGGTGCCAGAAAATACTTTGATGGCATGGAAGAGACTAAAGGCAAACTGAAATAAAGATGGAAGAAAGCAAACATGTAACAGATCTAATTGCAAATAGTGTATCAATTCTTAGAAACAAGGCCTAGGGATCATACTTTCACTAGTGAACACTCTCATAAAAATATCTTCTCTTTATGATACTACTCTTAACTACTCTCCGGTTGAACACTCTAATCGTTGGTAGGGTTATAACAGCACACCTGAAAGTTCATATTTCCCATCTATATAACCCCACACTGTCACCTTGAGTACTAGATGGTTCCAACAAACACCACAATTTCATAAAGACATCCAACTCCAAATATAACTCATAACAAGTATTTGTAATCTCTAGCCTAAGTGCCACCATGGTGTGCACACTGTCAACTTCACACACATGGGGAGAGCAGAGATCTATTAAAGCACTTGAGTAGCAAGGTAGATCTAATTGATTACAAAGCTCATGATCACAATATGATCATGCATAGAGAGAGATGAACACATAGCTACCGGTAGAACCCTTAGCCTCAAGAGAGAACTACTCCCTCCTCATCATGGGAATCAGCAATGGTGATGGAGATGGCGGTGGAGATCGATGGAGATGGCTCCGGGGCACTTCCCCGTCCCGGCAGGGTGCTGGAACAGAGACTTTCTGTCCCCCAAATCTCCCCTTTGGTGGTGGCGGCGCTGCGGAACTTTTCGTGGCTGGAGGCTTGATGATTTAGGGTTTATGCATTGGGAGGCTCTTATAGGTGAGAGGGGAGAACGAGGGGGTGCCGGAGGGGCCCACACCACCCCCTGGCGCGGTCTGGCCTGGCCCGCGCCACCAGGTGGTGTGGCCACCCTCTGGCCCTTCTCCGTCTCGTATTCTAGCTCCAAGTGTCCCCCGGTAAAATAATAACTTTGGCTTTTGTCCCAACCAATTCCAAGAATATTCATTTTCTGACTTCTTGAAACCAAAAACAGCAGAAAACAGGCAGCTGGCACTGTGGCTCTTGTTAATAGATTAGTCCAAGAAATCATATGAAAAGTACTCCAAAGTGTGGACAAAACACAGGAAAGTAGATAAAACCAAGCATGGAACATCAAAAATTATAGATACATTTGCAATGTATCAGTGCAGTAGGGTGTGAAACAAAATATTTGCAAATAGGTTTTAGACAAAGAGAGATATACGAAAACAAAAAATATTAGTGGCGCATCTTCAATATGCGACATTGATAATCCTGCCACCTTTCTCAGTGGTGGGGTCCAGGTGGGGCCCACACTTATCAATGGCGCATATTGAGGAAGATGCGCTGTTGGTGAGGAGAATATCAATGGCGCATATTGCATATGCGCCATTGATGAGCATATATCAATGGCGCATATGGACATATGCACCATTGATATTTGGTTCCCAGCCCTCTGGGGTTCCGGGCCCACATTATCAGTGGCGCATTCTTTTAGATGTGCGCCATTGGTTAAACGAAATATCAGTGGAGCATATTTTTAAATGCACCACTGATAATTATCAATGGAGCATATTCAAAAAATTCTCCACCGATAATAAATCTATCCATAAGCCTTTCTCTACTAGTGAATATACTTGGAATAGCAAATGCTAATAGGTAGGCATGGTGGACTCTTTGGAATAACTTGGTTTTATTTGGAGTTGGATGCATGAGTGGAACTCATATTTGGTATGGAGGCTAGCAAAAGACTGGAAGCGACCAACTAGGAAAGTAATAATGGCCATAATCATGCAAAGTGACAAAACATTATTAATTAAAGCATAAAGTGATATTACAAGTCGAAAACTAAATGATCATAGAGGCTATGGTGACTTGGTGTAGTCTTAGCATGGTGTGAGCATGCGCCAAGTCAACCCAAATAAAGCATCAAAGGAGAATACCACAATATTGTGCTTTTATATGCTAAAACAACGCATGATTCTTTCAAGGCACATTAAGCAATCTCAATTGTTTATAACTTGTCATGCTACAGAAAAAATCACTAAGCATAAAGCCAAAACAATATCAAGCATGACATGATAAAGTCTAAGTCACAGTCAAAAACAAGCTCCTTTTTACCACTTAAGCATGAACTTTTCCTACTCTTTCCAACACCAATCGACTTATTTGAAACAACTCACAAAGATAATAATAAATAAAGATCAGTGGGCTTGTCTCACAAATCCACAAACAAGAACTAAAAAGTTCTAAGCTGAAAGCACAAGAAAACTAAGGCTAAACCCAGTGCTAGCAAAAGAGAACACTCACAAAACAATAAGAATGAAAACTAGAATGTTCTAAACAATGAAAGCAGAGTGTGTGTCTCTCTCCAAAAGAAGTGTTGGGATCCAACCAACTTATTGCAGAAAACCAAGCAAAATAAAAGTAAAAACAAAAACAAAGACGCTCCAAGAACAACACAAATAGTGCATGAAACAATAAAAACAAAGTGTCTAGAAAGACCTGAGATTTTTATTGATGAAGAAGGGGATGCCTTGGGCATCCCCAAGCTTTGACGCTTGTACCTCTTGAATATTTCTTGGGGTGACATGGGGTGGCATCGCCAAGCTTGAGCTTTTGTCCATTCTTCATCTCATTACATCATTCTTTCCCTACACCTGAAAATTTTCTGCATACAAAACTTCACACAATCTTCATTAGCAACATTAGTGCATTCAAAAGATAATAAATCTTTGGGGTTTAGTTTTAAAACAGAAAAACTTTCATTAAAAACACAATATACTGTAGCAATTCCCTCAAAAAGCTCAATTCACCAAAAAGAACCCAAAAAGAAATCGATAAAGAGGCAAATGCAAATAATGGTAGAAATTTGTCAAAACAGACCAGCAGGTGAAAACCGATTTTTTCGAAGACCTTATGTTGCTCAAATCGAAAAGTGTTGAACTAACGAAAGTTGGATAACAACCGGGGTCAGAAGCGCAAAATATTACAGCTCAAACCGATGTACAGAGATTCTTCACGAATTTTTACAATGAAGCAAAAAAATCTGTTTCGGGACAGCACTTCCCCAAATCTTACTTCCCTCTCATTAGAGGTTATTCTTGGCAGAAAAACCACACAAGAAGGATAAGGAGAGGTTATTACTGAAGCAATAACTTCCAAGACTCAACAAATCAAACATAAACTGAATGCAAAAATATATTGGGTTGTCTCCGAAAAGCTCTTTCTTTATAGTCATTAAGATAGGCATGATAATTTCGATGATGCTCACATAAGAAATATGAGTTGAAGTAAAAGAGAGCATCAAGAAGCAAATTCAAAGAACATTTAAGTCTAACCCACTTTCATATTCATAGGAATCTTGTAAAGAAACAAGTCATGAAAGCACAAAGCAACAAGCATAGGAAAGCAAAACAAGTGCAACTTCAAGACTTTCAACATAAAGAGGGGAAACTTAATATTGTTGAGACACATAAAACCATGTTTCCCTCTCTCATAATAAATTTTAGTAGCATCATGAATAAAATTAAAAATATAAATATCACATAAAACACTCTTATCATGAGCCACATGCATAAAAGAATTAATACTCTCCACATAAACATAGTCATTCTTATTAATCGTAGTCGGAGCAAATTCAACAAAATAGCTATCATTATTATTCTCATCACCATAATCATCAAATATAGGAGGCATATTATAATCATAATTAATTTTCTCCTCAATAGTAGGTGGACTGAAAATATCATACTTATCATTGTAATCATCATATATCGGAGGTATAGTATCATGAAAGTAAATTTTCTCCTCCGTGCTTGGGGGACTAAAAATAGCATGCTCATCAAAACCAGCTTCCCCAAGCTTAGACTTTTCCATAGCATTAGCAATAATGGTGTTCAAAGAATTCATACAAATCACATTGCTATTAGCATGAAAATAAAGTTCCATAGGTTTTTTAATTTTCTCTTTAAACACTTCATGTCCTAACTCAAGATAAATACTATAAAGCTCTCTAATTTTTTGTTGTTTTCCATTAAGCCCAACTAGTGAAAATAAAAACAAGAAACAAAAAATATAATTGCAGAATCTAAAGGGGATAACTTCAAGAACTCACACACCAGCAACAGTACTAGAAGATAGCTTAGTAGCTAGAGGATGTGAGTACCTTTTACCTTACCTCCCGGCAACAGCGCCAGAAAATAGCTTGATGTCTACACACTTCTATTCTTGTAGACAGTTGTTGGGCCTCCAAGTGCAGAGGTTTGTACAATAACAGCAAGTTTCCCTTAAGTGGATCACCCAAGGTTTATCGAACTTAGGAAGGAAGTGGTCAAAGGTATCCCTCGCAAGCAACCCTACAATCAAGATACAAGAAGTATCTTGTGTCCCCAACACACCCAATACACTTGTCAGGTGTATAGGTGCACTATTTCGGTGAAGATATAGTAAAATACAAGTGGTATGGATATAAGACAACGGTGCCAGAAAAGAGCTTGGCGGGAGGAAAAGACTAAAGGCAAAAAGATGGAAGCAAGCAAACATGTAACAGATCTAGTTGTAAACGGTGTTTCAATGTTTAGAAACAAGGCCTAGGGATCATACTTTCGCTAGTGAACACTCTCCTATAAATATCTTATCTTCATGATACTACTCTGAACTACTCTCCGGATGGACACTCTAATCCATGGTAGGGCTATAATAGCACACCTCAAAGTTTGCTTTCCCCATCAAGATAACCCCTCACTATCACCTTGAGCGCTAGATGGTTCCAACAAACACCACAATCTCATATAGAAATCCAACTCAAATTATACTCATGACAAGTATTTTTGTAACCTTAGCCAAAGTGCCACACGGTGTGCACACTATCAACTTCACACATGCGGGGATAAGCAGAGATTCATTAAAGCACTTGAGTAGCAGAATAGATCTATAGATTACAAAGCTCATGATCTCAATAAGATCACGCATAGAGAGAGATGAACACAGAGCTACCGGTAGAGCCCTTAGTCTCATGGAATAACTACTCCCTCCTCATCATGGGAGTTAGCAACAGCGATGGAGATGGTGGTGGAGTCGATGGACATGGCTCCGAGAGCACTTCCCCGTCCCGGCAGGGTGCCGGAACAGAGACTTCTGTCCCCCAAATATCCTCTTCGGTGGTGGCAGCGCTGCAGAACTTTTCATGGAATTCTGATCTTGTGTTTAGGGTTTTTGTCCCGGGGGGATTTTATAGGCGAAGGGGCGATGTCAGAGGATGGACAAGGGGCCCACACCACCTAGTGGCATGGCCAGGGGGACGCGCACCACCACATGGTGTGGCCAGCCCCTGGCCCCTCTCCGTCTCTTCTTCTAGCTCCGTGAGTCTTCCGGTAAAATATCGATTTTGGCTTTTGTCCGGTCCAATTCCGAGAATATTTCTTTTCTAGCTTTTCTGAAACCAAAAATAGCAGAAAACAGGCAACTGGCACTGTGGCATCTTGTTAATAGGTTAGTCCCAGAAAGTGTATAAAAATACTCCAAAGTATGGACAAAACATAAGAAAGTAGATATAAAACAAGCATGGAACATCAAAAATTATAGATACATTCGCAACGTATCACTGGCTGGCGCCTGTGGTTTCTTCCTCTCTTTGTTGGTGAGGTTTTTTATTTTAAATTTGTGTCCTCTTGCTGTGATTTGTTTTCCATTCTTCATTATTTTTTGCCGCATTTATAATAAGTGCTATCAGAGCCCCAGGTTCCAATCTAGGGTTTAAAACATATTGCCATTGAAGTTCAATCTATCGCCGCTGGACTACACCACAAGATTCTCCTTGTAGAAGGTGAAGATGCGGGCGATTTTCGCCCAAACTTCTAATCTTGATGAAGTACTGGATGGGTTTAGCAAAAAGGATGCAAAGAGTTGGTCCGATGAAGAAAGTCAGAAAGAGCGTAATTCTTTGTCTTTGATTCAACTTCATCGATCCAATAGTACTTTGTTGGAAGTGTTGTCAAAGAAATATGCGCATCCCTATGGTTGAAACTATAATTGATCTGCATGTCAAAGGATCTAACTAGTAAGATGCATGTGAAGATTAAGTTGTTCTCTCATATGCTGCAAGAAGGTGGATCGGTAATGAATCACTTATATGTTTTTAGAGAGATCGTTTATGACTTGTAGTCTATGGAAATAAAATATAATGATGAGAATCTATGTCTCTCACTGTCATGCTTGTTTCCTATTTCTTATGCAAATTTCTGCGATACTATATTGTTGAGCCGTGATGAACTAACTCTTGACGAAGTACAAGAGGCCCTGAAACAGAGGGAAAATATGAAAACTATGGTGCAGGCAGATGGGTCATCATCCAAGGCTGAAGCTCTGCAGGTTCATGACAGGACCGAGCAGAGGAATAACAACTACGACAATAGACATAAGAGCAAGGACGATAGAGGTTGTTCAAAGTACAAGGAAAAGGAAAAAATTCTGCAAGTATTGTAAGAAATCTAATAATGTTATTGATGATTGTTGGAAGCTATAGAATAAGGAGAAAAGGAATAGAACTTAAACCAAAAGATAAGTCTAAAGGTACTGGTAAGGCCGCTGTTATTTCTGGTGAGTATTTTTATTGTGAATGTTTAGCTATTTTTGCTGATTGTGCTTCTCGTGATGATGAATGGATACTTGATAGTGTATGTCTGTTTCATATTTGTTGTAACAAAGATTAGTTCAGTTCATATGAGTCTGGGCAGACTGGATATTTTGTACGTGTGGTGAATGACAACCCTTGTTATATTGTTGGCATTGGATATGTTAAGATCAAGACAGAGGATGATGTGACACGCACGTTGACTAAGGTGAAGCACATACCAAGCATAGCCAGAAATTTGATCTCCCTAAGTACCAGGAATGTTGATGGATACAAGTACGCCGGTGGGCATAGATTGTTAAAGGTATCAAAAGATTCTTCGATTCATATGATAGGTGATATAAACTCTACTAAATTATATATTCTTAGAGGTAGCACTTTGCCTGGTATTGTTGTTGCTGTTACTTCTAATAATTCTGGTGACTGTGGAAAACCTAATCTATGGCATATGCGTCTTGGGTATATGAGTGAACATGGCATGGCAGAATTGGTAAAGAGAGAGATGATTGACCATTGCAACTTGAGTAAGTTTGAGATCTGTGAGCACTACATTTTTCGTAAGCATAAAAGAGTTAAATTCAATGCTTCCGTTCATACAACCAAAAGCATTTCAGATTATGTTTGTTGATGTATGGGGACCTTCCGGTAAGATTTCTATTGGTGGTGCTAATTACATGCTTACTATTATTGATTACCACTCAACAAAAGTGTGGCCTTATTTTCTAAAGCATAAATCTGATATTTTTTATGCTTTTAAGAAGTGGAAAGTTATGGTTGAAAAGCAAACTGAAAACAAGGTAAAGGTAGTACATACTAATAATGGTATGGAATTCTATTCTAATGAGTTTGATGAGTTTTGTAGTTACGATGTCATGATTAGGCACCACACCATCCTTTATAATCCTCAGCAGAATGGCATGGCTGAGCGCTTGAACAGAACCATCATGTCAAGGACTCGATGTATGTTGTCCAATGCAGGTATGGGCAGGCGTTTTGGGACTGAAGAAGCCAACACAGCATGCTACCTCATAAACAGGTCACCTTCTATTCCACTTAAGAATAAAAGTCCTATTCAGGTATGGTCAGGTTTGTCTACTGATTATTCACAGTTGAGAATTTTTGGTTGCACTACATATTCTCACGTTTATAATGGAAAGCTTGATCCTAGAGATGTTAAGTGCATTTTTCTTACTTATGGTTCAGGAGTTAAAGCATATAAATTATAGAATCGTGAAACTAAAAAGGTTTTGTTGAGTAGGAATGTTGTTTTCAATGAATCCTTCATGTATCATGACATCTTGCCTTCACATCCTACTCATGTTTTTAGTGAAGACGAGAGAGTTAGTGTGCAGGTGGGGCACCTGCAAGAAACTGATGATAATGATGTTATTGTTGAAGGTACATACGAGGAAAACATTGATGATATTGTTGTTCAACACTCACCTATTGTTGCAGCAGCCACATGGGTCCATTTCTGTTGATAGACCGAGGCGTAGCTGTGGTCCCCGTCCTCGTTTAATTGAAGAGTGTAATCTTGCTCATTATGCTTTGAGTTGTGCTGAATAGGTGGAGCATGATTTTGAACCTTCTACATACAATAAAGTTGTTGCATCTGTTGACCACGAGAAGTGGGTTTCTGCTATGCAAGAAGAGATGCAATTGCTTGAAAATAATGGCACATGGGATTTGTGCACTTGCCTAAACAAAAGAAGGGCGCCCGATGTAAGTGGATATACAAAAGGAAGCAAGGTTTGTCTCCTAATGAGCCTCTAAGGGTTAAGCCAAGGTTAGTTGCAACAGGTTTTAGCCAGATTCTAGGTATTGATTATAATGATATTTTCTCTCTAGTTGTGAAACATAGTTATATTCATGCTTTCTTTGGTTTTGTTGCTATGCATGATTTTGAGCTTGAGCCGCTAGATATAAAGACTGTTTTACTACATGGTCAACTGGAGGAGGAGATTTACATGGACCAAACTGAAGGGTTCATAGTTGCAGGAAAAGAGGACCTTGTGTGCAAATTGAAGAGGTCTCTTTATGGTTTGTAGAAATATCCAAGACAGTGGTACAAAAGGTTTGATTCATTTATGATCTCACAAGGTTTTAAGAGGTGCTAGTTTGATAGTATTTTTACATAGAATTTGTTAATGAATCACTTATATACTTGCTATTATATGTTGATGATATGTTAATTGTTGTCAAGAGCATGAAAGAAATCACTATTTTAAAGGCACATCTAAGTAATGAATTTGAGATGAAAGATCTTGGTGCTTCTAAGAAAATCATAGGTATGGAAATTAAACGGAACAGAAAATCTAGGTTGCTATTTGTTATACAGCTTAGTTACGTTGAGAAAGTTCTCCAATGTTTTAATATGCATGATGCAAAGTCTGTTAGTACTCCTATCGTGCCTCACTTTAAATTTTCAGCATTGCAATGTCCTAGTTCTGATGAAGATTTTGAGTACATGTCATGAGTTCCTTATTCTAGTGATGTTGATTTCTTGATGTATGTCATGGTTTGTTCTTGCTCTAATTTATCATATGCTATGAGTTTGGTTAGTTGTTACATGGCTAATCCTGGTAAAGAAAAATGGAAAGTTGTTTAGTGGATTTTCAGATACCTTCGTGGCACATTAAATGCTTGCTTGAAGTTTGGCAAGACTGGTGAGGGACTCACAGGCTATGTGGATTCATATTTTACTGCCGACTTGGATAAGCGGAGGTCCCTCACAAGTTATGTCTTCACGATGGGTGGATGTGCTATGAGTTGGAAGGCAATGCTGTAACTAGTCCTTGCTCAATCTACAACCGAGGCAGAATATATGGCTATTGTTGAAGCTTGCAAAGAGTCTTTTTGGTTGAAACGTTTGTATGATGAGCTTTGTCAGGATGATTCGTGCATTATAAAGTGTTATATAGCTTACTAAGGATTAGATACTAAGCACATTGATGTGAAGTACCATTATATTCACGACGTTGTTGCACGAGGTAAACTAAAGGTATGCAAGAAAAACACTCATGATAATCCCGTAGATATGATGATAAAGTATGTTCTTGTTGCTAAGTCTGAGCTATGCTCAAGCTTAGTTGGTATAATTGTTTAGTCCAAGTGGTTGTTGGTGCCGAAAGTGTTTTTTTTATTCAGGGAAATGATTGTTTTTTATGCTACAAGAAGGAATTTGTTTCAAACAATTTGATGCTACAAGAAGAAATTTGGAATTTAATCTGAATTCAATTAAGGAGGCTAACTTCTAATGAGCATAGCGAGAACCATTGCTAGGAGGCTTGGGCCGAAGCAGAGGGATGGTTGAAGACATAGCTTTCCACCGCTATATATATGTCTCGTAAGCCACCGGTTAGGATAAGTTGCATCTGTGAAATCCCCGGCGTTGTGTAAACACTCCCCGATATAGTGAAGTTTTGCTGAGTGACGCCCGTGATTTTTTTCTCTCCTTGTTGTAGAGATTTTTCCACGTTAAATCTGTATTCTCTTGCTGAGATTTCATTTTCATTCTTCGTTATTTGCTTTTCGCATTTATAACAATAACCACTTTCCTTGCAATGTGCTTGTAGTGCTTGTCACCTTTTCCTTTCAATGATATTAACTATTTGTTCATTGATCCATTCCAATATTTTGCATCGAATTTCTCAATGGCATTTATTAGCCCCCATCAGCATTTATTTATTTTGGAAATGGGCGCTTTATTATTATTCATAATGTTTACACCCGGCCTCTGCATAGCTAGGATGCACACAGCCGAAGCCCCCATCAGCATGATTACATTACAGGGTTGCGCTTTGTGTGTTCTATGGAGTTTAGACCACATCTCTTGAATTGATGTGAAGAGGAATCTCATGCCTGATACGTACTAAGAAGCCGTATATATAGCATGAACTGCACGCATGTGTCACGTGTGAAGTAATAAACCAATGACTACATACATGGATATTGAATGATCTGGGCATTTGGCTCGTCTATATATATACTACATCGCAAAGAGTCTTCCTCTTGTAAAAAGTACTGCGATGATAGTAAGTTAGCTACTTAGCTAGTTATACATAGCTAGTATATATGGACACATATAGTCCTGGAGTAGTAGCTATTAGTTTAAACACTAGCATGATATGAGATGTTGGAGCGAAACAAGTAAAAGTGGTTTTTGTCTATACGAGAGGTGGGTAAGAGGCAATCCAGCTATGGAGTGCCATTCATATCTTCAAATCGATGGCACGCCGCTCGGCAAACGAGGACATCCTCAACTCAACCTTTACCATCTCCTGTTTATAAGAATGTTGCCGCCAAAGCCAGCGTAGAATCCAATGTCTTCTTTTCTTTTGGCAACTTGCATGTCTCTTGTGTACACCGGGGTGAGGCGCAAACACCGCAGTGGCGTACCTGACCGTTTTAATGAATTTGAGTCATACTAGTAAACGTGCACACACGTATAATCTTATGAATTGCTTTTCTCATTTTAGTTAAACGGAAACTACTAAAAAAATCACAATGCAGTTTAATAAGGTATAATTCTATTTTCTGTACCCGTCCAAGCTCCCTGGTGGCGTCAGTCCCTGCCTAGTTGCATTTGTTTTTTTACTGCATATAATCTAATTGTAAAAAAAGAGAGGAATATGCTACCTTTTCCTAGAAAGGCTCCATATATAGTTGCAAGCTCTGATTAACAAGCGTTGGATGCTGGACCCTTTAGTTAGTTTGCACCATCACCAGGACCAAGAGTTGATGCATTTTGGTGAAATGCAGCTTTGTCTGTCAACAAACTGAGAAACAATTGCAAGTTATCAGGAATTGTAAAAAGGATCACGATATATTACTGAATTCAATAGAAATTCACCCTCGTTTGTTGTTCGATCGTCGAATATATAATTAAGTTCAGACATTGTTTGCACATTGAGGGGACAAATTATGTAGGACATATCACCGTCAACCTCTAAAAAAATGAATGTAACACCAAACAGGTTATTAAGTTCTAAGCTCTATTTACACATTTCTGAAAAAAATTATCGATAAAAATATCAAAGGTCTTGTAGTTGCAGATGACATCTAGTTACATGATTCCCATGAAATGAACAAAAACTTGCTCATGCTCTGTCTTGCAAACAACGTGACATGTAATATGGCATGTGCACATACACCTTGAGTGGTAAAAAGTTCCGGTTCCTTTTCCTGAAAGAGAAGAACATGACTGAGATAAAACAATGAATGGTACAACAGATGAATAAACACAAAACTTACCTTCTAGGTAAAATTGTGTTCTTGTAGAGAAATTGCTCATTGCAACTCAGAATTTTGTATCATGATTCTAGGAGCGCATCAATAAATTGATATGTTTCTCAAGTTCCCATTCAATAAAGTAAAGAACACTACATATCCCCATTAATATGTTTCTCATGTTCCCATTCTATGACGGACATTGGATACAATTTGTGTAACCAATTTTATAACATCTGCAGGGAATAGTAGTGAGGTAAATAGTACTGTATTTTTCCTCAAGGTTCTAAAAAGTACTGCATCAAAAGAAACCAATTAATTCTTTCAATGGAGGTCTTTTTCTTAGATGCTAATGGAAGTATTTTCATATGGCAGAACTTCTTTGGTTCTGCTTAGGTCTATCGTCTCCGTTGTGTTGCACAAAACTTAATTAGTAGCTCCCTGCAAAAAAAACTCAATTAGTAGCTTACCTTGTGTACTTATGGAGCATCACATTTTGGTCCATACTCGACACGGAGAATCACATATATAGCATGTAGGAGCCTAGGAGGGACATAATAAATTGAACCGGAGGATGATGGAACTTGCAAATTGTGTAGTTTATACATTCCGGTTGATGCGGTCTCTCGGCAAATACATTCTCTCTATGCAGTGTGTACTGAGGTACAAGAAACGAATTGGATTTGTAGGATGATAGAATTTCATGTGCCAGCACTGATTTCTCCTTGCTAAGAAGTTCCTTAGTATTGTTGAACCCCTGGAGACTGTAGTCAACTATAGGAGAATGAAATAGGTAGCAATTTTTCTTGAAAGATGTAAAAAATCACAAGTATCGCTCCTAGGAATAAGAATAAAACAATTAATGTACTTAAGAGTGTTTTCATGACACAGCTTTTCAAACAATTATAGATAACTAAATCCAAACAAAAGATTGTAGATCAAGCTTTGCATTTCCGTGTTTCCAATGATGCATAAATAATTAGCTTTGTCCAATTAAACTTCAGCCGTTATTGCATAAAAAAATAATACATAAGGATGGAGTCATCGATCATGTACCTCCATAGGAAAATACACAAGCCGCTAATCACTTCTAGACTACAGGCATGTCCAATAAGTATTCTCTAGTTTATAGTCATATCTTTGTAAGAAGTATTGAACATCCGGCATGGCGGCCAAGGTCGTATTGTTTGTTGTCCTGCCGATGGATCGGGGGGCTGGGATGGTCGGTTGCGTGGAGGCTTGGACTGAATAAAGGCGGCGGTCTTAGGATCCCTCTCACCCCATGATGATGTTCTTCAATTTTCCTATCTTCAGTGAACTGGCCAGAGTATCGAGTTTCAGAAGGATATGCTGGCGAACTCCCATGGGTGATTCATGCCTAGAGATTGACGAAACATATGGGATTTGGTCGCGCACAACCGTGTTTTCTGACAATTTGGTTTCAGAGGGAGTGAGGCGAAGCTCTGCAATGGACTGCCATCGTGGAACATGTCTTTAGTTTCATTGTAAAGTCAGTATGCGGAGAATGTCATGGAAGCTGAGATTTGAGGACTAGCAATGGTGGGTCGAGTCCTGGTGGTGAGGAATTGACTTAATGATTTCTGAATTGTAGCAGTGGCATCGGAAAGTGGGGACGGCAGCATAGGGGGAGTTCACAGTGTTACCTTGCAGGGTGAAAATCCAAGGTCTGACATTAATTGCTTGTGCCTGGCAATGGCCTTGTTGAAAGCATTGTTCTATGAGCGAGGACTTTCTCCATGATGAAAACCTATGATCTTTGATTCGGCGATGACGGTGCTTGTGCTGTATTTCCTTATTGAAGACGTTGCTATTGGAGAGGTTGCATTTCTGATGTTGTTCTGGTGGTGTTAGTATTGCTGCTATTAAGAATCTGATCAATGTGGCAGGACTTTTATTTTTTGTAATTCTTCTTCTTTTTTTGGTTGTATGCATCCATTATGCCAATAGGGTAATGCGTTATTGCATATGCTAGCTGTAATTGGTATCTCCGCGATATTAATATATATCCTCTTTTTCAAAAAAAAAGGGCTGATTAGACGCTCACTTTAGCTGCAATACAAAATCTTGTTGTAAGTGTCAAATCGTAGTGGTATTATTTTATACCTTTGGAAGACAACGCGTACCAATTGAAGACCAATGTTCCAAATCAATTAAGTGCATACTCCAATTGTTGAGATGGGCAATATTGATGTCCAGTCTTAAAAAGTGTATAAGTTCTCTGAGGCATTAACACAAACTTGTAGAGTACAGTAGCGAAAGATTGATGAAGACAAGAAGTAACATAATGGTATCAGGCATAGTATATACTTAGAAGTAGACATTGAATAAGACTTTCATGTGTAACTCGAATGGAGAACAAGACATGTGTGACTTCCTTAGGATAGGGAGCACATGAGCCAACACTGGAGATAGACACATGTGGATAGTGCTGGAGGTGAAATTTGTACTCCCTCCGTTCCATAATATAAGATGTTTTAGTTTTGTGAAATAAATATATCTAGATCCATTTTAGTGTATAGTTCGGAGTGAATCTAAATACTAAAAGGGTCAAGATACATTCACTTTACAAAGCTAAAACATCTTATATTTTGGAACAGATGGAGTATTTCCTTTTACGTTTGCTCTGACTGATTGCCAACAACCTACGAGATGAGCATACCATGTCATAGTTCAGGAATTGGATTTCTAATAATGACTCGTCCATATTGATGGACTCAACTTTGCTATATTCATATGTATCTAGTTAAATATTTAGACTGGATGTATTCGTAACTAGTAGATAAAGTTGAGCGCATTAGTATGGATCGAAGGGAGTACAAACATATGACGGATTCTTCATGGACAATCAAGCACAAACGAAAATACTACAAAATTACAGAAAGGGGGAATGGGGATCTCTCACATGCCTCCCTGATCTTCTGGTTGCCCTTCCGTCGCCCCTCCAAAGAGTCCTCGGATGCCACCGTATCCACGTCTATTCCAACCCCTGTCCCTGCTCCATCCTGATCTCAGAACCTTAGAGTGGAAGCCATGGGGTAAGTTTGTAGACATTTAGTATCATACACGTGGGATCTTGAATCCACGATAGGATGATGGGTTTTGCTAGGGATTTGTTTATCATGATCTGCCAGAACAGCAAAATATATATGCCAGTAATAAGAATCTACTTGTGCACATTTACAGGGATTAGTTTATGAAGGCTGGAAATAGCAAAAACATAAGAGTGTACTTCCAGCTTTCTTGAAAAGTCAAACTATCTTAAAATTTGACCCTTTCGACTCAGTTTCCATCTTTCTTGAAAAGTCAAATTATTTTAAAACTTGAAAAGACAAAAACTCTTACACAAAGGTGTTTCTCTTTTCTTCTCGAGTAGTAATATACTCTATTGTGGCAGTCCAATTAGGGATATTAAAATTAGGACAAAAGGGAGCTCCCTCACGTCCTAGGCATTCTGGACCGTCCGATCGTCCCTGTCCGTACTTCCTGGCCGTTCGATCTTCATCAATCCCGCATGGGCCGAAATATCCCTAGGGGAAGAGCCTCTGGAGCACAAATCGGCCTGTTGTGGTTAACTGGGCCCCGAAAACACATTAAAGCCCATGTAATGATCTATCTTTTCGCCTCAGTTAGCGACACCCATTCAATCGACAGGGGAATTAGGGATTAAGGACCGGAAGAGACACTGTAGGGGAGGCGATTCGGCGAGCGGTGTGGCGCATCTGTCCTTCAAGGTGGAGTGGCGGCACCTTTGTTGTTCAACCACCGCCTTCCTCCTTATGTGGTGGTGCAGCGGGGAAGGATCCACCTTGGGGCGGCGAGAGGCTTCGCTCTTAGACCGGTGGTGGCGCTACATCATCAACGCATCAACCAACTTGTTTTGTACGTGAGATTTGTAGTCCTTCGGCGTGCCGCTGTTCGCCTTCATCAACCCCGCGCCCTGCACAGAACGCCCTACCAGATTCTATGCTTCTCCCATGGTTTTTTCATGTGGATGATTGGTTTTTGTGTTCTTGCAGATGAAGGGTAAGATGGAGGAGTTCCGCACATGGCTGACCCATGGTGTGACGCAGGCCGACGTCCAGGCTGGTTGGTACTCTCGTTGCTCTTCAGTGTTTCACTACAATATTTCTTTCGAGCTGTGTCGATCTCTGATGCGCTGTTGTGTGTTTCCATATATCCCGAAAGCATGCTGCTAGTTTGCTCTGTAGTTACACCGAATAGCAATTATGTATTACTTGCTGCCAACTCATTCTTTTATAGTACAACTGTCTACTTACGATTTAGGACAGGTTGTGTCTATTTATAAAATCCGAGTAGCTGCCACTAGCTTGTAAAAATTCGTCAGTTAGTTTACAATATGCTTTAGTTCCTATAAAATTATATTTTCCCCTACAGGTTAGCATGGTAAGAAAATTAGTCTGTAGTTGTCAATCAGTTCTTTCTAGAGGAGAGTTAAAAGGTACTGTCTTTGATTATTATGAGTTGTATTTGAGCAAGTATATATAAGGAGCTACATGGTACAAGTTTCTTATAATTCATTGTTTTCAGATATATTGCTATGGACTATTATGTAGTTTTTTGTCGCTACTACGTACCGTATACCGACCAGTTTTCAGTACCCAGTTAGATAGCTCCTTTCATGTGCTAAATAGTTCGAAAATAAATATTTAAATTTGATCCCAATGTCAGTTTTCTATGCTACACTACAGTAGCGATGCATAAGGGTGGTTGGCTTGTCACTACCGGGTCGTAACTTCATTTAGGTGACACCGGTCCATTGTACAATTTGCTGTATGAAGCTTTCCCTTTGCTAATATATCGAAAGCAAGTATTTGTTGGATCTTTCAAAAAAAACAGTAGCGATCCATGTGACTATTATTGTTTGTTTACGTGATCGCCGGGAACCATATAAGGGGATCTCAAACATCAGTTCGGGACAATATCTAAGATGTGGCATGGAGTTTTGTTTTTATTCCTTGCATCTACCAACATGTACTATTTTTTATTTATTTTTTGTATTTCTTCCTATAGTGTTAATTGTCTTCTCTTATATATTTGTTCAATCTGTTACCCAGTTATTGCAGGTTTGATGCTAAAATTATCTGCTCATATGAGCATGCCAATATTGTTGATTTCAGTAAGGTGTTCCTAGAGCTGGAATTGGAAGGGTTTGGCTTTCCATAGAAGAAAGATGTTGCATTTTTATCTTAGGATGTCACTCTTTGTAGTATGCGTGTTTTAAAACAAGTAGGCGATCACTGAATTTGTAATGATCATTGATGTTTACGAATTGAATATTGTTTGTATGAAATCTATGAAATTAGAGGTGTCATATTATGATCCCGACCACCACCAAGTTGCCACTTGAGTTAGTTTTAGGTAGTGGTCGGTGTGTCCCCATATTTAGAAACATTTAAGGCTTTTTATTGGATGGTGCATAGCAGTAATTAAATTTTCTTAAAATTATACTTTAAAAGATACCTTATGCTGAATATATCAGTTCAGATCCAAATAAATTTTTACGATTTCTCTTGGTTCTGATCCAAATAAATTTCTATGATTACCTAACATTACACTGTTATGGAGATTTTGCAGATGTATCTCAGATAAATACAAAGCCAAACAAGTAATTAGGTACCATGTTATTTACTTATCAATTTTTTTTGCATAACTCGATTAAGTGTGGAACTTCCTAACAATCTATTTACCTAATAGACGGGTGCGGCAACGCGCGCCTACATGATCTAGTATGAGTTGAATTGAAAGGGGAATCAATTCATTTTCATTGTTTATTTATTCCACATCCATCTGGCTCTCCTCTGTTTTCTTCACCGCCCGCCCACCCGCCGCCTCTTGTACAATTATAACCTCTTAGAAATTGGAGGCTTGTGCTATTGTTTGTGTCTGCTACAATAACCATTTAAAAAATTAAACTGCAAATGCATATGATATGATTGAGTCACACATTTTGTGCATCTAGTAATTTTTCACTCCAAATGTGATGTACTACTCTTTAAAAAAAATCCAAATCTGCTGTGCTTTGAAAGTTTAAACTACTAGTATCATTTATAAGTTGAAAATGATGTTATTTTACCTTTTTAGTACTTTGAACAGTTTGCTTTACAGTTCGATCTAAATAAAGCTTAAGACTTTTTCAGGGCTTTAATATGTTCGTGTTACAGTTTAAGGCAATGATGCACTTGTAGTTTTTATTTGGTCAATTTACAACTGAACACAGAAAGCCATGTATTAGTACTTCCTGTGCCAACTATGCCTGGTAACTACGAATCTGCATAGCGGAATTTGTTGACCAAATAGATCAGTTGAACCAAGCAAAAGTAGAGAAACATACCAGCCTACTTGTTGACACAAAAGTCTTGTTGCCTACAAAGTTGCACCCTGCTTTGTTAACAGTGCAAATCTTCAGTAGAAGTTGTTTAGACACAATCACAGCAGGTTCGTATCATCAACTTACATGAGTTTCTTACTGAAATTTAGTTGAACCCACTGAATCATGATGTAGTAATCAGTGAGCTGATTGGTGAAAAATTGTAGGAAATACACATAGCCAGGAAATGAAAAGACCACTATGCTAAAGAAGGCTAAATCTGAATGCAACATCTTCACGTTTGTTACCTACATTGTTCTTCAAATGCTTATTCTCCCTTTTTCTTGTATTTTTATCTCTTTCCTGTTAGCCTTTGCAAGACAGGTATGTGTATCCCACTTACCTGTACTCAGTATTATTACAGATCGCATTCCCTCATCTAGGTGGTGAAAATCGTCTGTCTCCAGCAGTAACATTTCATTCGCCGTGGAGTCATCAGGTACTATGATGCTAAGTGCTGAAGGCTTTGATGTTCAACATCTTGAACCTCGAGTAGTGGCCAAGGTACACTTTATATCTGGCACATAATGAGCTTAAGGTTGTCTTCCGTCCATTTGTCATTCTGACACTGAATTTTCCTCTATGGCAACAACATGTGCTGGTTCAGAAACCAATTGACTGCTACTAATTTACAAGTAACAGCAGGTGCAATCCTACATTTCTATTTGCCGTCGTCAGTCCTACATTTTGAGAGACCAAGATTTTTTCTCACTCGTAACATATCTTAAGTCTTGCTAATTAATGAGAAGGGACAAAGCTACTGCATATCTTTCAAAAAAAAAATTAAGCCTTGCTATCATACGAGAACACCGAGAGAAGGTTGAGTTCAGGGATGACCACCGATGGTAATATTTTGCAAACATGTAGTAGTAAATACTAGGCTAATCCAAGATTTCAACAGGACAAATCTTGACCCCGACCTGCTGCTAAGAGTTAAGATAGTATAGCCAGTAGGATTGGCTATACTTTCAGAGCATGCTGGGCAGCCCTCCTTCAGAGCAGGCCAAGGCTTGTCCAACCCATGCATATTGGTGAATTGACCACCACCACAGAGTATTTAGGTGTGGTCTATGCTGTTCTTGGTGATTGTCGAGCAAAGGTGCTGAAGGAAGAGATGCAGTAAGGAACTTCACTGTTTACAGTGCATGCGTATCAGCCAGTTGCCGAGAGCGCCGAATTCTCCGAGAAGCTTAGGAACAGAACCTCGGGTGCAGGCGTTTAAGACACTGGGAAGCTATTCGTCAAGACCCCTACTTTTTTCCAGAAACTCAGGAGGAGATTGAGGAATCCGGAGATGGTTCAAACAGTAGACCAGAACCTGGCTAGGATGCTCATCAACTCCGTGAGGTGGAGAAAGGGCCGCATGTTGAAGATAAAGTCGTGGAACATGGCACGAAACATTGCACTCGTGCTAAAAATGTGTAGTTATGTTCTTGGTGTGTAGTAGGAGATGTACCTTCTGTTCGATATCTTGTCCTGGTAAAACTGAAATATAATCAAATTTGTCTATAAACTGTGTGGGTTTTTAGTTTTAATACAAATTTGTATGGAGTTGTAGTAGTTTCTATTCTTTTCCTGCTCGTCCGTGTTTAGCTCTCTTAATACATGCAGACTCAAGTTAGTATGATTTATGTGGGTGTCAGGTAAGAGAGCTAGGCATTAATCATTTTTTCTCACCTAAACTTGATGGAAAATGACAGAGAACTGCCCAGGATCCCATATATGGCAAAGAGATGCATCCTGAGCTGGGATTCTTTGCAAAGCCCTAGTGAAGTGAAGTGTAGCATCACTTTGAACAGATGCTTCCCAGCAGTTTTTGGAACCCCGAGTGGCACATGGGGCAGAGTTTGAGCAGTGAAAATACTTCTTATGTTTATTGGAATATAGTAGAACCCACTGAATCATGTTCTGGTGATTACTGCACTGCTTCGTGAAGAATTGTTGGGATATACATAGCCAGGAAATGCAATGGTCACTATGCTAAAGAGGCTTAATCTGACGAGCTTTACATCAGTTACCTATAATGTCTAAATGCTTATTGTCCCCTTTTGTTGTTCTTGTATTGTTGTGTCCTTCCTGTTAGCCTTGGGCGACTGAAAGCCACTTATGTGTACTCCATGTACCTTTACAATGTGCTGGCTTGAGAAGTACTCATATTCCGACTCTGCATCGTATAATATGGTTGAACAGACTACTAGAACACAGACCAGCGCTGACTCGGTTTCCATCCAACGCCAGCATCCGCGGCTCACTAAAATCCATATGCAAGTCAATGTTCCCTGCAATCTCCATCTTGTTATACTTGTGTAGCAACTTCTTAGGCCTTGTTTGGTACTAGAGTTTTTGTAGGATTAGTAGGGACAATCCCACGAAATTCTAAATCCCTACTTACTTTTAAAAATACATTTGGTACTAGAGTATTGAGCGAGTTTAATTCTCGCTTATCCCCACTTTTCCTCAAATTTTAGTGTATTTTTCTCAATCCCCAATACTCTACCTGTACCTAGTGGATTGTGGGTGGGGTTTTATGGGGATTGAGTGAAGGTAGAGGTTTCACTCAATACTCTAAGGGATTATCCCTACTAATCTCCACAAAAACTCTAGTACCAAACAAGGCCTTAGGAAGATACGAACAAAATCAAATTGCAGTGGTTCAGAATAAGGAATAAATTTTTAGAATATACAATAAAAGTCGTACTTGCCTCCCAAACCCCCTTCTAATCAACTCCTTAGCAACCTCCTCCTCAGCCTAAGGGAGAGAAATGGGCATTAACTCATAATTTGATTGTGCATACATGGCATACTAAATAGCATACAACCCAAGATAATGTATCATAACTCTGACAGTGCTGCCTGCTCTCGTTAAAAGGGAGTCAACTGAGTCGATGCTAGCAGAACTTAAACCAATGGAGATATCCGACAAACAGAGTTTCAAACACCATCTAACCTGTGCACATTTGCACAGAGTAGTTTATCAGACGGCTACAATAGCTAAATATATCTCGGTATATATCGGAGACCCATCCTCTCTGGTCTTCTAACAAGATAACTCAGACCGGTTACTCCGAGACGGACAATGGTGCTAGATTAAAATCTACTCATTTTTCCAGTTGGCATCGTAAAATATGGTTGACCAGACGACTTGCACAGAGACCAGCGCACCATTATTAAACCGATACAGTTGCTGCTCGTGTCCGTGCTTGGACGCCACAAACTTGAGGTTGTCGTCTCCTCGCCCCTCCTCCATGAAGTCTACACGCAGAGTGTCCCCTAGATCCACGGCCACCACGAACCTCTCACCATGCTTCCCCGCCGTAGATACAAAAGCGACAGCGTCACGGCGGCGTAGGTCGTCGATGAAGGAGTAGGAAACTTGGGAGAGGGCAGTGCGGCCGAGCATGTGTCTCACATGAAAGCCGTCTGCCGGCACTTCCACGAAATCCAGCTCTATGGTGGCCTCCACGCCTTTAGGAACAACACACGATTCGAATGTGAATTTGCCGTTTAGACCAACGACATGGTTCAGTTTCCATGGTTCAAACTCTGAAAGGGCTTGCAGACCACCAGCAACGATCTTCATGTCTTTGACACCTGCCTTCTTGGCCTTGACCCATAGATCCATCTCAAGCAAACAGCCTGTTGCGAGTATTCCTCTTGCAGGGCTCCTAAGACGTAAATAGCCACCAATCTAAAAATGTAGTATAGTGGAGAGTAAATATTAGTCGCGAGACTAACTTAGGAGATACAGAATTTACTCCAAAGGAGTTATACTAAATGAATAAGAAACTGGAAACTAAATCTAATGCATATACTGTGATTAGTCGAGGCAAAACTATGATAAACAGTTACTCTATTATTAAATATGTGATTTATCTGAACATTTACACGACATGGACAGAGCTTGGGAGGAGTTGAGGATCTAACTCAGACCATTTAAATAACATGGACGAAGATGGTAAAGAAACTCCTGTGCACAATCTCACTATAAACTCCTTGCCTAATATCCCCTGCCTAGTTAAGTCGGAATGCAACCCAGAAAAAAAAAGTCGGAACGCAGACCCAACATAAACACCGTCCCTAATGAAATATTTATTTAACACACCCACTAAAGTTCACTACAAGTGCATGTTCACATAGTACAAGTTGTTTAAATTTACTCCATAATAATCCATATCATGTATGTATGTAGAAAATTAAGGTATATAGAATCATTTACCTGGGGAATAGGTTGGGCATTCTCTCTAGAGCAATGAAAGATGTAGTTGCGCGAGAAGTCCAAAGTATCCCTTACAGCAACCATGCCATAGACCTCCATCTTTGAGTGTTTCCCGTTAGCACGCATAAACTGGATGCACTGGTAGTTGTGCGTATAGAATTCGACCATAACATTGAGGAACTGGAGCATGGGGAGAGGGATATGTGAGCACCTCTCGGATTCACAGGAAGTGTATCTCATCGGACACAGTAGAGCTTGGGAACAAAAACAAATGAAGATTAGAAGATATAAATAATAGGAATGCTGGTTATAATAGATTTATTTATCTAGCTTAATTCGTTACCAGTCGATGGTTCGTGTAAGTTATGGTCTTCGATCCACATGTAAGCTTTGGTTTTTAGTATCTCCCTGGATTCGGAAGTGCTGGGAGCTACACCAACAATCCATAGCGATGAGTGGGAAATTCTTACTGTACTAGGAAATCAACAACGCGCGCGTGCAGGACATACCGGAGGGGTGAGAGGCGCCGACGATGGGGATTCGGCGGCGGTTCTTTCGGGTGGGCACTTCTTCCGTGCGCTCCCAGATGGCGATGATCGCACGCTGCGTGTCCTCGCTCATCCTGGCCCAAGCCCCGTCGCTGAACATGTGGTCGACACCGGCCGGCCGCCGCAGGGCAGGACGAGGAGGGCAATCTTCCATTGGCGATTGCGGCGGCGGAATTCGAGGTTGGGGATTGGAATTAGTGATTCGACGAACCTGAATACCCCCCTCGCTTAGGAGATTTTTTTCTTCCTTCTGAACACCCTCGGTTATACTCCGTATCTTTTCTTTTTAGATTTTGCTACGCGGCAACCGTTTCAGGATTAGAGCAGGAAAGCATAAATTCTAATCTGGATATTAATTAGTATCAAACTCCACGACTAGGTGCATCATGCAAATACAAACAAAATTGCTGATGTCAACAGAATTAAATGCGAAATTTAAAAAATCAAAAAAAATTCTAGCTCAAGAATACCGGATTTGGGATCCTTTTTCACCTTTAGCCTAGTCGCGACGAGAGTTTCGAAACTAAATCTCATATTGATACGTTTCGGACAAAAATCAGACCTAAAAGTTACCTATCCATAACTTATAAGTTATTCAGGCATTAAGTTACCCAGCCAATCTTTATACTATTAAAAGGCTTATTATGGTCTTGAAGATGGTCTGATACGTAATTTCTACTAGACGGTTCTATCCCAGTAGTTTCGAGTTATTTACCCACAGTGCTACTGGCGAGTGGAAAAAAATGTTTCCTTAAGCCGTGCGGTTAGGAAGAGGGCCGGTCGTCTCGTTCCCCTCTGACTGCCTCCATCATTGATTTTTCGGTCAGACCACCTGCTCCGCCGCGCATGTTCCCTCCTGTTAACGCCGTTGTAGATGGAAACGAGAGCTAAGCCTCCGCTGCATACCACGATGCACATAGATCCTGGAGAGGCGCACCAATAAAACCTCGAAGGTTGTTTCCAGCGGGAGGTCGTGGACCACCAACCACACGGCATGGCGCCGGTGCGACAGCCGCGACCACTTCGGCGCCCCTTCGCCCTCGCCCGCGCCTGCCGCCGGATGTACGTGCTCTGTCGCCATTCGTCTGCGATTCACGCCCGCCCTTGGTCGATTTCCCCCATCAGCCAAAGCACATCCGTCCCGGTCGGCGTCTCTCGGCCGCGTAGCAAAGTTCTCCAGTTCAGGCCTGCTCGTCTGCTGCTTCCATGAATTTGAGATATCAATTCAGTAGTGCCACATTGCAGGTGTTGAGGAACGAGATCGGCCAGGTGAAGAACATGGAGTTTGGCAATGTGCGATAGATTTTTGTCTTGTGATTCTGTACATGAAACATGGCAGCGTGAATGCTTTGACACTTACAAAAGTAGAGAAACAATTGTTCAGAGATGGCAGAGTGGATGGTATCGTCCGACGGTTCAGCTTTGTCTTGTGATTCTGTACATGAAACTTGGCATCGTGAATGCTTTGACACTTACAAAAGTAGAGAAACAATTGTTCATAGATGGCAGAGTGGATGGTATCGTCCGACGGTTCAGCTTCGTCAGAGGTCTCTTGCAAGGAGAAGAACATGGAGTTTGGCAATGTGCGATAGATTTTTGTCTTGTGATTCTGTACATGAAACTTGGCAGTGTGAATGCTTTGACACTTACAAAAGTAGAGAAACAATTGTTCATAGATGGCAGAGTGGATGGTATCGTCCGACGGTTCAGCTTCGTCAGAGGTCTCTTGCAAGGAGGAAGGTCCAACCGGCGTCATCTAAAGACCACTGATTCAGAGGCCGATGACATCTTGTACGGGTTGGTCGATGGCCAGGAGCAACGTCCAACCTCTTCTGCTTTGTTAAGAGCAAGTACAATAGAGCCATGTCAGCTGGCTATAAGAAGTAAAATATAGTATTTGTGCTGAGTTGGAAGAGAGAGAAGAGGAGAGAGAAGAGGAGCCGGCTGTAAGTTAAGAGTCAGCTCTAGCACGTGCTTCTAGGTGCTTTGTGAGAGTAAAATGTGGGTCACACTCTAATAAAATAGTACATCCTTTTGTCCAACTATTATACGTGTTAGCTATATGACTGACTATAGATGATGTGGCAACATCTTATAGCCAACAACCGGGTAAACTATTAAACTTGCTCTAATATGAAGGGGTAAACTATGTACCGTCATCCTATATGATGTGAATATGCGATGACGACAATATATAAGCGTTTGCAAAATACTATATGAGCTAGGGTTGCTAGATATAACTTAAAAAAAGATAATCTGAGTTTCCGGGACGGTTGCAGACAAACCAGAAAAGGGAACCCTATATCATGATTCTCCACTTCACATTTTTAACAAGGTAACAAAATTGATCAGGTAAGGCAAATGGTGGAACATGGCAAAAAGCTTATTTGTGTCAATTTAGTAATTACAAGAATAAAAATATAGATTGGTGAAATATATATTGTAAGAATTAGAAATTACTTTAGAATGTCGGTGCTAATTGAAGTGGCCGTTGTTTTAGAGATAAATTTGTCATTCTATAAGGAGAGAAGCTGCCCCTCGTGATGTGCTTAAGGAGAAAATAAGAAAAGAGCGAAATAAGGCTAAGTTTTTCTTTATTAATTTTTAGGTTGAGTAATTTACGCAACAATACAAGACGACGTCACGACAAATAAAAAACAATCCGTAGCAACGCACGGGCATTTAGCTAGTAACATGTAAGTTATCCACACTACAAAAAGTACCCCACAAATACAATCTATACCTTATATCTCTACTACTTAAAAATGACGAATTTCCTCTGTTTCCTCCGGTTACTGGTTTCGTCAAACATTTTTTAAATAAGACCATTTTGCCCTCCCACCTAATCACATAATTCATAATAAGGGAAACAAATCGGTGACTCTCACCCCAATGGCAGCCTAGGTCACATCTCCGTGGACTCTAGCTCGTCGCCTCAACCCATCCCCTGCGAACTATCCCACCAGCCACCTACGTATCAGACCTTCTGCCCTCTTTCCGCACCGCCGTACGCCCTTCTCCCCTCTCCCCCGCCCAGCCTTCTCTATTCGCCCGCCCAGCCTCTTCTCTCCGCCCGCCCTTCTCCCTCCAACCCTGTTTCCGTTGGAGTGGAAGCTTCGGCCGCCACCAGAATCAAGGTTCTCCACTCACCAGCGTACTCCCTGTGCTTTCCCACAAGCAGGTCCCTGTTTGAAGGTACAACATAGATCGAATTCTTCTTTGCCTTCCCGTGCATGTTTTATTGATCCCATATGCTATTTTTTCTATACGGAAATTTGACTGTATATTGTAAATACATGGAAATTGGATAATAGATCGTGAATATATGCCACTTTAATTTGTTGATTAGACGGTACATGTTGCATATTTGGTGAGTACTTATGTTGATTTGTGTCGTCTTCTTGTATCGTGAATTCAACTTATGTTGGCTTTTCGGGCGAAACATTTACTCCCTCCGTCCCAAAATAAGTGAATTAGGTTTGTCTAGATTCGCATGTATCTAGACTTGTTTTAGAGTAAGATACGTCCGGATCTAGATAAATGCAAGTCACTTATTTTGGGACGGATGGAGTACTTATGATTGTCAGTCAAAATTATTTAAGCAACGACCTTCGTTTTGGCTATCACATATACAAGACGTGGCATCATTTACGTATTAGCAGAGAAGGGACGAATAACGTGTAGGATACCATGTATAGAAAAGAATCGGTGCATATCACGCATGTCACATGCGTACACGCTTCAAAGAAGGTACAAACTGTTTGGATTTTTACGCAAAAATAATAGAAAAATAAGAGGGTATACCGGACCCTCCCACTTATCTTGATATGAAGCTAATTGTTCTCCCAAACATATTTTACTACTCGAGAGTATCTCAGGTGGAGTGGAGTTTAGACTTGTAGTGGAGTGAAGCCCTTCCAACACAGCCTAAAAAGAATGTGGGGGTTCCGTTTTCTATCACTACGTCGCTTTCTTCGTCAACATCACGCGTTTTCCGTTTTGGCCTGCCCCGCACGACCGCATCCTCTTCCCAGGCCCACCGCCACACCCTCAATCCCAATCTTTACCACCACCGCTCTCTTGATCCTTTCTCCATCGCTGCCCCATCGATCCCCGTCTCCACCGCCGCCCCTGCCTGTGCCCCAGCACCACCACCGTCGAGGCACCGCACACGTGGACCCTATATCAAGGTCAGAATCGAGTTTTCCTTCTACTGATGTGTCATGTTCGTCGCGACCCTCTGCTCCATCATCAATTGGCCATAAGTCTACAGGATCTCGCTGTCCGTCCGCTGTACCAGGCGGCCTCCACGGTCCTTCCCATCAAGAACTGGCACCCACCGCCAGCTCCGATCAAATCATCACACATGTGTATTGACATAATCTGCCCCGCTGCCTATCCTCTGAGATTCTCCCATTGAAGAACCGGCACCGAACAACCAAAATTGGGATCTGCAAGGTGAACCCGAGCCTTGAAATCAGAAAATCAGTTTGTGCCTTTGTTATTTCCTCCATGGTTAAGGCGTATTTGTTTAGAACTTGGTTATTTCTTCCACTGCGCCAGTCACGCATAATGTTCAACTATCACCGAACATGTAGAAATTTGAGACATGGAAGAGATTAGAGCTACACACACTATTGACAAACTGAAATTCAACGCGCTAACACGTTATGGAAATTCATTTTCCTTCTTTACATGTAGGAGCCCGAGACATGGACGAAATCAGAGCTCATCACTGTCTAAACATGACTGACTTTTCAATTTTGTTTGCCATAGGAATTGAGACTAATGTACTTGATTATTATTAGGAGAGTGAATAACTAAAATCGTACGTTGGTCTTCAGTATTTTTTTTATGTGCAGGACTATTTTGACTTGGTTTAGTATGTAGGACCAGACAATACCTACTTTGACTTGGTTTAGTATGCGCATCCATCATCCTTCTACTATATATAATGACAGTATGTCCTACATAAAGAAAGTATCATCAGAAGGACTTGTTGTGGAGATCAATGGTAATTCCTACTTATTCTATTCCCAAAATAAGCATTGCAAACAACTCCTTTTCTCTTCTTTACTTATTTGGTATGCTTATATATAGAATTTAACTAACAACCTTTTGTTCATTTGTTATATTTATTTGTTTTCTACAAAGTCCAAGTTCAAAAGAATTGGGAAGCAAGGTTAGGAAAAAGACAATTGGGAAGCTCACTCTGGAAATTTGTGGAAAGTCGACATCCCAGCTCAAGAAATTCGTGATTTGCAGAAGTGATTCTTCTATGATTGGTTCAAACTAGGAAAATACTAACTCATGCTTAAAGAGAAAGATAAAATGTCTTCAGGTACTCAATGGACACTATGATATGTTTCGCTATCCTTTTGGTCATATTAGTCTAGGGTAAAACTCACTTGAGACAATATTTTGAGCCTGGATACATTTGATATGTGGTGACCTGGTCACGGAATTCATGCTTGGTTTTGTTTTTTTGGATTCTTGCTGAAGCATCTATTGTTGTGGCATGAATTTTTATCTTGTCTGAGATGTAGTTAACACTACTATTGGTTCATGCTCACAAGTACATGCTTCGCTCTGTGGACATTTGGAATTCCTCCATGTGCATTAAGATTTCTTACTTAAATTGTTTCTTAGCAAACTCTCATACATGATCTGATACCATAAAACTCTACGATAATATGAGTTCTCAGCCTACTCCTCATCATAACTTAAAGAATACCGTCAGTATGTGCCAACTTAAAGAATACTGTCAGTCTATGCCAAAATTTTGTTATTGAATAAATTATGCCACAAGAGCACTATATATTTTAGACTGTTTGGTTTCTTCTCGCAGTACAGGTTTTATGGAGTTTATTTTAGAGAAACCGTGTCATTTGATTAGCTATAGATTTCCCCTACACCTAAAATTATGTTTTCCTTTTGAAGTCTTGGTATCCAACCATAAATTTTAAGAAACTATCTTCTTGATTGCATTTACCATGACATCCATGATATGAAGAATGTGTGGGATGTAGTGCTTGTGTTTGAGGCTTGGAAGACTATGGACCTGAGCTTTGATCTCTTCATCTCGGGTATAGCTTCATCCACCTCTTGGTGAAATTTCTTCCTGACTTTGCAATATATTACTAAATGCACTCCTATGATCTCTTCCAGTATAAGTCTATAATGCCTGTAATAATTCAAAACCAGGAATGTTCGGTCCTTTATATCTATGACCTAGCCAACATCGTCAACCAAGCGGTGATCGCCTTGCTGTCGGATGGTTTTCACCATCAACCACCGAGGGACTACTCTTGATGCTGAAGTGCCCGAGCTTGTCCAGTTTGGTACGGCATGTGCCGAACCTGCATATGCAGATTACGGGAAGTGCTTGGTGTGCTCTCCCTCTTTTGCATTTTTTATTTTCTCTTACCAAATGCAATTGGCACCATCATCTGAATTGCAGTTCGCTCTCCTTTTGCTCGAGACACTGCCCTTTGCTACTTTCGTAGTTCTTCACTACCTCACATTGCATATTCAGCTGCGTTGAAATGGTCAGTGTAATTCCATTGCAGGACATGCAAAGAGCTCTTCGTGATTCAGGATAAGGGTGCCATACCAAAATCTATGCATTTTCTTCAAAACTTTGAACTACATAGTATCATAAAAATATTTGCACTGAAATGTTATAAAAACATATTTGCACTAAGACATGAGTAATTTAAGTGTCCATCTGTTAGCTACTTGTGTTGCCTTTCTTGCATAATATTAGCTTATCCAAATGGATTTTGCCTTGCTTGAACAATATTATCTTATCCAAATGGATTTCTGAATATGCTTTGTCATATCAACTAACAAGATACATATATCTTATAGTTATATGGCAATGCTCAATCAGAAATCAGCAGGGGGTGAAGAGAATTCTGTCAGGAGAGATGATTTAATGTCTATTGATATGATCGTCCGGTGTAGACAGACCTAGATACTATTGAGCTCATGAGGATCAAGTGAGATGGATTTTGGGCACTATAGGTAATTTCTCAATTATATTTGTATGTAGCTTTACCAAAATGAACTATATAATGTGTGTCACTACTCATCGGCTGGTGTTCAGTCCCGACTCCCCATGCTTCGCCCTGTCCTATTTTCGTTAGCATGTGCGTGTGATCGAGGTCACCGTCCACAATATGTTGCCTGCACCCTCCACGGACACTCCATAACCCTATGGTCGCTAGCTTAAAAGCGCAAGAGGGATAGTAGTGGATCAAAGGAGATTTAATGTTGCACTCAGCTGAGCTGTTTTATGCATCCCATGGGCGTTCTATGCTAGCTTCCCTGGATGGGATTGTCGACTTGTTAGACACTTTATGTTCTCGCTACCAATTGTGTTGAGGTTGCCTCTGCCAGGCCTGATGGTGTCATGTTGTGTTAGGATGTTGATGTGTCGTTGGCATTGGTGAGGTGACATGGATGAGCTTCCCAACACCATAGAAGCTGCCAAGCTACCTTGATGGCACTGAGGCTTCCCTGTGAATGCTTCCACTGATAATCTGCACTGCAACTAGGTGCTCTTGCACCTTTATATGCCTTAGTTTCAAAATATGTGGTCACCCACTTTGATATGGCTACCCATGTTCTTACTATTTCCCCGGTGCAGCCTATGATGTGTACATGTAGTGATGTAGCTCGTAGTTTGGTTTGATGTGAGATAATCAAAACTGACCACACTCTACCTGTTCTTGATTAAGATTTCTTGCCAACTATGTCGAGTTTAGTGGAAATGACTTTTCCTGCCTATCATGTTCTAAACTTACATTTTCAGGGGACACTCATTTCACATTCAAAAAATTTAATTAATATGTAGTCCTTATTTTTTCAACTCCAATTTGAACCTAATTGTTTGGTTATTCTTATTCAACTCCAATTTGAACTTAATTGTCTGATTATTCTTGTTCTTTTTAGGTTTAAATCTTCAAACAAATTGAGCTTCGAAGATGGTCTCACATTGCAAGACCTACAGCAGATTGATATCCCTTTTATCTAGGTAGGCAACCTCTTTGGTCACCAGGTTAGGTTGGTGATGGTTGTTTATGCAAATGACCAAAACAATAGTTTTTATCCTTTAGAATTCTGGTGCAAATGCATCTTAGAGAAGTCAATTTATTTTAGATCAGCATACATGTAATTCACCTTGTGGTAAAATGTGTTGTCAATTCCATGGGCAAGTCTGCTTCACAAGGCTAAATTCAGAGAAAAAATATTCGAAAGCTGATCTTTAGTTTCCTGTAGCAAGGTAAGCTTGAATACCAAATAGATTGCTTGTACCGGGTTTCCCCCGGTATCTATTGATTTATACATGATGATGATTCTCTTGTGTAGACTATTTTTAATGGGAAAACTTTTGGTAAGTTACACAAAATGCTTTTTCTTTTTCTGGTTTTATTGGAAACGTATCATCACCTTTTTTTAGACAAATAGGGTTGAACTTATCATCAACTGCAAATTTCACTTACCATTTCTGGTCAAAAGTTAGATGCGATGCGAGTATCTAAAAGACACACAATTTTCTACTATGTTTGAATAAATTTTCTTATATTTTTTAAATACCGGTGCTCTGTTTGGTGATGGATATTCATTTACGAAATGTTCTTATCTTCTCCCATTTCTTGTACAAGCAACCCAATCTTTTGAGAATACCCCGATACCAGTTTATATTTTTGTTCGGCATACATGTAATTCACCTTGTGGTAAAAGGTGTTGTCAAGGCCATGGGCAAGTCTGTTTCACCATATGAGTGTATTTGTTCCTTTTGCCATATTTAGTATTAGAGTGGATGAATTTATTTCCTTTTACAGAGGTGTGAAATCTAGATGTAATGATCCAATCTGGCCGGGACCAAGTAATAAGAAGGTATGTGCGATTCATTTGGAAAGGACGAGGTCATTATCCCATGATGCATGATAAATGACCCAATCTGGCAAGGACGAATGATGGAATTATGGAATTTATGTTCAGTTTTTTGTTACCTGCTTGTCTGCCTCACGTGTCTACGGACTATAGAAAGTTGATTTGTTTTGTCTCTATTTCATAAATTGTATGCATGCCAAATCTAAATATCAGAACTCGGGATGACAAGAAGTTGAACATGGATACAACACTTTCATATTACTCATGCACCATATATGTGTCATTTTTAGGTGATTTTAACCTTTGTAGTCAATTTGGTTACAAATATTCAAATTTGGATCGTTAGTTTGTTGGACGCATTAGATTTCATACTAGAAGTAGTCATTAGATTTTTCATGGGGTTACAAGGAAGCGAATAAACTCCAATTCTTATTGAAGGCTTAAAGTGATGTAAAGTTGATGTCTGTATGGAGGTCACATATATGGAACTACACACAGCTCGCCGGATTGGACAAGCCTAGAGTCCATGGTCGGTGGAGCGTGGGGAGATCGAGAAGAAGCTAGAAAGGGATGCTTGTAAGAATTACCTAGAAGCATGTCAAACATCATTTCGGACTGGGATTCAATGAGCCGTGCTTGTAAGAATTACTATCTTGCCATTCAACGAGCCTCGTGGTGCTAGAATTCTAGACAAATGCTATTGATGTTTTTTCTGATAAAGGAATACTACTGATGAGAAATTTTACTTATATACTAAAAAGTTGATCCAGTTGCCAAAATAAAACAAACTAATTGATGTTTCCAGTGATTGACTAATATTACTATTGTGTTTACCGGGGCCACAATGTGTAGGAAGTTATTTACTTCATTTGAAGACTTCGACTTCACAAGAATACATGGTTCTATTGACCTTATTTGTCACTTAGTGACATATTTGGGTCATTTACATGTCATTCTCACCCGTAGAAACACACGGACATTTAGTATACAATAAAAAGGAAGTTGCCATCGACGTTAAAATTCAGTTACCTTGTCCGCCGACGTTTACCTACTCACTTTCTACGCACCATCAGCTGCACCTTATATGACCCTATATGAAAAGGATGCAAAGCTTTTGTTTTAGAGAAGGACGCAAAGCAATTTCTATTTTTCTTACGCATATGCCTACCAAGGAAAATAACAATCATGCCACATAAGGGAAATGACCGTGAATGTTTCTTTCTTTTGGAAAAATGTTACTCTGTGGCAACGCACTCGCATCTAACTATGAAGGTCAAAAGCACATTGGTCATCGAAGAGGTATAAGGCGGGAAAAATAGGTAGACATGAAAAATCGAGGATTTTACACTTGGCACAAATATTTATAAGATGTAGTCATCGTTATCCCGTAGCAACGCACGGGAATTTTACTAGTATAATATTAAAGGACAGATTGTTTCTTCCGGTCCAACTCTTTTTTTACTATTTTTCCCTCCCACTAAATCGCATAATACACCAAATTACCACCTTACCGGTTCTCCTTTATATATTTTTTCTCCTCACCCGGAACAAGATGCACGAGAATATATATTTTCTCTGTCCTCTTCCCTGTACGAGCAGAGGAGGTCGCTAGCTACTGAACCAAGGAGAGCCTCGTGTCTCTCTGCTTTTCACCGACCGTATCTGCCTTTTCTTCCACTTGGCGAGCGACCGCACCAACCACCAGCGTCGCGCAGATTCCCTCCTCTTAAGACCACCGCGACCCTCTGTGAAAACCCTAGCTCGTCCACCGCCGCTGCCATGGCCGCGGGCTCGTGCGCCTTCGCGTCGTTGTCCTAGATGCCGCCCGCAGTAGCCGTGCAGTGGAGGAGCTTCGTCTTCTTGTGTTGCGCCGCTGCCATGGCCGTGGGCTCGTCGCACCGCCGTTCTAGATGCCGCCGGCAGTAGCCGTGCAGCGGAGGAGCTTCGTCTTCGTGTGCTGTGTAGAACGAGCAACGTTGGAGGAGCCGGACGCGCCCGTAGCCGCCTGCCCACCGTCGACTACGCCGGACCGTGGAAGAGCGTCGTAGAATACCTCCGTCCACGCCGTTTCTGACCTCCCACGAGCCATCAAGAACGCCATCGTATCCGGGGTGAGCAGCCACGACTCTTCCTTTTTTTCCGGCTGGAATCCTACATCAAATTGGTGGTAGCGACGCTGTCCTCGCACAGAAGTTCAGAGAGGAGCTAGCTTGTGTAATAGTTCAGATTCGTCAGTTCTAAATCATGCATGTTAAGCTGTAAAATCTATTGTCCAAGATGTGTTCGCTCTGGAGACGAAATTCTAACTTTTGCTCAATATAATATGAAATTTTACTCTCCCACTCTTGCGAAGCTAGCAGTTGAGTTCTCGCGTTGCACCGTACGGGTATGTTCCAAGTACTACTAATAATAAAGGACGGATTGTTTCTCCCGGTCTAACTTTTTTTTATCTTTTTATCCTCCCACTAAACATATAATGTCTAGGATGCCACCGATAAGTTGTCTGTCCATATTAATATTTTTGTTCCGTACGATCGTCGGGATCACCACACGCACCCCGCCCAATCTTCATTGCCGCCTACCCCAGCGCTCGTCGCCGCCGCGGTGGAGGGCTGCGCGTCGCCTCTGTTAGTGATAATAGTTGAGACGGGTTGTACACGTTTTTGTATCAACGTCGGATGTACCTGTCCTGTTACGTACTAAACATAATCTCTCCGATTCTCCCTTGTATTGCTTGCACCGCAAAGTGCCCATATATATATACGTGAAATCTGGGACTCGGTTGTGTCCGAGTAGTCCCGAACTACCTGATCGTAAATCTTATATGGTATCAGGCCGGCCTCTTGCCGACGAAAACTGATCGCCAGATCGATCCATCCCCGTAACCACCGTCGCTCCAAAAGCTCCTGCCGTCGCCGCACCCCTCACCCCTTCCGCCATGTCGACTTCCACCGCCCAGGTCATCAACCTTCGCAATCCTCCGTCAGACAAACTGACCGGCAGGAACTACACGATGTGGCGAGCACAAGTTCTGCCGCCAATCCGAGGAGCTCGCCTTGTTGGACTGCTTGACGGTACCAACGCTGCTCCCCCACTCACGCTGGAATTGCAGCCAGCGGACAAGGCCACCAATACAGCGGCAAAGACCGCCCCCAACACGGACTACGACAACTGGATCAGTCGAGATCAGATTGTCCTCGGCTACCTGTTTCAATCACTCTCGCCTGAAGTCCTTCCGCACGTTCAGCGCCTCGAGCACAGTGCTGCGGTATGGCAGGCAATAGAAGAGATGTTCGCTTCTCAGAATCAAGCAAAGGTCACGAACCTCTGAATTTCTTTGGCGAACACGAAGAAACTCAACATGACTACCGGCGCCTTCCTCACAAAGATGCAGGGAATTGCCGATGAACTTGCTGCTGCAGGTTCCCCCATAACAGACAAGGAGCACATCTCCTTCATCCTGGCCGGACTTGGAGCGGGCTACAACTCACTTGTTGCTGCCATCGGAGTGGTTTCCACCACAATCACCCTTCCGTCCCTCTACTCGCAGATTCATGCATACGACGAACGCAACGAGATGTTGCTAAACGAGGCTAGCAATGGGTTTGAAACCTCGGCCAACTTGTCCTCCCGTGGCCGCCCTTTCCGCCCCAATTACAACCAGCAACGTGGCAACCGTGGAGATCGTGGTGACCGTGACCGGCGTGACGACCGCCGTGACAACCGCCGTGACGACTCCTCACAGCTGCGCCAAGGCCGCGGTGGTGGCCGCGTGCCTTCTGGTGGGGGTCGTGGCCGTGGCCGTGGTCGCCGTCGCACCACCCAATGGGTGGATGTCACTTGCCAGATCTGCAATAGGGAGGGACACCCCGCCAAAGATTGCTGGTACCGGTTCCAGGACAATGATGATGATTATGGAGACAAGGAGGGGAATGTTGCCTCTTATGGTGTGGACACCAACTGGTACCCAGATACCGGGGCTACACATCACATCACAAGTGAGCTCAACAATCTGACCGTTCGTGATAGGTATCAAGGACATGACAAGGTCAACACTGCCAGTGGGCAAGGTATGGATATCTCCCATGTGGGTCATTCAATATATCGTACCCCTGTTCAGAATTTCCATCTTCGTAATATCTTGCATGTTCCCAACGCATCGAAGAATTTGCTCTCTGTTCATCGTTTTAAACTTGATAATAGTGCCTTCATAGAATTTCATCCTTTCTTCTTCTTGATCAAGGATCAGGTCACGCGGAAAATAATTCATAGAGGAAGATGTGTCGGAGGTCTTTACCCACTTATATCATCGATGGTGCCCTCTTCAATCACTCCGAAGCAAGCCTTTGTCGCCACCAAGCCTTCTCAAGCGAAGTGGCATAGTCGTCTTGGTCATCCATCGCTTTCTATTGTTAGTCAAATCATTAGCAAAAATAAACTTCCCTTTATCAAGGATCTTAGTATAGAGTCAGTTTGTGATTCTTGTCAGCAGGCTAAGAGTCATCAACTTCCTTATCCAGTGTCTACTAGTGTTTCCATAGCTCCCCTACAATTAGTGTTCTCTGATGTTTGGGGCCCTGCTCCCACTTCTGTTGGACGTCATGATTATTATATAAGCTTTATTGATGATTATAGCAAGTTCACAGGGATATATTTTCTCAAGAAAAAATCCGATGCCTTTTCTGCCTTTGTGAACTTTCAAAAACTTGTTGAACGTAAGCTTGATAGAAAAATTCTTACAGTCCAATCTGATTGGGGAGGTGAATATGTGAAACTTAAGTCTTTCTTCCAAACACAAGGCATCTCTCATCATGTTTCTTGCCCTCATGCACATCAACAAAACGGTTCAGCTGAAAGAAGACACCATTATATTGTTGAGGTAGGACTAGCTCTTCTTGCTCATGCACATATGCCCCTTAAATTCTGGGATGAAGCGTTTCTTACCGCCACATATCTTATTAATATGCTTCCAAGCAAAGTAATCAACAATGATACCCCTGTCCATCGCCTCTTAGGTACTCGGCCTGATTATAATTCTTTGCGTGTATTTGGCTGTGCTTGTTGGCCTAATTTGCGTCCTTACAATAAGAGAAAACTTGCTTTCCGTTCCAAACAATGTGTGTTTCTGGGATATAGTCCTCGCCATAAAGGTGTTAAATGCCTAGAGGTTTCCAGTGGCCGTATCTATATCTCTCGGGATGTTGTCTTCGATGAGGCTGTTTTCCCGTTTGCCTCACTTCATCCCAATGCTGGTGCTCTTCTTAGGCAGGAGATTCTCTTACTTGATTCCTCCCTTCGCGATTTTGAACAAGGGGACGTATTTATTGATGATTCAACTATGGCTAATATCCCTGCTACTAACCCCACACCTAGTCCTACTACTGTTGTGCAGGTTCAAAATACTGGTAAAAATTTGAGAGAAAATGGTGGTCAAAATCGCTCAAACAGCTCCCATGAAATATCAACGCAAGGAGACGAAAATACGGAACATGAGGTTGATTGGTCGCCATCGGGATCAGCAGGATATAGCTCCGATCCGACGCAATTCGGTCCGACCGCGTCTCCGTATGGTACTGGTACTGACGCGGGCCGTTTTTCTCCGCACAGTGCTGATCAACCAGGCGAGTCACGCGATTTCTTGCATGCAACATGGTCCCCAGGCGGATCGTCTGCGGCAGCCAGCTCTGGAGCCTCGCCGCACGCCACTCAATTCCCCACACTCGGGGCCACAGGATCCGGTGTGGAACCATCGATAGGGACTTCTCCTGCCATTGGTGATAATAGTACAGGAAACAATAACCCAGGATTTGCTGCTCCTTCTGGCTCTGTACAAGAGCGTGTGTCTTCTACCACTCGACCAGTCACAAGAGCATCTAAAGGAATAGTTAATCCAAAAACGTATACGGATGGCACTGTCCGTTGGTGTTTGTCAACATCTTCAGAAGAACCAGCTGATCTGCAGAATGCTCTAGCACATGACAAGTGGAAAATGGCCATGGATGATGAATATGACGCCCTTATGAAAAATAAAACATGGAGGTTAGTTCCACCACGGCGTGGTTCAAATATCATTGATTGTCGATGGATTTATAAAATCAAAAGGAAGGCAGATGGATCAATTGACAGGTATAAGGCTAGGCTCGTAGCCAAATGTTTCAAGCAACGATATGGCATAGACTATGAGGACACTTTTAGTCCTGTTGTGAAGATTGCAACTGTTCGGCTTGTTCTGGCAATTTCTGTTTCAAGGGAATGGAGTATGCGACGGTTAGACATCAAGAACGCGTTTCTTCATGGTGTTCTAAAAGAGGAGGTCTATATGAAACAACCACCTGGTTATGAAGATACAAAAAGGCCGAACTATGTTTGCAAGTTGGACAAGGCGCTTTACGGACTAAAGCAAGCACCTCGAGCATGGTACTCTCGTTTAAGTGCCCAACTAATCAGATTTGGTTTTGTTGCGTCGAAGTCCGATACATCATTATTTATCTATCACAAGTCCAATATCACAATTTATATGCTTATATATGTTGATGATATCATAGTTGCTAGCTCTTCACAAGCTGCGACGGATGCTCTCTTGAGAGATTTAAGCAAGGAGTTTGCTTTGAAGGACCTTGGTGATCTTCACTTCTTTCTAGGGATTGAAGTTCAGAAAGTTAGTGACGGACTTGCATTAAGCCAAGCTAAGTATGCTCAAGATGTTCTTGCTCGTGTTGGTATGACAAACTGTAAAGGTTCATCTACACCTTTGTCATCCTCAGAAAAAATTACAGCACAAGGAGATTTATTAGGCCCTGATGATAGCACCAGTTACAGGAGTATGGTAGGTGCCTTACAATATTTAACTCTCACAAGACCAGATATTTCCTATGCAGTTAATAAAGTTTGTCAATACTTGCATGCTCCCACGACTATGCATTGGACAGCAGCTAAACGCATCATGAGATACGTCAAGGAGACAATTAGTGTTGGACTCACATTTATGCCATCTGAGTCTACATTGGTTAGTGCCTTCTCAGATGTAGACTGGGCAGGATGTGTTGATGATCGTCGATCAACATGAGGGTTTGCTATTTTCTTTGGTCCAAATCTTATCTCATGGAGTGCTAAAAAGCAAGCAACAGTTTCTAGATCAAGTACAGAAGCGGAATATAAATCTGTGGCCAATGCAATAGCTGAAATAATTTGGATACAATCGTTACTTGTTGAACTTGGAGTCAAGACAAGACAAATACCGTGTCTATGGTGTGATAATTTGGGAGCAACGTATCTATCAGCCAATCCAGTCTTTCATGCACGAGCAAAACACATTGAGATCGATTTTCATTTTGTTAGAGAGAGAGTTCTAAACAAGCAACTTGAAATTCGATTTATTCCTTCGAAAGATCAAGTCGCCGATGGCTTCACGAAGCCTCTACCAGTTCGGAGTTTCAAGGAGTTCAAACATAATCTCAACTTGTCGAAGTTGTGATTAAGGGAGGGTGTTAGCGATAATAGTTGAGACGGGTTGTACACGTTTTTGTATCAACGTCGGATGTACCTGTCCTGTTACGTACTAAACATAATCTCTCTGATTCTCCCTTGTATTGCTTGCACCGCAAAGTGCCCATATATATATACGTGAAATCTGGGACTCGGTTGTATCCGAGTAGTCCCGAACTACCTGATCGTAAATCTTATAGCCTCGAGGGCAAGCACGCCATGGATGATGCTGCAGTGGTGGAGGGTTGCGCGTTGCATCGAGGGCAAGCACGCCATGGATGGTGCTGCCATCAGCACGCCCCCTCGATGTGGCAGAAGAGCAAGTCGGACGGCCGCGGCGAGCGTGGCGTTCCCGTCCCGCACGTTGGCGAGGATGGTGGCACAGGAGGAGCATGTCGGCGCGAGCTCACGACCCCACCTTTTCAATTCGTCTCCTGATTCATAGCCGCTGAGCAGCAACTTACATAAATCGGAATGTGGAGGCGGGTCGGTGCACGAGCAGTAAGTTCCCACATCCTACACCGCCCAACGATGCCACATCGCCTGTACAAAATTAGGTATAATCGTCTATGTTCCCAATTTCAATCGTTTTGATGCTCCTTTCCCTGAACGAACGTCCTCTTCATTACGCGTGACGATGGTTCAGAGGCATGTGCAGAATGTGTGGTTGTATCTGAACTTTATCTGTTGTTAGCACTAACTACTCTTAATTAAGTTTGGCATTAGCGTTGTCCTTGCAGAATAACATGGCGTGAGAAAGACATTGAACTGATAGAACGGCATTCACATCGATCTATCCCTCTTAGTTTGAGACGGTAGTGGTATGGCAAATGACCATCATCTATGCACATCGTGTATCAGTTTCCCTACAACAGAAAAGCTCCCGTGAACTCAAGATTCTCCTTGTTCCCAGTGTATAGGTATATATGCTACTCGCTCCGTTCTGAAAAGGATATCATAAAAAAATTTAAACTTGTATATATATATATATATATATATATATATATATATATATATATATATATATATATATACATACACACTCAGGTGGCTAGCTACGCATGTCCATACAGCCATTGGATCAACTACACAGAGCACCTGATATGAACCCAGGAGCACAACCTCCACTAACGGCGTTAGGCCGGGTGCAAATTTTCCAATGCAATTTTTTTCGGATTACAGCGAGAACACATGCGAATGTGCGGTGATATTTGCAGGTGATCACTAACGTCAAGCCACAATTTCTAAATTTGCCATATACCAACACCACCACGTCGCCACAACAGCATGTCAAGCCACAATTTCTAAATTTGTCATATACCAACACCATGGCAAGTTGGCAGGTACGCGATTTTTGCAGGTGGTCACTAACGTTGGCAAGTTGCAGGCGGTATTCCCTTTTCTCTAGCTTCCACTAGTTTTTGCACATGGGATTGGCAGTGGCGGAGCTTTTGTTCGTGGTTCATAATCCCCTTATCACAACGAAACTCCACGATAGTTGCCACAAACTTTTTTCAGCCATAAAAAAGTTGCATGGAGAGAAACGTATTGCCAATGGTGGCACTCTTACAAGCACTTGTCAGCCAGGTTTCCATGGGTGGGTGGAAAATCGAAAATAACCACAATGCCCACTTAACGAAAATAACCACAATGCATACAGTATGGCTGGCTTGGTGTGGTGCATATCAAGCCACGAAACAAAAATTTACCACAAATAAAACACCGTGGACTAGGGTTGCCATGCTGGTTGTCCACCTTGGACAACGGGGTGTGGAGATAAACTACCCACAAACTGGTTTGCCACAACGAAAAAGAGAACATCCATAGTGCATGCAACGAAGGAAAACAGTGACCACACTAGCTGGTTTTGCCATGCCGCTCGCTAGCAAAAAGTACAACCACATTTTTAAAATGTATGGAGAAACCCAAATTGGTTGGTAGGAGCGCTGTGTCATCGGCAGTTGTGTCATCTGGTAATAGCCTAACAAGGCATGGAGTATAGTCTGTGGTGACAGGAGCAGTCATTTTTTGTTGCATGCATGCACAATGTCGACGGTGCAAGACGGAGAAAGCAGCCGTTGTCGGTCGTTCGTGTTCTCTGCTCGCTGTATCTAGATTGGTGGACAGTTTTACTTGCTATATCCAACGATTCCTAGGACGTGCGTAGCTAGCCGTGCGTTTATAAAATCCGCGTCCATATATATATATATAGTGTCTAGATACATTCAAATTTAAACAAATCTTTAACATCCTTTTTAGGACGGAGGGATTGAAGGGGCTCCAGTCGTGCTGTCTAACTGCGGACCTGCCTAAAATCTGGGGAGAAGGGCCAAGTTCCTGGACGATCCTACCAAGATTGCTAAGACGAAGGTTGCCGGAGGGGTCCAACATTAGATATGTGATGTGGTGTATCGAAGTAACAAATAGGGATACGATTGATGAACAAACTTGATCTTTCGCAGCAACGCGCGGGCATTGTGCTAGTATATAATTAAAAAGATTGTTCGTCCGCCAGAATTTCCGTCTGCCGAGTTTTGTCCGTTTTGCCCCTGGTGTTTTGGATATATTACCCTCCTGCCACCACTGAGTGAACCAATCCCCAAATATTTCTGTAGTTGGTCTCTGTCCCCGCATCACCGTCGTCATCGGCCCCCTCCGCCCTGGCCCATCGCCGCTCCGGCAAGAGGGTTGTCGACCCTGTCCTTCCGCGCGGCCGTTGTTTGCGAGGGTGACTGATCCACCCTCGCGGCTCCGCCGTGCCTGCTCCCAGTCAACTAATTCGACCCCGCCGCCGGGTGCTGCCACAACTCAAAAGCTCCCCACGGCCAGAACTAATTCCCCACGTCCTGCAAGATCTGCAACTTCGTGCTCGAGGACTTGGCGAGGGGCTCGTTTCTGGGGTAGGCACCGCCCTCGGCTCGATCAGCCCTTCCCCCGACCGCCCGCCACCTGTCGGCTAGCTGGCTGGCTCCATCCTCCATCGCGCCGCCCTCGAGTCCAAATCGCTCGTGGCAGCCGCATCCCCTGCTCCACAGCCGCCGGATCCCCATCTCAACATCGTGTGTGGCCGCGGAGTGTTCGACCAGATCCTCCGCTTGGCGTGGATGCCTGGATGGCACAGCGGGAGGTTCCTCTACTCACGCTGCCTGCACCAGCCACCCCTTGTACTTTCCGTCCAGGATCCCTTGTTGGTCCAATTCATTATCTTCGATTGCAGATCAATCAATTCCATGTATTAAAAAAATCGCAATGAATTTTTGGTCACTAGATGCAGAGGAATTGTAGCATGGTTTCTGAATTTGTGTGCAACTTAGGCTGTCGTACCCCCACCTGCTCGAGTCCACCCGAGCGACGGCACGCCGCCTCACGCGAGCTGCCTGTTTAGGCACTGAGCCGATTAGGAATGGCCTGCATCTGCTTGCGCCCTCGCGACGGCGTCGGGGCAGAGGACGGTCACTCTACCTGCAGCAGCTATTGTAGCCTTTCATGAGGAATGGATTCAAGGAGAGACGGGGCAGCACAGTTGAATTCTCCTGTTCCTCGCCTGCAAGGCCATGGAAAGGCGGAAGAGTCGATTTGTGAAGGCTTCCCGGTGTACGTATTTTTTTCCTAACCACCAAGTTTCTATCTCCTTAACTAATATTGTTTCTGGTATGGCTATTTCTGGATAAACCTTAGAGCACGTTTCTTGGAGAAATTGATAGTAATAGTAAACCTTAGATTACTAAAACCAACTGCAGTTAATATTTTGTCAGAGCAGTGGACAGACTCTGTACAAAAATGCAATGATATCATGTTCTTGGTTAAATTGCAATCTGTTAAACTACAATTATGTTATTCTCTACATACTTTAGTACTCTCCGGTTCAAATTAATTGACTCGGATTTGCCTAGATTCAGATGTATCTAGACATGTTTAGTGCTAAATACGTCCGAATCTAGATAAATTCAAGTCAATTAATTTGGATCGGAGGGAGTGCTGCAAGTTTGAGAACTGAATTTAAAAGTACATACCATTTAGTACGATACACTGACTACATATTAATCTCCAATATGCTTGTGTACTAACAGAAGCACAGCCGTACCCCTTCATTCTAGGGTCAGGATATGTCGAGCTAAGGAGGAAGAAGCTCAAATGGCCAGCGCCAATCTTGACGACCACCAGCAGCCACGTGTATATATTCTAAGTTGATTGCTTCCTATAGTGTTTTGGTCAATTACTACACAAAGAGATTTCAAATTACATTGTCCTTTTTAGTTTTACATGACCATGAACCACTCTTTTTCGCGAAGCAAGGTTCAGTTAACTCTATCCCGGTACGATAATTTTAGGACTTCAAACTTCAGAGATCCATTATCTCTCAACTTCACTCTATCACGTTTGTCAATGCTAATCTAAGTCCCCTGTCTTGAGGAAAAGGAGCACAATATGGAGAAGGATCCTTACCTTCGAACATGGTGTTGTTGGCCTTTTCCTGAACTTGTTGTCAGCCTGATATAGTAGCAGTTTCAAACTAGCTGAACTTAAGCCTGCAATGATTCAGAGAAAGTGCAAGAAAGGTAACTAAACCTGTGTCCGGTCTGTTACACCGGCAGTTTCAGAAACTCGATCCAATCATGCACTCTACTACAACTTTGTCCAGTACAGGAGCCACCACAACATGTTATTTGCAAAATTATTGTTAGACTCTATAGATTGAGAAATATCAAATACAGATGTTAGGACTTGTTAGTTACCAACTTGAATAAATTTAGCTGAATTTTGGCAGGGGTAAATGTTTAACACTATTATGGGAGGTGGTTGTGGTTGCCGATTGGAAAGAAACTTTAAAAGGGTAACACGATACTCATTCAAAGTATATGCACGGCGCTATTTTTCAAAACTCAGTTATAACCTACATGAGACACATATATATCGTAAATTCTAGATGTTTGAATTAATATATCTAACTCCAAATTTGTTACACCGTGGCAACTCGCACGGCCATTCAGCTAGTACAATATAAAAGTTATTTTAACGGCTCGGTTTCTTCACCCGTCGCCGCTCTCGCGGTGTACGAGCTACTCAACCTTGAAAGTCTACTGCGTCAAACATCAAGCATAATTTTTTTAAAAAAAACTAAATCTAATCCTCACTTGCATACGATATAATAACGAGGTCTTATCCTCGCCCACCATCATAAGTCGTCAACAAATGTAACGCACAACCAGTAGCTAGCGACTCGGTATGGGTGACGAAGCCTCGAAATATGTTAGGATACCAAGCCTTCATCGCGCATCAATGATGATAAAGTCTTGGTACCCTAACATTTAGGCTACCTCGTCCTAATTACACTAGCTTATAGCTCATATTTAGTTATCTAAACTAAAATACATGGGACAACCGAGCCTTCATGAGACGAATAAATACAAAAATTACCCACATAAAAAATGCGATAACACCTCATCCAATCTGTTTATATGGTGGGTAACTTATATATTACAGGATGGATAACTTACATATTATAACATGGATCACTCGTGAGTTAGGGGTGGTAAACTTTTTTACCGAAAAGTTATCCATTAGTAAAACGAGAGTTATCCGGGTTTCAATATATAAGTTACTCACCCAATAACATGCAAGATCTCTACCGCTACAAAAGTTTACCATAAATAGAATCAAAATTTATTCTAGCGGCTCGGCTTCGTCGTCCGTCGCCGCTCTCATGATGTACGGACGAGTCAACCTCAAAATGCTACCGCGTCAAACATTAAGCATAATTTGTTTAAACTAACTAAATCTAAGGTTTTTTTGCATACGATATGATAAACAGGGTCTTATGCCACTCACCACGCTAAGTCGTAGTGAATAATGTAACATATAAATATTAATCTAGCGGCTCAGTTTTATCACCCGTCGCCTCTACTGCGGCATACGGGTGACGAAGCCTCGAAGCCTATTGTGTCCCAATTAAATTAAGTCATAGCTCACATTTAATTAACTAAACTAAAATGCATGAAGCAACCGATGTTTCATGAGACAAAAAAATACAAAAGTTGTCCACATGAGAAATACGAGAATGTCTACACCCAACCCGTTTATATGGTGGATAACTTATATCTTACAGGATAGATAACTTACATATTAAGGTATAGATAACTCACGTGTTAGGGGTGGATACCTTTTTGTTCCAAAAAAATTCCGCGAAACATATCAACATGAAATATAGTTTCGAAGATCTCGTCGTGACTAGCCTAATAGTGAAAATGGATTTTCAATCAGCTACGCGGTTTGAGCTACAAAGTTTTTTAAATATTTCTACATTAAATGCTAATGATGTGTGCTGTTTTGGTTGTTAGTGCATGCATGCATGATTAGGATAGAGATGAGGAAATAATGGTTTCTTTATCGCATAATCATAAGTCCAGAGAGTTTTTTATATTGTTTGAGATTATAAGGACTATCTTATTTATTAGCTCTCTTGTTCAATGTATGTCCTTCTTTTTCTCTCACTTCTCTCATGCATGTAAAATTATTGGTGCATGCATAGATTAATGTGAGAGTTATGGAGTGTCTTGATATTTGCAACTTTCCCTTAGACTAGTCACAATGGGGAGTACCATATAATAGTATCATGCATATGATACTAGTATATGAAACCACCTCCACAATGCGTATTATCATATATTAGTACCACAATATTAGTATATTTATTGTTTTGTAGAATCTCAATGTAAAATTTTGTACAAGATTTATTTAGGATTAGTTTTCTAGTTTACTCTTTCATCTAGGAGTATGTGTTATGATACCAACACAATCTCTTTCATCATGAAATACACTAACACATAATTTGTTTGCATGCATGTGATATCGTAATACCACCTATGATATCTCCATTGGGCTAGTCTTAGCACTAATAATTCTAAACAGAGGTAGTACCTGTCTAAAATTGAGTTTTGTGTCCAATTTCTGAACCCACGCTCTCTGTGAGTCCGTCGGGATTGGATATTTCGCTCTGAAACTAGGATTCCCATTCTTTTTTACTTGTTATATACTCCGTATCTATCTGCACGTGATCCGTGTCCGAGTGGAACTACTATACAGAAACCCCACTCGCCTGTGCTATTAGTAGGTATGGATCATTTGATTGCTTCATAGCTTTAATTAAGGCACAAACGTTCACGCCATTTCCTAGCAAAAATTTGATGAAGAGGAAAGTTTCAGTTTTAGGTTTAATCTCTATGCAACATGCACATATTAGACTTTACCTTCCTTTCTGCAACATAGGCAGGTGCAACCCCAGAGGTTATCATGTATCCGCAACATGCAGCAAAATCTAGCAGTGTTGAAATACTAACCTGGTTTCTTAAAGCTGGGCGAGATCCAATCCAAATGCCTGTAACAATGTAAGTTATATATTTCGTATGATTGTATTCTTGCACTCATTCAAAAAAAAATATTGTTTGCCAAATGCTTACCCACAAACAATTGTTTCTTACTTGCCTATATTGCCAAGTTGAGAGAAGATGTGGCAAAGCGAGTAGGTGCGGGTTTTACCAAGATTTTTACTGTTATTATGTCTCATTTTATTTAAAATCCTTAAATGACTAGATGAATGTGGTCACTCTCTTTGCATTCGTTGAACCGTGGCTTATTGCATTAGATCTTAACATTGGTTCAAACAATTGTGTGCACATGGGGTCCACCATAATGCTCGGATATTCTGCATTTGGACTATATCCTTCTACCTTGTAGTTTAGGACCATTATCTGTGCAAATATGAACTACATAATCGTGACCTCCTCTAATCTCAGTTTGATGTACATACCACAGATCACAGCTTGCACCATTGGTCGGTGCAAAGTGCATGTACTACTCCATCTCCTATGCTAAAAGCTGACTCATATGCATTTGAAGTAATAGAATAGTGAGGATATCCTTGGTCATCATTGTAACTGCCGGAGATACATCAGTTCATTCATCTTCCACCAGCCAAGCATATCAAACTCATCCATAGGATTATTTTCAACTTCGTCATCGAAGTACCTCCTTAAATCTAGCTTTGAAGGTTGATACACATTCTTGGCGTTCATAAACTCTTGATATTGGCTAGTAATAGAGAAATCATTACTAGAACTACTAACAAAAGTACTGCTGATTACTTGCCGATGTTATCATGTTTTTCCTTTGTTCAGATTCATATAATGTATACAACTAATGAAAAGTAGAATCCACATATTCAAGTTTTTCAACAAGTACATATTATGTGTGTACACAGAAGAAAATGTGAACTGGGTCAATTCTCAAATTTCTCAAAACCCGAGCTATGGTGAGTTCAGGTGCCACAAATTCGTGTATCCACTGGTGTGAATGTTTCACTTCATAAGATTATCCTTTATACTGTAGTATCTTTCCTTTTTCAGTATTTTGTCCATTGCAAATTAAGTACCGTGTAGATACATACTAGTATTTTCTTAGATAAAAAGGGGCCACACCCCCGGTTCCTTAAAAAAATGCAACCAAACAGTGCGATAAGATTTTCTGAGTTGTAGACGTACATAGGGCCGGTCCTAAGATTTCGGGGGCCCGGGGCGAAACCAAAACTTTGGGCCCCTTAGATGATGAAAAATAAATATTTAAAGTACACTTTCAACTATAATATTCATATAAAAATAACAATGTTTATATGATACCTTAAAATTTCCTCCCGAAAATTCCTAGAAGCAAAGTCCGTGACGATTAAATCAAGATCAATCTCGTCCACTAACTTCTTCTCGATGCATAGATTTGCCAAACCATTTAATCTCTCCTAAGACATTGAAGATCTCAAATAGTTCTTCAATAATTTCAAATTTGAGAAGCTTCTTTCAGCTAATGCAACAGTCACGGCATAGTAAATAAGATCCAAGCGATAGAAATATTATGATAACAATCCGCTTCTTTGACAAATCAAAGAGCTCCATAGCAGATATTGATGTATTTGGAAAAGTGAACTTCATAACACTTAAGTATGAAAAGATCCTCTCTATGATTCTATTAATTTCTTCTCTTGTTGTCTCCTTTTTCTTTTCTGAGCACTAGATTCGGACACCATAATTGAGAGCAAGAACAATCAGATTGATTAATATACTAGTCTAGTCACTACTAAGCAGCACTGCAGCAGGGGTACTAAGCTACCGAAAGAAAAGAAAAAAGCGCGTCTAGTCATCTGATTGTGGTTTTGTACCTGGTGGCTGGTGCTTGCTTTGCTTCTACTTGATGAGGCCTGACGAGGTGACGTTCTTGGGAGTTGGGAGTTGGGACGGAGCCTGGGCCTAGCGATGCGCACAGCCGCGCAGGATCGCCTTCGCAAAGCTTCGCTTGATCGCTTCCTGCTTCTAGTCCAGCCTGATCGCTTCGCCTTCGCAGTTCGCGTGATCGCGTCGCGTCTAGCTCCCGACCTCCCGTCCCGATCCGATCCAGCAGGCAGGGAACTACCGACTACCATACGAAGAGGAAGCGACGGGCGGGATAGGGACTCGGGGCGGAAACGAAGCGACGGGGCGTCCATCGATCGGGAGTCGAGCGATTCCTATGGGCGTGTTGCCCACCAGCCTAATTTTTTTTTACAATATATATTATGCCTATATTTTTTTTGGGCCCCTATATTTTTTGCCCCCCCCCCCCCCCCCCCAAAGGACCGGCCCTGGACGTACAGGAAATAAAGGGCAAAAACAAGGAACTAAACCAAGAGACCTATTACAAAGGTATTTTTCAATGCTTCAGGCGTGCATCTTGAATGAGCTTCTCACACGCCAGTTCTTGGTACCAGCATTCTATCGCAGGGACACATGTGCACAAATACACTTTTAGCACAACATGCACCCAACAGCAGCAAATTCATGTCCAAGCAATTCTCATGAGCTCTCCACGTTTGTGATCCAGAAGAAGCAAGTTTCTGTCTAGCATAGTTGAATGTTTGTCCATGCATAGAATCTTCCAACTTCTGATAGTCATGTAACTTTTTCTCAAGATTTCCTTCACACCTGACCATCTTACACCCTGAAAACACATGTCATTACATACAAACTACGTGTACCATAAGGTGGCAGAAGAAAAGATGTTCATAACTGAGTTTTTATTCTCACTAATCCACATCTAGCAACTGATTCAAAATCTTTGCCAATGTCTAGATTAAATATGGATGAGATAACTCCCCATATATATCTAGATATCACACAGTCAAAAAATAAATGATGAGCAGTCTCAAGTTCATTACAGAACAGATAAGTATGGTCATCAACGTGCCTTCGTTTATTAAGACTGTTTCGAGTTAACAATTTATCATTAGAAAGTAGCCATAAGAAACCATGGATTCTGGGAGGTATATGCAATTTCCAGACAGCTTGAGTATATATTGGAACACCATCTCCAAAATTTACCACACCATAAAAAGATTTGACTAAATAAACCCCAGAAGGATGAAATAATTAACCACACAGGTTTGTCCTCGTTACTAGCAAATTGAAAAGTTTGGGCTAAGGCAATATTGATTCACAATATGTCTAAATGTAAATTTCAAGTTTGTACCATCCCAGGCATATGCAACGGTACATTTTTGTTCATTAATGATCACATGCAAGTCCTAGAACAGTATGGCTAGCGAATAGTTACACTGCCATATGTCCTCCCCAAATATTGCCTTTTCCAACATTCCATTTAAAATCCACTTTAGTCGAGGTGGCAGCCCACATGACCCCTTTCCAAAAAGGGGAACATTGGACAAGATTGGAAAGGAAAATGTTAGGAGAAGGATTATATTTATGATCTATTATCAATTCCATATTTTGTTATCATCACTATGGTATCTCTTCATCCAAGAGGATAAGAAGCAGAGATTAAAATCTCTAAGATTTTGAATACCTAACCCTCCATACTCTCTTTTTTTACAAACAAAATCTCAATTTACCAAATGGTATTTATGAGAATCTCCAATATTATTCTAGAGAAAGTGAGACATTTGAGAGTTTATATTTTTTATGTCCCATTTTGGAAATTTTAAAAGGGACAATAAGTACATGGGAATGCTAACAATACAAGCTTGAATAAGCTTAGAATCAATCTCCCCTTACAAGATAGCAAACTCCCTTTCCACCCGGATATCTCTCTCGGCATTTTATCCAAAATTGGTTGTAAATCCTCCTTTCTTAGCTTAGCAAAATGCAGAGGGACACCAATATAAGTAAAAGAGAATTGACTCGATTTACATCCAAAGATATGCGCAAACAAATTGGCCTCTTCTTCCTCTACATTGATAGCCACAAGGTCGCTTTTGTGATAATTAATTTTCATGCCAGACATTTTTTCAAAAAAAGTTAGTAACCATTTTAAGTTCTGGGCCATATCAACATTTTTATCTAGGAAGAGAATGGTGTCATCAGCATGCTGGAGGCCGGTGACAACCCTAGGAATAACAGAGGGCATAAGCCCACATATCAAATGATTGGCAACAGCTTTGGATATTTTTTTTGTAAAAACATCAGCCACTAAATTAAAAAGAATTCGGAAAAGGGGTATCCCTATTTTAAACCTTTTCCAGCAACAAAATACTTGTAGTTTTGATCATTTATTCTAACACGGATCGAGCCATTCTTAAGAATAGCTTTCACTCGGCTTCTCCAAATAATACTAAGGCCTCTAGATTCCAACATCTTGTGTAAAAAATCCCAATGAATTCTATCATACATCTTTTCATAGTCAGAGTTTCAAAACTAGACCAAGGAGTTTTTTTTTGGAATGCACTTCACGGATGAGCTCATGTGCTGCAACGGACACTTTCTCAAATAATACACCCATCTGATAAAAGTAGTCTGGTTTTTTTGCAAGTCTACATCCAAGTCTTGTTAAACCTGAATAGATTAATTTGGAATCGAGAGAACCAAACCACGATGAGAGCAAATCTTTTTATGCACACGTTGTGGTGGACTATCTCCACTCCAGTCGGACACGGATCACGTGAAGCTAAATACCTATAAGCGAGAGGGTTCAAACGAAAAAAAAAGCGGGAGGGGATTCTGGTCCGTCGAATCCCTAATTCCAGTCCGCAATCTTGAATTCCGCCGCCGCCGCCGCCGCCAATGGAAGATAGCCCTCCTCGCCCTGCTCTGCGCCGGCCGGCCGGCGTCGACCACATGTTCACCGACGGGGCTTGGGCCAGGATGAGCGAGGACGGGAAGCGTCGGATCATCGCCATCTGGGAACGCAAGGAAGAACCACCCACCCGGAAGAACCGCCGCATCCCCATCGTCGGCGCCGGCAGTACCAACTCCCCCTCTGACCGCTCCCTCCTCCCCGACGGTATATATGTCCTCTACTCACGCTCATACACATACACATGCCCGCGCGTTGTTGATTTCCTAGTAGCAAGTATCACCCACCAGTCGCCATGGATTTCTGCAGATCCCATTAGTTCCAAAGTATCCTTGTCTAGGAACATACTAAAATCGAAAGGCCATACATGGATCGAAGACTATAGCATGCGGGAACCGGCGACAGGTAATTAAGCTACTGTGCAGATAAATCTGTTGGTCACCACTCAGCAGTGTCTTCTATCTAATCATATAATAATACTACTACTGCGATCCAAATTATTAATGGACTTAAATTTATCTAGATTCGGATGTAAATCTAGATAAATCTAAGTCCTTTAATTTGGATCTGAGGGAGTATATTATAATTGACCGCTTCATTTGTTTTGTTCGCAAGCTAGATCTACTGTGTCCGGCGAGATACACTTCCTGTGGATCCGAGAACAGCAGCAGCAGATGCTTCCATACCCCTATTCCCATGCTTCAGTTCCTCAATGTTATGCTCGAATTTTATACGCGCAACTACCGGTGCACCGAGTTTATGCGTGCTAATGGGGAACACTCAAAAATGGAGATCTATGGCATGGTTGCTGCAAGGGATACTTTGGACTTTGCACGCAACTACATCTTTCAATGCTCTAGAGAGAATGCCCAAGCTATTGACCAGGTAACCGTCCGATGCACCTTTTCTACATACATGATAGAGATTGTTGTTATGGAGTAAATTTAAACAACTTGTATGTGAAAATTTAAACAACTTGGGCAAATGGTTTTTTATAATGGGATTGGGCATAGGAGTTTCTTTACCATCCTCATCCATATTATTTAGTAAATGGTCTGAGTTAGCTCATCAACTCCCTTGAGCTCTGTCCGTGCTGTGTAAATGGTCACATAAATCACATATTAATAGAGTAATTGTTGATCATAGTTTTACCTCGACGAAATCATAGTATATGCATTTGATTTTGGTTCCAGTTTCTTATTCCTTAAGTATAACTCCTTTGGAGTAAATTTCTGTGTCTCCTAAGTTAGTGTTGTGACTAATATCTATTCTCCACTACTACATTTTAGAATGGCGGCTACTTACGTCTGAGGAGCCCTGCAAGAGGAATAAACGCAAGAGGCTGCTTGATCGAGGTGAATCTATGGGCCAAGTCCAAGAAGGCGGGCGTCAAAGACTTGAAGATCATTGCTGGTGGTCTGCAAGCCATTTCGCGGTTCGACCCGTGGAAACTGAACCATGTCGTTGGTCTCAATGGCAAAATCACATTCGAAACATGTGTCGTTCCTAAAGGCGTGGAAGCGACCATAGAGCTGGATTTCGTGGAAGTGCCGGCAGGTGGCTTTCACGTGAGACACATGCTTGGCAGCGCCGTCCTCTCCCAAGTTTCTTACACCTTCATCGACGACCTACGCCGCCGCGACGCTGTCGCTTTTATATCTACGACGGGGAAGCATGGTGAGAGGTTCGTGACGGCCGTGGATCTAGGGGACACGCTGCGTGTAGACTTCATGGAGGAGGGGCGAGGGGAGGACGGCCTCTCGTTTGCGGCGTCCAAGCACGGAGACGAGCGGCAGCTGTATCGGTTTAACAATGGTGCCTTGGTCTCTGTGCAAGTTGTCTGGTCAACCATATTATACGATGCGGACTGGGAAAACGACTAGTAGTCTTGAAGCTAGCAGTACCGGATCTTCTAGGCAAACACAGATTTTAAACCAAAGACACCATCAGTGGAGTCAAAGGTGGAGCTCAGTCTGAGTTGAGGATCAGGTCTCTCGGGTCACCAGGATATTGGGTGATGTCAATTATTGTTAGTGGCTAGCGTGGTGTGCGTGTTGAGTTAGTGTGTGCGCGTGAGTGCATGGCCTAGCTAGATGGTGTTAGTGGGCTATGCCTATGTATGTAAGCACCATGTTTATTTGAGAGATTAAGAAAAGAGAAAATGAAGGCTGTGTGAGGCAGTCCAACACTAAAATACTCTTGTCGCTACTGTGTTCTTTTGTGCCTTTATTTAGTAGCAGCTCGAGTTAGAAGAAAGGGGCTGACAGATTCTACCCCGACACTACACGGTTTGCGTGGCATATATGCAACCCTCTCTGTAACAAGTCGCTAAAAGATTTCAAGTGAAAGAAATGCTTCAAATCATGTAAGCTATACTATTAACAAATTTTCAGACAGAGCTGATGACATGCCTAGCTGTGGAGAAGACACACTTCTTTTGGCCCTTAACTAGCTTATTTTCTGAACAGCGGTGATTTCCATGAAATTTGTCTGTACAATGCAATTGCCAAAGTTACATGAGCCCAATTCCAATACGCGGCATGTCAGATGATATGCCGACATCCATTTATCTAAGCCGTCAGCATATGCCTACTGCTGGGAAAATAGTCGGCATATCTCAAGCTATGCCGACGGCAGCCATCAGCATACCTTGGTTGTCGGCGTATCTAGAGTTATGCCGACGGCCATCATCGGCTTAACGTCAACGTAAGCAAAGGTCGTGGCCACGTGGCGCTTGCGGCCCACCTTCTAGCAGTCGTCTAACGGTATTAGGTATATGCTGACGGTACTTACGAACAACCGTCGGCATATATCTATGCCGACGACAATGCCGTCAGCATAGCTCTTTTCCCTTTTCCCCAATTAATGTTTTTATTTCCTACTACTTCCCCGTCCTAGTTTAAAAGACACATATTGGAAAAAAAAACACTCCCACCTTCTAGGCACATGCATTTAATTTTAGAGGAAGAACCAATCAGAGGATCAGTATGAGCCAAATTAGCCCCAATCAAAGGAATCATGGGTACCAGAGATTTGCTATATGTGTATTTTAAACCGGGACGGAGGGAGTACCTCCATCTTAGTTTATTAGGCTTGTAAGAAAATTAGAAAAATCTCAAGAGTTAGCTCATATCTAGCACTAACTCTGAATACGATGTTTTCGGTGTTTATAAACTCTGAACTTACTGTCATGAACTCAACAACCAATAAATGTTAACAATTTATTATAGTCTTAAGCTCAAGCTTCATCCTTCTGCTTTTCAAGTAACGACTATCCCTTCCCATTGATTAATTCCTCCTTAGCTTTGTGTTAAATGTTTATTTTCGGGTGTTTAGGACGTGGATAGCCTAGCTAGGACTTCTTGGTGAAACCAAGCAAGTTCCCAGAAGGCGTCGTCCAAGTGGGTATGCTCATTCGAGGAGAGGGGTTACCCAACCACTAGTCCCTAAAAGGACCCGCTCTGGTTTTGGGGATACCGATGCCTCGAGAGGACTTCTACCAACTTGACTGACACGGTTCGCGCATGTGGACATCATCCTAGAGGCCTGAGCGAGTCCTAGCGTCAAGGGATGTAGGATTCCTTACATGAGAAGGTAGCAGTTACTCGTATTTATTCAAAAATGTCCCATGAAGGTATCCTTGTTCCTACTGGTAACCCGAGTAAAGATAGTGCCATTAACTGTTAGTAGGTCAAACACTTTGGAATGTGTATAGAGCCCAAGAATAGATTGATGCGCTAATTGGCTCCATCGATGTAATGTAATATTTTTAGAGAGATTAACGCTCTAATTCCCTAAAAAAAGCTCTAATTCCCTAAAAAAAGCTCTAATTAGCTCCTTTGAGGTGCTCCACTGAGTTCGACCCTGCCATGATATATCACCGATCTACTTTGCTGACCACATGTTGTGAACTCTCTAAATCTATGTGTGTTCTCGACTCTGAATGTGATATTTTCGATGTTTATGAACACTGAACTTACTGAATTAGACCCACAAGGATACGGGCATGAAAACTTGTCTAGTTGGGGAAACCTTAAACTAAGAGACAGGTGACACTCCAAACAAAAAAAATCTTTATAACTTAGACCAGACACAAAGCAGGTGTTTTCGACTTGGATCCAATTTATTTGGAAGCTACAGACAGGGGTGGAGGCAGGATTCAACTTTAAGGGGGGTCAACCAAGCTAATTTTATTATAAGGGGGGCCGGTCAACCTAAACTTCACTAATTAAATCCTCTAATCAGCTCTAAAACAAGGAAAATAGGCTTGCTTCCGGTGGAATAGGGGAGAGGGCCTTGGCCATCGCTCGTCCCCCTAGCTCGGCCACTGGCTACAGTACATATACGAGCCAACATGACTAGGTGTTCTACGAATGTTCGCCTAGTGGCGAAGAGAGTGCCAGCTGCCCAGCTCCACACATAAGCGCAATTACCAGCCGTCAACTTAACAAAAAATCACTATAATGAATGATTCATTGTAGTCTCCACATGTTCTATAGATAGAAAAACTCATCTGCTAGCAAAAGTTACTTCATCCGGAAACCATCCATTCAGTAAAAAATGTGAAGATCTGGTAGTAGGAAGATATGTTTATGATGCAATAAACCACAAACTCTCGTATCTACAAACGACACGGATCGAGTTTGAACAATATTAGAAAGAGGATGCATTGCATATGTATCATTGTAATAGCCAAACAAAGTCACTGCACTCAACCATCAACAAAAATTACCAGATTTCAAAAAAGGTCTACATAAATCATTGTTGCTTGTGTTCAAGGTCTAACATAGATATCATAAAATGGTAAAGAAATATTGCTGTTTAAAAAAATAAAGACACACCGTGCTGTGGAGATGCACTACACCATTATGAGTTGTACTACCCATCTGCCAAATACTTTGAGAACAAGGGAACATATGGATGATAAGGAGGGCTGCAACCAGATGGAAGATCGCATACAAAATGTAGCTCCCTAGAATCCATCTTGTATGCCAATAGATTCATCGCCGAAGAGCGGGAGCAGAACACCACCTTCTTACATACTACAAATACCACATTGTGCTCAGGGTCGTTGATGTCAGTGAAGCACGGCGTAAACGACGAGTACTGTTTTCCTAAGAGTTGCAAGTGGCTGACATTGTGCTTCAAGATCCAATTATTATTGCTACGAGAATCTTCAAGAGCCCAGATTGATAGCTGCGAACGGTCATAAGTTGCCAGATGCAACTGTCCTTGTGACACGTAAACATCAGCATCACTAACAATTTTAGGGGGCGTAGGATTATGAATGACACTGCAATTTCCCTCCCGTCTAGAAAGGCGCTCCTTGAATGGCTGCGAAGCATAACGGGCTTCTGCCAACAAGCGCTTCGCCGGGTCCAAACTCCAGCTTCAGAGGAGTAGATCTTCACTGATGTGATGCGCCTGCTATAACACATGTTGTCTGCTTCCCATACATACGCATCTACCAACTCAAACACGTGGAAGTGAGAAGAGGCGGTGGGGTCAAAGCTGAGCCGAGCGTTTGGCGCCTCGTTGGGCCGTCCAATATAATGGCAGGCACGGCCGCCCATGTCTGGGTGACAGGGTTGCACACCATGTAATCCGGTCTAGTCTTCCAGCAGCGTTGTCGGCAGAGGATCAGGAGCCCATTGCAGCAGTCCAATAGGTCGACCGAGTTGTACATGGCCGGTGGGAACGAGAGGGAGGGGTCGATGGGAGGGCCCGAGAGGCTGATGTAGTAGCAACGATACTCCTCCCCAGTGTGGTTCTTGTTTGTGTAGAAGAAGCCGGCGAGGGGAGGGCGGGGCAGCTTCTTGCGATGGTCGGGGTGGACTTGTAGGGAACGCGCCAGCGCGTGCAGACACACTTGCAGCAGCGGGTGGACTAGTAGGGCACACTGTGACGACCTGATCTGATTTGGATCAAGATCGCGCAAGTGTATAAGAGAATTGGGATTTGGGTGAGAGGAGAAACAGCAGGAGGTGAGGGACAAGGAAAGAAGATGCGATACGTTTCAGGATTTGATTTCTTTCATACCCTCCGATTACAGCAGTCTGGTTACTTATACCAGGGCACACACTTACACGCTTAATTGGGCCTTAATGCTGCTTACAACACAACTGGCCCAACTCCACAAGTACCTTGTCACACTGCTATCTGAATCTATGTGCCAACTGCATCTTCAGATACAGCAGGAGTGACATTGTCCCTCCTTGAGAGAACTGGCCCCTTCCCAGATGGATGCAGCAGGGTAACGACGACACAACACTTCGTAGTCTTCCCAGGTGGACGCCTCCACTGGTAAGTTGGACCACTTAACTTGCAACTGTTGATACCTTTCTTCCTCATGCGTCAATCAAAAATGGCGACAGGTGCCAAAGAAGCAGCAGCTAAGTCAGGCGGTCGAGGAAGCTCGTCAAACACCGGAGTGTAATTGGGTGTAAATGGCTTGAGCTGAGATACATGGAACACAGGATGAATACGAGCATTATCAAGCAAAGTCAATTTGTAAGCCAAAGTAGCAATCTTCTGCTCCACTTTGAATGGCCCGTAAAACTTGTACGAGAGCTTGTGGCAGGGGCGATTGGCGACTGTTGATTGCGCATATGGCTGAAGTTTGAGAAGAACCTCCTCGCCTACAACAAATGCTCGTTCTGTACGATTGCGGTCCGTCTTTTTCTTGAAACGTGTCTGAGCACAAAGTAGCTGGGTGCGCAAGCGAGCGATGTGTTCAATCCAATCGAGTTCCTCACCTTCAGTTGTTGTCGTATCCCATTGAAGCATTGTACCCAAATTGGGTTCCCGACCATACAGAGCTTTGAATGGGGAGCAGTTGAGAGATGCATGGTGGCTTGAGTTATACCAGAATTCTGCAACTGGAAGCCAACGGCGCCACTGCCCGGGCGAATCATGAACTGTTGTTCGTAAGTACATTTCCATACACTGGTTTACTCGCTCGGTTTGACCGTCAGTCTGGGGATGGTAAGCGTGGCCGACGGCGGCGGAGCGACACCGGAATGGGTTTCCAGGAAGGAGAGCTCAAAGATCGACAGCGTATGGCGGTCGTGCTTGATGATGGAGGCGCCGTCAAGAGCTTGATGAGGTTTCCCATGAGGCCGGCCTGGGCAGGGGTGGGGAAGCGGCCAGCCGGCCAGCGTGAGCCCTCCAACTGCGAGGGGAGCGGCGACGGACTCCCCCTCGCCGAGGAGCTGCGGCCGGTGCGTCGTCGGCCCTGACTCAAGGAAGACGAAGCTTTGATTTGGTCTAATTGTCAAAAGGATTTAAATTAGGAAGGGTTTTTTTTTTAAAAAATGAATTAACACAGTGGCCGCGTCAATTAATTCGGGCCGGAGGGAGTAGTATCTTCGGCCACATTTATAAACAGATACCAGATTCATTGCTCCGCATCTGATTGGTTGTGTTGCAGAGGAAGAGCAGGTGGCTTGCTGGGGAACGAGGAGGGCCGTGCCGCATAGAAGCTGGAGGCATATCCAAAGGATGCTTTGAAGGCCATGGATGTCGAGTACAAGAAAGGGTGCCCAAGCTATGTGGCAGATGATGACCCCATCATGGTGACATTATCACCCAGTGAACATCTTCAGCAACCAGGCTGCTGTCTTTGGTGCACAACTACTTGCGCACATGAGTTTTCTGCGCAACCAGCGAACATCTGCAAAAATGAAGGAATAATGTGGCTAGCGTGGTTACAAGTTTTTAAGTTGGCATTTCGCATCATTTTGTAAGCCGCTGCTGCAATACTTTTCAAGACAGATCATGTGACAACGGTTTCCAGCACCAACACTGAGTCAAGGTACTACTGGGTGCCATTGTTGCCGCCGCTGGGATGGTCTCCGTCTATACAGCTGGACATGGTCTTCTCTTTTCCAAACAGCGGCTTTTACATCCTAAATATCCACTAAGAAAACCATCCAAAATAAACAAACAAATTACAGCAATACTACACAAATTCGCTCTCTGGTTAATAAATAAAGACTATGATGTGAAAAGGAGTAAAGTGCATAGAACCGACACTTTTGGGGCTACGGGTAGAAAGAACCACGCCACTTTCAGAGTTTTCCGCACAACTTTGAAAATAAAAAGTTGTGGTTTTGAGCAACTTACTCTGTCAAAAAAAAACCTCTAAGAAAGCAAGAAATATACATACCATAACATCACCCAGCCAATAAATCAAGAGGTTATATATGAACATGAAGGGGAAAATGGTCCGGCTAGGCCAGCACAAATTAAGCAGTGCCTTACAAAAAAGTTATCTAATTCAGTCACCCACTACTTCTGTACTTACACACCTCAGTGCCAAACTACTACCATTCACAGCCAAAAAAATTAACTCTAGTTCCAAAGCTACACCAAGGTAAATAGGAAGGCCAATCTAATCATCATCAGTTACAAAAAAAAGCATATGAGTAGGCAAGCACAGCCTGAGTGCACAGGGCGTGCCTTGAGTACAAAGAAACTCTGCCCCAGTATTGAAGTGCTCAATTCATCTGAACGAATAAATCAAACAGTATTGGAGTCTGTCAGATGTGTCGTAACTCCGAAACTTAAGTGGTGGCTTTGTGCAAACAAAACAAAAAAAGTGGTGGTTCTGCATCTATAGTGCCGAAAGGTGGTTTTGAGCAATTTACTGTCAAACAAAGTAAAACACCCTAAGAAAGCAAAGTACATGTGCAACATACATCACCCGACCAATAAATCAAGAGGTTATATATGAACAAGATGGACAAAGTGGTCCTAGGCTAGGCCAGCACAAATTAAGCAATGCCTTACAAAAATTTATCTAATCCAGTCACCCACTACTTCTATACTTACACCTCAGTACCAAACTACGAGTCACACAGCCAAAAAAATTAACTCTAGTTCCAAAGCTACACCAAAGTAAATAGGAAAGCAATTCTAATCATCATCAGTCACAAAAAAGAGCATATGAATGGGCAGCACAGCCAGAGTGCACAGGGCATGCTCCGAGTAGAAAGAAACTCCGTGCTCAATCCATCTGAACGAATAAATCACATGGTATTGGAGTTGGTCTGATGTGTCCTAACTCATAACCTCAGTTCTTTTTTTTTAACAACATAAGCCCAGTAAACTGTCGCAGAAAAGATACTCGGTAATGGTATTTCAGCTCCGTTAGAGCCACAGTATAATTTCAGAATAATCAATACCATGCGTCCAGTCCTAGCCTATTCTGTCAGGTCACAAATAGCTGTAGAATCTCATCTCTTGCTGTAGCACGGAGCTGCCTTCCTTCTGTGCTGTTCACTACCAGTCAGCGAAGCAGAACTTGATTAGCTGAAATCCATGGAAAAAACAATGTACAGAATCTACCCAAGCGTCTATATCAGTCTACGTTGGCGGAACCCTTTGGTGAAGTGAGGCTGCATCAGCTTAATGTACAGACCGTTCATCTGCACAAGTGAGTCGTGCGTCCCTTGCTCGACGATCTTGCCACCGTTCAGCACCACGATATTGTCCACATGCTTCATCATCGCCGCCCTGTGCGCGATGAGAACCGTCGTCTTATTCCCCATGATTAATGTATCAAGAGCTTCCTGCACCACCCTACTTGACTCGGACTCGATAGCAGAGCTGGCTTCATCAAGCAACACGATGGGCGCATTCTTCAGCACTACACGGGCAATGGCGATTCGTTGCTTCTGCCCAGGAGTCAAATCCACTCCACGCATCCCCACATGTGTGTCATAGCCATGAGGCAGGCTGCTGATGAAATGGTGAGCATTTGCAATCCTGGCAGCCTCTTTCATCTCAGACTCTGTTGCATTGTGCCTTGCATATATGATGTTCTCTCTTATGGTTGTTGAGAATATAACTGGGTCCTGAGGAACCAACCCCATGTGGCTCCGCAACCATCTCACATTAAACAGCTTCAGATCTCGGCCATCCAGCAAAACTTGCCCAGCAGTGGGATCGTAGAATCTCTCGATCAAAGAAATTATCGTGCTCTTTCCTGACCCAGACACACCTACCACAGCAATAGTCTGTCCTCCATTGACTTTAAGGCTGAAATTACTTAAAACCATCATCTCAGGGCGAGTAGGGTAGCAGAAATCAACACTCCTGAACTCAATGCTACCATACACATTAGGGGGTTTGAGGCCACTCGCATCATCTGGATCAATCTTGGGGACACGATCAATAATTTCAAATACTGAGGTCAGGGATTTCCGACGCTTCAGAATATATGGCGCAAGGCCAAATGGCTCCACTAGTGCAAAAGTAGCAAAAGAGAAGACTATGTACTCTTTGAGTGCTGTTACCAGGGTAAGATGTCCATCCTTCACAGCAACAGCTGTATACCACAACAGAAGTGCGTTGCAGGCGAAAAGAAGGAACTGGGAGAAGCCAAAGGCAAAACCAATGCCCATCCCATGAACAAAGCTTTTGGTAAGAATACTTCCAAGCTGCAACCTATAAAGCTCCATTATTTTGTTACCAGCACAAAATGCCACCACAGTATAGATATTCCTGACTGCATCTTCAAGAACTAAAGAAGCTTTCCTGTGCATCTCTTGAATTCCTCTAGAAAAACCAGAAAGCCACATTTTCTGACAAAAAAAAAATGAAGAATCCAAGTATCAGCTTGGCAGCTCTATCGTACAGTTTAATAAGAGCTCAGTGAGAACTTTCTCAGGGCCAGATCTTGACAGACAGCTAAACGAAGGAACACAACTGTGGATTAAAATGTGTACTTGAACTTGAATGGACTGGAAACAGAAAAGTAGAAACAAGTCCCGTAGACAATAGGCACACTACAAGTCACCCTTGATGGTATTAGAAGGTACACCGATGGGAAGTAACTTTTGTAAACCGTTAGATGAATGGAACTACGTTGTTCATGTTGTGTTAGCAACCCAGGTTTGATGGGAAAAGATATGAGGTTACTTTACTCGTAACACTTGGAGAGAGAGCACATAATATAGCCATTGCCAAATTAATGATGACGGGAAAATTTGCTAGTAAAGAGCGAAGTAACACTTAGAGAGAGAGAACATAATATAGCCATTGCCAAATTAATGATGACAGGAAAATTTGCTAGTAAAGAGCGAAGTGCACTCATCATTCGACAGATGTGAAGTTCAACTTCTTGTTTTAGAAATTTTGTTATGTTGTGCATGCTGTTGTGTTAGCAACCCAGGTTTGATGGGAGATAATAGGAGGTTACTTTACTCAGAACACTGCTACGTTTGATGGGAGATAATAGGAGGTTGCTTTACGCGGAACACTACTAGAGAGAGAGACCATCATGCCACAATCCGTATTGCAACTGCTAGGTAATGATAACACAATGGATATATCGATATTATAAAAACATGATTCAAGTTTCAATGGACTCATACTTGGAAACAGTTTAAATCTTACCAATAAATACCTAAATGAATTGTGTAAACTGTTAACAGTGTAACACCATGACATAGGCATTTAGTATAAAAGATATATTCATACATGCAGGAGGGAAGCTTCACAGGAATGAGAATGATGAAAGGTGGTGAGGCTAACCTGTGCAACTGCAGAAATCACGAGAATAGGCAAAGTTGCCAGTGCAACAAGAGCTACGCGCCATTCTAGCAACATACCAAGAAGAAGTGCCACAAAAATAGCTGACGTATCTTGGATGAAAATAGAAAGCCTGTTGCTGAAAGCAGCACGAACAAATGTTGCGTCATTTGCAAGTCGCATGGATAAAATGTCCGCGCTATTTTCCTCATCATCAAACCATCCGACTTCATTGCGCAGAATTGCTGGAATGCAGTAAAGGGGTAGCGGTCACTGATCAATCCTTGGCAGTACAATGACAGTTTCTTATACTAATAATAAGATATCATGAAGAACATTGTATCATTGTTTAATGCATTTGATATTGATGAGATGTTCTTCATGTAAATTTATGATACTCCCTCCGGTCCATATTAATGGCCTCAACTTTATCTAGATTCATATGTATCTAGTTGAGAATTTAGACTAGATACATATGAATCTAGACAAAGTTGAGGCCATTAATATGAACTGGAGGGAGTATTAGATCAAGCATATGTTAAAAAAGGAGGGTTTGCACCATCAAGGACAGAAGAACGGAATTCTCCATAGTATAGAACTTACCTGAAAACATCATTCTTCTTACACGCTCAGTCATTTTCTCTCCCATTATACCAAAATAGAAGTGTTGCAAGAAGTTAGCCAGCACGGTGATTATACCCATGCCAACAATGAATGAGCAGTACTTATTCACCTCATCATGTACATCACGGACACCTATTCTGTAGTATGCCACCACTATTAAAGATATTGTATAAGCAAGAAGAGGATTAAATGAACCAAAACAAGCAGCACCAGCACTCCCCAACAGAGCATAAAAATACTCTGTAAGGCTAAGCTCTGCAAGCTTCCAAAATGATGGAGCTTTTGTTTGGTGCTTCTTTGACTCATCAGCACGAAAATTATCAAACATATCAAGAGTTCGGCTGAACGTTTTTGAGTGGGAACGCTCATTTTTTGGATCAGAAATCAATAATGGTGATATTGGTGATTCTGGATCTGAAGTATTTGAAGACTGTCTGTGTAAGGGGACATCGATTTTGGGAAGATCAGGCAATTGCATTTCAAAACTATCCTGCCTTTTGATGGATGGAGCTCTCTCAGAAGCAACCATAGGTAATCGAATTTCTGCCATTTGCTCTGAAGGAGGACTCTGAATGTTTGGTGACTCACGCGAGTTATGATTAGCATCAGAGTTTCTGAATGCAAGAAAACCATGTGTTTTCTGAAGTGACGGTGATTTTGACATGATAGGAGAAGACGACTCCTGGAAACTGTGACTTGCTGATGAATCCCGTTCAATTTGGAAGGAGCTGGGCTCTTTGTAGTTTCTCATAGGCGTCCTGAAATAGTTTCGGAGAAAACAAGTGCTTTAATCAACCAACAAAACAAATAAATACACATCAACCAACCAAAAAAATTGTAGATCTATAAAACTGATATTATGCTTGTTGCTGCAGACATGAAGAACATACATTTTATGATAGCTGAGTAAAATAATCAGAAGAGCTCAAGGAAGATATATAAAAGGAACTGAATTGCATCAGATTTAAGCTAAACAGAAAAAAAAAATCAGAGCTTACATTGGGTAAAGTACATACAAGAACTGTAATTTTGTCACTACAATAACTTAAGAAGCCCAGACATCTGTGATTTATAAAATGAGCATCCAAAACTTACAGCTCTTCTGCAAGCTAAGAGACCAGTTTCACATAATGCTTGAACAACTCAATCAAGATATAATTATATGTACATAACTAATAACTTCGAAATTTCGCCATGCAGGTAGTGTGTACGAAAAGAATTATTTGTACAAAACCAAATGCACAGATGAGTAAGACCAAGAATGAAGAAATTCCATCTCAATGTTATCTGTCCAGATTACTATGTCATATGGAAAAAACAATACCATTCGTGGTGTGCCAATGAATTACCATCTTATTCTTATATCAGGTAAACAGGGACTCAAAGATAGAAGTTACAAACAAACAAAAATGTGTCTAGAATGAGGAAATGTCACCATCGAGTTGGACATAAAACAATCGGACAAAATATAACATTATACGGAACCCGATACTGACAAGTGACAAAAATAAAGCATGTATTCGAGAAACTATTAACACAGTAAAGATAAGTCAAATCTGCCATGCTGAAATGTGATAGTGGCAGGCAAGCAGATTTATTTTTAACATATTTCTGCATCATCATAGGAACTCTACTCAAAACAAAATAACAGTTGTTCAAAAAAAAGGATCAGGAAAGTTCCACAGCAACATACAAGTTCTACTTCCACGGAACTAAGAGAATAGCTTTTTCCTAGATCACTAAGAGAATTGCTAGTTGCATAAAAGATGATGCACTGACCTCTTCGGAAGTTTTGCTGCTTCTTCACACTTAAGAAGTTCAGCATAAAGACCATCAAGATTTAACAATTCTTCATGTGTCCCCATCTCAACAAGTTGGCCTTCCTCCATCACTGCTATGTAATCAGCATTCCTGATAAGGCTGAGACGTCTAGCTATGATGATAGTAGACCTCCCAAGCATCAAAACATCTAGTGCTTCCTGAACAGCTTTCTCTGCCTCAAAATCAAGAGCACCAGTAACCTCATCCAGCAAAAGTATTGATGGATTTGAGAGCACAGCACGAGCAATTGAGAGCTTTATCTTTTGTTCCTCCATTAGAGAAAGCCCAGCACGGCCAACCTATTACATATTTAGTTCGAATTAAACAGGGATGACAAAAGTGTAAAAATAAATAAACGAAATGCAGGTACAGTAACTTCTAAGATAGAGCATGTATGGTACCTGGGTTTCATATCCTTTTTCTAGTGAACTGATGAAAGTATGTGCATGAGCTGTTTTGGCTGCCTCCTCAATCTGGTCAGTTGTAGCAGATCTTCCATATGCAATATTTTCCCGAATGCTCAAGCTCAACAATGCTGGTTCCTGGGTCACAAGTCCTATTTGGCTTCTTAACCACTCGAGCTTCAAGTTCTTTATATTCTCTCCATCCAAAAGTACTTCACCTGCAATATATAACCGTGAATAAAACCAAAAGTGTACTTGAGGTGACAAGATAATAGAAAAAAATAACTGGCAGCTATAATACCTAAGGAGCCCAAATAAAAATATAATACCTAAGGTTGGGTCGTAGAATCGCTCCATGAGAGGTATTATGCTGCTTTTTCCTGAACCGTTTCTACCAACAAGAGCAACGGTCTTTCTGGCAGGTACAGTAAGGTAGAACCCACTTAAGATGGGGATTTCTGGGCGGGAGAGATAACTGAAGTAGACATTACGAAACTCGATGTTGCCTTGTACTGAAGTTAAGGTACGCCCATCCTGGTTTACAGTAGAAGTTGAACGGCTTATCATCTCATAGAGTCTGTATGCAGCTATACGTCCTTGCTCAAAGGAATAGAAGTTTGTCGCTGCTTGATTAAGTCCACTGCAAAAGTTAAAAGCATTGTGTAAGGTGATTGTCAGTGTAAAAGTAGAGATGTAAGGAAATCTCTTAAAATTAGCATGCTTACAGTCCACTCAGAATAATAGCAAACAGCGCAACCACAATTTCACCACCATTGGCTCTTCCATGGGAGATAAGGAATCTCCCAACCCAAAGTTGTAAGGCACAAGAACAGATGGCAAGCCCATACGTAAATCCGAGACCAAGACCTTGCACCAGGCTAATCAGAATCCCATAGCGCAGAGTCGCTTGAAGCGAGGTAGCATAAGAATACTTTGCCAGCGTCTCGTTTGTGAAGGAGTACAAAGTCCTAATGTATAAGATTGCCTGCACAATAAGCACTGCTCAGGTGTATATAGGACTTCATTTATAGCTAGCTGATAGATGCAACTAACAAATTCAATATACCTGTTCAGCAATGCTTGCTGCCTCACCATACGCATCCTGAATATTTTCTGCCAGCCTGTGGAGAAATATGTTTGATATTCCTCCTGCAGCAACAATGAAGGGTCCAGTAGCCAATGTCAAAAGAGCTATCTGCCAACAATTCACCAAGCCAATAACAAGACCACCAAAAAATGTAGCCATGTTGTGGATGTAATTTCCAACCTAAAAACAACACAACACAAAACAATTCAATAGACCACACAACAGCAAGATAAATACAAAACGATCCATTACCATATCAATAGGACATATGGCCGAAAGATAATTAAGCACGTGATTCATTATCCACAATTCAAAAGGTTCATCATAACATTCAACAGACCATCTAACAGCAAGATAAACTATAGGATAGTTCAATAAGCTTTATAGCAGATATATAATTAAGCACACAATTCATTATCAATAATTAAGAAGGTTTAGCAATAAAAACTCACCTTCTCACTTAGAGCAGACTGAATGAGCAAGACATCACTCAGCACTTGACTGACAATATCACCATTGTTTCCATAGGTATCAAAGAAACTCATGTCTTGGTTTAACAAGACTTGGACATACTTTGATCTTATCACTGCTGTCTGCCTTTCCCCAGTCAAAATCCAGCATGAAACCTCTGTATATATAGGAGAACTTGGTGAAATTTGTGAAATACGCAAGAACTGTTTATTGATTTTGATAAGTTGATACAGCCTCATCTTACCTATCCATCCAGCAAAGAAAACACCAATGGCTATATAGAGGAAGTATAAAGCATGCTGCAGAGCCAACAACAAAAACCGTGATTGTAAAACACAAATACCAATAATCTGGTATAGAAAAAACTAATAAGCAGACAGCAAGACAAGTGAACGTTATGCAGACAACCTTGGGTCAAATAACTACTAATATGTAGTATTTACGTTTAGCGTGACAAATTACAAAATAGGTATGTGAGCACTGAAGTCTGATATTTCGCTAGACCAATATGCAAATGATTTTCATGAATGAACTTGTGAAAATTCACCATGGGAGATTGATTTTCTTCATGCACCTGGGTGATTCGGTTGATTTCCATTCAGATTCAGATAGAAATAGAAGGCTAACTTTGACCCGGGAACATAAGTATACAATCCTAACAGCAAGTTGGGGTTCCAAATGTGCGGTGGAACGAGCTCAGCACAATGATGCAACAAGATCGACTCAGATACCATGCAGATTGTATCGGGTCGAAATAAATAACATTATTGAAGGAAAACGTCTAGCATTTTTTCAAAACTAAAAAAATGTAGATAAGAACAAATGAAAGGTATGCGGCCAATCCCAGCAACAAGCATGTCGGACGCAACGATCCGGTTGTGAAGAACCAGACAAGAAAAGAGCTTGTGTTTGATCGGCGTGAGCACTCCAGATCTTGATAGTCACAAACTTGGGGTGGCATCCATGGAACTGTATGCGAAAGCAACAGGTACTACTTTTGGGGTGTCGCCTAGCCAAAAGAGGCCGTGCACTTGGCTGCTACAGACTGGCGAGCACACAGGTTTCAGATGGTTAACCCTCCTTAAACTGTCATTCTAAGCTAAATTGTTTGTTGGTACCCCATCCACACAGAATGCCATGATTCCCTTCCTAAAAAGCAACCCCCAATGCAGCACATCCAACCCCACCCAAATAAGCATGATGGCAATAATCTCATAAGGCTAAACAGCATGCATCAATACGGAATAACTACTTGCCAAACATAAGAACATCTATTTCATTTATGCTAGCAGCACATGAGGAGTCGAACAGCACATCTGTCACATTCAGTCGTAGGATCTTTGAGCAAATCGGACTAAAATGAAACTAGCACAAAGTCATATTCAACCGAATCGAAGTCCTGGTCACACTGCATAGCAAACAGAACATGGGAGGGCAGGGCTTTTAGATCTGCTGTCACGAGGCACGGACGCCCAACCTGCTTGATGTTGTCGAAGAGCTCTTGGCTGTGGCGGCCATGGAGCGTGTTGATGGCTTTGCCGAAGAGGTGGAGGTAGACGACGAGGGCGACCCCGTGCGCCGCGGCCGCGACCCCGCCCGCGGCCATGAGCGCCCAGTCGAGGCGGTCGGCGCAGGCGAAGAGGCGCTTGAATGGCACGGCGGCGGGCGGCGGCTCGGGGCCTTCGTCGTCCCCGTCGTCGAGCCCGGCGCCGCCGTCGTCGTCGGGGCCCGGCGGTGCGCCGTCCCCGGAGCCGAAGTCGGCGGCGTAGGGGGAGGGCGACTCGGGCGGCTCGGAGGTCTCGGAGACGGGCGTGAGCGGCTGCACGTGCGGCGGGGACCAGCCGAAGAGGCCCCGCGACACCATGGCCGGCTGCGAGGGGCGGGTGAGGGTGGCTAGGGTTAGGGGAACTGCTCGCTGGGGCTCGCCGTGCCGCTGCTTTTGTGCGTGGCCGCGACGGGACCTACTGAAGGCTACCGGTCGGTTGCGACGGCCGTGGCGGCAGATTTGAATGGCATGAGGTGGTTGGTCGGCTGTGGTCAAACAAGGCGACAGGAAGAAAGAGCTGCGAGCGGAATGAATGGCTGACAACGACTGGCCCAGCCTAGATTTTCGTCCCGGCGGAGGAATGTGGCGGCGGCGGGGCCTGATTTGCGCGGTGAGATGGCCGGATCGGGGGCGAGGAAGAAGGGGATGAACAGTACCAGCCGGCAGCCGCTGTCTGGGTGGAGAGGAGTGACTAGTGTGAATACTCTACAGTGGTGGACTAGCTTGCAGTCCAGTCCCGTCGAGTGAGTCCAGGTTGGATCTATTGGTTTCCATAGAAAACCCCGCCGGCTTTTAAGTTTTGTTTGGTAATTTTTTTTTAAAAGTTTCCACAGATCTATTAATAATCATCAGCAGTAGTATAAAGAGATCTAAAACTAATAAAAATTACAAGTAGGTCGATAGACCACCTAGCGAAGACTACAAACAGTAGCCGAAGGCGTGCTGCCGTCATCGCCCCTCCATCACCGGAATCATGCAAAACTTGTCGTTGTAGAGCTTGTTGTAGCAGACAGACGGGAAGTCATCGTGCTAAGATCCCAAAGAACTAGCGCAGACTAGCCTGAAATTAACACGAAAAACGACTAGATCCCAGAAGACCAGCCGGACACACGACTACACGCGTCCTCCGTCAGTGCTAGGCGCACCACCGGAGCGAGGATAGAGCGGGGAGGACCTTATTCTGACTTCAGGATATAGCTGTCGCCTCAATATCCCGAAAAACACACGAGAAAATAGTCTAAGCGAAGAACAAAAACCTCCCGCCGGCGAGAGGCCATGGTCCGCCACACCTCCAAGGCCCTAAGGCCATCGGAGGCGGAACAGATTGACGGCGTCACCGGCAGAGGGAAGGAACCCTAGATGGATTTTTTCAGCCGCCGCCATGTTGCCTCCTGGGAGTAGTGCACGTACCGGTTCGGTATCTTTGTGGGAAGGAACTTTTTTTAAACTTTGTTAAGCAGGAAGGCACACTGGTAAGCATTGGTTCACCTAGACCTAGACCAAGCCGTTGCCAACACCCGCCTCCTCTCAGTTCCCCCTCCTCCGGTCGGACTCGTCAGCGTTGGGAGGGGTGGGGAACTCAATCTATAGGTGGAGTTTTTAATAAAAGAAGTGTTTTTTACAAGATTAGGGTAGGGTTCTGGTGGACATCTTTGGCGTCTACGATTAATGGAGTTGGTATCGTCCATAATGAGTGATCTTCAGCCATTCATTCAACGAAGAGATCTTCTCGGCGTTAATGATGGTATTGTAAGATTGAAATTTTATGGGTACGGTTTTTCATATCTTGATTCTCTAGATTGATCTTGGATTTTTTTTTTCTCATGATTGTCACAAGGAGTATTATTCTCGCAATGTTTGTCATGGCTTCTACATCCTCGACAATAGAAATTCGTATTATCGACCCCCTGCGACGTCGACCAGGCTGTTCATTTTATTTTCCCTGAAATACTGGTGGTGGTACTCTTGCCGATGTTGATGGATTACTCTAATGGTTGCGTGCGTGCACGTAGCTTTGGCATTGCGGCTCAAATTTAAATTATGGGAGAACCATCGTTGCTATTTATAGATCTATGTTTTTACATCTATGCTATGTTTATTAGGCTGCCTTCAGACAAGTGCGGGATTATATCATGAAAGAAGAGGATTTTGAAGATCTTCGGGATTTCCTTGTTTTCTTTTCGACTTTATTTTATAGTCATTAAAGACAGCTTATGTATCTCTACCATGTACTATTTTGTTATTATGAATATATGTGGTATTAATATGTAATAAATCTCGTAAACAAGATCTTGCTCCTAAATCTATTGTTGTTAGACGGGACTTTGTGGCTATCTCCGAAATAGGTAGACGGGATTTTGTGGCTATCTCCGAAACAGGTAGACGGGAATTCTCACAGAGTATGTTGGACCGCCTATCGGGTGGTTTAGACTTTGTGTGGCATTCCCATCCACCTGGTCAAGGGGCATTTACTCGGTGTGAGGGCAGACACCATAGACATATTAGCTGTTTCGGAAGGGGAGTTCCATATAAAATTTCATATATGTAACAAGGCTGATAGTTTCAAATGGAGTCTGGTCGCAGTTTATGGTGCAGCCCAAGAGGCTTTCAAGGCTGACTTTCTTCGTGAATTGGTGAACTTAGCGAAAGACAATCCACACCCTATCCTGATAGGGGGTGATTTTAATTTTCTTAGGTTCCCACACGAGAAGAGTAAATGCCGTTTTGATGATCATTGGTCTTTCCTTTTTAACGCTGTCATTGACAGTTTGGATTTAAAGGAAGTGTCGATGATTGGAAGACAGTTTACTTGGGCCAATTCTTTGCCAGAACCTACATACGAAAAACTTGATCGTGTACTCATGGACTCAGATTGGGAAGATCATTTCCCTCTAGTCTCGGTGCACGCTCTCGAACGTATTGAGGCTTTGTCAGATCATGCTCCCATTCTGCTTACCATGGGGTTACCATCAACTCGCTCGGCTCGTTCGTTCAAATTCGAACTTGGATGGCTAACACGAGATGGTTTCCAGGATATGGTGAAAGCAGTGTGAGAAAGATCGGTTGATGGTGATACCCCAGTCCAGAGGTGGAATAATAAAGTGCGTATGACACGAAAACACCTTGGGGGTTGGGTCAGACACACAACTGGTATTCTCAAAAAAGAAAAACTGAGACTTTCTTCTATTATTGATGACCTTGAAGCTCTAGCAGAAACGCGGCTGCTAACTCCGCAGGAAATTGAGCTCAAAAGCCAATCGAACGCGGAGATTTCCCGGTTACTAAGGGAAGAGGAACTCAAATGGTATCATCGTTCTAAATCACAATTTATCTTGCATGGGGATTCAAATACTAGATACTTCCACAGTGTAGCCAATGGCAGAAACAAGAAGAAACGTATTCATTCCTTAATGCATGATGACGAACTGATTGAAGGACACGGTCGGTTGAAATCTTACATTACAAATTACTACAAAGCTTTGTTCGGGGAATCGGAAGAAGGTTCTTTCACTATGGATGAATCTCAAATAACCGATGTACCCCAGGTTTCTGATGAAGAAAACAACTATCTGACCTCTGCTTATTCTGAGGATGAGGTCAAATTAGCTGTTTTCCAAATGGAACATAATAAGGCACCTGGTCCTGATGGATTCCCAGCAGAGTTTTACCAAACCTTCTGGGATGTCATCAAAACGGATCTCCTTGCTATGTTCTGTGCTTTGCACCTGGGCCAACTAGAGCTGTTTCGTTTAAATTTTGGTGAGATTATCTTATTACCTAAGGTTAATGAAGCAGAACGGATCCAACAATATAGACCGATATGTCTTCTTAATGTTAGTTTTAAGATTTTTACCAAAGTTGCTACTATTAGGTTAAACTCGGTGGCTGATCATTTTGTTAGACCTTCGCAAACTACTTTTATGCAAGGTCGAAACATCCTTGATGGTGTAGTAACTTTACATGAAATTGTTCATAAACTTCATAGGAAGAAATTGAACGGGGTCATTCTTAAAATAGATTTTGAGAAAGCTTACGATAATGTTAAATGGTCTTTCCTTCAGCAAGTTTTTAGAATGAAAGGTTTTTCCGCTGAATGGCGTGCTTTAATCAATAGCTTTGTGGTCGGAGGTAGTGTTGCCATCAAAGTCAATGACGACATTGGTAGATACTTCCAGACCAAAAAGGGGCTAAGACAAGGAGATCCACTATCACCAATGCTATTTAATATAGTGGTTGATATGCTATCTATCTTGATTGAACGCGCCAAATCAGAGGGCCAAATTGAAGGTGTGATTCCGCATCTAGTGGATGGTGGTTTATCAATATTTCAATATGCAGACAATACAATTCTCTTTATGGAACATGACCTCGAAAAGGCAAAAAACCTGAAACTTATACTTTCAGCTTTTGAGCAACTTTCGGGATTAAAGATTAACTTCCACAAGAGTGAGTTGTTTTTGTTTCGGTGAGGCTCAAGAAGCGTTCAGTCCTTATAATGAACTGTTCGGCTGTAGCCAGGGCGTTTTTTCCGATCAAATATTTGGGCATCCCGGTACATTACCGTAGGCTTACAAATGCTGAATGAAAAATTGTCGAAGAAAGACTACAACTGCGTTTGAGCAGTTGGAAAGGTAAATTATTATCCATAGGAGGAAGATTGGTACTCATAAATTCAGTACTTAGTAACATGGTACTATATATGTTATCTTTATTTCAACTACCGAAAGGAGTCTTGAAAAGGTTAGATTACTTCCGATCAAGATTCTTTTGGCAGGGAGATAATCAGAAAAAGAAATACAGACTGGCTAAATGGAGTGTGTTGTGTCGTCCCAAAGAACAGGGTGGGGTAGGTATTCATGATTTGGAGATCAAGAATATTGCCCTCCTTAGTAAATGGCTCTTCAAGTTATTAACTGAAGAAGGGATATGGCAAACTCTTATTAAGTGAAAATATATTGGCTCAAAACCATTGTCCCAAATGGTTTGGAAACCGGACGACTCTCACTTTTGGGCTGGCCTGATGGCGACAAAGAAACATTTTCTTTGCTTTGGCACATTTTCTATTAATAACGGGTCTTAGATAAGGTTTTGGGAGGATAAATGGCTAGGTAATACAACCCTCCGAGAATAATATCCTGCGTTGTATTCCATTGTCCGCTATAAGGGGGAAACGATTGCTACTATGTTGGAATCTTTTCCACCCAATATAACATTCAGAAGGGATTTAACTAGTGTCAGACTTGACTCTTGGATCATGCTGCTACATCGATTGGCGCAGGTCCAATTGACAGCTGAGCCAGATGAATTTCGATAGAATCTAACTGAGAATGGTTATTTCTCTATTAGCTCTTTATACAATGCTTTAACCCAGCCAGTAATACAAGTTTTAGATAATAGGATGATCTAGAAGGCGAAGATACCTCATAAAAACAAGATTTTTGCTTGGTATCTTCGTCGAGGAATTATCCTTACAAAAGACAACCTTATTAAGCGGAATTGGCATGGGAATCCGAGCTGTGTGTTTTGTCTCCACGATGAGATAATCAAACATCTATTTTTCCAATGCAATTCTGCACGGTCTATATGGCCAGTCACCCAAGCAGCCTCTGGCTTGTCTCCACCACGTAGTATTGCCAATATTTTTGGGAATTGGTTACATGGTATAGATAACAAGTTTAAGACACTTCTTCGGGTTGGAGCGATGGCATTTATATGGTCATTGTGGCTATGTAGAAATGATAAGGTTTTTAATGATGTTAACTATTCTCTTCTGCAGGTTATTTACAGGTGTACACATACCCTTTGGGCTTGGTCGGTGCTACATCGTGTGGAGCTTCGAGACCTTTTTATGGAGGTGTATACGCGACCGGAGGATACAGCACGGGACCTATTTACCAGGCATGGATGGCAGCATAATATTCGGATCGGCCCGCCTCCAGCTCCTACGGCGTAGTTGCATTTCATCATCATTTTGTAACCCGCCATCGAAATTTTCTTTATTTCTGTTGGACTTGTTGGTTACTTCCGCGGCTGTGTGCATCCTAGCTATGTAGAGGTCAGGTGTAATACTTACTCTAAGTAATAAAAGCACCCTTTATCGAAAAATGTGGTGTTGATTGTAGAAAAAAGTAGGAAGGCACGCTACAACTCAATTCTTCCTGGCAACACGATTCTTTGATTTTTTTTAACTTAAGGTTGAGGTCTTGCGTTCGATTGGCGGAAGATATTGGTTAATCAGCTTACAATCAACGCCCAACAAGCAAACACAAGGACAAAGGAGAGAGAATAGAGTGAACCAGGAACTGTAAGTAAACCAGGTCGATGGGATCTTGTGATAGCATCTGGCAGCTCAACAAACCAGTCCTTCCCCACCGCCCTCCCTTTCCTCTGTTTGAGAGTCGTGAGAGGCTTGTCGGGCCGACGCGGACCCCTCTCCGGCGGCGCAACCGAACGGAGATGGAGATGAGAAGGCGTCGAAGTAGTTTTTAGGGCTAGATTTAGGTTCCCGGCATTCTGCTGGAGTTTGGGAGTAGATGGCGAGGTCTCTCTAGGCAGATCTCTCTCGTCTTGAGGGTCTGGGCCTCTGTCGTCCTGCTCTGGTGGTGTGAGCAGGCGGCACTGCTTCCCCCTCTTGGATCTCCGCCAATAAGGCTTGTTGTTGTCTTCTGCTCTACAAGGATGTGGTGTTTCTTCTCCGACTGGCCAACCATGGAGGCGAGGGGGAGGGGAGGAAAGGCGCGGCTTTTGGTAGTTCTGGAGGTCGGTCGGGTGTTCATTCCAACCTAGCACTCTAGAGCGGTCCTGGATGGACCTCGCTGTAGATCCTAGTATATCTTTCATGGTGGAAGCAGCCTGGTGATGCTTCAGCGACGGGCAACCCAATTGTCAATAAGCGCCCTTGTAGGAGTTGTCTTTGGATGCAGAGACTAGAAGCGATGATGTCTCTCCTGGACGACCGAGGTGGCGAGGAGGAGAGGCGTTGCGGCGAGGCGCGTGGTGTGGCGGAGACTCTCCCGGTCGGTCGTGGAGGCGAGGGGAAGAGGCTACACTCTACGTCGTCCTCTTCTACCTGGAGATGGTGTTGTAGGTTTTAGATTTGTTGCTACTGCAGCATCTTTGGCTTCTCCTCCTCATCTCGGGCAGGAGCTCTGAGGGGGGAGCTTGGTTTATTTGCACGGCATCGATGGATTGCGGCGGCTCGATGCAGTTCCTCTACGGTTTGTCCTTTCTTTATGGATGGTGAGGTAGCACGGGGAAGGAGAAGATCTCGGTGGAGCGGCAAGGCGGAGATCTTGGCCAACCAACTGTTGCAACCTGGATGTGGCATCCGGCTAAAACCACTACTAGAAAATCGCTGTGTTTTTGTGCATTGCATCGTCATGACCGCATGCTCATGTCATCATGCCACATTGCATTTGAGCATCGTCGTCATCATGCATTTGTTTGTCAAAAATTATCTTCGAAAAGCCTATCTTTGTTTTCTAAATATCCCCTTCTTTATTTCAAAATACAAACCTCGGTCTTTTTCGGATCTTTTATTTATCTAAAAAAACTATTTATAAAATCCTTTCTAAAAAAATAAAATAAGTAAAATAATAATAATTGTGGGGGAGGCAGTCAGCCGCCAGGCCCAAGGCCCAGCTACCTACCACCCCACCAGAAAAACCCTAGCCTGCCCTAACCCTATCCACCCCACATCCCTCCACCCCGCCGCACACAACCACCACACACACCCTATCTACCCAGCCCGAGCCGCCACCCTCACCTGTTCAGCACTCCCACCCCATCGCCACCTCACCCCGGCCACTCCCTGTGCGCCACCTCATCCCTCCTGGCCCCACTGCCCTCCACCTGCCCGCACACCCACACCACACCCCCCACCTGACCCAGCCGCCCACTCCCTACCTGGCACGCACCCGCGCGCGCAGCCGCAACCGCCCCGCCCTACAACGCACGCGTACCACGCAGCTGCCGCACACCCCTGACCGACAACCCCCGGCCCCACCTCCTTTCCGCCTCCACCTGCACGTTGCCCACACCACCTGGTCCCTCCTCCCGACAACCGTCCGCACGCATCCCCGTACACCCCGCTCCCTACCGCCTGGCCCCCGTGTACAGCGACCGCGCGCCCTGCCCCGACCCCGAGGACCGCTCCTCGCTCGCCTGCGCCTCCCTCTCCAGATCCCTGCCGCCACACGCCTAACGCCGCCGCCGGCCCTCATCCTCCCGTCCTCGCCCACCTCGGACAGCTCCATCCACCCTATGCACGGCTCCTCGCCGGCCCGGCCGTTGTCTTCACCGCATCGCCGACCGTCAGCTGCCCCCACCCCGAGGCCGTGCCGACCCCACCTCTGGCCGGCCCCGCCTGCGACCCCTCCGATGTTCGGCTCCGCGCTGGCCCTATCGACCTCGCCACCCCTCTACCTCCCTGCAGCCTGCGTGCCCTGCATCCGGCCGCCTTGGACCTGCAGCGCCGGCCGCCGCTCCTTCCGCCGGGGCCCTCCCCTGCGACCCGAGCCCGCCTGCCCCAGCTCGCCGAGCTCGCCCCCCTGAGCACCTCCGGCCGACACGCTCGCGTTCACCGCCGTCTGTGCTGCCACAGTCAACCTCGCCGCTCCGGTCGCCGCCCCTCTACCTCGCCAAGCCCACGGCGCCTGAACCTGTGAGCTCGTGGCCATCTTGTACTTCCTATTTCGATACAGGTAGCCGATGGGTAGCCTCTGTCCTTTGTTCCCGATTGTTACACTACTTGTATGCGTGTTAACTGTGTGTCCTTCAAACGCTTCAACTCATCCTGCAGGCGCATAACCAAGTCCTTCGCTCGCCTCCGGCGCTTTGTGTTGTATGTTGGTCGTGCTAGATCCTGCCTCGGTGCGTTTTTCCTCTGTGGGTACCCGGAAGAACCGCGAGGTCATGATCTTCTCATTGGTCCGGGAGCTCAGAAGTATTGCCCATGGTACCAAGCAAAGACCGTACTGAAGCCGTGGACACTCGAGAAATCATCGACGAGAACCCAAACATGGAACCCGGAGACGATGGACAAGATCGACAAGGTCTCCTTCCTGAAACGCCAAGTTCTCCATCACAGACTCGGTGACCCATAGATCTCCACCACAGACGCCAAGATCTTCTACTCGGACCCGATGGCCGAGAAGGCCCTGAAGATCCTGAAGACCGATCCCCGTCGAACCTCGAGACCCCGGAGCCGAACCTCCAATGTGTGACCCTTTATCCGAGACCCCTATTTTTATAATATGACATTATCATTTGTTGCATAGTAAATTGTTCATGCTCGCATTCATATTCTTTGGGTTTGGGGGCATTATGTCGATTCACCTCATAATTAAATATGGAGTCTATATGCGGGATATTGTTGTCTTATTCCGGACTCCATTTAAATTTGCATAGCGAACCGATGCCGTGCTTTGCCTTGTTAATTCAACATTTAAATTGTGGGGTAGATAAATAACTTGAACCATATAATTATTTGTCGGGACCCCGGTTCCGCTTAATATTGCCTAATTGCACCGCATCTGCATCATATCATAAGCATGTCGGATCTTCTGCCATGGTATTAAATATTGCATCCGGTGTTTCTTCTAGTGTTTGCTTCTTCGCGGATTAGGCCGATGAGTTGATGCGAGTATCGACAAGTTCTCCGGATATGAACCTCCGGCAGTGTTTCCCTGGCGAGCATCTCTCCCCCCTTCTACCTATTTTGCATTTATAGTCTTTATTTCCTCTTGTTGATCTATTGTTATCCATGTCGCGATGCTTTAGTTTCCGTACACCAGTTATACCCCGTGTAGCATCTATATTGCCTTGGACACCTCCTATTACCTGTGTTTGGTAGATAGCTGGCCTTGCGAGTCGTAGTTGCTTGCTCAGGTGCGATCTCGTGTTGTCGAGTACCATAGTTGTTGGAATGCTGGCAGATGTTTATGGTGGAGATGCTTTATGGTGGAGATGATCATGTCTTTAATTACAACTATTAAATTGCTGTGATAACTAATGAAAGAGGCACCAGTGGGCAATATATGCTATTTGGTTTTTATGCCCACTTGTGTCCCGTAGGCCCCGAGTACTTGATACCTGTTCCTTGATTATTCGCACTATCCACATCCGGGAGACTCTATGAATTCCCCTTAGCCAGAGCTCGATTCATTTCTTATTTCTTGGGGCCACAAACTAGTTTGGGGCTTTATAATTATCCTGTACTTATGCCATGTTTTACTGCTTTATTTAAGATTGTGCGCGGAGCACCTGTACTGTTTAGGATCGTGACACGTTTTCGCTGTATCGACAAGCCCAGTCACACTTTCGGGTTCCCAGTCATTTACAGCCGTCCACACAAACCTTGGGTCCGTCTCAGAGCCGGCCAACTTCGTTGCGGGTAGCTTAATGGGGTGGCCCCCTGAAATAATTTATGAATCCTGTGATTGCTTTGTCGTGAAAGCCTCGTTGGGTTTTGAGTTGGTTTTTCCGAGGTTGATCGTGTGTGTGTTGCTATTTGTGCACCCCTGCAGGGTAAATCTTTCTGAAAGCCGTGTCCGCAGTTATGGACGACTTGGAGCACAGTATCTCGATCATAGACAAGCATAACTAAAGTAGTGCTGTAAATTTGACTTAATATGTGACTAGTAGTCAGCTTCGCTACAACGGAATGGATATAAAAAATGCCAACAACTGGTGGAGCTAGGGTTCCTTGTGTCTTGTTATATCTGCCTAGTAAGTACTGCAACTCCAATGGAATGAGATAAAAGTGCTAACAACTGCTGGGTTTTGGGATTCCTCAGGACAATTATAACTAACTAGTAAATTTCCCAACTACCACGGAATGTTAACTAAAACCGCCCACTACTTATGCTATCAGGATGACTCATGCTATATACCTAACTAGTAAATGCTGCAACTATAATGGAAGGAGTAAAACTACCAACTGTGTGAGTTCCTTGGTTTGACTTCCTCGTTGGTCTCGAGGGGGATATGCCAGGATGGGTATGATTGGTGTTAATATCAGGTTGGATCCGAATAGGTCTTTCTTATCCCTCTCTAATAGCCGCCAGTTTTGCCGAGTCTCTATAGGTTGTTTAGTGTTGCTGCGCTGCCGCTTCAGTCCACCATACCAATGTAGGCGAGAGCCGCCGAATTCTAGCCTCGCCGTTGAAAGAACATTTCATGTTTTCCTATGTTTTGTGTGTTAGATAACAATACTATGGAGACTATTCATGTGCGCTAAGTGTGTAGGAAGTTTTGAGGGGGGCCGGATAATCTGCCCCACCAAGGGCCGAATAATCCGGCCCACCTCATCTCTCAAAGGAAGCCAAGGCGCGTCGCTCGGTGTCCAGTCGGTTTTTCTCCCGGAAAATCCGAATTGGGGCGGTTTTTCCTCCCCAGGCCGGATAATCTGGGTGTCGCATGGGCCGGATAATCCGGCCCCCAGTTTTCGAGCAAAAGGAGCCAAGGTGCGTCGCTCGGTATCGGGTCGGATTTTCTACCGGAAAATCCAAACTGGGGCGGTTTTTTTTCCCCAGGCCGGATAATCCGGCCTTCGCATAGGGCCGGATAATCCGGCCCCCAGAAGTTGATCAAGGGCAAGCTCGGCGCGTCGCTCTGATAGGGGGGCGGATTATCTGCCGGATATTCCGAGTCTGGGGCGGTGTTTCCCTAGACCGGATAATCCGGCCCTCACTTGGGCCGGATAATCCGCCCCCCAAAGGTTGCAACGGCTGGTTTCTGAAGGGGGGTATAAATATCCCTTCTTCCCCAACGTTCAGTCTTCTTGATTCATTCGAATTTGACCAGACCTTGTGCAAGAGATCTAAATCTTGATCTCCCACTTCAACCACCCGAAGGTCTTGATCTTTGGTGGAATTGAAGGAGGAGAAGTTCATCATCATCATCAAGAATCAAGCGCTTCAACTCCTCTCCATTCAATTGGAGAAATCCTTAATCTAGTATTCTTATCAATACCTAGATCTTGTTTATTGTATTTGATAAGTTTGTTTTTGTGGCAGCTTGTTGTCATTTCGAGAGCCTCCAAGTTGTTGTGGAGTTGTTGCCCCGCTAGTTGTGTAAAGGCGTCAGTGTCCGCCTCGAAGGGTACCTATAGTGGAAGGTGGATCAGTCCTGTTGTGGCGAGATCCATCGGAGAACAGGGTGAGGCCTTTTGTGGCGTGGTGGTCTTAGTACCGCCCACCCCTCCAACGCAGACATACTTCCCTTAACAAGGAAGGAACTGCGGTCAAACAATCCTGTGTCTCCGCGTGCTTCACTTCGGTTTACTCGTTCCTCTTCCACTCGCTCTTTACTCGCTAGTAGATAGGTTTGCATATAGGGAAATTCCACCCAATAGTCTATCTAGAGAATTTACCCTTTGTGCTAATCCTAAAATTGAAAAAAGAATTAAAAATTGGTGTAGCACCTATTCACCCCCCCTCTAGGTGCCCATACGATCCATTTCAATTGGTATCAGAGCCCCGGCTCTTAATTCGGGCTTAACCGCCTAAGAGTAGTATGGGTACCAAGGATGATGGAAATGAGGTTGTGGATAAGGTCACAATGGATGATCTCAAGTCGTTGGAAACAACCTTGTTGAAATCCTTTGAGGCCAAGATGGAGGAGATGAATCAAATGATTGCTCGCCTTACATCATCCATAGCTCCATCTCCATCCTCCTCTGAGGCTCCCACACCATCATCTAAGGAAAAGGGTAACACCGGATCCAAGGATGATGATGTGGAAGGTGAAAAACTAAATGGCTCCACCTCCAAAAAGGGAAATGGTAAGGAGGAATATAGTGAGGTTCGCCACGTATATTACCCCGACCCACCTATCCCTTATCCTCATATAAACAATAGGGGTGATCCACCCAAGCTCACAACATCCTCTTTTAACCAATGGCAATTCCTAATGAAATATCATGTTTGCAGCTCCTCTATTGAATTATGGAGGATTATTGAAGAAGGTCTTCATATTGGAGATCAAACCAATCTAACGAGAAGGGAAGTTGTGGATAGCCAGTTGAATGCCACCGCTCTCCACATGATACAGCTGGGTGTGGGTCCCAAGGACATGCCACACATTGAACATCTCAACACAGCTAAAGAGGCGTGGGATGCTCTTACGGACCTTTTCGTTGGAAACGAAAGCATGAGAAGAAACAGGTATGATGCCCTTAGTAATGAAGCTGAGGATTCTACATGTTGGATGGTGAAAACCATGAGGACATGTATAGAAGACTCAAGGGCATCGCAACAACATTTCGGAAGCATGGGGCCACTCACATTGATGATGCATGGATAAAAAGAAAATATTTGAGTGCCTTAATGCCTTTCGAGCCAACGGATTTGAAGAGCCTGCAAGGTAGACACAACTATCATCAAATGACATCCAACGAAGTCATGCAAGAAATGGCGTCATTCAAAGTGGCGGCAAAGAATGCTGAAGATGCCCGTGCTCGGGCCATTGGGATGCAAAAGGGTGTCAATGTGGCTCTCAAAGCCAATGTTGTTGAGCAAGAGGAAGATGAAGGAGTTTTTGAGGGGGTATCCATGGACTGCCCCGATGAGGTCAAACATGCTCATGGTGAGTATATGGCATTCTATGGAAGGAACTTTTGGAAGGACCCTGCCAAAGCAAAGTCTGACCTTGAGCGCAAGAACAGGTCAAATGGAAGAAGAGAAAGTGGCCCAAGATTGAGAACTTGCTTCAACTGTGGAGATAGAATGCACTTTGTTGCCGAGTGTCCTTATCAAAATAGAGAAGACAATGGTGGTAGGCTCATTCTTAAAGAGAAATCTAAAGCTCCTAAGAAGAAGCCGTTTATTAAGAAGAATGGCCCTTTCAAGAAGCAACCCAAGATTGTCCTTGTGGCTCAAGAGGAATACTCCTCCGCAAGTGAAGATGAAGAGGATGATGATAGTTCCCGCGAAGTGGCTGCTATAGCCACCACATCGACTCCCTCCTCTCTCTTCGACTCGCCGAACGAGAACGCCGTCAACAACAACGCCACTTGCCTAATGGCAAGAGGATCCAAGGTATCAACTTCTAGCTCTTCATTTCCTAAGACTAACATAATTTTGGATATGGATGATCATGACAGTCTTGTAATGAAAGAAGAAGTTATTGCCTTGGATACTTTTTTCACTAACCTACAAGGTGAGCACAAACTCCATTTTGATGCTCTTATGAGTCAACTTGCTCAAGCCGAAGATCTCCTTGAAGAAAAGGGCAGAATTGAAAGAGAAGATGCCTTGGAGATAGCTTCTTTGAAGAATGCCTTAGAAGAGGAAGAGGAAGCTCGAGTTTCTTTGGAAGAAAGACTCGGATCCCTTGAGGGGTCACAATAAGAAGCTGTAGCTCAGCTCATTAAAGAACATGACCATGCTCTTGCCAAGGTAAAGAAACTAAAGAAGGAAAAGATTGATTTTGGGGCTGTTCATGCTAGACTTTTGGAGAAGTTTGATAATCTTGAAAGTGCTCACAAGGCATTGAAGAGTGATCATTCTACTCTAAATGAGTCTCATGACCAGCTCCAAACTCAATTGAAACGGTATGATGTGCCAAGTACCTCCTCTTCATCAAATGGAAAAGAAGATCTTACAAGAAGTTCTCAACACAAAGGTAAAGGGGTTATTGATGAGATACTGAGCAGGCAAAGGACAAACAATAGTAAAGAAGGTCTTGGTTACATACCCAAGATAAAGAGCAAGAAAAACAACAACAATAAGAAGAACAAGACTGCTTAATCGAAGACTAGCAACATTACCAATAACAAGACTAATCATGATGGTTTTGGAGGGATCAACAATCCTAACTTTGAACTATATTGTGATTGTTATGGTGATGTTTATGCTAGTTATGTAGGGCCTTATGATTGTTACATTCCTTGGTCTATTTGGGTTCCCAAGACCCTTGTTACTAACATGAGAGGACCCATTGAAAAATGGGTACCTAAAACCAAGAAGTAATTTTGTTGCAGGGCTATGCTTCCGGTGGTTCTAAATGGGTACTCGATAGCGGTTGTACGAGTCATATGACCGGAAGCAAGGAGATCATCACGGAGATGCGGCCAAACCTTGATCACATTACCGTCTCCTATGGTGACAAGTCAAAATCCGAGGTATTGGGTCTCGGCAAAGTTGTGGTGGCTCACGATATCTCTCTCGTGGACGTCATGCTTGTTGTGACCCTCGGGTATAACTTACTTTCAGTTCGTGCCCTTGGTAAGATGAGCTTTGCAGTTTACATTGATGCTGATTTAGTGGTACTCTTGTGGAGCAAGTCTCTAAAAGTCGCTTTCGTGGGATATGTCGAAAATGACCTGTACATGGTGGAATTTTCGGGGAAAACCACTACAGGCCCAATGTGTCTTTTCAGAAAGGCTGACGCGGGTTGGCTATGGCATCGCCGACTAGCCCACGTCAATATGAGAACTTTGCAAAGTCTCCACAAGGGTGGCCACATTCTTGGACTAAAAGAAAATGTCTCTTTTGCCAAAGATCGTGTTTGCAGGGCGTGTGTTGAAGGGAAAATGCATGATTCACCTCATCGAAGGAAAACCATTATCTCTTCAAAAAGGATTTTGGAGCTCCTTCATGTGGACCTCTTCAGACCTCCATCTCATGCAAGCCTCGGTGGGAAGAAGTATTGTCTAGTGATTGTTGATGATTACTCAAGATACACATGGGTTTATTTCTTCAAGTTGAAGAGTGAAACTCAACAAACTGTCATCGACTTCGCCAACGAGGTTCAACGTCAACACAACGTCCCCATTCTGGCTATAAGGAGTGATAACGGCTCGGAGTTCAAGAACTACACCTTAAATGAGTTCCTAAGTAAAGAGGGGATAAGACATCAATATTCCGCTGCGTATACCCCTCAACAAAATGGTGTAGCCGAGAGGAAGAATTGAACTCTAATGGACATGGCAAGATCAACGTTAGCCGAATTTAAATCTCCATATAACTTCTGGGCTGAAGCAATCTCTACTGCTTGTCATTCATCCAACCGCTTATACCTCCGCAAGATCTTGGACAAGACTCCGTATGAAATACTTACTAGTAACAAGCCAAACATCTCATACTTTTGGGTATTCGGGTGTAAGTGTTTCTTTCTTATTAAAGGAGTTCGTTTATCTAAGTTTGAATCTAAGGCTTTAGAAGGTATTTTTGTTGGTTATGGTGCTGAATCCCACACTTATAGAGTCTACAATAAGCTCTCCGGAACTGTTGTAGAATCTTGTAGTGTGGTGTTCGAGGAAAATGACGGTTCCCGTGCGGAGCAAGTTGGTGTTTGTGATGCAGATGTTGAAATACCCCAAGATGCCATAAGAAGAATGGGCATGGGATTCTTCCGCCCCATTGAGGAACCCCTTGTGGCGGACCGGGAAGGACAATGCTCTACTCATATAGAGCCCTCATCTACACATACTCAACATGCTCCAACCACGGGGGCAACTTCTACAACATCTCCATCAAATGCTGAAGGTCAAGATGTTCCAGAAAGCTCCAGGCCGGATTTTCCGGTTGACACCGGATTATCCGGCCACCCCGCTATAACTGACCAAGTTGCTCCTGCTGGAGAAGTTTTCAACGCAAGCTCCAGCCAGATTTTCCGGCTAGCCCCGGATTATCCGGTCCCTCACCAGTTCAAGCAAGTCCCAGGCCTCCTGAAGAAGCTGCGGCAAGTACTCCCAGGCCGGATTATCCGGCCTCTCCATCGGCCGGATTATCCGGCCCTGACTCTCCAGTTATGCAGCCTCCTGTTACGGCTACGGATTCACCTCAAGGGCATGCGTCTCCACCACCTGCTACTGATGTTCCAGTTGCTGATCAAGGCGGAGAAAATGCTTCCAATGAAGACTCAAGTGATGAATCTCCTCCTCCAAGAGACAACAAACTTATTGAACTTCGTCGCAAGGCTCGGGATGATCGTAACCTTGAGTTGAGGGGTCACACTCTCGACAAGGTTGTTGGTGATCTTCGACGAAGGGTTTCTACAAGAAGAGAATTGGCCAGTTTTGGTGAGCATCAAGCTCATATCTCCATGGTGGAACCTAAGAAGGTCTTTGAAGCTCTTGAAGACCCAGACTGGGTTGTTGCTATGCATGAAGAATTGAATAATTTCGAGCGCAACAAAGTCTAGAAACTAGTGGAGAAACCCAAAGAGTGCCGCAATGTTATCGGCACCAAGTGGATTTTCAAGAACAAGCAAGATGAGAATGGCATTGTTGTGAGGAACAAGGCAAGACTTGTGGCACAAGGGTACTCCCAAGTTGAGGGCATCGACTTCGGCGAGACCTATGCTCCTGTGGCTCGCCTTGAGTCCATTCGTATCCTTCTTGCTTATGCTGCTCATAACAATTTTAAGCTGTGATACATTGCAAATGTATCTATAATTTTTGATGTTCCATGCTTGGTTTTATCCACTTTCTTGTGTTTTGTTCCAACTTTGGAGTACTTTTATTATGATTTCTTGGACTAACCTATTAACAAGAGCCACAGTGCTAGCTGCCTGTTTTCTGTTGTTTTTGGTTCCAGAAAAGTCAGAAAATGAATATTCTCGGAATTGGACAGGACAAAAGCCAAAGTGCCTATTTTTCCGGAAGTCATCAGATGCCAGAGTACGAGACGGAGAAGGGCTGGGGGCCGGCCACACCACCTGGCCGCGCGGCCAGGCCTGGCCCGCGCCAGGGGGTGGTCTGGCTGACCCCAGCACCCCCTCGACCTCTCCTTCCGCCTATAAGTTGCCTTCGTGACGAAAACCCTAAGTACCCGATCAAAAATCCACGAAAGAGTCTGTAGCCGCCGTCATCTCTGTCCCTAGATCGGGGGGATCTGAAGCTCTTCCCAGCACCCTGCCGGAGAGGGGAATTCACCCTAGAGGCCTCCTTCATCACCATGCAAGCCTCCGGTGTGATGCGTGAGTAGTTCATCCTTGGACTACGGATCCATGTAGTAGCTAGATGGCTGGTTTCTCCTCCTTTGTGCTTTCATGTTTAGATCTTGTGAGCTCCGTTCATGATCAAGATCATCTATTTGTAATTCATACATGTTGTGTTTGCGGGGATCCGATGGATATTGAGATGCTATTTCAGATTGATTATTGATTCTATCATGTCTTTGTTATTTGAGATCTTGCATGCTTTCCGTTGTTAGTAGCTATCTTGGCCAAGTAGATGCTAGCAACTCCAAGAGTTAGTATTTATGCTCGATAGTGGGTTCATGCCTCTGGTAATCTGGGGAAGTGACAGAAATCTCTAAGGTACTAGATGTACTATTGCTACTAGGGAGAAAACAATAATCCTTTGTTCATAGAACAATCGTATTGTTTACTTTACACGCAGTTCGTAAAGCAATAATCTGTTGCTTGCAACTTAATACTGGAGGGGGTTCGGATGATAACCTGAAGGTGGATTATTAGTCATAGATGCAGTTGGATGGCGGTTTATGTATTATGTTGTAATGCCCAATCAAGTCTCAGAGGAATCAAGATGATTAGTATATGCATGTATTGCTTTATCGGTGTTTGTCAATTGCCCCGCTGTAATTTGTTCACCCATCATGTTATTTATCTAAGGAGAGCCACCTCTAGTGAACTATGGATCCCGATCCTTTTTCTTTACATACAATCTACAAATCTTTTACTGCTTTGTGTTTACTTTCTGCAAACTTTTACTTCTTTCCATTCGATACGTTTAATCCTTTGTTTTCCACAAAACACGGTGAGATTGACAACCTCATCGCAAGTTGGGGACAAAGTTGTGTGGTTGTGTTGTGCAGGTCTCCACGTTGCTACTAGCACCGGTAGTGCGCCCTGCCAAAGCTCAGCTAGTAACACCTTTGAGGTGTTTCCTTGCTCCTACTGGTTCGATTAAACCTTGGTTTCATAACTAAGGGAAACTTGCTGCTGTGCTCATCATACCTTCCTCTTGGGGTTCCCAACGAGCTCTACATCAACACCACCATCAAGCATTTTTCTGGGTGCCGTGCATTGAGCCATCAAGCATTTTTCTGGCGCCGTTGCCGGGGAGTCAAGGACATCTTCACAAGGGGAGTCCCTCATAACCAATCTCTTTACTTTGTTGTTTTTGTTTTGCTTAGTTTTCTTTTTGCTTTGTTTGCTTGTTTTGTTCTTCCAAAAACACAAAAAATTAGTTTTACTTGTTTGCTTTCTTATTTGAAAACCCCAAAAAAAATGACTACTCTTGAAAACACCAAGTTGTGTGACTTCACTAGCACCAACAACAATGATTTTATGAGCACTCCTATTGCTCCACCTATGGCTGAAAATACTTTCTCTGAGATAAAACCTGCTTTGCTCAATCTTGTTATGAGAGAACAATTTTCTGGTATTGGTAATGAAGATGCTGCTTCCCATCTAAATAACTTTGTTGAACTTTGTGAGATGCAAAAGCATAAGGATATAAATGGTGATATTATTAAACTGAAATTGTTTCCTTTCTCTTTGAGAGGAAAAGCTAAAGAGTGGTTGAATTCCTTAACTAGGAATAGTATTGATTCTTGGACTAAGTGTAAAGATGCTTTTATTGGAAAATACTATCCTCCTGCTAAAAATATATCCATGAGAAGTGAAATAATGAAGTTTAAACAACTTGATAATGAGCATGTTGCTCAAGCTAGGGAAAGAATGAAATCTTTGGTAATGAATTGTCCCACTCATGGACTGACTGCTTGGATGATCATCCAAACTTTTTATGCAGGATTGAACTATTCTTCAAGGAACCTATTGGATTCAGCTGCTGGAGGTACCTTTATGACCATCACTTTGGATGCTGCAACAAAACTATTGGATAATATGATGGTTAATTATTCTGAATGGCATACTAAGAGAGCTCCACAAGGTAAGAAGGTAAATTCTGTTGAAGAAACCTCCTCCTTGAGTGATAAGATTGATATAATTATGTCTATGCTTGTTAATGGGAAAGCCCATATTGATCCAAATAATGTTCCTTTAGCCTCTTTGGTTGCTCAAGAAGAGCAAGTTGATGTGAACTTCATAAGAAATAACAACTTTGGCAACAATGCTTATGGTAATAATGCTTATAGGAACAATTTTGGTAACAACAATTATAAGCCATATCCTCCCAACAATGGTAATGCTTATGGAAATTCTTACAACAATAATAAGAGTGCTCCCTCTGAACTTGAAGTTATGCTTAAAGAGTTTATTAGTAAACAAACTGCTTTCAATAAAACTATTGAGGAAAAACTCTCTAATGCTGAAAGAAATATAACATCTTTGGCTGAAGCTCAATCTACTTTGAATAAAATGACTGCTAAACCTGAAACTAATGAGAATCCCTTTGCAGCCACTAATGCCATACAAGTAAGAATTGATGAAAATGTCAGACTATTAGCTGAATTACATGCTAAGTGGGAAAGAGAAGATGAAATTGCTAAAAACATTAGTGTTTCTACTATTACCACCACTAGTGTTGAGGCTAATAATAGTTCTACTACTTTTAGATGATAAAGTTGATTTTGATCTTGATGGTTGCAACATCTCTGAAGTTATTAAGTTCCTACAAAACCTTGCTAAAAGTCCTAATGCTAGTGCTATGAACATGGCTTTTACAAAACACATTACTGATGCTCTCATAAAGATTAAAGAAGAAAAGATGAAACATAAAGCTTCTATTCCTATAAAACAAGAAGATGGTTGGGAACCCATCATTAATATGAAAGTGAATGACTTTGATTTCAAAGCTTTGTGTGATCTTGATAGTAGTGTTTCTATTATGCCTAGAAGGATTTATGATATGCTTGATTTGCCTCCTCTTGAAGATTGTTATTTGAATGTCCCACTTGATGCTAATGCTAAAAAGAAACTCATGGGGAGTCTTAATGATGTTCTTATTATGGTTAATGATTCCTATGTCCCCGTTGATTTCTATGTTTTGGATGTTGAATACAATGCTTCTTGTCCTATTACTTTGGGAAGACCTTTTCTTAGAACTGTTGGTGCCATCATTGATATGAAAGAAGGCACCATTAAATATCAACTCCCACTCAAGAAAGGTATAGAACACTTCCCTAAAAAGAGAGAAAAGATTTATTTTGCTTCTCCTATGAAAACAAAATTTGGTCTTAATGCTTCTTCATTTGAGAACACTTGATTCTTTCTTTGGTTCTTATGCCTAACTTAAAGGCGTTAAAGAAAAGTACTTATTCGGAGATAACCCAAGAGTTTTAGTTGAGTCTTGGAAGTTATTACCTCTGTAATAACCTCTCCTTATCCTTTTTATTTGCTTTTTGTGTCAAGAGTAACCTCTAATGAGAGTGAAGTAATGATTGGGAAAGTTGTTGTCCCGAAACAGATTTCTGTGCTTCATCGTAAAAATTCCTGAGAGAGCTCTATACGTCGGAATGAGCTGTAATTTTTTGTGCTTCTGCCCCAGGTTGTTATCTAACTTTTGTAGTTCAAAACTTTTTGATTTGAGCAACAGAAGGTCTTCGAAAAAATTCGTCTTTACCTGCTAGTCTGTTTTGACAGATTTCTACCATTTTCTGCATTTGCTTCTTGTTAGTTCCTTCTTGAGTTCCTTTGGGGAATTGAGCTTTTTGAGGGAAGTGCTACAGTAGCTAGTGTTCTAATGGAAGTTTATTTGGTGTTAGAACTGGACCTTGAGACTTATTTATCTAAAGTGCACTAATGTTGCTAATGAGATTGTGTGAAGTTTTGTATGAAGGAAAATTTTCAGGTGTATGGAAGGAATGATTAATGAGATGAAGGATGGACTAAAGCTCAAGCTTGGGGATGCCACGCGTGTCACCCCAAGAAATATCCAAGAAGTACAAGCGTCAAAGCTTGGGGATGCCCAAGGCATCCCCTTCTTCATCAATAAAAATTCCAGGTTTCTTCCAAACGCTTCATTTTTATTGTTTCGTGCACAATTGTGTTTCTCTTGGAGCGTCTTCTTTTTCGTTTTCATTTTGTTTCTTTTAGTTTGCTTGGTTTGCTTAGTTTTCTGAATAAGTTGGTTGGACCCCCTCTTTCACACTTTGGTTTGCAAATAGTTTGGTTTGGTTTGGAAAAGAGTAGGAAAGTTCATGCTTATGTGGTCAAAAAGAGCTCATTTTTGACTGTGGCCTATGCTTTGTAATGCCATGCTCGATATTGTTTTGGCTTTATGCTTAGTATTCTTTGCTGTAGCATGACTTGTTATAAACAATTGAGATTGCTTAATGTGCCTTGGATGAATCATGCGTTGTTTTAGCATATTAAAGCATAGTATAGTGGTATTCTCCTTTGATGCTTTAGTTGGGTTGACTTGGCGCGTGCTCACACCATGTTATGACTATCTCAAGTCACCATAGCCTTTATGATCCTTTAGTTTTCAACCTGTAGTATCACTTTATGCTTTTATCAATGATGTTTTCTCGCTCTGCATGATTATGGCCATTATTGCTCTCTTAGTTTGTCGCTCCCAGTCTTTTGCTAGCCTCCACAACCAAGTATGAGTTCCACTCATGCATCCAACTCCCTAAACCAAGTTTTTCCAAAGAGTCCACCATACCTACCTACTAGCTTATGCTATTCCAAGTATATTCATGCTTTTGTTTACCTTCCACTTGTTATGAGAAAACTAGTGATTAAAGCTCTCACGAACTTGATGGCACACTTTACTTTATTGCATCTAATAAACTTGAACCATTGGGTCCTTCTTTATTGCATATATGCTTGTGCTTTATAAGTTGAAATTAGCAGAACCATGTACCATGGGGAACGCTTTCAACATTGCACCTGTACTTTGTACCCCGTTGATATTATGTTCTTTTGCTTAAGGATCCCGGTGGTGTGAAATAAAAGTGGAACTTGTAAGATCATGGAGTTTGTATGTGTGTTAGAGAAACGCCTGTGCCGCTAGCCTAAGCCATGCCTAATCATGGTGGAAACTTGCAGCATCACCATAGTGAGCACTCTATGAAGCATCCTCAATAAAAACCTATGCAAATAGCAAATAAAAAGATCACTGAGATGCTCATTGTCTGCTAGCCTTGTCATTTTGATTATGGGAAAGCTCCCGTATCATGTGTAGGGGGTACCCCGTTGGCGGTTCTTAATGATACACATATACTTACAATGACAAGAGCTTACTCGTGACTGAAGTTGAGTAGCATGAGGATCGGTCTTCACAAGTAAGGGGCATGAGATTTCGGTTTATAACTTGTCAAGCATATCCTCTTAGTTGTGTCACTTTAACCTTAATCACCTTCAAGATGATTATGATAGGGGCAATGAGAGCTGAAAGCTATAAGTACCATAATTTTTGGAAGCTCTTTATGAGACTTGAATCCCTACTTCCTTTTACAAAGGCTTTTCTTCCACCATTATATTGAGTCTCCACCTTCTATCTTTATGCACTACTTTGAGAGCATAGTGGCTATTCTTAGTTCTATGTGCATTGTCCCAAGACTAGTTGATTGATGCATAACTTGTTATTGCTTGTTTGAAACTATTGTATCTAGTCACTCTTATGAACTTTGAAGGTGTCCTATGCATTTATATTTGCTATTCTATTGAGGGACAAGCTGAATACTTTTATGCTATGTTTCCTTTATGTGAAACAAACAAACGTCTTGCAAAGCATGTTATTCATGAATCTTTTGTTTGTGCCTTTTCATGTTGTATCATAGTTTCTTTGCTTATTGCTAGAACTTTGTCTTTCATGTTATGATTGAAGTACTATGATCCCAGCTTTGAGTTTTGCAAATACTTTGATCAAGTTTTGATGGTGCATGTCACCTCAAAAATTATTTCTTTTTATCACTTACCTACTCGAGGACGAGCAGGAGTTAAGCTTGGGGATGTTGATACATTGCAAATGTATCTATAATTTTTGATGTTCCATGCTTGGTTTTATCCACTTTCTTGTGTTTTGTTCCAACTTTGGAGTACTTTTATTATGATTTCTTGGACTAACCTATTAACAAGAGCCACAGTGCCAGCTGCCTGTTTTCTGCTGTTTTTGGTTCCAGGAAAGTCAGAAAATGAATATTCTCGGAATTGGACGGGACAAAAGCCAAAGTGCCTATTTTTCCGGAAGTCATCAGATGCCAGAGTACGAGACGGAGAGGGTCCAGGGGGCCACCACACCACCTAGCCGCACGACCCAGCCTGGCCCACGCCAGGGGGTGGTGTGGCCGCCTCCGGCACCGCCTCGGCCTCCCCTTCCGCATATAAGATGCCCTCGGGACGAAAACCCTAAGTACCGGATCAAAAAAAATCCACGAAAGAGTCTGTAGCCACCGTCATCTCCATCCCTAGATCGGGAGGGATCTGAAGCTGTTCCCGGCACCCTGCCGGAGAGGGAAATTCACCCTGGAGGACTTCTTCATCATCATGCAAGCCTCCGGTGTGATGCGTGAGTAGTTCATCCTTGGACTACAGATCCATGTAGTAGCTAGATGGCTGGTTCTCCTCCTTTGTGCTTTCATGTCTAGATCTTGTGAGCTCCGTTCATGATCAAGATCATCTATTTATAATTATGCATGTTGTGTTTGCGGGGATCCGATGGATATTGAGATGCTATTTCAGATTGATTATTGATTCTATCATGTCTTTGTTATTTGAGATCTTGCATGCTTTCTGTTGTTAGTAGCTATCTTGGCCAAGTAGATGCTAGCAACTCCAAGAGTTAGTATTTATGCTCGATAGTGGGTTCATGCCTCTGGTAATCTGGGGAAGTGACAGAAATCTCTAAGGTACTAGATGTGCTGTTGCTACTAGGGAGAAAACAACGATCCTTTGTTCATAGAACAATTGTATTGTTTACTTTACACGCAGTTCGTAAAGCAATAATCTATTGCTTGCAACTTAATACTAGAGGGGGTTCGGATGATAACCTGAAGGTGGATTATTAGTCATAGATGCAGTTGGATGGCGGTCTATGTATTATGTTGTAATGCCCAATCAAGTCTCAAAGGAGTCAAGATGATTAGTATATGCATGTATTGCTTTCTCGGTGTTTGTCAATTGCCCCGCTGTAATTTGTTCACCCAGCATGTTATCTATCTAAGGAGAGCCACCTCTAGTGAACTATGGATCCCGGTCCTTTACTTTACATACAATCTATAAACTGTTTCTGCTTTGTGTTTACTTTCTGCAAACTTTTACTTCTTTCCATTCGATACGTTTAATCCTTTGTTTTCCACAAAACACGGTGAGATTGACAACCTCATCGCAAGTTGGGGACAAAGTTCTATGGTTGTGTTGTGCAGGTCTCCACGTTGCTACTAGCGCCGGTAGTGCGCCCTGCCAAAGCTCAGCTAGTAACACCTTTGAGGTGTTTCCTTGCTCCTACTGGTTCGATTAAACCTTGGTTTCATAACTCAGGGAAACTTGTTGTTGTGCTCATCATACATTCCTCTTGGGGTTCCCAACGAGCTCTACATCAACACCGCCATTAAGCATTTTTCTGGGCGCCGTGCATTGAGCCATCAAGCTGTAGCAAATGGACGTCAAGAGTGCCTTCCTTAGCGGTCCTCTACATGAGTTGGTATATGTAAAGCAACCCCCGGGGTTTGAGGATCCTAACTTTCCGAACCATGTCTACAAACTCGATAAGGCACTCTATGGCCTTAAACAAGCCCCACGTGCGTGGTATGAGCACCTTAAAGAGCTTTTGTTAGATCGTGGCTTCGAAGTTGGGCAAATCGACCCCAGAAGGTTAAGGGGGAGCTCTTCGTATGCCAACTATATGTAGACGATATCATCTTTGGTTCTACTAACAAAGCTTTTAACGATGAATTTTCAAAGCTTATGACTGACAGGTTTGAGATGTCTATGATGGGGGAATTACGGTTCTTTCTTGGATTCGAGATCAAACAACTTAGAGAAGGAACCTTTATTAATCAAGCAAAGTACATCCAAGACATGCTCAAGAGATTCAAGATGACGGATCTAAATGGTGTCGCCACTCCGATGCAAACAAAGTGTCATCTTGAACTTAACCCTAATGGTAAAGATGTGGACCAAAAGGTATGCCGGTCCATGATCGGCTCTCTTCTTTACCTCTGCGCATCTAGACCCGATATTGTGTTGAGTGTGGGAGTGTGTGCAAGGTATCAAGCAGCTCCTAAAGAAAGCCACTTAGTGGCGGTCAAGAGGATCTTTCGATATTTGGTTCATTCCCCCAACTTTGGTCTCTGGTATCCCAAGGGCTCCAATTTCTCTTTATGTGGTTATACTGACTCAGATTGGGCTGGTGATAAGGATGATCGGAAATCCACTTCTGGAGCTTGTCAATTCTTGGGAAGATCTCTTGTATGTTGGTCCTCCAAAAAGCAGAATTGTATCTCTCTCTACCGCCGAAGCTGAATATGTTGCTGCTGCCAGTGCTTGTACTCAGTTATTGTGGATGAGGCAAACTTTAAAGGAATACGGTGTCAATTGTGACAAAGTGCCTCTTTTATGTGATAATGAAAGTGTAATCAAAATTGCGTACAATCCCGTTCAGCACACAAGGACGAAGCATATTGAGATTCGGAATCATTTTATTCGAGACCATGTTGCTCGCGGCGATATTGATCTATCCTTTGTGAGCACGAAGAACCAACTGGCGGATATTTTTACAAAGCCACTTGATGAAGCAAGATTCTGCTATTTGAGGAATGAGCTAAATATCATTGATTCCGGGAGCTTGTCTTGATTACCCATGCACTCACTCGTACATCTCAATCCTTGTTTGGTCTAGGTGTGGGCATGGATATAGGGGGAGTGTGGTCCTAACTCATTGGGCTAACCCTCCCCCCATAATGCCAATAGCAAGATATATCATTTCTCTTAATATCATGTTGTGATATGTGAGCTTATTGATGAGTATTGGTCGTGAACCCAAGATATATCTTCGCGGTGTCACACCATACACTCCAACAAGGTGGCTTCGGCCACCACCCTCTCCCTTGAGGAGAATTGGATCTTTTTGGCTGTTATTTGCTCTCTCATGTTCTTATGGGAATCACACTCAATCTTGGCTTTTATTTGATTTGGATTTTGCGATTTTGAGTGTCTAGTACCATCTCAGTTTGGCTCCTCTCCCTTTTTGGTGTCTCGATGCCAAAGTGGGAGAAGTAGTTCTATTAGGATGTCCGTGAATTTGCATGGGTCGAGCATAAACACTTGCACTTTTCTATTCGTTATTTCTTGCTTATGCCCATTTAGTGTTGAACTTTAAATTCGTGATTTGTGGTTGTTTGAGACTTTTTGGGGTTGTCTGGATTATGCCTATGGACTTCATATCATGGATTATGCTTATGGATCTATCTATTCATATCCTATTGCCGGAGGTTTATCACGGAAGGCGCGCTCATAATGGTTATCCCATCATAATTGTGACTTATGTCAAGGATGCCTACTCTCTACTTCGGTGGTATGTTTTATTGCTCATATGTCTATGGAATAGATTCACCTATTTGTGTGCATTTGTATTCCAATGCAAAACTCTATTATGCACACATTGAGGGGGAGTCTCTTTCATAAGTTATCACTGTCTGTCTTGTGTCTTTCTCCTGCAAATCCTAGTATTGTCATCTAACACCAAAAAGGGGGAGATTGAAAGAACATTTCATGTTTTCCTATGTTTTGCGTGTTAGATAACAATACTATGGAGACTATTCATGTGCGCTAAGTGTGCAGGAAGTTTTGAGGGGGGCCGGATAATCCGCCCCACCAAGGGCCGGATAATCCGGCCCACCTCATCTCTCAAAGGAAGCCAAGGCGCGTCGCTCGGTGTCTAGTCGGATTTTCTCCCGGAAAATCCGAACTGGGGTGGTTTTTCCTCCCCAGGCCGGATAATCCGGGTGTCGCATGGGCCGGATAATCCGGCCCCCAGTTTTTGAGCAAAAGGAGCCAAGGCGCGTCGCTCGGTATCCGGTCGGATTTTCTACCGGAAAATCCGAACTGGGGCGGTTTTTCTTCCCCAGGCCGGATAATTCGGCCTTCGCATAGGGCCGGATAATCCGCCCCCCAGAAGTTGATCAAGGGCAAGCTCGGCGCGTCGCTCTGATAGGGGGGCGGATTATCTGCCGGATATTCTGAGTCTGGGGCGGTGTTTCCCCAGACCGGATAATCCGGCCCCCAAAGGTTGCAACGGCTGGTTTCTGAAGGGGGGTATAAATATCCCTTATTTCCCAACGTTCAGTCTTCTTGATTCATTCGAATTTGACCAGACCTTGTGCAAGAGCTCTAAATCTCGATCTCCCACTTCAACCACCCGAAGGTCTTGATCTTTGGTGGAATTGAAGGAGGAGAAGTTCATCATCATCATCAAGAATCAAGCGCTTCAACTCCTCTCCATTCAATTGGAGAAATCCTTGATCTAGTATTCTTATCAACACCTAGATCTTGTTTATTGTATTTGATAAGTTTGTTTTTGTGGCAGCTTGTTGTCATTTCGGGAGCCTCCAAGTTGTTGTGGAGTTGTTGCCCCGCTAGTTGTGTAAAGGCGCCGATGCCCGCCTCGAAGGGTACCTATAGTGGAAGGTGGATCAGGCCTGTTGTGGCGAGATCCATCGGAGAACAGGGTGAGGCCGTTTGTGGCGTGGTGGTCTTAGTACCGCCCACCCCTCCAACGCAGATGTACTTCCCTTAACAAGGAAGGAACTGCGGTCAAACAAATCCTATGTCTCCGCGTGCTTCACTTCGGTTTACTCGTTCCTCTTCCACTCGCTCTTTACTTGCTAGTAGATAGGTTTGCATATAGGGAAATTCCACCCAATAGTCTATCTAGAGAATTTACCCTTTGTGCTAAGCCTAAAATTGAAAAAAGAATTAAAAATTGGTGTAGCACCTATTCACCCCCCTCTAGGTGCCCATACGATCCATTTCAGCCGTGTACTGGCCTCAGTACTGACGCTCCTCTTTTTCCTTTGCCCTTTGTCGTCACCCCTTTATTTTTAGCATGTTCGAGTTCGACGTCGTTAGCAGGGTTACCCTTCCGGCTTGGCCTGGGCAGGGTTATGGACGCCATTGGTTATTCTTTAGGGCTCTTAGCCTCATTTGCATCTTGTCCGTACTCGGATGCTGTAACGTTTTCAAGGTGATTTGGATCTTAGTATTGTATATCTGTATTCTTGACTCGTTGAGTCGCTGTTGTATATATATCTGTTATCTGGGTCCCATCAAGGACTGTTATGTAATGGTATTACTTTGTTTTCCACCCGCACGAAAGTGCCTGGTGGGCGTCCTTGAATCGTTTCTATGTGGGTTTGGCGGAAAGGGCTAAAACTTGCATAGGGCCGATTCGAGGGTGTTACACTGGAGCTCATCTCATGGTCGACACGTTCGTCGCCATGATCTATGGCCAATATGGCCACCCAAGGTGTTGCCTAGACAGCGCATCATCAATCTCCAAGACGAAGTCCCTTTCTCGGGATCCTTGCTAGCGCTACACTCCTCCCCGCAACCAAGTAGTTCGTCCCCGGCGGTAGGTCGATGAGGTCGGCATCAGAGTCTCATCGTCGGTGGAGAAGATGCTGGACTGGATTGTTTTTTTCTTTCCATGGTCTTTTTTGTCAAATAGGAGGTCTGCTTTTCGGTGTATTTTTGTTGAGACACCTATTTACAATTTGTACCCATAACTTTCTTAATGTTAATGCAGCGCTCGGGGGTCTTCTTGACCCTCCCCCTGTTAAAAAAACCAGGTCGATGGAAGTGCCAAACACAAAGCAGGAAACTCCTAAGGAGAACTACATTGAAGAAGTTGAGTAACATGTTAGATGCTAAAGCATTGCTGTCTCGCCTTGAGTCTTTGTCACGTTAGGGACCCATGTCCATGTATAACCAAGAGACGCCATCATTGGCAGGCCAAATCTCACCCTAGAGTTCGGGTCAGTGCACCAACAAACACCGCACCCCCGCCAAGACATATAACACCATCACAGATATTGCCTCCAGGGAGCTTCACCACACATCACCACTGACAGAGAGACACGTTGTAGTCTCCAAGATGACGCCTTCAAGAAGGGGGCGACACCAAAAATTCCCGCCACTGCCCGATCTGAGGAGATCAAGGGTTTCCCCCAGAGAATCAGGTGGATAGAAAGGAAGCTGCGACAACATCTTCAGGAAGAAAGCGTGCCCACGAGCGTCACCGTCGCTGGCCCCAAAAACTACGGGAAGGTTTTCACCTCGGCAAGAAGTTTGTATTCGAACCCCAGAGTGGTCAATCGAAGCTGAACCACACCCACTACAAGCCACTCCCCAGTCACCACGTCGCCATCGCAACCGTAACCAACAGCAAGCACCCGAGCCGCGACCCCGGCCAGAGCGCCACGACTCCCACTGACCAGGTCCACCTTCCTAGCAACCGAGGATCCCACCTTCACCTGTCATCAAAGAGGACATGATGGTCGCGCGAGGCCGGCCACCCCTTCCACCGCTTCAAACACATCTCCACGGTCACATGCCAATGTCAACCTTCCCGATACCTGCACCACCTTGATTCAGCCAACGCACACCAGAAGATGCCCATAGGCAGCTCACCGGCCGATGAGTCAACCCCAAATGATATGAAGCCATGCGAGGTGTCCACGATCTAGATCTGGCCAAAAGTCACTTGATCTGGGTGCCGCCAGACGACACCACACATAGGCTACCTAACCTCTTGAACGGACCACTTGCCTACCGCAACAGTCACCAGAGAGCGCCTAGAATTCGTCGACGTCGGGGATTTTGAGTAGCACGGTCAGACGGGTGGGAGAGGAGAAGCATGGTTGGAGAAGGAGGGGTCGGGGGGCCCGCCTTCGTCGCTGGCCAGTCGACGACGGCGACGACAAGGGAGGGATGGCATTGATTCAGGGTGAAGCTACTCTAGGGTTTGGGTCGCCCACGCGGGAGTGGCATGGGAGCCTGATGGGTCACAATTCTTTGATTTGCGATTACTATTTGAAGATTCTTTCTCCCAACCCAAGAATCGCTCTAGAAAGAAGGATCGAGGAGCTGAACTATTTACCCCCAACTACACTGGGCAAGTTGTAGGTTCCTGCCTCCTCTCTCGGCTATTCCGGAAACGGGAAGGGGTAGGGACCTCAGGGTTTTGGCTCCAACATGTAGTTAGGGTTGAACTAGTGCGCTAATTATATGGATGAGACAAAATTGCTTCCGAATAAATTTCCACTCCTCTTCCTACATCTCAACGTCGTCACTCAAACTGATGGTGTTAGGGGGAGGGGCAGGTGCTCCGACCGTCTTGACGGACTTTGGATCTGGTGAGATTCATGATTGGTGGTCGGTGTTCGGCACTCTCGCGGGTGGCGGTCACACCATCTGTTACAGTTGTGTGTTTGTTGTCTTATTGTTGGGCACGTGTATGACGATAGGCGACGATGTTCCTCTTCTTCGGCTGCTCGGATGACGGCCTCAGATATGGTGATCACAAGGAAGATGCCAGCCGAGGTGCCACAAAGTCTCAGTCTCGTACTTGCTATGAACCGGTTCATCAGCTCTAAAAGCATCCTTGTATGCAAATGTGTTCTCGGAGATCTTGTTATATCGAGAAAGCAACGTGGAGATAGAGGCGACCAGGCGAGGAGGTAGTACTTTGTGCTCTTTTTGGTAGCCGGTTTATCCTTTTAACTAACACGAGACTAGTCATGTCGGTGAGTAACTTAGACTAACAACATGCATATGTTACTAACTCTATAGTGTGGAGTGCCATATGCGTGATAATATAGAGACCTTCATTAATTATTGTAGACTCATTTAGCATTGGGGATTGTGATGTGACGGTAACATGTTACTCCATTAGTCTCTTAAATTACTAATTGTTGACGCATTATCTTTTCTAACACCTATGGTACTTATACTATAATTAATCAAAAACTAGTTGTAACTAACATAAGTGATAACATGTAACTACATGTAGTGTCAAGTAGGTATTTTAATAGCATGACTTGTCATTAAATAATAAAAGAGAGACTTGTGGTAATTTACCATAACATCACATACACCAAGATGTGTCTACAACCAGTAATAAATAAGGCATTGCATGCATGATACTAGACTTAAATTACTACTAAGGTGATAACATACGTTAGTAACATATAGATGAGACTATCTTATGTTAGAGCATCTGCACTCACATTCTTGGGAGGGCCTCCTTGGGCCGATTTTTTCATCCATACGGTGAAAAATCGCCCAATCGCGTTCCCAGGAGCCTACTTTTCGCCGGATTCAACGCAAATTACATCCGGCATTCCCAGGCCGAACCCGAGGAGCCACCTGTGGCCTGGGAATGCTAGATCAAGCTAAATCGGCGGGAAAAAAATCTGGGTTGGTGGCCCCGCCCTATCAGGGACTGAAGTAGTTCATCCTCATCCCGGCGCCTCGACTCCCGCGACAGACCCTGGGCAAACGGCCGCCTGACCACTCACCCACGCGTTGCCGTAATGGCGTGCCACCACCCCCCCACCTTCTCGCCACTTTCCCTTTTCCCGCCCTCGCCGCTACACCCCTCCCATCCTCGTCACTCTTTCCCCATTTGGCTATAAATGTCGACCACTCTCACCATCCTCAGAGCACACACTCCTTCCCCCATTCCCCCAACCCAAAGCTCGAAGTTCCGACGAAGAGGAGAAGAGTGCTCGGCGGCTGTGACTTCACCGAGCGGCGGGCGAGGGATCTAGCCCACCACGAGGGTTGAGGGTCGCCACTGGGTGCGTAACAATGCTGAAGGCCATCACTGGTGGTGGAGCGTGCCCGAACGGACCCTGGTCATCGTCCTCGACAACATCGCTGACGACAACGTCCCTCGTCTAGGCTATCCACCACGCTCGCCGTGGAGCTACTTCTTGGATGCCCAGGAGGATGGCCAGCACCTCGTATTCTTCCTCGGCGTCATCCTCACGCTCCTCCGGCTCGGTGCCAGCGAGCTCGCTGGCCCTTCTGCCGTTAAGTGGGAGGCGGAGTCACCGGTGAGCTCGTCGCCGCGGACGCGTTCACGCGACATTGTCATCAACAAACGCTGTGTGCCTTCGCCGTCGAGTGGCCACCTGAGGCTGGCGAGGCCGAAGCTACACAAGCTGAAGATGGAGCAAGTGGAGTGGGCGGTTCCGGTCGACGAGGATGAGTTCTTCCTGAAGATGGCGATGGAGGCCTCTCTGAATGACATCCCGCCGATGCCAGTCCCCGACGCGTGCGACCGGTCCAGGAAGGAATGGGAGGGGGAGGAGGCCGAGTTCATCCGGCGTCTGCGGGAGCAGGCCTAGCGCCAGACCACGCGCAGAGCGCGCCGCTCATCCACCTCGACAAGGACGAGAGCAGGTCGGGGCCTTCGTCGTAGCAGTGGTGCTGCAGCGATGCCATCCAGGGTAGCTCCAGGCCGCCGAACCCGTCAAGCGACGACAACGGCACCAAGGATGCCGACCACACCATCTTCTACCGCAACTTCGGCATGTGATCGGCGCGCCGTTGACATCGTCAAGTTTTTTTTTACCGTTTTCATTGTTTTTTAAGTTTTTCTTAGCCTACTGGAGTCAAAATTCGGGTATATGTCCGAATTTGACATAATATGTACGAAAATCGCCTATATTTTAATGTTGTCGTCTGAATAAATTTCGCCAACTTTTGTCGAATTTTGGCCCAACTTTCAAGTTTACGTGCCTTGGAACGCGGCTGGCCCAATCCGAAAGTTTCATCCATCTAACTCTAAATTGCACGGGATTTTAGCCTGAACGAGTGGAGATGCTCTTACTTCCCGACTAGTTTGATAACATTCTTTGTGAGCGAGCTACATATCTCTTTGTGGGGGCACATGCAACGAGGTGGATATTTATTTCCTTACCAACTAGCTTAAGAAATGTGTGCGCCACCTTAAATCCTTAATCAGACTAGCTCATTGATCTAAAATGCAATGCTGTCAAATTTAATCTAGCTCCACCCCTGAACATTCTACTGTAATTAAATCTCCTCCCAATCTTATTGAAATTGCCTCTAAAAAAATCTTAAAGAAACTGTTACGCAATTCCTCTGCACGTTATTGAAATAAAAAATAGCACAACAAGATACACAATGATGCTAAAATTTCCATGTAACTATGCCCACTGTCTTTAGGAAAGGAGGGGTTTGGACGTGACGATGACACACATGGAAAGTCCCCATTAAACAAGCGTCCTAGTTTTTTAAACTGAGTGGAGTTATGATTAGTGTGAGTTGGATTTGTCTAGAATATAAGCACAGGGAGGGGCCAGCGTCGCTTTTGGGCTGCGGCTGGCTGAGATTCTCTGAAAAAAAAGAGGGATTGTTTTTTTTTGAGCGGAAAAAAGAAGATTAATGGGCTCGGAAGCTGGATGGAGCCCGGACGGGTCCAGAGAGGTGTGTCTGGCCTGTGACGGAGTTTGGCCCGACAACGGCTCGTACCAAAGCCTGATTCCGGTTCAAAGTAGGGCTGCAGGCGGCAGGAGACGTGGGGCGGATTGGTATTCCGATTAGTGTTATTTAGCTACATATGAGATGAAGAGCTGTAGCACAATTTGCACTATCGATGGTGTTTTGCGGGTTAAAGCAGGCCCGCTTGTGCAACCCTAGTTCAAAGGCCACACGGTATAAATAGAGCGAGATTGAGCAAGCCCGCCGCAGTACCGCACCCGTGCCCTGAGGTACGTCGAGAGATCGCGATGGAGGAGACGCCGAGGGACAAGATGGAGACGACGGAGGAAACGAAGAGGGGCCGTATGCCCGACGAGGAAGTCGAGAGTGACATGTTGTCCATGGCGGTGAACGTAGAGCTGCCGCGCACCGCCGCCGCCGCTGTGGTCGGCGATGACGCCACTGAGGACGACGCACCTATAGCGGACGTCGAGATCGCGACCGAGGAGAGAGGGACCGTATGCCCGACGTGGATGTCGAGTGGTACATCATGTCCATGGAGGTGAACCTAGAACTGCCGCCCGCCGCCTTCGCCGTGGTTGGCGACGACACCGCCGAGGAGGAGAAGGAGGAGGAGGAGGAAGAGGAGGAGGACAACATACCTATAGCGGCGGAGCCCCCGCAGGAGATGGACGAGGAGGTCGTGGAGCTGTTGCGTTGGCTGAGGGACCGACGAGCTGTCCGCATGGAGCAGCGAGCGGCCCGCATGGAGAGCATGTGCCGCATCATGGAGGAGACCCAGGCCCGGATCCGCACCGAGCTGTGCGCCAAGGGGTACGTGGAGGTGGAGGGCGACGAGGACGAGAGAGTCGACATGATAAACGAGTTCAGCGCGGAGCTGTGGAAGAAGCACAAGAGTAGAATCCACCCGTAGTACTATGTAAACTTGCTCGTGTGTTCAATATGGTCACCGAAAAATACATGATTTACGGTACCTAAATACGACGAGCCGTCTCACAGTAGCCGTATTTGCCAACGTGGCGCTCCACCTACCAGGAATCCTAGATATGTGGGGGCTAAGTAAGAAGCGATCAATTTCTTCAGGGGTTTGTTTACAAAATGTACACGTCTATGACGTTTCTGCCGCTCTCCGCGAGAAATTCACAAATCGCCCATCGCTGCCCCTCTCTAGCTCGAGTCCTAGCCACACCCTCCCTCCCATTGCTCATTGGAGTAAGTCTGCTGCCGCCGAAGTAGATCCGCCATAGTAGGTCCACTCTGCCTATCCGCCATGTCAGGCTCATGCTCTTCCGTCTCTACTTTGTGCCGTCGTGCCCCCTTCATCCTGATCATCACATGCCATGGCTGTGGTCGTCTTGTGCAGCAATCTTGCTCCGGCACCAAAGAGCACGATGGGTGGGTCTAAAAACAAGTGTCCCAAACATGGGGTAAGGTCAATGTGCTTCTTTTGTTTGAGAAATTTGGAGATTTCACTAAATTTTGCGAGAGTTGAGTCCAAATTTCGTTGGAGTGTGTATAGTTTTGCAATGTGCAGCGCAGTTGCAATTTTTGGCACTACGAGCTCGAATACATGATCTATTTGCTCGATAACAATTATCTTGGAGGAGAATCGATGTAGAAGCACTCGGATGGGCTGAGGAGAGAATGGGAGAACTCAAGTTGAGATAGAAAGAGAAGGAAGCAACATCCCCTGGACAGGAGGAGATGACGATGAACCATTGGAGCTCAGTGCTTGTGCTGCTGAAGGAACAAGTCCATCTTTTGAAGATAGTCGTAGGTTTGCTTTTTGATATGTGTTCATCTAAAAAAAAAGGTTGTGTTAGTCAAGTTGATGTAATGGTCTTGTCCTGACGCAAGTGCCATCTAGTTCAAATGGCCATTGGCGGAGCTAGGACTAGCAGGCAGTGATGTCAAATCTCAAAAGAAACTGCAGGGATGTCGAAAATTAGGATGTATGAAGGCAATTGTGGTGTATCCAAAGCTGGAATTTCAATGCTAACTGATTGTTTATGTGGTCGCTTAACCACATAGTCTAGGTGCAGTTCCGCCACTGCAAATGACAGAACATGAGAACAAATGCACAGGTAAATACGAAATTTAAATGATGATCAAATTTAGCAAACAAATGACAGATAACATTTGACATTACAAGATGCCATTTGAGTTCCACTATTCCAGATAGCATTCAAACAAGTGACATTACAAGATGTCATTTGATTTCTAGGACACCAAAATAGATTTAAACAAGACCATTACAGATAACATAAGGACATGGAACTATGAGTATAGTTTAACCAAAACTCATAAAACATGTTCACTGTCTTGGATTTTTTCAGTTTTTCTTAGTTCCTCAGAGTACCTTGCTCTTTTCACGGTTGCTTACTTCTTCTCTGTAGCTGCCTTCTTTTCTGCTACTTCCTTTCTCGTTTTCTCAGCTAGTCTGCCGGACAATTCTTTTTATTCGGCGCTAGGCATATTCATTAGCCGAGTTTCTTTCTAAGATACTAGTTGGTTCAACCCAGGTCAAGTAGTTAATTAGTCACAAGCAGACGAAGGTTTTGGACTTGTAGCTTTCCCCGCCCCCTCGTAGAGTGGTTCTTGCTTGGGGGTGTGCCACCAGAAATCAGGCTTGAAGCTCTTTCCTTACCAATGAGCCGACTACTGATGGCTGTTGATACACGACTACTACAAAAAATTGAGGATGAATTTTTTATTTCACATGAAGGAGTGTGCATCTTTATGTTGGGTGTTCTTTTATCGTGCGACCCGATGGTGTAGGGTATTGGACAGGCTCGTCCGCTGGGCGAAGTCATTGCAGTGTGTGCTACGGACAACTATTGTTCAAGGTCTTTTTTGGTATCAACAATTATCTTCTTTGTCTCAGCTTTAGCTTTTTTACTAAGCTCAACATCATACCTTCTATTCTCCCTTCTTTCTACAGCTTCTCTTGCCTTGGCTTGTGCTTTTTTCCATTCTTATTTGTTGTTGCTCTAGCTCTTTATCATTCTCATCAGCTCTCTTAAGTTCTTTTATATACCTAGTCTCCAATATGGCTATCCTTTTGTCGTCAAGCTCTCTATTTCTCTGTTGTCATGCACCCGACTCACTATGCTTGGCTCAACCTTGCTTGGGCATCTCTGATGAAGCTTGATTCTGGGATTGGACCAGTTCCAACATTTCTACTCATTGGTTTCTGCAATTAAATATTGAAGTGAAGTGTAACTTACCTGATGAATTATGTTATCAACAACAAGATCTAGACATCCTCTTCCCCCACCTCTTGAATCTACTTCCCCACGTGCTTTTCTTCTACATCTTGTTTGCCTACCCACTTGGTTCTGATACGCTCGTGGAAGAATGATTAGAGCATTCATCTTGGCCCATTCTGTCTTGTCTTTGCATGGATAGACAATAGGGCCATAGGATTTCTTGAACATGTCTACATGTTAGCAGCTCTGGACATACTAGGGAGGATCCTAGTCATTATCCCTCATGCAAGAGGCGACATGTTGGCAAGGTATTCCACTTTTTACCACCTTTTGCAAGTGCAAGTAAAACCCTTGAGGTTAATTATGTAGTCAATTGGATTAGAATTGAATATTCCAGCCACTTTAAACATACCATATCCAGCTCCTTCAGCATAGCTATTGTTGGATAACTCAATATTCTTGTTTAGTTTCTTCTTAATCTTGGGGCATAAAGGTCCTAGCCATCATTTCTTTTAGTATAATTCCTTCTCATTATTTGATCTTTAATCATGTTAAACATAGGAAGCAGTGAGGCAGCTCTCTAGCTTCTAGGATGTAGCTAGTCAACAATGGTAAAACAATATAATTATGAGAAATGAAAAATAAAGGTAAATATAACAGAGCAATCTAAATATGATAGAGCAACGATATCTTACTTATTAAAAGCTTCACTTGGGGATATCACTTTGGAAAGCTCTCACCCAGATCTTTAGATCCAAAATATCCAACCAAGCATGTGCATCAGAGTTAAGTGTTTTCATGTGCTCCATGTTCTTCTCAAAGACATCACATGTGTTGCTCCTTGCAATTGTCTAGAGTTGATTCTTCAATGCATCACCTTTGAAAACATGTTGGAAGCTTTGCCACATATGTCTTACAAAAAACATCTGTTCCGACTTTGGAAACTAGTCCCTAACTGCATTATTGAGGTCCTACACACATAAGGTAAGTACAAGATTCAGTCAAGTGAGTTAGGTGCAAGAAAAATCCAGTCAAGTAAGCTAGGTGTAAGACAAGATTCAGTCAAGTGAGTTAGCAAATTAACTTTTGCTTCTTATACATTATGGTCCACGGAGCCGTGCTGATTATATCCAGATCTTTCTTCAATGTTTCCAACAACCAAGTCCAGGATATTATATCTTCTACTTTTACAGCAGCTATAGCAATATGCAATATACAATCATTAGGATACTAGGGCCTCATTGTCAATACTGGGATACAGTAATGCACCTTTAGTCTACCTTGCATCTAATAACCCAAGAAATCCACTATATTCTCTAGCGTAGTTGGTGACATGGTCTAGGAGTCAACATGATCATACTAGACACTTGCTCCATCTACATAACTCATGTTACTTCATTGGCCAAGTAAGTAACCCCCATGGTTAATTTCTATAGAGAAAAAAATGCTATTTTGAGTTGTAGAAATACACAGAGGTATATCACGTCAATATCGTCTCCAGTCTTGCAAAAAAATTGAAGAAATCAGACTAAAACTATACCAAACCCTGTCCAAACCCGTACCCAAACTCATAGGCAAAATCTTAAGATTACATCTCCTACTGCCAGAATTCAACTAAACTGTGACCAATAAGAAGAATTCTTCGTCCAAACACTAACCTTAATGAATAAAGGTAGACATTTCACTCAAAATTGAACAAATTTGGGGGCCTTACAGTATGCTGGAGCAGGAGCTCCCTTGGGCCGACGATGCAGAGCAATCGCTGACGGTTACCATCGCAGTACCTCCACTCTAGGATCTCACCTACAGCTCAACCATGAACCGCTCTCACCACCGCGTGCAACGTCGCCTCCATCATTTCCATCTCTGCTTTTGGCTCACCTCGGAATGATCAGGGAAGGGATGAACTGGCCTTTTGTGAGTGGAGGAAGGGTCTATACGTCATATCTACATAATCTAAGGGGCTTTGTGCAAAAAAAACAGGGACCATTCGCATCCAAACTGGCCGAATCACAATGACATGCTGGTCCGATAAGCGCCACATTGAAAATACAGCTACACGCCACTTGCCATGACTATCGATGCGACACCTCGTCGTATTTAGGTAGCGTAACTCACATAGTTTGAAGGTAGGAGACCGTATCAAACACACAAGCCAAGTTTAGGTACTATGTGTGGATTCTACTTAGAACACAATGACTTTACTGGCCTCGTATGCAGGCCTGCAGAAATCTACAACGTCTAGTTACGCCCGTGTTTTATTTCTCTCAAACAAAGATTTATGAACCTTATTCACATTATTTTGCTATGTGTTGTCAATTGACTAGTTACGGTTGTGGAAGAGTCGACCAGAGAGGAGAGTACACATTGTTTGATCGTGGACGAGGAAATTGCATCCAGAACTTAAGATGCATATCCAGGGGTTGTTGGAGCCACTTGCCTGCAAGTTGTAATCCATGATTTTCAGTTGCAAACGATATTTCTTTATTTGCAAGTGGGTTTCTACTAAAGGAAGTTCGGTCGCTGGTGCAACTGAGATTGAATGACCTCAATGACTGAGGGCATTTAGCTAAGAGTTAAGTTAATTCTCTTAGAATTAGACGTACACATAAATTTCGTTGGCAGGAGGCTAAAGTACTTCTTCCAAGGATATAGTATCATCGGAGGCATATCAAATCATAAAAGATGAGGCCAATGACCATACGACATCGAATGCGATACAAGCATCAGAACTCAAAACAAACACCACACTTATAGTGCCAACCAGAAGCTACCCTCATTCTAGATACACCTACAACAATGAAGGATTACCTTGACCAGCGAGAAACTCAAGACCAATGCCAAGGAAGGAGCACCTCCTCACAGTACTGCCCTAGCCTAGGTACCTCTCACTCTTTGCGCCTAGAGAGCTGGCGATTGAATGGAAGGACTCAGTTGGCCCCAACAAAGAACAAATGCTCAAACTTGGAAGCACCGGCCATGGCGTGCATTGCGTCCCAAAAGCTCCAGCTCTTGGGAAACCGTGTGTTCCAGCAAGTCTCCCCAAGCAATGTTTCCAAGAAAGCAATGCCATCGAGAAGAGGCTAAAGTACTGCGTGAACACCACACTAAGCCATAACTTGATTGATATACAACAAGATCATTTTTCTGTAGCTCAATACAACTGGCCATGGTGGAGCTACTCGATCCAATTAATTAGTTGACTTATGCATAACCCAAAACCTTGGAACAAAACGCCCGGCACAATCAACCAATGCAGAATATGGTAACAAAATTAAACATCAATAAGGTCAGGTAACATAGATAATCTTGTAAAGAGGAATTGGCACGGCCCCAACATTTCTTGTTTAGTTTCTTCTTGATCTTGGGGCATAAAGGTCCTAGTCATCATTTCTTTTAGTATAATTCCTTCTCATTATTTGATCTTTAATCATGTTAAACATAGGAAGCAGTGAGGCAGCTCTCTAGATTCTAGGATCTAGCTGGTAAACAATGGTAAAGCAATATAATTATGAGAAATGACAAATCAAGGTAAATATAATAAATCAAGCTAAATAGGATAGAGCAACGAGATCTTACTTATTAAAAGCTTCACTTGGGGATATCACTTTGGAAAGCTCTCACCCAGATCTTTAGATCCAAATTATCCAACCAAGCATATGCATCAAAGTTAAGTGTTTTCATGTGCTGCATGTTCTTCTCAAAGACATCAGCTGCGTTGCTCCTTGCAATTGTCCAAAGCTGGTTCTTCAATGCATCACCTTTGAAAACATGTTGGAAGTTTTGCCACATATGTCTTACACAAAACATCCATTCCAACTTTGGAAACTAGTCCCTAACTGCATTAATGAGGTACTACACAAATAAGGTAAGTACAAGATTCAGTCAAGTGAGCTAGGTGCAAGAAAAATCCAGTCAAGTAAGCTAGGTGTAAGACAAGATTCAGTCAAGTGAGTTAGCAAATTACCTTTTGCTTCTTATACATTATGGTCTAGGGAGCTGTGCCGATTATATCCAGATCTTTCTTCAATGTTTCCAACAACCAAGTCCAGGATATCATATCTTCTACTTTTACAGTAGCTATAGAAATATACAATATACAATCATTAGGATACTGGGGCCTAAGCCCAGCTCATTGTTAATACTGGGATACAATAATGCACCTTCAGTCTACCTTGCATCTAATAACCCAAGAACACCACTATAGTCTCTAGCGTAGTTGGTGAAATGGTCTAGGAGTCAACATGATCATACTAGACACTTTCTCCATCTACATAACTCATGTTACTTCATTGGCCAAGTAAGTAACCCCCATGGTTAATTTCTATAGAGAAAAATTGCTATTTTGGGTTGCAGAAATACACAGAGGTATATCACGCCAACATCGTCTCCAGTCTTGCAAAAAATCAAACAAATCAGAGTAAAACTGTACCAAACCCTATCCAAACCCGTACCCAAACTCATAGGACAAATCTTAAGATTACGTCTCCTACTACTAGAAGTCAACTAAACTATGACCAATAAGAAGAATTCCTCGTCCAAACACTAAACTGTGACCAATATTTCACTCGAAATTGAACAAATTTGGGGGCCTTACGGTATGCTGGAGCAGGAGCTCCCTCGGCTCGACGATGCAGAGCAATCACTGGCGGTTACCACCATCACAGTACCTCCACTCTAGGATCTCGCCTACAACTCAACCATGAACCGCTCTCACCACCGCGTGCAATGTCGCCTCCATCCTTTCCATCTCTGCTTTTGGCTCACCTCGGAATGATTGGGGAAGGGATGAATTGACCTTTCGTGAGTGGAGGAAGGGTCTGTACGTCATATCTACGTAATCTGAGGGGCTTTGTGCAAAAAAAGGGACAATTCACATCCAAACTGGCTGAATCACAATGACATGCAGGTCCAATAAGCGCCACATTGACAAATACGGTTACACGCCACTTGACGTGACTATCAATGCGACACCTCGTCGTATTTATGTAGCGTAACTCACATATTTTGAAGGTTGGAGACCGTATCAAACACACGAGCCAAGTTTAGGTACTATGTGTGGATTTTACTCAGAACACAATGACTTTACTAGCCTCGTATGCAGGCCTGTAGAAATCCACTTGCCTGCAAGTTGTAATCCATGATTTTCAGTTGCAAACGAGATTTCTTTATTTGCAAGTGGGTTTCTACTAAAGGAAGTTCAATCGCTGGTGCAACTGAGATTGAATGACCTCAATGACTAAGGGCATTTAGCTAAGAGTCAAGTAAATTCTCTTAGAATTAGACGTACACATAAATTTCGTTGGCAGGAGGCTAAAGTACTTCTTCCAAGGATATAGTATCATCGGAGGCATATCAAATCATAAAAGATGAGGCTAATGACCATATGACATCGAATGCGATACAAGCGTCAGAACTCAAAACAAACACCGCACTTATAGTGCCAACCAGAAGCTACCCTCGTTCTAGATACACCTACAACAATGAAGGATTACCTTGACCAGTGAGAAACTCAAGACCAATGCCAAGGAAGGAGCACCTCCTCACAGTACTGCCCTAGCCTAGGTACCTCTCACTCTTTGTGCCTAGAGAGTCGGCGATTGAATGGAGGACTCAGTCGGCCCCAACAAAGAACAAAGGCTCAAACTTGGAAGCACCGGCCATGGCGTGCATTGCGTCCCAAAAGCTCCAGCTCTTGGGAAACCGTGTGTTCCAGCAAGTCTCCCCAAGCGATGTTTCCAACAAAGCAACGACATCGAGAAGAGGCTAAAGTACTGCGTGAACACCACACTAAGCCATAACTTGATTGATATACAACAAGATCGTTTTTCTGCAGCTCAATACAACTGGCCATGGTGGAGATACTCGATCCAATTAATTAGTTGACTTATGCATAACCCAAAACCTTGGAACAGAACGCCCGACACGATCGACCAATGCAGAATAAGGTAACAAAATTAAACATCAATAAGGTCAGGTAACATAGATAATCTTGTAAAGAGGAATTGGCACGTCAGTACGCGATGTGTATTTTATCACCACGAGGAGATGATTAGGCATTTATTCTCCATTGTAAATTTGCTCGATCTATATATGATCAATTATCGAAGTAGCTTCCGGTTTATCTCCTCCATGATCGGTTGCCAATGTATTTGATAACTGGATAAATGGGATCGATGATAAATACATGACCTTGTTTAGGGTGGGAGCGCTTGCCATTATTTGGTCGCTATGACTATGTAGAAATGACAAGGTTTTTAATAATAAGGTTTCTTCTAACTTGCCGCTTATTTATCGTGCCACGGATACTCGCCGCTTGTTTGCGGAGGGGTGTATGTGGTTGGAGGATATGACGCAGGTTATTTTTTTCCTGACATGGATGGTCGTGTGATCTACGGATTTTGATCTTCCATAGCTATAGGACTTTTATGTTGTTGTAATGTTGGTCTAGTTTCTTTGTTTTTTACTTTGTGGTTGATTGGCGGTGTGCAGGCTAGTTATGCATAAATAGGGTGTAATCGTTACTTTAAGAACATAGAAGGAAGCCATGGCCAAGTCCGGACATTAATACAGTATAACATGACATCCACAATTATTCAGCTACAACCTTCCAAGGCCAACAAAGAACAGATCATCTACCTAAGCAGTCACTAACTTCAACTTGTACAGTAGTATCTCTCTTGTAGTAGTATAGTAAAATTACAATTTTTCTTCTACGTATTATCTTCGTGCTGCTGCTCTGCACCTTCCATTTCCACCGGTGAGCAGATGGGATATCAGTTGAAGTCTCTGCCTCGGCCGGGCGCGGTCGGCAGCTTCTGCTGCTGCTCCTGCACGACGAGCCGCGCCGGGAGCGGCCGGCCGGTACCGGAGCCTCCGCAGCTGCGGCAGCGCTTGCGGCCGGACCCGGAGCAGGACCCGCAGCCGACGTCGCCGTCGGACCAGCGGTTGCAGAGGCAGTCCTCCCGGCCGGTGCCGCTGCAGGTGGAGCACCGCGGCCGCGCGTCCCACCTGGAGGCCGCCGGCAAGCCGTCCTCGCCCATGGTCCGGTTCGCCATCACCACGCCCGCCAGCATCCCGAGCCCAGCTGACGCGATCACTACCGACCCAACCATCTTTGCCGCAGAGCAACCGATTCCAAGAAGCTCTCTTTCTTCGGTGCTCGTATCGCTAGCTTGCTATCCTGGAGATGGACCAAACGAGCAGGAGGATGATAACGGTGAGGAGGAAGAGGAGTTGTTTTCTTGCCGCTTATATCCGGCTGGTACTTGTAGGAGTGGAAGAAGATTTTTAGTGTGTGTGTGTGGCCGGGAGGTGGTGGCGAGTATGTGTTGGCGGGCGAGACGCTTGGATTTGTAGGATTTTCTGGAGAGGAGGCTAGGAAGGGGGTTGCGTGCCGGCTGCAGTGTGGCTTGGATGGTAGCGGAGGCGGGGAAGGGAAGGCGTGTCCACCTTGTTACCTTTGCTTGTCTGCTTGGTCTGAAACTCCGGCCGTATCTGGCGGCTACTCTGTCCCGGTGAGTGAGTGAGTTGTACAATTCGCTTGCGCCTTGCTCTTCCGTGCGTACCTGCTTTGTTGAGTTAATAGCACAAAACTATCTGCACAGTTGAGGTGAAATTTATCATTTGATTCCACTTCACGTTCGTAACTGAAATCTACACGCCTATCGTAATCTTTTTTCAATTCGAGCAAATGATCCAAATTCGAATTGACACTGAAACTCATATAGGTGTGACATTTTTGTAACAACTAAGGCCTGTTTAATCCCTTAGATGCATGGAATGGTATGGATTGTGGCCTGATCCTGGAAATCGAGCCTGGCTAGTTGTTTTTCCCAGCCCATGAAAATTAGTGTGTTCGGTTACTCCATGCCTGGAATTCTGGCCCGATTAATCCCATCCATTTTGTACTAGCCTGGGTTAGAAAAATATTAGTCACATGACCCGTTGAACAATTCGAGGGACGAGCCTAGTGCAAACCGAACGGCTGGAAAATATTAGGGAAAGGGATTAACCGGGTTTATTGTGATTTGGGTGGAGAGTTGGGATTAACCGAATCCATGCGTGGATGGTTTCCATGCTCTGGTTTCAATCCAAGCAATATGGCGTCAGAGCTCCGCGAGTAGGGTTAAAAATGATAAGAAAACTTTCCGTTCGTTTCCAAAGAAAAAGGAAATAGGAAGCTAAAAAGGAAACGGAAACGGCATTTTGCGAAAAAGGAACGGAAACAGAAAAGAAAACGGTGGAGCAATTTCCGGCGGAAACGGCAACGGTAAGAAAATTCCGGATAAACAAATATGAAAATTTTCCGGAAATATAACCAACCAAGCTCACGTACGAGTTAGTACTTTGCATCGGTGATTTCTCTTGCGCTTGTTAAGCCATAAAATATATGAAGGGTCTATGTAATACTTGCAACCAGTCCAGACGACATACTAATCAAGTGAGTGTCTTCGCGTTGACGTGAAACTAATTATGTGAACTTGTGTGCTTGTTGCAGTGTTAAATTATGTGTGTTACTTTATATTCAATAGCCGCTTTTCAAAGTTGTGAGGTATTCTTTGTCTGTTATACGTTACTTTTAGTTTACACACCATGATATTACACCACTATTATATTCCGACAAATGTCCGTTTTCGTATCGTATCCGTACCATATTCATTTCCGATGATTTCCGATTTTGTGTTCGTTTCCGGAGTTTTCCATTTCGTTTCCGATTCCAATAACACAAAAGGAAACGAAAACGTTAACATATGTTTCCGTCCGTTTCCGTTCTGTTTTCAACCCTATCCGGGAGCACGAGGCCAGCAAAACGGTGTTAGAGCTGCGGGAGGACAAGGCCAACAGAGCCCACGAGAGAGTAGAGAGGTGCTTGGTTGGATCCGAGCATGGAGGCCGGCGGGTAGGCGTCTGTGTTGAAATATATTGTCTAGCCATTTTCATCAGTTTAGACTGTTGGTTGTGTTGGCTAGTACATACTAGGATTACAATTCAATGTGGTATTAGAGTAGGAGGTACTAGGATTAAATCCTGGCCAACACAAGAGTTAAAAAAACAAATATTATGGCTCCCTAAACATGCGACATAATAGGCCAAAGGGAAAGACATATGGTGAGTGTTGGAATATATTGCCTAACCCTTTCTATGAGTTCGAACTATTGATTGCGTTGGCTAGTGCATGCAATTCAATATGGTACCAGAGTAGGAGGTCCTAGGATCAAATCCTGACCAACATAATAATTAAAAAACAAATATTGCGGTACTCTAAACATGCGAATAGGCCAAAGGGCAAAGACGTAGGGTGAGTGTTGAAATATATTAGCCCTTTCCATGAGTTCGGACTATTGGTTGCGTTAGCTAGTGCATGCAATTCAATATGATATCAGAGTAGGAGGTCCTAGGATCAAATCCTGGCCGAACACAAAAATTAAAATTAAAATATTGCGGCTCTTTAAACATGCATCAGAATAGGCCAAAGGACAAAGATGTAGGATGAGTGTTAAAATAAACTGCTAGTCTTTTCCATCAGTTCAGACTGCTGGTTGCGTTGACTAATGCGTGCAATTTAATATCATATCAGAGTAGGTAAGAGGTCCTAAGATAAATTCCTGACCAACGCAAGAATTAAAAAACAAATATTGCAGCTCTTTAAACATGCGTTGTAATAGGCCAAAGGACAAAGACGTGAAATAAATTGTCTAACCCTTTTCATCAGTTTGGACTGTTGGTTGCGTTAGCTAATGCGTGCAATTCATATGGTATCAGAGTAGGTGTGATCATCCGACGGCTACACGGCGAGGCATGACCAAAGTGCTCGTTCTCGGAATGTCCCGCCCCCTACATGTTCCCTACATGTTAGCAATTTGCAAGGCAAAGTAACGCGGTATCCGGTGGTTTGATAAAAAACTTACCGGTGATGATCCGTAGTATGTCCGACGGAAAGTTTCCTTTGATGACAGGAATGGCGCCGGCCCTGGCATGGGAGGTATGGGTCCTAAATTAACACTCTGCCCCGCTTGCATAGCCACAATCACCGCCTACAAGATAGTTTAGATGTCAGGCCCGAAAGCACCAAACTAGGGAAAGTGGGACTTGTATGTTTTGCAAAAGTAAAGGTTCAAACTTACATTTACATACTGCGTGTAGACCATACTCGCCGTCTGATGCTGCTGAACGGCCACCTCATATTCGTCATGAGCGGCATCGTAGGCTGCCTCGAACTCAGACTACAAATTCAAATACAATGACTCTCGTCAACACTTAACCATGTATGAACAAAAGTCGTAAAGATGGGGAAAATAAGGAAACCTACATCATCTCTGGAGGTGGATCGACGAGGCTGCCCACCAGGCGGGATAGGTGGGCCGTCGGCGGGGTGTATAGCCTTGAGACGCGTGAAGCTCGTGGTGAGGGTAGGCTTGACCTTTTTATTAAGAATCTTGAGACGTCCATGCTCCAATCCGTGCGACGCCAAGAGCAACGACTCCTCATCGATCTCCGCATTAATGGGGTCATCCACATGCGGGTGACGAGCCTTCACCATCGTGCTATAGTTCTGCAAGTCTTCCTGGGCATTGCCGAAGAACTCGGGGAGCGAGGGCTGAGGCTTCGAGAGATCGGGCTTCTTGAGCCGCATCTTCTCATAAACGGCGACGTCATGAATCACCTCCCCGGGTAGTGCCTCGGCCACCTGCGTCGCGAAAAGAAATGTTATGCGTATCAAGTAGGAAGATTGCGGGAAATAAATGCAGGGTGTTCCATGTGTATACACACCATCTTCCCCTTGAAGCGGTCAAAGTTGCGGTTTCCAGGACGATGTTGACTGGTAGGGTCTTTCTTTAGAGCCAGATGTTTAATGATGACAATGAGCGACTTAGTTTGTTTTACTTATGATGTTTCATTAGGATGTTTAATTTGGATGTGCTACTTCTTATGCTACCTAGATCATGTGTCAAGTTCTTGTTTAGTGTGCAAGTGATGTTCCAAATTCAATACGACTAGACCTAGACCTTATTCTAAGTTCACACTGATCATTTGTAGTTTGCGGTGTGGGACAATTGTGGCTACTCGAGCTGCATGGAGATTAAGTTTCCACCATGAAACAATTGTGGTTACTCGAGGGGCATGGACAGGAAGTTAATATTACCTAAGAACTGTGAAATTCAAATTGTATGTGTCGGAGATTGTCCCGACAGGGTATATCTCGAGGTAGACAGAATCGAACGTAGGGGGCCATACACGATATCTCAAAGTTACCTATAGTACCTTGGCTAGGAATAGTGAGATCATGATAAGGATGACACGAGGAGTTTACCCAGGTTCAGGCCACCGTGCGGTGTAAAACCCTACTTCCTGCTTTCCTTGTATTGTTGGTGAGGTTACAAGTACAAGATGTTGATCGTGCAATCAGAACAAGAAATCCTAGGAGGAGAAGGGCTAGGGTTTTCCGAGGTGGAAGCAGGTCCCTTCCTATGGTGCCTCACCTCTCCTTTTAGAGGCGCCTTGGTTCTCTTCCCGCCACAGGTTTCCACATGGCGACGAGAGAGGGAGTGGTTGAGTCAAATATGTTGCTTCCATCACACCTTTCGTGCCTCTGTTGAGAGAGAGAGGTGGCTCCCCATGTCGAGGTCTGGTCGGCTACTCCTGGCTTGAGGGAGGGGAAAGGTCCCCTTGGGTTGGGGAAGAAGTTGATCACTTATGTTCTCCTTTGGAGCATAGGTGTTCATGCGCTGCTTCAGCGCCCAAGTGTTAGTGCGCGGGTTCCCCTTAGGTGGGGTGCTCGACGAGATGCTCGTGACTCTGTGGAGTCTCTCTTGGAGCGAGACTTTTTTCGGTGACCTCGGGGAGGCCTTTCCTTGACGCTTGGAGAGGGAACCTCTTTGAGATTGGATGAATGTCTCGCTGCGGAGGCCTAGTAGAAGATAGGCCAGGGTACCCTGGTTACCATTGGCCCGACAATATGTTTTTTACTAAATATATATGTGCAATCTAAAACTAATATTTTAGATGACAATGAAAAATAATTGTTGTTTTCTTATGATTTTACTCAGCCCATCCCATGTGGGTCAAGACGTGACTTCATGGACCATGTCCATAGATGCATTCATTAGCAAGCATAGTTTTATTTTTTGTCCTCACTCGCTGAAACAATCCGGATCCAGTTACACGGTTCAAGACACGATCGTTGTGAACCGGACCAATTTCAGTGGATCTGCATGGACCATGATGATCAATAACTATGTGATGAACGGTTTGGGAGAAGTGCATCTTTTGTATCCATATTGATGGCATCACCTACTTCGATTACAGGGACCCTAGGATTCATACAGCTCTGGTGGAGGCTCTTCCGATGTAGACATCCCTGCATATGCCATTACGCTTGTCGAGTTCAATGATATGTAACTGGGTAGTAAATGAACTTCCATGAGCTAGTAGTATGTCGAGAACTTCAATAAGCTAACTACTATGTAGTCAATGAACTTAAATAATAGGCTACTGTTGTGAATATGTTGCTTGTGGATGATAATGTCATATATTATTGCTGCTAATTCAATAATTGTACTAGATTATAAAAAAACCGAAAATCTATATTGCTGGAGTACCACACCACACTACTAAGAGCCCGACATACTGGTAGCGTGCCCTCCACGCTACTAGTAAATATTACCAGTGGCCCGTTAGTGGTAGCGTGCGGGTGGCAAGCTACAAACCTCGAAAGTTGCACGCTACTAATAGGCTTTTTGCTACTAGTGCAACATTGTCTCCCTGCCATCCGAGTATGGCCCAAGGTACCGCATACCGCCATCCCAATTCTTCCCCTCGCACCTGCATCGAACTACATGCCGCCGCATGTGGTTGTGGTTAGTCGGTCATAGCAGTCTTCCTTCGTGGATGTGCAGTGCACTGACTACCTTGCATCTTCCTCCCTATGTTTCCGCGATTATCAACGCATCAGAACGGGCATGTTCTGATCCCCATTCAGGCCAAGCGATGAGATATGTACTAAACAAATATAAACAACTTTATTCAGGCCAGTTCACGGCGATCCTGATCTGATTCCAAGTAGTCTGGTCTGATATAGAAATGGATCTATGTGGCATTCAACATCCCACCGGCTACAATTAATGCTTCTGATCCTGATCTGATTCTTGCTAGACAAATAAGATGTGCACTACTGTACGCGGAGACGAGAGCATGTTGCTTTCGAGGGAACGCAAATGTGAGGTATCTAAGACACCTCATGTTGCCAACTTGCCCGTACAAGTTTTGTATGCTTAGCTAGGATTATGATATCATCTCTACTGCTCCTTCCGTTCGGAAATATAAGATATTTTAGCTTTGTGCTATGAGTGTATCTAGACATTTTTTAGTGTAAGGTTTACTCCGAACCTCGACGAACCTATACACTAAAAGATGTCTAGATTCATTCGATTCATAAAGCTAAAACATCTTATATTTCCGAACGGAAGGAGTACTTATAAAGGAGTCTATACGCACCCCACAGACCACACATGGGCCTTCTAAACCACACGATCAGGCCTGACCCACACGATCTAACAAATACCATTAGCCTAAGGTTTTTCTGGGGTGCACGTAGCGAATAACTTTGACGGACTACGCACTCTGCCCCGCCCTCGGCGTCCGCAGCAAAATCATTGTCGTTGCGCCAGAAAAAACGCTTCACACACGCTAGAAAAAAGGAAACTGAACGTGCCCCACGATCCTTTCTCTCTAAACCTCCTAGCTCCGGCCTTTTGCGTCGCCACCGCACCTGACGCCGCACGAAATCACAGGCTCCTTGGCTGCCACCATCACCGACCTTCCTCGACTAGGGCCTTCCTCGACTGCGACCTCGATGGCTGGAAGATCACCTTTGCCTTTCTGGACGGCGCCTTCGCCGCCAGGAAGCGCCTCGCCGTCCTGGAACATCGCCTTCGCCGTCGCCATCACCGACTTCTTGGACTGCGACCTCGAGGGCCGGATGATCACCTTTGCCTTTCTGGACGGCGCCTTCGCCATTAATCAGCGCCTCGCCGTTTGCAATGTTCTGTAGGTAACAATGAGAACAACATTCATAGAAGTGATTATTTACTGGGAATTCAAATTTTTTTATTCAACCCAATAGGTAGCTCATAGCATTAAAATATGACATCACAACATTATTTCTTTGGGTAACAATCTGGGAGCAAGAAATATTTCAATATTTCATGATTAGTAAAAAGCATCGCACTGATACAAATATATATATACGCCACTGTCATAGATGCACCATAAGGAAGCTACAAATAAGAGGTATACATTTAGTCTATCTATGATCACCCATGTATTAAAAAAACGAGCGGAGGAGGAAAATCAAAGTGGAAGAGGAGAGTGAGTACCTGGAACAGCAAGGATGGAGGTTGCAGAGCATGGCTTCCTCTCCCTTCTGTTTTCATGGTGGGGAGGAGGCCGAGCCTGACCCGCCAAGAGGAGCAGGAAATCGAGGAGTCAGCGGGTGACCTTGGCGGCCTGAGGCCGGAGGATGATGGAGAGGGGCTCGCTCGCGAACTCCACGTCGAGCAACTCGCGGACGACGGTGCGCCCACCACGTCAGGAGAGGCACAGAAGGGCCCCACTGCTGCCAAACCTTGCCGTCTTCTCCAGCACAAGCAGCCCGATGGAGGGCACAGGGACACCGTGGTGGAGGAGAAGTACGGACGGGGATGGGGGCGGAGCTAAGGAGGGGATAGAGGCGGAGCTGTGGAGGAGGAGAACTGCGGTAGGGAATGGGGAGGAGTGAGGCGATGCGAGCGACTGGGGCTGGCGGCTAGGGTTCCACGGTGGGGTGCTCATGCACTCTACGTTGCTTCTGTTATACTGTGTGGGAAAAAACCAACGAATGGCCTAGATTATTTGGATGCGAGATCTAATGGCTGATCAAATCAGATTTTTGCTGAACGTTCTACTACCCCCACCAATTATATCTTTAGATCATGGTCTTCTTTCTAGCCCTCAAGAATATACTTTGCCTGTATTCACAAATTATTGAACTACAAAAACACAACTCCTGATACTCTATTGTACATGCTATGTCATAAAGAATTCTTGTAGGATGGGAATAGAATCTTAACTTGCTATTGTAAACTCATCCCACTTAGTACTTTGCAAGAAATCATCCCGGTTAGTACGCTGCTACCGTTGCTGCGCGCCTTGCTATCGAAAGGCAGGGTTGGCTCTCTTGTAGGAGTGGATCTGCGAGAGGAATAGGTTAATGTGGTAGTCTAGAGAGGTCGGTTCCAAAGTGGACGGCGCTATGTGTGGGTGTGCGTGTGATCGCTACTGCAGGGATTGCCTCTGTAGTTTCGATCTGAACTTTGTAATCTCTGTTGTCTTGATATAATGACACGCAGACCTCCTGCGTGTTCTCGAAAAAACCCAACCCAGTTAGTACTTTTCAGTTCCCTACTCAACACCACCTTCATATTGCATATACACATAGTAGAGAAATTCAGCCAAACACAATGATAATCAAGATAATTTCATATTGAGCATACAAATGCAAGAGAATTATTTCTTATGCAGAGAAGTACAAAAATCAACCCGTTAGTACTTTTCATGGTGTGGACTCCTTCGGAAGTTAAATGTGCCTATATCAAGAAAGCAAAAGTGGGTGATATCTAGACCTCTTCAGCATCCCTCAATAACTCACTTGAAAGGCTGTGAAGAATATTACAGCCACCTAATATTGTACTATCATTGCATCCATAGTACCCTCCATGATCATCATAGTTATTTGCCACAATATCCAGGTTCTATTAAATTATTCAAAGGAAAGAGGAACAATAAATAGGTATGTCATTTCCGAATCGCACGAGAGGGCGCCCCCAATTTCAGGATATAAGCAACACCCGTCCTTTGGGTAACTATCTGCAACCAATGACTAGTGACCACTTCTATTAAAGTTTGCTTTAGTAGAGATGAACAATATTGATGTTGTAGTGCTAACTAACATTATGTTTCTATGCAGACCCTCAAGAATTGAAGAGGATTAGGGACAGAGAATATTATGCACAACATACAGTTGATATTCGGAAAAGACGGCATGAAGCCCATGAAAACACACAGGTTTCAACAGCCCTGCTCAATGATGATCAAGATAAGCCTGCTGCTCCTGCCCATAGCGATGTCCAAGAAAATCCCATAGCGATGTCCAAGAAAATTAAACACAAACACCAGTGTCTGTATCTCTTAGTAATGATGATCAACTACTACATACACCCCTATTTTTTATACTACCTCTGATCTGAATTAATGTTCTCAGATTTGTCTATATTCGGATGTATCTAGCACTAAAACATGACTAGATACATCAGAATCTAGACAAATCTGGGAACAATAATTTAGATCGGAGGGAGTACTAATTAGTCGTTTTCATCTATATGCAGAGGCAAAGGCAAAAGTTATATTATGCATAAAATAGAGAGGAAATATTGATACGACAACGTCAATCCCATGGGCAGAAAAGTGAAGTATCTTCGGAATTAAAAGTGATGTATGCATCTGCATATACCAACTGGGAGTGTAAACCGCGATAGACCCTACACGATAAATGTATTTGGCTTGCCTAAACCATCACTGAACATTGTGGAGTCAAAGGGTGCATAAAAGAACATCAGAGGTTGATATCCATATGGCTGCCTCTGGAGAAATTCAAAGTACTCAATTTGTTTGCCTAGAAATTAAATTATATATGGATTAATGGGGGAACGTTCGAGAAATGAAATTCACAATATAAACAAATGATTAATGGGTCTTATTGCACTTACTTGTGCCAATATCTGCATCCTTTTCATTTCTTGGTTCTTTGATCACAAAAGGTCCTATTGGCTACATTTTGAGAAAATGTGATTGAAACTTTGGGATTCTCCTGCATATGTGTAGGACATTGTTTTGTTAAAGTTGGTAAAAAACTGCAAACATACTTTAACCAATGTGTCGTGAATACTTCCAGCGAACTGAAGTTTCAAACAATATCTGTCATTTTTTTGCTGGTCAGTACACAGATTAACTACAAATTTCCTTGAGAAATACATAGGATAGTTACCTGTTGGCACCTCCAACGAGCCAGAGATGGAGACAAGGCTGCAGGCCATGTTGCACGCGTCGGTGATGTGGTCGGGGTTTGTGTACTGGTCGCTGCACCTGATCACAGATAGCCACCACGGTGGTTTTGCCTGCACACATGGTAGCTATGTCCCTACTGAATATTAGACCCTGAAAAATGAAGCATTGAAATCCAACATTAATCAACAAATTACAGCGAGTAAAAATCGAAGAACATAAATGAGCAATCACAAGAGGGTTCAGCAAGGACAACTGGTAATACTTGCATTTTAGTATCAGCTATCCTAAACCTGTTGCCGTGAGAAACTCCAACGGGAGAATGACTAGGAAACTTAATGCTTTTAGTAGAAAGTGGACCCTAAATTAAAATACCAGTGCAGAACAGTGGCTGGGCAGTACAATGTGCCTGTGAGGTGGAATTTATGTTTTTAAGGTAGGTGTAGCAGCATCGTTAAGTGATTATGTAAGGTACCCCTGATTTATCAGAATGACAGAAAGCTAGGGTAGTGTTCTTGCTTAAATTCTAAATGTAGCTCATATTTAGTTTTTAGTTATAAATTGCTGGCTTCATCACAAGACATTAGAAGAATCTGTATTAAGTAACATCTCAAATGGAATCTGAATACCAAAATATAGTTGCGAATCTAAATTCTAAATAAAATCACCTAACTTGCTAGAACTTCTAAACAACAAATGATTATTAGATGAATTCTAATTTAACAAAGCCTTGAACAAATATTTAGTAGGTTTATCATAATGGAAGATCCCATATGGCCATATGTACCTACCCTACCGAGAGCACCACTGACGGACATGCGCTTGTTGGGATCACCCGATGAAATAATGTTTGATGAGCCTGGAGAAAGGGAGGGACACGTCATAGACGAAGCAGTGTTTGATGAGCTCAGAGGGGAGGAAGCCGGAGAGGACGGGTCCCTTGGCGGTGAGCCCGGCCAGCGGGATGCCAATGTGGTCAGCGCGCGATGCTGAAGACCTTGCCCTTATGGGGGAAGGAGCTGGCGGGGAGGACGGCGTGAGTGGCGGTGCGGAGGCCGACGCAGAGCCATCAAATGCCGGTGGCGGTGGCCGCGAGGATCAGATGGAGATGAGGTCCGCCCCTCCACCTCCGTTGGCGCCTCCCGCTGGGTCACCAGGCCTTCCGCGAGCGCCGCCTGGTCTCCAGTCGCCGGGAGGAAGCATAAGGAGGATACAGTCGTCGACGCCAATGGCTGAGAGGCAGGGGAGCGGGGGTCCGGCCGCCGGCTGTGGGGAAGACGCATGGAGGAGGTGAGTGGGGATGAGTCATGAGTGAGGCCCTTTTCTTTTACCTGGATGAGAGTGAGAGGAAGTTGTCTGTCTCGCCCTGGGTTTCTTTAACAGGGTGGATTTTCTTGTGGCACAGTACCCTTTTCTTTCCCCTGTCATAGGCAGGGGATGATCGGAAAAAAGGTTTTTATTACTCCCTTCGTCCTAAAATAAATGACTTGATTAGATTCGTATGTACCTATATACTAAAACGTGTCTAAATACATCCGAATCTAGATAAACCTACGTCACTTATTTTGGGATCGAGGGAGTACATGAGATTAAAAATGTTGGGTTCATCCGATGAAATGCTTTTTATGATAATGTTGTACATATTGCATCCGTAGAATAATATTGAACAGAGGAGACGATTTTTATTACTCTCTATGTCTCGAAACAGACGTCAGAGATTTATTGTATCTAAGCACGGTTTACTATCTAGATACGTATGAATCTAAGAAAATATCCGACAATCTATTTCACGAGGGAGTGGGTATATATTTTGAAATATGAAGAGATAATATCCCGGCCATAGAATGAAGAATCATAGATCACATAGATGGATCTTCATGAGAGAACAATCATCATAGAATAAATCATAGATAATATTGCTTAGTTATTCTTTTTATTTTTGTATTGCCTCTGATCCAAAATAAATATCGAAAATTTAGTAGTTTAAACTTTGTACACCAGCACTTATTATAATCGGAGGGAGTAACTAATTCTAATACATTTATGTAATGATGAAAATTTATGTGACGACATGCGAGTAGATTTTGGGTTACACGCTAGCTTACATCATTGAGCTCGAGACACGTCTATGTGGCTTGATAAAATAACTCGCTAAAGCAGTATAAAATTCAAAATAGATGTTCCTTTAAGACTGTGAGACGCACTACAGGAATAAACAGAGGCGCCGACGACCGGCCCCCGTCGGCACAGCGCCGTTTTGCCGTCGGCACGGGCTGTGCCGACGGTGGCCGTCGGCGTAGTCCCCTCGGCATAGCTACTTGTCGGCGTAGCCCCTCAGCCGTCGGCGTAGCGGTTCCCCTCGGCATAGTCTTGAAGTGGGCCCTACGATGTCAGACGACGGCCGTTGGGTAACGGCCTAACTCTGGAGCTATGCCAACAGCCAGGCCGTCGACACAGGTTTTGGTAACGGCCCAGTCCTGGAGCTACGCCGACGGCCAGCCAGGCCTAAATTATTTCATTTTTTTTTACTTTTTTGAATTATTTAACTCATTAATCTCACGGGAACATTTTTAGTTCTAAGTACACATAATCTTAAGTCAAATTACACTCATAATCAAACTTCCCAATCGGTCACCCATCCTAGCACTACTCTAGCTTTAGCACGCTTAACTTCTAAGTTCCTTCCATATGAGCTTTCAAACAAAGAAATTAAAACTTGTTGTTAATACTATGATATCTATCCTATTAACCATTAGACTATAATGTTAGACGTCATTATTTTTTTATATTCCATACAATTATTTAAGTAAACAACAATGATTTAGTAATAATAATCTTGAATACAAATAAAAATAATTATTTTATTTATTTTGCCTTTTTCCATTTAATATTGAATAATTCATATATACAAATCCGTAAATCGTAATTCGACAAATAATATATCTAAATCGATCAGAAAAATGAGAGGAATATAAATATGATATTCCTATCATCTAACTAGTTATGTATCATATATTTTTAATACTAGACCAACCGAAACTATGTCAGGATTCATGAAATACCCGTTTTTGGCACTCGAAAAATAGAAAATGGTTTTTTGGTGCGACGAAAAGGAAATCTTCCTCCTAAAACATTGTTCTCCATCCCATGATACATATTTATGTACAATATGGACAAATTATCACAAACTATGCCTTCATTCTAGCCATAACATTGGTCATTTGACCCAAAAATCAGGAAACCTCGAACGAGATAGGTCATTTTGTGAAGGTTTTTTTGAGATATAATCAATATACCAAGTTTGATTTTTTTCCTTCTAACTATGTCACATAATATGACACCACACGACGATTTCACATTGTTTGGATCGTTTTTGAATTTCTTATGCCCGTTTTAATCTATCGTTAAACTTTTTCGAACGGCGGGCATGAAGATTCTTAGCTCGGGGCTGAGTCTCGCTAAACTTGAAGTGAATCTCTGATGAAACATCATATTGTGAACCTAAAAATGATTTTTGTAAAAAAAAAGAGTATCCGATCATGTACTTGTAGTTCATATCTGACCCACTTTCTACCGAGGATAGACAGAAATGTTTGAGATCCTCCTGTTAGCACATTATCCATGTAATGTGGTCTAGTATTTTTTAAAAATATGGTGGTAGTATTTTGAATCAGCCATTTGGTGGTTGCTTCACAAAACCGCTCGGTTTTTGCACTCGAAAAATGGAAAATGGCTTTTTGGTGCGATGAAGAGGAAAACTTTCTCCTGAAACATTGTTTGTCATCCCATGATGCACATGTATGCATAATATGGACAAATTATCACAAACTATGGCTTCATTCTAGCCATAATATTGATCATTTGACTCGAAAGCCAAGAAACCTCGAACGAGATAGGTCATTTTGTGAAGGTTTTTTGAGACATAATCAATATACCAAGTTTGATATTTTTCCTTCTAACTATGTCACATAATATGACACCACGCGAAGATTTCGTATTGTTTGGATCGTTTTTGAATTTCTTATCCCCGTTTTAAACTATCGTCAAACTTTTTCGAACGACGGGCATGAAGATTCTTAGCTCGTGGCTGAGACTCGCTAAACTTTAAGTGGATCTCTGATAAAATAACATATTGTGAACCTAAAAACATTTTTTGTAAAACATCATGAGCATCCGATCATGTACATGTATTCATATCTGACCCACTTTCTACCCATTCGGCAGGAATTTGTCTTTTTTCGCAAGGGATAGACATAAATGTTTGAGATCCTCCTGTTAGGACATTCTCCATGTAAGGTGGTCTAGTATTTTTGAAAAATGTGATGTTAGCATTTTAAATTAGCCATTTGGTGGTTGCTTCACAAAACCGTCTGTTTTTTGCACTCGGAAAATAGAAAACGGATTTTTATGCGATGAAAAGGAAAACTTCCTCCTGAACATTGTTCGCCATCCCATGATGTACATGTATGCACAATATGAACATATTATCACAAACTATACCTTTATTCTAGCCAGTCATTCGACCCGAAAGCCAAGAAACCTCGAACGAGATAGGTCATTTTGTGAAAGTTTTCTTGAGACATAATTAATATACCAAGTTTGATATTTTTTCTTCTAACTATGTCACACAATATGACACCACACGAAGGTTTCGCATTGTTTGGATCTTTTTAAATTTCTAATGCCCGTTTTAAACTATATATAATATTTTATGTTTCACTTAATTTTTGTTTACAAATATGTAATATTTGAGTGTAGATCGATAGTTCTTATTTATTTTTTTGCAAATTTTGATCTATAATTTGTATTTTTTTGAATTAGAATGATTTAGTTATGATTTTTCAAAAATTAATAAGGTAAAAAGAAAAATAGCTATTAAATGGAAAAAAAATCTGGAGGCCTACGCCGACAGCCTAGCCGTCGGCACAGACCAAATAATTTTTTCCAAAGAGCTGCGCCGACGGCCAGGCCGTTGGCACAGCCTGGCTACCTAACGTCGTTTCCGTCGCCGTGTCTGAACTGGGGCTACGCCGAGGGCTGTACCTACGCCGAGGGCCACCGTCGGCACAACCCTCTCTACTACGCCGACGGACACGCTACGCCGAGGGCTATCCTCGGTACCGTCATCTACGCCGATAGCCGTCCTACGCCGACGGCCGGGCTGGTCTGCTGGCCGGGAGAGGCAGCTAGCTGTCGGCGTAGCCGGCCGGCCGTCGACGCCTCAATTCTTTCCTGTAGTGGCGTGCGTGCACGTGCCTGCTTACTAGTTATAATTAGACTAATAATATGTGTAACTAATATGAAGAAATTAGACAACGATCCAATATTTATGACTCCACTTTGGTCGCAAAGTTGTCAATGACTAGTATCTTGTTGATACGGATCCGATGCTTGCTTTTTTTCTTTCGAAATGGGGGAAGATCATCCGGCCTCTGCATCCAAGAGATGTACACAATCAGTTTTATTAAATTATATTCTCAATACCTTACAAGAGGGTTACAAAGATCAAAACGAAACCCACCAAACAAGCGACAACTCGTTAATCCTACAACATTGGTGAAGGCGTTGTCCATGAACAGGATCAATATCCGTGACAACACACCAACACACATCATCTAAATACCGAAGGCCTCGAAAAGTCTCCAATAGCGAGCAAGTGACACAACCAGTCCGGCAGATCCTCAACGCGTACTGGCATACATGTTCCAGAAAGTCCTAGCCGCCGCCTTCTTCCGCATACCCATATTCTGGAGACGTAAGGCCTGTCATTGATGTCGCCATGACGCCAAAATGCGTTACCTCCCTGCGCGTATCCATCAACAAACACACACAATTTCCACCGAGAACCCTCGGTTATCTCGTCAAAACTGGCCATCGCTAGCTCCTCCACTCGCCGACCGATCGGTTCTTCTCTCCGGTGCATTGAGTGACTCGGTATCCGGCGACGACTCCCACGACCCCGACCCCGACCCCGATGGCATCCCCCTCGAGCTCAAGGAGAGGTTCGGCGACTTCTTATTGCGTTGCGGCGGCAGGCCCGCATCCGCAGAGAACTCTCCGAGCGAGGCTACGTCCAGCAGGACAACCCACCAGACAACTTTGACTTTTTCTTTTACCAATTAATCAATAGCTAGCTATAGAGTAGAGTATGGCCCAAGGAATTTATTTTCATGCCGTCTGTGCACCTACAGATTACTCCAACAAACCTACGCTCCTAGAAAGTTATGAGCTACAAACGTTTCTTAGAAAATAACTCTTTTCTGACCGGTGTGAATTGAATTTTTTTATTTGCCAACTGAACTTGTATTACTCAAAGCACATGAATTACATGATTTTGATAACCCCTCTGGTCCTGAATGAATCCATACTGCCGTACGATTACTAGCCCTAGCATAGTTAGTCATGAAATGGCTGTTAGTATTTTGATATCTACTAATATGAGTAATACAATTTTGACGAACTTTTAGCAAGGTTTTAATCTCCTCTACAATGGACATATGGACTGATCTATCCAACAGATCACTATTGATCATCTTCACCATCTCCAGGCAGTCGACTTCAATCATGATCGGTTGACTACACTAGTGCAGCGCCAGAGACAGGCCCTCTCTTAATGCACTTAATTCAGTTTCCAAGGCATCTCTGCAATTAAATAAATGTCGGCACGATGATAACACTATATCGCCCATATGGTCTCGCACAACCATACCAGCACCAGCACCAGCACCCCCTAACGCATCAAAGGAACCGTCCGTGTTCAGCTTAACCCAGTCGTGAGAGGGAGGTATCCACTGAGGATGAGTCCGAGTTGGCACCACTAACGCATGAAATTTATTCTCTTCATGATTCAGAATGAATTTCCCTTTCACAATATCTTGAGATGCATGATGTTTGATCTGGATTAAGGACTGTACGTAGCTTTGCTGGAATCTCTTAGAAACTTCAAGTGGCGGTGGATGTTTCCCATGATCTACTTCATTTCGAATATGCCACACCCTCCACAAGATCATTAATACCATGGTAATCACATCAGCATCCAGATTCCTGATCAGGTTGAAAAGCCATTCAGAACCGGAACGCTGAATTGACTCTAGTAAGGGAACTTCCCACACTGAGGACATAGAGAGCCACAACTCTTTTGCAAAAGTACAGCGCACAAATGGATGGAAGTTGTCCTCTGCCTCAACACCACAAATGGGACAAATATCAGTAGCCTCCAAAGTTCTTATAAACTTATTATGCCAAGTAGGCAGGGAATCAGTGATCAACCTCCATGCAAAATTTCGAACTTTAGGTGGCACGTTAGACTTCCAAACTAAATTCCACATCATCCTATTGCCATCAGAAGCTGTACTCGAGGACTCAGTAGCGGAACTCCATTGACCTTCCATTGCAAACCAATAAGCGCTACTTACAGTGAAAATTCCATGCTTATCTAAGGCCCAAGCAAGTTGATCACCATCCAAGCGCCGAGATGGTTTGATCTTCAAAATCTCCGAGACATCAGCAGGAACAAAATATTGAGGAAGCAACTCAATATTCCAATTACCATATTGATCTATAAGTTCTGACACAAAACGAAGCCTGCATCTTCCCTTCTTCGATATAGGCATGAATGAGTCTGACCTAGGGATCCAGGGATCACGCCATATACGGACATTTTGACCATTGCCAATCCACCACATTAAACCCTTTTTTAAAAGTTCCAGATCATATGAGATAGCTTGCCAAGTTGATGATGCATTGTCACTGAAAACAGTATCCTCCAGTCGTCCATTAGGGTAATATTTAGACTTTAAAACCCGAGCACATAAAGTATCCGGTTTTGTGATTAACCTCCACGCTTGCCATGCTAACAAAGCTTGATTAAATACCCGGAAGTCACGGAAACCCAATCCACCTTGATTCTTTGGCCTCTGCAGGGTCTCCCAGGCTCTCCAATGAGTTTTCCTCTTCCCATCCTTCGATCCCCAAAAGAAGTTCCTCACTAGTTTAGACAAATCATCATAAACAGAGAAAGGTAACTTGAAGACCCCCATAATATATGATGGTAATGCTTGAGCAACTGCTTTAATAAAGACCTCTCTGCCAGCCTGTGCTAAATTGCCGTCCCCCCATAGTAATAATCGTTTTGTTAACTGCGCTTGCAGGCTTTGTAATCTTCCTCTAGACATTTGACCTTCGGGGGTTGGAAGACCCAAATATTTTTCATCAAACGGCATGACTGTGGCATCAAAAATGTTTCTGATATTATCCTGTACATCCGAGGGGCATGCGTCACCAAATAACAGTAAGCATTTAGATGGATTAATTAATTGGCCAGATGCAACTGCATAGATATCTAGGGTCGATTTAACATAAATAGCCTGATCTTGTGTTGCTTTGAGAAACAACAGTGTCGTCAGCAAATAGCAAATGTGACACACCTGGTGCATGCCGACATACTTTTACTGGAGATAATAAATTCTCATTGATCCCTTTATTCAGAAGTGACGATAATCCATCGGCCACAAATAGGAATAGAAATGGGGATAAGGGGTCACCTTGCCGTAGCCCACGCGACGGTGCAAATGAATCCAAGAGGGTTCCATTAAATTTAACTGCATATCTCACCGATGTCACACACGACATAATCCACTCGACAAACCGGAGAGGGAAGCCTGTCTTTTGCATCACTCGCCTCAAGAAAACCCAGTCAACCCTATCATATGCCTTAGAGAGATCAAGTTTATAGGCACAAAAACTCTTTGTTGGATCCTTCTCCTGCTTAATGTGGTGTATGCATTCAAATGCTAATAGAGCATTGTCCGTAATAAGACGTCCAGGTACAAAGGCACTCTGTGCCAGATATATGATATCATCCAAGATTGGTCTAATTCTGTTAACCAGACACTTTGACACCACTTTATAGACTACATTGCAAAGACTAATAGGTCGAAAATGAGAGAGCTTGGAAGGATTAGCCACTTTAGGAATTAACACACTTGAGGTAGTGTTTGCTCCCTCTGGCATAATACCTGAATTAAAGAACTCCTTCACTGCAGCGATGATACTATCCTTCAAAACTCCCCAATTACGTTGAAAAAAAGAGCAGGAAAACCATCCGGACCTGGCGCTTTAAGAGGTCCAATTTGAAATAGAGCATCCAAAATTTCTTTCTCTGTAAATTCCGCACAAAGCACTATATCCGCCTCCTCCCCCCACACAGTTATTGAAAAGATTGACCACTGGATCCGGGTTCAAAGAGGCGTCAGCAGTAAACAGATTTTTGAAGTAATCTGTTGTCATATGCTTCATGGTCTCCTCGTCCACATGGCTAACTCCATACTCATCAACCAGCTTTCGAATCTTATTTTTCCTAGCTCTCCAAACAGCCTTACTATGGAATTATTTGGTATTTCTATCACCCTCTTTCAACCAAGTTAAGCGAGACCGTTGGAGCCACATCATCTCTTCGCGGTAAAGTAGCTCATTCATGTGATCTGACACTCTACGTATTTCCTCCTTGTCAGCATTCATATGCATAAGTTGTTCCAACTGGTCACGTGATTTTTGGAGCTCCAATTTGATGCTGCCAAATTTAGTTCGGCTCCAACCATTGAGCTTCTTCATTGTCTTTCCTAAGGCTGCTTCCACATCACCTAGGTTGTGAATCACACCAGCCTCAGCCCACGCATTTTCCGCTACAACAGGTAGTGTACTATCACGATCCTACATTACCTCATATTGCTTTCTTCTTTTTCCACCGACCTGTGGTTCATCAACCTCGCCTTTGATCATGAGAGCCACATGATCTGAGCATGGCGTAACCAGATGCTGTACCGAGCTGAAAGGAAACAAATTACGCCAGTTGTTCGAAGCCACCGCTCGATCAAGTCTAACTTTGACATTTGCAGCACCTGAACGCTTATTATCGTATGTGAAAGGTACCCCGGAAAAACCCAAATCAGCTAGGCCACATAGCTCCAAGGTGTCTCTGAACGCCGCCATCAGCGCCTTAGCTCTCGGAGAATTTGAAAAATGTTCAAAACTCCACATGCATTCATTAAAGTCACCATCCACTAGCCAAGGAATATTATATCGCATGTCCAAATCTCCTAGGGCAGTCCACATTAAGTGCCTATCCTCCACGCGTGGTTCACCGTAAACGCAGGTTAGTCGCCACTGCGGAGTTCCATCTGCATTCTGTACAAAAACATCGATGTATCGAGCTGTAACCTCTTTCACCTCAATTTTAAGATCCTCATGCCAAAACAAGGCCAAACCTCCAGACAGATGTAACACCCTCGAATCGGCCCTATGCAAGTTTTAGCCATTTCCGCCAAACCCGCATAGAAACGATTCAAGGACGTCCGCACTTTCGTGCGGGTGGAAAACGAAGTAATACCATTATACAACAGTCCTCGATGTGACCCACAGAACAGATATATATAACAACGACTCCATGAGTCAAGAATACAGATATAATATACAAAGATCCAAATCACCTTGAAAACGATAGAGCGTCCGACTACGGACAAGATGCAAATGGGGCTAAGAGCCCTGAAGAATAACCAATGGCGTCCATAACCCTGCATAGGCCAAGCCGGAAGGGTAACCCTGCTAACGACGTCAATCTCAAACCTGCTAAAACAAAAGGGGTGCCGACAAAGGGCAAAGGAAAAAAGAGGAGCGTCAGTACTGAGGCCAGTACACGGCGAGGTTAGAATTCGGCGGTCCTCGCCTACATAGGTATGGTGGACTGAAGCGGCAGCGCAGCGGCACTAAACAACCTATAGAGACTCGATATCACTGACGGCTATTAGAGAGGGGTACGAAAGACCTATTCGGATCCTACCTGATACTAGCACCAAACATACCCATCCTGATATTTCCCCCCTCGAGTCCAAAACGAGGAAGCGGACCAAGGAACTCACACAGTTGGCAATTTTACTCATTCCGTTATAGTTGCAGCTCTTACTAATCAGATATAGATAGCATGAGTCATCCTGAAGCATAAGTAGTGGGCAGTTTTAATTAACCATTCCGTGGTAGTTGGAACATTTACTAGTCAGATATAATCGTCCTGAGGAACCCCAAAACCCAGCAGTTGTTGGCACTTTTATCACATTCCGTTGGAGTTGCAATACTTACTAGACAGGTATAGTATGACACAGATCACCACAGATCCACCAGTTGTTGGCATTTTTATTATCCATTCCATTGTAGTGAAGCTGATTACTAGTCACATATTAAGTCAAATTTATAACACTACTTTAGTTATGCTTGTCTATGATCGAGATACTGTGCTCCAAGTCGTCCATAACCGCGGACACGGCTTTCAGAAAGATTTACCCTGCATGGGTGCACAAATAGCAACACACACACGATCAACCTCGGAAAAACCAACTCAAAACCCAACGAGGCTTTCCGACAAAGCGATCACAGGATTCATAAATTTCAGGGGGCCACCCCATTAAGCTACCCGCAACGAAGTTGGCCGGCTCCGAGACGGACCCAAGGTTTGTGTGGATGGCTGTAAATGACTGGGAACCCGAAAGTGTGACTGGGCTTGTCGATACAGCGAAAACGTGTCACGATCCTAAATAGTACAGGTGCTCCACGCACAATCGTAAATAAAGCGGGAAAGCATGGCATAAGTACAAGATAGTAATAAAACCCCAAACTAGTTTGTGGCCCCAAGAAATAAGAAATGAATCAAGCTCTGGCTAAGGGGGATTCATAGACTCTCCCGGATGTGGATAGTGCGAATAGTCAAGGAACAGGTATCAAGTACTCGGGGTCCTACGGGACACAAGTGAGCGTGGAAGAACCAAATAACATCTATTGCCCACCGATGCCTCTGCATTAGTTATATCTAGCATTTTAATAGTTGTATTTAAAGTCATGATCACCTCTACCATTAAGCATCTCCACCATTTATCATGTGCCAACTTGCCATCAATGGTGAAACGACAACGACGCGAAGCAACACATAAGCAAGCAACTACGACTCGCAAGGCTGACTATCTATCAAACAACAGGCAATAGGATATGTCCATGGCAATATAGAGGCTGCAAGGAGTATAAATGGTGCACGGAAACTAAAGCATCGCAACACGGATAGCAATAGATCAACAGGAGGAAATAAAGACTATAAAAGCAAAATAGATAGAAAGGGGGAGATGCTCGCCTAGGAAACACTGCCGAAGGATCATATCCGGAGAACTTGTCGATACTCGCATCAACTCATCGGCCTAATCCGCGAAGAAGCAAACACTAGAAGAAACACCGGATGCAATATTTAATACTACGACATAAGATTCGACATGATTATGATATGATGCATGACATGGCAAAGATGCAGTGCAATTAGGCAATATTAAGCGGAACCGGGGTCCCGATAATTAATTACACGGTTCAAGTTATTTAGAACCCCGCAATTTAAATGTTGTATTAACAGGGCGAAACATGACATCGGTTCGCTACACCAATTTAAATGGAGTCCGGAAAAAGACAAAGGTATCCCGCATATTGACTCCATATTTAATTATGAGGTGAATCGGCATAATGCCCCCCCAAACCACAGACAAGTATGCATGCATGAACAATTTAATATGCGACAGTTGGTAATGTCATATTATAAAATAGGGGCTTAGGGTCACACATCTGGGTTCGGAAGATCTTGGGTTCTGGGGGTCCGGGGTCTGGTCTTAGGGTTTGACAGGAACGGCGAGGTTCGGATACAAGATGGAGAACTTGTCGTGTCGTGGCGGAGAACTTGGGTTCCAAGCGGTCGACCTTGTCGTCGATGGCGAACTTGAATGGATCGGGTACCGGTGGTCTTCGGGCCCGTGTAGATGGTCATGGCGTCCGGGATGAAGAACTTGGTTTGGCGTCGGAGGATCATCGGATCCGCCCTGGTCGGTGTCGATCTTGTCGTCGCGAAGATCTTGTCGGGTCCGCGCCATCGAGTCGGTCTTGGCGTGCGGGATGCAGAATTTGGCGTTCTTGTAGGAGTTCTTGCCGAACTCCTCAGAATTCCAAGGATACGTCTTCACGCGTCGATGGCCTTCGAGGTCTCGCCCGGCGGATCCGTGATGTCGATCTTGGCGTCTTCGAGGTTCCACCTTCGGATTCCGGGACGGAGCACTTGAGTTCTGACCATTGTCGGTGGCAAACTTGGGCGTCTAGGTACTCCCATCTTATCGGAGTCTTGATGATCTTGTACAAGAATCTCCTCCTGTCTTCGCAACACCAACACGGCACGATTACGAGCCATAGCTTAACATCACCAACACCTCCACACCACACTTTCTCCACACCCAAAGACACTACAGGGAACACATAGGGCCTCGGAGAGGCACTGGCGTGGGGTCACAGGGCCCAGAGGATGGAGCGATGCAAGACGGCCGTGGATCGGCCTCAGCGGAGAGCAGAGGACGCAGCGACGCGGCGACTCGAGCAAGGCGGCCAGGGCGACGGCGCGACCTGTAGAGGAACGAGGCGATGGAGGGCTCGAGACGTAGCGAGGCAGAAGACGGCGCCAAGGATGCGCAAAGAGGCGGCCTGGTGCTGTGGAGAGGGAGAGCCGAGCGTGGTCGGGACGGAGTGGAGCTCCAGGCGGAGAGGAGAGGGAGGCCAGGCGCGAGGAGGTTGCGGCACGCGGGGTGGGGGTCGCCGGAGACGACGCGACAGCGGCTCGCACGGCCGGAGACGGCGAGACGAGGAGGCGCGGCGAGCAGAGGGAGGCGTCGGCGGCTCAGGGATTGACCGAGATGCGGCGGCGCACGGGGGGGGGGGGGGCTTGCGGCGGCTAGCTCCGGGCGCGCGGAAGACGCAGCGGTGAGGTGGGAGACCGCTGGGCGGCGGCAACCAGCGCGGCGACGGAGGCGCGGCTACTCGAGGAAGACGACAGGAGGCGCGGCGAGGTCTTGGTCGCATAGAGGAGCGGCGGGGATCGCGGGATGAGGGTGGGGTGCGGGGTTGTTGAGGGAGCGGGCTCTCCCGGTGGGCCCGGGGGAAAAAGGAGGGAGGCGGAAGTGGTACGGGTCAAGGTGGACCGGTTGGCTAGGTGTGATCGGTGGTGTGCAGAGGGGTGGGGTCGGCTTGCAGGCTGGTCGGGCCCCGTAGCTGGTGCGAGAGTGCGCCTGAGGCGGGAGGAGATGAGGCCAGGCGTGGTGTGCGGCAGGGGGCAGGGTGGAGCGGGAGTGGCTGCATGCGGGAGTTGGTTGGCGAGGGGAGAAGCGCCCAGGTGGGGCTGGCGGCCAGGTGGAGTTGGGAAACGTGCAGATGGGTGGGAGAAAGCTGGGGAGTGGCGCCAGCGGGGCGAGGTGGCGAGCTGTGGTTGGGCGGGGTGAGGTGGAGGGGTGGAGGACGTGGCTGGCGGCGGGGCTGGTGGTGCATGCGGTGTGGGGAGTTGGTGAGTGGGTTGTGTGCGTGTGTGGGTTAGGGTAGGATAGGGTTGGGTTTAGACAGGTTTGGGTAATTTTGGGGGTGGCCGGCTAGGTCGGTTCGGCCCGGTTGGGCTGCCCCCTAAAAATAATATAAATATTTTATCTGTTTAAAACGGAGTTTTTGAAATCCGTTTTTAGACGAAACAAAATATTTCGGAGACCCGAGTTTTGATTTGAAATAAAGACTAGGTATTTAGAAAGCAGAAATAGGGTTTTTCGAAAATAGTTTTGTACCAACACATGCATGATGATGACGATACTCAAATGCAATATGGCATGATGACATGAGCATGCAGTCATGATGATGCAATGCATAAAAACACAATGATTTTTTAGTAGTGGTTTTAGCGAGGTGCTACAACAGACCATCACTGTCGATGCCCTCAAAACCACGCAAGCCAAAGCGAGCGCGATAGCTTTTCATACGGTCCTTCTTTTTTCTAGTTTCACACAAAAAACTAGACCGGGAGAGTGCGCCTGTACCAAGGTCGCAACTTCACGAACTGTCCGAGAGCTCCCCCCCGGGGGAGTTCAGGCTGAGTAGACTCATTGGAGCGGGCGGAACCCCATACCGGAGCCCGCCGACTTCAGATTTCCTTCGATTTTCTTCTCATGTTCCCCATTACTCAGATCAGCTCTACTGCGCTTCGGATCCCTCTTAGGTGGAGGACTAAGAGCCGACCCATCATTAACAGCTTGAAATTGATTAACTACCTGAGTATTGGCAGTAGTCACGCCACCCATAAGATTTGGATCCACTGCCATCAATTCCTCATTAATAGTACCCTTACTGATAGAAGGGCTTAATCCATCTCCATACGCCTCCATAGAATTTCTCCTGCCGAAGCCACGGCCTCGGCCACGTCCCCTACCTCGACTTTCACCTCTCATACTCCAATCAGCCTTCACATCTTTAAACACGAGCGAGTCAGGGGAATGAATACCATCACCGTGTTCAGTACTTAAATGTCCAATCATACCACAAAAGGCACACCAGTCAGGCAATCTCTCATATTTGACCAAGAAGAGCTGTCTCTTCTTTTCACGGATCATGGAAACCACAAGCTTAAGAGGTTTCCTCAAATCCAGATTAATCCTTATGCGAAAGAAGTTGCCACTGAAGTCACCTGACGTTGGTTCCACATGAATAACCTCCCCTACTTTACCCGCAAGAACCTCCAGCATTGGTTTGAATCCATCAGGCACATCATGGATTTGAATCCAGATTTTAAAAGTATTCAGCTCCACTTCAGATGGCTTCGTGAATCCGTCATACTCAGCTAGAAGAACGGGATGATCTCTAAAAGTCCAAGGTCCTCCCTCCATAACCTTATCCCAGTCTCCCAAGCACGAGAACTGCATAGTATAGCGATTGCCCTCCAGAGATCGAAATTTTACCTCTTGTGCTAATTTCCATGCGGTGCGCATGTTTTTATAAAACCAGAAATCACTGAATTCTCTCTCCGTATGAACCCTAGCGATCGCAAGCCAACGAGTCGCTTCCACCGCTGGCGGATCTTGATCCTCGTACACCACATCCTCCAGATCCTCTTCTCGTAACCCCAGCCTCTTCATCATCACCTCCAGATCCTTTTCCCCCTGCGTACCCGAGCTAGAGGAATTGGCATCCATGGTGAACCCAAAACCCTAGAAAGCTTGATCAGCAACGTCGCAGCCCTAGTCCGTCCAGCGCGGCACGATCGACCAGCGATCCCGACAGACAGGAGTTTCGAAGGGATGGCGGCGGCCGGAGTAGATCTCGATCGCCAATAGAGTCGGCGCCGAGTAGGAAGCCCTAACGTGAGGGGATATGCGCCCGTGTGAATTGTATTGTAATGCATTATTTTTAGAAATAGTGAATTGTAATGCATGTTTTGGCCTAAATTATATTTGTAAAGTATTCATGGTTTTCGGAGCTCCATGGCAAACGAATGGAAAATTATTCCCCACCCCCCAAGCAAAGTATTTGCTTGGCTTTGGAGTACGCCCAAACTTTTAGTTGTGGTTGAGATTGTACAATTGCACATCGATCTGTCCACACATATTAGGGGTTTGAAGTCAACTTTTCATCCCTAGTCTATTGAGTTTTTCCTAAAAGTTCTGTTTCGTCAGAAACTAACCTTGAATTCTTTGAACAAAAGTTACAAATCCTATCTAACACGCGCAATGGTTTAGGTGGACAAGAAGTGGCAACACAAAAAATTGGTATGTCAGACCGAACCGGCCGGAATTCAACCTTTACACCAACCAATAAAAATCCCCACCCCTCAAAGTAAATATCATCATGCAACTCCAAATAGTCGTGGAAAAAGTACACGTACGATTAGACGAAATAGTTCATTCCCTAGTTTTGATTTGACAGACTTATGTCTTATGTGTTTCCTCCCGGTTCCGTTCATGCAATTTAACCAAGGAGCAAACAAAGCTCCACTAGCAGCGGTGGGCAGTGATTTGCTTTACATAATAAACAAGATCTGTGCAATGTGTGATCGATGTAGCCACCTGAAGATTAGCATGACCTCTGCCAAGGCTTGTCCCTGGGCTTCAAACTGCTTTTTAATTACAGTCTGAAACTGTTTGAAGACAAATATAACTGTTGCACTTAGATTGATTGGTTCCCATGATAGGATTATATGGTAGAAGGAAATATCAAAAATTTATCTGTTACGGATCTTCCTTGACTTGGCTCTTCATAAAAAAGACTACAGTTTAGTGAGGTAATTAAAAAAAATGCCTAGACAACCATTCAATTAGCAGCTCTCGTGGGGGTGGGGACAATTTTGCATAACCATACAGATTCATGATGCTGAAATAGTCATACTTTGTAACGCCACACCATGAAGCTACTTACAGCCACAATCCAACGATATTTCCATAAGACACACTGGCCGTCACAGCTATGTCAATACTTAGCCTCGCGATCCTTCAAGGCAGCTTCAAGGTGTTCGCGTTATTGAAGACATGAGGTATCCAAACCTTCCACACAGGCTTGAAAATGCTCCTGCTCGCCTTGAAGGCAGAGAGATGGTCCTCCTAGGAGAAAATCCTCTCCTCGACCACCCGTAGTGCCTCGGCCATCTCCGCCATCGCGGGATGCTCGGCCTTAGGAAGCGCCTTTTCCAAACCAGTGATCCGCACGACGGCCGCCTCTGCTGCCACTCGTGCCTCCTCGCCCTCACACTAAAACAAATAAGTTAGTCAAGACCAATTTCGTGAGCCCTCCAGCAGGCAAACGAAATGGCCACCTTGGGGCTCGGGGGCTAAAGGAGCTTGGGCAATAATACTAAGGAGCCAAAAGGAAAGAGAAAGAGAAGGCACGACGTACCACTAAAGTGACATCCAGAGAAACCCCGCCTCGCAAGCGCATTGGATCGATATTAAGCATAAAAACACTGTAACATTCTTCCCGCTTGATAGACCGAGATGGGTAGCCCTCGAGATACGGCAGGCTAGCCACGGTATCCTCCTCGAAAGAACCCTCACCAACAAGCAACCACCATGATGAATCCTCCTCGTCTTGTAAACCAAAGAGTTTGCAAAAGAGGTTGGTGAAAGAGAAACCAAGGGAAAGAAGCCAATTATGGGAGGTAAGACATTTAGACGCAAAGGCCACGGCAGCGATTCAGAGTCGCTGGCAGAAGGCTGACCGGCGGCAGCCTGGGCCATCAATGCCGACGAGACGACACTGGCCGACTAGACGCTTCGATGCCGTCTCTTCGGCCTCCACGCCGGCAATCCGATCCGGGCGCCCTGGGATCGGAGGCGGCCCGGTGCGTAGCCCGTATATCTGCGGGCGCCCCGAGATCGAAGGCGGCAACACGTTCGGTTTCTCCGGCGGGTCTGAACGCCACCACTCCCGCGGGCCCTCTGGGGGCGATTTCTGGCGATTGTCATAGCTGCCAGATGGGGGAAGAGGACGCCCAGGCGTGGAGGCGTGTGGAGGTAGGGTTTCTGATTTGTGCCTACATCGGCTTGCCTCTCCTTTTTATGGACGCCCCTGGATGCGGCGGGAAACGCCTAGAAGAGGCGGGAATTGGCGGGGAAGGGGCGGGAAATGACTGGAAGAAAGCCGGCAGGCTGCGGCGCGGCGGGAACAAACAGGACATACACCGGCGCTGGCGTTGGTAACGGGCCTTTTGCAGGCGCGGATATTTGGGTCACGCCGCTGAGCGCGGTTGGCCTGACAGGCCGGACCGCGACCCCAAAATGACCGCGGGCCGACCCAAACGGATAGAAACGGACCATTGCGGTCACGCGTTTGGGTCGGTCCGGTGGAGATGTGCTAATGGAAGGGTCCTCGATGGGGTAGAATGTCACGGGCGCCCAAAGATTCCACTGACAATGTATGACTTGTCGCTTTTGGTTAAAGGAATGCTTACTTGGGTCCCCCTAGATTCCTTCCTTAACTGTAATAAAGTGGTAAGTTAGTTAATAGTCATAAATAAAATAATATACTCATGTGCTCACTTGAGTACGAACGAAAGCACATTCCTGTGCAAAACGCAGAAACCCTGTGACTCTTTTGCATAGTGCTCAGGAGTATTGGCGAGTGTTCCGAAGACTTTTTTTTAAGTAATCATATATTTCATTGGACAATCTGTTTACAGAGATTACATATATAGTCACTACTCGAGACAATCATGCTTGTCACACAATTTTGCACAAAGAACCCCACAAGTAAAATTAAAAATTCACCCTTGAAGAAACTTGTAACTCGCCAAATCGTCCTGCACCGCCGCTATGGCACTTATGATTCTAATGATGGGAGAGTTGATCCAAGAGAATGAGATGAACTTTGTCATGAACAAAAAGAAGAGGCAATAATAGTAAAGTAAAAGCAAGCAACGAAGAAACATCAGAAAAAGAAAGAGATGAAGAATCCGAAGGCACCTCCAAATGTAAAAGTGAAATCTGAAAACATCCCTCGTCCTGATAGACATAAGGTCGAACCTGAAAAGCATATATATGATTCTTTCAGGAAAGCCCGAGGGAACTTTCGTTTAGAGCTTCTGATATTTGTCAACTAATTGATGAAATATCTTTCTAGCATTGCTATTAATGACTTATGATGTTGTCTTCATCATCTAGCGGGACAAGTAGTCAAAGAGTTCATCACAGGAACATCGACAATACAAAATGAGTAAAATAGTGCATACTGGGTAACGAGTATAACCTACCTTTGCACCTCGGACTATGTCAAGTATCAAGAAGCAATACGACATGGATCAATAAGTATTACAGACATGTCCAATCACATCCGAACCTATAGGTTCGCGCACTTAAGTGATTAGCGGCTTATAGAATGTGAGTTTGATAGAAGATATGTGAGTGAAGTAAGTTCGGAGAGCCTCAGAATATGACGGAGGTGTCCGAAGTATCACCGAGAAATGAACAAAATGGTTCTAGTCATAATATAGAAGGTGTCAGAATGATTTAGAAATGTTTTGGAACAACTTGGAGATGTCCGTAATTTTCCGGACTTTGGAAAAATTATTTATATGTAATATACCTAGTAGGCACCATGGGCAAGAGAGCCAGATGGGCCTACTAGGCCGAACACGTGAGAGGGGGGAAACCATGGCCGAGTCGGGCAGGGCTACCCCATGGCCGCACGGGTGGAGGAGAGCAAGATGGCGTCCCCCAACTCGGAATGGGATGGGGAGTCCATCTAGGACTCGACCCTCCCCTTGTGTTCTCTCTATGGAGGTTTGGTGGAATCCTAGTAGAACTCGACCTCCCCCTTAGAGGCGGCAAGGGTGGCCGGCGGCCACCCCATATATAGGGGGTGGCACACAAGGCCCCAACCCCCCGTATCAACATGGAAAATCAAGTTTGAGCCCATGATTTCAACGGATTCACCCTAGTTCACCCGAATCAAGAGTTTCGATCTGTAGGTCTAGAACTTTCCGAAGTGTTACCGCAAGTATGAGAAGATGCTCACACCCTGGGTGTGTGTTTTGGATATTTGTACGTCCAACCAAACTTCCCACCAAACTTGTATACACATAAAAGGCACACATACAAGTTTTTGAGGAATTCCAGCCATCTGGTGCTTGGTATCCAGTGAAACCCTAGTTAGAGGGGATCACTATAAAGGTTCACACAATAAAAAGAACTTCATGTATATATGCGGGATCACTATGTGCATCAAGTTACTGATGGTGATCATTGTAGAGGAACGGAGTTCCCAAACATGTCCACATATATGAGAACCCATAGGGTCACACACTTAAGAGTATACGGCATTTAGAATATGAGTGTGATTAAAGATTTGCGACTGAAGTAATTCCAACATCAGTTAGGAAGGTTCTAGGATATACCCGGAGGAGTCCGCGATATTGCCGAGAGGTGTTTTGAATGGTTCTGCACACTGAAGGAATGCATCGGATTAATTGAGGAATGTTCCAGAACAATTTGGAGGTATTCGGGATTTTTTGGAGTATTCAGAATAATTAATAAAGGTAAAATCCCTAGGTGGCACCATGGGCTAAAGGGGCTCATGGGCCCCTTTGACATGGCGCGTGGGGGAGGGAGGGGAGGGGAGGGGTCCAAGATGGACCCCAACCCTGCCTCTAGGACGACCATGGGAGAGGGAGAGGAGAGAGTTGGGGTTTGACTCCAACTCCCCTTCCCTTTGGTCTTGAGAGAGATAGAGGAAAAAGGGAGTCCTACAAGGCAAGGCTAAGACACAAGTTTTCACGCGACCACACCCAACCCCACACTGCCCGCCGCCGTCGTCCTCCTCCTCTGCCATCCGTGGCATCCTCTCAGTGCCCTCCTTCTTCTCATGTCGTTTTCTATTTGTCGTCACGTGGAGATCTTCATTGCCATCACAGAAGCGCTGCCGAGTTCTATCTCCCTCCCCCACCCCTCTCTATAAATGTATTGTGTGATATTATAATCATCGGCATACGAAACAAATCAATGATAGCAATAGACACAAAACAGTTGCTGCCCACATGTTTATGTACATACATATATAGAGTAATTTACGAGTATCACAAGAAGGTATGCCAAATCTCTCGAATTGATTACATACCAAAAAGTATTTAAAATGTTACATATATTCAGAAAACTTATATCCAAAGTTTTTTCTGTGCACTTTCGTTGAAGAAACATCAATACACTATGAAAAAGAAGATTTATTTACAAAACCTCACACTGCATAATCTAAAAGTTCTATATCTTTAGCATTCAATACTTTTTTTTATTATATATGTATGTACATAAAGGAACAACTTAGCTTCTGTGCAAATTCAAATTCAAGGAATTCTCAGATATTGATGACAGTCATATCATGAATTCAAATCAGCATCCATATATATTTTGCAGAACGACAAAGTTTTGACTAGCATAACACACTTTAATCAACCTAAATACTGTCTTATCTGAGAAAGGAAGATTGTGGGCCAGTCCAACTCTAAGGGAACGAACACCCCGGGGGCAAGATGGCCAATGTGAGGCCATTCAACCACCTCCTTCACTGTCCCGGTTTCTAGTTCAGCTGTGTACACACAGTTATGACTATCGGTTACAAACAATGTTGTACACTTCCCGCCGATTATGCGTAAGTCTCTATCTTCAGGCTCTTCCATTGTAGCTTGTTTTAGCTTGACAATTCGAGTGCAGATCCATTGTGAAGTATTTTGTTGGTCCCTCTGTTGTCCCCAGATTTCTAGTTGCGAACCTTTTTCTTGCATCCAAAGCAGTGCTGCAGTGCCACCAACGGTTTGGTGAAGGCATGGATAGTTACTTTGGCGAGGATTTAACATGAAAGGGAGCTTTGTGAGGGCGATGTGGTAGGTATGGGCGTCAAGATTGAGGACATAGAAGCACAATTCCCCCAAATCACAAAAAATCCACTTTACCATACCACCGTGCACGATGGAATCTCTGCTCATCTTGTAGGGGCCATCCCCATCTGTAATAATGTCGAAACAACCAGTAGACACGCCGCATGTGGCTTTATCGGACACGAACGTGTGGAGATTGTACTTGAGTTCATCATGGTCACCATCATCCCTGCTGCTAAGGATTAACACTTTGAAGAACGTCTGCGAGTTGCTCGATGGCATTTGGTTGGACGCACAATCCGCAGCGGTTAGAACAGAGTAGACATTATCATCAACAGAAGAGAACACAATGTGTAGAGGAGGAAGCACATGGCACACTGTCAGTTGGACAAGCTTATTGTCCTCTGGCTCTGAGTTTCCGGCGAGGCTGAGAAGAAGGAGCCCATGATGCGAGACAAGTGGCCTTGCACCGTCTAAGAGGTCGGCGGAAGCAGTAGGAAAGAAGGATCCAAGGGGACGACAACCGCGGCCTAGAGGTGACCGCGGTGCCAGGAGTACCAGCCAACCTTTTTCCTTGCGGCAGTCGTCATCCTTGGTGAGGAAGCCAACCAAGGAGAAGGACGAGTGGCGTCCGTCCTCCTGCCAGCATCGCCGGAGGAAGGAGCGATCGAGGACTAAATGACACCACCCTTTGCATGTGGTGGCACAACGAAACAGGGCGGCCGCGTCGTCCCTCAAGCGGACCAAGATCTCAAGGAGGATATCGTCCGGGAGCGACACCGCCATGGCCACTTCTTCCATCGATCTTCTCCTGCACCTAGGGCTCTATGTGTATACGCACGTACGGCTGGGATTTACACCTATTCCGTGGTTTCCGACTCCAACTCTAACCTGTCCTAACTACCTGGACAAGTCCGTTTCCGATCAACAGAAACATAGGCTAGCTGAACTAATCCGTTCATATAAACGTGTTGGGTATTAATTAGAACGTGGTAGCCTAAATGTTAGGTACTAAGATTTCATTGCCATCAATGCGTTAGCGTGACGAGGGATGAATGCTCGGTGCCCTAAAAAAATTTGAGGCGTTGTCACCGACGTCGCCGCGGATGACGAAGTCGAGCCGCTAGACTACTGGTTGCGCGTCACGTTATTCACTACGACTTAGTGTGGTGGATGGTTGAGGCATAAGACCCCATTTATTTATATCGTCTGCAAAAGAAGTTTTATTTAGTTCTTTTAAAGAAATTATGTTTGATATTTGACGCGGCAACCTTTACAGGTTGAGTAGTCCTCACGGGGCGAGAGCGAGCGACGTGCGACGAGGCCGAGCCGTTAGAGTAACATTTTATATTCTATCCGTGGATAAATTTTTGTAGTCCTGAATAACTTACATGTTATTGGATAGGTAACTTACATCCTGAAGCTTGGATAACTCTCGTGTTACTGATGGATAACTTGTGGGTAAACAAAAAGTTACCCACCTCTAACACGTGATATGTGGGTAACTTGTGGGTAAACAAAAAAGTTATCCACCTATAACACTAGATCAACGTGGGATCTAGTTTCGAATATCTCGTCACCTAGCCTAACGGTAAAAACGGATTTTCAATCGGACAAATGGTTTGATCTAGAAAACATTTTAATTTTTCGTTTTTGAAATGAGCTGGCTAATAAAAAATCTTGTTGTTTTGTGCTTAGAAAGGTACGATGCATGCAATTGCTCCTACCGAATGCCCGCGAGGTTTTTATTTTTTCAGACCGGTCACTGTGTAGAAAGTCCCTTCCTCTTTGTTTTGTTTTTTGCGGATTTTATTCCTCTTTGTTTTTTTTTGCGGTTTACACTATTTCGAACTAGTTTGGTAAATTGAAATTTATTCAAATGCATGTCGAAGTTCTTGTTCGTCATACATTCTTTGATGGCAAAAAGATGTTACCAAATTATATGTGAAATTTTGATGTAGCATACCCTGTCATGAAACAAATCTGCATTCAATTTGTTCAATATGTGTGTGAAGCTAATGCAGAGCCGCTCATTTTGAGCCTCTTGATAAATAAGTTTTCAAGGCACATTAGCTGTAGAATAGAGGAAAGACCCTCACGTCACTCCCTCCTAGGGCGACACGGGCAGCGATAGGAGCGGCGGCTGGAACCACCACCGGAACGCACCACCTCCTCTTTCGGTCGCTAGGGGTATCCGCCAGGCAAAGCCCGAGCGGATCCAGCGGTGCCAGGTCCAGCTTCTTCTATGCATCGGTGGTAACGCTGGACAAGAGCCGGCGATCTTTTGGCTCGGCCCGGTCCAGAGGCTGCTCACCCCGAGCTAGGATCGGCCCATGAAGGATGGGGACCGAGTCAAGCCCAAAAAGTGGGACCATGGCGAGCCAACAGCTCTGGTCGGCTCAGTCTGGCCAGGTAGCCCGAGGAGAGAGGGTAGTTGGGCTTTTGCCATTTACACATTTCAGCCCCATAGGGCACACTCGCTCGACCCCTCCCGAGTCCCATCCCGTCCCCTCGCGCCGCCGGTGCCAGATGTCGCCGCCGCGGCCCCTTGAGCTATTCTGCCCCCTTCTAGCCGCCGCTAGCTCTTCTACCCGCGCGCCCCCAAGTTAGCTGCCTCGAGTTGCGCCCCTCCGCATTCGCTAGACCACATCTCGGTCCCTGCTCGTCGAGTCGGCGACGGCCTCCTAGCTTCCAAGCAGCACCATGGATCCAAAGAAGCAAAACCCTCTGTCCTCTTTGTACGGGGACCCGACAGCACATGTGAACAAGAAGACGGGCACCCATGCAAGCTTGAGCTCGGATGATAACCTAGGCATTGTGTCTCTACTAAGATGAATGTGGCCATCACACGACGGCGGCATCGCAGATCCCGCTGCTCCTAGGTCTCATGAGAATAGGGTGGTTCCAAATACATCTCGCAGGTCATGTAGTCAGCTACATTGTTCTCACCAAGGAGATCAAACAGGCGCACGACCCATGCAGAAAAGTTGGATCCATCTAACTTGAGCTTTTCTCCTTTTAACCAATCGTCGATAGGAAAGGTAATCTCGGGAAGAACCATTTTCTACATTTATAATTGCAAAAAGGAATTTAGACTAATTTTAGAATTAAATGAGTTAATAATAACTCCACTCAGAAACACCTATCCCCAAAAGGGTTCCTAGTGATAACATGACCCCTATCAGCCACATCTCCCCCAATTGAACACGACCATCGATGTGAGTTCAAAGGTGGACGCTAAACGTCGGTCACATCATTCATGCGACTCGTGCTCGATCTTTCGACCATCCGTGTTCCGAGGCCACGCTTCTATGGCGTGCTAGGCTCGCTAACTCAACTTTAGTGTATTCGCTGTGCAACATGGCTTACACCCACTGTATGCGAACTTAGATATGTCTGACACCCAGGCCTGTACCCTGGATCGCCTCATACCGAAGAATTTTCTTGGTGGTGCACACTAAGGGGGAACACAATCGTTGGTAATTTTAACAAGGATCATCTTATTAGGCCGTCGAGTATCTAATACTAGCACACAATAAGATATACAAACAATAATATTGAATGTAAATGCTATGTGATATGGTCCTTCACGTCATGATCTCCATCCGCCGTCACCGGGTTCCAGCGCCAGGGATCCGGCACACCAAGGTACCGGTGTCATTCCGGCGTGGTAGTCTGTCACCTCTGTGACTATCTAGTACTACGTAATAAAAGGTAAAAACTTTACCTTTGCCACAACCATATCACAAAGCAACGCCCCCTGCAAAACAAAGTTAGACGCCTCTACTTTATCTTTGCATGTTTTACGTGGCTAAATGGGCTTTCGCACAAGAACCGTTCTTACCTACGAACTTTCAGCACAACGCTGATCAAGTAGTTATCTCTACTACACCCCTTCCGGAACCCTCTGTTGCAAATGGTATACCAACTAATGCGAGAGAGACAGACACCCCCTAAGCCACTTTATACGGTACAAGCCGTATGTCGATCGTGGACCAGTCTCGCGAATGAACGCGTAAAGTCGGTTGGGGGCCGCTTCATCAAGCATTACCGCGGTATACACAAAAACACGTGGGAGGGTAACAACTAAAAGATCAACGCCCACACGCTACATCTCGTGTGTTCTACCCGTACTAGCATTACTACGCATAGATCTAGCTCTGATACCACTGTTGGGGTTCCACGTATGAAAACAATAAATTTTACTCTACGCCCCTGAACCCCTCAAGCTGCCAGGACCTATCTATTAGTAATACAGTAACGAGAGGGGCTTTTTGTGAACTTATCCTTGAAGACCGAAAAGCGTTGTCAACGCTCAGGAGAGCGTGGTTGATGTAGACGAGCCGAAGCCGACCTCAAGGTCGTGATGAAGTCCTTGCGCTCCTTGGCTCCAACGACTTGAGTGCCTCAAGTGCGAAACCTCTCGGGGAGTTACACATGTCCGGTGCCTGACGATGACTCCCGCTTCCCTGATCCAGCAGCAGTCGCGGAAGTAGAGCTCCCGGATCCGAATCCCACAGCGCGACGACGCTCCGGGGTGAAGATGTCTCTCGCTCGCGCAGTCCAGACTTGGGACCACGGTCACGAGAGAGAGGGGGAGAGAGAAAATATCAACTGGAGGTCCTTCCAAAAGTGAGAAGACCTTTATTGATTATTGGTGTATTTAATTTGGCCAAATACCCCCACTATATATAGGGGGAGGGGAGGTACTACCTCCCTCAAAGTCCCGTGGTGGGACTAAAGGAGAGGAGGGGGAAGGGGTGGCACCGCCGGCCACCCCCATGGGCCCCGCAGGGGGGTGGCATACTAGGGCGCCAGCCACCCCCTTGGCCCCTTCTCTCTCTCTTTCCTTTCCCCTAATGGACCCTCTCCCTCCGAAATTTGGCCCATTAAGCCTTTGACCATTTTAATTGATTTTCTCTTTATTAAATAATTATGAATAAATGATTAAATCAACATTTAACATTCATTCACACATTATTCAATCTTCGTGGCTATGGAACACCTTCCACCTCCACTCCGGACATCCTCCAGACTTATCAAAACCCTTCCGGTTTTCTCTCTACTATTCTTCGGCGATTCCACCGATCCTATAAACACTCTCTAAGCATCATCAAGCCCTTAAGCGTGATACCCCACGATTCGGGAACACTCCAGACATGGTCGAGACACTCCCGCACCAATGATTGACAGAGGGACCTAGATGGCCATGTGACCCCTGTGCGTTCCACGAAGATCTTTCGTCGTTTGAACCGGGATAGTCGTGTCTTATTCCCTTTGTCACTCGATACTTGCAGTGCCCGAGATCTGATCAATGACATATCCATGTCGTGTTCAATCTCGTTACTGAACAATGCTACTTGACTCGTTCCGACAAGTGATATCCCTGTGATCAAATCACACGCTGCGCAGCTATTTGATATAACTTCTCCGAGTGGGCCCTTGAGTATCTTCCCGTCACATGGACGGACAAATCCTGCTCTTGACATATATTTCCTCTACAGTTTTCTCTGAGTACCTGAACACACCTTTATAACCACTGTATTACCGAGTGGCGTTTGATACTATCTAAGCACTCTCGGGAGACAGTGATTGATATAGCCTCACGGTCTAAGGAATAGTCTACGAGGATCCATTTCTAATCATCGTAACTTGAACTTCATGACATGATCGGGTCACGATGTTTAGGTTGGGTATTGGTTCATTATCTCATTCTCGGAATGAGATGATTCCATTTTCAACTGGCATAAATGTCACATGATCAGGAAACATGATCATCTGTTCACCAATGAACCAGTGACTAGAGTTTCACTGGGAACCCCTGGTTGTTTGTATATCACACGTGTATTGATATTTCCACTCAATACAGTTATAGCATGATATAAAACTTAATCATAAACTATATGAAATATGATAATAGTCCTTACTACTATTTGTCTCTAGGGCATATTTCCAACAATATGCATCACGATTGCGGTGCAATATTTAGCTTAAGCTTTGAAACATGATCATCATTACGTACCGGTGGTCGAGCGTTGCGGTAGTAGTCGTGGTTGGCCTATAGGTTGTTCGACATGCTCATCGAACGTATTCTCGTCTTCATACTCATACTCATCATCTTCTTCATATTCCGTGAAAGCATCAATAGTGGTAGCAGCGTCTGCCATGGGTGCACCACCTGCAATAGTGGAAGCAGGAGGTGGTGTGGCCGGTTAAGATGGTGGCCCGCGTGCAGAACGCGTCGCTCAAGTCCCGCATGGTCAGGTAACATCTTTGAGGACGTGGTGTAGTAGCAGGTGCGGGTGCAGGTAACCTCTTCAGGATCTCCTAAAATTTGGCGTCGAGTTTGTCGTTGAAGGATTTCTCTAGCCCCTCAATCTTATCAATGGTGTCGGTGAGCTTGAGGTCAAACTCCTCCAGTCTTGAATCAACATCTTGCGCACGCCCTACCAAAATCTTGCTAAAGTGTGCATGCATCTCTTCGTTCATCATGTTTGCCGAGTTAACAAGTTGATCTCCCATTTCTGCCATGGTTAGTCCTTAAAAGAACAGGTGTATATTCCTACAAAGTACGGAAATATGGTGGAAGCACGTGTAATCCGTCAAACAATATACAAATCTCTTACAAGTTTTTACCAAGCAAGAGGAAGGTGATGTGAAACCGCAAAGATCAGTGGTTCCCGAGATTAAGCCGAGCGATTACCAGGAGTCGAAACAACACATGTGGAGAAATTTGTGGAGTTTTGGGAAGGCTTAGCAAGGGGTTAGAAATTACCAAAACAACAATGCAAAGTTGAAATATGCTCAACAACGATACTGTGTTGGTCCTGGGCTAGACCGTACTAGAGACGCAAGCCTAGATCACTAACGATGTCACAGCGCAACACAATAAGCAACGTTGTGATGATATGGCGCCCTGAAAAGCGACCCGAGATGTCCAAAATCACTATGATTGTGAGTGTCTCAAACTAATCCACGGGGGTCTAAAAACTGTATAGCCCAAAAAAAATGTCGAAAATTTTCTACTGTGCTTCCGAAAGCGTGCATGCACCCAGAAAAATGTGGCTATAACGGCCGATGGAGAAAGATAATCCCCAAGGACGAAAACTAGTATAGCCAAAAAAAATCGGAGGCATTTTCATACTTTCTTGTCTCTCCTTGACTTGCGGCTGAAACTTTAACTCAGCACGAAATTATATGACAACACGGAACACTATGGAAGGAAAGAAAATAACAACTCTACTCGGACTCATATCGCGCCAGGAAAACAGATCGGATCCGTGTCGCGGTAGGCAGGCGGTGGCGGAGTCTAGGGTTTATGGCGGCAAGAGTATATGGTGGCGCAATATGGTGGTGGAAGTGGTGGCAGAAGTATGGCAAAGGCGGTGATCTGCGAGTGCGGCAGTGGTAACTAACGTGAATAGAACTCGAAACTGTAAGGGACAAGACACTAAGACCAGCAACTCAACGCCACGATGCAAACATAGATTCAACGATGCAAAACTGAAAAGACAATGCAAGGAGGAGATTGGTGATGTGATAGATAGATCTAATCTCTAATTGTATTTTGGCTTTTTCGTGGTTTATAGGTAAAAAATAGATCTAGACTATAAAAACTATAAATCTCACCAAGCAATCTGAAATCTGATACCACTTGATAGAGAAAAGGTGTCCGATCTTTCGATGAGATGGTGATAATTCGATTGGGTGGAGCACGAGCGACAATGCAATCGCTAGGCCAATCTCCTAGTGGTTACCGATCCTGTGGAAGCACGATCAGCCTGACCAGCGAGGGTCTTAATTCCTACCTCAAATCGAGAACAAGAATTAATATTGTAAATGAACATATTGCAAATAAAGATGAAAGCTTCATTGGAAAGGTGGGATTCTATATAGATGCGCAGTACAAGAGGCCTTTGCGACACTCAAGCCTATGGCGTAGTTGCAACAATGTCTAACTTTTAGTCGAAGCAAAATCCGAGTCTAAACAGTGATCTAAAGGGGGTATATATGGAGGGACGAAGGGGGATGCTGTCAGGGTTGGGAGAGACGGTCAAAATTCCTTCCTAAGTCGGTTTCCTCCACATATATGGACTCTCAAAAACCAGCATATTCATTTGGATAAAAATTACATGGGAGTGGCCCTTAAATAAAAGGTGGCGCAACACCATATGACTATATGGACGAAATTATGAAGTATCAATGTCTTAGTTTCGTCCATATCTTCATCTCTCATTATGGTGGTTTTTCAAAGTTCTGAAATCTTTACTTGTAGCGTCATCTTCAATTTTCACAAGTTTGCTGCCGTCTCCATGCATGATCATGATCCATTGATTATCCTTCTTGTCCTTGCTAGGTTCATCATTCCTAAGTAACATGAACATATCTAATTTAGGCAGCATCGTATTGTCATGTATATTAGGAACAGTTCCTAAAAACAAAAGTATCTGATAATTAAGTAGACATGCACGAGCTCTTGTAAGAGGTCCCTAAATGGTGTTGTAGGTGTAGGAGATGTATCAGTAGTAGGGATGTCCTCATCAAAACTCCACATGAGTCTACGACTACTCAAGTGGAGCCTCAGGAGCTACCGACACGGGTATGACTCATCGGGTCTCCATTGTTAGTATACCTGTTATAGATTCAGGACAAGGCCCATGATGCCCATAAGGATCCGAAGGTTCTAAAAGCACGCTAAGCCTAGGAAAGCCCAAGATGTAACCGACATATTCATAAAGTTACCTTTCAATCAGTAACCGACCCGAACCAGACTTCGAGACCCGGCATCTCATATAAAGGCCGGAAGGACCCAACATGAAGGGTACCATAACCATGTCATAACAATCCACTACAAGATAGATCACATCTAGCAACCCGACGATTTTATACTCTCCATCAATAAATATCAGCCAAGCAGGAGTAGGGTTTCCTCTGCGAGGGTCTAAACCTTGGTAAATCTCTCCAACCTTGTTTGTCTGATAAACTGACGAAATCAGCAGCACACCTTTTTTTCTCTAAACCCAAGCCCATAATAATAGACATTGTCGAGGTTACTACTAATTAGTGAATGTGCTAATTTGATAGATATTGCACTTAAAAAAAATAAGATAATTAGTTATCTTGGGCTTATCGGACGCAGATATCAAATCCCATTTGCGGGTGGTCTCGTTGGAGATCGCCTCAAGTCCAAGTGTCCAACCAACAGCACAGCCAACGCAGATATCAAATCCACGTGTGCAACCAGCCGGTCAAACCAACCCGAGTCGAGCCGGCCGATAGATCGATCGATCGATCTCCCCTCTTCCCCTCCAGCAGTAGCGCCTCCCACTCCTCTCCCCTCCCCTCCCCTGCCCGCCGTGGCCATGGACCCGGATCCGAGCCCCGATCCCGCCCCTGCCGCCCAAGACGTCAGCACCACCCTCGCCTCCCTCTCCCTCCGCGACCTGCCCCCGGACTTCGCCGCCGACCCGCCCCCCGAGATCGACGAGACAGGCGACGCCGACGAGGAAGACGACGACGAGGGGTACGCCACGGCCGCGTCCAGGGGCGGGAGCAGCACCGCCGCCTGGAAGGAGGAGATGGAGGGGCTCGAGGAGGACGGGTACGGGGACGCCGGCCCGCCCAGCCCCAGCAGCAGCGGCTACGCCGGCGAGAGGGGCAGCAGCCTCGCCTCCAGCGGCGGCATCCAGGAGGAGGAGGAGCCGGACGCTTCCACCCCTCCCCACGCCCCCGGCGCCGAGGACTGGGCGCGCGACAAGAAGCATGTCGAAGAGGTCGTCTCAGTTCGCTCTCTCTTTTCTTCTATTATTATTACAATCGTACCATTGTTATCTGTGTTTGCGCCTAACACATACTCTTACTGGCTTCAACCATCTAGCATATGAATTGTTACTCAACCCATCAGTGCATTCTTCTCACTACTAATCTGGCTTCTAAGCTTTCACATAGTGTACTTTATTAATTAAGAGAAAATAGGTTGCTTACAATCGCACATAGCCGTTTCCAGCACGCAGGCTGGAACTGAGCCTTGCATCACCCCCAAACTCGACATTCTACGACTATACCGAGCAAATGTCATCCCCTGTTTTGTTACAGGATCTGTTAATTTTGCTCGTTTTAAAATCTGGTAGCTCATGAAGTAGGATATTTATCTTTCTAGTAATCCCATTAATACCTGCTATCTCCTAGTATTGCCTGCCAAAATCTCATTGATTATTGAGTAGTCACTTTCTAAGTGAATTGGTTTATCGACTCGATGGATTGATAACCTTAACCCATCCAGCCAAGAGATAGCCTCAGCCATTTCTGCACTTTGGCAGTTGGTGATAGTCGCCCTAGCAGAAATGAGGATATGGCCATTATGATCTCGGATGACTTCACCCCAAGCCTCAGAATTTGATTCAGAAATGTAGCTTGCATCTACGTTGAGCTTTAACCATCCTCCATCTGGCACTTTCCAGCACTGTTCCTCTTTATTGTCTTGCCCACAAGGATGTTGCCTGCATTCACCAGTGCGATTGTGTTTTATGCAATTTGGGTACTGATGCTCCTGCACACTCTGTTTAGTATTTACAGATCTAAAAACTACCAAATTGGTTGTATAGAATATTCCACGACTTCGTTATCTGCTTGCTTTTTGGTATCATTGGTGGCACTCCTGTGAAGTTTGAATGTGCTGTAGCCGGACTGCTGGAAGTGTAGGTGATGTGTCACCCTAACTGTATTCCTTTGATGTTTCCAGGATGATGCTTCAGCTTCATGGAGGAAGAGGAAAAAACATTTCTTCATTTTGAGCAATTCCGGCAAGCCAATATACTCTAGGTAGTGAAATCACTTATGAGAGGAATTCATGATGGAGTTTACCAGGAAAGGTGCATTTTCAAAAGCAAAATCATTACACTGTATTCATCATCTTGTTTAACTTTCAGGTATGGAGATGAGCACAAGTTAGCCGGATTTTCTGCCACATTGCAAGCAATTGTTTCATTTGTCGAGAACAGGTATGTGGTTGTGTTTTTAATGATTGCATCATTCCATCTTGACCTTTTCATCTGGTCTGTGCTGAAATTTTCCTCTTGGTGATCTTTTTTGTGTTTATCCAGTGCTGACCATATCAAATTTGTGAGAGCTGGAAAACATCAGGTCAGGTGCCCTTGTCCAAAATTTACTCTGTTATTTTAATCTAATTTCAGAAGGAGAATGCATGCTTTCTCCCACTGAGGCCTGACTAATCGGACACCAGCAAACCTAGACATTTCATTTACAAATCCTCTTTATGTGCTAGCTATAATGTACTAAGTTTTGTTTTACACTGCCCTTTCAGATAGTTTTCCTTGTCAAAGGTCCAATTTATTTAGTTTGTATAAGCTGCACCGAAGAGTCGTTTGAAGGATTGAGGGGCCAACTAGAGCTCATGTATGGTCAGGTGCTTCCACTGTTGCATTCATCTTAACACATTTGTAGTGTGTGTAATCTCTTACCGTAGTGATACAGACTACTTTATCCATTCTTATCCTGATTTCTCTGTCTGCAGATGTTGCTTATTTTGACAAAGTCGGTCAACAGGTGCTTTGAGAAGAATCCCAAGTTTGACATGGCACCACTGTTAGGTGGCACCGATGCAGTTTTCTTATCTCTTATACGTGCATTCAGCTGGTCAGTATGTTTCATTCTGTTCCCATCATACTAATGTTGTTCCATATACATGTAGGCTTTAGTGCTTAACTCAAATTTTATGCGAACCGTTCTACAGGAATCCTGCTACATTTCTTCATGCATACACATGCCTTCCCCTTGCCCAAGCAACAAGACAGGCTGCTAGTGCAGTCTTGCAGGACATTGCTGATTCAGGAGTTCTATTTGCACTGCTGATGTGTGAGCACAAGGTTAGTCCAATCTCCTGTGAGAACTTCCAGTGGGATCATGGGATACTAAGTTCATTTGACTTATTTTCTACTTCTGAACACTCTTTCGGTCCCAACTAAACTTTCTAGAGGTTCCATACAAAGGGCATAAAAACTTACTTTATTGTCAGTCAGTCAGTTGCATCTTTTACTATATCCAAAGTCACATGCCACATCTCTGAAAACTTCTGTATCAACCTTGCAGTTCGTGTCTTTGGTATCACATTATCAGATATTTACGTTCTCTCCAATAGTCAATGACTTTTGTGCTCTGTAACTTGACAAAGGGTACCATTACCATTATATATTGATCCTTACTCATGCTAGCATTTGTTCTATGTCCTTCTGGCATCCCATCACGAGGCACATTACTTTATCCATGCCAATATTCTACTTGCGATTGCTAGTCTTTGAATATGTTCAATGTACATAATTTATTTTCCTTAGTCCTCTGCGTCCATGTTTCTGACAGTTGCATTATTGGTTAATTTCAGGTTATTAGTCTTGTGGGGGCACAAAAGGCAACTTTGCATCCTGATGATATTTTACTTCTTTCAAATTTCATATTGTCCTCTGAATCTTTTAGGTAATCATGATATGCTCCCTGAAATGAAAAACCTTGGCCTAGAACTACTCCTCTTAAAGTTTCATCTGTTTATTGCAGGACTTCGGAGTCTTTTTCACCCATATGCTTGCCAAGATACAATCCTATGGCCTTCCTATATGCTTACGTTCATTTTTTTGATGTGAGTAAAATATGTGCATCTGACTATGCCAGCTCACTTCAACAATATCTTTATTACAAGCATCATGATGCATGTCTTATGGTGCAGATGGAAACTTGTAGAAGTTTATATGCAGCAAGAGTCAAATTTTATTTATTTATTTAGCATTGGGAAATACTATCAGATTAACTAATATTTTCTCCATGGCAGGAAAATACATATGTGACTCTTCTTACTCCGAGATCAGATGCCTTTTATGACTTGAAAGATTCTAGGTGAGCTGTGCAATGAAATGGCTAAGACATGCTTAAAAATATCACAAAATGAGTGTGTTCTGCCTAAGACGTATATGGAACTGAGTCAACTATTCTTTTTGAACAATGTGTAGGGCCCGCATTCAGGATGTTCTATTGAAATCGAATGTCCTTCTTGAAGCCCAAAGGTCTTTGCATGAGAATGTGCTGCGTGTTGAAGATGTCCCCATTGAGCTTTCTTCTCAATCTACAACATCGCCTGCACAGTCTTCTGAAGTAGCAATTGGTGGACCAGCTGGACTTTGGCATTTTATATACAAAAGTGTCTATCTTGACCAGTATGTATCTTCTGAGTTTGCCTTGCCCGTAAGAAATCCAAAGGAACAGAAGAGGTATTGAATACTGATGACCGTACAGTATTTATTTCTGCATTAGTTAACCATCTTTGAAACAAAACCTGATGTTTGCAGATTGTACAAAGCTTATCAAAAGTTCTATGCTTCCATGCATGATAAGGCAACTGGCCCACACAGAACTCAGTTCAGACGAGATGAAGATTATGGTGAGTTACCCATGAGTAGCAGCACCCAACAACTCGTTTGTTGTGTTTGGAAAACATTGACATATGAGACATTTAAGTTAGCTCCCTCTCTAGTTATTGTGCTTATTGGATAATTTGTAGGTAGCAATAGCAGAAACATGCAATTTGTTTTTAGTAAATTTTGTCTGCAGCTTTTTTATGATGCATAGAAGTTCTCATAGCCAATTTTCCTTTGATAACCTGCTGGTGGGTTCTAGGTATGTTATCATAAACTCAGTTTGTGTGAAAAAGAAAGACTATAAAACTATGAATCAACAGAAAGATAAAAACGCATTCGATTAAGCTTCACATGTGTTTCCCCAAATATGTGATATAGATTATATGCCAATATAGTTGAACTGGAAACCATTGACTTTTTATTCTGCTTGCTCTATGAGTCCTAGATCAACACAGCTTCTTAACCACAGGACATAATTGTGTGATATCAACCTCTGCAAGCATACAGGACACTGTTCTGAAACAATGCAAATGGTGCCTTTATCTGTTTGTACGACAGGATTCTGAATGTTTGCGTATACATTAATAGTTTCGACATGCTGCTCTTTTGTTCATTACCATGAAACTAGATTGTGAGGAGACCTAAAAAGACCAAGGTAGAGAATTACAACCATCAGAAAAATTGTAAAATAATCCATCATGTGCATGTGCACATATGAATGCAAACTGCTAGCTGTTAAGTAATTGTTTGCTGGACTAGCTGTTCTGTGGCATTAATATCCCTTGATTGCTGTTGTTATAAGATGCACCTGAATTTGCTATCTTTAGTATCATGATTGTATTCACCCATGTGGTACATTTTCTATGTTACATAATTTCCCTTCCATGGCAGTGTTATTTTGTTGGATAACCCAAGATTTTGAGCTGTATGCAGCCTTTCATCCTCTAGCTGACAAGGTTGGTGTCTGGCTATCTGCTACATTCAGTAGCATTAGGGATGGGACTAATTCATCATGCATCACCCAGTAATCTTACTTCAGGTATATTTATTTTGCAGACTCAAGCCATCAAGATATGCAACCGGGTATGCCAATGGATAAGGGATGTAGAAAACAAAGTGTTCGTATACGGAGAAAGCACCCTGGCCTGGTGATACTTTGATGTAAATTCGTATACTCTGTTGTTATCTTTTGTCGAATTTTTCATGATTTATGTACTCATTATACCGACACAGGCAATACCATCAATGTTGGGGAGATAATATGAGGGATTAGGTTCGTCTCTGTAACATTCTCACAAGACTTTTTATTCATGATCATGATCCGAGATAATGTTAAGCCTATAATTGTTTCCTTGTATCTTGTTGATGTGACTGGCTCCATTTCTCATTTATTGTTATGCTTGCTCCGGGAGCATGTACGGTGAATTATTATTTTTTGAATATGTACGCTCCATCGACGGACTGACGGGTAATAACTGCCCGTCTCGTCTCGTCAACCACGAGTTGCCGTAATGGCTCGCCACCGCCACCTCGGCTTCCCGCCGTTTCTCCTTTCCCGCTCACGCGTGCAATACCTGGTTACACACAGTGCCTGTCAACAGCTCACGCGCGCAATACCTGGTTACACACAGTGCCTGTCAACAGTAGGTTGAACCATGACAAGGAGACGTACACTTCTCACGCACAAATCCTTCGAGGAATTGGTAGCTAGTAATAACTAACTAACAAGAACAACACAAGCTAAATACTACTACCTCCGTGAAACTCACACAGCAGGTCGAGCAACGGCCGTCCGGAGATGTAGCAGAACAGTAGTACTTAGACCTCCTCGGCGCCGGCGAGGTGGCTGAAGCGGCGGGCCTCCTGCTCGTCCTCGAGGGTGTGGATGTAGGGGCGGTAGTACACCTCGTGCTCGGTAATGCACCTCACCAACGCGGCACCGGCGTGGCACCAGAGCACGGCTGATCCATCGTCCGTCGTGTAGCGGTTCATTACCAGGACGGTGTGATTTGACCGGCGGCAGGCAGGGTCCGGCGGGCATCCAGGCTTTATCTGAACACATGGCGTGGCGATGGTGTGTTGCGTGCTGCCCTCCTTCTCCTTGCCTTCTACTGCTCCCATCTAAATAATTTGGATCCACCGACTAACACCGCACAAAATTAACAAAGTTCACTGATCAAAATGACCGTAAATTCAGAACCACAAAGAATGAAATAGCATTTTGCATAACAAGGAAAAATAATGAGTGCAAATCCGACAACAAACTCAGAACATAAAATTGCAACTGTGGTTTCTAATTAGAAAATTGTCTAGATTTAAACTATAGTTGAGTATGCTAGCTAGCACTTGATTCTGCATCAGAGCCACATAATCAAGTAAAGTACGAACCCGCGCCTCCAATATCTAGTGGGAGGGTCTATGTCACACGATGAAGGGTAGATCACCACTATTATGTTAGTTTAGGTTAAGTTCATATTATTCTCATATAATCCATGACTTTTCTTCTAAATTGGTTATAGTAGAAATGTTTGGATTCAACCATGTGTTTGAATTCAATTGAGTGAGCTCCTAGTGTATTCTGATGAATTGATTCTTGGATGATAAGATACCGAAGCTTGCTTTAGTGTTTGGTTCCTTGGATCTACTATAACTGCATCTAGGCTTAAATGACTATCTCCTGAATATGATGATTGTCAAGAGTAATAGTGGATTTGAATATAAAGAAGATTCCTAGTAGTAATTCTAGGAAAATTATTTATTTTCTTGTGTGGATAATCTTTGCAAGTAAATATTGCTCATGTTCTTGTTATTCTCATCATGACAAGGATTATGTGATTAGGAAATGTTCATTTTAAAATGCTCTCTACTAACTAGCAGATAAACCAAGCATACAAAATTGTGCTTGAGCTATCACTATTGTGATCAGTTGTGTGAAAAATATGATTGGTTTGATAATACACTTTCTTCATGCATTCTTGGCAGTGAATACATATGTGCTTGATTCCTAAATTTGTTGTGCCTGAGCTATCACTATTGTGATCAGTTGTGTGAAAAATATGATTGGTTTGATAATACACTTTCTTCCTGCATTCTTGGCAGTGAATATGTATGTGCTTGATTCCTAAATTTGTTGTGCCTGAGCTATCACTATTGTGATCAGTTGTGTGAAAAATATGATTCGTTTGATAATACACTTTCTTCGTGCATTCTTGGCAGTGAATACGTATGTGCTTGATTCCTAAATTTGTTGTGCCTGAGCTATCACTATTGTGATCAGTTGTGTGAAAAATATGATTGGTTTGATAATACACTTTGTTCTTGCATTCTTGGCAGTGAATACATATGTGCTTGATTCCTAAATTTGTTGTTAGCAAGATGATAGATGCTATTTGGCTTAGTTGTCTATCCAATGTGACAGTGAAGTTGTACTCCTAAAATCCTTGGTGATGTATCTGAGAAATATGCTTCCTGTGCAGATATGCTTTGCAATGAACTTGTTGTATGTTCTGAGCTTGTTCATATGATAATAACTATATCCAAATGATTCCTAGTATTTATACTTAGGGAAATGATTTGAATAAGACCCTTTATCTATAATTGTTGGTGATTGCTAAATTGTAGCTTGAGTTAGTAAACCCTTGGCCCAGTGGCACATGTGTTGCTAGGTTGCTATTGAGGTGCTTCCAATATTTGGAATGTGCCCAGTAGTAGCTAGCCAACAAGTTTGACTACTCTGCTACTTGGCTATTCCTTATTATTGCTCTAGATTAGGTCAAGGATACAAAGGCTGAGATCTAGTATTTTGATGGCTAAAGAACAAGTGCTATTCATTTTAGCTACCCAATATCCAGTGATAAATTTACACTTCATTAGAGTGTAGCTATGAGGATAATCTCAAATCCAAGTATTATGCCTAGGAAATATTGAGAACAAATATTAGGCATGGGTTTGGAGCTGATCAACCTTCCCCTTGATGTTGTTGTTGGAACTTGTGATTCTAGTTGTGGTTTGCAGTGGCTTGATGGGTCTGCTCCTGGTATTATCTTGGCCTTCTACTCCTGGCTTGTCCTTGCTCCCCTTATGGCTCCTAGCTTAGCCTTCCCTCTCCTGGCTTGCCATTTCTCAACACCTTAACTCCTCTTCCCCTAGGTTGCCATGGTGGATTTCTTGGTTGATGGAAATCTAGTGGAGTTTGGTGTATGAAGCTGTTCTGGTTGCTATTCTTGGTGTGTTTGTGAAAGGATCAGCAGAGAAGTGCTCTCCCTATGCGGCTGTGCACTTTTATCTCTCTTTGGAGCTGTCTTGTGTTGATAGCACGCACACATACAACTGTGTGTGAGCTGCTTGCCTGCTTACTCTGACTTGTGGATCAGATCAAGTGAAAACTTGACCTTTTGCTGGTTGTTTTCCATTTGCTATTTACTAGACTTGGTGAAACTTGTCCCTCACTAGCCAATGATGTAGTACTGAAGCATACTTAAAATAAGAACAGATCCTACTTGTCCCCTTTTACTTCTCAATGAGGTAATGAATAGTGCATTGCACTATTAAACTGAGAGCACAATTACAATCCTTCCTTTTATTCTTTGTTATATGTTTCCTAGTCTTGCAGGTATAGAGCAAGGACAAGAAGAAATGATATGAAGATACAAGATTTTTTAGAAATAGGTTTAGTTTAGGATGTTACTTTATCTCTTTCGTACTTTCTTTTTATCATTTATTTGTAAAGAATAATGTATTTAGTGTATTCAGGGAATAAAGCATTGCTTGATTTCATTGTTGTAATTTATTCATATATAATTACTTATCTGTTCATAAAAGAATATGTATCACAAATTATTTCCTTTTGGATAATGTAAAGACTTTGTATACTTGTATTATTATTAATAAAGTTATTCCTTTTCTTTCTTATTCCATTGTATTCATTTTCTTATTTGTAATGACTTTATTGTATATTCTTGCCGTTTATTCTTAACTCCAAATCTTTTTAATTTTGTTTGTATTGAATATTTTTTATACCAATCTATTCTGAGTTTCAAAGTTATTTCTAATTCAAAATTCAAATACCAATTGAAATTCATTCTCCCAAAATAGTCAAAATATCTAGAGATCATGTCAAAATCTATCGCACTCGCTGAGGTGCTCTAAACTCTAAAAGGATCGAAGCGAGAGATACCTTGACCCCTCTATGTTTTTAGTTTTGTGCGAAAACTCCCCAGATTTTCTTATGCATGAATGAAATGCACAAACATGTATCCTGTCTATTTCTAGCCTCTAATCTTGTGATGTTACAGTCGATTTGGGCATATCACTCGTAGTAGCTTGCAAGTGTAACTAGGAAAAAATGCAACATATATACCGACGGCTAGTTACTCTCTCTCTCAAAACAGGATGGGGCAGCATCACAAACATGTCCAAAAGAAAAGGAGAAGGAATAAAGGAAGAAAAAGGTGAATCGACGAAGCGAAGGTGACCCACAACCTCTGCATCCTCTGAAGATGTTCCAGGACGCTCTTAGCACCGAATAGAAGTAGCAATCAACACCTTCAAGAAGGAAAGCGATGTCAACGTCACTACTACCCGAACCAGCGCACTGGTCCTACAGTTTGCCCGACAAACAGAGGGAAGTGGATTGAGGGTAGCCATGACACCGTCTAGGAAGGGATGGTGCCACCAAAGGAGGCACTGTGTCGGTGTCGAATGAACTGACAAGGGTTTCTTCCAAAAAAAACATCCACATCTCATAGGCGGTCTATTGCACATGAGCCCACGAGGTCGCGCTAGAATCCTCAACATCACAAAACTCGCTGCTCACCAGCACACGCCACTATGGTCATGAAGCCGCCATAGTCGTCGCACCGAAGCTACCATCATGAGGCCTGCAAGACAGATGCGAATGACAAAACTTGAATCATAGGCAACAACATCGCAACTGCGTGGGAGGGAACAACCTCCACCGCGTTCAACGGTAGTCAACGACAACAGGGGCGCACTAGTCCGAGATGGGTCCAACTGGGCCTAGAACAGGCTCGTAAAGCCCTCACGGAGGCACACCAGTCCTAGGAAGGTCCAATCATGCCTAGACTGGGCCCTTAAAGCCATCATCGCCTCCCTGCAATAGGCCATCCGTCGTCGCTGACATCCCCAACACCAACTACACCGTCACCGTCATCTCTAGGAAGCGTTGCCATCACGGACACGTTGGCCCACTGCAGACCCAGATGGGCCCGTATGGCCTAGATCTGGGGCAAGCGGGAAAAGCCAACCAACCACACCCTCGCGTCGCCCCACTGTACCACCGACGCCATTGATTTGTCGCCCTACTGGAGCCACCGCTCCGTCGCTCATCGGCCGAGCGCCGGACCATAGCTTCTCGAGCCGCACCACCCATTGTCGAGGAGCCCTCCTGTGCTCCCCACATCAGGAGGGTAGAGGAAGGGAGCATGTTGCCACCAGCACCGCGTGGGCCTTGCCCGACGTTGTTTGCCAGCGATAGAAGTTAGGGATAGGGGGATTAAGGGAAGGGAGGAGTGACCGGTGACCTAGTCGCCCGCGCAAGGGTGACGCGAGTCGCGAGAGGGAGAGGAAAAAATACACGTTCATTGTGTGTGACGGCTAGTTACTCTTGCTATTCTTGTAAGTTATTGACCAACGACATGGCGGAAATTCTACTCCCTCCGTCTTAAAATAGATGTCGCAATGTATCTAGACACTATTTAGTCTAGATACATCCAAATTTTGAAAAATTTGCGACATCTACTTTGGGAGGAGGGAGTAATAAATAACGGATCTAACGGTGAAGCGATGATAGAATGGCAAGACTGATTATAGCTAATGGGTGGAAAGATGACGAAATGCTAAAACTGAGTACCGTTGTAATGGAGTGGTGGCAATATTTGAGTTTCCTCTTTCTCGATGGGACGGGGAAGGGGTATAACTCAGCGGTAGTCACCTTGACGTGGTGGAAGTCATCGGTTCGAGCCTCATGATTCCTCCAACAATAAGACCTTAGGCTGATCGATCTAACCTATATGCAACAGATTTAGAGTCAAACTCGTCTAGTAAAAACGGTTATCATGTTCCTCTAACATGTAGTTCTTTCTAGCAACAATCTGTCTTCTGAGGGATCGGCCAAATGTCAAAACTGAGTTTTGAGTTGGTCACAGTGACATAAAACCCTATACACTATGGGAAAAACTTTCTTTGCCGTGTGGAAAAACCACACGGCAAAGACTTTCTGGAACACGGCAAAGGCTTTGCCATGTGTATACACACGACAAATGCCACACGGCAACGTTTGCCACGCCAAAGGCCCTTTGCCGTGTGTTTTCTAAATAAGACATGGCAAAGCCTTTGCCGTGTGTCTTACGCGTAGATACGGCAAAGTAAAGTGAGATGACAGTTTCCTTGAAGATGACGATGTCTATTCTTTGCCGTGTGTCATTCATAAATTCAACACGGCAAAGACAGCCTTTACCGTGTGTCACCCATAAAACCTACATGGCAAAGGCTGCCTTTGCCGTGTGTCGCCCTTAAAACCTACACGGCAAAGGCGCATTTGCTGTGTGTCACGTACACGGCAAAGAGGCTGCCTTTTCAAAATAAATTGAAAAAAAAATTCAAATTTTTTTTCAAACTTTTTTGAATATTTTTTACTTGTTAATCTCATATGGGATACGTTTAATCCTAAGTTTGCTTAGTATTAGGTCAAATTGCACTCATGATCAAACTTTCCCTACGGCCACCCATCCTAAAACTACTCTAGCCCTAGCACGCTTAACTTCTTCGTTCCTTCTAAATGAGCTTCCGACTAAGAAATCATACCTTGTCGATAATACTTTCATATCAGTCATATTATTTATTGGACCATGATGTCACACATCTCAGTTTTAGATTCCAAACAATTATTTAAGTAGACAACAATGAATAAATAATAATAATCTTGAATCCAAATAAAAAATAAAATGATTTTATTTTTTACCTTTTTCTATTTAATATGGAATAATTCATATATTTAAATCCGTAAATCAGAATTCGACAAATAAAATATCTAAATCGATCAGAAAAATGAGAGGAATCCAAATATGACATCCATATCATATTGTGAACCTACAAATGATTTTTGTAAAAAATCATGAGCATCATATCATGTACCTGCAGTTCATATCTGACCCACTTCCTACCGATTCGGTAGAAATTTGTCTTTTTCACCAAGGATGGACGGAAAGGTTTTAAAATCCCAGTTGAGACATTGTTCATGTAAGATGGTCTAGTATTTTTGAAAAATGAGGTGGTAGCATTTTTGAATTGAACATTTGGTGTTGCTTTTCACAAAACGCCCTGATTTTTGCGCTCCGAAAATAGAAAATGGCTTTTCTGTGCGACAAAAAGGAAAACTTTATCCTGCAATATTGTTCTCCATCCCATGATGCACATGCATGCACAATATAGGCACATTATCACAAACTATGTCGTGATTCTGCCCATAACATTGATCATTTCAACCAAAAGCCAAGAAACCTCGAATGAGATAGGTCATTTTGTGAAGGTTTTTTTGAGACATAATCAATATACCAAGTTTGATATTTTTGCTTCCAACTATATCACAAAATATGACACCACGCGAAGGTCTCGCATTTTTTTGATTTTTTTTTTGATTTAGTTATGGTCATTTGAAACTATCCTCAAACCCTAATCGAACAACGGGCATGACGATTCTTAGCTCGGGGCTGAGCCTCGCTAAATTTGCATTAGATCTTTGAAGAAACATCATATTATAAACCTAAAAATGATTTTTGTAAAAAATCATGAGCATCATATCATGTACCTGCAGTTCATATCTGGCCCACTTCCTACCGATTCAGCAAAAAATTGTCTTTTTTACCAGGAGTGGACGGAGAGGTTTTAAAATCCCTGGTTGAGACATTATTCATGTAAGATGGTCTAGTATTTTAAAAAAATGGGGTGGTAGTATTTTTGAATGGAACATTTGGTGTTGCTTCACAAAACGCCCCGATTTTGCTCTCCGAAAATAGAAAATGGCTTTTCCATGCGACGAAAAGGAAAACTTCCTCCTGCAATATTGTCCCCCATCCCATGATGCACATGCATGCACAATATGGACACGTTATCACAAACTATGTCGTGATTATGCCCATAACATTGATCATTTGAATCAAAAGCCAAGAAACCTCAAATGAGATAGGTCATTTTGTGAAGGTTTTTTTGAGACATAATCAATATACCAAGTTTGATATTTTTCCTTCCAACTATATCACAAAATATGACACCACGCGAAGGTCTCGCATTTTTTTGATTTTTTTTGATTTAGTTATGATCATTTGAAACTATCGTCAAACCCTAATCAAACAGCGGGCATGCCAATTCTTAGCTTCGGGCTGAGCCTCGCTAAACTTGCATTGGATCTATGAAGAAACATCATATTTTGAACCTAAAAATGATTTTTGTAAAAAATCATAAGCATCAAATCATGTACCTGCAGTTCATATCTTACCCACTTCTTGCCGATTTGGAAGAAATTTGTCTTTTTCACCAGGGATGGACGGAAAGGTTTTAAAACCTCCGGTTGGGACATTGTTCATGTAATATGGTCTAGTATTTTGGAAAAATGGGGGTGGTAGCATTTTTGAATTGAACATTTGGTGTTGCTTCACAAAACGTCCCGATTTTTGTGCTCCAAAAATAGAAAATGGCTTTTCCGTGCAACGAAAAGGAAAACTTCCTCCTGCAACATTGTTCTCCATCCCATGATGCACATGAATGCACAATATGGTCACATTGTCACAAACTATGTTGCGATTCTGGCCATAACATTGATCATTTAAACCGAAAGCCAGGAATCCTTGAATGAGATAGGTCATTTTGTGAAGGGTTTTTTGAGACATAATCAATATACCAAGTTTGATATTTTTACTTCCAACTATATCACAAAATATGACACCACGCGAAGGTCTCATATTGTTTCGCTCATTTTTGTATTTTTATGCCTGTTTTAAACTATGGTCAAAATGGCGAGTATGGAGATTCATATTTAACATAAATATCTAATATTTGAGTGTAGATAGATAGATCTTATTTTTATGCAAATTTTGATATATTATTTCTATTTTTCTGAACTAGAATGATTTTTTTATGATTTTCCTAAGAGTAATGTGATAAAAGAGAAAAAAGAAAAAAAATAGAACTTTGCCGTGTATATATCGGAATACACACGGCAAAGGCCCTTTGCCGTGTATATTGCGGAATACACATGGCAAAGACCCTTTGCCGTGTATACTGCGGAATACACACGGCAAAGGGCTGGCGAGGGCACACGGCAAAGAGCCACCGTTTTCTGCCGTTAGTTCATTCCCGTCAAGTGGACCTGTGGGGTCAAGGGTCCCACCTCGTTGCCGTGATGACACCTATGCCGTGTGCCGCTGTCAACTTTGCCGAGTGTTTTTTTCTTTGTCGTGTTCCTTTGTAGGTCTTTGTCGTCTATATTTCTTTACCGTGTTTTTTTTCAGAAATTTGCCGTGTTCGCGTACTTTGCCGTGTGCTTTCTAGGTTGTACACGGCAAAGACAAACGATTTGGCACACGGCGAAGCCGTGTCTACACGACAGCCGGTAATTTTTCCCGTAGTGATAGACATCGTTTTTAATTGAAAAACACAAAATTCAGGTGATATCTGCTTCTGCGAGCAACATTTGGTAATAGCTGCGGCCTCAATTAGTCTGAAAGCACACCCGTTCAGAATAGCATCAGCAACAGAAAACATCACCTGAATTAGTCTGAAAGCCACAATTTAACAATAGTATGCGCAAGATTAAATCAGTCTTGAAATCACACCAGTTTACAATACCATGAGCAACAGAAATTTAGTCTTGAAAACACACGTGTATACAATAGCACGACCAACAGAAAATTAGTCTTGAAAATACACACGAGTTTACAATTAATAGCATGACCAACAGAAAATTAGTCTTGAAAACACTGGGTTCACAATAGCATGAGCAACAGAAAATGTTGACCGACGGATGAGAAAGCTAATGAGCCGACCATGGCAAACCCATCTGAGCTCCAGAGCTTGATGGAGCCGATGCCATGGCGTTGGCCAGCGCCGGAGGTGGGTTGCGCCAACGAGGCAGTGGGTCTCCCACCATAAGATTCTCCAGCAGAGGCCCGGCCTCCTTCACCGCCTGCACCAGCCGCCCCTTCTGCGGTAGCGGCCTCTTGGCCGCCAGCATCTCAAGGTGCGCCGCCGTAGCGGCGCTCCTGTAGGCCACGACGGCTGCACCGCGAACCACAGCGGATTGCCCGGACCAGGCTGGGCCATGGAGGGCTAACGGCCTGCTGGCCGCCAGCAGCCCAAGCTGCGCCGGTGCTGCAGCGCTTCTGTGCTCACTGACGGCTGCACTGTGAGCCATAGTGGATGGCTGGAACAAGGCTGTGCGGCCATCGAGGGCCAACAGCCTCGTGGATGCCAGCTGCGCCGCCGCAGTGCTCGTGCTCCCCTCCTCGACGACGGCTGCTGCTGCTGCTGCAGAGCTTGGCACCTTGAGCAATGCAGAAGGATCCACGGCCATCGGGGACGACGAGGACGCGGCCCGGAGCTGAAGCTGCTGTGCTAATGCAGCGCTCCTGTTCTCGCTCGGCACCTGAATCGCCGTGGCCATGCTCGTGACCTCGTGGGCGACGACGGCTGCAGGGCTTGTCACAGCGAATGGATTGAACATGGGCAGGGGATGGACTGCCTCCGGGGACGAAGAGGAGGCGACATGGGTCTTGGCCTTCAGTATCTGAAGCTGCGCCGCTGCAGCAGTGCTCCTGTCCTCGCCGACAACAACGGGTGCAAATCTCGGCACCTGAATCGCCGCTGCGGTGCTCCTCCTGCCCTCGTCGGCGATGACGATAGCTGCAGGTTTTGGAAGAGCGAATTGATTGAACATGGGCCGGCGATGGACGGCCTCCGGGGACGAGGACGAGGACGGGAGAGGTCTCAGGCCCGAGACGCCGCCACCGGTGGGCGTCATGGCCTCCATCTTGCGTGTTAGCAGGTGGTGCCGGTGGTGGAGTCGGTCGCAGTCGTGCTTGTTGCGGCGCCTGAAGTCCGCCAGGGAGGCGATCTTGTGGTGCTTGAGGCGCACGTCCTCCCTGGTCCTCCGCAGCTCCGACGACGCGCCTGCTAGCCTCTCCTCCAACTCCGCCAGGCGCTGCCATGCCATGCCAGGATACAATACACACAACAACAACAACAACAGATTACGGAATATATAGTAGTGAGTGTTCAGCAGGGTGCACGTTCATGATCAAGAAAAGCAAATCGTGAATACTGCAACAATGCCACGCCTGCATCGATCCATGCCCTAGCTAGCTAAAAGAATGGATCTGTATTCTAGTCTGTACTACTGGATCGACTAGTCTGTAGTGTAAAATCATCGATAAACAGGGATAGGCAAGATCGACAGCATGTATATGCATGATCGCCAGGAACTAGTCTTGGTAGGAACTCCATACTTTTTCCCACTCTTGATATAGAAACTAAAAGGAAAATCAGCAGACACGTACGTACAAGAAGACGAACTTACACACAGAAGATCAACAACGCGCAATGTCGATCTATCCGAGTTAAAAAAAAGCACCCAGAGGTGGAGGAAGCAGGAGAAAGGAAGCAAACCTCCTTGTATTTGTGGCAATGGGTATCATCATCATCCTTGGCGACTGGCGTGGGCGCGGGCGTCGCCGTCGGCGTGGGCGCTGGGGTCGCAGGCCAGAGGTAGGCGAGGGAGGTATCCATGGTGAAGGAGAACTCTCCGGACCCATAGGGCATGGGGTCCATCGCCATGTTCCACCTCTAGCTCGATCTCCGGCCGGTCTGCTCCGACGTACTCCGATCTATATATCTATAGATGTCTAATAGTAGTAAGGTATATAATGGTCTTGGTGGTGTGTATTGCGTTGTGGCCAAGGAAGGAAGGAAGGAAGGAAGGAAGAGATTTGACGATGAAGAAAACGATCGAACGCGGGGTTGGATGGATGGATGGATATATAGGAGGAGGAGGGGGCGGAGACGGCGGCCCGGGAGATTTACTGCTGCATGCGGCCAAGGCAAAGGCAATAAGAGGGGAGAAGCTTCCTTCCTCCGTGCGGTGTATATGTATACGCCAGCCCATGGGCATGGAGTGGAACAAAAAAAAGGGGAAGGGTAAATGTATATACGGAATGCGCCAATTAATTGTTTGATTGATTGATTGGCGGCAGAAGATCAGGATGACTACGTGTACATATCATCCCCTTCTTCTTCTGCGATCCGGACGTAGGATCTCTCTCTCTCTCTCTTATTTTTATTTTGAGATGGTAGGATCTACTCTTTCCGTCCTCGTAATTCTGGGAGACCATTTTCACATCTCCTTGTCTCGTGTGCTGGCTGGGCCCTCGCATCCGACTCCGTACGTGTCGCAAAGTCTACGATCGTTGAACCTTTTGTCGTGTCGCTGCCCAACACGGACGGACGTACGTACTCTGTATATATAGCTGCTTTGGGAAGGAAAAGGAACCGATGAATGTTGGTAGTAGCGTGCTGCCGGCACACGGCGACACGTGCGCGACGCGTTTTCCCCGACCACGTACGTGCGCGCGGTTGACCGTCTGCGACTGTTTATGCATGCATGCGCTCTAGTATTATGTGTTGGTAAGTCTAGTATTACCATCCTGGAGGACATAATATGCCTTGCCCGTGTCGGCCTGGTCACCGGATATATGACTGTCTTCTCGGCTCATATACTTCTTTTCTAAAGAAACAAATGCATACATACACACAGCTCTATCAACGCACGCGCACACATTCTACCCTAGCTTGAGTACCTCAGATAGACTGGACCGGCAAGTACTAAAATTGAGCAAGTCACCACAACAAACCTCATATATGTCGACGGAAAAGTCAAAAACATCCAGTCTCGACTCGGTACCTCCAGAGCCCAATCTTCTTACCACGAGCACCACGATGCTCAAAGAGGTGCTACCTCCAAGCAATCAGCTGTTTTTCTAAATTTTTCCAAATTGAGTTAGTGATCAATTCAAGGCTGGTATCAGTTGCGTGATATTAGTATCATGCCGCTTGAACGCCAGTAATTAACCTCTTTTTCAACATGTCACAAATGATGTTTTCTACGCTAGTGCTTAGGGCATCTCCAACGGACCGATCCATTTCTAGATAGCAAACGTGTCCGTTTGCGACTGCTCGTGGACAGATAGTGTGGCCGGCCGTGTCCTCCCTGGTCCGTTTTGGTCGGGATGAATCCAGTGGTCCGACACATTTTTTTGTTGTTAAAATTACATATTTAAAAATAGAAAGGGTAAATATATGTAGAGAAAGTGCCAATTTTAATTAATACCGTTGATTGACGGGAGACGAGGAAGACCATGCATGCATATGCCCATCTTTTGCAATCCGGCAGTAGCATCCTTTTGGCTCATCTCTTTCCGTCCTTGTAATTTTGGCATGGACACCTTCTTTTATATGGATTAATATTTTTTGATATTATTTTCAGATTTATTTGTTTGATATTTGGATGATGTATTCAGTACAATTTAAATGGACACAAATTTTGTGAATTACTACTACGTGCGTTGCACGTGCAACACTACTAGTGTGTGTTGAGTCTTTTTCACCTCCGTTACTATCGACTTTCCGTACGCCGCAAATTCTACGACCGTCGAATTGTTGTCGTGTCCCGGCCGGCCGGCTGCTAACACGCACGTACTACTACCAGTACGTATTTGCGCGGCCGTACGACGTGTTTTCCCGAGCACGTACTGTACGTACGTGCGCGTGTTTGACCCGTTTCGCGTGCATTATTATGCATGCGATGCACGCGCGCATGTTTCGGCGCCTGCCACGTACATCGACGCCCTGGGAAAACTAAAACACCAAATGAATCTGAAAATGGTCGCTAAGAATTCTAAGATACTCCCTCCGTCTCAAAATAGATGTCGGAAACTCATCTATCTATAGTACTAGATCCATCTAAATTTAGACGAATCCGTGATATCTATTTCGAATGAGGTATATACATTTTTAGTCTCATAACTTGCATCGCGAGAGCAATTTAGCCCCTCATCTTACAAAGTGAGCAAGATTAGTCCCACAACTTGTAACCTGGAAACATTTTAGACCAATTCAACCGAATTTCTATGATTTTAACCGAATTCGTTCACTATTGGATCGAAACTCATTCTAAGCGTCGCACTTTTTACAAAATGACCATTTGTATTTTTTTTATACAGCTTGCAACCTTAACATGGCCTGACAGACAGGCCCCACCTGCCAGTGGTTGCAAACTAAGAAAACAACCACGTGCATTACATTTGTGGGAATTGAACTCACGACCTGAGCGAGATGCTTAGGAAACACTCCTTCCGGTTCAAATTATAAGACATTTTACGTTTCTTACTGTAAAATTCATCATGTTACTAAACTTTTGAACATTTCAAATTTGCCCCTTCACTCACTCACGTCGGGCAGCCTTGCTCGGGTCGCCCAATCGCTTGCTCTCTTCGCCCGTTCCCCTCCTCTCTCTCTCTCCTGTCCACTCTCGCCGCCCTCCCTCTTCCTTCTTGTCGCCAGCCTCTCCCTGTGGTTCGCCGTCGGCCGTCGCCACCCGCTTCATAACCACTCCCCACTGCCACATTTCTCTGCACCCTCCATCTTTCCCGCACCCCTCACACCCGGGTGCTCAAGCTGGAGATCAAATGTGACATTTTTATGCGCCGGCAACGAGCTGGGAAAACTACATCAACACCTTGGGAAAACTAACATACCACACAATGTACAAATAAACTGAAACGAAGTAGAAAATGATCTCTAAGAATACTAAAATACTCCTTCCGTCTCAAAATAGATGTCACAAATTCATCTATCTATAGTACTAGATCCCTCTAAATTTATTATCTCAAAAAAAGATCATCTAAATTTGACATCTATTTTGAGACGGAGAGAGCACTACAATATATGGAGGGAGTATATATACAAATGAGCACAAATAATAATGCCAAGACAATGAGCACAAACTGGGACGGAGGGAGTACCAGTGTTTATTAGTACTAGATCTCAAGAAATCACCATGCTATATCCGCTCTCGCATCGGCCGTACGTGTAACATGGCGCTCGTCCGCGCTCGCGCCGGCGACGGCGGGTTGCGCCACCGTGGCAGGCGCCCTATCAGCATCAGATCCTGCAGTAGCGGCCCAGCCTCCCTCAGCGCCTCCAGCAGCCGCCCCTTCTGCGGCAGCGGCCTCTTGCCCGCCACCACCTCAAGCTTCGCCATGGCCACTGCCGCTGCAGCGCTCCAATTCTCCATCTCCACGACGTGTGCGCTGCGGTACTGAGGCCTGGAGGAGGATGGCTCGTACAAGGCAGCAGCAAAGGTCGGCACCTGAAGCGCCGCGGCCATGCTCCTGCCCTCGTCTGCGACCACGGATGCAGCGCAATTGTCCTCGCCGACGACAGCTGCTGCAAAGTTTGGGACCGGTACCGCTGCGGCTGCGCTCCTACCCTCGACGGCTGTAGAGCTGACAAGGGCTGCAAAGGGCGGCACCGGTATCGCCGTGGCCGCGCTTCGGCCCTCGTCGGCGACGACGGGTGTAGGGCTGACAAAGCTCGGCACCTCGAAATATACTCCACGGAAGGTGCAATAAATGCCTGCCATATTTGTGTAGCCGATTAATTGATACAAGGACGAAGAGCAGGGCGTAGGTAATCCCTATTTTATGCATGGTGAAATTACAAAAAAAAGAAGGGAAGGGCATGCTCTTTTTCCGTCTTTCTTTTACCTTAAAAAAATCAACCATGTCACATTAGCGTGACTAATTAACATGGACTAGCGGCGACAAACATGGTCTGCAATGGTACGTACTACCATACTAGGTCTACCCCAACGCAAGCAGGAGTAGCAGTACTACTTCCAATGCAACAAGTAGGCTCGCCTGGATTGAGTGTTGACTGGACAGCTAGGGCGCGCGCGTGATCTCGGTCACACCGTACCGTACCGGCCGCAACATGATACTACAATAACCTGCATGCATGCTGCCATCGACGGATCGGATCAATGCGCGCGCGCGTCGGCTATACAACGATAAGCGTTTATTTGCAGAGAGTGAGCGGCGAGGCCGGCACTGAGCACGCGAGTGCTTGTTCGCTTGGGACGTGCTCTTTAGATGCCCACAACCGCATCTAGTCTCGTCTCAAAATCTCGGCCCACACGCTCCTTACAGCAGCATTAAAAAAAGGTAGCATCCCACGCCTGCAAGCTCGGCCTAGACGACGGTGCTTAAAGTAGCATAAAAAAAAGTACCACCTGCTCTCCCCCGTCAACGTCGTCACCGCCGGCGTCAACCCCAACCCCGACTAGACTCGCGAGGACTACATCGTCCGGTTGTGAATCTACGTGTCCATCTCTGAAGAGATCCTCGACATCATGATGGCAGAATACTAGAACGCGCAGGAGGTGTGGGCGCTCATCACTAACCTCTTCCTCGACAACTAGATGACGCACACCATGTACCTCGAGGCAAAAGTTCTGCGGGGTCCTCGAGGGCGATATCTCCATCATCGCTTACTGCCATCGCCTCAAGGCCCTCTCTGACACGCTTCACGACATCGGCAAGCCGGTCTCCGACCAGGCCCTCGTTCTCAACTGCCTGCGCGGCCTCAAACCGCGCTTTGCTGACATCACCACCATCGTCACCATGCAGGATCCGCTCCCGTCCTTCGCCCAACGTAACACGCTCGCTCCTCACCTTGCACGAGACACAGATCGCTAACTCCCATGGGTGTGCTTCAACCCGTACACCACTCCCAGCAGATGCCGGCACACCAAATGATCCGGACCAACCCTACGCTGGCCTCCTTGGCCCACGACCGGGTGCGATTCCCCCGACGTAGGTATTCACCTACCTCGTGCATCCTCATGGTCAAGCTTTTGGCACCCTCCACTGATCCCCGTCTACACCAATGCTCCAGCATGGGACTGCTCGTCGTTCGTCGCCGCGCTGAACTCGGCCGCAACCCCGTCGCACGTTGGTGAGTGGGTCATGGACCCAGGAGCGACCACACACATGGCCTCCGACTCCGGTATGCTCCAGAATCTTTCTTGCACCTCTCTTTCTTCCCTTTTTACGCTCGAAAATGACTCTACTTTACCGATCTCACATGTTGGCCATACATCGATCCTTGCTTCCATCGTAATCTTATTCTTAACTAGCACAGATGTCCGTGCGTTGTAACGGGAGGAAAAAATTGTGTTGTGCAGACATATAAAATAGGGAGTGACTATACATCAGTCGACTGATATTCCGTTAAGTCTCAGTCGATGGACTCCCTAATCAATATTTTTTTATGTGTGTTCATATTGGGGTCAAGTGAGCAACAGAAAAAAAAATGAATCTCTTTTTACGTACGCTCATATTGGGTCCAAGTGAGCAATAGAAAAAAAACAGAGGCCTTGTATTGGCCCTATGCGAACGAGAGTGGGGAAAGGCATTTTTAAATTCCCTATAAGGCTCCACGAAGAATTAAATCTCAGCGCGCGACAGCCATGCAAAATCAGAAAACATGGAACTGTACCATGTACACTTATGCAACTTTAGTGTTTTGAAAAAAAAACAGTGATAAAAAATATTTTTGGGAAAAGTATAAGTCATTTCAAAAATCACTTGCTAATTGCACGTTTTTTTAGAACAGTGCAACTCATATCGAAACAAGTTGAATTGTACATTTTGAGAAAAAAGTGCAACTCATATCGACACAAGTTGAATTGCATATTTTTGAGGAAAAAGTGCAACTCATATCAAAAGCTCATTGAATTGCACATTTCTTGAGAAAAGTGTAACTAGTATGTTGGAGTTGCACTTTTCTTATCAAAAGCTCGTTGAATTGCACATTTTTGAGAAAAGTGTAACTTGTATGTTGGAGTTATATATTTCTTGAGAAAAGTGTAACTCGTATGTGCAACCCATAGCGGAAATCGGTTGGAGTTTCACATTTCTTGAGAAAAGTGCAAACTCGTAGTGAAAAGTACTTGGATTTGCGCATATCTTGAGAAAAGTGTAACTCGTAGTGAAAAGTACTTGGATTTGCACATATCTTGAGAAAAGTGTAACTCGTATCAAACACAATTTTTACTTACATGTGTCTTGAGAAAATACAACTCGTTTTAAAGCCAGCTAGAGTTTCATGTTTCTTGAAAAAATAACTATCTATTGGAGTTGCATGTTTATTGAGAAAAGTGCAACCCATTCAAAAAAGGTAGGGTTGCACATATCTTCATAAAAGTGCAACTTGTTTCAAAACCATCTAGATATTTGAACATCTTTTGAGAAAAGTGCAAATTGTTTTAAAGATCATTTGCTAAATTGCACATTTCTTGAGAAAAGTGCAACTCGTCGAAAACCGGTTAGAGTTACACATATCTTCAAAAAAGTGAACTCGTATCGAAATCTAGTTGCTACTTGCACATTTTTTGAAAAAATGCAACTCGTTTTGAAATCCGGTTGCTAATCGCATGTTTCACAATTCATAACATTCTATGAAAAAAATCACAAAGTGCAACTCTACTATACCAACAGGTGCAACCGTGTGAATTGTAATACATGATAGAAAGGGAAAAAATGTATACCATAAATAATTCATGATGTGAAAAAATCTAAATAATAAGAAAAAGGACAGAAAGATACAAGTTGAACGTTTTGAATAATAATGGGAAACTAAAAATTATCAAGAGTGCAACCTTACAAGGACAAGAACGGAAGAACAGATAGAAGATTGAAAAATTAAACAATACAGAAAAACAAGTTGAAGGAAAACAATAAAAAAAGACATACTAGCAGATAAAATTAGAAGCCGCACAAACAAATTAGCTACCTTGCTTGCTATGCGCTGCGTGTCCTTCCAGAAGGTCTGAGGATCGAATCCCGTGAGCACGTCTTTCTTTTAATCTACAAGCTGCTCAACCAAACGTGCACGAATCTCAAAGAAAATCAGACGGTCCTACAGGTTGACTGAGACGTAAAAAATTCACCCGATGATTAGCAAATCTGTACAAAATAAGTTCTTGTACATAACGGACAACGTTGAGTTGGATTTAGCGTATCCACATTTAACTTGTGGTCAGGCGTGCCAACCAGTGCCCCCTCTTCTGGTCGATTCAATCACCCAACCATACATTGGCGTCGTTGGCCAAATAGCCATATGACGATGGCGCCCCTCATCCCACTCCACGAAGTCCTTCGTCTCCTTCGAAGTCGGAGGTGCTTTTGATTTTGCATTTTGGCTTATAACATCATCCAAACAATATCCAAATAAAAGCAGAAAGACAAAGCCATAATCAACTATTTAGGATTTTTTTAACTTATAAGCCAAACTTGAAAAACCAAGAAATAATCTCAACCAAATAGCCCGACGAATAAGTTATGGGCAGTGCTAGGCGTTCCCCGAGGGTCCCAGCCGTCCGTTCTGCCCAGATCAACGGTCAAATCTCTTTCTCTTCTTTTCATCCCGCTTTTGCTACAAATAGTCCCGCTTTTTCTACATGTAGCAAAAACGGTTCCGTCCAGAAAACGAATAAAAAGACAAGACCTTGCCAGAGATTTTGTAGGAAAAAAAAGTACTAATGTAGCAAAACCAACTTCGCCGAAAAATATCGCCGGAGACTTGGCGGGAAGAAACCTCGTAGCAAAAAAGTTACGCTATTGTAGCAAAATCACAAAACAGTGGTATTAAAAAAATATGCTAATATAGCAAGCACGACTTCACCGGAGACATTCGCCAGGAGACATAGTAGCAAAACATTTGCGCAATTATAGCAAACACACAACTGTCGTAGGAAAAAAAAGTATGACAATAGCAAAAACTAACTCCACACCTAAAACATCGTAGCACTCTAAGAAGAGGCCGAAGAAGAAGCTTGCAGCGCTAGCACACCAAACACCCCTAGTAGCAAAAAAAATGCTGCCATCGTGGAGAAGATGTCGTCGCAGCGGTGGAAAAACCACTGATGACGCTTATAGCAGCGGCATCCCCCTCTTGTAGCAACATCCACCACCGCGTGTAGCAACCACCGCCTCGCCGTGTGTAGAAGTGGCCTCTGCCGCCCACCGCCATTCGCCTCGCAGCACTGCGATGTCACCACGCAAGTGCTCGTCGTCTCGCCTTGCTGGAGGAGCCTAGCGTCCTCTGATTGTAGGACGGCGACGGAGAGGGAATTCCTCACGGGGCGTCGTGCTTGCAGATGTGGAGGTCGGCGACGGGTGAGCTGACCATACCTCCTCACGGGGCGCCACAGACGTGCTTGTAGGTGCGGATGCCATCAACGGGGGGGAGGGGGAGGCAGGGGAGGGGAGGGGGGTCGGTGATGTGGTCCATGGGAAGGCGGAGGGAGCGGCCGACGGCATCGCGAGATCGAGGGGCGGCAGCAAGGCGAGCACGAGGCCGGTGGCCGGCGGTAGGACGAGCATGAGACCAGCTATGGAGGCGGGCAGGGATGCGTGCTGTAGAGAATCCTCTCCCTGCGGATAAAACGTGGGTGGGGTCCACCTCGTGGAGCGCGGCCTGCACGAGCGAGCGCGGCCCGATGATCGTTTCGTTCGATCGCGGGAGAAATGGTATCCTTTTCCATAAATTATTGTGGATAAATGAAACCCGCTCAACTGCCCGAGAGATTGATAAAGTACATAAGACCTTTTTTGGTGTGCCTATACATCTTTATTTTGTTTCCTAGGCTATGTATAGTTATATTTAGTGGAAAAGAAATACAATTAGACAGTTTCTTATGAGTAGACTGATCCAATGCCACTTGCAGCCGTATAAAAATTTCAGCTGTGATTAGCTCAGTTGGCTCTCGACGTTTCCCTACATCTCACAGTCAGAATACTCATAGTTATAGACGTGTACAAAGATGAATTTATCTTCAGCAGGTGATAACCCTTGAAATACGATAAATAAAAGGCTAAAATGAAAATGGACTTAGAGGATAAGTTTTCCTGTGTCCCGTCGGTTTCAGCCCCAAATACAACGCCAATGTAGGAGCGAGGCCGCGACCTTGCACTCGCATCGGGCGCATGGCGCCGCAATCCGCCAGATTTGGCGCAGAGCGTCCACCCGTCGATTCGTTTCGCTAGGCCCAACTCCGGACGGCTTACTCGACGCCCTCCTCGAGCACCAGCTCCGCTGCGCCCGGCTTCCCTTCTGCTTGATGTGCGTGTGCCACCGGCCCGTGCCTTGCCTCGAGCTCAGGCCTCTCCCAAAGCACGCCCGGCCAGCACGCCTCCGGCCCCCGCTTCCAGCACCTCCTCTCTCCGCCCGCGACGGCTGCCGGGACTCGAGACTGAAAATTCGAGTCTATGGCCACCCATCGAGCGTCTCTCCGGTCACCACACCATGGCCAGACCAAGCAGAAAAGAAGGCTCGGAAAAAAAGAGGCAGTGTCTCCTTTCCTCTGGTTTCCGAAATTGGTGGACGTGCAAAACATGTGTGTAATCACGGTAGTAATTACTGTTATTATTAGTTGACTCATTCTGAAATTGATGGGCGTGCAAAACAGTGTCATTGGAAAGTTCTCGAGCGTTAGATTTGACAGCCAAGATCAATTGTTCCGGCAGTGTTGTAGGAAACAGAGGAAACTCGTCCTTTTTAAGTAGTAGAGATAGAGAAAATGTCCTTGTTGTTCCTAATCTAGTTAAAACCCTATTTCTATCTGTCGATTTACTACTAACAATTCTTGTTCCATGGGGTTTGACCCTCTCGATTTTTCTGTTAAGGACCTGCTCACCATGTCCGAGATCATCAGATGCAATAGTCATGGAGAACTCTACGTCTTTCCACCCCCAATTCTCCACCACACTGCCCATAGACTCCTCGCCTCCACCAATAAAACTGAGCTATGGCATCGTTGTCTAGGTCATCTGGGTCATGACACCATGTCGCATCTCTAAGAAGTCTTTTATTCCATGTAATAAAGCAGCCTCTCATGTGTGTCACACTTGTCATCATGGCAAACATGTGTGGCTATCATTCACTAGATCTACGTCTTTAGGTGTCGAACATTTTCAGTTGATTCATTGTGATATATGGATCTCCTGTTTTGAATAATTCTGGCTTTAAATATTATCTTTATTGTTGATGATTTCTCTCACTTTATGTGGACTTTTCCCCTTCGAAACAAATCCGACACTGCTGATACGCTCATTGCCTTTGTTGCTTATGGGCGTACCCAATTCTCTAAACCATTTGTTGCCATGCAGGTTGACAACGGAACCGAGTTCATCAACTCATCGGTCTCCACCATGCATGGCATACGTCTACGCCTTTCATGTCCCTACACATCAGCCCAAAACACACTAGTAGAAATCGGGACATTTGCACCGATTTTTAAGTCCCATTTGCACCGGTTGTGCAACAGGTGCAAAAGAATCGGGACTAAAGGTCCAACCCTTTAGCACCGGTTGTGCTGCGAACCGGTGCTAAAGGGGCTCCACGTGGGCGTCCCTGGCTCGGCTGGCCTGGGGACATGGTGACCACGTGGCCAGCCGTGGGTGTGTCGGCATAACCCGCAGACACGCCCATGGCTCGCTATTTGGAACACGTTGACGCACACACATGCAACACATATTATATTACACAAAATCGTCATTAATATAGAGATCGAAGTGACCTCTTTCATCGTATTTGGTCAGACATATTTACTTAACGGTACACACGTTCATGCATATAAACAATATAATTTCTATTACAATTCCTATTGTCCAAAATTGTGGGACTTATGGTATTCTCTGGCCGGGTCTATGGCCTGGTCAAGTAGGAATTTTTAGGTACACATCAATATCGTTGCCGGGTTGTTTCAGGCCTTGGATTAGCACTGGCATCATAATGAACTTTCACTTTATGCACAACCAAGAAGGAAGGTTGTAGATACATAGAGTCACAGGCCAGGTGCTGTGACTGCAGGTCTGCTCCCCAAAAGGATTCATGCCATCTGTACTTAGACTAAACTATAAGTTCCTTGCACCACCTGTAAAGTCCGAGAAACCTCCCGATTTTTCTCCACTGCGACCCAACAACAGAGTGTCTCAACATCCCGTCTTTCTTACTGTCTTCTTTGTGCCATCGCAACAACCTCACATGCTCTTTGTTTTTGAACAGACGTTTCAACCGTGGTATTATAGGAGCATACCACATAATATTAGCAAGAACCATCTTTCTGGGGGGCTCGCCCTCAACATCACCAGGGTCATCTGGTCTGATCTTATACCGTAGTGCAGTGCATACCGGACATTTATCCAAATTCTCATACTCACCGTGATAGAGGATGCAGTCATTAATGCATGTATGTATCTTCTGCACGTCTAATCCTAGAGGGCAGAGAGTCTTATTTGCTTCGTATGTGCTCTCGGGCCATTCGTTATCTTTTGGAAGCTTTGGCTTCATTATTTTTAGTAACTTCTCAAATCCCTTGTCAGATAAACCAGTCTCTGTCTTCGATTTCAGCAATTCCAGTGTCGTACCGAGTTTTGTGCTGCCATCTTCGCAATTTGGGTACAACATTTTTTTGTGATCATCTAACATTCTCTTCAACTTCCGCTTCTCGATTACACTTTGTGCTTCTCTGTGTGCATCAGCGATGGCCCGACGAAGATCATCAGCATGCTCATCTGATGCCTCTTCATCTTCAGCTTCCCCTGTCCCTTCATCTTCAGCTCCCGTTGAAGTATCAGCGTATTCAGGGTACATATCATCATCATCATCTTCTTCTTCTTCTTCATTGTCTTCCATCATAACTCTTTTTTCGTGCTTGGTCCAATAATTATAGTTGGGTATCAAACCTTTCCGAATCAGGTGGGAGTGAGGGATTTTCCAGGAAGAGTAATCCTTTAAGTTCCGACAGTCAACACATGGGCAACACATAACACCATTCACTTTGTTTGCCTTAGCCACATCAATAAATTTATTCATGTCTTCAATGTACTCGGTAGTACATCGATTACCGTACATCCATTGCCGCCGTTTCATCTGCATCATAATATAATTAAGTTTATCAAACACCATTACAGAACATCATGAATAGTGAACTGCCACTGTACAAATGAATAGTGAAATGCAACTGTAAAGTTGCTAACCTCGGTCGAGGAGGAAAGAAAGAGAAGAAAGGTTAAGTGTGGCTCAGGCATCTCATATCATTTTTTGTGTGTAAAATCAAGTGGCATCATTCTCTTAGGCATTTCATCAAACACCTCATATGCATAGGAAAGAAAATACAAAGTAGCACAACTCACACCCTTCCACCAAGAAAAAAAACATAGGAGAGGGCTGGCTAGGCGAGGGTACTTATAGGCAGGATCTTTAGCACCGGTTCGTGCTACAAACGGGTGCTAAAGGAGCGCCTTTAGCACCGGTTCTGCTAAAGGTTTCGCGTCTGCCACCCGTCTGGCGCGGAACCTTTTCACCGGTTCATGACACGAACCGGCGCTATAGCCTCCTTACGAACCGGTGCAAATGCTCTGAGGGCTCCGCGCGTGGTCCAGGCCATACGAACCGGTGCAAATAGAACCTTTAGTCTGGATTGGTGGCACAACCGGCTCAAAAGTGTTAGACAGCTCCAACCAAAAGCCTTGGTTTCTACTAGTGACAGTATGGCAGAGCATGTAATTTGCACCGTTAATGATGTCGCTCGCACACTCCTTTTTCAGTCATCTATGCTGCCATCATATTGGGCCGAAGCCATCGCTGCGGCAACGCACGTCGTCAATCTATCGTACGTTCCTCTCAACCTATAGCCTTTCCCTACACCCGCCTCTATAACACAGCCCCGGACTATGGTTCTCTACGAGTTATCCTAATCAGTCCGCCACCGCCCCACACCTTCAACTCGGCATCCAAGCTCTGCCTGGATGGCAGCCAGATCATCAGCAGGGACATGCATTGGCACCAGGATATATACTCTTGTGGAAGTTGATCGTGAGCCCCGTGGCAGTTGCATTTTTTTAATATTTCATATTCAAAAAAGGGAAGGGTAAATGTATGTACGGCAAGTGCCAATTTAATAATAGCATTGATTGAGAGGAGAGGAGGAAGACCATGCATGCATATGCCCAGCTTTTGCAATCCGGCCGTATGATCCTTTGGCTGATCTCTTTCCGTCCTTGTAATTTTGGGACACATTTTATTTGCTCCCTCACCTCAGTTTTCGACGCTCCCTAGGTCGCAAAGTCTACGACCGTCGAATTTTGGTCGTGTCCGCTGCCCCCTGCTAACACGGACGTATCGTATACTCGATCGGCAAATACGTACTCATGGGCATGCACCAGTTTGGACATGCGTATCGTATGTGATATGCCAGCGACGCGTTTGATAGAACCATCAGACAATGTTGGAAAACTTGACATACCACACAATGTACAAATAAGCTTGAACGAGGCTGAAAATGGTGGATAAGATCGAAAACCAAATTACTACTACAAGGGAGGAAGTATATACAAATGAGCACAAATACCAAGACAATGAGCACATCCGCACTGCCACATCTGTGAAGCTACTATACTACTAGTGTTTATTGTTCTTGAGAAATCACCATGCTATATCTGCTCTCGCATCGGCCATACGTATAACATGGCGGTCTTCATCGCTCACGCCGGCGGCGGGTTGCGCCACCGTGGCAGCCTCCCTATCAGCATCAGATCTTGCAGTAGCGGCCCAGCCTCCGCCACCGCCTGAAGCAGCCGACCCTTCTGCGGCAGCGGCCTCTTGCCCGCCACCACGTCAAGCTTCGTCGCCGCCGCGGCCACTGCAGCCCTCCTATTCTCCACGACGTGCGAGCTGCGGTACTGAGGCCTGGAGGAGGATGGCTCGTACGAGGCAGCACCAAAGGTCGGCACCTGAAGCGCCGCGGCCGCGCTCTTGCCCTTGTCTGCGACCACGGCTGCAGTAGGGCTGCTGACAAGGGCTGCAAAGCTCGGCACCTGAAGCACTGGGGCCGCGCTCGTGCCCTCGTCGGCGGCGATGGCTGAAGGGCTGAGAAGGGCTGCAAAGCTCGGCACCTCTAGCGCCGCGGCCGCGCTCGTGCCCTCGTCGGTGACGAGGGCTGAAAAGGTCGGCACCTGAAGCGCCGCGGTCGCGCTCGTGCCCTCGTCGGCGACGACGGATCTAGGGCTCACGAGGGATGCAAAGCTCGGCACCTCAATCGCCGAGTCCGCGATTCTGCCCTCGTCGGCGACCACGGCTGCAGGGCTTGGCACAGCGAACATGGCTGGGTGTTCGACGGCGACCGGGGACAGCGGGAGAAGAGGGCTCCAGCCGGAGTCGCTGCTGCTTGATGCCATCGCTTCCAGTTCCAGCATGCGGTCATTCATCTCCTGCAGCTCCTCCTGGATCAGGCGCTTGACCTCCCTCAGTGCGGCGACATTCTGGTCCTTGATGCCCCACACCTCTGTGGCCGCCTGCAGCTCCGCCGTGTCCACGGCGAGACTCTCCTTCAGCTCCTCCTTGCTCTGTCATTGATCATAGAGTACAGATTAATTAAAGGTAAATTGTTGATGAAAGGAGGAGATGACGATTCACACTAAAGAAACAATCTAGATCTAAAGCCCATTTGTAGATTGTAATGAAAAATATATCGATCTCTGGTAGTACGTGTTCTTGGATTGATGTAGAAAATGATCTCTCGTACTACTCGCTATAAACCAGCAGTACTAGGATTGTTAATGCAATCTGAAACAAAATGGTAGCAGAAGAGGTCGAAGATTAAACTTGCATAGAAGGACGAGGTCTTTCAAATAGGAATGGCGCGCGGGAAGGGAGCGCAGCTTATCTAGGCGGGAGAAAGAAGGAAGAAGAGACCTGAAGGTCGTCGAGCGTGGGCGGCGAAGCCCAGCTGATGAGGGAGGCGATGGCGAAATCTCCCAAATCGTATTCTTCCATTGCCATTCTCTCTTCCTGCTTTGTGATCGATCTGGTGTGGTCGAGGCGCTCCCTGATATATAGCCAGGCTAGCTGCTGGGCGAGGAGGAGATTTATTGCCCGCCGAGAGAGACGCGCGCAGCGAAGCTTCCTTCCGTCTGCTCCCAGATAAATATGGAATGCAATTAAAACGCCTACCATTAATTTGATAGAGGATGAAGACCACGCGTGTACACCTACGTGTACATGCAACGCATGAATATAAATTAGTAGTAATATTTTCCGAATTGTATTCCTATTTTATACTACATGCATGGTCAAATAAAATAAAAAAGGAAGGGCATGATCTGTTTTCCTCTTTCTTTTCCCTTTCATCATGTCTCGATCGTTAGCGGTGACAAACATGGACTAGCCGCATGTCAGCAAAAGACTAACATGGATACGTATATATACGTACCATTGTAGTCTTCGCAACTCGTATACGTAGAAACAGTCGAACCCACGTACGCCGCGCTCAGAATCAATTCCCCTGCCTTCCTGGTCCCTGCTGTCGCCTCCTCGATTGAGAGTTGACTCGACAGCTAGCGCGCGTGATCGCGCTCACACCGGCCGCAACAAAGATAGATACAGGAATCGACCGACCAATGCGCGCGTCGGGCACGCAGGCATGATCTGCAACGAAAGTTTTGCACGCTCATTCTACAATGTACTTACCTTTTATGAAACGGGTGTATCTAGACGACTAGACGCTTTTTAATGTATAGATTCATTTCGAACCTACACAATAAAGTATGTATAGATGCATTTCTTTCACAAAAACTAAAACATCTCGTATTTTGAAACGGATGCAGTAATCATCACTAGCTTGTCGTGAATCTGTTTGTAATTTCTAGTTCTCCCTACAATCCATATTAAGTGTCGCTCATTTTATTTTGGATCGGAGGCTTAGTGCAAAAACAAACATGGCACCCCTCCATGAATTGAGTCCAAACTTCGCACATAGCTCCCTCTCGGCATTTCAAACAAATTCTCCAACTAGATATTTTTAGGTTTTGTGAAAAAATCTTTGTTTTCTATTTTTTTGAATCCCACAAACCTTAGTTTTGCTTGTTTTTTCCAAATGAGGTGCAAGAATTGAGCGCGCCCAATGCCCCGATACAATTTTCACGCATGCTACATCATGATGTATAGACATTCCCGAGATACGAGTATTTGTCTCGTGGTGCAACCATATACTGTATTTTTCATGAGTTGGGCCTCGACAATGGCGGTTTCTAACTGGAGGTACCTTAAGAAATGCACTCAAATTTGGGAAAAAATGGTTTGGGGTTCACCATAGGATACCTAGGCTGGATCCATGCATAGGATCAAAGATCCAATGATCCTTGCATGGTTGCGCACGCCGGCAAGGTCGGCCTATTTTTTGAAGCCTGGCAAATAAAATTCAAAAAAATCAAAAAATTAGAAACTTGCCTATGAAGTCCTTATATGTGACCCACTACCCATTAAAAATAATAAACAAGACACACAAAGTCTCTCAACTAGATATTTTTAGGTTATGCAAAAAATCTTGATTTTCCATTTTCTGAACCAAAAATTTCCATGTTTTTCTTGTTTTTTCCAAAAGAGGTGCAAGAATTGAGCGCTCCCAATGCCCCGATGCAATTTTCACACATGCTACATCATGATGGATGGCCATTCTTGGGATATGGGTATTTGTCTCGTGGTGCAACCATAGACTGTTTTTTCTTGAGGTGGGCCTCGTTAATGGCGGTTTCTAATAGTAGGTACCCAAAGCTTGAGGAGCTGCACCACTATGAGATTATCATGTCTTTAATATTTACAACGCACTTTATTTTGTCTTTTACTTATTCTTTTGTTTGTTTTCTTTTTTTACCTTTTTTGTATACATAAAAATCCATAAAAATTAGTGTAGCCTTTAATATGTATGCTAAACCATGGGGGAACTTTCTAAAGATTATGTCAAAACTATGGGAGCTTATTATGAATATCGATCATCTAAGAAGGAGAAATAATGTATGAATTGCTTAAACATCTCAACCATATGACAATTGATTTTTGTGAACTACATGATATAACTTGCTGCATTAGAGAAGTCTCCACTATTAGTAAGAGTCATATGTTATTATTGAATTCTCCTAATTAGTAAGAGTCATACATTATTGTTCATGATGATACTATTATTAGTAATTAGCAAGATCTATTCTCTTAATTAGTAAGAGTCGTACATTTTTTTTGTGAACACCATTATATACTTGTTGTTCATGATGATACTCTTATTAGTAAGAGTCGTACATTATTCTTAAATTCTCCTAATTACGCCATAGAGGAGAAGTATGCTTATTTTGAGAAATACTTATGTGGTTTGCAATTATATTTAGTTCTAAATAATTGTTGCAGCCATGAAGTTAAACTTGATAGTCATTCCAGCAACTATTTTTAAAGAGGAAAGCATGCTAATGAATTACATGATAACTATAATGATACTATTTATAAACCAAACTTTGCAAACTTGCATGCTTTAAATGTTTCTATTGTTGATTTTTCTTCTAGTACTTGCAATTATTATGAGAGATGAGGTGATAAGTGCCCTCTTTATTTTCAACCAAATAAAAGCTTTCAATTAGGTACTGTTGTTACGCATTGGTCTACCTCTATTTACTGTGATTTAGTCATATACAAAATACCAATGCATAGGAATATTGTAGCTTCGATGGTAGCCATCAGATCAAGTCTTGTAGAAACCCCCTGCGAGGGCAGGTTGGTTCTGTGTCCCAATTGTTAGGCGCCATTGGATCGGAGAGCATGGACGATAAGGATCGTCCTTCGTAAGGGAGATCTTCGAGTAGGGTGTTCTGCGCCCCGATTGGCACTCGCAACCATGAGGGAGCCTACCTCCTTGACCTTATCCCCACGTCGTGGGGGCGAAGCTCAAATCATGTTCCTTCCTTGCAACTCGCGTCAACACAGGTGGCGAATCGTACCCAAAGTCACATCGCCATGGAGAGGCCCAATATTAGCTTCTACAAGGCTCAGATGTTCGCCCACTATGACATATTCGTGACGCCACGAGCAAGACTACTAGCCGGCTTTGAGCTCATCTACACTGGGGTGCTCATCGCGCCGGTCTTGTATGGCAACGCGTTGTGAGGTAGATCAAGGAGCGACACCGCCATCTGCCGGAGTGGAAGAGGGCAATGGCCCAGTAATCGCGCATGAGCACGTACTGGCCAAAGCGGTTAAAGAAGGAGAAAGAGGCGGAGCTTTCGCTGTGCGGAGCTCACTGGCAGGAGATCCACCCAAATCTGCGCAACCACAAAGGGAGGAAGCACTTTTGGGCATTGCCTAGGCGTACGATCTCCACCGATATCGAGGTGGCTCACTGTGAAGAACTCATGATGAGGAGGAACGCTGCCAGGAATGTATGCATCAATTCCGATGCGGAGGAGGTGGACGGCGATGCGGAGGACGCCGTCGATGACGAAGACAGCGGGAGCGACATAGTCGATTATGGTCACTTGAGCATACATATAATCTATGTACGTTAGCGTAATGGCCTCTTTGGATTAAACGATTTTCAAAAGAATTTTGGGAGGAATTCAACCCATAGAATATTACAATCATATGTTTTATACCTGCACCTTGTAAAATTCCAGTGCATTTCTTATTCCTTTATTTGAAAATCCAGTGATCAAAAGAATCCCTGACTATGGATACTCCCAGATTATGCTTGAGCACATACAAAAGCTAGCTTAAAGAAATGTCAAATAAACTAGAAACGGCATACGAAGTACAAGAATTCGCTGGATCACTACTTCACTTGGATATTATTACTAGGCCACTAAATTCATAGAATTATAGGAACACAATCAGAAATTTAAAATAGTAAGTTGTCAATGCATACTTAACTTGTCCATACAAGTTCATGATAATGCTTGAGAAAAGGTAGTATAAGTTCAGGAAATCCACATAAGTAAGTAGATTTATTCTTCATGTGCTTTATCAGCAAACCACTAGTGAAGCTGACGAACAAACCATCATCAGCAAGGCTGAACCAAAACACGGCCATTTGACCCTGGCACATGCCCGCCATTTGACCTTGTGATCATCGTTGATGACTGGCACTTCAATGGGGTGCTGCAGATATTCAAGAAGGTATCCCTAACTATACTCATGGGATAAGCTCTGTAACCAGAGATACACACGGTTACTACATGGATATTTGATACCACAGACTATAAAGATATGTGATTTGGTAAAAAAAAGTAGTGCTCACCATTGTGCATGTTCTACGGATCACCGTTTGTTCCATCACATTGCATACGTAGATAAGGATAAGGATTACACGCCCCTTATTACTAGCAAGCTCTTCCAAGAGGCAAATCCTTTCATGTGATATTTCCACATAATTACCGTAAATGATCCACCTTTCCCACTCTGAAGGGTTGGGGGAGCATCGCCTATCTGTTGTCCCCCTAAAAATAGTACCTACATCTTACCAAGAATAGTTGAGTTAAATCACTACTTGCTACTTTTCTATTTGAATTCAGGCATATGACACATATAGAACTTGCCCCGCTCAGTCAAGCAGATTCCATCATCAGACCCGTCGGAGTAGGTATTGGTACTATGCACATCACATCATCCAGGGTTGACATCTACATATGAGTGACGGTAGTATGATTCCATTTCACCTTCCATTGCACCTACAATTGTCAAGCATAAACCAACCACATTAACCAGAACAACAATTGGGTGGCATAGATGGAGTTCATCATGGGCATTAGTGGTACATCCTAAATTCATCAAATATGGCAGTGGCATATACGCAATTTGAAGGAAATATGCCCTGAGAGGCAATAATAAAGTTGTTATTATGTATTCCTTGTATATGATAGATGTTTATTTTGCATGCTATAATTGTATTGATAGGAAACGTCAATACATGCGTGTTTAATAAACAAAAAGGTTCCTAGTTATGCCTCTCTTATAGACTAGCTCGTTGATTAACAAGATGATCAAAGTTTCCTAATCATGGACATTGGATGTTGTTAATAACGAGGTCACAGCATTTGTGAAATGATGTGATGAACATTCATCCGAAGTATAGAATTACGATCAAGATCATTATCCTCGCCGCGGTAGAGGATGTAGTCATTAATGCATGCATGTATCTTCTACACCTCTAATCCTAGAGGGCATACAACCTTATTTGCTTCGTAGGTACCGGCGGGCAGTTCGTTATCCTTTGGAAGCAACTTCTTCATTATTTTCAGCAACTTTTCAAATTCTTTGTCAGTCACACCGTTCTCTGCCTTCCATTGCAGCAATTCCAGTGTGCTACCCAGTTTTTTGTGCCCATCTTCACAATTTGGGTACAACAATTTGTTGTGATCCTCTAACATCTACTTGAACTTCAACCTCTCTCTTTCAGTTACGCATTCTTCCTGGGCATCAGCAATGGCCCGACTAAGATCATCATTGGGCAGATCTGATGCCCGTTCTTCATCTTTTTCTTTATCAATGTCTTCCATTGTAGTACAATCATATTCAGGGGACATAGTAGGGTAGTCGTTATCATTCTCTTCTTCTTCGTTGTCTTCCATCATAACCCCTCGTTCTCCGTGCTTGGTCCAACAATTATAGCCGGTCATGAAACCGGACCAAAACAGGTGGTTGTGAAGGACTCTTGAGGAAGAGTATTCCTTATAATTCCGACAGACACCACATGGACAAAACATAAAACCATTCCGCTTGTTTGCCTCGGCCACAAGGAGAAAAGAATGCACACCTTTAATGAACTCGCTAGAGAGTCGGTCAGCGTACATCCATTGCCGGCTCATCTGCATTATATAATTAGTTAAGTACATCAAACATAATCATAATTAATTAGTACTAATCTAAAAAACAAAATTAAAGCCAGCAACCGGGACTAAAGATATGATGAACCTTTAGTCCCGGTTGGAGGCACCAACCAGGACTAAATGTGGATGTGGCGACAACATATCGACACCATGTTCTCAGTGGGCAACACTAAGCCAATAAAGGACGACACTATTTTGGGTGGGTGGCAGCACTAGGGGTGAGTGTGTCAACATTATGTCTTCAGTGCCCGACACCATTTTGTGCTGCTTAATCTATAAATAGGTATGCATTCTTGTGAAGAACTGCAAGATGGTTTGCGAGACCAGGGACACCACTACGCCGGAGCTTCTCGAAGATGTCTTAGGACCTCGTCCTCATACATCTTCGAGGAGCTCGCCATAGAGGCACTCTCTAATATGTGAAATTAGTTAGCTCCACCAGCATACTGATCTAGCTAGAGAATATATAAACTGAAAGATGGTGTGCGAGAGCAGGGACACCACTACGGCAGAGCTTCTCGAAGATTTCTTAGGATCCCGTCCTCAGACATCTTAGAGGATCTCGCCATAGAGGAACTCCCTAATATGTGAATTGTTTTAGTTACCCGACGTATTAATCTATAGCTAGAGAAGTTATTAACTCCAAGATGGTGCGAGAGGGACACCACTACGGCGGAGCTTCTCTCGAAGATGTCTTAGGATCCTATCCTCAGACATCTTCGAGGAGCTCTCCATAGAGGAGCTTCTCGAAGATGTACTGTGATGTCTTCTTATCAAGCTTTTATGAATTAACCCTATCTTTGTTACAATTTTTTCAGTTTGTTGAACGCAGGTAGACAAAGAAGGATATTTTGCCCAGCTAGTTAGAATGATGAACTCACGCATGTGTGTGCTTCTAAAATCAAATTTCGAGACTATGTGCCAGAACAAGATATATAGATAGAACCCACATATTGTGATATTTACCTTAGAGTTCCTTACATTAAAGAGAGAATCTAAACATCGATCTCATGTTCATTGCAAAAATTACTACCAAACTAAATCCACAAATCCATCTACAAGATAGAGCATGACATGAGCTAATATAGCAATAAGAGTTCAAAGGATGAAGTTGCTCACGTTTTAGAACCTTTGGATAGATGGGGCACCACAAAATATAGACAAATCTTGAGAAAAAATTGGGCATGAACTCGAGCTTGAAGCAAGAAAGAGAGAGAGGAGCCACCAGCTTGAAATGGTGGCTCGGGCAAGTGGGGGAAGAAGATATAGCCAGGCCTTTAATTCTAGTTCGTGTCTAGAACCGGGACTAAAGGTCCACCTTTAGTCCCGGTTCGTATAACAAACCGGGACTAAAGGGTCTAGCGCCCGACCCAGCCTGCCTGAAACCCTTTAGTCCCGGTTTGTTACACGACCCGGGACTAAAGGTCCCGTTTGAACCGAGGCTAGTGTCTGCCACCCCCTGGGGCCAGATCTAGCCGTTGGGACCGGGATATTAGTCCCGGTTTGTAGCAAAACCGGGACTAATACCCCTGGACCAAAGGTCCGTTTTCTACTAGTGTACGGAAATCCTTCAAATCAAACAAGGGCCTGAAGTACCAATTTGTCCTCTTTCAACATCGTTGCTTGGTTGAAGAAAACCTCTGCACTTGGGGTACCGAGCCGGTACCTACAGCCGCCAGGAGAGGCGATCGGGCGGAGGAGAGAAAACCCATTGTATTAAGAGACGGGGCATAATTATTACGGAAACCCGCATGGTCCAATGATATTTTATATATTTTTCCAGTAGTAATTTTAGGTACTATTGCATGTTATGTAGGTTTAGTGTCTTCTTTGGGATATTGAGGCGATGACTACGTCCTGAAGTCAGAATAAAATCCTCCCCGCTATATCCTCGCTCCGATGGTGCATCTAGCACTGCCAAAAGGCGCGTGGAGCCGTTTATCCGGCGGATCTCCTAGGATTCTCTTCGTTTACTTTGTTTTCGGGTCAACCTCTTCCCATTTATGATTGTCATTATTGGTGATGATTGCTGATCTAGTGCGATGGTCCTCTGTGGACTTAGCACGGCAACTTTTCGTCTGTTTACTACAACAAGCTCTACTACGATAAGCTTTGTTTGACTCCGGTGACAGAGAGGCGAGGACGAAGACGGCTCGCATTAGTGTTTATAGTCATTGCTAGATGGTTCAGTGATCTACTTGTAATTTTTATTATAGTTGGGTCTCTTTGTACATGATTATTAATAGATTAGTGAGATTTCTCAAAGAAAAAACTGAAATAAGTCATTATACGTGTGAATCTAGTATTTTGCGGGAGGGAGTACGTGCGCAATGCACGGGAACAAAATGGAAACGCGTCAATGCGAGCATGTTCTGAGCTGTCACCTATTCGATGTGTTAACTGCACACGTATTAATTAATTCAGAGGACGTAGTACGTTTGTTGACTGTTTTGAGTACGTGCAACGACATGACACGTCTTAGGTGTACTCCTTGTTTAACTACTTTAGTATGCATGCACACAGAGGCCCACGTACGGCCCACTGAATGTGCTTGTCGTCTCGGACATTTCGTTGTGTGACAAACAAACAAACTTTCCGCCCTACTGTGCACGCACCCTTTACGCTCGAAAACTGAGCCCGGCGTGATGTAGGAGTAGAAGTACTACACATAGCATATAGGGATAGAGATGTAAACGGATCGGATTGGATCGGATATCGCTATTATCATATCTTTTACCATATTTTTTTGGCGGATTCAGATCGAAGCGGATAATAGCCGGATGCGGTTTCAAATACGGATTATATCGGATTGCGGATATGGAGCGGATTCGGAGCGGACTCGGATCAGAAGAGGATAATCGAACAAATACACGTAGAAAAATAAAATTTTATTTAGTATATGCAAAAGAAATGATAAGAAAGTGTGCAACACTAGATAATAGTACTATAGAAGTGCAAGATTGGTAATAGCTTAGTATAACATGCATACGTAGCATGCAAAGCTAGCCCATACATTAACTAATTGTCTAGATATTAGAGTTATGTTTAATTTATCGGATTATCCTATTTGAGTATCTCGGATAATCCGTATAAAATGTCGGATTATCCTTATCCGTCGGATATCATCAATACCATATCCGCTACGATATGCGTCGGATATCCGCTCGACAAATATCCGCATCCGCATCCATATCCGCCGGATATCTAAAAATGCATACCATATTCTCAAAAACGGACACGGCTGCAGATTTGGAGCGGAAATTATTCGTACCATTTACATCCCTAATAGCATAGGGCACACGGGAGAAGAAATAGAATTGGTAGCGTATTGTGCCTTGCTTTTTTCAAAAGAAAATAAAGCTAAATAGATCTGCTAATTTTCTTTGTACTTGGACCTCACATCCTATATACAGTACCCCGTTGTGAACTTTGTAGTAGTAGTAGAAGTATTTTGGTTTTCTCAGCAACGTCTCTCGGTATGTTTTCGTCCGTACGTTCAGTTGTCGTTTGACGTGACCGAAACGGCTGATCTGCCTGACTTGGTGCAGCAGATCGTGTGCACACCTGCTGCGGCTGCGTGGCATATATGCAACACGTACGTCCAGCTGGCCGGCCGGCGGTCGGCTCAAATAAAGCTGAATGTGCATGAACTCGAATGAGATTGAAACAACCCGTAAAATAGGGCGCGTCAGTGTCTCGCGAACTTTGCGAGCACAGAGGGTAGAATTGTAGTCTGGATTGGCTCGAGGCCTAAGGTTTTGTCTCAGATTTATTACCAAGACCTCTCTTTGTAAACCTTGTTGCTTAATATATCCTCTTTTACCCTAAAAAAAGAAAAAATATATGAGTTGAGGGTTGCCTATTAATAGCTCTAGTCGTCGCTACATGGTCTAAGGGCAAGTGCATTGGTTTAGACGGCAGCTGTCTGCAATATGTGTCCATGTCTGCTCCAGACGGCACTTCACACGTCTCGTACATCGGTCGTTTGTTTGCGTGTCTATAGGAAGTTAGGAATCCACGAAAACAGATCCGATAGTTAAGGGAATGTGCCTTGGATTCATTATGAAAGAGGAAAAATTTGGACTCACAGACGACGCACTCGATACAACGGTTGAAGCCGTCGGTAGGGACCGATTTTTAGGGACTACAGATCGTCCTTAATTCTACCGACGTACTGCTTCTCTCTCTTCCCTCTCTCACCTCCATGTCGTAAAAAATCGTACGTGTTACCCCTTACAGACAACTGATGGTGGATTGTTGTACACGCCCTAAAAGACTTGTACTCCCTCCGTCCATAGTGACACTTATTATGGATCGAAGGGATAATTTTTATTATTTTTAGTGCCTTTGTACTGTTGTTAATAATTATTAATAGTTCGGTGAATTTTATAAAAAATAATAAGCTGAGCGTTGAAATACAAAGAAAATTGGTAGAATTGTAACATATTTTTCTTTTGCATAAAAGCAAGGCACCTTACCTATTCTATTTCTGCTTCTCCCGTAGGCCCTATGTATATGTGCCCTATGTATATGTCACGTCGTGGACCTCCTGGTCTAAGTTTGACGAGTATGGACGAATATTCAGGAAAAGAGATGATCTTCTCGATCGCTAGGCCCAGCCCACACAAAATGAAAAGTGTAATAAAGGAGCACGGTCAACTGGCCTCTCTACTTCCTCAATTTCTAATTGCCGCTCAGTGCAGCGCAAGCGGCTCATCTCGCACAGGGGCTCCATTTGTTCGGCCGGTCCATTTCGTGGCAGTGCTGTATTTTTGTTTATTCTTTATTCTTTTTTATTTTTCCGTTTTATTTTTCGGTATTCTTTTCTCTTTTCTTTTATTTTTTTCTGTTTGAACAAGTTTTTTAAATTGGTTCATGTTTTTGATTTTGGTTCAGATTTTTTTAATTAGCTCATGATTTTTGAATTTGGTTTATTATTTTATGAAATTTGGTTCATAATGTTTTGAAATTGATTCATGTTTTTTGAATTTTTTCTCTTGATTTTTAGAGAAATATTCACAACTCTTTTTATAATATAATGTTTTAAAGAATCATTTTAAAAAAGTAATCTAAAAGTCGCTCTGATTTGAAAAAACTAAAATAAATAAATAAATAAATAACATGTACCAGCAGATCAACAGCGTCGGCCAGGTAATGGGTCGTCCCATCTCGCGCCCGCTTCAGGCCCTGGGTGGTTATGCCGCTTCAAGTGCCTACATGTGCACGACGGAACGGTGCAGCAGGGGAAGGGACGAGAACAGTGAAGAGGAGTGAGGCGGTGTAGCACAGAAATATGGAAAATCGCAGAATAAAGCGGGATGCGTGCGGTCGACAACTCAGGTGTTGGGGCCCACTCGTGAGTAGAATTTCCAAAAAAGCGATTGTGTGTGTTGGGACCCACATATAAAAAACCAAGTATACCAGACGACAAGTTAGACAGGGCGGCGTCAAACAGAACCAGGGCACAGGTATAAAAGACCGTGTTGGCTGATAGCATAGCTCCAATTCCCAGATTCATAGTGGCATAGTTTCAATTTATGGCCGACTAAAGCTAGAGAACTTAATCAACCCTAATAATAATGTCATCCCAAAATTTTATCGAGTATGAATCTAGCGATAGATTTAATGCAAATGGAGTTTATTTTCCTCTTAAAAGGAAAGTGAAAGGGCATGTATGTCTCCATATTTGGTTTTGGTAATTAATGACAATCTCTATGGTCTAATGTGTAAATTAAGTTTTACTTGTAGGTTTGTCCATTGATATCGCTTGGACCATGTGTTGGTTTAAAGGATGAAAAAGAAGAAGCAATGTCCAAGGGATTTGTACCTATTGGAATCATGAAGAAAAAGAAGAACAAGATCAAGTATGTCTTGAAGAAGAAGAAGAAGATGGAGTTTCTTATGGCTATCTTCAAGATATCATCAAGAAATGAAGGGCAAGCTCAAGGTGCGCCATCTCTAGAAGATCTCATGCTTGAAGCTTGCCATCCTATCATCGATGGTCATGGAGTGATGAAGACAAGTTCAAAGAAGAGGTTTTCCCATGGAGTATGGGGAAGCTATTCGTAAGTCTTCATCAAGAAAGAGAAAGCAAGAGCAATCAAGAAATGTGATCCATGTTGAGAAGGACAAGACGATCTACATCTAGCTCAAGTGGAATGCTTAAGGCAAAGGTATGATCTTGATAGGCTTTCTATTTTACCGGTCTCTTGTAGTGTTGGGAGACCGGGTTTAGAATAGATAGCCATACTATCAAGAGGGGCTCTAATTAAGTCGGTGACTCGATCTTATCTTTCGGAGAGAGCTCAGACCTTTCCATACATAGCATCATCTTTCTTGGTTGTTGTTTGGTTCTTGTCCATGTGAGGATTTAGAGCTTGTGGTTATCTTTATAACAAGCTCTAGTTCATCAAAAATAGATTTCCCTTATTTATCTTATTGCGTTTTTTATCTTGCGGTTTTTCCGACTCCACCACTTGGGAGATATCTCACATATATATTCATGGTATTTTATCCCTTGGGTTCTCCACGTCTTTATCTTTCCAACAAAATTGGTTTCATCTCGTTTGGACTTTGGATGCGAAAGTTATTGCAGTTTTGATTCTGAACTTTCCTTGACCGGAAGTACCAGCCAGGCGTCAGTAGTTTCACCCGCAATTTTATGCGGGCCTAGCCTGGCTGTAGTTCCGTCCCAAGTTCTGGTTGAAATTCCTCTCATGTTCAGTAACTCTCTGTTTGAGAGTGTTCTATTTAACAGAATTAACACCAGAAGTTGGTCTCGTAGTACCGGTCGGAAGTTTTGGTCATCCCTGACAGGAACTTCCGGCCAATACTACCTGGCCACCTCCTTGAGCCGTACTATCGCTAGGCCCCGGTAGTTATGGTCAGTACCTCCTGGTCCAGCATTTCCAGCGCTAGTTCCGATCCAAGCTCCACCGACACTTGGATTATATTCAGTATACTTCTATTTTGAGGTATCATATTTGTCGGAACTTCTGCCGGGTAGTATCGTCCAGGCTCGTTTTTTCTCTCGCACCGCTGTTTGTGACCATTGGTTGGGTGCCAGTGGTAGTACCGTCTACCCACCGATACTACCGACCATGCACGATTCTATGCATAACAGGCAGATCGGGGAGCCCTTTAAAAGGGCCTCCTCTTCCCCTTCGTGGCTATCTTGCTTTTCTTGGTTCTTGGTTTTATCTCTCTCCTTCATTGTTGACCTTGAATAGCTTAACCTCTCTCGTACCCCTCCTATGATTCTTGCATATTTTTTAGGGATTTGATGATGGAGAACAATGGGGAAAAAAGAAAATAAAGCAGAAGTCAAGTACAACATTGACTTCTACATAGTTCTACTCTATTCTACATGATTTGGTACTTTAGTCATATGTGTTGTAGCAGTTTCCAAAGTGTTCTAGCTATGTGTTGAAGTCATGTTGCTTGTATTTATTTATTAGCTTTAAGTAGTGTTCTCTAGAACGTTCCAGGTACAAGTAGAACTAAGAAGTAGTGATGGCTTATGCAGCCTATAAATAGAGGAGCACACCTCTAGCTATAGAACCAGGCTATGTATCATCTACCTATCAATAAAGAGAACTTTGTGTTCTTGTTTTAGATATTGGATTAGATCTAGTATGTTGAGAGTTTTGGATTGAACTCTTGACATCCCCGCCATAGATCGATATCTAGCTCACGCCCCTAGAGCGATATCTAGCATCTAGCACATCACGTTCAAGTGGTTACTTCAACACTTATGTTGTCCACATTGTAGCAGCAAGGTGGAGCTGTCCCTCCACAAACTTTGTGCTGCATCAGGTGGTATCAGAGCCCTGCTGATACGTTCTAGCTGTTGGTTTCCTTATTGAGAGCAAGCTGCAACAAGAAATGGAGGATTTGGGAAAGAGAGGTGATGTTGTAGAACAACAAATCCAAGAGCTACGTGAATATCTTAACCAGAGGTTCAATCAGCTTGTTGAGTTGATAAAAATGGGTGTTCCTCCTATTGTCGATGAAGAAGATTCATCAAAGGGAGACAAGAGATGTTCAACAACAAAGAAGAGGAGGTCATCTTCAATCCCAAATACCCCGACGACACACATATCAGCATACCTCGAGAAGGCCAACTTATACGGAAGCTTCTGAAGAGGAACCTGATCTCTATACATACCCGAGACCGGGAGTATCCAATTCTACATATGCAAGAGATACATACAAGGTGAAAGTTGAAATCCCTACTTTCAATGGAAATGTTGATATTGAAGGGTGCCTTGATTGGTTTTATGAGGTCAAGACTTTCTTTGAGATCATGAATATTCCGGAAGATCGAAGAGTTTGTTTGGTTGCATACAAGCTGAAAGGAGGAGCTGGTGCATGGTGGCATCGCCTTCAAGAAGACCGCCGACTAAGAGGAGAACCGCGTGTGAGATCTTGGCGACAAATGAAGAATCTTTTGAAAGGGAGGTTTTTGCCTACAGATTATGATCAGATCCTATTCATTCAGCTTCAGAACCGTGTTCAAGGAAATAGGACTGTTTCAGAGTACACAGAAGAGTTTCTAAGGCTACAAGTGAGGTGCAACCTCGCTGAAACTGAAGATCAACAAGTTGCAAGATACATCAATGGTCTCAATGACATTATCCAAGATCGTTTGGTGATGCAACAAATTTGTTCCATTGACCAAGCACAAGCTCTAGCCTTAAAGGCTGAGAGGTTGGTAAAGACAAGGAAAGCAAGTAAGGCCCCATATTCTCATACAGACGGCTCGGCTAGGAGTCACTCCCATAGGGTGGGAGAAAAGATCACCCAACCCAAGGCTACGCAACCTGCCCAAAGCAAACTGGAGGCAAGTGTAAGGCAAAGTCATGGATAAAATGTTATAAATGCGGTGAAGATGGACATGTATCTAGCAACTGTCCATTGAGGAAATTTGTCAACACAACAATCCATGATGGCAAAGATTATGAGGAATATGAATCTGAGGAAATAGAAGGACACGATGTTTGTGAAGAAGAGGGTGAAGAAGTGATGTCTATGATTCAACGTCTGTCTCTTGTGCTCAACACTACAACCCGATAACACACAACAAAAGAAGATATTTGAGAGAAAATGCACGGTGAATGGCAAGGTATGTAAATTAGTGATTGACAGTTGCAGCTATGAGAACCTTATCTCCCAGAATTTGGTGAACCATTTAAAGCTTGACACACATGACCATCCAAATCCCTACACAATTGGGTGGATGAAGAAAGGGGTGAATATGAGGGTCACCAAACAATGCAACCTGCCACTCTCTTTGGGTAAGTACTACTGATGGCCCAAAAATATATCGAACTCGTTGGGGAACCCCGAGAGGAAGGTATGATGAGCACAATAGCAAGTTTTCCCTCAGTTATGAAACCAAGTTATCAATCCAGTAGGAGCAAGGAAACACCCCAAAGGTGTTGCTAGCTGGACTTTGGCAGGGCGCACTACCGGTGTCAGGAGCAACGTGGAGACCTGCACAACACAACCACAGAACTTTGCCCCACACTTGCGATGAGGTTGTCAATCTCACCGGTTTTGCTAAAAACAAAGGATTAAACGTATCGAGTGGAAGAAAGTAATAGTTTGCAGAAAGTAAACACAAAGCGGTAAACCGTTGATTGTAGATTGATTGTAAAAGAAAGGACCGGGGTCCATAGTTCACTAGTGGTGGCTCTCCTTAAGATAGATAACATGTTGGGTGAACAAATTACAGCGGGGCAATTGACAAACATCGAGAAAGCAATACATGTATATACTAATCATCTTGACTCCTTTGAGACTTGATTGGGCATTACAACATTATACATAGACCACCATCCAACTATATCTATGACTAATAATCCACCTTCAGGTTATCATCCGAACCCCCTCCAGTATTAAGTTGCAAGCAACAGATTATTGCATTACGAATTGCGTGTAAAGTAAACAATACGATTGTTCTATGAACAAAGGATTGTTGTTTTCTCCCTAGTAGCAACAGCATATCTAGTACCTTAGAGATTTATGTCACTTCCCCAGATTACTAGAGGCATGAACCCACTATCGAGCATAAATACTAACTCTTGGAGTTGCTAGCATCTATTTGGCCAAGATAGCTACTAACAACGGAAAGCCTGCAAGATCAAGAATAACAAAGATATGATAGAATCAATAATGAATCTGAAATAGCATGTCAATATCCATCGGATCCCCGCAAACATAACATGCATAATTACAAATAGATGATCTTGATAATGAACGGAGCTCACAAGATCTAAACATGATAGCACAAAGGAGGAGAACCAGCCATCTAGCTACTACATGGACCCGTAGTCCAGAGATGAACTACTCACGCATCACACCGGAGGCTTGCATGATGATGAAGAAGGCCTCCAGGGTGAATTCCTCTCTCTGGCAAGGTGCCGGGAAGAGCTTCAGATCCCTCCCGATCTTGGAATGGAGATGACGGCGGCTACAGACTCTTTCATGGAATTTTGATTGGGTACTTAGGATTTCTGTATCGGAGGCATCTTATAATCGGAAGGGGAGGCCGAGGGGGTGCCTGGGCTAGCCACACCACCCCCTAGCGCGGGCCAAGCCTAGCCGCGTGGCCAGGTGGTGTGGCCGCCCTCTGGCCCCTCTCCGTCTTGTATTCTGGCTCCGTGTGTCCCTCGGTGAAAAACTGACTTTGGCATTTGTCCCGTCCAATTCCGAGAATATTCATTTTCTAACTTCCTGGAACCAAAAACCACAGAAAATAGGCAGCTGGCACTATGGCTCTTTGTTAATAGGTTAGTTCAAGAAATCATATGAAAAGTACTCCAAAGTGTGGACAAAACATAAGAAAGTAGATAAAACCAAGCATGGAACATCAAAAATTATGGATACGTTAGCAACGTATCAACATCCCCAAGCTTAACTCCTGCTCGTCCTCGACTAGGTAAGTGATAAAAAGAAAGAATAATTTTTGAGGTGACATGCAGCATCATAAACTTGATCAAAGTATTTGTAAAACATTCAAAGCTAGGATTATAGTACTTAATCATAACATGAAAGACAAAGTTCTAGCAATAAGACAAAGCAACTATGTTGCAACATGAAAATGTACAAACAAAATAATCATGAATAAAAATGCTTTGCAAGACGTTTGTTTGTTTCACATAAAGAAAACATAGCATAGTAGCATTCAGCTTGTCCCTCATAGAGTAGCAAAACATAAATGCATAGGACAGCTTCAAAGTTCATAAGAGTGACTAGATACAAATAGATTAAAACAAGCAATATCAAAGTTATGCATCAATCAACAAGTCTTGGGACAATGCACACAGAACTAAGAATGACCACAATGTTCTCAAAGTAGGTGCATAAAGGTAGAAGGTGGGGACTCAACATAAAAGTAAAAGAAAGGCCTTCATAGAAGGAAGCAGAGATTCAAGTTTCATAAAGAGCTTCCAAAAATTATGGTACTTATTAGCTTTCAGCTCTCATTGCCCCTATCATAAGCATCTTGAAGTGATTAAGGTTAAAGTGAACAAACTATGAAGTATATGCTTGACGAAGTATAAGTTGGAAATCTCATGTCCCTTGAATATGAGGGCCGCTCCTCATGCTACTCAAGTTTAGTCACCGGTAAGTTCTTGTCATCGTAAGTACATGTGTATCATAGGGAACCGCCAACGGGGTACCCCTTGCCCGATGATACGGAAGAATCCCCATATCAAAATGATAAGGCAAGCAGACAACGAGCATCTCAGCAATCTTCTTATTTACCATGGGAAAATGGTGCCTTTTTATCTCTTTCCTCTTTTCTCATATCTTTTTTTCTTTTCTCTTTTTTCTCAATATCTGACTCTTTTTTTATAAGAAGAATGCTTCATAGACAGCTCATTATGGTTACGCTGCAGGTTTCCACCATGTCAGCATGGATTAGACCAGCGGCCCAGGCATTTCTCTAACACACATACATAACTCCATGGACTTACAAGCTCCCCTTTCATTTCACACCGACGATATCCATAGACAAAAGAGCATGATATCAACTAGGTATAAAGTACAAGTGCAATGTTGAAAGCGTTCCCTATGATAGCATGGTTCTGCTAATCCCCAACAAATAAGTGCAAGCATATACAACATAGACGACACAATGGTTCAAGTTTATTAAGGATAAGAAAAGTAAAGTGTGCCATCAAGTTCGTGAGAGCTTTAATCACTAGTTTTCTCATAACAAGTTTAATTCAGAAGGTAGATAAAAGCATGAATATACTTGGAATAGCATATGCTAATAGGTAGATATGGTGGACTCTTTGGAAAAACTTGGTTTAAGGATTTGGAGGCATGAGTGGAACTCATACTTGGTTACAGAGGCTAGCAAAAGACTAGGAGCGACAAACTAAGAGAGCAATAATGGCCATAATCATGCAGAGCGACAAAACATCATTGATCAAAGCATAAAGTGATATTAGAAGCTGAAAACTATGATGGGTTCGTAGCATGGAAAACAAAAAATTTCTACCGCAAGAACGAACAAAACCCAGATCTAATCTAGATTAAAGCCAAGATCTAATCTATTAGACATGTGCAACGAGATAGATAGGAACTAACCCTCGTAGATCCGAAAGCGTTAACGAGATTAGATCTCGTGGTTGATGTAGTCGATCACTTGCCGATCTCAAGATCGTGTGGACGATCCTTCCGGCGCCACGTTCCGGCAGCGCTTCCGCAGTCGGTCACACGTGCGGAGTCGAAGCAGACCTTCCTCTCCTTGTTCCAGCGAGCAGCGGAGGTAGTAGATCTTCTCCACGGAATCCCAGCAGCACGACGGTGTGGTGGTGGTGGTGGAGTAGAGAATTCTGCAGGGCTTCGCCTATGCCTGTGCAGAAGAAAGGAGGAGGAGAGAGGCGGCAGAGATTAGATTTATAGGAGAGCACTTGGAGGGGGCGCCCCTGCCCTTCTATTTAAGGGGGGAGGCACGCCTGGGGAGGGGGAGTCCTAGTAGGACTCCCCTCCTATGGCCGGCGGTGGGAAGGGGGGAGGAGTCCTCCTCCCCCACGAATCCGTGTCTTGCCCCACTAGGTTTCCTTTGACCCTTTCTTGGTTTTCAAGCAAACTCCAAGTAATCCTCTAGAACCTTCCAGAACATTCCGAAACCTTCTAGAACCCTCATACAAATACTCCGGAACATTTCCTAACTCAGAAAATGATCCCCAATATATGAATCTTATTCTCCGGACAATTCCGGATCTCCTCGTGATGTCCCGGATCCATTCCGAGACTCCGAACTACATTCGGTCTTCAACGCACATTCCATATCTACTTAAAACAACTTCGAACCTTAAGTGTGTCACCCTACAGTTCGTGAATATGTAGACATGATAGAGACACATCTCCTATCAATAACAATCAGCGGGACCTGGAGATCCATAATAGCTCCCACATACTCAACGATGACTTCGTGATCGATTGAACCATTTACATACGAAACCAATTCCCTTTGTCACGCGATACTATACTTATCCGAGGTTTGATCGTCAGCATCTCCATACCTAGTTCTACCTCGTTACTGATAAGTACTCTTGACTCGTTCCGTGATATGTCATCCCTTGTGACCCAGTCACATGCTTGCAAGCTAACTAGATGACATTCCACCGAGAGGGCCCAGAGCATATCTATCCGTCATATGGATGGACAAATCCCAATCTTGGTCCATGCGCTTCAACACATACTTTCAGAATACCCAATGACACCTTTATGACCACCCAGTTACGAAGCGGTGTTTGATGTCATCAAAGTACCCATCCGGTGATGGTGATTAACACAACCTCATGGTCGAAGGATTAGGTTACTATGCATTTAAAAGCTTACAGCGATACGAACTTAATGACTTGATCTTATGCTACGCTTACTATGGGTGTGTGTCCATCACATCATTCTCCTAATGATATAACCTTGTTATTAATCACATCCTTATGTCCATGATCAGGAAACCATGATCATCAATCAATCAACAAGCTAGTTCAACAAGAGGCTTACTAGGGACTCTTTTATGTTTACAAAACACACAAGTATTAATGTTTTCGGTTAATACAATTATAGCATGGGATGTAAACATTTATCATAAACATAAAGATATAATAATAACCACTTTATTATTGCCTCTTGGGCATATCTCCAACAGTCTCCCACTTGCACTAGAGTCAATAATCTAGTTAAAAAACTTGTGCATTCAACACCTATGGCTTTCTGGTGTTGTATAGACACTATTGCTAGTGGTAAACATAATCTTCGGATCTGACACTTCTAGGTCCGTGTGTATTTGCATGTCCTTGCGTCTCTACGCATTACTCATTCTCCAATGAGATGGCATTGTATAAATTTGGTCCTTTGGTGAGACCTTTAGTTCCTTGGGATTAAATCATGTTGATACAATTGTCGTACAATGTATCTTCATAGTATTATCCCGCTATGAACCACGCCTAGTTTGATAACAACCTACTTAACACAAATGCCCTCCTTTGCTGCTACTATAGCAATTATATACTTAGCCTTTTGTTGTAGTATCCGTCACAATATCTCAACTTTGGAACTCAACCAAATCCATCATGGAACATCCTTTCCATTATATTGTGCCACCCATAGTCTAAATTGAGATAAATTTAATTTGTATCTTGTGACAAAACTAGTATCAATGTAACACTTTACAATGAACTACCTTTAACTATTTGTCACTTATACATGGTATATTCTTAGTTCTTCCAAAGCTCATAAGAATATCTTTACTATTGTCCAATGATCATCTTATGAATCATTCTGGTATATGCTCATAACATTTAGAGCATAGGACATATCTGGATGTGTACATCTCAAAGAATGATTGATCAAAATATTCTTATGATTTCACCAAGTGTCAAAACACTTGAATCTCGTGTCAACATACTTGAATCTTGATTTAGTCCTTTCCTTGCGTCAAGAACCTTTCTTGTTGTTTCCATATTGAACTCATTCGACATCTTATCTATGTACATTTGGCAAAACCATATTAGCGCCTCAATCTATCCATATAGACATTGATGCCTAATTTGGGTTATGCCTAAGTCTTTCATCGAAATGAAATTCTTAACCTGTGTCAATAAAAGATACATCATTTCTAATCAACAATATGTCTTTCACATAATGTATTAGAAATATGTCTTAGCGCTCCCACTTAATTTCTTGCAAAATGCAAACATCTTCATCGTCTCTGATGAAGTTAAACCTTTTAACGGTTTCATCACGGTGAAGATTCCAACTCCGCGATGCTCACTTCAACCATTGAAGTTTTGCATACTCTTTTAGCATCCTTTGAATTAACAAAACCCTTTGGATCGTGTCATGTACACGTCCTAGGTAACCATTCTATTAGAAGAACTTGTTTTGTTTGTTCAACTACCATATACCAAAATATATGTAGTGGTTGCTACATTAATCCGTCCAGACTAAATATTGCTATGAAAGATCAAATCTTATCATAGTCAATTCCTTGAACATTGTCGTAAACTCTTTCCGACATGTCGACTATTTCATACATTTGAAACATCCATGTATATTTCTTTATAGATCCAAACACGACCGATAGGCTTCACGCCTTTCCGGAGGGTCTTCTAAGTTCAGAAATTTGATTTCTCGTGTATGGATACTATCATGGATTCCATGACTTCTAGTCATTTTATGGAGTCAGGTCCCGTCATCGCTTCTTTGCATATAGCCGATTCATCATTGTCAAAACAATAACGACTTGCTTATCAAATCTTACTATTTGATTCTTACCGACCCACACGATTCTATAGGAACTCTAATCTCTGAGATCACACCTTTTGTAATCACGAGAGCCATGAGCATTGTGGCCGCCACTGGGACACTTTCCGGCGCTGCGCTACTTAGCACATATAGCTAAGGTTCAACAACCTTATCAAAGTTCTATTGTCCTCCCACTTAACTTTTCACGAAAAATTCCTTCTCAAGAAACTTGACGTTCCAAGTAACAAACTCTTTTGTCCTCAGTGTTATGGAGAAATTCCCAACAAATTATTTGGGATAGCCTACAAAGACGTGCTTATCCGACTTTGGTTGTAAACATTTTACTTATGCATAACATACCAAAATTTAAGAAAAGACAATTTGGGTTTTATCCCAAACCATAACTCATATGGTGTCATTTCAACGGATCACGATGGAGCTCTTTTCAGTGCAAAAGCGGTAGTCACTAAAGCTTTAATCTTTAAAATATAATGGCAGTTTTATAAATGACACCTTTGATCTTACCATGTCAAACAAGGTTTCATTATATATCTTGAACACTCCATACTCCTATGGTGTTTTGGGAAATGCAAATCCATGGAACGATTCCTCAAATCTTAGGTGTTTTTGCTAAACATGTAACTCAAATATCTTCCTTTATGATCGAATCATAAACTCTTTATTTTCTTGTTACAATGATTTTTAACTTCATCTTGAAAGTCTTTGAACAACTTTCAAATGTTTCATACTTCCTCCTTATTAAGTAAATATACAGATATATTCACTCAAATTTTCGGAGAAAGCATATGAAGCAAAAAGATCCATTGCATATGGCTACACATAATGGACTATGCACATCAGCATGCACAATTTCCAATAAGCTAGTCATCCGTTCCTATCTGGCCTATGGACGGAGTTTCAATTATCTCAAGGAAAGTCTCACATGCGTCAATTGATCAAAATCAAAGACTCCAAAATTCCATCAACATGGAGTTTCTTCATGTTTTCTTTCAAATATAATTTAAACAGCGATGTCAGTTCATAAGTGATCTTTCAATCATTTGTCTTGCGACATTTTAGCAATAGTGTTTATGGATGTGATTTCTCCCACTAGACTTGTAAAAGTTCATCCATCCTTTATGGAATACGGTTATTATTTGAACAACCATTGTTCTCGTAATACCGGAACAAAATAACAATTATTAAAACAAATCTTGAAGGCTAGGTTTGATGACAACGAAAAACACAATAACACTTTATTTGTTTTCGATGAACATCATCACTCATTCTCTTGCTAGTTATTTAGGCCATTGTAGTTCATGAATTGCGTTGTCGTGTATGACACTTCATACCAACCGATTCGGTATCCAATACCTAAGAGCCACATTGTTTAACAAGCAAGGAATACAACCATAACATGTATATCTTCTACATACCCAAGTTGGACATCTCCAACCTTATAATTTATGCCAAATATTTTATAGATTCTCTTTCAGCAATTCCTTTTTTCTTTTAAAAGAATCTATCAACATCAATAGTGGTGTCAGTCACATGACACATAGTACAAAGCGTATATAGTCAAATACTAATACCTTTGGACTTGCACTTTGAAGTGGATCACCATCATCAAATGTTTGGCATTCTTTCAAAAATCCATTCTTTAGTAATCTATTAGTGTAGTAAACATTTTACTTACATCTTCTATTCATCCTTATCATGACAACTTTCATGATCAAGCTGCTATAGCTTATAAAGGTGAATTGCGAGTATAATGTTTCTTTTTCAAAACCTTTTGGAGGATTAGGACGACTAGCGTCTCCAACCTTCACAAATTCTCATCAAATATGAGGACGTATACTCTATCATGTTGTAACCACCACATTGTTTTAGATATCGCAATACCTTTCACATATGATGGTTTCTGAAACATTGCTTTCAGCTCTTAGATAAACTTGATATTAAAAACAATCTTTTGAGTATCAAGAATCATGGAGGCAAACATGATACATTAGATACTAACACTGGAATTGTTACTCTTGATTTAATACTATTTATTAAACTTCACAGAGTAAACGGAGTTTGCTGAAAGTTTGCAATAGGACTTTTAAACTTTAAATTGACACTCAAAACAATACGATACCAGTTCGTATAGCAAATATCCAGAATTTCTATAGTTCCACTATCTCAATTATAACTAAGCGTAAGGTGGTGAACGGATGCCAATGACTACAACAAACTATGCAAATTCACTTTGATTGTGTTTATGATAAATTGAGTTCGACTAATCCAAATTACAAATGAACTCCCACTCAAAACAACATCCCCCAAGTTGTTTTAGTGATTACATGAATCAAATCCACTACACCAAGTCCGATCATCACGTGAGATGATGTAGCTTTAAAGGCGAACAATCAACATGTTCATCATATCATCCATATGACTCATGCTTTACCTTTCGGTATTCTGTGTTCCGAGACCATGTCTGTACATGCTAGGCTCGTCAAGGTTAACCTTAGTTTCTGCATGTGCAAATCTGGCTTGCACCCGTTGTATGCACACGTAGAGTCTATCACACCCGATAATCATGAGATGCTTCGAAACGACGAGTCTTAGCAACGGTGCCAACTAAGGACGAACACTTTATTACTTGATATTTAGTGAGAGGGATCATCTTATAATGCTACCGTCGCGATCTAAGCAATACAAGATGCATAAAGGATTAACATCACATGGAATTCATAATATGTGATATGATATGGCCTTTCTTCTTGTGCCTTTGATCTCCATCTCCAAAGCATGGACAAGATCTCCATCATCACCAGCGTGGCGTCAAGGTCCATGGCACCGCTTCATGGTTGTCCATCACCACCAACAACTATTACAACTACTTGGAATAAAGTTATTACATGATGAATAGACACGCAGGTCTTAAACAAAATTTAAAGACAACCATTAGGCTCCTGCCGGTTGCCATATTACAATAAGGATCATTGCATACATCATATATAATCACAATCACATAATGGCCATATCACATCACAAAACCCCTGCAAAAATGAGTTAGACGCCTCTAATTTCTTTGCATGTTTTACGTGGTTTGGGGCTTTCGCATAAGACCGATCTTACCTACGAACAAGAACCACAACGTTGATACAAGTGTTGTCAGATGCTCATTGTAAATTGAATCTTAACTATGGTGGGAGAGACAGACACCCGCAAAGCCACTTGTGCAAAGCAAGTTGCACGTCAAGCGTGGAGCAAGTCTCATGTGCGATGACATGTAATGTTAGCCCGAGCCGCTTCATCCCACCATGCCGCAAGATGCAAAGTACACGCTAAGACACCGACAACAAAAGCATCAACGCCCACAAAAAAACATTGTGTTCTACTCGTGCAACAGATCTACGCATAGATACGGCTCTGATACCACTGATGGGTTTGTAGCATGGAAAACAAAAAATTCTACCGCAAGAATGAACAAAACCCAGATCTAATCTAGATAAAAGCCAAGATCTAATCTATTAGACATGTGCAATGAGATAGATAGGAACTAACCCTCGTAGATCCGAAAGCGTTAACGAGATTAGATCTCGTGGTTGATGTAGTCGATCACTTGCTGATCTCAAGATCGTGTGGACGATCCTTCCGGTGCCGCGTTCCGGCAGCGCTTCCGTAGTCGGTCACACGTGCGGAGTCGAAGTAGACCTTCCTCTCCTCGTTCCAGCGAGCAGCGGAGGTAGTAGATCTTCTCCACGGAATCCCAGCAGCACGACGGCGTGGTGGTGGTGGTGGAGTAGAGAATTCTGCAGGGCTTCGCCTATGCCTGTGCAGAAGAAAGGAGGAGGAGAGAGGCGGCAGAGATTGGAGTTATGGGAGATCACTTGGAGGGGGCGCCCCTGCCCTTCTATTTAAGGGGGGGGAGGCGCGCCTGGGGAGGGGGAGTCCTAGTAGGACTCCCCTCCTATGGCCGACGGTGGGAAGGGGGGAGGAGTCCTCCTCCCCCACGAATCCGTGTCTTACCCCACTAGGTTTCCTTTGACCCTTTCTTGGTTTTGAAGCAAACTCCAAGAAATCCTCTAGAACCTTCCAGAACATTCTGAAACCTTCTAGAACCCTCATACAAATACTCCGGAACATTTCCTAACTCAGAAAATGATCCCCAATATATGAATCTTATTCTCCGGACAATTCCGGATCTCCTCGTGATGTCCCGGATCCATTCCGAGACTCCGAACTACATTCGGTCTCCAACGCACATTCCATATCTACTTAAAACAACTTCGAACCTTAAGTGTGTCACCCTACAGTTCGTGAATATGTAGACATGATAGAGACACATCTCCTATCAATAACCATCAGCGGGACCTGGAGATCCATAATGGCTCTCACATACTCAGCGATGACTTCGTGATCGATTGAACCATTTACATACGAAACCAATTCCCTTTGTCACGCGATACTATACTTATCCGAGGTTTGATCGTCAGCATCTCCATACCTAGTTCTACCTCGTTACTGATAAGTACTCTTTACTCGTTCCGTGATATGTCATCCCTTGTGACCCAGTCACATGCTTGCAAGCTAACTAGATGATATTCCACCGAGAGGGCCCAGAGCATATCTATCCATCATATGGATGGACAAATCCCAATCTTGGTCCATGTGATTCAACACATGCTTTCAAAATACCCAATGACACCTTTATGACCACCCAGTTACGAAGCGGTGTTTGATGTCATCAAAGTACCCATCCGGTGATTGTGATTAACACAACCTCATGGTCAAAGGATTAGGTTACTATGCATTTAAAAGCTTATAGCAATACGAACTTAATGACTTGATCTTATGCTACGCTTACTATGGGTGTGTGTCCATCACATCATTCTCCTAATGATATAACCTTGTTATTAATCACATCCTTATGTCCATGATCAGGAAACCATGATCATCAATCAATCAACAAGCTAGTTCAACAAGAGGCTTACTAGGGATTCTTTTATGTTTACAAAACACACAAGTATTAATGTTTCCGGTTAATACAATTATAGCATGGGATGTAAACATTTATCATAAACATAAAGATATCATAATAACCACTTTATTATTGCCTCTTGGGCATATCTCCAACAAACTAAAGGATCATCAAGACTATGGTGACTTGGGATAGTCATAACATGGTGTGAGCATGTGCCAAGTCAACCCAAATAAAGCATCAAAGGAGAATACCACAATACTATGCTTTAATATGCTAAAACAACGCATTAATCCTTCCAAGGCACATTAGGCAATCTCAATTGTTTATAACATGTCATGCTACAGCAAAGAATACTAAGCCTAAAGCCAAAACAATATCAAGCATGACATGCCAAAGCATAGGCCACAGTCAAAAACAAGCTCTCTTTACCACTTAAGCATGAACTTTCCTACGCTTTTCCAATCCAAACCAAACTATTTGAAAACCAATGCATGAGACAGGGGGTCGAAGCAATTTATTCAGCAAACTAATAAAACCAAGCAAACGAAAAACCAAAATGAAAATGAAAAATAAGACGCTCCAAGAACAACATAATTGTGGATGAAACAATAAAAATGAAGCGTTTGGAAGAAACCTGGGATTTTTATTGATGAAGAAGGGGATGCCTTGGGCATCCCCAAGCTTTGACGCTTGTACTTCTTGGATATTTCTTGGGGTGACACGTGTGGCATCCCCAAGCTTGAGGTTTAGTCCATCCTTCATCTCATTACTCATTCCTTCCATCCATCTGAAAGTTTTCCTTCATACAAAACTTCACACAATCTTTATTAGCAACATTAGTGGACTCAAGATAATAGGACTTTGGGGTTCAGTTCCAACACCAATAAAACTGCCAATAAAACACAAGATACTGTAGCACTTTCCTCAAAAATCTCAATTCCCCAAAAGAACTCAAAAAGGAACCAACAAGAAGCAAATGCAATTAATGGCAGAAATCTGTCAAAACAAACCAGCAGGTAAATACGAATTTTTTCGAAGACCTTCTGTTGCTCAAATCAAAAAGTTTTGAACTGACGAAAGTTAGATAAAAACCTGGGGCAGGAGCAAAAAAATTCACACCTCAAAAGGACGTACAGAGATGTTACACGAATTTTTACGGTGAAGCACGGAAATCTTTTTCGGGACAACAACTTTCCCAATCATTACTTCTCTCTCATTAGAGGTTACTCTTGACACAAAAAGCCAATAAAAAGGATAAGGAGCGGTTATTACAGAGGTAATAACTTCCGAGACTCATCTAAAACTTTTGGGTTATCTCCCAATAAGTACTTTTCTTTAACGCCTTTAAGTTAGGCATAAGAAGCAAGAAAAAGAATCAAGTGTTCTCACATGAAGAAGCATTAAGAGCAAATTTTGTTTTCATAGGAGAGGCAAAATAAATCTTCTCTCTCTTCTTAGGGAAGTGTTCTATACCTTTCTTGTGTGGGATTTGATTTTTAATGGTGCCTTCTTTCATATCAATAATGGCACCAATAATTCTAAGAAAAGGTCTTCCCAAAGTAATATGACAAGAAGCATTGCATTCAACATCCAAAACATAGAAATCAACAGGGACATAGGCATTGTTAACCATAATAAGAACATCATTAATACTCCCCATGAGTTTCTTTTTAGCATTATCATCAAGTGGGACATTCAAATAACAATCTTCCAAAGGTGGAAAATCAAGCATATCATAAATCCTTCTAGGCATAATAGAAACACTACTATCAAGATCACATAAATCTTTGAAATCAAAATCATTCACTTTCATATTAATGATGGGTTCCCAACCATCTTCTTGTTTTATAGGAATAAAAGCTTTATGTTTCATCTTTTCTTCTTTAATCTTTATGAGAGCAACAGTAATGTGTTTTGTAAAGGCCATATTCATAGAACTAGCATTAGGACTTTTAGCAAGATTTTGAAGGAACTTAATAACTTCAGAGATATTGCAACCATCAAGATCAAAATCACATTTATCATCTAAAGTAGTAGAACTATTACTAGCCTCAACACTAGTGGTAGTGATAGTAGAAACACTAATGTTTCTAGCAAGTTCATCTTCTCTCTCCCACTTAGCATGCAATTCAGCTAATAGTCTAACATTTTCATCAATTCTAACTTGTATGGCATTAGTAGCAGCAAAAGGATTATCAATAGTTTCAGGTTTAGCAGCTATATTCAAAGAAGATTGAGCTTCAGCCAAAGATGCTATATTTCTCTCAGCATTAGAGAGTTTTCCTCAATAGTTTTATTGAACGCTGTTTGTTTACTAAGAAAGTCTTTAAGCATAACTTCAAGTTCAGAGGGTGCACTCTTATTATTCCTGTAGGAATTTCCATAAGCATTACCATTGTTGGGAGGCTACGGCCTATAATTGTTATTACCAAAATTATTCATGTAGGCATTGTTGCTGAAATTATTATTTCTTATAAAGTTCACATCAACTTGGTCTTCTTGAGCAACCAAAGAGGCTAGGGGAACATTATTTGGATCAATATGGGCTTTCCCATTAACAAGCATAGACATAATAACATCAATTTTATCACTCAAGGAGGAGGTTTCCTCAACAGAATTTACCTTCTTACCTTGTAGAGCTCTCTCAGTATGCCATTCAGAATAGTTAACCATCATATTATCTAGAAGCTTTGTTGCAGCACCCAAAGTAATGGTCATAAAGGTACCTCCAGCAGTAGAATCCAATATATTTCTTGAAGAATAGTTCAATCCTGCATAAAAGGTTTGGATAATCATCCAAGCAGTCAGTCCATGAGTGGGACAATTCTTTACCACAGATTTCATCCTTTCCCAAGCTTGAGCAACATGTTCATTATCAGATTGTTTAAACTTCATTATTTCACTTCTCATAGATATAATCTTAGCAGGAGGATAGTATTTTCCAATGAAAGCATCTTTGCATTTAGTCCAAGAATCAATACTATTCCTAGTTAAGGAATTCAACCATTCTTTTGCTTTTCCTCTCAAAGAGAAAGGAAACAATTTAAGCTTTATAATATCTCCATCTATATACCTATGCTTTTGCATCTCACAAAGTTCAACAAAGTTATTTAGATGAGCAGCAACATCTTCATTACCAATACCAGAAAATTGTGCTCTCATAACGAGTTGAGTAACGTAAGTTTTATTTCAAAGAAAGTAGCTTCAGGAACAGGTGGAGTAATAGGTGTGCTCATGAAATCATTGGTGTTGGTGCTAGTGAAGTCACACAACCTAGTGTTTTCCAGAGTAGTCATTTTTTGTGTGTTTTTAATAAAGAAAGGAAACCTGTAAAACTATATTTTTGTGTTTTTGATAAAGAAACAAGCAAAAAAACAGAAAATAAACTAAGCAAAACAAAAACAACAAAGTAAATGGATTGGTTATGAGGGACTCACCTTGTGAAGATGTCCTTAACTCCCCGGCAACGGTGCCAGAAAAAGAGCTTGATGGCCCAAAATATATCGAGCTCACTAGGGAACCCCAAGAGGAAGGTATGATTAGCACAGCAGCAAGTTTTCCCTCAGTTATGAAACCAAGGTTATCAATCCAGTAGGAGCAAGGAAACATCCCAAAGGTGTTGCTAGCTGGACTTTGGCAGGGCGCACTACCAGCGTCAGTAGCAACGTGGAGACCTGCACAACACAACCACAGAACTTTGCCCCCAACTTGCGATCAGGTTGTCAATCTCACCGGTTTTGCTGAAAACAAAGGATTAAACGTATCGAGTGGAAGAAAGTAATAGTTTGCAGAAAGTAAACACAAAGCGGTAAACAATTGATTGTAGATTGATTGTAAAAGAAAGGACCGGGGTGCATAGTTCACTAGTGGTGGCTCTCCTTAAGATAGATAACATTCTGGGTGAACAAATTACAGCGGGGCAATTGACAAACATCGAGAAAGCAATACATGCATGTACTAATCATCTTGACTCCTTTGAGACTTGATTGGGCATTACAACATTATACATAGACCTCCATCCAACTGCATCTATGACAAATAATCCACCTTCAGGTTATCATCCAAACCCCCTCCAGTATTAAGTTGTAAGCAATAGATTATTGCATTATGAATTGCGTGTAAAATAAACAATATGATTGTTCTATGAACAAAGGATTGTTGTTTCTCCCTAGTAGCAACATCACATCTAGTACCTTAGAGATTTCTGTCACTTCCCTAGATTACTAGAGGCATGAACCCATTATCGAGCATAAATACTAACTCTTGGCATTGCTAGCATCTACTTGGCCAAGATAGCTACTAACAATGGAAAGCATGCAAGATCACAAATAACAAAGACATGATAGAATCAATAATCAATCTGAAATAGCATCTCAATATCCATCGGATCCCCGCAAACACAACAAGCAGAATTACAAATAGATGATATTGATCATGAACGGAGCTCACAAGATCTAAACATGATAGCACAAAGAAGGAGAACCAGCCATCTAACTACTACATGGACCCGTAGTCCAGAGATGAACTACTCACGCATCACACCTGAGGCTTGCATGATGATGAAGATGGCCTCCAGGGTGAATTCCCCTCTCCGACAGGGTGCCGGGAAGAGGTTCAGATCCCTCCCGATCTAGGGATGGAGATGACGGCGGCTATAGACTCTTTCGTGGAATTTTGATCGGGTACTTAGGGTTTCTGTATCGGAGGTATCTTATAGTCAGAAGGGGAGGTTGAGGGGGTGCCTGGGCTAGCCGCACCACCCCCTAGCGCGGCCCAGGCCTGGCCACGCGGCCAGGTGGTGTGGCCGCCCTCTGGCCCCTCTCCGTCTCATATTCTGGCTCCGTGTTTCCCTCGGTGAAAAACTGACTTTGGCATTTGTCCCGTCCAATTACGAGAGTATTCATTTTCTGACTTCTTGGAACCAAAAATAGCAGAAAACAGGCAGCTGGCACTGTGGCTCTTTGTTAATAGGTTAGTCCAAGAAATCATATGAAAAGTACTCCAAAGTGTGGACAAAACATAAGAAAGTAGATAAAACCAAGCATGGAACATCAAAAATTATCGATAGGTTAGCTCCATGCTTGTTTTTATCCACTTTCTTGTGTTTTGTCCACACTTTGGAGTATTTTTCATATGATTTCTTGGACTAACCTATTAACAAGAGACAAAGTGCCAGCTACCTGTTTTCTGCTATTTTTGGTTCCAGGAAAGTCAGAAAATGAATATTGTCGGAATTGGACGGGACAAAAGCCAAAGTGCCTATTTTTTCCAGAAGACTCCAGGAGCCAGAATACGAGACGGAGGAGGGCCAGGGGCTGGCCACCCCCCCAGGCGTGGGCTACGCCTGGCCGCGCCAGGGCATGGTGTGGTGGCCCTAGGCACCCCCTCGGTCTCCCTCTTCGCCTATAAGAAGCCTTCTGACCTAAAAACTTTGTGGGGTTCGACATTTTTCTACAAGGAGTTCCGCTCCGCCGCCACCACCAGATTCCACGAAACAGCACCAGAAACTCCGTTGTGGCACCCTGTTGGGCCGGGAATTGGAGGAGATCATCGCCATCATCATCACCATCGCTTCTCCATCGACCATCCATGTTTCCCCCATCTATGAGTGAGTAATCCCCCGCTGTAGGCTATGGGGATGGTAGGGATTGGATGAGATCGTTCATATAATGGCATCAGATTGTTAGGGCATGGTGCCTAGTATCTTTTATTAGTGCTTTATGACTTTGTTGCGACTTGTTGTGCTTAATTCTTGTCACTAGGGCCCGAGTGCCATGATTTCAGATCTGAACTTATTATTGATTCATTATGATAGTATTGTTCTTGGTCTTATCTGCAAGTTATATACACACGTCATTGTTCGGAACCTATGGCCCCGAAGTGACAGAAATCGGGATAACCGGAAGGGAAAGGCTTTGATGTGAGGATCACATGTGTTCACGGAGTGTTAATGCTTTGCTCCGGTGCTCTATTAAAAGGAGCAACCTTAATTGCCAGTAGTTCCCTAGAGGCCCCGCTGCAAACGGGCTGGCAGGACAAAAGATGTTGTGCAAGTTCTCATTGCGAGCACGTATGACTATATATGGAACACATGCCTAGGATTGTCTAGTACTTGGGTGCTTTATCTTATTTATCTGTAATTGCCCTATGTTCTAATTGCCATGTGAATTGTCTTGTCCATGCAACGCCCGTCCATCCATCCCTATGCCTACCGCACTCGAATCCCACTGTTTACTGCTTTTGTTACTACTGTCCTTGCTTTACTACTGCTGCTACTTTACTATTCCTACTACAAAACTGTTGCTACTGATAAACTGCTGTGAGCAAGATTGTTTCCAGGTGCAGCTGAATTGACAACTCAGTTGCTAAGGTTGATAAATATTCTTTGGCTCCCCTTGTGTCGAATCAATAAATTGGGTTTCACTTCCCTCGAAAATACTACGATACACCCCCTATACTTGTGGGTCATCAAGACTATTTTCTAGCGCCATTGCCGGGGAGCATAGATTTATTTATCAAGTTCATTTGGATTCACTATTGTTCAAGCTAAGTTTATCTTTCTCCTTGTTTGCTTGTTTCTTTATCAAAAATATAAAAAAAATTAGTTCCTACTCTAGTTGTTATTTTTGTTGGTCTGTTATTGTCTTGCTTTATCATGCTTGTTCGCAATGGTTGGTTTCTTTGAAACTGAAGCTTATTGGCAAGGTGGGTTCACGGAAGATCAAAAGTATTATTATAAGGAACACCGCTTGTCACAAAAAGGGAAACACTTACGGGAACAAATTGATAGATTGTATACCATTGCTAGGAACGTGTGCTCTACTTATAATGTTACTTATTGTTGTGATGAGTCTTGTTGCAGAAAGAGGTATAAACACCTCCCTTTTCAATGTGAGTATAGTGATAATGATACCATATCTTCCTATGCTAAAGGAATTTATGACTTTTATGATGCGGAACAAATTGAAGAATTTGTTGCTTGGAAGGGTGCTTTTGAACTTGCTAGTTTGCTTGAAAATATTGATGATTCACCTTACAAATATGAGGTGTATGGTATACTTAAATTTTGCTTTGATAATTACAAGGATGAAAATGGCTATATTCTTGAATATTTTAATAGATGCTCTCCACAAATGGATGATACTAATGCCTTGCAGGATCCTATGGAAGAAGAAATTGATGAACCTGAAATCTCATTAGATGAAAAAGAGGAGGGGAGTGATGAACAAAAGGAGGAAGAATGGATTAGCTACCCATGCCTACCTTCTAATGAGAGTAACTCTTTATCCCTTACATTATTTGATTGTCCCCCTTGCTTACTAAAGGAGAATGAATGTTATGTTCCTAAGGTTTCTCTTGAAAATGTTTATAATAAAGCTCTAGTGCTTGTAGACCATGAAGAGCATGCTTTATGTGATAGTTATATTGTTGAGTTTCTTCATGAGGCTACTGAAAATTATTATGAGAGAGGAAAATATGGTTGTGGAAGCTTTCATGGTATTGAAACACCTCTCTATGTGCTGAAAGTTTTGAAGTTACTCTTGTTTTATCTTCCTATGCATGTCACTTGGTTATTTGCTTACACGATTCCTATGCATAGGAAGTGGGTTAGACTTAAATGTGTTTTGAATTTGCTTCTTGATGCTCTCTTTTACTTCACTTCATATTTCTTATGAGAGCATCCTCTCAAAATTTTATGCCTGAAGATTATAATATGTCTATTATTCTTGGGAGACCTTTTATTAAATACTGCAGGAGCTGTTATTAATTATAATCAAGGGAAGGTGACCTTCAATGTTAATGACAAGGAACACATTGTCTATTTTCTCAAGAAGATTGAAAGTATTTATGGTTTGAATTCAATTGAACATGTTGAGGGCATTCAAGTTGGATCAATATATTGTCCCATACCAAGAGAAAAATTTGAAACTATTATGATTGAGACCATTGCTATCAAGGTTGAGGCAACATAATCATAAGTGGAATACAAAGTTTTATCTCATATGAAATTGTTTTGGTAGCAAGACCTGATCAACCTTGTTAGCAAAAGGATTTCATTGAACAAAACAATGTTTTCATCGTGATTATCTCCGCTTACTTCTATTCTATCCATTTTAGTTTTTGCTTATGCCTAACTTAAAGGCGTTAAAGAAAAGTACTTATTGGAAGATAACCCAAAAGTTTTAGATGAGTCTTGGAAGTTATTACTTCAGTAATAACCGCTCCTTATCCTTTTTATTTGCTTTTTGTGCCAAGAGTAACCTCTAATGAGAGAGAAGTAATGATTGGGAAAGTTGCTGTCCCGAAACACATTTCTGTGCTTCACCGTAAAAATTCGTGTAAAATCTCTGAATGTATTTTTGAGGCGTGAATTTTTATGCTTCTGCCCCAGGTTGTTATCTAACTTTCGTTAGTTCAACACTTTTTTATTTGAGCAACAGAAGGTCTTCTAAAAAATTCGCCTTTACCTGCTGATCTGTTTTGACAGATTTCTGCCATTTTCTGCATTTGCTTCTTGTTAGTTCCTTCTTGAGTTCTTTTGGGGAATTGAGCTTTTTGAGGGAAGTGCTACAGTAGCTAGTGTTCTAATGGAAGTTTATTTGGTGTTAGAACTGAACCTTAAGACTTATTTATCTTAAGTGCACTAATGGTGCTAATAAAGATTGTGTGAAGTTTTGTATGAAGGAAAAAATTCAGGTGTATGGAAGGAATGAGTAATGAGATGAAGAATGGACTAAAGCTCAAGCTTGGGGATGCCACGCGTGTCACCCCAAGAAATATCCAAGAAGTACAAGAGTCAAAGCTTGGGGATGCCCAAGGCATCTCCTTCTTCATCAATAAAAATCCCAGGTTTCTTCCAAACACTTCATTTTTATTGTTTCATGCACAGTTGTGTTGTTCTTGGAGCGTCTTCTTTTTCGTTTTCGTTTTGGTTTTTAGTTTGCGTGGTTTGCTTAGTTTTCTGAATAAATTGGTTGGATCCCCTCTTTCATATATTGGTGTTCAGATAGTTTGGTTTGGTTTGGTTTGGAAAAGAGTAGGAAAGCTCATGCTTAAGTGGTAAATAGAGCTTGTTTTTGACTGTGGCCTATGCTTTGTCATGCCATGCTTGATATTTTTTTAGCTTTATGCTTAATATTCTTTGCTGTAGCATGACTTGTTATAAACAATTGAGATTGCTTAATGTGCCTTGGATGAATCATGCGTTGTTTTAGCATATTAAAGCATAGTATAGTGGTATTCTCCTTTGATGCTTTATTTGGGTTGACTTGGTGCATGCTCACACCATGTTATGACTATCTCAAGTCACCATAAGCCTTTATGATCCTTTAGTTTTCAACTTGTAGTATCACTTTATGCTTTGATTAATGATGTTTTGTCGCTCTGCATGATTATGGCCGTTATTGCTCTCTCGTTTGTCGCTCCCTTACTTTTGCTAGCCTTCACTTTCACTGAGTATGTTTTACTCAAGTTTCCAACTCCCTAAACATTTCCAACTCCCTAAACCAAATATTGCCAAAGTGTCCACCATACCTACCTATTAGCATCATTTGCTACTTCCGTGCATATTCAATATGCCTTGTTTTCTTCCGAATAAAATGTTTGCTTGTTTTGAGAAAGTTACTTAGTAAAGCTCTCACGAACTTGATGGCACACTTTATTTCCTGCACTTAATAAACCTGAACCATTGTGAACTCTCCATGAAAGTTATATGCTTGCTAATTATAAGCTGGGGATTAGCAGAACCGTGCTATCACGGGGAACGCTTTCAACACTTGTAAATATATACCTAGTTGATACCTTGCTCTTTTGTTTGCGGATGTCGTCGGTGTGAAATAAAAGGGGAGCTTGTAAGTCCATGGAGTTATGTATGTGTGTTAGAGAAACGCCTGGGCCGCTGGTCTAATCCATGCTGACATGGTGGAAACCTACAGCGTAACCATAATGATATCTATGAAGCATTCTTCTTATAAAAAAAGAGAGAGATGGCTATTGAGAAAAAGAAAAAAAAGAGTTTTATGAAAAGAGGAAAGAGAGAAAAAAAGCACCATTTTCCCATGGTAAATAAGAAGATTTCTGAGATACTCATTGTCTGCTTGCCTTGTCATTTTGATATGGGGATTCTTCCGTATCATCGGGCAAGGGGTACCCCGTTGGCGGTTCTCAGTGATACGCACATACTTACGATGGAAAGAACTTACCGGTAACTAAAGTTGAGTAGCATGAGGAGCGGCCCTCGTACTCAAGGGACTTGGGATTTTCAGTTCATAGTTTGTCAAGCATATAACTCAGATTGGACCTCACTTTCACCTTAACCACATTAAAGATGCTTATGATAGGGGCAATGAGAGCTCAAAGCTAATGAGTACCATACTTTCAGCATTTGGAAGCCGTTCAAACTATTCAAAACCTTTTCATTTCCTTGTTGAGTCTCCACTTATTCTTTGAGCACTTTCTTGAGAGCATAGTGGCCATTCTTAGTTCTATGTGCATTGTCCCAAGACTTGTTGATTGATGCATACCTTGATATTGCTTGTTTTAAACTATTTGTATCTAGTCACTCTTGTGAACTTTGAAGGTGTCCTATGCATTTATATTTGCTACTCTATGAGGGACAAGCTGATTACCACTATGCTATGTTTTCTTTATGTGAAACAAACAAACGTCTTGCAAAGCATTGTTATTCATGGATCTTTTGTTTGTGCCTTTTCATGTTGCATCATAGTTTCTTTGTCTTATTGCTAGAACTTTGTCTTTCATGTTATGATTGAAGTACTATGATCCCAGCTTTGAATGTTTACAAATACTTTGGTCAAGTCTTTGATGGTACATGTCACCTCAAAAATTATTCTTTCTTTTTATCACTTACCTACTCGAGGACGAGCAGGAGTTAAGCTTGGGGATGTTGATACATTGCAAATGTATCTATACTTTTTGATGCTCCATGCTTGGTTTTATCCACTTTCTTGTGTTTTGTCCACACTTTGGAGTACTTTTCATATGATTTCTTGGACTAACCTATTAACAAGAGCCACAGTGCCAGCTGCCTGTTTTTTGCTGTTTTTGGTTCCAGGAAAGTCAGAAAATGAATATTCTCGGAATTGGATGGGACAAAAGCCAAAGTGCCTATTTTTCTAGAAGACTCCAGGAGCCAGAATACGAGATGGAGGAGGGCCAGGGGCTGGCCACACACCCCTAGGCGCGGGTTGGGCCTGGCCGCGCCAGGGCATGGTGTGGTGGCCCTAGGCACCCCCTCGGTCTCCCTCTTCGCCTATAGGAAGCCTTCTGACCTAAAAACTTCGTGGGGTTCGATGTTTTTCCAAAAGGAGTTCCGCTCCGCCGCCACCACCAGATTCCACGAAACAGCACCAGAAACTCCGTTCTGGCACCCTGCCCGGACGGGGAATTGGAGGAGATCATCGCCATCATCATCACCATCGCTTCTCCATCGACCATCCATGTTTCCCCCATCTATGAGTGAGTAATCCCCCGATGTAGGCTATGGGGATGGTAGGGATTGGATGAGATCGTTCATATAATGGCATCAGATTGTTAGGGCATGGTGCCTAGTATCTTTTATTAGTGCTTTATGACTTTGTTGCGACTTGTTGTGCTTAATGCTTGTCACTAGGGCCTGAGTGCCATGATTTCAGATCTGAACTTATTATTGATTCATTATGATAGTATTGTTCTTGGTCTTATCTACAAGTTGTATACACACGTTGTTGTCCGGAATCTATGGCCCCGAAGTGACAGAAATCGGGATAACCAGAAGGGAAAGGCTTTGATGTGAGGATCACATGTGTTCACGGAGTGTTAATGCTTTGCTCCGGTGCGCTATTAAAAGGAGCACCTTAATTTCTAGTAGTTCCCTAAAGGCCTCGCTACAAACGGGCTGGCAGGACAAAAGATGTTGTGCAAGTTCTCATTGTGAGCACGTATGACTATATATGGAACACATGCCTAGGATTGTCTAGTACTTGGGTGCTTTATCTTATTTATCTGCAATTGCCCTATGTTCTGATTGCTATGTGAATTGTCTTGTCCATGCAACGCCCGTCCATCCATCCCTATGCCTACCGCACTCGAATCCCACTGTTTACTGCTTTTGTTACTACTGTCCTTGCTTTACTACTGCTACTACTTTATTATTCCTACTACAAAACTGTTGCTACTGATAAACTGTTGTGAGCAAGATTGTTTCCAGGTGCATCTGAATTGACAACTCAGTTGTTAAGGCTGATAAAATATTCTTTGGCTCCCCTTGTGTCGAATTAATAAATTGGGTTTCACTTCCCTCGAAAATACTGCAATACACCCCTTATACTTGTGGGTCATCAATCACCATAAGGTACAGATTCCCTATTCCCCGTCTTGATGATATGTTAGATCAGCGCAGTGGTGCCAGGTTGTTCACAAGCTAGATTTAAAAAGCGGATATCATCAAATACGCATCAGACATGGGGATGAATGGAAAACAACATTCAAGACCAAGGAAGGGTTGTTTGAATGGTTGGTCATGCCATTTGGACTCTCAAATGCGCCAAGTACCTTTATGCACTTGATGAACCAGGTACTTAGACCCTTCTTATCCCACTTTGTTGTGGTTTATTTTGATGACATCCTAATATATAGCAAGAATGAAGATGAACACTTGCGTCACATTCATGAGGTGCTACAGATACTAAAGGAAAACGAACTCTATGTCAACTTGAAGAAATGTGTTTTCCTTCAAACATGACTTATTTTCTTGGGGTTTGTCATCACAAGTGAGGGCATTCATGTTGATGACTCTAAAGTTGAAGCAACCAGAGAATGGCCAACTCCAAAGACTATTTCAGAGGTGAAAAGTTTTCACGGTCTTGCAACTTTCTATAGGCGGTTCGTGAAAAAATTCAGTACCATCATGGCACCAATCATTGAATGCATGAAGAAAGGAAAGTTTCAATGGAATGAATATGATGAATCTAGTTTCAAGGAGATAAAGGAAAAGCTCTCACAAGCTCCCGTCTTGGTATTACCTGATTTTACTAAGACATTTGAGCTAGAATGCGATGCAAGTGGAGTAGGCATTGGAGCTTTTCTATCCCAAGAACGAAAACCCATTGCTTTCTTTAGTGAGAAGCTAAGTGAAGCAAGACAAAAGTTGAGTACCTATCAGCAAGAATTGTATGTTGTTTTCAGGGCTTTGAAGACTTGGGAAGTCTATTTGCTGCCTAAGGAATTCATTGTTTACACTGACCATCACTCCTTAAAGCATTTTAGAAATTAAAAGCATGTGGATCACATGTTAGCAAGATGGGCATCGTACCTAGAGAGGTTTAACTACCTCATCATGCACAAGTCGGAGCAACCAACAAGGTAGAAGATGATTTTAGTCGGTGTGCATGCCTCTTGACTTCCTTCGAGGCAGAACTTCCATGTATGGATCAAATAAAGGAGTTGTACAAAGAAGATGAAGACTTTGGCCATGTTTGGGTAAAGCACTTGAGAGGTCAACCATTAGGCGACAACTATTTGGTGCAAGTTGGCTATCTCTTCAAGAATGATCATTTATGCATCCCAAGAAGTTCTCTACGTGACAAGTTGATCAGAGAGATCCACTCAATTGATCTTAGTGGCCATGTTGGACGTGACAAGACTATCGCAAACTTGGAGGCTCGCTACTTTTGGCCACAACTAAAGAGAGATGCATGAAAGTTTGTTCAGCGATGCCCCGTCTGTCCAACCTGCAAGGGTCAGGTCCAGAACACAGGGTTGTACATGCCTTTGCCTATTCTTGATGCTCCATGGGAGGATATCTCTATGGACTTTTTCTTGGGTTTGCTAAGAGCAAGACGTGGGTATGACGCAATATTTGTGGTTGTGGACCGATTCTCTAAAATGGCTCATTTCATTCCATGTCGCAAGACAACAAATGCTCATCATGTAGCAAACCTATTCTTTCGAGAAGTGGTCAGACTTCACGGGGTCCCAAGGTCAATCATCTCCGACCGTGATAGCAAGTTCCTTACTGCATTTTGGCTAACTTTGTGGAAGAAATTCAACACCGAATTAAAATTATCGAGTACTGCTCATCCACAAACAGATGTCCAAACGAAAGTGGTGATTTTTTTGGGCAATCTGATCCGTTGCATTTGTGGAGACAAAAAGGGACAATGGGATTTGGCTTTATCTCTGGCTGAATTCTCCTACAACAACTCCAAGCATAGATCAACAGGAAGGAGTCCTTTTTTCTATTGTCTACACTAAAGTTCCAACACATGTGTTGGATCTGGTGAAGTTGTTGGGGATCGCAGCAGAAAACAAAAAGTTTCCTACGATGTAACCCCAAAACTGTCTAGGATCTATCTATGTAGCAATGCGGTAATGGCCAATGCGTAGAGAATACATACCCTTGTAGACCGTACGTGGTTAACGTTCTGCGGGGAACGTGGTTGAAGTAGTCGTACTTGTAGCCGACCTCAAGGTCGCGAAACTCCTCGCAGGTCACCCTTGCTCCTTCTTCATCTTCATCGTGCAACAGCTCCGGCTCACAACATTTAAGCGCCCCAAGTGTTGCGCCTCGTGTCTTCGTACACATCCGGTGCACGATGAGACCTCCGGCTCCCTGATCCCGCCTGGAGTGCGAAAGTTGATATCCGGCTAGGAATCCCTGCAGCGCAACGGCGTACTGCAGGTGTGCCTCGATCGCACAACCCAGACTTGGGGCCATGCTCACAAGGCATAGAGAGAGAGGGAAGGAAGAAGTCAACCAAATGACTTCTCTAAATATTGGTGTGTTTAATCCCACCCATGTGCACCCCTTTATATAGGTGAGGGGGTGTGCCCTCCCCATTAGGTTATCCATCTAGGACTAATCATAAAAAGAAAATACTAGGTATTTTCGTCCTGGCCGGATGGGCCAATAGCCCAATAACCAAAACATAAAATAACAAATAAAAAGAAAAGGGGCTGCAGACAGGGGCTGGCTGGGTGGGCCTTGGCGCGGCCCACTAATGACCCACAAGTATAGGGGGTGTATCGCAGTATTTTCGAGGGTATTGATTCGACACAAGGGGAGCCAAAGAATATTTATAAGCCTTAACAACTAAGTTGTCAATTCAGCTGCACCTGGAAACAATCTTGCTCACAACAGTTTATCAGTATCAACAGTTTTGTAGTAGGAATAATAAAGTAACAGCAGTAGCAAAGCAAAGACAATAGTAACAAAAGCAGCAAACAGTGGGATTCGAGTGCGGTAGGCATAGGGATGGATGGACGGGCGTTGCATGGACAAGACAATTCACATAGCAATCAGAACACAGGGCAATTGCAGATAAATAAGATAAAGCACCCAAGTACTAGACAATCCTAGGCATGTGTTCCATATATAGTCATACGTGCTCGCAATGAGAACTTGCACAACATCTTTGTCCTGCCAGCCCGTTTGCAGCGGGGCCTCTAGGGAACTACTGGCAATTAAGGTGCTCCCTTTAATAGAGCACCGGAGCAAAGCATTAACACTCCGTGAACACATGTGATCCTCACATCAAAGCCTTTCCCTTCCGGTTATCCCGATTTCTGTCACTTCGGGGCCATAGGTTCCGAACAATGACGTGTGTATACAACTTGCAGATAAGACCAAGAACAATACTATCATAATGAATCAATAATAAGTTCAGATCTGAAATCATGGCACTCGGGCCCTAGTGACAAGAATTAAGCACAACAAGTCGCAACAAAGTCATAAAGCACTAATAAAAGATACTAGGCACCATGCCCTAACAATCTGATGCCATTACATGAACGATCTCATCCAATCCCTACCATCCCCATAGCCTACAGCGGGGGATTACTCACTCATAGATGGGGGAGACATGGATAGTCGATGGAGATGATGGTGAAAATCGATGGAGATGGCTCCGGGGGCACTTCCCCGTCCCAGCAGGGTGCCGGAACAGAGACTTTCTATCCCCGAATCTCCCCTTCGGTGGCGGCGGCGCAGCGAAACTTTTTGTGGAAAAACGTCGAACCCCCCGGAGTTTTTAGGTCAGAAGGCTTCTTATAGGCGAAGAGGGAGACCGAGGGGGTGCCTGGGGGGCCCACACCACCCCCGGCGCGGCCTGGCCTGGCCCGCGCCGCCAGGTGGTGTGGCCACCCCCTGGCTCTTCTCCGTCTCGTATTCTGGCTCCTGGAGTCTTCTGGAAAAATAGGCACTTTGGCTTTTGTCCCGTCCAATTCCGAGAATATTCATTTTCTGACTTTCCTGGAACCATAAACAGCAGAAAATAGGCAGCTGACACTGTGGCTCTTGTTAATAGATTAGTCCAAGAAATCATATGAAAAGTACTCCAAAGTGTGGACAAAACACAAGAAAGTGGATAAAACTAAGCATGGAGCATCAAAAATTATAGATACATTTGCAATGTATAACCCACCCCGCGACCTGTTGTTCCCGCGGCGGCGGCCTGGTGAGGCTAGCCCGGGTGGGCTAGGCACCCCGGCGGCCCGCTGGCTCCCGCTGCCTGGGTGGGTCGGCTCGCCCCGGCGGCCCAGCTCCCTGGCGCCTGTGCGGCGACCTGGCGAGGCAGAGCCCGGGTAGGCCGATGATGCGCTCGACTTTCGATGTAGAGCTCGTTGGGAACCCCAAGAGGAAGGTACGATGAGCACAGCAGTAAGTTTTCCCTCAGTGATGAAACCAAGGTTTAATCGAACCAGTAGGAGCAAGGAAACACACCAAAGGTGTTACTAATTGAGCTTTGGCAGGGCGCACTACCAGTGCTTGTAGCAACGTGGAGACCTGCACAACACAACCACACAACTTTGTCCCCAACTTGCGATGAGGTTGTCAATCTCACCGTGTTTTGTGGAAAACAAAGGATTAAACGTATCGAATGGAAAGAAGTAAAAGTTTGCAGAAAGTAAACACAAAGCAGTAAAAGATTTGTAGATTGTATGTAAAGAAAAAGGATCGGGATCCATAGTTCACTAGAGGTGGCTCTCCTTAGATAAATAACATGATGGGTGAACAAATTACAGCGGGGCAATTGACAAACACCGATAAAGCAATACATGCATATACTAATCATCTTGATTCCTCTGAGACTTGATTGGGCATTACAACATAATACATAAACCGCCATCCAACTGCATCTATGACTAATAATCCACCTTCAGGTTATCATCCGAACCCCCTCGAGTATTAAGTTGCAAGCAACAGATTATTGCTTTACGAACTGCGTGTAAAGTAAACAATACGATTGTTCTATGAACAAAGGATTATTGTTTTCTCCCTAGTAGCAACAGTACATCTAGTACCTTAGAGATTTCTGTCACTTCCCCAGATTACCAGAGGCATGAACCCACTATCGAGCATAAATACTAACTCTTGGAGTTGCTAGCATCTACTTGGCCAAGATAGCTACTAACAACGGAAAGCATGCAAGATCTCAAATAACAAAGACATGATAGAATCAAAAATCAATCTGAAATAGCATCTCAATATCCATCGGATCCCCGCAAACACAACATGTATGAATTACAAATAGATGATCTTGATCATGAACGGAGCTCACAAGATCTAAACATGAAAGCACAAAGGAGGAGAAACCAGCCATCCAGCTACTACATGGATCCGTAGTCCAAGGATGAACTACTCACGCATCACACCGGAGGCTTGCATGGTGACGAAGAAGGCCTCCAGGGTGAATTTCCCTCTCCGGCAGGGTGCCGGGAAGAGCTTCAGATCCCTCCCGATCTAGGGATGGAGATGACGGCGGCTACAGACTCTTTCGTGGATTTTTGATCGGGTACTTAGGGTTTTCGTCCCGAGGGAAACTTATAGGCGGAAGGAGAGGCCGAGGGGGTGCTAGGGCTGGCCTCACCACCCCCTGGCGCGGGCCAGGCTGGGCCGTGCGGCCAGGTGGTGTGGTGGCCCCCTGGTCCCTCTCCGTCTCGTATTCTGGCACTTGATCCCTTCCAGAAAAATAGGCACTTTGGCTTTTGTCCCCTCCAATTCCGAGAATATTCATTTTCTGACTTTCTTGGAACCAAAAACAGCAGAAAACAGGCAGCTGGCACTGTGGCTCTTGTTAATAGGTTAGCCCAAGAAATCATATGAAAAGTACTCCAAATTTGGAACAAAACACAAGAAAGTGGATAAAACCAAGCATGGAACATCAAAAATTATAGATACATTTGCAATGTATCAACATCCCCAAGCTTAACTCCTGCTCGTCCTCGAGTAGGTAAGTGATAAAAAGAAATAATTTTTGAGGTGACATGCACCATCAAAGACTTGATCAAAGTATTTGGAAAACTCAAAGCTAGGATCATAGTACTTCAATCATAACATGAAAGACAAAGTTCTAGCAATAGGCAAAGAAACTATGATGCAACATAAAAAGTTACAAACAAAAGATTCATGAATAACATGCCTTGCAAGATGTTTGTTTGTTTCAGATAAAGAAAACATAGCATAATAGTATTCAGCTTGTCCCTCAATAGAGTAGAAAATATAAATGCATAGGACACCTTCAAAGTTCATAAGAGTGACTAGATACAATAGTTTAAAACAAGCAATAACAAGTTATGCATCAATCAACTAGTCTTGGGACAATGCACATAGAACTAAGAATGGCCACTATGCTCTCAAAGTAGGTGCATAGGGATAGAAGGTGGAGACTCAATATAATGGTGGAAGAAAGGCCTTTTGTAAAAGGAAGTAGGGATTCAAGTCTCATAAAGAGCTTCCAAAAATTATGGTACTTGTAGTTTTCAGCTCTCATTGCCCCTATCATAAGCATCTTGAAGGTGATTAAGGTTAAAGTGACAAAACTAAGAGGATATGCTTGACAAGTTATAAACCGAAATCTCATGCCCCTTACTTACGAAGACTGGTCCTCATGCTACTCAACTTTAGTCACGAGTAAGCTCTTGTCATTGTAAGTATATGTGTATCATTAAGAACCGCCAACGGGGTACCCCTTGCACATGATACGGGAGCTTTCCCATAATCAAAATGACAAGGCAAGCAGACAATGAGCATCTCAGCGATCTTTTTATTTGCTATTTTCATAAGTTTTTATTGAGGATGCTTCATAGAGTGCTCATTATGGTGATGCTGCAAGTTTCCACCATAATTAGGCATGGCTTAGGCTAGCGGCCTAGGCGTTTCTCTAACACATATACAAACTCCATGATCTTACAAGTTCCACTTTTATTTCACACCGCCGGGATCCGTAAGCAAAAGAACATGATATCAACGGGGTACAAAGTACAAATGCAATGTTGAAAGCGTTCCCCATGGTACATGGTTCTGCTAATTTCAACTTATAAAGCGCAAGCATTTACGCAACAAAGAAGGACCCAATGGTTCAAGTTTATTAGGGGCAAAACGTAAAGTGTGCCATCAAGTTCGTGAGAGCTTTAATCACTAGTTTTCTCATAACAAGTGAAAGGTAAACAAAAGAATGAATATACTTGGAATAGCATAAGCTAGTAGGTAGGTATGGTGGACTCTTTGGAATAACTTGGTTTAGGGAGTTGGATGCATGAGTGGAACTCATACTTTGTTGTGGAGGCTAGCAAAAGACTGGGAGTGACAAACTAAGAGAGCAATAATGGCCATAATCATTCAGAGCGACAAAACATCATTGATCAAAGCATAAAGTGATACTACAAGTTGAAAACTAAAGGATCATACAGGCTATGGTGACTTTGTATATTCATAACATGGTGTGAGCATGTGCCAAGTCAACCCAAATAAAGCATCAAAGGAGAATACCACTATACTATGCTTTAATATGCTAAAACAACACATGATTCATCCAAGGCACATTAAGCAATCTCAATTGTTTATAACAAGTCATGCTACAACAAAGAATACTAAGCATAAATCCAAAAAATATCAAGCATGGCATGACAAAGCATGGTCCACAGTTAAAAACAAGCTCTTTTTACCACATAAGCATGAACTTTCCTACTCATTTCCAAACCAAACCAAACTATTTGCAAACCAACGTATGAATGATGGGTCCAACCAATTTATTCAGAAAACTAAGCAAACCAAGAAAACTAAAAACCAAAATGAAAACGAAAAAAAAATACGCTCCAAGAACAACACAAATGTGCATGAAACAATAAAAATGAAGCGTTTGGAAGAAACCTGGGATTTTTATTGATGAAGAAGGGGATGCCTTGGGGAAGGCATCCCCAAGCTTTGACGCTTGTACTTCTTTGATATTTCTTGGGGTGACATGCGTGGCATCCCCAAGCTTGAGCTTTAGTCCATTCTTCATCTCATTACTCATTCCTTTCATACACCTGAAATTTTTCCTTCATACAAAACTTCACACAATCTTTATTAGCAACATTAGTGCACTCAAGATAAATAAGTCTTAAGGTTCAGTTCTAACACCAAAAAAACTTCCATTAGAACACTATCTACTGTAGCACTTCCCTCAAAAAGCTCAATTCCCCAAAAGAACTCAAGAAGGAACCAACAAGAAGCAAATGCAGAAAATGGCAGAAATCTATCAAAACAGACCAGCAGGTAAATACGAATTTTTTCGAAGACCTTTTGTTGCTCAAATCAAAAAGTTTTGAACTAAAAAAAGTTAGATAACAACCTGGGGCAGAATCACAAAAATTCACTCCTCAAAAAGACGTTCAGAGATTTTACACGATTTTTTACGGTGAAGCACAGAAATCTGTTTCGGGACAGCAACTTTCCCAACCATTACTTCTCTCTCATTAGAGGTTACTCTTGGCACAAAAAGCAAATAAAAAGGATAAGGAGAGGTTATTACAGTGGTAATAACTTCAAAGACTCATCTAAAACTTTTGGGTTGTCTCCCAATAAGTACTTTTCTTTAACGCCTTTAAGTTAGGCATGACAGTTTGAGAAGATGCTCACATAAAAAATATATGAATTGAAGTAAAAAAGAGCATCAAGAAGCAAATTCAAAACACATTTAAGTCTAACCCACTTCCTATGCATAGGAATCTTGTAAGAAAATAAATCAAAGAAGCACATAGTAACAAGAATGGGTAGATAAAACAAGAGCAACTTCAAAACTTTCAGCACATAGAGAGATGTTTCATCACCATGAAAACTTCTACAACCATATTTTCCTCTCTCATAATAATTTTCAGTAGACTCATGAATAAACTCAAAAATATAACTATCACATAAATCAGGCTTTTCATGATCTACAAACACTAGAGCTTTATTATAAATATTTTCAAAAGAATCTGCAGGAACATGACACTCGTCCTCCTTTGGTAAGCATGGGGGACAATCAAATAATGTAAGGGGTAAAGAGTTACTCTCATTAGAAGGTAGGGATGGATAGATCCATTCTTACTCCTCTTGATCATCACTCTCCTCCTCTTTTTCATCCAATGAGCTTCCAGTTTCAGCAATTTCTTCTTCCATAGGTGGAGAACATCTATTAAGATATACAAGAATATAGCCATTTTCTACCTTGTAATTATCAAAGCAAAATTTAAGTATATCATAAACCTCATATTTATAAGGTGAATCATAAGTATTTTCAAGCAAACTAGCAAGTTCAAATGCGCCCTTCCAAGCAATAAATTCTTCAATTTGTTCCACATCATAAAAGTCATAATTTCTTTTAACATAAGAAGATATGGTAACATTATCATTATACTCACATTGAAAAGGGAGGTGTTTATACCTCCTACAGGAACAAGATTTATCAAAGCAATAAGTAACATTGTAAGTAGAGCACACGTTTCTAGCAATGGTATTCAATTTATCAATTTGTTCCCATAAGTGTTTCCCTTTTTGTGACAAGCGGTGTTCCTTATAATAGTATTTTTGTTCTTCCGTGAACCCACCATTGATAGGAAGCATGACAAAGCAAGGCAATAATAGACCAACAACTATAGGAGACTTATTTTTTTGTGTGTTTTTGAAATAGGAAAGCAAACTAGTACAACTATTTTTTTGTGTTTTTTTGAAGAACAAAACAAGTAGACAAAGCAAAAAAAAAACTAAGCAAAACAGAAAACAACAAAGTAAAGAGATTGGTTATGAGGGACTCCCCTTGTGAAGATGTCCTTGACTCCCCGGCAACGGCGCCAGAAAATCTTTATGCGCTCGACTTTCGACGTAGAGCTCGTTGGGAACCCCAAGAGGAAGGTACGATGAGCACAACAGTAAGTTTTCCCTTAGCTATGAAACCAAGGTTTAATCGAACCAGTAGGAGCAAGGAAACACCCCAAAGGTGTTACTAACTGAGCTTTGGTAGGGTGCACTACCGGTGCTAGTAGCAACGTGGAGACCTGCACAACACAACCACAAAACTTTGTCCCCAACTTGCGCTGAGGTTGTCAATCTCACCGTGTTTTGCGGAAAACAAAGGATTAAACGTATCGAATGGAAAGAAGTAAAAGTTTGCAGAAAGTAAACACAAAGCAGTAAAAGATTTGTAGATTGTATGTAAAGAAAAAGGACCGGGATCCATAGTTCACTAGAGGTGGCTCTCCTTAGATAAATAACATGCTGGGTGAACAAATTACAGCGGGGCAATTGACAAACACCGAGAAAGCAATACATGCATATACTAATCATCTTGACTCCTCTGAGACTTGATTGGGCATTACAACATAATACATAGACCGCCATCCAATTGCATCTATCACTAATAATCCACCTTCAGGTTATCATCCGAACCCCCTCCAATATTAGGTTGCAAGCAACGGATTATTGCTTTACGAACTGCGTGTAAAGTAAACAATACGATTGTTCTATGGACAAAGGATTGTTGTTTTCTCCCTAGTAGCAACAACACATCTAGTACCTTAGAGATTTCTGTCACTTCCCCAGATTACCAGAGGCATGAACCCACTATCGAGCATAAATACTAACTCTTGGAGTTGCTAGCATCTACTTGGCCAAGATAGCTACTAACAACGGAAAGCATGCAAGATCTCAAATAACAAAGACATGATAGAATCAATAATCAATCTTAAATAGCATCTCAATATCCATCGGATCCCCGCAAACACAACATGTATGAATTACAAATAGATGATCTTGATCATGAACGGAGCTCACAAGATCTAAACATGAAAGCACAAAGGAGGAGAAACCAGCCATCCAGCTACTACATGGATCCGTAGTCCAAGGATGAACTACTCACGCATCACACCGGAGGCTTGCATGGTGACGAAGAAGGCCTCCAGGGTGAATTTCCCTCTCCGGCAGGGTGCCGGGAAGAGCTTCAGATCCCTCCTGATCTAGGGATGGAGATGACGGCGGCTACAGACTCTTTCGTGGAATTTTTGATCGGGTACTTAGGGTTTTTGTCCCGAGGGAAACTTATAGGCAGAAGGAGAGGCCGAGGGGGTGCCTGGGCTAGCCACACCACCCCCTGGCGCGGGCCAGGCCTAGCCGCGCGGCCAGGTGGTGTGGCGGCCCTCTGGCTCCTCTCCGTCTCGTATTCTGGCACTTGATGACTTTCGAAAAAATAGGCACTTTGGCTTTTGTCCCATCCAATTCCGAGAATATTCATTTTCTGACTTTCCTGGAACCAAAAACAGCAGAAAACAGGCAGCTGGCACTGTGGCTCTTGTTAATAGGTTAGTCCAAGAAATCATATGAAAAGTACTCCAAAGTTGGAACAAAACACAAGAAAGTGGATTAAACCAAGCATGGAACATCAAAAATTATAGATACATTTGCAATGTATCAGCCGACTGCTGCGGCGGCGGCCCAGCTCGGTGCGACCCGGCTCTTGGCACGGCCCAGTTACACATTGCCCTGTGCGGTGGCGGTTATCCGCCGCCCACAGGGCTGGCTGTTTTGTCTTTTCCATTTCTTTTTCTGCAGTTTTATTTCTAGGCCTTTTCCCTCTAAGATTTGGCCAAATATAAAAGTTGCCTTTATAAATCTTAACTTAAATATTATTTAGAATATATTAATTCATAATAAACATATATTTAAATTCCCATTTATCTGAAAACACTTTTCGAGGTCTTTTCCTTTATTCTTTCTCCGAACAACTTCGGATCTCTTCGCGGAATGATTCCGACTTTCTCTTTCTCTACTGTGATTCCATCTTACGAATGATCGCTCTCATCGTACCCTTAAGTGTATCCTCTCACGGCTCGGGAATGCTCTAGACATGATCTGTATCAATGATCAACAGAGGGACCAGGGATGTCCATGTGACCCCTATGTATTCCTGATGACAATGTCGTTTGAACCGCTAAATATAGCATCCTCTTCCTTGTGTTTCTCGATACAACTTGTCCGAGATCCGATCATTGGTATCCCATACCTTGTTCAACAAGTTCTTTTTTCTTGTTACCGTGATATTACATCCCCGTGACCTAGTCACATGTTGCAACATTTATGGATGTAATCTCACCAAGCCGTCCATATGTATCTTTACCCGTCATGTGGGTGAACAAATCCCGGTATTGCAGTCACATGTCATCAACTGTTCCTTTGGAATACCCAACATACACCTTTATGGACACCGTATTACTAGATGACGGTTGATGTAGTCAAAGAAGCCTCGGGAAAAGTGAGTAATATGATCTCACGGTCTAAGGAGAAGGAGTCTAGGTATAGCTATTGCAACAATGAACTATATGAATTGATCGTGTTGCAATCCTTCGAGGAATGTCCAATCACATCATTCTCCAATGATATGCCCCCGTTGTTAGTCGGCATAAATGCCCATGATCTTGAAACCCATATCATCTTCATGACCAACATACTAGTATGAATAGAGGCTACTAGGGACTTGGTTATTTCATACCACACCTGTACCAATGTTTCTACTTGGCACAGTTATAGCACAATATGAAACTATTATAAACTAATTGAGATATGACAATAAAAACCTATTTGTTATTTGCCTCTAGGGCATATCTCCTTCAGAAGCTACCATCAAAGGGGAGCTCAAAATCAGCGTTGTCCTTTGCTGATAACTATACTGAATTATTGGAAGAAATCCGTGATGTACTGGAGGCACAAAATCAGAAGTACAAACAACTAGTTGACTGCAAACGGAGGCCGAAATCATTCCATGTTGGAGATAAGGTGATGGTATACCTCCAAAAAGAAAGACTGCCATTAGACATTAAAGGTAAACTTAGACAGCGAAAATATGGATCCTTCTCTATTCTAAGGAGGATAAATGATAATGCTTATGTGATAGATCTTTCAGCTGAGATGGGAATATCGAACACATTCAATGTGGCAGACTTGGCTCTCTATCACCCCGAAGAAGCACTTTATGAGGATAACACGAGGTCGAGTTCTAAACAACCAGGGAGGATGATGGAGAACAACAGGGAAAATAAAAGAAAATAAAGCAGAAGTCAAGTACAACATTGATTTCTACACAGTTCTACTCTATTCTACATAATTTGGTACTTTACTCATATGTGTTGTAGCAGTTTCCAGAGTGTTCTAGCTAAGTGTTGAAGTCATGTTGCTTGTATTTATTTATTAGGTTTAAGTAGTGTTCTCTAGAATCTTCCAGCTACAAGTAGAACTAAGTAGTGAAGGCTTATGCGGCCTATAAATAGAGGAGCACACCTCTAGCTATAGAACCAGGCTATATATCCTCTACCTATCAATAAAGAGAACTTTGTGTTCTTGTTTTAGATCTTGGATTAGATCTAGTATGTTGAGAGTTTTGGATTGAACTCTTGACATCCCTGCCCCTAGAGCGATATCTATCTCACGCCCCTAGAGAGATATCTAGCATCTAGCGTAGCATGTTGAAGTGGTTCCTTTAACACTTATGTTGTCCACATTGTAGCAGCAAGGTGGAGCTTCCCCTCCACAAACTTTGTGCTGCATCATTTGAGAGAGGAGATCTAGATCTACAACCCCTACCAAACCAAATCCCTTCTTTGTGAAGTATTCCTTGGGATCTAGCTCTTGGAGAGCTTTGTGTTCTCCTCTTGTGTTCTTCCTCTCTTATTCCCCCAATAGCTTTTATAGCTTTGGTGGAATTTGAGAGTGAAGGACTTGCCTCTTGTATTTGGTGCATAGGTTTGAGTTCTCCTTGGAGATTCGGTGAGTTCAATCTCTTGGGATTGTTTCTCTTGAGTTCTTGGAATCCTAGACGGTTGTGTGGAGTTGTGGTGTGTTCTTGAGGCCTTAAGTTGAGTTGTGAAGATTCCTCAAGCTTGTGGCATGTTGTGGCCTTGTGGAGCCTTTGTGGCGTTTCTTGGGAGCCCTCCAATTGAGTTTTGGAGATTGTCCCAAGCCTTGTACGTGTTCGGTGACCGCCCTCAAGTGTCCCATAGTATATCGTGAGTAGGCCTTTTTGGCGAGCTCATAGGGAGAATAGGGCGAGCCTTTTGTGGCGTCGGTGAGTTGCGTGCCTGCGTATCTTGAGGTGAGGCCTTGTGTGGTGTTGGGTGAGCATCGAGCCACCACACCTCAAGGTGAGCCATTTGTGGCGTTCGGAGAGCATAGCGCCATCGCACCTCTACAACGGAGATGTAGCTTCTTTAGAAGTAAACTTTGGGATAACAAATCATCGTCTCCGCGTTCATCGGTTATCTCTCAACCAAGCCCTTTACTTATGCAATTTATATTGTGATAGCCATCGTGCTTGAAGTATTATATCTTGCTATCTCATTGTTGCTTGTCTTGCTTAGCCTAGTTTGTTGGTACACTTAGTGAACCTAGTTGTTGTTGGTTTTAGCTTGATAAATTAAATGTTAGTTTTATTCTGCATTTATTAGAGCATAAACCGTAATAATTTTAAAACACATATTCACCCCCTCTAGGCGTCCTCCATTTCCCTTTCAGAAAGAAAGATCATACAATTTATATGGCTAGCGTGTTATTTCTAGGAAAATGATACAGTACCCCCGGGGGATCGAACCAATCCATCCCCTGGGTCCTCAACTCACGACTCCCAGCGCACGCCTCCATCGCTCCTTTCCCTTTCGCGACCCCACGTGGTGGGACCCAGCCCAACCTTATCTCTTTAGAGTCCTTCTTCCCGGTATCGTTCTTCCCCGCATGTTAGGATCCCTACGCAGTCATGTCAACGCTGTCATCACGCTCCCACGCCTCGCTGGAGGTAGGCGGAGGAATAAGCACGCCGCCACGTCCCCTAGGGCTCGCGCCGCTCGCCCCTGCAGGTCACCACGCCGCGCTGGAGCAGGCAACCACCGCCACCAAAGCAGACACCCCGTCACCACAGGCCAGAATCCCCGGCCACGCCTGTGCCCCCGCGCCCACTCGAGCCTCGAAATCGAGCGCCCGCAGAGAGCTCCTGTCGCCGGAGTAGTTTGCTGCAAGGGCCACAAGGAGTTGCAAGAGCCGCACAACAAGTCTCCGACGAGAGTCTCAAGCCCATCTCCGCCAGTGGTGTTGATACCGAAGGCCGCCGACGCTGCTACATACAACCACCGGCGTCGCTACCTACGACATCGAGGTTTTTCTACATTGGGTTGGCAGTGCTGCTAGATGCGGATGACGACAGTGCTACAACCGTCATCGGGTTTCGCTACATGCCACCGGCAGTGCTACAAGTGTGCCTTTGATTTTTGCTACGAGATGTCCGGCGAAGTCGGGACTGCTACAACATAAGTTTTTTTTTGCTACAAGCGTTTTGTGTTTTTACTACAATCATGTATAGGTTTTGCTACCAGGTCTGGCGAGTGCAATGTTGGTTCTGCTATATTAGCACAATATTTTTGCTATATTAGCACAACTTATCTGCTACAGAGTCTCTGAGGAGGTCTCCGGCGAAGTCTCCGATGAAACAATGTTTTTCATACTTTTTTTGGAGCGAACCTTTTTTGCTACATATAGCAAAAGCGGGAGAATTTGTAACAAAATCGTCTAGTTTGTAGCAGAAGTGGGTTTTAGATCCGTGTTAGGAGGGCCGGGGATAGGGAGATTTATCCCCAGCGCTCCCCGACTTTTAGTCTCGTTCTAGTGTGGACGGAACACGTTGTCTTCTGTCACTCGTGTCTCACAGTAGTGGATTATCCTTTCAGTAGCGGTAGACGTCTTTGGTGTCGACTCCGTGAACCTCAATGTTGAGCGACTCTACTTTTTCATCAGATGTCCTGCCACGGCGATAGTCACGAGTACTAATGTGCATGCCTAATTACAATCGTTGGTTCTTGCAAAACAAAATTTCCAATCTAAGTCCCTCTGTTTCGTGGCTGCAATTCAATCCGTACAAGCATCGCGATCTGAATTTATTCAGAACCACATGAATGAATGTGCAGGTGCCGATCGAGCGCGCAAAATCCCCAGCAAGATCCGAGAGGCGTCCATGCGTGGCCTTTTCCGAAAAAGATTCCAGTGGCACGATAGAGCATTCGAGAAGCAGATGAACAGAGCATATATCACGGAGAGAAGCGGACAGAGCAGGACGATGGTTCCAGAGGCCAGAGCAAGCGGGTCGCCATCTCCACCATCTCCCCCTCCAAATTTGCAGCACACCCAACCAATAATTGCCTCTAGCAGACATGCAGACGCATCCATCCATCAGCTAATCACGAAGAAAAGATTCCGGCAGAAGTCACCATCGCCACTAATCTAGCACCGTCTTTGGCTAGATAATTCCGCGCCACACAAGAGCTGATCGGAGAATCTAGCAATATATCTACGCCGCCGAAGCATGCAGCGCAACGCAACCACTCCGTCGTCGCTTGTCTGTAGTACACGAGAATGAAATGCTAGAAAATCAAAGGACAAGAAAAAAGCTGGAGACCGCCGGACCGGAACAAGACAATGCAACTCCGGCGACGTCACTGGACGGCGCCGCACCAGGCTCCTCCGCCAATGGTTCCTCCACGTGGCGGGACGCTAGTGGGCAGGAGGCCCGCCCTATCGTCCGTGGACGGGGCCCGCGCGCGGCCGAAACGTCCACGTCCGTCTGTGTCTCTAGCACACAAGCAGCAGCTGCTGCTGCTACTACACTAGTTCCATGTTTATGTTAGCTAATTATATCTTGTGCTTCGTGGGTTAGTTAAGTTGCATCCGTCTCCTCTAATCATCCATTCGTACCATTTTCTTAGAAATCTCTCTACAGACACATATGCAACACAACATCGTTAGGTACACATAATTGAGATAAAGCCGAACGTGACGATTCGTGTGGTGCGTATATCTCACCAAGAAGTAAAATGTTTAAATCGCACATGAGGAAAAATTACATTGGAACTCTCTAACTAGCACTTCCTCGCCCTTTTACAACTTGATGATATCAGTCCCGCACAATCTAGACTGACCTCAAAAGGTTTTCGATATATAGCCACTTGGGGTCACCGGCCCCAGCATGTGAGAAACTTAAATTCGTTGAACGCGTTGTGGTCGGGAAGCTACACCAGAAACGACCACAAGGGAACCGTGTGAGATAGTATAGTTTACAGCGTTTTGTCCCAATTTTTCTATTTTTTGATTTATGATGCAAAATTGGTAAGTTATTTTGACAAAATTGTAATAACGTGGATCTGCCCGTGTCATGTCCAATGGCATCATTTATGTGTGAATGAATTCACCTCCTTCTTTGAGAGAGCTTTCCACCTTCTAGTTTATACCTCGTGGGTATGTCCATTGGGCATGCCCTCACGGGGTGATTTTAAGTTGAACTTTACGTGTTTTGGTTTTCAAAAACTTGCTCGCAAAGTGGAAGTTGGAGAACTACTCCCTCTGTAAGGCTTATATTGTGGAACGGATGTAGTAGAAAGAAAGAATAAAATTTTATCACCCCATAAAAGAGAGGTCAAACAAATTTTATTGTTTTTATGGACACAATCAAACAGTAATTAGTTTATAAAAGTATGATAATAACAAAAGCTTAAAAGCGCACCATAACTACTACACTGATCATTGCTACCCAAAAGTGATCAAGCCCGTGATCTAGATAATTGCCGCCCAAAAGAAGAAGAAAAGAAGAATGGCCGTCTGCGTGTGATCTCATCCAAAACCTCCAGTGTTTGAAGCGGTCGTGACCGGCTCTGCCAACTTCTCCGCCCAGCCTCTCATCCATTCTCCACACTATTTATAACGCCCGTAATTCCCTCAAAAAACACAGCACTTGCCGGAGCAGAGTGTCCCAACAGAGCTCAGAGCAACCTGCCGTGTGCGCAAGAAATCCATCCAAAATGCCGGTGAGCAGGATCGCCATCGGCGCTCCGGGGGAGCTCTCCCACCCCGACACCTTCCGTGCCGGCGTCGCCGAGTTCATCTCCATGCTCATCTTCGTCTTCGCCGGCTCAGGCTCCGGCATGGCCTTCGGTACCTGCGCATTTCCTCCATCCATCGATTGATTTGTTTTCTTTGGTGTCTGCATATAGATCATCATGTCATCCATCAAGAATACACATACTGATCATTCTCTGCGCATGTCTTATTTGCAGCCAAGCTGTCTGACGGCGGCCCGACGACGCCGGCTGGTTTGATCGCGGCGGCGCTGGCGCACGCGCTGGCCCTGTTCGTGGCGGTGTCCGTGGGCGCCAACATCTCGGGCGGGCACGTGAACCCGGCCGTCACATTCGGCGCCTTCGTGGGCGGCAACATCAGCCTCCTCAAGGCCGTGGTCTACTGGATCGCCCAGCTGCTCGGCTCCGTCGTGGCCTGCCTCCTCCTCAAGATCGCCACGGGCGGCGAGGCCGTGGGCGCCTTCTCCCTCTCCGCCGGCGTCGGGGTCTGGAACGCCGTGGTGTTCGAGATCGTCATGACCTTCGGCCTAGTCTACACCGTCTACGCCACCGCGGTGGACCCCAAGAAGGGGGACATCGGCACCATCGCGCCCATCGCCATCGGCTTCATCGTCGGCGCCAACATCCTCGCCGGGGGCGCCTTCGACGGCGCCTCCATGAACCCGGCCGTGTCCTTCGGCCCGGCCGTCGTCAGCGGCGTGTGGGAGAACCACTGGGTGTACTGGCTCGGCCCCTTCGCCGGCGCCGCCATCGCCGCCCTCGTCTACGACATCATCTTCATCGGCCAGCGCCCCCACGAGCAGCTCCCCTCCACAGACTACTGAAGAATCTGAGCCGATCCCATCGATTATCGCCACGATCATGATCGAGAGATTACGATCGCTTCAAGAATCAAGCAAGTGTCATCGTGCGTGTCAACAAGTAAGAATCAAGCAAGTGTCGTCAGTAAGATTGCTCCTTCAAGAATCGAGCGGTTCTAGTTTCAGTGTTGTTCTCTGTTTCTCTCCTGTGTCGAGAAGTTCAGGTTAAACAGTGTCCGTCAGTCAGGAATAATGAGTAAATCATGCACCTTCTCTTTGTAATCCTCAATTATGCTTCCATTCGATGGTCAAGATTAGTGTCGTTTTGTACAAATCCATCGGTTGTCTGCCTCGCCACTTGATGTCTTGCAAATCTTGTGTAATGATTTATTTTCAAGGCATTCTCCATTTTGGTATGGTCTCGCATGACTTCTTTTTTTTATATAAAGGAAACGGCCTCGAAAGGCCTGGAAGCTGCACTTATAAAACCGATTTGGGCACACAATTACAAGGAGGCCCCTGGCTTTTCCTGTTCTACAAAACAAGATATGTGAGGATAAGGTCTCCAAATATACAAAAATGTCCCTAATACAGAAAAGAGAAAAGCAATTAAGTCCTTGGGGTCTTCCTTCGCCGCAAGCCGACGACCTCAAGGCACGGGCACCAAAGCCACCACTGGGGACCACACCGCTTGGGGGGTGGCGCTGGCACTGCTTCCCGTGCTGAGGTCGAAGAAGATCCTCCGCACCTGGAGGAAGAAAGGGCCCGGGCGATCCCGAGCGTGGAGTGCCCTCATCGGCCGAAGATAGCATCGACAACTTCCTTCGCTTGGGGACACCAGTGAACATAGCTTTTGGAGGGCACAATCGAGTGCATCCTCCACCTTCATGCATAGCTCAAAGGGGAAGCAGAAGAGCAGGTTGTTGTCTTCCTTTGCGTCGCCACCTTAACGGCCAAGAGGAAGAGGAAGAAGACGCTCATGTCAGCTCCAAGACTCCCCAACACCAGCCCCCACCACTAGAGGGCACCACCTTCGCGATTCAGAGGGAGCATAACCGATTCCCCACTCCCTATCGCCTCCATGGCCGATCGGGAGCAGTTCCACCATGCAGCCCAACCCACGATGCCGCCCGTCCCACCCGCCACCATGGCTGGCCAGGAGAAGCCTCGCCGCAGTACACCTCCTCACCTGAAGGTAGCCAGCGACCATGATATTATTTGGGGAGACGGTGTCCTTCCTCATCACACAATGCTCCTGTCAGAGGAGCTGCAGTGCTAAAACTCCAAGGATCTGGGCGTCAAAATCTAGAGTTCATCTCCAACTACTGGTCAAAGAGCCCACAACCGGCAAGCAACTGCTACACCTACACCTAGGAACTACTCCGGCGCCCCTCCTTCGCCATCTCCCGCCGGCGGCACCGGTAGAGATGGCTTGGGGTTGGCCCGGACTCACTTTCTCGAATCTCAACAGGAACAGGGACTCAGTTCTACCAAAGCAAGTAGGGAGGTTCCTCTCCCTTGCACGACTTCTTATTGTGACACTATGGAGACAAGCACGGAACATGTGTGTGGCACACATCACAAGGCATCGTGCATGTTTTTGCTTCCTCGACGTGTTGTGAGCAAGATATAATTCAAAGATTGTGTGTTCTGGCTTGTCAGTGTGACAGTCGCACTGCTAACATAGTACGATCCGGAAGGAGGCATGGGTTAGAACAAGATTTCGGATTAAACCAGGCTTTATTTCAGTAAAAGTGTATGCACGTTCATTCGCAGCCCCACAGACTATCAATGTTGGTTTCTAGACGTCGGATATCGATCCAACCGTCTAGACGAATACCTCGCAATCAATGTTGATTTCTGCCTATATTGTGAAATACTCATGTTCGTATTCTCAAATTCTATCTTGTGAAATACTCATGTTCGTATTCTCAAATTTTCCATGCTGTGGAATTTCTCTTGTGACAACATAATATCTACGACTATCATTTCTATTAGTCTAGCTACTCCTTCTGTTCACTAATGTAAGACCTTCTACTTTTTTGTGAAAATTAATGTATCTAGACATGTTTTATTGTTTAGGTCCATCCATTTTAGTCCGAATCTAGTCTAATTTAAAATATCTAGAAGGTGTTATATTAGTGAACTGAGGGGGTGTTTGATTTCGGCATATCTTGTGAAATACTCATGTTGTATGCTTAAAATTTCCATGCTATGGAATTTCTCTTGTCACAACATAATATGTGTGACTATCGTTATGATGTGTCATCGATGTGAAGAAACTAGTGCTCCCTCCGATCCAAATTAATATTTTTAAATTTATCTAGATTCGAATGTATCTAGCAAAGATTGAGTAGATATATCCGAATCTAGACAAATCTAAAAACGTTAATATGGATCAAAGTGAGTAGTTAACTTCCATACTCAACATGTGCCGAGCCAAACTATAGCAGAATATATTTTCCAGGTTGTTGCGATGTGAATTGTGAGTGCAACTATAGATATGCTTACACATGCGAATGATTCGAAGCGGTTCATGGATTAAAATAATATTCCCGACTAAACCAGTGTTTATTTCAGAGAAGTGTGTAAACATCCTTCCTTACGTTAGGCTAACTTGAAGCCGGGATTCTAGCAGTATATATAGTATATATATGTACTCCTATGTAGAATAAAAATTTATTTGAAGGATACATTTACTACATTTCTATCTGCTTTAATTTCATGAAAAAACAATAGTTAATTCCAAGGATATGTGCATCATGTTTTTCGTGTGATTAACCACAATTTCTAGGGAATAAAGAAGAAATCATGGAGTCAAATTAGAAAAACTAGCCAAACACAGAACTGGAGAGAGAGAATGAGACAAAGATGTGCATTACAGTAGGTTTTTTTTGGACCATTAACAACCATGTGCATTAACAAAGATGTGCATTAGCATTCCAATTTTCATACATACTAGACGGGTTCGCGCGCTTCGCGGCGCCGTCTGCCTTGTGTTGCTTCGTGCGTTCTGTTGTGTCATGCCATAGCGTCAATATTTTGTTCTTTTGTTGCGGAAATGACGGTGTTTTAACTTTCTAGTTTTCTAGATGATAAAATACCATTAGTAAATAAACAACTGAAGGTTTTGAGGCCTCTTCCTGCGCCGTTTGCTACTGAATCTAAACAGCGTAGGGTGCATTATACTGCCATGCAAGCAATACTATTTTGCTATCCAACCGTTGCTGATTTTGTGCACAAATCAAATAGTTTTCCAACCGTATCTGCCAACGATCTGATAAGCAAAGAAATCAGCCAAAGGTTTACTTATTTCGCTGATATTATGGATGTTAAGCTTTAATATTTCTGTTTTTGATTAAACCAAAAAATATATTTACCTCAATCCATCATTGGCCTCACAACCGATGACAAAATGCAGGTCGGTACAATACCAGCCCATGAAAACCACCCGCCAAATCTACCAATTGTAGCCCAACTCGACAATCATACATAGGCAAACCGGTGACCGGTTCTAGAGACCATTAAATGGTTGCAACACCATCACATCATGCTACTTATCAGTAAGAGCGACAGAACCATAGTTTAGAGAGAAATTAGGTAAAGCTTACTGTTATTTTAAGAGTACGCTTAAGCTCGCTTAAGAGCACTAAGCAGAGGGCAAACACTCATGCCGCTTAAGTATTTAATTACGCTTTAAGAGTGCGCTTGGCGCTTAAGCCATGGTTGTGTGAAAAAGAAGCCGGAAAATGCTCACTTAGTGCTCAACGCTTTTTTAACCTTGGTAAAGCTCGAGCATTCTTTCACCAGAAGATAACAAAACAAGCTACACAAGGCCACCTGTTCTAATTCCTAAAAGTACCAGGAAGGTAAAACCAATTTACATACTCGCGCACCAACCAGAGCAACACATCAGGTTCGGCTACACAAACAACATACAGACCCTCACGGACAAAACGGAGAAACACACTTTATTGCAGCTCACGCCCTTCTGCCGCACACCGCCCCAGCAAATCGGAAACTACTTTCCTTGGCTTTCCGTGCCATTGCTTCTTCTTCCTAAAGAAATAAGCAACTTATACATGAGAGCTCGACATATAACAGCATCTAACAGAATAATAAGTTAAACAACTTCTACCAATAATCTCTCTTGGGCCTCACGCTCCTCATCCTTCTTCCTTCTTATTTGATCATAACGATCCTGTTTAGCCTTCCTCAAATCTACTGGTGGTGGCGGCCCTTCATCATCCTTGCAAGAGATATTGGTGTAACCATGTAAGTAAACAATTAGAAAAAAGGGACTTTCATGCCATACTGTATCATGAGATGAACAATCAAAACAATAGCTCATGTTTTAAGAAAAGAAGGCATACACTCTCTATAGCATAAAATCCGCAATATTTTAAAGGAAAGAAATTACTGACTCAACAAAGAGAAGAGTCATTATCAGTCATCTTACACAAAGAAATTAGTCTTTGATGATAAGAATTATCCTGAGTAGCTAGTGTCTGTCGGGAGCTGAAATCACATTGCAATACAATGACATTGTAGATGAACAATTTATATATGTCTATGTAGCAAACTTGAAGGATTTTACTAATATCAATCTCATAAAATAAAGCAATGTTCATAGTTTTTAAGTACAACTGATCGCACAATAAAAAAACAGCATCACACTTTTACCAACCTGTTGCCTCCTCTCTCTCTTGCCTTTTTTTCTCCTTCTTCTTGGAGCGTTTGCGGGTATTGTGATTCTCCTGGACGTCATCCTCTTCACTCTCACCCTCGTCATCTGCAACCGCACGCCGGAAGAGCACCAGGACCAAGCTAGCTAGTGTTAACACGAACTGGGCGCAACTAAAGAAAAAAGTACAGGCTTCGCGGCGTATTACCATCATGGCTGGTGGATGCTGCCAAGATCGTGGTCCTGGCTCCGCACCCGGCTCCTCCCATCAAGGGAACCACGCCTCAGCCGTCGCGCCTCCGCGTCTTAGCCAACGGCGGAAAAGCGGCATGAAGATAGGAGGCAAATCCACCGCATGGATCCTCGTGTACCACCATGGACTCACCTTGGATTCACCGCCGACTCCCCGGAATGAGGTTGTCGGGTGGCTTCCTGATGCGCGGGAGGAGGGCGTTCACAGAGAAGAAGAAGAAGAAGGCGCCGGAGAGATGGGAAGGCAGACGGCGGCGACGCCGGCCGGAAACCCTAGAGGGGGTGCTCGCGGAGGAGAAAATAAAAGGGATGGCCTTGGGCGGCTGAGTTTGGGGTGCGAGGAGGTGCCAGTGCCGACCTGGCCCACAGCCAGGGGCAGAAGAATGTCAAAACGTCTCGCAAGTGCCCTGAGAGGTCTTGCTTTCTCTCAGGCTTAAGCCTTTAGATAATTGCTCGCGAATTGAAACATAAAAATCTTTGGACCTTTTTCAGCTCATTCTCCACCTGTTTGCTATGGAAAACGTAGTTTTTTGCAACATTAAGAACAGATCAGTGCAGAGCTGGACAACCTGATTGGGTGTATCAATCATGACCTAGGTCTATGGCCGTTAGCTAGCAGTGGCCGGAGGGAGAAATAACGTAACGCAAGAGTAGATCTAGTAGAGAGGACGGAAACGGTCTCCCCCTGCGTCGCCCTTCCCTAGTGACACGGGGAAAACCCAAGCCGCCGGCCGCTAAGGGCCTCCCGCCCTCCCCATCTTTGTCCCTACACTTCGCCGCCGCCGGAGGGGCCTCCGGCGAATCCATGGCGTCCCAGGGAAGGTGGTGGCGGGGCTCTCTTCCTTCCTCGCGGCCAGGATGGCGCGAGACGGCGGGCATGGCGGCGCGGCGTCCTCAGCCCCGGCTCCAGAGGCTCTGCGGGCGCGCGGTTGGGCGGCTCGCGGCTGGGTGGCTCGCGGCGCTGCGCGTGGTGTGCTCGGTGCGCGGGCCTAAGATGGCGCGTGGCGGCCGGGCCTCGGCACGGGGGCCTACGTGGCTCCCTCCTGCTTCCTCCGGCGGGTGGCAGCCGAATCTGGTCTCGCGGCGCCCCCCTCGAGCTGCCGGGCGACCGGTGGTGGCCGAAGTGGCCCCGACCGGCGGCTGTGGTGGAGGCAGGGAGGCGGAAGCGGGTTGACCGGCCCAGATCTGGGCCCTTTTTGGCTCGATCTCAGTTGTGCGGCCCTAGCCTGCTGGCCCCTACGCTGGGTGTGTGTGTGAGCCTTGCTCCGCGCAGGTTGGGTCGCCTGCGCGACGCTGCTGGCAACAGCGATGGCGCCGGCGGCCGGGTGCGCCTCCCACTTTCCCTGCCGTCCTTCCCGGCCCTGAGCGCAGGGATGTTGCTGCTTTGGCCGGGTCGAGTGGAGCCCGACGCCTTCTTGGTGTGGCGTCTTGAGGCGTTTTCTCACGCCGGCGACGGGTGGCAGTGTTGGGTGACCGGCGTGTTGGGTTCGCGGCATAGAAAACAAAAAATTTCCTACGAAGAGAACTATACGCCAAGATCTATCTACTAGGTACAGAGCAACGGGTAGATATACATTCATGGAGAACTTACCCTCAAAGACAACAGAGTTTTGTTAACGAGTTAGAACTCGTGGATGATGTAGTCATACGCTTGTCGATCTCAAGATCGTGTGGAAGTCTGGGCGCCGCAAATCAGCAGCGCATCCATCCTCGCACACACGTTCAAGCCCCCGGACAACCTCCACCTCCTCGCTCCAGTGAATCAGCGGAAGCAGCAACTCCTTCCAGATGCAAGGCTACCGGGAACATGTATCTCGCTAATCTGAGACCATGGGGAAATATCTAGAGGGGGAGAGAGATCCTTCACGAGGAGGTGTACTTTGTGAGGGAGTAGAGGGGGCCTTTTATAGGAGAGGGGGGCTCCTCCCCTACCATGGCCGGCGGCCAAGGAGGGTGCCCCCACCTCTTCCTCATTCATGTGGTGGAAGCTACACTCACATCAATTTTGACTCCACCCAAAATTCCACTCACATGCATTAAATTTTCCATCAAATTTAATGCAACTCTCAATTAATAAAACACTTTTATTTATTTTATTCAGAATTTTGTTAATTACTTTAATTAACAAACATTCACATAAAACCCCTTGCCACATTTCAATATCACATGCAGAACCACTTTCTGCAATTTCACCCGAAACAATTCCGGTTTCTATCGAAACACTTCCTGCGCTTTGCAATCCTTTCGTCTGAAACATATGTGCTCCAAAATAGTGTCCGGCAACCCTTAAGTGTGTCACCCTACGGTTCGCGAATAATGCAGACATGATTGAGACTCCTCTCAGATCAATAATCAGAAGCGAGACCTGGAGATCCATACAGACTCCTGCACATTCAACGATGACTTCTGTGATCGTGAGAACCCCTAACGCTAGTAACTTAATCCCTTTGTCTCATGATATAATACATGTCTGAGATTAGATCATTGGTATCCAAATACCTAGTTTGATCTCGTTACCGACATGCACTCTTTTCTCGTTCCCGTGATGTAACATTCTAGTGCACTTGCTTGCAAGCTATCTTAATGTGATATCACCGAGAGGGCCCAGAGTATATCTATCCGTCATCGAGATTGACAAATTCCACTCTTGATCCATGAGCCTCAACATAACACCTTCGTAGCACTGAACCCACCTTTATAGTCACCCTATTACGGTGTGACGTTTGGTGTTATCAAGATACTTTTCCGGTGTTAGCAATTAACTTGAACTCATGGTCTAAGGACTAAGATTACTTCGTATGATGTTATAGCAATATAAACATAATGACTTTGATCGTAATGCTATACTTCGGATGAATGTTCATCACATCATTTCACAAATGTTGTGACCTCGTTATTAACAACATCCAATGTCCATGATCAGGAAACCTTGATCATCTTGTTAATCAACGGGCTAGTCTTGAAGAGAGGCATAACTAGGAACCATTTTTGTTTATTAAACACACATGTATTAACGTTTCCTTTCAATACAATTATAGCATGCAAAATAAACATCTATCATATACAAGGAGTACATAATAACAACTTTATTATTGCCTCTCAGGGCATATTTCCTTCACAGCGATGCTTCTTTGAGGTGGTTGTGCGCAAACCTGCCGGTAACTCCTTCGGGGGCTAGCGCAGGGGCTCCATGTGAAGAACAGGGTGCTCGGTTGCGGGAACAAGGTACCAAGCCCCGGGCAAAAGCCCTGCCTTTGGGCCGGTGACGACGACGCATGTGCGTGTCGCGTCCTGTTGAGGCGTCATCGAGGAGCTTCGGCACCTCCCTCGCCTAGTGTGCCAGGTTCCGGGTGAAAATCCTAGATCTGGCTTGCCAGATCGGGCGACGGCGGCGTCTTCGACGTCGTACCCTCCATGGTGGTGGCGTCTTGGAAACATGATTCCTTGGTACGAGTCGTTGCTCATCGTCATGGTCCTCGGTGTTGGCCTCATGCTGCGTCGTGGTGCAGATGGAGTGTCGGCCTCTCGAGTGGTATTGCGGATGGCTTGCGCGACGGGGATCCTCCCCGGACGGCGCGAGCAACCTCCGGATGACTAGTGGTGGGCTGGCCTTTGTGGTTGATAGCGGGTCGGTGAAGACTGCATGCTGGTAAATCTGTTGAGGTTGCAAGGAGGTAGCCACTGCGCCGACGGTGTACCCTGGATCTGGGCTAAGCCTGGATGGCTCGAGGGATCCTGGTGGGACCCATCTTGGCTGCGATTGGCATGGTCCTGGCAATATCGACGATGCGTAAGCACTACGACTTTCATCGGCAGGTGTTCTGTTCGGCGGAGGAGCTCACTTCGTGGTGTCCTGGAGAAGCACTCGACGGATTTCGATGTTTGCCGTAGCCTTGTTTTGAGTGTTGGGTGTGTTGTATATATAGGTGTGTCGGCTTTCTCTTAGGCTTGTAAATCAAACTCCTTTTCTATCAATGAATCGAGACGCAAAGCTTTCTGTGTTTTCGTGAAAAGAATAGATCTAGTAGTGTTTTTGTGCTCTTGTGTGGTTTCTATGAATCGGTGGAATTTTGTACTCTGATCAAAGGGGTACAGCGCGTGTGTGAACCCTGTATCATTTTCCTTTGATCAAAGGGGTACAGGGTTCGTATATTATTACAATTCGTAGCCGAGTCATAACCTTTCATTTGCGGGGAGTAGCGGAGTCATAAGGGCATGTACAATGCAGTGACGTCAGCCTTCCCTTATGCTTGCCATATTGGGTTTTTGCTTAGTTGGAGGAGAGAGAAACAAGAAAGAGAAGGTTGTCTTCACTTAACTAAGGGATGATCTCTTAGAAATAAGAGAAGCCTATTTTCTCCATTGTACCGTACGCCTTCCCTTAGCCAACCAATTTATTACTAATAATAGTTAATTCTCATTAATTGTTAGAGATAGCAATAAGAGATAATGCATTGTGCAGAGTATATATTATGTCTTCTCTAAATGACGTGTAGAGCTAAGAGAAGACATGTCTTCCCTAGCATTGTACATGCCCTAACCGACTTGGGCTAGACTTTTTTTTCCTTGGGGGAAGGTGCAATATTTCTTGGAGGGTACGAAGTCAATATTTCTTAGGAAATAAATAAATAGAAACCGACTCAGATCGATCCACGGCGCAAAGCCTATATATACTGCGACTAGGACGCAAAACCGACTCAGATCGATCCATGGCGCACAAGGGACCAGCTCGATCAGATCGATCCGCCCAAATTAAGGTTCTAAGCATGCATCATGGCGCACGGAAACGGGTGTACGTGAAGTTGGCGACACGCGCGCCGGCGAGTCCAGCAAGGCGTCGCCACCTTCACCTACACCTCTTTCCGTGATAGTCCAAGAAGGAGGGGGCTCGATCGGGTACACGGCGGCGGACTAGAGGGGGGTCGATCCGGTACACGGCGGCAGACCAGATCGGCCGCATCGACTGCCAAGATACTGTTTCTCGCCGACTACTGGTATGCAAATACTCTTTTTTTATTTACTCTTTTAGTCACCATTTGATATTTTGATTGATTTCAAGGCGTTAAGCAAGTTCGCACAATTTTTGTACTAGTTTAAAGTTTTCCAAGTACTATGTCGATGACGACCAATACTCAACTGGGCTTTGGTTTCATACCGATACCGCCAGGCCCCATCACCCACCCTCACTGGCTGAATTAGGGACTGCGACCAAGACGATGATGTCAACGACGTCGATAGCTTCTACTCCAGCGACATCATGACATCTTCTCCTGATTTTGTCAACATAATTGGAGATGCAGGGCATAAGTCGTCTCTACCTTCTTGATCTTTTTGCAAAGTGATTTATATATGAGCATATGTCCCAAGGACACTTCCAATGGCTTTGCCTGGCTTACCGTCAAATGAACCGTATTACGTGGTGGCCAGACTGGACACCACTCGGTGTGAAGCCTTCCAGCTGAGACAATTCCAAAGGCCATTGATGTCGTGCTTGGGCCATATGCTTTTATATACATCACCTGGCAAAAACGACCAGGAGGCTGAAACGAGTTGATGCCATCCATCTCCCACTATGCTCACCAAATCAGGAGTTGTTGCCGCGGCGTCCCTGGAGTGGTTGCTATAAACGTCATTGGTGCCATCATTAGGGTTGTGATCCTCACTAGGATAATAATAGGCATACTATCTATTTTCTTCTGAGATGATAGCCCCTCCTCCTAAGTCCTATCTGCTGTAGGATGATTTCCTCGGGTGCCAACGACCGTCAAGTTCTGGTCTGCTCAACGTCCTCCCGGTGGCGGGCAGAAGGAAGAGACGGGACTCAGAAGGTAGAACTAAGATAGATGTTCAGTGGCAGGGACACATCGATCCATCAGATGCATTTTGGTTCTCCATCAGTCTGCAGCCTAACAATTTCTTACTGTTTCATTTATTTTTGTCTACTTTTTATTTTTATTTCAACACAGAAATTTCAGATGCACAAATAAATCTGTCACCACTTTATCATTCATCTGCTGGAGCCAAAGTTACATGAAAACTCACAGAAATTCTAGGTATGTAATAAAAACTCAAATATGTCAATTATTACTACCTCCGTTTGAAAATGAAAGACGTTATTGGGTAACCTATCAAAATAAGTCTTATATTATGGTGTTAGTTGATTAGGATATACTCCCTTCGTCTCAAAATAGATGTTTCAGGTTTGTCAAAATTTGGATGAACCTATATACTAAATAGTATCTAGATTTATTCAAATTTTGATAAATCTGCGATATCTATTTTGAGACGGAGGGAGTAAATGTTTTCTCTCTTTCTATAAATAATACTATATGGTATGCCATTGGCTTACCCCTGAAAAAACATCTTAACCCGCGAGAAAACTTGACTGGCACGATTGTGATTCTAGAGCGATCTAGTGTTAGCTGATTTATAGATGAGCACATACTTAGGCTATAGTACCTTCCAAAGTGTGTGTACAAATCTACAACACAATCTGACGGTTACGAGAAGGGGGGTATAGCGGACAGGCAGGGGTGACATAAGGCATCTGTAGTGCAACCCATCCCAATCCCAACTATTTGTCGTTTCAACATTGGGTATCTTCTTCCTTTATTAAAAGTCCTGAAAATGGGTATACGTAGTATTGGATCTGCTGGATATGGTCATAACATAATGACTTATTTAGCTGTCTATGCATATTTCACATTTTCATCCATAATTACCAATCCATGTCACATAAATTGTTTACTTGAAAAGCTCCAAGTGGTCCATGTTTTCTAATCCAAGTTGACATTGTTTATTTAGTTTTCAGTTCAAGCTAGTCCATTCTACCCTTGGCTTGAGGGCCGAGTGGATCAAGTAGGTAACCACGAGGTACTATCTACCCTGTTTAGTTAAAAAATAAACCTTTTATTTCAAAATGATGATATCATTGGAGAATTTAGTTCACTTTTTGAACAAAACAGGGTAGAGAGTACCCGATGGTAACCAACTTGCATCGCTAGCTCTAAGTAGATTACGTTTGAAGTCCAAGTTGACAACTGTTTGGGGGTGAATGCACCATAGTCACATAACTCTTTCAAGATGATTTATTTTAGTCACAAAACTCACAAGAAAAGGCCATGCGCATCTATTGATGCAGAGGCCGGGACTATGCTCCTCATTTCAAAAAAAAAAAATCACAAGAAAGGATCAAGCAGCTAAAAAAAGGAGCCAAGCCCAATGGCTAACTATTAAGTAGGCAAAGAGTATTTCTAGGCACCGGGCCATAGTCCTGTTTGCCTGGCCCAGCTCCACCATACTTGCATAGCTCTAAGTATAGTATGTATTTTATTAATCCAAGTTGACATTGGGTTTTTCAGTTTTCACTTAAATCAAATCATTTTACCCAATCTTGACTATTCCGAGTAGCGGATCAAATTGGAGACGGATGGCTCACAAAGACAGAGTATTACAAGATAACTGATGGCTCAATTTACCCGTAAGAGTCTGGATGGAAGAAGTCGATGGATCAACTGATGTGCTCATCAGTTTTAACTACAACAGCTCACGCAACGGCATCTTAGTCGATTTTGAACTTTTTTTAGAAACGTTCTGTCTTATTTCTAGGAATCAAATCGACCTGCAACGCATTCCCCGAGCTGCTTTGTGTCCACATGATTTTGACATGTAGGCCATGACACATCGGTGCCATGAAACACAAATGCAGACACGCCCATCCACTAATCAGCAAAGAAACTAGATTCCAGGTGGCGGATAAGGGGATAGGATTGCAGCCAATGGACGCCACACAGCTCATGGGGACCATATCTCATCGGCAACAATGGCCAGATTCTCTCCTCTCCCTCGCAGCCACTAAAGATCACGCACATACCTCTGATCTGAACAAGTCTTGTTCTCTATCACCAAAGATCAGTTGTAGCAGAGTTGAGCTAGAGTGTGCAGCAGGTCGAGGGGGGAGACAATGGCTACCGCGTATGCTCCTCCCATGGCGAGCCAGCTGCTGAAGAGCAGCAGCAGCAGCTTGGTGTCCTCCAAGCCGAGGGGCCTGTCCGGTGCCTCACTCACGACGAGGAGGCCCCGCTTCGTCGTCAAGGCTATCAAGGCTGACAAGGTTAGCTGCAGTAAAAATTCAGTCTAATTTACATACTACTCCAAAATCTATTTCTACTTCGAGCTGTAATTCTCACGTCTGGACCTCCCTCCCTGCCGCAGCCAAACTACCAGGTGGTGCAGCCCATCAACGGCGACCCCTTCATCGGCAGCCTGGAGACGCCGGTCACCTCCAGCCCGCTCGTCGCATGGTACCTCTCCAACCTCCCGGCCTACCGCACCGCCGTCAGCCCGCTGCTCCGCGGCATCGAGGTCGGCCTCGCGCACGGATACCTCCTCGTCGGCCCCTTCGCGCTCACCGGCCCGCTCCGCAACACCCCCGTGCACGGCCAGGCCGGCGCGCTCGGCGCCATCGGCCTCGTCACCATCCTCAGCGTCGTCCTCACCATGTACGGCGTCGCCTCCTTCGAGGACGGCGCGCCATCCACCGCGCCATCGCTCACCCTCACCGGACGCAAGAAGGAGGCCGACAAGCTGCAGACCGCCGAGGGCTGGGCGCAGTTCACCGGAGGGTTCTTCTTCGGCGGCGTCTCCGGCGCCGTCTGGGCTTACTTCCTCCTCTACGTCCTCGACCTCCCATACTTCTTCAAGTAGAATTCTCTTACCATGTACTACGTACATCCATGGCTGTGTAGATGCTGGCTTGAGTCTATGTACGAGGTGTAAATGAATATGTTCCGCACAATCCATCTTTTGCATGCATGGAGGGGAGTACTATTTTAACATGGCAATGTCGACGTGTTAATTTCTCAATTGCTTGTTGAGGTTTAAGTTTAGGCGGCCAACTACAGAAAAGTTTCTTTAGCTCCCAAGCTCTTTTTTTTTACAAGTACATACACATGTCCACTATGTGCTTACAAAGGAACAAATGTCGAGATCAAAGTCAAATTTGTTTTACATTTTTGGAACCACAATCTGAACTTTTTTTGCACAACCCAGATTATACTTTATAACAAATTATGGAGATGTAGATCGAATCTCTACCTCTAGGTATACATAGAAAAATATACTCAGATTTTTTTGAAACTTCTGAACATAACTTTTGAAATTAAGAAAAAAGAGCTCAATTGAGCTTGGAAGTCAAATCAAAGCACTGATCAACTATATATACACACTAGAAGTAGAAATCCCCGCTATTTTTTTAAAAATAATACGAATTATTTATTAAATAATACATATTTAGGCGGCCAACTACAGAAAAGTTTCTTTAGCTCCCAAGCTCCTGGGAGCTACTTGTTTAAGAAAATTCCAAAATTCTAATTTTTTAAGTAAAAAAATTCTGAAAAATATACAAGTACATACACATGTCCATACTATGTTTTATTTTTCGGTAAAAGGGATTAAATTAATCAGACGGGATTACAAGGTGTTCGAATTCCAGTTCCTGTAAGACAACAGCAGGCCCGAAACCCAACCACACCATTCTTGCAAAATTTGCAAGACAGTGACTTGCCCTAACATGAGAAAGCTTCACTTTTACAATGTAATAACAATCCTCTCTTTGACTAAGAAAACGAACTAAGCTCTAGACAAGCACTTCTATGAATCAAATAGTCATGTGCAAGATTTGAGGTAAGAGATACCAGTGAAATGCAAACAGTTTCGATGATGAACGGTAGAGGAGTGTGGGCTAGCTAGCCTGACTCCCTCCACGCAAGCCTGGATCTCAGATTCAAATGGATCATCGCAAGTGTACAGACATCGGCATGCCGAAAATATAATTCCATCCAAGTCATCGCATAAGATTCATTCCAGAATCCAGAACCTCCATTACCATCACGAGCTTCAAAAGAGCCATTAATAGATAGTTTTGCCTAGCTAGGAGGTGGGCAACACCACGGCTTGGTAGGACTGATGGTAGGTTTAGCCGCCATTGTTTCACGTGCTAGCACACATGATTGCTTCCCGTTCAAAACATTCTCGACCGGTATAGATGCTGCATCTCTAATCAGTTTGATGTAGCTGCATAGAAATCTCAATGAACATTCGATAGAGGAAAGAGGTTTATCATGGGTCGCCTCGTTCCGTGCGTACCATACTCTCCAAGCAACTAACAGAATGTGATCAATCATCGACATTGGAGCCTTGGAAACAACCTCCTTGGACCAGTTCCTCGACTGCAGCCGAAGTTCAGAAACTGTTGGGAGTAGCCAGATATCACCCATCTTCTTCCACAGCCGATAGGCATGCGGATAGCGGAACAAAGCATGAACGCCATGGAAAAAAATAGCGCGCTATTTCTTCGCCATAGCGGCGCTATAGCATATTTGAGAGGTGAACGCTACGCTATGCAAAATCTGCTCGCTATGACGCTATTCACGCTTTAGCGGCGCTAAATACGCTATAACGTCACAACGCAATAGGGGCGCTAAATTTTTTCTATGAATATAACACCACCCGGTAAGCCCATTCAGCCAACGAATCCACCATGCCCAACACTATGCACCTAAATCTAGCTTAACTCAACCCTATTCCCCAGTTCTCCCTCCCCACATGGTGGTGGAGGTGGCGGTTGCTCATAGACTGCAACGCCTGTCTCCTCCAGGTCTAGCCAATCGGCCGCCTCCGCTCGACACGTCCACCAGACACACTGAAGCACTAGGAGGATGCGCATCTCAAGTTCTCGACCACTGAGCTGACCTGGCATAAGTCTTCTCCTCCAACTTATCCTATAACGGATGTCAAGCAAACTTTATCGTTTGGCCACTATTAATTAATTGGTTATGCATGTATTACCCCAAACAAAATAGCTTATGAAATCCCTAGTAATACATGCTATACCTTAATTTTTTAATTATTTTAACACACGCTATTTTGAAAAATAGCGCGCTATTAGCACGCTATAACTTTCATAGCATCTGGACAAGGGCCACGCTAAAAGAAATAGCGCGCTATTTATTTCCTTGATGAACGCATGGAGGCCACAAACTGGGATCTGTCGACGAAATTTATTAACACATTAACAGTTGCTTTTCACGTGAAAACCTTCACCTCAGGTGGTACTTTAGAGCTCTAAATGTTTTTTCAGGTAGGATCAGACCTGTCTAGTGAGGCACTCGAATCCGAGAACATGCACTGCTCCGGATCTAGGGAGTGCCAACTTATATGCCCTACGAACAGTAAACATACCAGACTTCTTCGGCTGCCATGCCAAGATATCTTTGTCTAAACGTGTGGTTATGATCTTCAATATCTCCTCGACATCGATTGGAATAAACGTGTTATGGACTAGGTTAATATTCCAATTGCCATGTTCATCAAGCAATTCAGAAACTCTAAGAAGCAGACAATTACCTTTAACTGAATAGACTTGGGCGACCGAGGGGGCTGACCCCTAGCGCCGCCACCACCCTCCCCCTCCTTGCCCTTCCCTCCTCGTCGCCCTCGGAGGCCCGCCGGCCTAAGAGCACGGCGCCGGTGATGGGGGCGGCGGGGATCTGGCCTCCCGGCCCCACCGTGGTGGAAGGGAGGGATTCCCGGCGTTGGACGGGGCCTGCGTAAGGTGCTGGTGCCATGACTGCTCTTGGCGAGGTGGAGGGGTGGCGGTTGGGGTGGAGCGGCGACTTAGATCCGGTTGGCGGCGCGGCGATCTAGCGGCCCATCTGGTCCGATCTGGGACGGTGGGCTGCGGGTCGGTGCTCGCTCATCTAGTCTCCACATGCGGTGTTGTCTCTTCATCGAGCTAGTGGTCATGGTGGCCTGGATCACCATGGATCTGCCATTATTTTCCGGTGGGTCTTGGTGGTCGGTGAAGACCGGCGGTGTGGGGGCTTCCGGTCTAGCTTTGAATAAAGGGGGTTGGTCCTAGGATCCCTCTCGCGTCAGGACGAAGATCTACCTGCTCCATGACTTCATCGATCTGGTCGGAGTGTTGTGTTCCGAAAGATTCCGCTGGTGAACTCCAATGGACGACATGCCGGAGTTCGCCAGATTGGATGGATCTGGGTCGCACGCAACCATGTTTTAATCTGACCGTTTGGTTTCAGAGGGAGTGCTGTGAAGCTTTACAGACCGTTTTCATCAAGGACATGCCATTAGTCCCATGGTGAAGTAAGTCGTGGAGAATGACATGAAAGCCAAGGTCTGAAGAATGGTAATGGTGGTGTGAATCCTGTTTGTGATGAGGTTTTGACTTGGCGTTCTAGGTCTTAGAGCAGCGACATTGGAAGGTGGGGACGACAGTATAGGAGATTTCCAGAGTTCAAGCTGCAGGGTGAAAATCTAAGGTCTGGCCTTAATTGGTTGTGCCTGGCAATGAGCTTGTTGAAGGCATTGTTTTGTCAGCACGGACTTTCTCCAGGGTGAAAACCTATGATCGATGATCAGGGCGATGACGGCGCTAGTGCATTGTTTCCTTCTTGGAGGCGTCGCTTTTGCAGAGGATGGATTTCTCGTGCTGCCTTGGTGGTGTTTGGTCGCTGTTGTAGGGCATAGATCTCTAAAGCGAGACTTTCTTTTTTCTGTAATTCTTCTTTCTTTTGTTGGTCGTGTGCATCCGTAATACCATTAGGGTAATGCGTTATTGCAGAGACTGGGTGTAATTAGTATCTCGTGCATTTCCAAAAAAAAAAACTGAATAGACTTTACCATAGGCTTGTCTAAGGATCTAGCTATCACACCAAATTCTAACCCTTATGCCATTGCCAATATGCCAAACGAGACCCAATTTCAACAATTCCAGCCCATATGACATGGCTGTCCAAGTAGAGGATGGGGTGCCTGCAAACACAGTATCAATAATTTTGTCATTAGGGTAGTAGCGAGCATGCAGCACACAAGCACAAAAACTATCTGGCAATGTAATGAGCCGCCACACTTGATGGGCAAGTAATGCTTGGTTATAAAGCTGCATATCTCTAAAGCCGAGTCCTCCCTGGCTCTTTGACTGATTTAATTTAGCCCAACTTAACCAATAAGTCTTGCACTTGCCATTCTCCAAACCCCACCAGTAGTCATGTATCAACTTGGTCAGATCATCGCACATTGAGAACAAAAGGTTTAAAAAGCCCATAACATAAGTGGGAAGAGCCTGAGCAACCGCTTTGATCAGAATTTCACGAGCATTTTGGGATAATATGCTATCACCCCACTAAATTAAGTTTTTGATTAAACGGGACTGCATATTCAGGAATCAGCCTTTGTACATTCTCCCATGCGGAGTGGGCAAGCCAAGGTATTTGGCATCAAACTCCCGCTGCTCTACTTGCAAGGTGCATTCTCCCGTGTGAAAACCATACTATGTGTTTACAAAGAAACAAATGAGGGGATCAAAGTCAAGTTTGTTTTACATTTTTGAAACCACAATTATAACTTTTTTGCACAACCAAATTATATTTTATAAAAAATTATGGAGATGTAGATCGAATCTCAACCTCTAGGTATGCATAGAAAAATATAGATTTTTTTGAAACTTATAAACAAAACTCTTGAATTAAAAAAAGAGAGCTCAATTGAACTTGGGTCATGTCAATGTAATTCGTGAGAGAACTAGGGGAAAGGTTATAGTAGTTTTAAAAGTTAATCGTGATCCAATGGTGCTAGTCATGGCCTAGCTGTGCTAGGAGGAGTTCAAGAGAGAACTGTTGTTTAGCTCCGAAACTCACTGCCAGAGATCGCTGATACGATCAAAAGCGGACTGTATTCTTGCTATTGAATTAAATAGATCTTTTCCTGGCAAAAAAATATCAACGCACTCGTTCAACTATATACACTAGAAGTAGAATTGTAGAAACCCCGACCCATCTTTTTCTTTTTGAACTAGCCTCAAGGTCCAACACTTTCGTCTATGTCAAAAAAAAAAGTGAATTTAATATTTATTTATTTTGAGGAAAAGTGAATTTAATTTTGCTCAGAGTATCTACTTGTCTACTTGGGACTCAGACGGCCCAGTTAAAAAGCCCAAATAAACCACACCTCCCGTCTTGCCTATTCCACTTCCGAGTGTTCACCATCGCTGCATCCATCTCGCCGCCGCTCACCAGACCCTAGGCGGCGGAACCCACTCCACTCTGCGCCGCCGCCGCCACCGCCACCGCCACCGCCACCCTGCACTCTCACCGCCGAAGACCTTCTGATCTCCTCATAGGCACTGTTGTTCCCCACGAATTCGTGCTCCGGATTTCTTCCCATGGCCGCCGCCCAGCACTTCCACCGCCGCTGCTGATCTCCTTCTCTAGTTGTCCTCGCGAGGTCGTCGTCCGGCCACGTACACTGGCAGTTCATCTCCGGCACCGGCGTTTTTTCCTCCTGCGCCGCAGGGTGAGCAGCAACTCCCCTCCCCCGCCATCCCCTTCCTCCCTGTATTTTCTTTGATTGTTCTGGCATATTGTGATCCATGTTAACCTGTGTAGTCTGCTGTTAATGATTAATACATGTAGTATGCACGACTCATATGCAAGATTGAACCCGTATTGATCTGATTATTCTTATTCTTGAAAGAATATAATCTTGCATATTAAGTTTGATTCTGAAATTTGTAGGACTGGGCAGATCGTGTCTTCTCTTAGCCTTGCATATTTTATTAGACATCGATGTGTAGTAACTGAAATGTTGTACTCCCTCTGTCTAGAAAAGGATGTCACAGATTTTTTAAGTTTGATGTATCTATATACAGTACTAAATAGTGTCTACATACATCAAAATTTGGACAAATCCGCGACATCTTTTTTTGGGCGGAGGAAGTACATCAACACATGATACTTGATATCTGCCGATATACGATTGATGTTTAGTTATTTATCTTTTGTTAGAGTCTAACCTCTCCACCTCAGCCCCACTGATCTCCAGATTGGCTGTTTGTTACATCCACGGTGATGGCAGAGGGCTTCATGGAAATGGCCTCGGTGAGTGGCGACCTGACCGCCAAGCTCACTGATGACATCCTCTCCGATATCATCTCGCGTGTGCCCTACAAGTCCACCTGCTGCTGCAAGTGCGTCTCCATGCGCTGGCATGACCTCATCTCACATCCCTACCACCGCAAGAAAATGTCACAGTCCCTCACCGGATTCTTCCATGAGGCCTCGTTTACTTGTCTGGTTTTTGCTGGGTTTGGCGAGTATTATCCCGGCCCACCCAGCGATTCCGAAAGTTCCCGGATAGCCCGTTTACTTCTCCTGTATTTTCGAGTCTAATCCCGGCCCATCCCGGAAATTCCACGCCTAGGCCGCTCCCAGGTCGTGTATTCTCACACACGAGCCCTACCTCGTGTATCGTCGAGGAACGAAGACAGCTTGTGCGTATCGAGGGCGGAGGCGGAGGCAGTGACAGGGACCAGGCGACGGCGCGAGTGGCAACCTAGGGACGCCGCCAACCGACGCCGCCGCTGGCTACGCCGTGGACCTCTCCGGTGAGTTATCCTGCCATCTCATTCCCTCCCCTCCCTAGGTTTTCTCCTCCCTTCAATCCCGTCGTCCCTGAGTACTCGATCTGGTTCTTTGGAAGCTGGGTAGAGCAATAGAGAGAGAGAGAGGAGAGAGGTACCAGAGACAAATGGTAGGGTGGAGGTGGATCGGAGGGATCTGGGCTGGCCAAGCTCCTGGCTGGAGCAGCACGAGATCCATGTCCAAGATTTTCTGGCCAAGATCTGAACAACATTAATATTATATTCTTTGCAAGCTAAAATCAACGTGGAGCAGATCATACTGTAGATTTTCTCCGTATATGAACAATGTCTTGTGATTCTCTTTGCTAATTAACATCAACACAAAGTATTTTAATCAACAGCGTCAGCACCCTTTGTTCTCTGGTACTCCCGGTCGATAGGGAATTACAGCTACAGCTGGATGGGCTTTTGCGTGTTGGCCTAGCTGATTAGATAATGAGATCTTTTGGGGGCAAAGAACCAGTTGGGAGTTCGATAATGGGATGGTTTGTGATACGCTCGTAGTTGTGTTAATACGAGAAATTGAAAGATACCATCTTCTTCGCAAGGAGGGTGGGGAGAGGGGATGAGCCGCTGCTCTTTCTAGAGTCAGGATGGAATAGATCTTGCTTCTATTTGGATGGGATGAGCCACTGCTCTTTCTAGAGTCAGGATGAAATAGAGCTTGCTTCTATTTGGATGGGATGAGCCGCTGCTTCATATTGGTGCCTAGGTAAACGACCCCTGCATGACAAGAGACTAGCTTGTCTGAACTAGTACGTTGACGGGATACTAGCTGCTTCATATTTGTGCAACCTATTGAATTACACTGACGGGAGACTAGCTTGTCTGAACTCTGACAGGAGACTAGCTTGTCAATGCACCAGATTTATACTGAATAGCTTGATCTGCTTCATATTTGTGCAACCTATTGAAGTACACTGAATAGCTTGTTTGAAGCAACACCTTTTGTTTTCATGATGCTTCTGCTTCAACAAGTGCCCTCACCTTTTCTTTTGTCGCAAATTAACCGTGGTGCCTCTGCTTAATGTAATAATGGAATAAGTATATGTTCATATAGTCAACATCTCGGCTCTGTTCATGTCATAGCTTGTCAATGCACCAGATTTATCATGTACATTATATTCTACAAGAAATAATTAATTGAATAAAGGAATTGGTTGTTGTATCATTAAACTTTCTTGAATAATTGCTAGTCTTTCTCATGTTATTATACTAAATAGCCTGATCTGCTAATACCACACTACCGTTAGGTCTGAATTTTCTCATGTTGTATCAAGACAATGAAAGTTTGTGTAATAATACTGATGCTTATTTTGATCTTGGTGCCTCTGTACTGGTGCTTATTGTGATCTTGGTGCCTCTGTACTGGTGCTTATTTTGCAGCAAGCATAAGGCTGTTTTAGGTTAACTGTAGGCCACTGCGTATTTGTAGTATGTGGCTGCGTATTTTCAGGTAGCAAATTAAATTAATACCACTAGCTTTTTGTGTGTACCACCTACTGGACATGAACATGCCATGCTCCAGAGTTTTATGCTAAATGTTCTAAATGCCAGTTTTGTGCTAAATGTTCCAAATGTCAGTTTTATGTTGAACATGCCGTGTTCGCAACCTGTTATGACTAGACATGGAGCAAACTACCGGCAATACGTGTGTCGATTGTCCTATTTTGCTCTGCTTCATATGTGATTAACACTCCTTTTTTCGGTGATATAATGTCTTGTGAAAGCATCCGACGGAGCTGGACAAGAAAATGATCGCGTCAACTATATTTCGAATGGGCATGCAAAAATTATTCTCAGCCAAAATATTATTGTGGA